>CM054116.1:123254869-125654869 GCA_028673005.1 Tanypteryx hageni | reverse complement strand
TATTATAACACGACCGGTTTCACTACGATGGTAGTAGCATCATCAGGTGATTTGAATTTGAATGCCCAGCTGATTCGCCTCTGTCTTACGCACTGTGGGTATCTCAGGGGTAGTGTAATGAATAGCCGGGGAAGGGAGGAGGGAAACCCGGTGCCAGCATTTGCCTGCTCTTACGAAGAACTCCAGGGGAGCCAACAGTAAGTAAGCTAAATAGAGTAGAATGATTGTGGAGAAGGTATTCATTTAAGAGGGGCGAGTGTTTACAAATAATTATCTCTAGCTGTTCGAGTGCATCCAATTTGCGTCCTTTACTTAATTGGATTAGATCATCTTGATGGATGGATGCAATGAATGCAGCCTTCCCTCGTTTTACGAGTTCTTGCTTACACGAACTGAGCAATTTCATGACTATTTTTATTCGATTTGCGAACGACAAATTTTCGCTTATAAGAGTTCGTCCTTTTTCTCAAATATCGAATAAATGCGCTGTTCCGAATAAGAATTATCATCTCGGTCTCAGTACGCGCGTTGCCGTTCTTTGTGAAATACGGTTCGCTGAGTGGTGTGCATTTTTATCTTTTAAATCAAGATATATTTTTGTGAATCATGGCCGTGCCGGCCTTTCAGTTATTGAAAGTGGTAAAGTGAAAAAAGAGAGAAGGGCTTTATGTGTAGCCCAGGAAGTAAATGCATATTATTCAAAGATTGGAGAAGGCGAGCGGTCGAAGAATTTAACCTATCTTAGGATAACATAGGCTTAGATATCATTGCATAATACCGCTAATATATAGAGTAAGACATCATATGACTAATAATGTCATTTAAATACATTAATGATGTTTTTTCTCAATTTGCCAACATTCGGTGTTGTTTACAAGTGAACTGTGGGATAGTTTTTTATTTTGGCATTCGGAACCAATTAAAATTTTTTACATAGGATGTAACGGGAAAATAATCTTTGCTTTACGAGTTTTCGCTTGACGAACAGTTTTCGTGGAACGAATTATGTTCTTAAAACGAGGGAAGGCTGTACCATCGTTAGCACTTTTCCTTTCCAATTCTTTCACTTTGGGCGGAAATAACTTAGAATTCTTTCTCTTACAAATTCTTATACATGCGCAAAAATTCACATGCGGCTTTCCCTCAACTTTGGAAATGGAACCAACATTGTGTAAGAACTAGAACTGAATGATGTGTATAAAGAGTTAGGACATATTATGAAAAAAAATGCCTTGAAAAATCAAATAATGAAGAGACGAACTAAGTTATCAGGGGTATTGAGGTATCTTCAGTACGGGTCACAGGCTCGTGATAATATATTTTCTGTGCCATCACTAGCGAACATAAAAATGTTTGTTACAGAAAACCTGAGTACATGTTATTGTAATATTAGTAAAACATGTGAACCACTGCACAAGAAAGAAGACCAAGTTTCATCAGCATCAAGAAGCCGATTTATAAATGATGACTTACACACTAAGCGAACGGCAGCATCTGAACGTTTTGAGACTGGTGCATCATATTCAGAGAAGTTATAGAAAGAACTCGATTCCGTCATTGCCCAATGTTTAGTTACTCACCAGAAATATTCCTCATGCTATCATTCAAATGATCTAGCATTATCAATAGCACCAGAGCTAAAGGATTTCCGTGAAAGTGGACGTAAATGAGAAAAGCTGCAGTTTCTTTACCAGCAGTTGCTAGCTATTCATTCTGCTAGTGTAAAATCAGAAAGGGCTTTTTCACCAGCAGGAATGCTGTGCAATAAATACAGATCAAGAATGAGTGACGCGACATTAGATGCACTTTGTTTTTTAAGGGCATATTTCAGAAATTTGTGAATAGCTTTTAAGTGAGGAGAACCTTAATCTAATAGTGCCGTTTAATTTAAGATACTGCAACAATTGCTACTTTAGTTATTAAAATTTCCTTTACATTTTCTCCAAAGATACGTGTTTGAATTTAGTTTTTCCTGCTGATAAAAAGTTATTTTCATTGACGTTACTTAAATTTTGTGTAAACTTGACATTACTTCAATAACTGCATATGATGATTTCTTGTCTGCGTGTAATACAAAATTGTTGTTTAAAAATATTGTATGCTTTTCATTTCCCACCACTTTTCCTCGGTCCCGGGATTGAAAAAATCACAATCCCGTAACCCCGGGATTAGAAAACCCCTCCGGGATTGCAATCCCTACCAATGTTAGTACCTATTGGTAGTATCAGCTGACATGCTAACAGTCTTATCAATCTTAACAAGTTTTGGGATGTGAGCTATAATTTAATACATTAAATACTTTGAAAGAAAAAAGATTTTCATCTATGACTGGCACCATCACCACTCATGCATCAGAGTAAATACGTATATGCAGAAAAATCAGAACATCGTGATTAACACTCACGTGCTGCTGGTCCTGAGGTCTTTTGAGAATTCCTCGTGGAGTCTCTTCATTCTGAAAAAGAAAACAACAAGATGAGTTGACGTAATTATGTAGATATGAAGTGAAGTTGACGAAGTTTCTCAATATATATAAATAAATACATAAATGATACTTTGGGATCCGAAGGCGGATCAGAGCAGAAACATTTTTGTTAATAACAGCATAAAATAACCTACTAGAAGGGTTTATAAGATAAGAGAAGAATGTAATCGCAAGTATACGCGTATTATACTTACAGGCAAATTGGCGGTATCATGCACCACGTCGGGCACGCCGTCTTCAACAGACCATCTTCTTCGCCGCCCGACGCAGCACCGCCTAATGAGCCCCCATATCCAGCACGCCAGGAGCAGGCAGGATAAAAAAATTGCCAGCCCTAGGGCGACATTGTTGGCAAAGCCATCATAAGAATCTGCCGACACAAATGAGAAAAGAATTTCGGATTTAACGTATGTCGACGGATTTGCTCTTTCTTTTACATTTTGAACTATTCAAAGATTGTCAAAAGGAAAAGAATTTCTTAAAACTATAGTTTGTATTAAACCTACTTTGATGGTTTCAAGCTAAGAAAGATGTTGTAGGAGATAGGATTATTTGAGTAATTTACTGGTTGTGTATGCATTAATAGTTAGTCTTTGTAGCGAGGACGAATGCTTCGAAAGACGGACGGACACAGCTAAGGTTAAATAAGCGAAATGATCCTAGGAAACGAATAAGAAAAAATCCAAGTTGATTTGGATATCGAGAAGGGAAGAACTTGAACGTAAGTTGAAAATCCATCGGAACCAGTTTCAAATCGTAAAGTAAAGCACCTTGCTAGCATGATAACGAGAGGATCAAAATGTACCGATGAAATTAGGGCTAGAATAGCGATCGTTAATTGCAATGAGAAGTAACCATGCATTTAATTAAAATTCCACCAATCAACTGAGCTAGGCTACGTTTCGAGTTCTGAAATATGCCAGATTTTCAATAATATTGGTGAAAAACAAGTTAATTACCTCTCCCGCTCATTTTCCGTACGGTCTTCTTTAGTATTCCAACAAGAATGAACTAGTTCTGAATCGGGTGGTTTCCACGGTAACGGCCAACAGAGACGACACAAGCAATAAGCCTCCATTGTTTGATACAATCAACTTGGAAAACAAGATAAATTTAAATTCTAAGCACTGCTAAAGGACATATCAGAAGCGATGCCAAGAAATACAGAATTTGCGATAGAACAATCGAAAATTAAATTATTATTTAACTCATACATACCTCACTTGAGATGAAGTACGTTAATATTTACACTCACGCTCATTTTTTCGTCGTAAATTATTTATGTCTATTGACTTACAAAAGCTGAGTGTAGGTAAACGTAACGAAACTACACGTATTTTAGTTCACTTCTTCGTCCTGAATAATCCATTTCCTTTCAATTAATATGTTCAGTAGGCGCGATAAAGAAAATAAAGCTTATTACTTACAATTAGATCTTGTTTACTTCATTTGTCACGAAGATTGTTTTCGTTGGCAACAACAAACAGGAAGGAAAAGGATGCCTCTGCATAACATAATAATAAGACGACCCAAACAGAACTAACGATGCGAGCTTTCCATTTAATCATTTATTTAATACCTACTTATATTGGCTCTAATAGCTTTAAAATCACCGCAGATATGTTGCTCCTTGTGTTCTCAAATTTCATAATTGAGCGTTATAAAATATGACAAATACATTCGAACGGGTTATTAAATTGAACACGCGTATTTTCGTTCGACAGAAACAATACCTGTATTTATTAGACTATACCGAATCCGAGTCCATCAATAGTTGTTCATATGGCTACACTCTCGTAATGAGTGATAAAAACGGCAGTATTTACGCGAAATTCGAAGAAATGCGATGGATAAGCAGCGTTTTACGATAAAAATTAGAATCTCCATTCCTTCTCTCAGAGAACGGTACAAATCCCGCTCCGATATTACAATTCTAAGATATTTTAATGTGCAAGAGAAAATTGCCCTGCTCGGTGGATTTCAGATTTCCCATGTAAATCAAATTGGAAGGATAGTCCCCGGAATCAAACCCGGGACTTCAATTTTCGCAACGAAAACTATCCTTGGGAGCTCGGCCCAAGTAGAAAAAGGTTTCCACCGAATGTGTGACAGCTTTTCGGTTCCTCTGTATAATGTGCGAATTATGAAGGAAGGAACGGAATTATCTCACAGGACAAGTACCGAAGATTTTTCCAGTGTTTGACACAATGAAACGGTCTCGTATGAGAGTTTAAATCAAGTGACTGTTTGATGTGTTATTGCCTTATTGTTAAACACAGTCCACTACGGGAGGAGTTTCCTTAATGAGTGACGCAGTGATTCATAAAGGTAATATTATTCTTTTTAAGTTTAAATTACTCCGACAATTTTTTTATTGTTTTAAAATGACAATGCTGTTAATGGCTTACAAAAATAATATGCTTAATTTTGATTACCAGATATAATATAGCGATAATTATTAACTAATTAAAAGTAATTCCCTCGCGTAAAAAAATTTGCCGTGTACAATTACTTTCTGAAGATTGGGATATAAAAACCTGTAGGAAAGAGGACATTTTGCAGGAGAAAAAAATTCGGCAAGCGGGAGTCTCGAATGCCAAAAGCACGGGACGCGAGACTTATGTTAACCGTTATCTCTAGCGTAGATACTCCAGAGATAGCGAAGTTACAAGCATTTCAGTAAATCGGTTCATTTTTTTGCACTTTTTAATTAATTATTTCTCTTAAACTTAAAGCCATTGGCTCGAAATTCCGAAAAGGTATTCTTATAGATATTGAACAACACTCTCCACTGGTAGAAGATGAACCGAATCTGTGAGTTACAGTCCGTAGCGTCTCCTTGTACGATATCTAGAATTTTTTACTCTAGAGTCTTTCTTTAATGTTTATTTTATTGATATTGTATAAATCAAAATAACTTTAAATTTATTTATAAAATCATAAATTCCTTTTGGTTTCATTTTTAAAGGAACTTTTAGTAAATTTAGAAATTCTCGTTCAAGTTAAAAACTATTTTCATATATACAGTGAAACGATTTTTTAAATTGTTTACATGCTTAAAATATCGGCTGGAATAGATCATGCCTCAAAATTAAATAATTACATCGACAATCCTACTAAAATCAATAAACTGTTATCATTATAAAAATGTTATGAAGAGCGGAGATTACTCCTTTGTTCCCAAAATAGTGATAGACAAACATTTAAAAAATTCGTAACTAACATTACCGCATACTACCAGAATGTCCGCGGTTTGCGGACTAAATTAAAGGACATGCGTATTTCAGCGGTGTTTTCCGCAGTGGGATTTTTTTCTGTGTTAAAACATAACTGATACACAGATTTTTATGACCCACAAAACTAGCATTCTTTGGTAATGCTCTGTTATCTACTAACAAATATATTAACTCGTAATTAATATGTATTTTGTTGAAATCTGTATGTAATTAATTTCGCTTATTTTGTAAATATTGTAATTACTTATATGACGAAAGGGTTAAATGTAATAAGGGACAGCATAGTCTCAATTTCGCCCTAATAAAGTCGTTTGTCTGTCTGTCTGTCTGTCTCTTAAACTAATTAATGATGTGTTTACATTCCTCCCAAATCTGACCAAAGCATATACCAAAAATATCGTGTAGAAAAAAGCGTCTTGCATATTTGTGTTCAGACGCCCATTCGCTTATGTTTGGCGATTCAATTTGCCTGGAAATAATTGGTTAACATTCTTTCCTGAAGTTTACCTCACTGCCAATATCTGAATTTTGTGCAAAAAACTTAATTATTAAACAATATGGCGAGATTCTGGATTTGTGTTTAACAGATATTACAAAGTGCTCATTGAACAGTGTGCATGATGTTGATGTGACTTTTGCCTTGTAATGCCTGTCATCCTCCTCTTATGTGTGAACTTCATGTAGGTGTATCCCCACGTGTAGATATTAATTTTGAAACTTTCAACTTTAGGAAAGGAAACTATTCTGCAATGATAGATTACTTTAGCTATATAGATTGGTTTATATTGACTGAATTACAATTAGATGACGCTCTTTGTTATTTTTATGATATTGTAAATAACACCAATAATCTGTATGTTCCTGAAATTTTGCACAAGAGTGGATCATCCCACTTTCCCAACTGGTTTAGTAAAGAAATAATTTCATTAATATATGACAAGGAAATAACCCAAAAGAAGCTTAAAATAAGTAGATCTGGTGTAGATTGCAATTCTTTTGCATCTCTTCATGCTAAATGGAAGTCATTGTCAAAAGTCTGTTATCTCT
The DNA here is from genome assembly GCA_028673005.1 of Tanypteryx hageni. Taxonomy (NCBI): domain Eukaryota; kingdom Metazoa; phylum Arthropoda; class Insecta; order Odonata; family Petaluridae; genus Tanypteryx; species Tanypteryx hageni. The sequence continues at coordinate 125,648,101 of CM054116.1, read as the reverse complement.
CTTATATTAGTTCTGTTCAAGATTACATTCCATCTAAATACAAGTAGATTGTGGAATTATGTTCATGTCAGGAATCTGCTAATCTCTTTGCTGAACATCATTCCAGTGTATATCCTACTCCGAGTAACATAATACCACAATAATAGGATTTCTCGTAGAGTTGATCTACACTCTTGTGGTGTTCTTCAAATAAGTGTTCTTAATGCCTTTAGTATGCTTGATGTAAATACGAGCGCTGGGCCTCCTCTCTTGCTGAAGCACTGCTCTAACTATTTAACTTATACTCTTACTATATTTTTTAATAAGTCACTTAAGAATGGCCATTTCCAGATGTTTGGAAGGATAATTTCATGATTCCTGTCCATGAAGCAGATACTAAATCATTTGTAAAGACCAATAGTAATTAGGGAAAGGCATGGTAAAGTGGCCATGTCGGGTAAAGTGGCTGTGTAACTTTCCATTGTCTGTTTAGTGCTGCACCCATGCAGGAATTATGTAAACTCGGAGGGCAGGGCGTTTTCAGTTACCTTGCAAATGTGGAGGAAGGACGCATTTATTTTAACATACATGAAATATATTAAGACAATACAGATACAAATGTTATGTTATAAGTAAGTCATTTATTTTAAAAATAAAAAATTTTCCAATAGAAAAGTACATATACACAGTCTGTATTTTAAGAAAAATAAAAAATTTTCAGTTGTTTAGATGAAGTAACGTGCTGTTTAACTGCATAGTCCCTCCATTTTTTTATAAGCATCACTTCGTTAACAGTTGAATCAGACTCTAGTTCAATGTAATGCAAAACTACATCTAGGGCATCTTTGGCTGCTGCATGAGGTGTTTTTGGCTCTGTATTTAATTCTCCTTCCTCTTCAAACTTTGATCCTTCTGTTTCCATCATGGTCTGTATGATTTCTGCATCCTCAAAAATTTCTTTCTCCAACAAATAGTCACCTTGGATTCATTGCTTTATGTCTTCTTGCTGTAAATCTTCAGAAACTTCAATTTGCCTTGCAACACTTAATGGTCTTAATTCATTTCCTTTTTCCGGTTCCGAATTTTTATCATCGATGTTATCCTTAAGACAAAGTTTTTTCTTAGATTTAGTAAAAGTTGAACTTGGGATTTTGTTCCAAGCCAGTGCTAAGGTATAAACAACATCTTTGATGCTGATGTCTTTCTATTAGACCTATATTTTTATCTTCTATTTTTTTCAAAGCTCAAATATTAAACCTTGCAGAAGCAGTAGGCCTCATTCGCGAGATAGAATCACAACTGAAGGACACCAAAGGTCCTAGTGCTCAAGTTATTCATGAAAAATTCTGTACAGTCTTTGGAAAGAACCGAGGCTTCCTGATGCTCAGCAGATATTTTGAATGGAGCGTTTGATGCATCGAACTCCAACGATACATTTGAACAACTCTCAAGCTCTGAGGTCTCATCTCTAAAGTACGCTCCAATAACAACCTGTGATGTAGAGCGCTCTTTCTCCACTTTTAAAGCTATTTTGACTGACCGTCGCACAAATTTTACAACAGAAAACTTAGAAAAGTATTTTGTAGCCCACTGTTATGCCAACTACGGCAATTCTTCACAGTGATTTGCTTTGTAACACGTTTCCCGCAGTGAAATACTTTATCTGAAAAATATTCTCGTTTGCTATTATCCACTAAATACCCATAATATGGCATTTGACTTTTGATCGACCATTTTTTAAGGTAGCGACTATGGTTTGACTATTTTTCCTGTTTTTTGCGACTATTTAGTCGACTATTATTTGAAAAATTGCGACTTTTTTTGCGGTCTCTAATTATCATCGTGCAATTGCGAGAGTGATTTAATAGTTTAGCGCATGTGATTCACACTTTTCAAGCAATACAGCCTTAGGAACTAGTCAAATTATCAGACAATCAACTTTATGAACAGTCTCGAAGAATAGTTGATAAATATGGTTGTGACATCACGGATAATTTTCCAACGCAATTGATATCACTGCAATCATGTCTTAGAAGTAGTATTGCGAAATGTACCACAGTAAAAGACCTCGCACATCTTTTAGTTATTGAAAATGCAGCACTTTCGGCCAGTTTCCTAGATGTGTGTGCAGTTGTGATACTATTTCTAACGATACCAGTCACAGTTGCAACTGCTGAAAAATCATTTTTGAAACTGAAACTATGACATTTTTTGAAGACCCACGATGGGCAAAGAGCGTTTGAGCGGTTTAAGTGTCCTATCAATTGAACATGAGGAAGCTCACCGTTTAAGGAAAAACTTTCAAGAAATTATCAATATGTTTGCTGAAACAAAAGTAAGGAGACGGAAATTTTAGGTGAGTAGCAACTCTCCATTTGAAAGTTAACGGTTTTATTGAACCTTATTTATTGGCTCTTCAATAATACCTCATAAAAATAGCTACAAAAGTACTTGTAAAACAATTCAAATTTTAATATAGAATTAATTAATATATATAACTTGGAAAAAGTAAATCTTTTATTTTAGAAATTAATTTAAGTTTAGATTGTTAGAATTAAACTACATAAGAGGGCCTCCACTTAATTTTTGCCCGGGGGCCCCATACATTATAGTTACGCCTCTGTGTATGGCAAGGGATGATACCCAGCCAAAAGTGTATCCCCCTGCCGTACACCAGTGATGGTGTCTCGCCTTCCAATTTGTCTTCGCGACGAATTTGCCTCGCAACGAAATTGTCACGCGACGAATTTGTCTAGCGATGTATCTACGCATAATGAGTTTGTCGTGCGATGTATTGCTGCGTGACGAGTTTGTCGTGTGACGAATTAAAGCGCCTCGAATTGAAGGATGACGAATTGAAGCGCGATCAATTGACCGCGACGTATTGACGGTATACGACTTCGTACTCGAATTTAAGACGACCCCCGATTTTCGCAGGCTGAAATTTGAAAAAAAATCTCGCCTTGGAATCAGGTAATACGGCAATCTCTTTTTTAATACAACTTCTAATTTCTTCAAAAATGTTTTAATCTTTAATAGAAATTAGTTGATGTAAATCTAAAAGTTTCTCAATTGCATTAAAATTTTCTTGAATATCATACACAAAAACACAAGAGTCATAACTTTCATTAAGAGCTGATGAAAAGTATTCATAAGAGGCTACAAAAGACATCTTGTACTTTTAAATTTAACCAGGCCTGTTATCAAGTTTCCTTATTACAGCATTTTGGGAAAGCGTAATGTTGTCAATAATTCTTTTTATTTTTTGGTTGCCACTATATTTTACGAAAATTAAAATACCGACCGTACAATTTATAAGTATGTACAGTATAACCTCGATTAACGGACTAATTGGGGGATAGGGTGCCCGTTATTGCCGAAAGTCCGTTAAATCCGAAATTTCATCATATGACGAAGCAAAATGCACCTAAATGGCCACATCTTATAATGTGAAATGCAGTACATTATGAACACTGTTAAACAAGAATAAAATGCTTATCTAATGCTGTAAAACGGTTAATTCGAATTCGAAGAAAATGTATAATTACGACTTTGAAATTTCCGTGCGCATGTCATCCACGGTCTCCCACTCTCGCCGCTTCAATTCCGACCGTTGTAGCTTTTTCTGTCTACGTAAATATTCTATAAACATAACAGTTTTTTATCAACCTAAAAGCGCAAAAAACTAATAGATTGGTCCAGTTAGCAGTTTGATGATTTGGAACATAAACATCGCCATGGCAAGTACGAACTTTTGCGGAAAATCCTGTGGTACCGTGAATCGAACCAATGTATCCCTAAGTGCAGCATAACAAATAATTCGTATTTCTACTGCCTCCTTTCAATTTCATTGCTCGCTGCTCGACACCCTCGCCAAACATACTTTTCCCTAGAAGTCTCGTCGACGGTCCTGGCGGGAAGTTCAAAAGTGGCGAAAATGTTATGGCGAAACTGAATAGGATAGAAAACAGTCAGAGAGGAACCAAATGTCAGGCAATAATGCTCTTTTCGAACGGACTGCCCTCGGTATCGACGGACGGTGAGTGATCTGAAATCGCGGACGAAGCGACGATAGGGAGTGGATTCTCAACGACCGGACGGTCGTAGGCCATGAGTTCGTTAAATCCGAAGTCCGTTAAATCGAGAGTTTACTGTATGCTATAAGTATAGAGAAAGTATTGAATTCATGAAAAAATCGAATTTGAGATTTCAACGAAAATACATCTTTTATGGTCTTCGGAACACGTTTTGACTATTTTATCGATGATGTCTGTGTTTGTGTCTGTGACCGGAATTTTGTGGGTGCTCTAACTCAAAAACTAATAACCAGGTCAATGCGAAATTTTTTATTTGACATTTTTGTTCAAGGGCCAAGAACTGATTAGTTTTTTGTAAAACTCGGTCTACCGGAAGTGGGTGTTAGCTCTTGTCATTTATCCGTTTTTACTTTCCCCATATAGTGAAAGTATTGTTTTCATGAAAAAAATTGAATTCGGGATTTCAACGGAAATACATTGTCCCCTGAATACGTTTTAACTATTTTCTCGATGATCCCTAGGGTTGTGTCAGTCTGTCTGTGTGTGTCTGTGACCGGAATTTTGCTGGTGCTCTAACTCAAAAACTATTAATTAGGTCAACGCGTCTTTATGGCCGTTTTGTCGGATCGGGATATCAACATGGCCCTGAAAGGGGCCGGCTGCAAACCTAACAGGAAGAATCCGAACACGGAAAAACCAAAAGCCACAGCTTGCCTGTCATACACTTCCATGGTTTCTGGAAGAATCACACGGATACTGTCCAAACACAGTATCAAAACAATTCACAAGTCACCTAAAAACTCAGGAGTTTTCTACACCCCCTGAATACTCCTGGTGTGCACAGAATCCTGCGTGAATGTGGCAAGGAATATATCGGAAAAACGGGCCGCACCATTGAGTCTCGAGTCAAGGAACATGCCCGATGCATCAGCCTTATCCACCTTGATGAATTCGCCATGGCCGAACACAGTCTCACCCAGGGACACTGCATCCAGTTCCTGGAGACCAAATTAATTTCGAGGGCCAGTGGCGTTTGGGATCACCTAGTCATAGAGACCATCAAAATTGAATTAGAAAACCATAACTTCAACAGAGACACGAGCTTCTTCCTAAGCGATCCATGGCACACGATCATCTCATCCTTCATTTCTCCATTGGCCCGATAAAGACAACCAATCAGACCAGGATAAAGGACTCACCCACGGGTATATAACCCTTCCCCAAACATCTCATAGCACTCAGGACCCCTGAAGATGGCGACAGAGTTAGTTACCGAAACATTGTCAGAGATCGTTGAAACGACCCGGCTCGTAACCGGAGAGTGCTTCACTAACAGTATATGCCGGGAAAGCACCAAGTCTTCCTTCACTTTACGCCTAGTAATGCTCCTTTTTTACTTTCTCCATATACGTAGTATAGGGGAAAGTATTGTATTCATGAAAAAAAATCGAATTCGAGATTTCAACTGAAATACACGTTTTGAGTTCCCCTGAACACGTTTTGACCATTTTTTCGATGATGTCTGTCTGTGTGTGTGATAGTTTTTTGTGGGTGCTCTAACTCAAAAACTATTAAGCAAGTCATCACGAAATTTTATGTTTACCATTTTTATGAAAGTCGAAAGAACTGAGTAGTTTTTGGTAGAAATCGGTTGACCAAAAGTGGGTGTTTACTCTTGTCACTTATCAGTTATTTTGAAATATTTGCTTTAATATTTGATAAATGTAAAAATATACCAGAATAAACGTTGTAGAAAATATAATTTTCTACAATCTTTAATCGAAACATTTTTCCATATAACGCATTGTTTAAGAGATATCGTATATTTTTGCTGCTACGACCACACCACCTGCTGACGACTATTGTTAACAATTGACGCTTAGTTACGCTCCTTTTTCTTTTCTTAATTGTTGGAGTATTGTGGCTATATCTAATATCAGAAGTCTATGGTTTGAGTTTATTTCTGTTCTTTGCCAAGTTTAAAATTTTCTAGCAGTTTCTTAAATTATTTATTATTATCTAACCTATTTGGAAATATTTTAGAAATATTAAAGATATGGAGAAAGTCATGTGGTGGCCACATCAGATTTTTTTTTTAATTGTTGGAGCTTCCTTCCAATATCAGAAAGCTACGGTTTGAGTTAATTTCTGTTCTTTGTAGTTGTTAAATTTTTCTTGTAGTTCTTTAAAATATTTATTATCATTTAACATATTTGGAATATTTGGAAATATTACAGGCATGGAGAAATTCATGTGTCAAGTCAGATTTTTTCTTATGAGTAATAAGAAGGGAGATTTCATGACACACTTCTGCCATGTTTTTCTGAAAAAACTTAATGCTATCCAGATGTTGTATACTTCTTTTTGGAAATAAATTGGCACAAAATGAACTAATTGGATCTCAATGCACTTGCTTCAAATGCCATTCTAAATTAGGTTATTTAACCATTTTAATATCACCGCCATTGCTCTAAAGTCATAAAGTATTCTGAAACTCAAAATTTTCTTAAAGAATCAAATTATTAATAAGATCAAAATAATTTATGACAATATTAGATCTCAGGAGACTTTTAAGCAGTTTAAAACTAGTTAAAATAGTAATCAATGCCACTAATGTAAAAATACAAAGGAAAGGATGAAGAGAAAATCCAAGTAAAGGAATGAAGTACATCAAACTTGTATTTTCAAATAAGACAATAAAACAACTTTGGACCCAGGAAATATAGCAAAATGAGTTAACAGCACTTAATGTAGATACATTCATTTGTTTCATAAATGAAGTATTATGTGCCTTTTTCCATGACAAGACACCACTGAGTTCATAGTGGCAATATACCTATATAATATTGCCTTCACCTCAAATCATCAACTTCAGTCACTCTGTATACATTTTAAGGGTTCGTGGAAAAGAAAACTGACAGGAAAGAAAAATGAAATAAGCTGAAGAATGTAATTTTCAGATTTTTATAATGTGAGTGGTAAAACATGAAACAATTTGCTTTCATTGATGTGCTATTAAATTAGTACATCATGGAAATTATTTAAAAAACATTCCCATAAGTAAAAAATAAGTTTTAATCTAAAATATTATAAAGCATAGAAATAACATGACTCTTTCTTACTCCAAAGATAAGATAATTTTTGTTTTTTTGTTGTGTTAATAACTCCATGTAAAACATTACAAAATAATTACATAAGAAGTGGAAATGAGAAATTATAAACAACCAAATTGAATTTATCATTAATTAATGTCCCAATGCAAATGCACTAGACATTTAATGTATAACTATAATATAAATCTCATTGAATTTAAAAATAATTGAATCATAGATTGCAATTTTATAGAAATAAGTAATAATAAGAATGATATTTTTTTAAATGCAAAAAACATTGTGACAATGGTAATGATCAGGATTAAAATATTACTTTTAGCACACCATGATTCTGCAATTCTCCTTTAGGAAATACTGAAAAACATTTCCAGGAGAATACTATGAGAGAAATTACTGTTTATTTAATATAATGTGGGATCACAGAACAATATCTACTTTAAAGTGTTCTTATGTTGCTGCCAGATCTAAGAGTTAGATTTTAAGGTAAAAGTTGTAACTAAATCCCAGTACGCTAATACAGTTTCAGTAAATACACATGGGATATTACAGTAAATATTCATTCATGCTACAAAATGTATACTGACGGAAATGAAAAATATGATCATTGACTTGTATATCTGTTATACCATAATTAATTATTACTTATCCAGACACTCTTACAGAATAAAAATATTGTATTCCCCCATGGAAATATGAGAATGCCTAAAAATAATCTTTTTTATTAAACATACTGTTTACAATACCTCATTAAAAGGAAGTAAGAAATATAACTTAAGTGATTAATATTTAATAATTTTGTGGGGTGTAATTTAAATAAACATCAAAACCTCAATAATAATTAAATATAACAAAAGAAGTACACTTACATATTAATTATATGTGTATGTAGTTCACAGGCTTTATAGAACCAAATAAATTCTTTATGTGAAATCAAATATGTTAGCATTTGTGTATATAATAAAATAAAATATATGCATACATAACAAAGTCTCTCAAACTTATGCATTATTCAACAATAATGACCAAACAGTACAATTAGGCTGAGATGTGACTTTTAGTTGGTAGTTGTACATTTTGGATTTGATTATTCTTCTAAAGAACATTTCTATCATGATAAATCTCAGCATCCCCAATGTCATGGACCTGAAAGTTTTAAAACTGATCTATGCATCACTAGTGTTTTAGGTATGATTCCCATGTATGCAATTTTCAAGGAAAATCCATAATTGCATCTGATGTTAAAATTTATACAAAATGAATTCTGAAGCATATATTCTATTTCCTTGGTAAGCATATTCCCAAAAAAATAACATTTGTCTTTTAAAAATATCATTTGAATTAATAACAGAATAATTATCATTTGCATGGATACAGCAAGTTTTAATTCAAGATAAATTTTAGGAGGAAAAACAAATTATTTACAAGATATATTTTCTTTTTTTGGTCTTGGGAGCTCACAATATGGAGTGTGCTTATGTGCAATAATCATTATAGTTGCTAACATTTTTTCTCTAGTAAATCAGTTTGCTTAATATGTTCAGATGAAGAAATCAGAGCAAATTGATTAAGAATATTCATGAAGAATAAATTTTCATTTAAAACATGTTCTATAATTTCAAAGTATTTACCTAAGACAGAAGTTTGATTTTCTTAAATTTCTAATAAACATTTAATTAGATTCTACAATTCAAAGATGAATTTCCATTCCAGACATGAAACCACAACAAATTTGCAACAAGACGGCTCCTAATTGAGTAAAATTAAATAAGCAATAATTATTCCTACAATTGTATCAAAATAAAAAAACAGACCCCATGATAATTTGGTAAACAATGTATGACCTAGGCCAAGTTGAATGCCTAATATGCATTAATATCATTCCATTTACTGGTTTTGATGTGATGCATGATTGTTTGTTCATGTAATAGATCTTCTCCTTTAGAACTTGAGAGACATTGATTAAGAAATGACATACCTACTCCTGAGAAATTATTTTGGCTGCCTAAAAGCATTTTTGAAATATAAGGATGAAAACATATCTTTGAAAATATTCAGGTACATGTAGATAAGTAAACATAGTAACATAGGTTGTTTTAAATATGCATTAATGAATATTTACTGAATTTAGACATTCTAAACAATCACCTTTGAAGTCTATATGAATAGTTCCATCTGCTTCATTTTCATAACAAAGAGCAACAGTATTACGTAATTCCATTTTATTAAGTTTCTTATCTTCCTTTCATGTTCATTGTTATACAGAGAAAAGTGAAGAAAGAGATCCTGTATGTACTTGTTTGAGCCACACCGGAGCCTGCCGTATGGTCATATGTCTATCAGTACTAGGGTCCATACATTCCAGAATATTTATAAATATATGTCTATGTATATATATGTATACATATATATAAGTAATACACATGATAAAGTTTTCACAACAGTCATCATAATTTACATCGACAGTAACAGTATTGTTTAATATCACAGAAAGAGAGAGAGAATCCATAATGAAAGATACTTATGCTCAATTAGAAAAACACTTATGACAATGAGCATTCCTTTTGAGTACATCTCCTTTACTTAAATTACTATCTCGCTGTTTAAAGTGAAGTTTTTCTGGAACACAGTCATATTTTATATGGACATAGTTAAACATCATAATTGATGACTGGGGCCATGATTTAAAGATCATTAGGCATTTGTATTAGAATGCTATACAAAACCCCTTCACAATTCAATTATATAAATCAGGGGCTAAAGATAGGTACTGACATAAAAGATCAATCACGTCAAGAAATGGCTATTTGCATCATTTTTGCTCAGGCATCAAATGACTTCAGGGTATTCTTGCAGATCTTTAATGCAGTGAATAAAACTTATTTCTTCTTTTTTAGTCTGATAATAAAAATTTCCGTGCATCACTTTTAAAATTATTTAAGAAATATTGGAAGCTACCATAAATTTTTATAAAAAAACTCAGATCCAATTGAAGCTTAAAAAATTATCTAGAATGATAATGAAAGCAGATACATGTATTATTCACCCTACATCTACCAACGGCGTAAATAATTTCCAATAAATTAATGACTAGAAATAAGATCTTAGGCAAGAAGTTGTACTTGCAGTTCTCTCATTTATAATTTTCAGTTACTTTAACATGTGAAATCTTACTAGGACGGCGTGTAATCATCTAAGTTCATTTATATTAATATCAAAATTAAAAATAATTGAATCCTCATACAATGAAAGATTATATAACAGAACTTCCACATTTTTCTTGAGGTGATCAATAAAGGCTATAACTAGTAATCCTGTGAATAGGTTTAAAGTAGGTAACTTTAAACTGAATTTTTTAGATAAATTGGTTTTTATTCAACGCAAAATACTATGCAAACATGAAAATTTCTTTGGTTAAACATATATCTTGTGTATCATAATGATTGTTTTGCTTATGGTGAACTGATCCCAAGATTAAAGTACATAATTCATGTATAATACAAAACTAGCTAGGGCATATTTTATTTGTACCCATAAAATCAATTTAATTTATATAGTCATCTTTTAATTTCTGAAAGATAATTTGTGAAATTTATCTTCAGTCTTTCCAATATGATACACTGATTTATATTTTTATACATTACAATAAGGACAAATTAACAATAATTACTCTTTTAATTAGGAAATTCCAATTACTTTTACCTATAACTTGTAGTAATTATTAGATGAGCAAAATAAATTTTGATAAATGTAAAACGAAATAAAACGGGGAAGACAGACGAGTTTTCTTTGTAAAGATGATGTCCTGTCAAGGTGTATATGTCCAAACTTTTAATTTAAGGTGTTTTTTTTTAAAGACAACTTCCATAATGAGAGACAAATGATATAACATCAGTCTTGTAATAATTACAATTATGAGATTCTTTTAATTTAATTATTTTTATTTTTAAAGGTATGAAACTGAGGGGACAAATTAAAACTATTAATATTCCATAAAGAAAAATCCAAATAGTACTTATCATCATGAGTTTCATTGGAACATGTTTAGACTGAAATTTTGACCATGATTAAATCATGCAGGACAAACTTCTTTTTGAATTGATTTATTGAATTCTGGATGAACAACCATTAAAACACACCATGTTTACAACAAAGTGGTCATTTTGTCTTGAAACTTTATAAGCCAATAACTTTTGATATTATCAACTTCTGGCAAAATTCAGTGATGACGACTGATTATTTTGTTTGTGTATGACAATTGGATGTCAACACAAACATTTCTAACATTATAGAATAGCCCAAAGGAAATCAGATTGAGTCATCGTGTTAAGGTTTGGATTTGCTGCCAGTGACCCACAAAAAAGGGAGTCATTACACAGCCTCCCGAAGGTGCACACAGGAAGCACATTTTACAAACATATTCCTATTATTTCCTCTCAAAATATTCTGTGAAGTTATATTCTGAAGAGTCTGAAAGAAGAAAAATATAGCTTTGAATTTCCTTACCATTCAGACAACCTCACTTTCATTGACAAAACTCGAAAAAATCTTCAGCCGAAGATTTAGGAGCCAACATGATCCCTTATTAGCACAACAGACCATGCCCTCCAAATGATGTGGACGAATGCCTGTCCTCTTCTTCCAGCATGCAAAGAAGCAAGATCAGGGCCACTTCACTTCCCTGCATCCAAGGATGACTGGTGGGTTCCAGTGAGTGGTGCCGGAGTTGGGGATGAGGAACAGCTGCGACTGAGCCCCCTTTGAGGAGCAACACCTAGGAATGAACCAGAAGATGCAGGTACGCTCTCGTCACTGCTCCCCTGGATTCTACCTGCCAATCCAGCTTCTTCATCTTCATCGTCATCATCAAGGTCAGATCTGTCTCCAGATGCCAGACGAGCACGTAAATCACTAGACTGGGAATCTTGTACCTATTAAAAAGAATTTTTTTAAAAATTTGGATTGGATTTACTTATAATACCTGCCTATGAGGTCAAAACTGACATAATATTAACTGACTCCCATTTAATGGACCTCGGATAACATTAAAATAAATCATTTTTGCAAGTGTCCCATTACCTCACCCCTAATTCTCTGTAATACATCATTGTAGAATTTCCAAAGAACACAAAGACCTAAGATACATCTTGAATATCACCCATTTGTTATGATGATCTGCTACCTTTAGCATTTGCTTCACATTTTGCTAAACTCTTAGGAGGTGGTCAGTTGCATTTGAATTCAACTTTTGAACAACAGTTTTCTGAAGTACCAATTCTTCAAATTACACTCAGTCCCCAACTAACACGAATTCTACCAACACGATTATGGTTTAACATGATTTTTAAAGTAGGGCTGGTTTTCAACTAACACAAATGGTCATTCGGTTTAACACAAATTCTCCATGACTTCTCTGCAATCATGAAAAAGGTACAGAAAGTGGAAATGGAAATATTTTAGCCCTGCTCTTCATTAATTACAGATGACAATGAGCCCATTATCGTAACATCTGATCCATAGGATGAATTTAACCATTTCTATGAGTCTGATGCAGAAGGTGAGGGATTTCATGGATTTTAAACTGCAATGTAAAAAATACCATTCTTGAATGTTTTTTAAATTTCCTTTGACCATTTTTGTAATTTTCTATAGATCATATTTTTTATCTTTTGAAAAATTATTTCATGTATTAAAACAAAAATCTTTAATTCTTAGTTATTTTTTGTTTAAAATTATCATTTTACAAATCTTCTAAATAATGTCTGCTAAATAAATGGTGAACAGTTGAACAGCTGATTCAAAATGGCAGACATCTACATAGAAAAATTTGCTGGAGTTTATAGTTCACATTTAATTGGTGGTGGGAGTAAGAAACCAAGAAAAGTTGTATCACTAGAGCAAAAACTAGATGTACTTAAGTGCTATGAGAACAATGAACAAACATGTGCTATCGTTCATGATACAGGTCTTAACAAAGCAACACTATGAACCATTCAAAATATCATTGTTTCTTTTCTGCAAAAAAGAGTTACATGTATGAAATATACTTAAACAAATAAAAATACAAAGAATTAACCCAAATATAGTCATAATAAATGAATAAAATTAAAAATATGTCAATAAGTTAGGATGCTGGAACTCATCTCCTTCTATTTATATTATTTCTTATGAGAAATTTCTGTCTGACTGACACAATTTCACTTTACATGAAGTTTTTTAAGTTGGGGACTGGGTGTATTCTGATTTGGTAAGAAAATGTATGTCCATTACTGAATAATATTCAGTTATCACAGATTTAAAATCAGTTGAAAGTTTTGTTCTCTCGATTGCTTGGAAATTTTGCATAGATCATTTATTCTTTTAAAAAATATACTAATATACAAGTTTTGGCCTGCACCTGGTTCTCCTTTTCACAACTGGCATCAACATCTGTTGTCTTTCCTCTCCTTCCCAGCATTCTCTTTCCTTGAGCCGTACGTTTCCTCTCTGTCCCTGTTCTCTGCTGCTGGCCCCTTGATGCTGCAGCTGCAGGGGCTCCACCTGATGGCACTGCTCCAGGTGGCTTTGTGTCAGGAGCTGGTGCCGCAATGCCACTGAGTGCATGCAGAGGAATTCGGTAGAACCGAAAGGGTCTTGCTTCTGGGGAGGCAGCTGCATTAAAAGAGATAGAAAGCAATTCAACTAACTTATATTCTCTTACTCTGTTGATTGGCACTAATTATTTTCATAAGATTCTGTAATCTGTCATGATTTAGTTGTCTGATTTCATTTGTAACATATTGTGTAACATACTGAAATAGTTCATTACCTGATAGACTTAAGTTTAGTTTCTGTGGTATTCATTTTAAATCTACAGAATTTATCTTTTGTTGTTTTGTGAAAATATAAGCTGTTGTATCATAAACAGTGTGTCCATTAGCAAAAGTTGAAAAGAAATTAGTCGTAAAGCAATTATCATGATCATCTTAGTCACTGAATATTAGGTGAGTTATATTAAACAGCATATCCTTAAATAAGTAATACTTTTGTCTTTTAAGTTTAACATATTAAAATTAGAAATGATTCAGTTTTAGGGAGGATAAATGGGTTTTCCTTACTGTGCATATATGAGGGGCAGTTGAAAAGTTCTTGGCCTTAGTAGGAAGGGAAAAGGGAAGAGAAGTGACTATACACCATTTTTAACAGGATTGTCCCGTTTTTTAGTTAAGTGTTCCGCTGTCCCAATAAAGTTAAAACGGGATGCCAATTTTCCTGTTTTTCCGAGAGTGCTATTTAATATACAAAGTTACATGAAAAATTGATCCTATACATATCATGAAAGTTATAGATGAAGAGGAGCTTTTCTGATGAATACCACCATGTTACAAATATCAGTAAAAGCAAAATAGGCGAATGGAACACGACTTTTACTAAAACTGTCAAATGATGGCTTGTGCATTTTGGAATTTACTTTAGTTATTCCTGGCACAAGCGCAACTACAGAAAGAATGTTTTCTATCACAAACGCTCTGTGGACAGATGAAAAGAACCGCTTTCTCGTTGGAAACATCAAAGCAGTGATAGTGACAAAAGCTTATTTTTGGGACCTTTCGTGCTACGCCTTTCACAATTTGCTTTCAAACAATCACAATTTACTGCAAGAAATATCTTCATCTGCAAAGTACAAAACATTTGTGCAAGAGGATGAATCATCAACTCACATACCAACTCCTTTTGTCCCGTTTTTTTTGTAAATTTCGAGAAATGTCCCGTTTCGCCATTTTGAAATATGCTCACCCTATTATGGAATGACATCTTGTGAGAATGCATGCAAAGTTTAATGATAATACTTTCTCCAGTTCATTCTCAGGAAATCCTTTACTGTAGTCCTGTAAACCCTGAATTGACATGTTGACATTCAAGCACTAAGCTGTAATTCATTAATTTGTACTGAAAGATTTAGTGTTTACTTGCTAAAGACATCCATTTAGATATGCAGCAAATGTAGTATCCAGTAGGAAATTTGAAAATGATAAAAGAGAGATCGGAGGAGGAATCTCACAGTGGATGTCCTGTCTCAGCCATGACAGAGGAAAACATTAAAATGTATAAACATTGGGGTAGACTATGTGAAAGAAGTCTAAAAAGCTGTGAGTAGTATCATGAAACTGTAAGCTATAATGTGTAAATGTGACACTTTCCTAACCTATTCCCTTCCTACTTAGAACAAGAACTTTTCAGTCATCCTAGGTATCCCTTGAAGAGTCATTTTGATAAATGTATTTTTGAAGTTACACAGGTCAGCATTTATGACCAAGTTCATTCTTAATTTCCTCACTTTTCAAAATTATGTTGTACACTAAAACTCTTTTTGTCAATTATCAGAATATATTCTCCAGAAAAAAGTGCATTTAGAGGGTTGACATATGACTACTGTCAAGACAAAAGCAGTTGGCAGTTAGTTTCTTTTTACTGCTGAAGTCATGGTATGAATCCCCATATTTATTGCCATTTGAAATTAACCTTAAGAAGGAACTGTATGACAAGAAGTAGTAAGCTACTGAAACCACTGGATAAATTTTTCTGTGAAACGGAACCAAAAGAAAAACCTCATAAAGTTTCTGAATCTCCTATTGTTAATGTTTTGTCAGATTAAGAGGCAGATTGTAACCACCATTCCTTCCAGTAACTGCTAAAATTACTGTTATACTAGCTGATCTGCTCGAAAATTTGTATAAGTATTGGGATATGGGGGAGAATATAGCATAGACAAAATAAAGAAAGATTTATTTCATTTATATTTTTTCTGCTTTTTTTGTATTTCAAAATACAGTAAACCTCCGTATTTACATTATCGGAAAGTACGTTTTCCCGCTATTTACAACATTTTATATGGGTCCCCTCAATTTTTCTATGATTCCAATATAAGTAAAACCCTGTATTTACGTTATTTCATTTTAAGTTTTCCCGCTATTCACGACATTTTACGTTAGAATTTTCAATTTTTAAAAAAGAATTTAGCATGCGATTCCCAACAATTTTTAACGTTTTCCGATTTAGCTTTTCAAATAAATCCGATCTCTTTTGGGCGAAGATTTCGAAAGCGGTGACAGAGTAGGAGCAGCGCCCTTAGAGGCAGGAATATGAACTCTTTCTTTTCAAAACAGCACTCAGGAATAATTTTGAAACGAGAAATAAGTCTGCTATGACCGGGAATCGAACCCGGGTCTTCCACTTGCCGGGCGGATATTCTACCACTGAACTATCTTAGCAGACCAGTTTTCTCGTTTCTTAACGCGGATGTTTTCTTGGTTGGGACGGAACTAGCCAAGCTAGTATCAAACTGCCCCAACGGATGTCCTCAAAGAGATACACCAAAGAAAACTCACCCCTCTCAAATTATTCCCAACATTACAGCTTATGCCTGTCAGCATAGGATCTTTAGATCGCTTTATTCCATCAAAAACAGCACTCGCTTTAACAGGTGCTACGACGCTACTCAGGAACAGCGTACTTAGAGATCGAAATACGTATAAACAATGGTGAGCTGTATTGGGCTCGCAAGAGCCCATTGTTAAAATTTGCAAGCCCATTGTTATAATTATCGTTTATTAGGCGTTCTTTGCCAGTGAACCGGTAAAAGCGGAACGCCTTATGGGCACGTCTGGTCCGTCCGTCAGTCGTAACTTTCATCTCCTAAGCCGTTGGACGGATTTTAATTAAATTACGTATGAGAGATCGTTATTAAAATTTATCTCCCAATTGTGATTTTGAACTGAATCCGTCAATTAGAACTTCCACTTTACATAATTGTTTTTTATAAACTTATACTCGTATCTCGTTAAATGGCATTCGTCAAGCAATGAAATACCAAACTTTTTCTTTCCCTAGCTCTTATACGATCTGTAAGGCATAGATTAAAAAAATTATTCGGATAGAGAACAACATTTACTACAAGAAAGTCCGCGAGACTACGGACTTGCGAGTTATACTTTCGGAGATAGAAATTCTAGAAAATCCCGCGCATTTTGGGTCAAATTAAAATAATAGAGGAAATATAGAGAAAATGAACTACTCTACGTTACTAGTTCTACAGGTTAATTTAAAACTTTTAATTTGACCAAAAATTTACGAGATATAACGTAAAGTTCATTTTTCGTTACCAGTAAAGTGGTACTCCTGATTGGCTTACGTGATTTATTTTTGTGATTTTCTTATTGCTTTTGATTTTCAGTGCTTAATATCAAACTTCATAAAAATCCGTTTGGTAGAAGACGAGAACGAACATGCCGACGGACAGACAAACCGACGCTAATAGGTGCTTATGATGAAAGCGAAACGCGCCTAAAAAAGGGGGGGGGTCCAAAAAATGTTAAAATATCCATAGCTCACCAGTGCGTATAAATGAAATCTTTTTGGTGAAAACATCAAAACCTCATACGTAAATCACACTAAATAGCAGATCATACAGCGCACCTAGATGCAGAAATACTATTTAGGTACGCTATTTACTCTGAACAAAGTATGAATGCTGTTGAAAAGACGTTCAAGTTTGGCGCTACCCTTTCCACTCAAATTCTGCCCCATGGCTCCCACAGTTTGTAATTAAATTTAAGTTAATTTGTTGTAATTTAAATTACCGTATTGTCCCGAATAAAATGCGATATTTTTTCCAAAAAAATGAAATTTTAAAAGTAGCCCCCGCGTTATATTGAGTATGTACATCAGCGGTCGGCAACCTTTTCACCTACGAGGGCGCAATTTATATTACTGAGGACCTGAAGGGCGCATAAGCAAGATCAGTTGATATCTCTCTGTATCAGTGGTCGGCAAACTCTTTATCTATGAGGGCGCAACTTTAATTATTGGGGGCGTGAAGTGAAGTAACAATAGTAGATGTGTACCAATATTTATTAAAATGATATTTTTGTATATGTAAGAGAAAAACTATTAAAGAATTTATTATAAAAACATGAAAAATAAATCAATGTGAAACTTGGGACTGCATATCTTCAGCCAACTTACTATAATTTGGCACATAACTCGAGATACCTGATCTTAGGTAGTTGTTTAAATTGTAATCGGTGAATCTCGATCAGTACTTGGATTTCAAGTGTTTCATGCTTGAAAATATGGACTCGCAAATGTGTGTTGAAGCACATTAAGAATATATTTTTAAAGCACATTTTCTTAATAATGGATAGCGATTTTCGTCAACGAAATTCCAAAAGTTTTTATCATTTTTATGTGACCATAAAATAATATCATTCTGCATATTTATTATTTCCATTTCTAAGTCCTCGGTGTAAACGATATTAAAGTAAGTTTCAATATTAACAGACATATCATTGTCCATAAAATTGAACGGATTAGCAAAGAATTATGGGTTCTACTTCAGAAAACTGACGAAAGCTAAAATTAAATTCCTTCAGGAGAGTTTCAATGTGTTGTGAAAATGGTTCAGTGGTAAAATTTTCCTCAGTCAGACTCTCAATAATATATTTTAAATTCGGGAAATGTGATTATAAATTTCCCTAGTTGAGAATTCCACAATGCCAATTTACATTTGAATGCATCGACTGCACTTATCATTTTTGCAATGTGTTGATTTTTCCCTTGCATCTCCATATTCAGTTCGTTCAATTTTATAGTTATATCAACAAGAAATCCGAAATCCAACCAAGCTTTGTCATCCAACTGTGACTGGTCACTGGTGTAACAGGTTCTACCCCTGACGATGCCCACCTTGTGGGCGAAATGCATTGGGTTTGCAGCCCTCTAGTTGTTTTGGCTAAAGGAGTATTCTACTTTTGTTCTCATTAGTCATTGAATTGAAGCTATCAGTACGTCGGCGTATTCTTTATACCTACCTTAGTGAGTTTTTATCCAACCGTTATTTTTACAAGGGTTATTTTCACAATGAGTGACAATAAGGATGTTGATAAAAAAGGTTCTTCCAAATCTCAGGTTAGCAGAGGAATCCGATGAAGTTATAACATGAATTTTAAAATAGTCGTAGTTCAAGAGGTGGAAAAAACGAACAATATTCAAGCTTCGAAAAAATATGATGCTCCTGAAGTAAATATACCTATGTACAGATATATTGAAAGTTTATGGCACCTGCGCACAAATACGAATTCGGCATGGATTCTCGAAAGCGAGCTACGCGGGGGTGACGGAATATCTTCTTCTTGTGTGCTCAACCCTAGGATTGGATGGCAGCAGCTCTCCAAACTTCTCGATCTTCAGCCAGCCTCGCGTTTTCCCCTCCACAGCACCTTCGAGGATCGTCCTAACCAGCCCCTCGTGTCTTATGAGGTGCCCGACCCAGACGTGTCTTCTCTGTGCCGTATCCCACAGGCACGGCTTCTCCTCAATCCTGTTCAGCACCTCTTTGTTGGTCTCTCTGTCCACCCACCCACCACATTTCAAACGCCACTATCCTCTGCCTCCCCGATTGTCCAGGTCTCACTTCCATATAATAATACACTCCATACAAAAGTTTTGACCATATGTTTCCTGAGGTGCTTATTAATGCTGCTGGAGATGAAAAGGTTGCGCTTTTTGTTGAAGGCGGTCTTTGCCTGATCAATACGACTTATGATTTCTCTTTTTGACCTTCCGTCTGATGTTAACCTGCTTCCGAGATACGTGAAAGACTCCACGTTCTCCAGCCGTTCCCCGCTCAATGAGCAGTGCACCTGCGTGCCATGCCTGCTAACCACCAAGATCCTTGTTTTCGCTTTGTTGATGTTCATGTTGTAGGTGGTGCTGAGTGTGGTCTGCAACTCTGATAGGGTCGCTACCAGGTCTTGTTTATTCTCAGCCAGCACTGCAATGTCATTAGCAAAACGTAGCATGTCAACTTTCTCCCCCTGAATACGAACTCCTCCTACTCCTTAAAGTTTCTCTCTCACCTCATCCAACCCTCTCTGAATATAGCCGTTGAATTAATATACGAATGGGATAATCAGTCATTCTCGTTTGAGACTGTCGCCTAGTGCCTTCGTTGCCGATCTTTCTGCTTCGTTTCACTGAACTTCAGTTGTTTCGTTATTATCCACTCGTTATTTCTTGTTATTGTTAATTTACTTTGTAGTTATTGCTTTTTGTTTTCATTCCCGTTATTGCTTCTCGTTTTTTGTTGTAATAGTTGATTGCCGTTTTGTTTTCACGTTTTTTCGTTGCGTATTATCGTTGATCTGATTGCTGTTTTGTTATCGTGTATTGTTATTTACTGTTACTCTTTGATTCGTTTTCCTTTGTTATTTTTTGCTGTTAGCCGTGATTTTTAATCCTATTATCATGGATACAGTTTCATCGACTTCCAAATTAGGGAATAAAAAAGTGACCCATAGTCAAGCGCGAGAAATCATTCATAATGTTTTGATGTTTATGAAGAAAGAAGCAGCCGAAGGGATCACTATTCCTATTAAAAGTGTTAATGAGCGGGTAATGGCAGCAACCGGTGTTTCACGTCGAAGTTTAATTCATATTTCGAAGGAAGGAGGACAGGCAAAAGGCACTGAAGCGATATTTAAAAGTCCACGGAAGACAAAACCGCAAATAAGTCCCAAATCGACAGTGGATGATTTTGATGTGCAGGTGATAAGAAGAAGTATTCAGCAATTTCACTCCACAGAGAAAAAGTATCCCACACTTGGTGCCCTTCTTCCGATGATTAGAGAGAGCACTAATTTCAGAGGCCAAATCTGTTCACTTAGGGTTCTTCTGCAGAAAATTGGATTCAAGTACGTCTAATGACAATATGAAAAAATTACGATGTCTTTTAGAGAAAATATAATACGTACCTAATTTCCAATGTAACATTGAATTCATTTTCTCGCAGATGGAAGAAAACTTCCAATAATAAAAGAATTCTTTGTGAACGCAGAGACATTCGCTTGAAATAGATGCAATATTTGAGAAAAATACAAAAATATAGAGAAGGACGGTAAATTGTTTACAGGGACAAAACCTATGTCTATTAAAGCCACTTCACAGCTCATCAGTGGTCCAGTGGTGATGAATATGGCTTTAAATCGCCGATTTCCAAAGGCCAGCGTTTAATAATTGTTCATGCAGGTATTTGCAATTTACTTCAAATGTTATAGAAATTTTAAAGGAAACAAGTTTATAACAGAGTTTATATATGCATTGCTCTCCTTCTGTTCAAATCTGGACTGAAAACGGGAGACTTGAATAAAGAGAACTACACAAAGTGGATGGAAAATAAGCTTCTCCCAAATTTACCACCCAATTCTGTGCTTGTTATGGATAATGCTCCATATCACAACATGGAGCTTAATCGACCGCCCTCAAGTAGTACAAGAAAAGGTGAAATGAATGGATGACTGGATTCAAGAGGGATTGAATATTCAGTTACCGATACTAAAATCAAACTATATGAAAAAATAAAGAAATTTAAGCTGCCTAAAGAATTTTTAGTAGACAAATTGTTTGCTGAACATGGAAACTCTGCTTTAAGATTGTCACCTTATCACCCGGAATTAAATCCAATTGAAAATGTGTGGGAATTTTAAAAAATTGGGTGGGTTCAAGAAATATAACTTTTAAAATGGATGAAGTGAAAAGGTTAGTGGAGGAAAAGTGTTTAGAAATTGGAATGAATGAGTGAAAGAACGTATGTGAACGTGCACAGAGAGTAAAGAGAATTTATTGAAGCAGAAAATATTATGGAGAACATCAGTGAGATAATTATTAATGTCGATTCAGACACTGAAAGTGAGGAGGATTAGTTTCAGTTGTGTAGTAGTAAGTGTATTGTTTTCAGTATTCGCCGATTTGTATACTCATTGTATAACTAATATGTAACACAGAATAGGGGCTTAGTTGCTTCCATTATAACATATTGAACATTTTCGATGTTGCATTGCATGTAGTGCAAATAAATGTTGACGGATAACCAATTACTTTAATTTTTGTCTTTCAAAATGTCCCTATTCCCCAATTTGTAACACATACTTTTCAATCATATATCTTACTTCGCGTAAGTTCCCACCAATTCAAACGACTTGCCGGTCCCGCAGAGCTCCGCTAAATTGTTTCACTTCCCCTTAAGCTTTCCCCCTCCACAGCCACCTTCCCCTCCATAGCCACCTTCCCCTCCACAGCCCCCTTCTCCTTAAGCTTTCCCCCCCACAGTTGCCTTCACCTAAATCACGTGACTCTTCGCACATTTAAGTGCCATAAGCTTTCAATACATCTGTATGTCTATGCACAATTTTCTGTATAATTTTTCAGAAAATTTATTATGGAGAATGTAATAGAAACCCAAGCATACTATACTAAGCATTTTAATTTGGCATATATTTTAATATTACTATTATTAAAAAGTGTGCTGGTTAAGTAAATGAATAAATAGATATACTCTTTATAAACTTAGCTCTTTTATCACTGAGCGAGTTTAAAAGTAAAATCAGTTTAGCTATTTTTCCTTTTCCCACATTTTATACATTCCCGCAATTTACACTTTTTCCCCAGGTCCCTAGAAAAGTGTAAATAAGGTGTTTCACTGTATTATGTTTATTTTAAAAATAAGTTCTCTGTAAAATAAATTTCATGGTTGCACTTGACACCAATTAAAGAATAATAAAATGGCATACTTGACTCACAGTGAGGCGATGAGGGAGGAGACAGACTTGGCTCTCTCTCTCGATCACCTCTTGGCAAGGCAGATGATGATGGTTGGTTTGGCAACTGGGGTCCTCCACTTGTTATTCCAACTGAGGAGCCTTTGCTGCTATCGACCATCAGACGCTCTTGCCTTGTTGGGAAGAACTCTGGTGCAGTGGTCGCAAAAAATATGTCATTCTGAAAATTAATGAATATCATGGATTTCAAATAAGGACTGAGTCACCCAAACGACTCCCAATAATTCTTAGTGTGATTCTTCAGAACTTATTTAATGTAAATACAGTATTTTGTGGTGTAACTAAAATATTCATTTTGCTTAAAATAATTTTTTGTTTTGAACATTTTATATAGTGTTTCACCTCTTTGCCAACTTCTATCATCTGAGAAAGCTCAGTTTCCAATTATGTTGAATACATGGATTTTTGCTCTATAACAATTTAAAGCAACTTTGGAATATCTAATGACTAAAAAAAGTTCTACTTTGCCAGAAGCATGACATAAATTATGATAACCATTCTCTAATATTAATAAAAGGACATTACCTTAGCAGTAATGAGTTTCAGCTTGGGCATAGGACTTGTGTGGACTAGGTTGCCATTTACTATAAGTCGAATCTCTAAGCAGTCAGTAGTCAATGCCAACACATATGGGAAGGCCACCACTAGAAAAGAAATTTATACATAAAATGTATATATTTTTTAAGACAACTTTATAAAATTTATTCCTTTGCTCTGGTCCTATTTAAAAATTTGGCATAAAAATCTAAATCCTCAAAAAATGCAATAAACATTGTATAGCTACTAAAAGCTAGAAATATGGCCAGTTATGACATATTCTGGCTAAGAGAACAAGAGGCTTTGGATTTTCGCTTATTAACAAATATAATTTAGACAAAAAATTACTGTGCTAGCCTTAGGTATGGAATTAAATTATCTAGAAAATTTGATGGCTCCAATATTCAGGACACCACAGAAACATTTTGGCAACAGAGTAACCATAATTTAGCAATTAGTTTGGCCTATATAATATTCCTTTGACTTAATTATTAACTGCCATTATGAACTCTGGTGTCAGATGTAGAAATTCTAAATTTTATTTAGATTTGAAAGTATCTTTCCATCTTGTCTTTTCATATTGTCTCAAAATAGCAAACATATTTTCTAGCTGATAAGATGTGCTTTTTTCTGAAAATAGGTTCTAAAAATAGACCTGTATCTTATCAGTAGAAAATATCCTAGTACTCTGGTTTATAACCCAATATAAGAACAAGCTAGATTGACAAAGAATGTTTTCAAACGGAGATAAAAACTGCATAGTTTTTCAATTTGATTTCAGCCATAAGATGAGCTAAATAATTCAAGAAGAACATGTCAGGTCTAATTAGTATGGCCAAGCGTCAGATCTGCTATCAAATTGGGGTTGGCCTTATTTTTTTCTTTTTGATAAAAATTTTGATAACATTTCTTCCATTTTAAATCTAATTAAAAAATTATTGTAAATAAAAATTTGTCTTTGGAAACAAAATTTTTCAAATATTTAATATTAATAGAGGGCAGGCAAGCTAAATGACATAAGAGGTGGCAAAGGTCCAATTCTGCCACTGATGTAGCAGAAGCCTTTGATCTTGGTAGGGTGCATAATGCAAAGTTTCTTTCAGGATGCAAATGAATTAAAAGGTTTAGTAATGAGCATTTAGAAATAATATGATGTGCTGAAGAGCCAGTACTTTAGCAAATTCTTTTAACTGGAGGATAATAGAAGGAAGAACTCCGAACCTAACCTCATTATTATTTCAAAAATTAGAATTAACTATTGCAACTACAAAATATGCATGAGTGTAACAGAAGAATAAGATGGTCACTTTGTAACCAAGAAATTTTCTAAGGTAATTTCAGCATTAGCTTTGGAGTTGCACTCATGTTGGGCACACACTCATCACAAGAAAGAAGTGATGGCAGTGCAATGAAGAAGCAGCATATTATTTCATTTACAATTTATAATTATACATATTGTGATGCTAAGATATGAAGAGACAATGGTTGTGTTTACTGCAAAAACTCTTGGTAGATGTCATTCTATATACTGTACAGAGTACGTATTTCATACCCATAATTGTGTTAGGTTCACACATGCAATTCAGACATATGTATAATTTGTGTTACATAGCATATTCAATAACATAACCCCTGCGTAACTCGGGGACTGTCAGTGGCGAATCCTTCATGGAAGCAAGGGAAGCATTGCTTCCAAATTAGAAATTAAAATAATAATAACAGTAATAACAATAAAAATGACTCATTCAAGTGTAATTTTAGAAGTGCACCTTCAGGTAAACCGTGCAACTGCATGTCATTTTAAAAATCCACCTTGACAGCTGGTGCCATACAATGGCCGAAAATAACACCACCAGCATACAAGGAAACTAGAATATTATTGCATACATGTCGATGAGCCATTCACTGTAGGAAACGAGCAGAGACTAGGCATCTGGTCCAGTTATATTACAGCTTCAATAAGTTGTAATTCTGACTTTTCACGTGAACCTTCATGCTTATAGAAGTGTATGTGTTATAGCAGTGCATTAACAGAGATTATTTCCAAAGATTTTGGCTCAGATAGGAAGAATTTTGTAGTTTTTCTCAATGTTATAAAGTATGGAGTGGAAGCAATTTGAAAATTGCAAACATGAGTGAACTGAGTGCTTCAAATCAAATGCTTCTGTTGTGTTTTATAGCAGCTCTGGTGGAGTTTCATGTTGTGCAGTGTGTAATTTGTTAACGAAATTTTTTCTTTGAACAATTTTCAGGCAAAGATTGAAATTATCCAAACAGGTAGGCCAAAACCTTACCTAAATTAAAATATAAAAATTAAATCATACACAGAAAATTTTAAAGTAGATATTTATAGCATTGTCGAATAGATGACTGGATGTGAGAGCAAAGCAAAATTATTTTGTTGGTAGTGCTTACCTTTTTCGAACAAAATAAATGTTTGGACTAAAATGGGATTTTCTGATTTAAATAATCTTCATAAGGTAATAAAGAGACATTTGATAAGTAAAAAATATTTACAGTCAATTCTTCAAGAAAAAACATATGGAAGAACTCGAATAGAAAATGTTTTAAATAAGCAGTTGGAAATTACTCATCGCCAGCATAACAAAGCAGTAAAGAAAAATTGGGAAATGTTAAAAAGGCTTATTGATATTGTTTGTTTTTTGGGAGAGCATGAACTTTCATGGTCATGATGAATCCAGTGACTGTAAGTAAAGGTAATTGCATGGACTTGGTCTCATTGATTGCCAAATTCGACGAAACTTTGGGAAACTATTTGGGACATTCCGCAGTGTTTTGCTGCATGTTCAGTGCAATACAGAATGATTTAATTTCTTGTGTTGCCCAAGTTGCATTGCAAAAAATTAAACAAGATGTGTTCAACTCCTTCAAGAATAATAACAGAAATTATTTCAACATAGCTGCTTTGCGTTTTGAACTGTTGGTTGTATATCAAATAGAAGATATAGATAAAAACAGCATTAGCAATTTATATCATTTCATTAATCAAAATGGTTTAGACAAAGCTTACTCTCAAGTGGCAAAATTATGTGAATTAGTATTGGCAATACGTGCGACTAGTGCCTCAACTGAAAGGAGTTTATCAGCTTTCAAACATATGAAAACATTCGTGAAGAATTTTACAAATTAAGAAAGACTAAATTATAAGTTCTATCAATCGAAAAAGCCCTCTTAAAAAAATTTTTCTCAAAAACCCATGTTCTATGATGACGTCATTGCAGAATTAGCAAAGAAGGTAAGAGAAATTCTATATATATATTATATATATTTAAAATATCAAGGTAAGATCTGATTTTCATAATTAATTGCTTCCATATCAAAAAATCTCAGGATTTGCCACTGCTGTCTGTATATATGTACTATATTTCTTGGCATATAAGACACCCCAGACTTTTAGAAGATTTTTCAGGAAAAAGTACTTTAGTTCATCAAGGTATTTAGGTGTATCTTTTCCAGCCATGATTAAGTCTATATCTGGAAATATTTACAGAAAATATTATGGCATGATAACAGTTAAATATAACATTTTAGATAAACTCCATTCGTAAAATAAATAGAGGTGATCTAAAACATAAATAATTGCTTCAAGACTTTTATAGCTAAAAGTGCCCTGCATGAACTCAGCAGTCATATTAACTAAAGCTGTCAGAGCGCACTGCACATGTTGCATGTATAGATACTCTTTACAGATAGTACCTACTTAAACTTAAGTGCAAGATGATTTTTTTAATATAATGGAATGAATAATAAATGGAATGCATGTGTAATAACAATACGTATGCTCAATTAGTCTTTTTTCTTCTGCAACTTTTTTGCCATGTAATGTATATAACGATTTTGATTGATACAGCAATACCAAACTTCCTCTGTTCTACTATTCATCACTTCTTTCTTTAGCTGTGGCCATTTAAGACCAACTTTATGAAGACTATATTTCTCTTATCCGATCAGTTTCAGTTTTTTCTCATTTTCTCCATTCAAGAATCATTTTTTTCTGTGGAAGATGGACAAAAATGACGTGCAGCTACTCGGTTTTCATGCGTTTTTTGTGTATTGAATCGGCTGAAGCTTATTACTAATAGCGGAGGCATACCTTTTCACTTTTGTAGCCATTGCGATTTCAATACACGTAACGTTATTTATCCTATAAAGATAGGTATAAAACATTTATGACATCTACATGAATTCTACTGTTCTGTGACATCACATCACAAATGTGCCAAAATTGTAATCACTGTGAGCAGACATGTATTAAAGTATAATAATGAAAATGCGTTCTCGGAATTCACGTTGCATAAGGTATTATTGGATATATTGACAAAATTTTCACTATGAATTATTAATAATCTATGGGTATTTTATTGTTTTTGCAATGAATGACTGCCAATTATTCCATATTGGGGATGAGTGTGTTCATTAATGTCAGTATTGAGAACAGTAATAATCTTACCTTCAGCGTATAAGATGTAGGCTAATTTTGTAGATCATTTTTATGGAAAAAGTGCATCTTATATGCTGACAAATACAGTATATATTTTATCTGCTTAAGCATTCAGTTTGTCCATCCCTCTGTCTGACATAATAAGTACTCCTGAATAAAAGCAGATAGAGACTGCTTTTTCTCCAATGGATTTACTACTCTGCCTCATTGTGCACATTTTTTGTGGAGGTCTTTCTGTCTGTCCAATGAGCTAACTCTTAAACAAAATCAGTTAAAAACTTCATTTGCTGAATCCGTATTCTGTCTCGTTGTGGCCAGTAGAATGGAGGTAAAAAA
The DNA here is from genome assembly GCA_028673005.1 of Tanypteryx hageni. NCBI lineage: Eukaryota > Metazoa > Arthropoda > Insecta > Odonata > Petaluridae > Tanypteryx > Tanypteryx hageni. The sequence goes on along the minus strand of CM054116.1, from coordinate 125,619,987 downwards.
TTTTATTTAAATTTCTTTTTTTATAAATGTTTTGTTTAAAAATTCTTCTTCTTAATTATGTTAATTTTTAATAATATCATTTCCAACTAATCATAAATTTTAACAGTCTGTACTAACAATTTTTTATAAAAGCACCACTGTCTACTTCAGCAGCTCTTCTCTTACTTGTTTTAATATCCTTATATTATGTAAATCTTTTGATACCCAATAAAGAAGTCTTACCTTCACTACTAGAAAATTACGTGTTATGTGACAGGACTTTTTTTAATGAAGACGCAATTTAAAGATATACTGTATTTTTCTATTCCAGTTGTGGCTTGTGGAAGAACTATTTGTTCATTTCCCCTTACAGAGCACTTGATAAAATTATAGGGGTATCTTACAAGATCATCCTGGTCCATCAAGAATCAATTGCTACTTCATTAGGTGGTTTTAAATACCTTTCAATATTAAAATTTACCTTAAATATTGATGAATCTGTGTGGAGTTGAAAAGCTTTGCAACATGCGGCATGCTTCTTTGCGTCATGTAAAAAACAACTAAGCCATGTCATAAGTCATGTAGTTCTGAATTCTGGCTGAGAGAGGCAGCATTATGCAACAGTTTTCCCAATGAACCAACAGACCAACCAATGAACAGTTATGTATAATACTTCAAAGTGATGAACTTGTAGTACAACAGTGGAATTTAATATGTTTTTTGTGGTATCCTTATTAGAGTCAAGGAAATTTCATTACCATGCATCCATAATGGTTTTGCTCTATCCTAATTTGGTTAAATTGCTCATTTTAATCTTCTAATTTCATAATACTGTAAACTATAGCCTCTGATAGAATATATAGTCACATTCCATTCAAACTCTCAATTACTAATAGCATTGTTCTGGTTTTCTTGCTATGGATAAATGAGATGTCTTCAATAAAAAATGGTAATACACAAATACAGGCATCCAAATCCTGTTAATAATTAACTTCAGTTCCAATATGAATAGGTAATATAATGATATAATTTTGAGATATTATTTCCTCAGAAAAAAATTGATTTGCAGATGAAAAGTATTTCTAAACAGGAACTGATAAGGTAGTCTTCAAAATTAACCTTCCATTTGTTTTTTAAGTAAGATTACATTGGTAATGATATACTGTTAATATGAAAGGTCCACTAAGCTTGTGGTTCTTAATATTTTTCATCTTGCATTTCCCTTCTGATCTTCTAAAACTCTCATGCCCCCTTCTGATCTTCTAAAATCCCCAATTGTGTTTATTTAGCGAATTCTAATGTTTCATTTTGGTTTCGATGTACAACTCATAGCTGACAATCTAGAATAATTTTTTGGGCAGTTGGCAAAATGTTGTCATTGCCTAAAATAATCCCTGTAGTTTTTCATATATTATTTCTATGTATAATAATGCACTACTATGGAGGTTACAAGTTGGCAAAAGATTTGAATGCATCAATAAAAGACATATCATCTAAATAGTTATAAAAAAGAAAAAATAATTGAGTTGCATTAGAAAAATATTAGAGGTAAGAATTTGAGGCATAAGTAATTTTGGTCCAAAATGCTCCGTCCTCTCCCTCCCAGAATCCTCATTATGCCTCCCTAGGGGGACACGCCCCACTGGTTAAGAACCACTGCTCTAAGCTCTACCAAACTACATATAACAATGAAAGGATTACCAATAATTTATTTCTATTAAAAATAGTAGCAGGAAGTTTTAAAAAATGTCTATAGAATACTTGCCAATATCAGTTGGCACAGAATTCCAATGAAAATCAAATTCAGTACTTGGAGGACCATCATCAAGAAGCTTCTGGAAGTGGCATGTATCTATAAAGAGACAAAATATTTTCACCACATGATAAAAAATGTAAATATGGTTTGCATAAATTGAAAAACTTATAAATGAATGATAATACTTGAATGATAAATATAAACTAAACAAAAATAATCAATAATAAAACTAAGTAATTCGAAAATTATACAAAAATATTGGCATGAAATCATTAAAAAATCTCTAATTTTATTCATTTTAGTCTTGTATAGAATTATTAAATCAAGCTCTGATGTTTTCCAAACAGTAAAATAACTTCTTTTCCTGACAATAAAAAGTTAAAATATCTGAAGCCTTTGAATGGAATAATATTTTTTGTGTGAATGGAAAATATTTATTTTCTTAATTAAAAGCAATATTTATAAGTATCATTTGACAGAAGCATAGCATTATTTACTGGTAAGCTAATATAATGGCAAATTTTGTTTTGTTTTAATATTGGAATTTAAGAATACCATTTAATTTGATTTGATTGCATTAGTAAACATAAAATCTGCGGTAAATGAACAAAAAATTCAATAAAGTAGGTTGTCTTCTGTTTTATTACCATAGTATTTTATTTCATTGGGCAATTTATATTTAAAGAATTGATTTCATTCTATCTTAATATTTCCTTGCAGATTATACATACATATTATAAATGTCTGCAAAAACTGAACTGACTTACGGTTGTAACATAGCAACACCTCCGGCTGAGAGTGATCACCAATCAGTTCTATAGCAGCTAGCAGATGAGGTTTGTGAGATGTCTCAACGGAATACAGGGTTTGCTTGGTCGCTTCAGCACCTCCTCCACTGCTTCCATAAATGTTAACGGTTGGAAGTGAGCTAGGCGCGCATCCCCCAGAAGTTCCTCCTGTTCCCCCACCTGACCCAATTCCAGCACCGATTCCAGCACAGCATAGAAGGTCAAATTGGTGCTTATAACCAGCCACACATGCAATGCCACTACCACCTCCTGTGTTTAGCCCCAAAATGGATGGTGGAACATCCACAAGTGACAAAAGTACTGGAGCTTCACAAACCTGGATTTCCTGATGAGGAATAAAGGTTTTATTTCACAACAATAAGAAAACGTGTATTAGAAACAAAGAAGATATTTCAAAAAAGTCTGTAATCTCAAGCTATAATTTACAATAAATAGTCCTTCAATTGGAAATTGATGTGCATTAATAATTTGTATTCATATTATCCTATTAGCAAGTTGATAAGACATTTTAAAATAAAAATTTTCAGAAAATACATTTAATGTTTTTATGCTTATATTATTTTATATATAAATGGTAAAATCAATAACAAATGAAGAGCAAAGCTAAAAAGAAAAGTCAAACATTGATAGAGTGTGACAAACCATTTAGTTACAATGCCTTACAACAAATAAATACATTTTCCATCTCTCCTTCTTTTCTCACTCTCTCCCTTCCTCCCATTTTCTCTCCCTCTCTCTCTTCCTTCCTCCCATTCTCTCTCCCTCTCTCTCACTCTTCCTCCCATTCTCTCTCTCTCTCCCTCCCATTCTCTCTCTCTCTTCTTCCCCCCATTCTCCATCCCTCTCTCTCTTCCTCTAGTTAGTTTTTCAATATTTTAAACTGAAGAAATAGCTTGTTATGGCATCTTTTATTTACATGGATAATTAACTGACCTTGAATTCATATCAATATCATAGGCTTATGACTATGAGTTTGACAAAAATATCAGTTGCCATAGAAAGGAAAATTTTTTCATTAAAATTTTTTTTCCTAGATTTAAGCTCAATTTTGGAAAAATTCAATCTGTATTTGAAATTTCAGCATAGAAAAATGAAACTTCATAATTTTCTTCACCCTCAAGTTCAAGCACTGCTTTTGTATGATGATGTTTAGTAATTTTAATTTACAAATGAAAAATAGTCTACACCCATCTCCATGTTTTTAAATGGGGAAAATGAAATCAGAAAATATTTTTAAAAATAACTCGGTCAAATATATTGATTTAAAACTTAGCCTACCATGTTAGACTTATTATTGCGGTTAAAATGACATATTCCACTTGACTCTACGTTATGTAGTTTTTGAGTTATATATGCATACTTTTACTTGACCAGATACTTGCCTCAGTCACTAAATTATTATTATATGTAGTATGATATATTACATGATATACATGGTTGAAGGGTAATCAAGTTTTAAATCAGTTTATGCTTTATGACAACTATTTTAAGACTATAGCCAACAAAAAATAAAATCTTGCTCACAAAAAAGTTTGCTCATGCACTTACTCTTAAATACTGGAATCCTTCCACTGTGTCTGTATCACTTGCAGGACACCAAGCTGTCCAAGCAGCAGAATGGCGCCACTGCATTACAAGGAGACGTCGGCCCACACACACTACCTATTCACAGAATGAGAAATAAAAAGTTGTATTGTTATTAAATATATGGTTATATATAAGGCAAAAAGAGTTGCAGAAGGAAAAGGACTAGTTGAACATATATATCATTATTACATGTCCATTACATTTATTAGGAATAAAAATCTCATCCTGCACATAAGTTTAAGTAAGTTCTATCGGTAAGGTGTGTCTATACGTGCCACGTGTGAAGTCCACTCCAACAGCATAATTAATAGGACTGTTGAGTAGATGCAGGGCAAATTTAGCTGTACAAATTTCAAAAATTATAATTTTTTAGATCATCCCTCTATTGGTATCACATCATAACAGTGCATGAATAACAGCGAAAGTCATAACAGCGAACGTCAAAACAGCTAAAACAAAAACAGCGAACGGACAAAACAGCGAACGTCAAAACAGCAAAAAATCGGAATGTATAAAACAGCGAACGTCAAAATGGCTGAACACAGTTTAGCAAAAGTCAGTATTGTAGCTGTTATAGGTAATAAATAATTGCTGGTTATTAAATTTTAAATAGCCAGAAATGTTAAACCAGAGAAGTATAGTTATAAGTGAATATTTCAAAAGTGTGCTGAATTTACTGGAATTACTAAAATTAACATAAGAAACAAATCCTACATCCTATAGAAAAATTTACCAGATTTTTTAGTGGTAGTAGGTCATTTTAAAAGAACAAAATTAGCTAGTTTTTTATTGGTTTCATTATCAAAAACTTTTTAAAGATTTATTATTATGGCTCCCAATTTGTTTAAAAAATCCATTTGTATTATTTAGATCTAAAGTACATTAGTTATACTAGGGTTACCATCCGCCCTCTTTTACCTGGATTTGTCGGGATTTTTTGTCTAAAATTTCTGCCCGGGCGGATTTTTATAAAATTGTTGAAATGTCCGGATTTTTACTTCCTGCGACATCTTGTTTCAAGCAAGCACAACGAAGAATGCTGGATTACATTATCTGATATCTCTTAGACCAGTGGTTCTCAAACTATCTGAAGTCATGGAACCCTTGGACTCTCATTCTTATTATTTAATGGGACTCCGTGAAGCTTTGGCTGAACCCTTGGGTTTCACGGAACAGTTTGAGAAACCCTGTCTTAGACGATTGGTCAATTCAAATTTTTCACGGGAGCCAAGCAGGTGTTGAAGACCCTGATGATGCTAACTTCATTGCATCGAAGCATTGTCAACCTATGCTTACTCCAGAATTCACTCATATATAAAGAGATATTTGTAGTGGTATAACCTGCCAGGTGTTTCAGGACCCTGTTTTCTCGAACAGTACAACAACATGGAAATGTGGACTTGAGCCACTGAGAACAGCATTGATCCATAGTTGTGTTCTGTTGACTAATTTCGGAATATTTAGCAGAAGACCAACCAATGGTGTAGCCACTAATACATTTAGTACTGAAGTTCAGATTTGTTAAAAACCACAGTTATTCACTGTAAATACGAAAATATTGATTTTTCACTTTTGTAGTTCTGGACAATACGATTTTATGATTCATGACTTATAATATAAAATTGGTTATAATTATTTCATATATGAAAATTAATGTTATTAAAGACTATCATTCCTTTAAAAATGCCTAAAAGGAAGAGCACGTTCACAGAAGAGATGAAAAACAAATTTCCATGTTTTTCATCTGGCCAAGATGAATGGGAAGCTGAGTGTAAAGTATGCAGAATGGGGACATATGTTTCAGTGGCTAATAAAGGGGCTGGTGATTTAAAGCATCATATAGAATCAGACAATGATAAGAAAGCACCTCTTTGGGAAAGGTTACAGATTTTTTTGCCAAAGATGTCAGTAAACCAGAACACGATCTAGCTGCTGCAGAGGGCGCCTTTGCTTTTCATACTGTGAAACATCATAGCAGTTATAAATCGATGGACTGCACGCCTGCCATGTTAAAAAATGGATTTTTTGATTCAGAAATAGCAAAAAAAATTTCCTGTGCTAGAACCAAGACAGAAGCCATTGTAAACTCTGTTCTTGCAAACCATTCTCTTAATATTGCTTTAACAACTTTTAAAGAAAATAATATTTCATACTGTGGGGTTTCAACTGATGGAAGCAATCATGGTTCTGGAAAGATATTTCCAGTAATTATTCAGTATTTTGATGTTAAGGCAGGAGGGTTACAAACAAATTAATTGAATTACAGAAAATACCGAATGAGACAGCAGATACCATTTCTACTTATGTCAAAGAAACTCTTGAAAAAGAATGGTTTGTATGAAAAATGCATTGCATTCACAGGGGACAATTGCAATACAATGTTTGGAGGACTCAGATGAAATGATGAAGGAAATAATATCTTTGCAAAATTAAAGAAATTGTTGTAGAATAAGACCTTAATTGGAATGGGCTGCCCTGCACATATTTTGAACAATTGTCTTCACAGTGCCACAGAACTTTTGGATGTTGATATAGAGAACATTATTTTTAAAATTTACCAGTATTTTCACGTTTATACAGTTTGGACTGAGGAGCTTAAGGAATACTGTGAGTTTGTTGAGATTGAATATAGACAGCTTCTTTCCCACAGCAAGATGAGGTGGCTATCATTATTTCCAGGCTTTACTAGACTTATGCATGTTTCCAGCTTTAAGCAATGGATCAGTCACAGTGTTGCTTTAACTCACACTGAAACTCTGCTTGATTAATTGGAGCAACAGCAAGACCGCACCCTTCTTGGGAAACTAATGCTGAAAAATCTGCACAGCACCATTTGCCAAAAGGAGAATGAAGGGAAAAAGCTAACTTCTTTTCTTTCTTATTTCAAATAAATAAAATAAGTTCGTATGTAAATCTTTTTCGATTCGATATTTTTTTCGGTACGATTTTTTTCTAAAAGTTTTGAATTTTTATGAACATTTCATATGGATGATGGATTAACTGGGATTTTTATTATCCAGGATTGATTTTTTCCCTACCATCCTGGATAATCAAGATTCCACTGTACACACAGAAACAGAAAGGGAAAAAAAAACACTAATAGCATAATGATTTTCTCATAAAATATGCACATCAACAAGTCGCTCATCCAAGTGCTAGGCAGGCAGTGAAGGTAATTTTATAGGTCAAGTTTTGAAGCTGGATCAGGTAAGCAGTTAATCAGTAATCTCGCCAATTATCAAATTGACTCAAAATTCATGAAATACTACCATCCTCAGATGGGATCCTCCTGGTCTAGAGAGAGCATATAGGTGGCAACCTCGCGTCCTCTCAAGTCGATGTTCTTTGAGGTCATGTTTGGTCTTTGGTTGAAATTCCACAGGCTCTCCTTTAGGTGTGTTACTAGAAGCAGGGGTTGACTCAAAGTCTGACAACCTGAAGACATTAACCTTACAATCACGACCTATGGAAAAGTAATTATGCTATATAAAATGTATCCACAAAATTAAGTCGAAGTCACTAATCTACAAAATCCAACATGAATAATGGATTTTAAGTTACAAATAACATTATTTCTAGTGATTAGGTTATTTTCAAACATTTTAAAGTAGCATGATATTAAAAATGTCAAAAATGTTTTGCGCAACTATTTTATTTGCTAATAATTTTTTAAATTAAAATATTTCAGAAAACATAACTAACTCATAAAATTAGTGAAATGCTAATCAATGAATTCAAATTAAAAGATGCCTCTGTTCTTCCAGAGTAATAATGGGTTGGTTTACCTTTATCAGCTCTAAAGAGCAGAATTCCATGTGCTTCCACTACACTAAGCTGCTTCACAACCACAGTTTTGTCGAAGATGACTCGCTGAGATAGGCCCTCTGAAATGGGAAATTTATTAGAGTTTCTATTTGTTGACTATTTTTCTTTCACAAAATACATTCTATCATACTCTGAATTTTTACGATTTCTGAGAATCGAAAATTAGGCTATATAGACGTTTTCAATTAGCCTTAAGTTTCAGAGTATACTAAATTTAATAAATCATGTTATCTCCTTTGCCACCAATAGTCAAAGTCATGTTTTTCAAGATTTTATACAGTAGTTTGCCTGTTTAACGTTCAAGTGTAATATTTATTTTTACTTCATTGACAGATCTTGTAGGATTTTAATTATGGAATACACGTAGACAAGGAGTCAGAAATTATTTTGAAAAGAGTATTTAGCCAACTTATTATCAGGAACTAGCAAAAATAATTTGAGTAACACAAAGGCATTGACTACTATGAATTATTACTACTACTACATAGAAATTAGCAATATAAATGTTTAACATCATTAATGGAAGACATTTGAGATTGATAATATAATACCTCAAATATCTCAATATCTAAAAATGCATAGTTATGAGCATACTTTGTAATGCAATACTAATCACTGCTGACTGACTCCTATGAGCACTTGCAGTACAGAATTCAATGAGGGTGCTGTGATCAACTTTCAAACAAGTGAAGAAGGAATTGCACTCCAATTTAAATAAAGCTCTTAAAAAATATATATTATGTAGCCAAATGCTGCAGCACATTACTCTTGGGTAGAAACAGGAATTGAAGGAGGGATATATGCTGTAAACATAATAGAATAGAAATACTACTTTTATTTTTCACCCCTTTGCTCCGATTTTTGAGTTTACTCTGGCAGGATTATTGAGTAGTCTCTGAACGGCGATATCTTCAAGTGAGTTGTTTATCTATACCCTCCCCACTGCTCCTCCACTTATTCCAGAGTATATACCTTATTCTGAAAACCCATTTTCATCCCTGGATAGAAGGCCATAAACTGTAACTTTAGTAACTCTAACTTTATCATTTCATCAGGCATTCTGCAGAGAAAGACAACAAAAAGTTTTCTCTTAAAAATATATAGCATCGCATTCACCATATAGCTAAGGCATCTTATTCACCACACAATAGAATGTTACTAATAATAATGCTCCTTGAATGTTACACTTGGACATGGCTCGAGCTTAAGAAGTCATATCTACACTGGACACCCTGAGCAGGCATTTCTCCTTTATTATTCTTTCCCCTCTGGAAACTGTTATGTGCTTAATTTTCATGTACCTCCCAATGATATGAGAAGCCGAATTTTGAGATATAGTAATCAAATGATCTTCTAGGGACTGTTTATAATTGGGTAAAGTATATAAATTAACGAATTTGTTATTAGGTGGATAGTAATATGCTGAGTCAGTTTGCCTCTCACCCAGAACTCAAAATTGTGCTTTTTCAGAGGTTTATAATAGAAGAAAAATACAAACAATGAAGAGCATCAATTCATTGCATGTGCCAATTGGTGAAAGGTATGGGCAACTTTGCTATCATGAACAATGAGCATACAAGCTAGTTTCTCCAGGATCATCTGGAGTTTTAAAGGACAGACTGGGCATCCTGGGTGGTAGACCAATTCATATATTTTGTAATTACAAAATTATATGCTAACTACAAAACAAAATTTTATTCAGACTAAATTTTCCTTATTTTACAGCAAAACATATTAAATGTAGAACAAAGAGGTAAAAATCATGATTGGTTACAATATTTTCGTCCTAGAACAGTTCATCATCTGATTTTCTTACTCAAACATCAGTTACCCTGCATTTAGGTTTAATTGTACTGACTTTCCGGATGGCAATATTTCATGAAAATCTGATGTGGACATCATATGATTTTCTCCATACCTGTAATATTTCTAAAATATTCCAAATAGGTTAAATGATAATTAATATATTAAGGAACTGCGAGAAAAATTTAAAGACCTTAAAAAGAACAGAAATAAACTCGACTGTCGCCTTCTGATAATGGATATAGCCAGGAAGCTCCAACATTTAAGGAATAAAAAGGAACCTTACTAAGACGTAATTAAGCGTAAAGTATTTACAATAGTCGCCGGTAGGTGGTGTGGTGGTGACAGCTAAAAAATTAGTTTTAAAAATATCTCTTAAACATTATATGGAAAAATGTTTCGAACAAACGTATAGAAAATTAAATTTCCTAGAAGTTTTATTCCAATACCTCTTTACATTTATCGAATATTAAAGCAAATACAAAAAAACGGGTAAGTTACAAGAGTAAAAAGCCACTTCCGGTTGACCGATTTCTACCAAAAACTAATTAGTTCTTTTCCCTTTAACATAAATGCCAAAAATAAAATTTCGCATTAACCTGATAAATTGATTTGAGTTAGAGTGCCCACAAAATTCTGGTCACTGACACACACAGACATCATCGAGAAAATAGTCAAAACGTATTTCCGTTGAAATCACGAATTCGATTTTTTCATGAAAACAAATGAAAATAATAGGGTGAATTTTTCTCGGGTTTCCAGCCAGTTGAGAATGATACGGTACGGCACTCAGGAGTTCCCTGATGATGGCGGATGAGAAAGGTGCCGAAACGTCGGAAGACACCATTGTCACCTAGCTGGAAACCCGAGAAAAATTCACCGTATCTATTCGCCGGGAAAACATCAGATCATTCTTAAAAATAAATATTTTGACTATACTGTGACTTTTTAGGATACACAATATTTTCATCAGAAAATCTTGTGCAGTTTTATAGAATCCTATGAAATATGTAGAATATGGACAAACTCCTCACCACGTAAACTAGCATCGAGATAATTTTTATTACCACCAAAAATATATTTACAGAATAATAATTCTACAGTTCCTTCATCAAAGTCACGGATTTATTTTTTAAAATTTCTATACATAATTCATTCAAAATAAAAATGCCAACTTTCGACTACAATTACCTTGTTAAGTTACCAATGATCGCACCGTGAATGTATTATCGAAATGACACCTGCCGTTCTTGAGATATTTGCGGACACACTCTGAATTATATGTATCATACCTCAGATTCAGCTTCATATCATCATAAATTTTCATTTAAATGAATGAATTTTTTTGTCATATTACAACATTTACCTAAGGGGCGTGTTATTTCGTATTTTTTCAAACAACTTTCCGTTTGCTGTGAATATTGTGACCAATCATTTTTCCAATCAATATACGTACCTTCAACCAAGTGTACGCCATTTTCGGTGGCCACCAACAGTCTGCTGTCTCCCCAGGAGTCGCCGCAAATGACCTCGTGAGGAAAGTCTGGATAGAAGCAGTGTGGTTCCCAAGGTTGCTGTGGAAAAAAACAATTTGTAGATCTATGGGACCAGGGGCGGATTTACACCTCCTGGGGCCCCTGGTTCTAAACATTTGGGAGCCCCTGGCACTAAGCAGCTTGCAATCTAAATAGTATATAGTGAAACTTCTCCTAACGGCTACCCTCCTTTGTGACACATCTTAACAATCGTTTTTCTATGGAATCATAGAGAGGTTCCGCTGATTTTTAGATTGAGACATTTAACATTTCTGAGGTTATATACACGAACATTTTTTGGGACTCCTTACTTCAAGAGGCCTCTGTTCCACGTCAGGTGCGACCCCCTTAAATCCGCCACTAAGTGTGAGGGAGAAATTCAAGATTTAGGGCAACTGAGTCGTAGGGAAATCTTGCCTTTTTTCCCATTTTCACGGATCCACAGGGAACCCCAATCTTTCGCGCAACCCTAGGGCTCCACGTAACCCAAGTTGAGAAGCACTGCCATACGTCACGGGGCCCCATACTTCACAGGGCCTCTGGCGCACGCCATGTGTGACCCCTTCTATATCTGCCATTGTTAGGGAGCATCTATATATTTTTGGCAGTCCATAATGCTTAAACCCTGAACCAGCTAAGTTAATTTTTTGGGTTTCCTACAATTTTGAACTTATGAGATTTTGCTGTAAACATTTAAGGGTAAGTGCATGTGTTACTCACAGGTCGCTTGAAGAGTCCTGTAGTAGCCAGTGAAGTAGGCGCATCTCCTTTCACAATGGATTCCAATTTGAGAGCCTGTCCGATTCGCACCAGTTCCACTTGCCTTCGGGCCTCCTCTTTCCTCCTGGAGCCTCTGGCACCTTCGGACAAGACATCGCTGAAGGCGCGGCGTCCCATCATGATTGCCTGAGGATGACATAATTGTAGTTGACGAATTTCACTACACTAAAAGTGAAGTCGCTAATGTACTGAAGCATGTTGCATATGTGCGTGTCTCCAAGGATGGTATAATACAAAAGAAAACGAATCTCATTCATTGGCCTCAAATTAGATCAACTTCACGATTCCGGAAAAAAGTATTCTATTGCAGAAAAAGGAAGATAAAAGTATGAGGCTTAATTAAGTGAATTGATTCAACAATGCGTGTTTTATTGAGAATTATATTTAAAAAAACGGGTGGAATCTTGCACGTTGATTTAAAAGAAGATCTTAGCTTTTCTTAATTCCAATATGGGTATAATGAATTTCCCAAATATATGAAAATAAGAGTATCGTCGTAAGGTCTGCTGCCTTAATAGGGATTTTGCGTATGAATAAAGGTTGGGAAGTGACGGACTTAACTAAAACAGTGGTGTACTTTGAAAGTGTATTTATTGAGTGATCTCCTACAAATTTCCCTGTGTTACATTTATGATTTACACACTATTCATTTGGAGAATAGTAAACCGCTTGATTTATCATAAAAATGTCGTTCAATTTCCGATAACAATTTGCTTCAATGAAACTTCATGAAGTCGTAATGTGTAACCCTCATCTGACTAAGCAATTGAGTTTGGAAATAGATAAAGAATTTAAAGTGCTAAATGGTATTAGTTTTATATAGCACAACTTCCTCTCTTCACTGGAAGCTTCACCAAGATAACAAGGATTGGATAGGAGGACCACCATTGTACCAAACGACACTCATCCTCTTACCAACCGTGTCGTTTCCGTTTGGCTTGACGAAGGTACACTGGATTTGATATGAGGGGAGTATTATAGTAAGTGATAAAAAATTTCGTATTTTCGCAATCCAACACTCAACCAAATCAGCGGCGACCGAATGGAATCACCCGAAGTCGTCGCTCTGCTGCACTCACCCCTTTCCCTTCGGACATGTGCTCTGCGTATAAGTCCTTGATCAGCATGTCTAGAGTTCTTTCTCTTTTCTGAGCAAAAGTCGGCGTGTTGAAGGCAGCCTTCTCACCGTTTATCACTGTCAGGAAGAGAATCGGGAGTAGTGTATACAAAATTCGTCGTCCTTATTTGCAGAGATGGTACATATATGGAGATAGCTCCAAATGTAAATTCCAATTTTTTTACCTTACTTAGTTACTCATCCATATTTTCACCATAAATGGTGGGGTTTACTATGCATAACATTATCGGGTAAATTACGAACTGAATGAGTTCAAATTTACTATCGAAAATTATAAATTTATATACTCGCATGTGCAAACTTTTAGCTATGATTTTGGAGCATAATAAATATGTTATTTTTTATATAATAACGGTGAAGCAAAAATTATTTGTATCAACAACAATTTTTACTTTCTCATATACGTAGTTTATTGAGCAAGTATTGTTATAGTGAAAAAATTCGACTTCGAGATTTTGATGGAAATACACGTTTTAGGTGCCCTTGAGTCCATAAAAGTGGTTTTCGCCATGCCGTCTGTCTGTCTGTTGGTCTGTTCGCCGATCTAGGACCCAAACGCGTAAATGAAATTGAATGATATTTCGTATTTGTGCAATATATCATCTTTTGCAGACCCTTTTTCATAAAAATGATATTGCGCAAAAATTAAGGGTATATTATTCTTGGCGATTTTTTGAAAAATTTTATTTACTCATAAACAGCAACAGAAAATTTGACTAAAATCATACTAATTGTAGAGCCTGATGTCAAAAATAATACTACCTAAGCCATATCTCTTGAACACTCTATATGCCGTCCAGTGATATTACAATGTGCGCTAAGCTACCTTACCTAAGCCTTATGACGTCACGCCTCCACCGCGATCCATTCAAACTCATACTACAACCTTACGGTTAAACTAAACGAAATTATATATCCTATTCATGGATAATATCATTCATAAAAGACATTCTGATGAGATAAATGATATTGCGCAACACTTTATTCTTGGATATTTTGAAACAAAATTCGATTTACTCGAGAATGTCTCCAAGGATTTCGTTTAAAATGCATCCACACGTACAGCCTGATGTCACAAATAATACTAACTAAGCCACATGTCCCAAAAAAGTTACTATATATTGGCCAGTGGCATTATTTTTGTACAAGACGCTCAGCGCACGCGTCAGAGGGGAGCGTTAATTTCGGTGCAAAAAGTGTAGTGAGATCAAACGTATATGAGAAAGTTTGTGCAACGTATATTGAGCCGTTTATTTTCGTAGTTTTTACCTCCTTATGTAGTAAGAAATGAAAATCAACCTAAAATTGATATGAGATAAAAGCAAAACATTAGATTCACCACGTAAAGATCAATGCTTCCCAATATGTGGACTGAAAACATTCACGAGAAGATATTTCTAAAAATTCTGTTCTCTTGAAACACAAAATGTCGAATATTGAAGAATTTAATAAACAAAAAGCCATTTCTTTGTTGCTTTGCGGCAAATTGGTATCATTTTATGAATCAGCCAAAATAGTGATAATATTAAATGCCGTTGTTATTATACCTAGACAAGCATTTTTGGCCAGTAATGAAAGGGTTATGATGGTCGAAGTTCTAGAGTTGTGCTGTAGCAAGGAGATAAAATATGTTTCTCTACTATCCGAATAAAGCACTATCACATATGTCAATCGCAGGGCTTCAGACGGGGCGGGATACCTCGCCCACTCACTTTTGACGAGGAGGAATTCTCTGAACTCTTGAGGGTCCCTGAAGAAGGAGGGACAGGGAAGAGAGGGTCCGAAGAGAGGCACAGATTCTTCCGAGAACACTATGAGCCTGTATCCGCCGCCGCAGAACCTTCTCCTGTTCGCGCCGCTTCCGTCCCCTCCGCCTCCTTCGCTCTCTTCCGAATTGGATTTGCCGTCGTCATAGGAGACGAGGGCGAAGACATCTGAAGGGCGACTGAGTCAAGGAAATAGATTGTGGCGGCCAGGGTTTCATGTCGGTTCAACGCTGCGAAATGATGTTTTCAACAGGAAATCTCTTTGTGAAATGAGAAACACCACTGGGCGAAAAATGGAAGATTACGTAGGAGGGCAACTTGATCTCATTACAGAGTCCCAGAGAACAGTAAAACCATATTTTTTTCTAATGTACTACGGTGAAATTAAATTCAATAAGAAGCGCACTGAAGAAAAGACGGACTGAATATTTTGCTATGCTTAACTCACATAAAACGTGATATTGTAATCGAGTGCAGACTGATTTAAATAATTTGTCAAGTTACTTGCATTAATTTATTTTGTGAAATTCAATAGCTGCTTATGTGAAAATTAATGGTAACACATACATTTAAGTTCCTGTGTAAACATTCATATAAAGGCTGGGATCTTGGCATTTGACACACTTTCTGTAATAAATGAACACGAAATCTATCAGTACCTCGTAGAATAAATAAAACTGATTTATGACACACTAGATGGTTATCGATCAACTAAAACGTTAATAGATAAAGCTTGATTAAAATATTTGCATTTTACGACATTTTCCTATATTGTACCTATATATCGAGAAAATAAAACGCGGATTCAATCATAGAAAGAAATTTTCTAGCGAAAGATGATGATGATAATTAGTGAATCAATATTTCTTATACACGAATCTTGACTTAAAAGTTTCAAAAGGATACGAGTAAATTGCGACTTGATGAACGATGGATTAAACTGGCTCATTTTTTCTCCGCCGCCGTCCACGAATACAATGTTCACGATGTCGTTTCCGATGTGCCTCTTACGCTCCACCTGTTGAGTAAAAGCAGAACATTATCGATGTGAACTGAAAAAACAACGTGCGGAGCTCACACCCAAAAAGGTTGAATGGTTATTACTCTTCATTTAATTAAGGAAAATTACTGCATATAAAAACTTAACGTACTTAAGATAAATTATTTTTATACAAGAAACCAAAAATGAATTTAAAAATTAGTAGATATTGTTTTTTTGTTTCATTTATAACCTATAAAAATCATTTTTAATCTCGAATGAAAAATTATATATCACATTCCGAATGTATTTTTTGAATGAATACGTGATATTACACTCGGATGGGATTTCAACCCATGAGAATTTATGCAAAATTTGCATTCCATGGTTTAAATTCTGTCCGAATGTGAAGTAACAAAATTTTACTGACTTGCTGTCTGTTGTCCTTCGAGTAAGGTAGAAGCGTTGAAACGTGGAACATGATTTCATGCCCTTCGTAAATGGTGTAGACCGAGTAACGGCCGGTCATATCCCCTGAAATGTCGAAATAATTGGATACATATATACATATAACGCAAAAATCTAAAAAATTTCCCAGAAATAGATTAATGACAGACATTTCTTAGTGTTTTTGACCAGTTTATTCATAATAGAAACACCTGATAAATCGCATCGAGGATTTGAGCAAAATCGTTTTAATAGGTTGGACATTACCTTTGACATCCAGCCCTCCTCTGTACTTGTCCCATCCTTTGAGGCGGATCTTGTCGCCAAGGAGACCAACAAAACGGTCAAATTCAGGACTTCCAACCTCTGCAAGAAAAGTTAATTAAATTGAAATATATATTCAGAAGACGAAGTCGTTACTTTGTTGGAAGTCACTAAACGGAATAAATTGTTTACTTTAAAAGGTTCACTTTTATATTAACTTATCTCAACCGGTTTTACAGTTTACACTCCCATAAGGCAATTTACATCAATGACTGAGCATGAAAATTGTCGGATGAAGTAGTGGCAACTGAAGATCGGTTGGAATAGTTTAAAATAAATGTGTAAATTATAAAGTATCTTTTAATCTGTTGCATTTAATAAGTTCACTTGGTTAAGTCGAATTTCGCAAAGTTTTTAAATACGTAATGAGATAATTTTTACCTCAAACATTAAAAAGATCTAATATTTTTTTACAATCGGATTCTGTCGGTAGACCGCACACACTTTTACTGAAACGTATTTTTGCTAATATTATATCCAAGAAGATGAAAATTGAAATATAAAGTTTTTCTGGAAAGAATTACAAAGAATATAATGTGTAATAAATCCATTTTATAAGCGACTGGTAAAATATAGGCATTTAAAATAGAATAGAAAATGATAGACGTAGAAATCAAAACCTTTGACAGTAAACGGGCCAATCTTGAATTAGAAGCATACGAACTACACCTTAAACTTACCAAAAACTTATCCGGGTTTGAAAAATCAATTTGGGATCTTCACTTGAACAGAATTCAGAACATCATTCAACAAAAAATACAGAACAAAACTGACAAACTGCACAGGAAGCTACTCTCCCTTATAAATAAAAAATCAATAAATAATTGTCTCACGCACAAACAATTTCATCAAAACGTAGTTAACCTTTCAAACGTTACTTTTACAAATGAAGAACTCGAACTTCTTGGATAGGGCTTAAAATATACGCTTCCATGCCGTAAACCTCTACTAGAAGACCTTGTTGCAGACATCGAATCACCGATTAAAAAATTGCCGATTAACACCAAGAATTCTATCAGGCACTCCGCATTGTCACAAATAAAACAAAACCTGACAGAAAAGTCAAAAATGAAATGTCACAACCTCCACGAATACACAATAATTAAAACGCTCAATCATAAAGATTGTTTTTACTGAAGGCAGACAAAGGAAACACTGTCGTCACCCTACAAAAACAACGATGTTACGAAAAGGTTGACAAGGTGTTTGAAAACGGCCCCTATACATACATTTCCAAAACTCCGCTCAACAAAATGATAACTGATACCAAAAAACCTTAAAAACATGCACTATTCTAATCTCCAAACAGCTCAGAAAACAACTCCATACCCCAAACCCCAAAATGTAGTCTACCCAAAATTCACAAACAAGACGTTCCCCTTAGACCCATAGTCTCCTCGATCAACTCCTCAACATATAAAATTTTTCGCTGGCTCAACGAACAATTTAAACAGTGGCCCCTCATACAAGAGTTGAACATAAAAAACAACACCCACTTCATAAACCAGATTAAAAACTCAAGCCTTAAAGAAAACGAAATATTGGTCTTCTTTGACGTAGTTACCCTCTTCCCTAGTGCCCCATAAAAGAAACTTTAAAATTTCTAGAAACATGGCTTACAGAACAAAATCTAAATACTAAATATATTACAAAAACATAAACACCTACTCCATGTCAAAAATCACACAACGCTCACAAATAATGACACAAAAAATTCAAAATAAATTAAAATAGCTTCGCTTCCGGCGTCACCAATAAACTCGGTAGTATTTTTTCAGAACACAATTTTAAAACTGTGAAAGTCAACAACAATAAACTCGCCAACCTTCTTCACAATCCAAGAGACACAGTAGCGCCTTTGCTACAAACCGGAATTTACAAGATTTCTTGCGGAACATGCGATAGGATATAAACGTAACTTAGAAACACGCTTCAAAGAGCACTTGGCACATTTTAGACATAACAGGATTAACAATTCGAGCGCATCCGCCCATATACAAGAAAACAACCACCCTATAACCATCCAGAATTTAACACTATTAAAATCAATACGCGAAGAAAACATATTAGGCGTCTATGAGGGCATTTTAATGAACCAATTCAAAAAACCATTATGAATATCGATCGCGGCCCGGTACCTTACTCCCACCTCTACAGTTTAACGGTTTCCACTTCCCCACTTCCCCTCGTCCCCATCCCACTCATCTCCCACTAACTTACACTTTCTCACCAACGAACAACGGCTTAAATTCACGTACCCCAACCGACACACCCCACTCGACAGAAGCTACTGATGATGAGAGCTTGGCTCTCGAAGTACGTATTTAGCGTTCTGTTCTTCACGTTAAATTCCTTTTTGTTTACGGTCTGAGTCGAATCTTCAATTAACAGTTTTACTCGCCGTAGTCTCCTCTTCTATTTATTATTTAAAAGAGAATTTTAAACTTCCTTATACACAATTATTTTAATAGAATAATTTCTGAAAACGCAATAAAGAAACAAAATAAAGAAAATTACTAATTCACTTTTGATTTAAGGTAGGTAACTCAAACAAGAAGAGAGTAAATGGAAAATATGACAGTGGGTAGAGAGCGTGAGCACTCAGCGCATTGGTTCACACAGTAAATTTTTATTTGGCACACTAAGGGCATGAAATTTCATACCATAATCATTTCATGTCATGAAGATTTATTGTGTAGTCAGATGTAACAAGGAATGTAAGAAATAAAAACTTTATCACCATAAAACCAAATATAATGTAAAAGTAACACATCAGAGATCAATTATATCGTATGACAATTACGGAATCAAGGATCCTTTAATTCGAGAAGAAATTTTGAGGTTGATATTTTAAAAATCACCTGAATAAATTACACTATCATCCAGCAGGTGAAATATACCAATAATTTTATTAAGTTTATTTTGTGTTTACATACCGTAAGTAATAATATTAATTTACTACCGAGAAAGGCGGCCATAGGAAAAAACAATGCTTAACGCTTTAACAGTCCTCTTCCATCATCTTTCTCCCCCACTCTACCCATGACCATTATTTATCAAATTTCCTTGAGTGCAATAATAAGAGAGAAAACAGGTAGCTTAATTTTCCATCCATCATCCCGTGAAAGGCGAACAAACTTTAGTCTTACGCAATCAGCCGAGCTAAACGAAGTCCTACAAACGTGTAAGAATTAGAAAACAATCGTCTTTTTATTAGATTGATGCTTGGATACGAAGTAAATATACCGGTAAAAATTCTCTCCTTCATTTAACATTTTCGTCCGAGTGAAAGTTTTCTTCTTTGTGCGTTAACGCCGTAAAAATTGATAGATCTTCCTCAATTTCATTATCTATGCAGTGTGCTTGTGTTTATTTCAAGGCGCGGATGTATGGAAAGCAGAGACGCAAAAGCGACGAGAAAACGCACAGATGTGTCTGTTCAGTGGAGAGCGTAAAGCAACGCGAACTTACTGTTCTATCTCTTTCGCGGTAGAGTCATTCTTCAACGATAATGAATCAAGGACAAAAAGCAAAAATAAATGAAATCACGCTTGAGAGGGAGTAGACTCTCAATAGAAATAAGAGAAAACGCAATAATGAAAGACTTTGAATTTGATGTTCGCAAAGACCCTTTTTTCTACAAAATTCCATCGGAGACAAAAGACAAAAGATATTAAGGCGAATGACACGATCCTTAGATTATCGCCAAAATCGCATATCCAATGTATTCCAGAGAAATTTCCCGGTGGAAAAGTGAAACCTATCTCCGTGGAATTATATCTGATCTTGGGATTCTTATTGATTCAATTTCCACGTCTATGCAACTTAAATTTCTTTTCTTTCGTAAAATCAATTTAATTAGGTTTTTTTCGATACGATTATATATATATATATATATATATATATATATATATATATATATATATATAACAGCTTACGGAAAAGGAAAGGTAAAATGGATATGGCAACAAGATGTTGGGATGAGGAAGCCCAGTGAGCACTCACCAGTCAGACGACTTCAGGTTGGCGAGGACCTGGGGATGTCGAAGCGACACACGTAAAAGAACACTAAAACAACACAGAAACACTGTGAGTGTCACTGCCATCAGTTCTCTCTCTGTAGCTGATGAAGGGATAACTCCAAAAGCTTCTACGTTTGTGATGTTTCTGTGTTATTTTAGTGTTCTTTTACGTGTGTCGCTTCGACATCCCCAGGGCCTCGCCAACCTGAAGTCGTCTGATTGGTGAGTGCTCACTGGGCTTCCTCATCCCAACATCTTATTGCCATCCATATATATATATATACATATATATATATATATATATATATATATATATATATATATATATATAACAACTTACGGAAAAGGAAAGGTAAAATGAATATATGGATGTCAACAAGGTGTTGGGATGAGGAAACCCAGTGAGCACTCACCAATCAGACGACTTCAGGTTGGCGAGGCCCCGGGGATGTCGAAGCGACACACGTAAAATAACACAAAAACACAGAAACATCACAAACGTAAAGCTTTCGGAACTACTCCTTCAGCTACAGAGAGATCTCATCTCTCATCCCAACACCTTGTTGACATCCATATATATATATATATATATATATATATATATATATATATATATATATATATATATATATATATATATATATATAAACAAACGAAAGAAAACACGAAAGTTATTTTTTATATTCTTCCATTATTTCTAGCTGCTTACTTCTTTTTCTGTGTAGAGAAACAATATTTTTCAAATTCTATAATCAGCATACGTTCTTACGGAGTGAGCAGCAGTTCACCATATTAAAAATTTGTTTTGTGTGTTCTCAAGAAAACTGTGATGCCATCGGTTCCAACTGTAAGTCGATACGGCGGGAGATTTGTAAATTTTAATCGATGTTAAACGACTGCGTGCTCATTAGTTTGCATCCCAACATATCTGAACGTCGCTTCGTTTGCATGCGGATTGGCGTTTCTTGTGTTGCATAAGATTAAGGATGCGGAAAAGAGACCGACCGGCATTATGACCCCGGAACCTCTTACCAGTCTACAGTAATTACCCGGTAATGATGCAGCACGATAGATAGACGCACTTTTTTATTGCCGAGGTTCATTCAGAAGAGGAATGATTTGCGTAAGGTAGCCGGGGTAATTTACGAGGTTTCAGTGAGTTCTACTAAAAAATTGTAAGCGGATTTTCCAATGACTATGACGACGAATACGATATATATATATATATATATATATATATATATATATATATGCTTGCGGAAGAGGAAAGGTAAATGGGATATTTGGATGACAACAAGTTGTTGGGATAAGGAAGTCCAATGAGCACTCACCAATAAGATGACTTCAGGTTAGCGAGCTGCTGGGGGTGTCGAAGTGACACACGTGAAACAAACACAAAAACGAAAAAACACGGGATCTTTCGGGGATGATCCATTCGTTAGCACAAGAGAAACAACTGATGGCAGTGACACTGGGTGGAGGCATGGGGGTGGAAGGGTAGTACGGAAAATTTGGGGATTGGTGGATACGGAGGGGGTTGGCGAATGGCAGAAAAGGAGTGAAAGGTTGAGGCCAGGGGGAGTGAAGGAGTTTAGAAGATGGATATGTGCAAGCTCTCACTGACGGAGTTGGAGGGCCGAAGCATTATCGCGGAGAGAGCGAATGGCTTTCACCGTTAAGCAATCATTAAATTTTAGGTTGTGATTGTTCACATGAACGGCCACAGCCAGCGGTCGTTTAAGAATGACGCTCTTACGGTGGCCGTTCATGCGGATGTTGAGGGGATTGCTGGTGAGGTCAACATAGAATGCGAGACATTGGGTGCATCTCCGGAGGTAAATGATATTGCGGGTGATGCAGTTGGTGGGAGAAGTTATGGGGTAGGTGATGATAGTTGGGGGCTGGAAAAAGAATTGCAGGGGAGGTTTATTGGGCATGTGAGACATCGGGGTCTACCTCAGGGATGAGATCCGGCAGGGTGCAGAGGAATTGGTGCTGGGAGTTCTTTTTTCAATAAAATGTTTGCCAGATTAAGGGGTCGGCGGAAAGAGAGGATCGTTGGTCTAGGAAATGGAAACTGGTGGAGAGAGGATGTGAGGATAGGGTAAGCGGCTTTTAGGATACTCATCAAAATGTCGTGGATGCCGGGGAAAAAGGGTGGTTAGGGTGAGTTGGGAGGTGGAATCGGTGATAGCGTGAGTATTGCGGTGGAATTTTGGGGTGGTGGTTGCGTCTGTCTGCCGGATTTGGTTCCGGATCAGATCCGGCGGGTATCCTCGCTGTAGAAATTCATGTTCGAGGATGGAGAAGTAATCGGAGAGCAGATTTTCCGCCCTCGGTGGGCTAGAGCATATGGAATTGAGGTTTTGATGTGGAGGGGATGGCAGCTCTCGAAGTGGAGATATTGAAGGCGGTTAGAGGGCTTGAGTTGCATGCTGGTGTGGATTCTGTTTTTTTCTGGATGGATTGATTGACATCCAGGAAGGTGATGTTGGAGGCAGAGGAGTGGTGGGTGAAAGAAAGCGTAGGGTGGGATGAGAGCCGTTGTAAAAGGGATTGTAGGGAGTCAGGTCCATGCTTCCAGAGAAGAAAAATGTCGTCAATATACCTCAACCATAGGAGTGGTCTGGGGTACACGTCAAGAAAGCGTTCCTCCCATTTACCTACGAAGACACTGGCATATATATATATATATATATATATATATATATATATATATATATATATATATATATATATAAGCAATATTTATGCGTGTCGAGGCAGCTTATAGGGCATAGATACCACTTTACGTAGAAATAGGTGCCTGGTAAACAGAAATCTCATATTGCCATCGTAAGAAAGGGGGAAACGTTCCATCGACTAATTGACTTTTTTATCGCAGAAAAGCGACGAGGGACGAAAATAAAATCTGGCGAAAGCGATGTTCCGCTATTCCCGGCTGAAAGGGGCGATGAGCTTATCGGACGCCCCGAAAGATCCACTAGGTGAGATATTAGGATTCAAGAGGGGGAAGGGGACGTGTTTCGAGGCATCACGTGCGAGCCATTTATCACCCGGAGTCTCTATTATACGCGGTGCGGTGTCGTTCCCAGCCTTAAATCACGCGAGTGTCTCCGTTTATCTCTTCTCCCCTGCCCTCGTCCAAGCCGGCTGGAGTGGACGGCCGTGAAGGAGAGTAAGCGTGGCAACTGCTGCTCAACACGTGTTATGAGGGCGATATAGGAGGGTCCGAGGGAAGCAGAGCACAAACAGCCCCCGTCCAATTGACACGCGATCCAAACGAGGTCGCGCTAAATCTGAAGGCCAGTCGCCCTTCAGATACGGACGATTAAACGTAATTAAGCCAAGTGGCGATGACTAATAAACGCCACATATCCGGAGTCAAACGCCAAAATTAAGCGCTGATTCACGTAATAGTGAGGCAGCAAAATGCACATCATTTTCTTCCCTTTGAGACTGAATGACATATAAAGATTAATAAATGTATAAACGAAAGGGTGAACGATTATTAACTCGAGAAGGCGAATCCAACTTATTTTCGACGTGTCTCGCTTAAATATATTTCGGCAGTCGCGAGTCTCAGCAACAATACAACCGTGCTCCGAGGCATCAACTATCCATGAATTGCCGCTATGGACGGCTACTCTGCAGCAGAAATCTCAAAAACATTATGGCTATCTGAGTCATCTAAATTAGGCGTGGGCAAGACGTCAATCGCGGTATCCCGGTGGACCGCGAACCAATTTTGGGTGAACTGCCAGTACATGGGAGAACAGTAATTTATATGTTACTTATTATACATATATAAACCTAAAAAGCCGAATATTTTTATGAAAGCAATGTTACAGATTTGTTATGTAGGATTGTAGGTAGTGGATCTGGAACGTGATGTAAACACTATACACGTGTGGCAAGAGTTCGTTCCCACCAGACCGCCTAATTGCCTTCACCGCCGTTAAGTCTTCTTGTGTCCTCGTACCTGGTTTGAGAGTTATTAAATTTTTTTATTTTGGTTATAGTTATTATTTTACTGTTTCAGAAAGTTTACCGTAAATAAAAGCAATCGTGAGCAAAGGACTAAGCCCGACGAGAAAAAGACATTACTTCAATAAAGATTGGGAAGAACAATTGTCTTTCACAATGGTGAATTCTTGTTTTGTGAGCACTATATGCCGTGCAAGAAAGGTAACGTCGAGAAAACTTTTAAAACCATGCATGGAGGTTTTGCTACAGACTCTTTCATGAAGAGCAAACTGCGCAAAATTAAACTGAAAGCACTAATGTCACAACTAATGAGTGAACAGTCTGTTTTAGTAAAAGCTGTAATTAAATCGGAGACATCAACCATAGTGTCATTTAGCGTGAGTCACGTGTTAGCGAAGTATAAGAAGCCATTCGAGAACGAAAAAGATGTTGAAAGAAACATTCCTGGAGGCGGGCGATTCATTGTTTGATCTTTTCAAGAACAATGGTGAGTTTATTTTAGCTATTAAAATTTACAGCTTTAACGCAGAACTGTCACGCGCCGCACGGAAGTAATGAATTATGACTTGACTGAACAACTGAAACAGGATATCAATGACTGCGTTTGTTTTTTGCTACCATTTGATGGTTTCACGGATGTATCGCAGTTGATACCTCTCAGCTTTGCGTTTTTAACGGAATGGTTCTTGAGAATATGAGTACAAAAGAAGAACTATAAAAATCATACCTCTTAAAAGGAAAGATTGTGGTGAAGATGTTTACTATTGTATTATAGAAGAGAATTATTTTCTAATTTACAAACTTGTGTCAATGACTACTGATGGGGCAGCTTCTATGACTGGCAAAAGAAATGGATTTATCGCTTTGTGCAAAACTGGTGATGATTTTTGGATTTCTTATCCTACCATTGTATTATTCATCAACAGGCACTCTGTTTTAAATTGTCAAAAATCCACCATATTGTTGAAGATTGTAACCTCTATTCGAGCTAGAAGTCTTCATAGGAGGTTATTTAGGTCTAAGCATTAAGAAAACATGTATCATGCAGACGTTCGTTGGTTAAGCAAAGCAAATGTTTACAAAGGTTCAGGGACCGCAGGAAGTTAAGGAGTTCTTAGTATCAAGTGGCAAGGAGTATGTTCAGATTGATGATCACGACTGGCTGATGGATTTTGCTTTCTTAATGGACATTACCGACCAACTCAATGAACTGAACTTGAAATTGCAAAGAAAATCCAAAACTATTGGTGAAATGGTTAGCTATGTTAAGCGTTTAAAAAAATGAAGTTACTATCATTCCTGGTGAAAAAGAAAAATCTGAGGAATTCTCCAAATACGGCCTACAAATTGTTAAAGGAAAACGGCGAATTTGAAAAAAGAAAAATATTTTTAGTAGATAGAAACTCATTGTTCTGAAGTCCAAAGACACTTACAAGAATTTACAAGGCTGGAACCAGTCGTTACGTTCATATAAAACCTCTTTGGCATTATTGGCTACAAGGATTGATTGATTATTTTTGTTAGGTTCATCTATTGTCGAAAATGAAGTTCTTCTTAAAATTGACGCACTGCTGAAAGCACAGAATTCTGAAATTAGTTTTTGGAACCTGATGGGCGACGAAAAGTATAAAAATCTCTGAGAAGTGTCCATCTACTTAGCACCCTATTTCAGTTCTACTTATCTATGTGAGTCCGCCTTCTCCACGACGAATGTAATCAGGTCAAACTATCGCTCCTGCCTCACAAGCGACCACATGAACCTGTGCGTAAGGTTAGCAGTTGGCAATTACACACCGAAATTCACAAACTTAATTGACTCAATCCAGTGCATGGTTTTTTCATCTTATTAATAAAATGTGTGTTCCCGACTTCATATTGTTTTATATTACCACAGAATCTTATTTTAAAAATATGTTTGTATTTTTCAATTTTAACGTTAGTGGAATTTTATGTTAAGTATACTTTGATGCAAATCCTGAAATAAAAAAATAATATTTGAACTTCAAATTGCATTTTACCAATGACACTGTGTTTTCAGACGTTCTCATTTCTAAGAAAAACCTATATTAAATAAAATAAGTATGTGGACCGCGGAGTTATGGGAAAATTGGATGTAGAATTTGCCACGTAAAAGTCTGCCCAGCCTTGATCTCAAAGAACGTATTTTCAACAAAAATAATTGAACTACTCTTCCTAGATAGTTGTGACATAGTCCATTTTGCTTTAAAATGTAGCGTGTTGTCATGAAAACCTTTATGTTAAAAATTAGACTTAATTCAATATGAAGTGTGTAAAATTTTACAGTTATCACTTTTTTAGCCTGTTAATGTTTGCTATGATGGATTAATACGTTGTGTTTCGAATAAAATTTATGTCACTAAAAACCTGGAGGGATCTGAGTATTTAAGGAAGGTAACATTGTCACAGACTTTAGTCTGTAATCATATTATATAATATGTGTCATTTTTCTTTATCCAACAAAGAAAAAATGTTTTCTTCCGTAAATTTGACAAAATATACCCACAACCATTGTGTATAAGGCTACAACAATAAATTATGCTCGAATTTAAGTTGAACATATTCTGTAAAGTGTCATCCAAAACAAAAACACCCGCAGATGGTGGCAAATTACAATACCGGAAGATCCTCACTAATAAATATGGTTATAACATAAAAATTATGTTTTATAAGTCACCCAGAATGCATTGTTGAGCTATGAAGCTGCCAATTTTCCTTAATTATTTTCTGAAACATTAAAGTATTTTACTATATTATGAAAGATAAATAACGTACTATCATCTGTAGCATTCACGTGAGTCAACTTGTAAAGTAACGGACGCTCCGCTTAGTGATCATATGAGTGATGGGAAAATTTCGCGCACTACTGATCCATCTCGGAAGTTCTTTTTTTAACCAATAGCTGCCTCTCCTAAGGGCGACCAAAGCCTCCCCCCCTCCACCCTTCCTCCCTCCACCTCTCCCTCCCGTCTCTCCATTTACGCCTCACCTCCCAAATCCTTTCCCTTCCCGGCTCCGATGAACTCCGACCCCGAGGACACCTCTAAATAACCTTCGACGATGACGATCACGCGGTTTCTGCCACAGACAGGACGACTGATTAAAATTGCGCCGAAGAGCTTTACATCAGCGCGCTACTCGGAGAGGATTTTCGCCTTCCGAGCGCTTTCGTAATTTCGGTCAAGATTGGAGATTAGCGGGCGGCGAGGACACGAGCGTAATCCGAGATTTTCCGTTCTCGAACGCTTCGATTGTGCGAGAATGTTGGCGCGCGGGGTGTTAGCGCGGAAGGGAGGGAGAAGGGGTAAACCTATTAATGTATAATGTTTAGGGAGAAACACAGGAGATGGAGGAAGGGACCGAAAGGAGAGTGAGGCGAGAGGGACGATTAGTATGAGAATGAAAGAGGGAGAGAAATAACGAGAGGTGGGATAACGAAATAGGGAATTGATTGGATAATTTAACACTAGAGCGGGTATCAATGGTTATTAAAAAACAGGAAACTAAAAGAACACCTGAATGAAAGACAAACGAATCCAACGGCAGGAGACTTCTATAAACACCGAGCATCGGGTCACAATCGGACGAATCGGGAAGCAACGACGGGTATGAATTCCTAATGTTTAACTCGAGCATTATTATTGTGAATAATTTCGAAACAGGATATTCTACCACTGAACTACCGTAGCAGATAATTTTTTCCGTTTCTGAATGCGGGTGTTTTTCTTAGTTGGGTTCGTGCTAGCCAAGCTAGTATCAGCCAGCCCCAACGGACGTCCTACAAGAGATACGTCCATGAAAACCCCTCTCTCTCTCTCTCAAATGGTGAGATTGCCAAAGCTAGAAATTGATGAAATAATACGATCTAAAGATCCGATGAATATAGGCATAAGCTGTAGTTTTGGGAATAATTTCGAAACAGGAAACAACTTGTTTACCTGCATTGAATCTTTAGATCATATTATTCCAACAACTTCTAGCATTATTATTGATAGCTCGAAGAATATATCTTTTGCCGTCTGTAGATACACGCGTTTAAAGTTTTAAAATTTGAAGTTTCGACGGCTTGTATTGTTTTGACCTCCACCATAGTTCGAGGGAAGGCAACAATTATTAATCCTGGATGATACCAGTCCATATATTTCTGCCAGCATTTCGTTCGTGTGATTGATATCATATCATGATAAAAGTAATTTTATGGAAACGTATCGAATGATACCTTACACGTGAGACGAAGCTCCTATGCAAACGCAAAGAAACCATTAACTTTCGACAACAATGAGAGGGTGAGATCCTTTAAAATATCCTATTTATGAGTAAAAATATATTAAAAACTGTTCTGAGAGTCTTTAGCATGAACCATTTATACCTGCGCACGGAGTTGTGGATTGAACCAACGCAAGAGATTAATCAATCAAGATATATCATGCAATGTCTCCAGCGGAGAGGAGAAAAGACTGCGGGTGGAGAGTAAAGGAAGCAGTGAACTCAGGATGAGGAAAGGGCGAATGATCTCCTCAGTCCACGGCCTTGCGTTGCCTTGGGCACCTTCGGCTTACTTACAATGGGAACTTAATTTTTACGCTGGAAGAAGCTTGTCCGTTACTTTTTCCTGAGATAAAAAAAGACATTTTGGTGACTAATTACGACCATGTTAAACCGAAATGTCGACCAAGATGACAACAAAAACGTCTCTTAAGTCCTTTGTTTAGGCTTTTGATTTTTCTCGAGAAAAACGGTTTAACAGTAACAATGACATTTGCCGACGTTTTAGGTGTCTACTATAAAAATTGTAAAGACTTGAGAGGAGTATGATGGATTAATAAACACTGTAATAACAATAAGATGGGCAACATAATAATCAAGAACAAATATAACGTAATCGAATTTTCCGTTAAGAGGAGGTCGTTCCTAAGAAACAGCACGGAAACTCCGTTGCCTCGGGAACTAAGCAAAGAGAATAAAACATAACGGATACAATCTTAACTTCCCGTTTTATGCAGAGAGGTGGAAAATTACACGGTGATGCAAGCAAGAGCCATCTGCACCTAGCTAACCAAATATACAGTGGAGACAGAAACAAAGGCAATTACCCAGACAGCGGGAGAGATAAAGAAGATGCGCCATTTATGGAAATTAAGGTTAGTGCGGTAGACGGTTGAAGGTCGTCATCCACTCTACAAACAAAAGTAAGGTAATTTGATTGTTTCATATTCCCAGTATGAAACACGAAGGTGGTATTGTAGTAAACAAATATTAGAAGATAATATGCCCTGTTTAACGCGCTTGCGCACGACGTCCTCGCATTAGTTAAGTTAGGAAATGAGCATAGAGGTCAAAAGATGAAGGAAATCTTTTGATGCGAGCCAATAATATTATAAGGAGGAGTGATTTTATTCTCAGCTATACGTCGATACGACGCAGGTTACGTTATTAAGAGGTTTCGATATTAGCGAAAACAAAATTACATTTTTCTAAAACAGTTCTTAGGGTGCATTTGGTACGTTTTTTTTTAGAGATTTCTTCCGATTCTCAAAATGTTTCGCCACAAGAAAAATAGTAATTTCCACGAAGTCAATCAGTAATACCCATTAAAAATTAAAAATAAACCCTCCAAAAATGCATCTCTCCGGGCAAATTAAAACGAAACGTGTAAACACCTCGGCGTCATATTAATTTCTTTACCTTCCTCTTGACAGTCTGTAGGATGATTTTGGCGCCTCGGATTTCCTATTATCAAAAGTTTCGTCTATCAATGCCACGTCATCAGCTTCCATCGAGGTTCGAATAGAAAAGAAATCTGACAAAAAGAGAGCCCGCTCCCATCGAAATCTTTCTATATCCAATCTTTCTCTCGTCTTCCTAGAGATGGCGCCGCATCGGGTGGGATTCGATTACCGGGAGGCGCTCTGCATATTTCTTCATCCGCACCGCGATTAAAAAGCCGAAAACAAAGGAATGAGGGAGCCCGCAGCGAATAATGAGGCAGCGCGGTTCAATTAGACACTATCGTTCGACCGCCTTATGCTCCCCCTCGAAAGGAGTCGATCGTTCGTTGTCCTTAGGATAATGTAGGAGCCATGTTTGTTTTTTTGTGGAACATTTTCTTTCTCATCTCTCTTCGAAAATAAACTAAGACTACCATTTATCACTCTCTCTGCTTTTTTGTATATTTCGCATTTTTTCTTTCCACGTTTCTCTCTCTCCCATTTTCATTTCGTTCCTTCCCTTCCTTTCTCTCTTTCTCCGCTCTCCATTCTACTCTGCCTTAATCACTCTTCATGTTTCTTACTTTCTTCATCTCCCTCCTCCCTTATCCCTCATTGTTCGATCTCTCTCTCTCTCCACACTCCCTCTGCACCCTCTTTCCTTTCCATTCCCTCCGCATCACTCCTTCACCTCTCCTCACTCTCAAATCTTTCCTTGTGTACGTTGAAGGCTGCGCAGTTCACGCAACGTGGGATGCAAACGCCCGCGGGATTTTTTCAATGGAAAACTTTTCGAGGAACAAAAAAAGAAAATGAGCGTTGAAAATCTGCCAACCAGAAGAGATTAAAAAAAGCTCTTCCCTGATATTTTTCATGAGAATCTTCTTGATAAGAAACATCAATATATGTATCACCTGCGGAGAGTTCTTGTTAAATTTAAATAATAGAGTAAGCTTGTTAGTTACAGAGAAATTTGTGAAGATTTAATAAATACTAGATGGTACTCGTGCGGGCTCTGAACAGCAGCGTCGTGCAAGTAAATTCAGAAAATTTGAATATAAACGAACCTTTATAGTACCTCCGTGTATGCAATGTTAGCAATATTTACTGTCGAGTATAAATTTTACTTTTAAATTGCCTATGGCTCTGGCAAAGGATAACAGGTCATGGTCTAAAATGGGCTCAGGTGGGTAAATGCCCACCGTCTCGAACGCTTGGCCCAGTGACTTATTAATGGTTATTGCAAACGCTAGACGTATGAGGAATTGGCTGCGTCTGATGTTGAAGGTAAGTGTTGTATCAATTGGTGTGAGGTCTATGCGTGGAAACAGAATCCCTTTTCAATCAGCTTCTCCGGCAATGATCTGTAAATCCAAACAGTTCTCAAGCATGTTGACTATCCTTCACCTCGTATCATTCAGGACACAAATAGAGATGATGAACTAAGAAAACATCCGCGTTAAGAAACGAGAAAACTGATCTGCTACGATAATTCAGTGGTAGAATATCCGCCCGGCAAGTGGAAGACCCGGGTTCAATTCCCGGTCATAGCAGACTTTTTTCTCGTTTCAAAATTATTCCCCACAAATAGAGATGTTTAAGTTACGTAGCAGTATAATTACGGTGTCTACTTTTATAGTTAGGTTACGTGGAGACATACCACTTAAATTTACATTGTTTAAATTCTAATAAATAGAAGAGGAGACTACGGCGAGTAAAATTGTGAATTGAAGATTCGACTCCGACCGTAAACGTCATCAAAACCCTCAACTGTAGGATGTTGGGCGTTATAAATTGAAAGAAGGAAATTGGAAAACGGTTTTGTATTCAAGTGAGCACGCATATTTATTGTTAAGATCCGTAATTGAAACAGTAGTCAGAATGGTGAATATCTTAAACAGTTTCTGACGATGGAGTTATGGGATTCCATGAGGAACCACAGCCGATGCTTGTCAGAAGTCCACACCAAGGACAATAACTATTCCGCCAAAAGCGAAATTATTGTCGATGATGTCCTGTAATAAGCGATTAACACACATGAGCGCGTAGGCAAGGATCATAGGTGCCTCATCTCATATAATTAATTTTGCTCACGTATACTTGCAGCTTTTGCACTGCTAATTTTAAATGATGTTATTGTGACTTCATCTAACTGCAATGGGAGCTTAAATAGGCTATAAACCGTGCTGGAAGTAGAATAGCTGCAATAACAGTCTCCACACAAAAAGGAATAATGCCGAAGTTCTCTCCTAGGCACCGGTATTAAAGTGTTTTCCCTGTTTCTCATGGGCTATCAATAAAGTAAACATTGCACACTGTTGAATCTCTAGTTTGCAGAGCCGCCATCACTTCATTATTAATTGCAAGTTGTCCGTCGTTCGACATAATTAGCGTATCCGTTGCAGTTTGCAGACTGTTTTCAGGATCTATTGTGCTTTGCGTCCTACGAAGAACGTTTTCCTGCAATTGTGGAAGACCAAACTCACCAAGATTGTCCGTGTGTTTGTAACACCTAGGATCTTTCTTGCAGCGCTAAATGATATGCAAAATCTCCATCTTGTGAGTTTAAGAAATATTCACACATTTGCATTTTAAAATATTCCCATAATTTTAAAGCATTTGGAAAAACACATCTGTATGCAGATAATTGTTAAAGTTGAGAAGCCATTTGATAAAGAGAGCTTTGTCCAAAGAACGATGCCATTCTGTATTCTATAAAAGAAAGCCTCATTGTATTGCTGCTTCTTTAAGAGTAGGATAAAACATCTACATGATACTCTGTAAGTCACATTTTTGGTGGATGGCAGGGGTTGCAGTGCACCAAGGGTCCATAGTTTTCCTACGTTATCTTTTCCTATTATGCTCTCTTATCGCCCTAGGGAAAAACGATCCTCTATATCGCTCCGTTCTACAGTCAATCTCGCGAATCTTATCCTCACTGTCCTGCCTTCCGAGATACGTCGGGCTTCTGATAAGTCCTACTACCTCAGTCGCTAGTCCCTCCGACATAAATGTTTCCAGTAGTTTATATCTAGCTTACAGCCTACGTTCCTTTAACGATGTGCATTTCAGATTTTCTATTAATGATGTTACCCTTTGTTTACTATCGTAATTCCTCTTTATAAATCTAGCTGCCCTGCGCTGAACCTTTTCTATCTCATTAGTGAGTCCCTTTTCGTAGGGATCCCACACAGCTGAAGCATATTCGACCTGCGGTCTAACCAAGGATGAATAACATAATTCTCTCACTTTTTCGGGGCTATTTCGAGCTATTCTCCCTATAAAGGCCAGCTTTTTGTTAGCGGCACCTATCAATCGGCGAATGTGGGCGTCCCACGAGAGATAACGATGGACTGTGACTCCGAGATATTTAATCGAGTCTGAAACTGGAATCTCTCCTTCGTCCAACGAATAATTAATATCCAACGAGATACTCTTGGTTCTCCAGAAGTTGATGACGCAGCTTTTCTTTTGATTGATCTCTAACTGCCATTCCTTACACCATGCAGAAATAGCTTATAGGTCATTTTGGAGATACTGGTGGTCTTCCGGATTGCTTATTTCTCTATAGATGACGGTGTCGTCCGCGAAAAGCTTAATTTTACTTCTGACTACTGAGCTGATATCGTTTATACAAATTAGAAATAATAACGGACCAATTACACTATCCTGCGGAACGCTAGAGACAACCTCCACTATGTTCGAAGATTTCCCATCTATAACAACCTTCTGCTTCCTATGATTTAAAAATTCACGGATCCAACTAACGATTTTAGAATTAACACCTAAGGTTTCTAATTTCATTATTAACTTCCTGTGAGGTACCTTATCAAAGGCTTTCCTAAAATCTAAGAAGTTGGCATCGACCTGCGTATTCTTTTCTCCGCTTCTCAGTATACAATTAACAAAAACACCGAGCTGAGTATCACAAGACCTACCTTTCCTGAAGCCGTGTTGACAATCATCTAACAATAAATTACTATCAAGATATCGCATTATGTTGCTAACGAGTATATGCTCGAGAATCTTACACGATATCAAAGTTAAGGAAATCGGCCTGTAATTTTCTTGGTTCTCCTTGTCGCCGCCCTTATGAATTGGGGTAACGTGCGCTAACCTCCAGTCGTTGGGGATCTCTGCGCAGGAAATGGATTTCTCAAAGATTATTCGAAGAAAATGTTGTATTTCTTCAGCTAATTCTTTTAAAACGCGAGCAAGAATTTCTTCGGGGGCAGTGGCTTTGTTATGCCTGATGGAAGGTAATTGCTTTGCTATTATCACCTCAGAATATACTATATCGTCCATCAGGTCCCTCCTTATTACATAAAATACGCAATGGTCGCGGATGGATGTAAACGCTTTTACAAAATGATTGTTTAACAGGTTGCCTTTCTCTACGCTATCATGAATAACGGCACCCGAGTCATTACGCAGGGAAGGTATGGTAGGGCCTCTACTTTGGACCTCTCTCACATAGGACCAAAACGCTTTAGGGTCCTCCTTCAAATAATTATTTAATACCTTATTCCGGAAGTTAGTAAAAGCCTCGCGCATAGTATTTCTCGCTTTAGCGCGGGATTCCTTATACGTCATAACTTTAGCTGCCCTATATTCATCGGATGTTGTATACGGCATTTTTTTTATTTTTGCGTGGCTTATTGTCTGACGCCTAAGCGCACTCCTAAGTTGCTTATTGTACCAACGTGGCCTTTATTGTCGACCTTCAATTTAATTGGAATGTACTTATCGATGCCCTCTAGCATTATATCCTTCAATAGTGTCCATGACGACTCAGCGCCTGATCGTTCGGTCATATCACGGAAGCCAGGTAGTATTTCTCGTAGGCGCGACCTGAAGCTTGAAAAGTTTGCCTTAGCAAATATATAAAACTTTCTTTGAGGCTTAGGGTGCCTATCGATTTTCAACTTACACTCTACGTATACGGCCTGATGATCATTTATCCCATCTTCAATGGTGACTTTTTTATTCTTTCTGGGACATTAGTTGCTAATAAATCTAATATGTTTCCCGATCGCGTTGGCTTTCTGACTAATTGAAGGAGAGAGTGCTCGCAGAATCTTTAGATAAATGCCTCACAGGATTCGCGTTCTTTACCTCTAGATTCGAATCATAGGCTTTCCCAATCAATTGAGTGTAAGTTAAAGTCACCACCGACTATAACGATTCCATCTTGATTTATCAGTCTAAGCTTTGATAGTGGTTTCTCGAGACTTAAAATACAATCTACACCAGCGTTAGGTGGCCGGTAAAACGAGCATAAGAACACCATTTTGTAGCCATCTTTACCTATGCGGCACCAAACACGATATCCTCGTCACTTATCGGAATCTCACTGCTATCGTACTTATCGCTAACCGCTATGAAAACTGATCTATTAGCGCCATCTTTTCTATAGACACGATTGTCTCCAGGAAATATCTCCTGACTCTGAATCTCATCCGTTAACCAACTTTCTGTGCATATCACGACGTCGGCGTGCAGACTGCGAATAATATGCTCGAACTCAGCAATTTTCCTACGGATGCTGCGACAGTTCAGTACGATGAAGTTTAATTTCTCACTATCACTTCGCATACTAATCTCACCCTTGACTTTCTCTTCCACTCTAAAACTACATGCGCTCCCATCACAATAACTCCCACGACTGTACGGCATCGCATCAAAATTGGAATTGCGACCCGTCGTACCCTTTACGGAACATTCTATCAATGACCTATCTCGAAATTGGTGCTGCATGTTACCATGAACTTCTTCCTTATCTCTCGTATGACGTGCATTTACCTCACGCTCGGAGTATATTCTATAATTAGATAATCTATCGGGATTCATGTTTTTTTTTAAAAACGCATCGATTATCTCCTTACCCAAAACTGACCTACACCCTGCCCTACTCTCTAGCCTAAAAAATCCCTTCACATCGAGGACGACGTGACTGAAGCTTTGCTTCGCGCTGAATGTTGGAAAACAAAATTAACAGCATGGCTAGATTAATTGCTAGTGAATATTCTTACCCTGAAACGCCACTTTATTATATGTGGATGTGGATAAATAACCGATGGCAAAAGCCTTGCAGTGGATTTGGCAAGATAATCGGTATAACCTTAAGATCCTGAAAGGTACTATCTAAGGATGCCCTTACAATATATTGTAGGGTCAACAAGGTTCGAGGATATGAAGACTGTACGTCAATCATTCCTTCCCCTCCATCCCTTCCTCCCTCCATTCCTTCCTCACTTCATCCCTTCCCCTCCAACCCTTCCTTCCTTTATCCCTTCCCCTCCCTCCATTCACCCCAACTCCCGTACTTCCAACTTCTCTGAAGTCAGCATTACAGGAACCGTAACTCTTTTATGTAAGATTAGAAAGCTCCTGTTGAACTATTGAAAGTTTTGATAATTTTTGTGGAATGTAAGCAAATAGATTTTCAATATAATACCATTCACAACAAAATTTTCTCTAGATATAAGACCGGCAAGACATCGTGTGTCTTTTTAATCTATAGATATTATAATAACCTTCAGACACAAGGGTAACATTTTTTATTGTATTATCTATGCAAGAAATTTAGTAGGGCTATTCCGGATATTTTTTGGAGAGCAATTTAAATTTAGAATTTTTTTCAAAAGTTGTTCTCTGAATTTCAATTTCGTTTTCAGATCTTCCCTTACTTTTACCACTTTATATTATTTTCCTGTTGGTCAGCCTGAATAATAACTTTGGTTTAACTAAGGTAACAGTTTGTCGTAGAATAAACAATACTTTCTTGACTGAAATCATGACACCGAGGATATATTGGGTATAAAGTCCACTTTAATGAAAGTGTTATATAAAAACGATAAATTATGTCAATAAAAATACTTTTAAAAATTCATTGTTTTATAATCCATCAAAATAAATAATTTTCAATTGACGATCGGTTGGCAGTTCAAAGTTTAATCCTTTAAACCTACGCTAACTTTCAAAAATGTCTTTATGAATGGTCACCACATGATATAAAGTAACGTACGATCACGCAAACGTAATCATAAAATCGTTGAAACAATAAGTGTTAAATTTCAGCGCATGAAGTGATATAAGAATAAAGACGTATTACGTACTTCATTA
The DNA here is from genome assembly GCA_028673005.1 of Tanypteryx hageni. Lineage (NCBI taxonomy): Eukaryota > Metazoa > Arthropoda > Insecta > Odonata > Petaluridae > Tanypteryx > Tanypteryx hageni. Next base: position 125,582,399 of record CM054116.1, on the reverse strand, counting down.
AAAATGTTTCTGAATAATACTAAACGACTCACCATTGCTAAACATCTCGTCATCACTGGTTTGCCCCGGGCGAGTGTATAGCACTCCGAACTTGAAATTAACTGACCCTTCTTGTTCTTCCAGGAGCAGGAGGTCCTTCGCGTTGAGAAGCCGCAGCAACGAGTCGTTGGAAAGAAAGGAGAAAAAATATCAAGGGTCGAAAAAATAGAGAAGGGAGAAGTGTGACGTCATCTCGCGCACCGTGGCGAAAATTTGAAGTAATTGTGAATGAAGAAAAGGCTTCGTTATAAGAGTGGCAGTTGCTGGAGGAGACCTACCCAGGTGAAGATAATGGGCTTCTGTTTACGGGAATGTGTGGCTGCGAGCAATTACAAACTCGTACTTCCAACCGTTAAATTCAAGGGAAACGTGAAAATACAGGGAATCGTAAATCGTTCCATAAGTGTGAGAGGTGGAACATGCAGAATGGAACTAATTTCCCCTATACTGCAACAGTTACCTTAAATCTTGGGTCATAAAAATTATGAAATAGAACATTTTTTTATAATACGGCTTTAGAAAGTTAGAAAAAGAATAAGCCAAGACTATTCTGAAAATAGGACTGCAAATACAATGGTCTTTCCTTACCGTCCCTTCAGTCAAACTAAACGAACGACAATTAATTGAGACAGAAAAATCAGAATGGAGGGAGGAAGAATAGGCTTGGGGAGAAAGAAAGGGTAGTTGAGAGGCAAAGGGTTCAGAAAGGGAGAGAGAGAAAAAGGGCCTTCTTAGAGGGTTACGGGGACAAATGGAGGAGAGAAGCGGAAACGCGATGCAGAGGAAAGGAGATGAAATAGTGGAAGTGGAGGGGAGGGAGAGAGAGGGCCAATGAACAGATAAACTGAGGAGGGGTATGCAAAAAGGCATGCAAGAAGCAGAGGGGTGGTGGTAGGGAGTGATATGGAAGGGGGATAGAGGGGGGTGATTGGAGTGAATGGGAGGGAAGGAGAAGGGGAAGGGGAGAGAGAGAGAGAGTTCTGGAGGTGGGAGGGGGTGGTTGAAGAAGGGGAGTGAGAGGCTAGAGAGGCGGTGATGTCGGAGCAGTATGGGGGGCGGGAGGCGTGGAAAACCTTCCATCTTTCGACTCCCACGAAAATCCTCTCAAGAGGAAAACGAGGATTTCTAAGAGAGGAGAAATCAGCTTATTCGTAATAAGTTAAAGGTAATGTTAATAAAAAAACATTTATTTTTCAAATTTACATTTTAATGGTATTAAATGAACTCCTGTTTTAGCTCACTAGGAAATGTATAGGAAACGTCCTCGAGGCATAAAACACGATGTTCAGGTTTTTCTTTTATTTTATCTAAGATGCCTAATTTTTAAAATAACTTGTAATTAGCGAACCAATGAAATGTCTTACATGTTAGATTTTGAAGTGCCTTAACTTTATATATAAAGCGTTTTGAATGTTACGCAGAGCCATGTAGTATAGCCATGTGAAGGGAAGGAGAATGCATTGATAAATGCAATTATAAGGAGGAATAACACATTGAGAAATAACAGATGCGTGAATTTATGCATCTAAAATTAGTTTATGTGTGCGTGAAAAGACGCGGTCGACCCTCAGGCAAGGGTAGAAATGTAGTAGATGCAGTGCTATCATAACGAAAATTATTTCTGGTGGAATTGGAAATCGATCATAGAATTCTGCTGCCTGTACTTTTATCGGTTAATCCAGAGCAAGTTAGGGATAGGGCGAGATATCCGCTGGTAGCCACTTACGTGAAATTACTGGAATGACGCGAGATTCAACTCACCTTTTGAATATCAGGAGCGAATATCTCTTTTGGCCCCTTCTCCAGCTTCTCCATGTTTGGGAAATTGCTGATATGCGACGGGCGCCAAGATGAAAAGAGAAGAATGAAGTGTATTACGTTTACGTCAATTACATTCGCATGCTTATCCGAACTATGGAAGGAGAGTGCGTGATCACAAGATCTTCCAACAACGATAAACGCCCTCTGACGAGCAAATCATCCAATGGTTAAGTTTTGAGTAAAAATTAGGGAGTTGAAGTGACGGGGACCGTGCGAAATTTTATATTAATTTTTTACAGAAAAAATGAAGATTTTCAGAAGAAAGAGTTAGAGCATAGAAAAATTACGGGCAGCATTTTTAGCTGTAAAGTAATATTTTAAACATGAAATGTCGAAAAAGTTATTTTGAATTTTGTAAATGCACATCATTGTTTTAATATTAAGTAATTATATCTATTATGTTGATTCGATACACTAAAATTTTAAGTTAAACGCAAAAACGTTGCTAAATAAAACAGATAAAATCTCTCATGGGACAGAATATCATCATGTAAGTAGTAATGTGTGTTTTACATCGTGCCATTATAATTTAATATATTATACTTCCAAACACACACAATCTACTTCTGTAAACTTATAATCTTAAAAGAATGAAAGCGCCGAAGCAGAACTGCCTGTGGTGATTCTAGTCTTAAACATTCATTGACGGTAATTGGTGGAATAATATGAAACTATGCAGAATGGCATAAGCTGTAATTTGAGAATAACTTTGAAACAGAAAAAAACCCAACTAAGAAAAACACCCGCGTTCAGAAACAGGAAAGATTATCTGCTACGGTAGTTCAGTGGTAGAATATTCGTCCGGCAAGTGGAAGACCCGGGTTCGATTCCCAGTCATAGCATAATTTTTTCTGTTTCAAAGTTATTACCAAATTTATTGACGGTATTATATAATCAAACTAATCGCCTCACAGAGAAGTAGCAACGGCCAAAATTACCCTATGTTAAATGAATAGCCAACTTTTTACGAAAGAAGATAACAATTAGAGCGGATAAACTTTCTCTTTCGAGACAAGCGATTCGATCGCCATCTATTGTCGGATCGACGACCAACAAATGACGCACCAAGCAGATGGGAGGCATCTCAACGGCCATACGCTTGGCGGAGATGAAAACCACGGCGCGCATCAACTTCAAATAACTCCGTTATAACACGAGCGAAGCACGACGAAAATCGATGTCTCACGAGTTCAAAGTTGCCACTTTTGTTTCCGTAAAAGTTGCGAGTGGCCTAATGGTCGACTCACTGTTCGAACAAAATGTTTTCTTTTTTGTTTCTAATGGTTAAATTTTACAACGGAGGCATCTTTTCGAAATGAAGATGTAAGAGAGAATTAAGAAATATTTTCCTTTGACCGGGAGTATTCCGATGAATAATACTTTTTCTGGTGTTCAGCATTTTCAATTACATGGACTCATATTTAGGATTAAGCTTTAAAAATAATTTTAATAATAATTAAACAAGATGTGATGACATTTGCTAAAGAAATATACAAGGAACACTATGTCTTATGATAAACGATTTCGTAACACATCAGTTGGCGATATTTTTGCGGGATTAATTCTTTCTGCACTTTATATTCATCCGGGATTCATTTTTTTCAAATAGTAACTTGTATTTAATGTGTTACTCCTGTATGCTATTCTTTCCGAGAAATGTACTTACTGAGATTTAAACATAAAATTTATTCCAGGTACCAGGAAAATATACTTGGGACAGTTAAAAGTAAAACATTACAAAAATGAAAGAAATAATTCCGGTGTTGGGAAAGATGAACATGACTTACTGAAATCCATCTATAAATTGACAATCCTTCTTATGAAGTCCTATCTCAGAAAAAAATCATTCAAAAGCTTATCAATGTAAAATTATCTATTTCTAAAGCAAATTCTCTCATGGGGTATGCTTTTCGGCTAATTTATCAGAAGTTTTAATGGCAATAAACTCTGACCATACGGAATCACAAAATCTTTGCATTAATTCTTCTTTCCAGAGGGCACGGATATGGACACAATCTTGAAAGGAACGTGCTGCCGTGAGTGATATATGGTCTAGTATGCTACGTGATCTGCACGACCGCATTTGAATCGTTAAAAAACAAGAATTTCTCAAGGGAGGACTTCAAGGCATAGGAGGATTTATGGAGGTTTCGTACAATAAAAAAATGGTAGAATAAGACGAAATGTAGCCAAGTAACGGTTAAGGGGCATGCAGCTCAAGAGTTTAAATCTTGAAATCATTAAAGGGTTTATAATGAGATACACAGGTAAAACATTCTGTATCATTTCGTCTAGTATGGCGTGAGTGAATGACAAATGAAGTAAAGACAACGAATAAGACGAAGTTTCAAGAAAATTCCGTACGGGTTTTATGGAGTCCGTGCTCGAATATGACGACGCTATATCACGAAAAGTGACCGTTTTGGAAGTAAATACTTCACTTGTGTATGGAGCTTCATTCGAAGAATAGGAAAATACTCGAAACAAATATATCATGGCGCTGATGGGGAGGAAGCTATCGATTACGTTGTAAGGAGTAATAGGAACACGGAGATCTATTTTATTGTGTTGGTTTCTCGTGATATACCAATTCTAAATTTACACACGAAGAGACGTTTCGGTGTATGGCATTTTCGCTCAAAAGGCATGCGTTCTCATAACGTACCTCAATATCTGCTTGACGGTCATCGGCTTATTTGGAGAGTATGTCAGCGATATCTTGTGCGCTCCCTGCAAAGAAAACAAAAAACATCGTGGTTACTGGAAGTAGAATATGTAAAACAGAATTAAAAAATAATCTGGAAATTGTTGGCAACACTCAGTTCCATCTTGAATTCAACAATTGGAGTCGTTTACGCTCTGAATATTTTCTCTTTCACGGCTTTTATTAAATCTGTAATACCCTAACTTTTCTCAAACAGGGATGAAGTCAGGCGGTTCTTGTCACCGTCACCAGGACGTGAGTGGCGCTCGTGGCGACGGCTTTAAGAAAGAGCTCGTGACTAACCGACCGAGGAAAGAATTACGAAGAAACTTGTTCGTTATCGTTCATTAGCTCAAAAATCAGCATTTCAAAGTTTCAATTTTACCTTTTTAACAAGAAATGAACGTGCCTTTATAAACGAGCAGAAAACGTGCTTCCGATGAAGTAATCGTGTGAAAACTGAACTATAAATATCATTAATGAGGACATGCTCAACTCGGTGGAATTTACTCATATTGAAAAAGGAAGAACTTTGTATTTCCACAAAATTTTAATTTAAACTCGACCGGTTTCACTAAGATCGTAGCATCATCATGATGCTACGATCGTAGTGAAACCGGTCGTGTTTAAATTAAAATTTTGTGGAAATACAAAGTTCTTCCTTTTTCAATATGATCTATAAATATATGACTTTAATTATTAATTATTAATGACTTTATTTATACCAAACGTGACCCAAAAGCTTTCGAAATGATTTTTGTGGACTTTGTAGTAACAATATGCAGTTGGTGGAACTGAAAATACTAACATTTTGTTGTCGATATTGTATGAGGCAAAAACAGGGTGTTATATCTGGCTTGTTTATTGCCAGTTTTTCTCAATAAATTTTTCGCCGTCGTCGTAAAAATAGTTCCAGAAGTGTTGACAAAACAGAAATTGCGATGGACAAAAATTTGTTCTGGTCTTAACCAAGAAATTCAAGAGCACGAGAGTATTGTGAAACGGGTCACCCGTGAGAATGAAGCATGAGTCGTTTAGTACAATTCGCAGGTAAATATTCAAAGCCTTAAGCGGAAAAATCCCGAATCACTAAGGCCACATATACACGACTGTCAACATTTTAAATGAAGACAACGCTGACCCTATTTTTGATATTGAAAGTATTGTTCTATTTTGATGAAGAATCTGTTAAAAATTTCTCATCTCATACTTGTAATTTTACATAAAAGAACTTGAAGATCACACCTCGTATACGTTTCATAGTAATGTCAAATATTCTATGGAATAGTCCTTGAAATGTTTTCACTCGGATGAATACTGACAACAAAAAATAGTTATAAGAACACTTATTTAACCATGAAATAAAGACATTGAATCGGTATGCATTACAATTGAACCTTAAATTCATACAATCGAATTGTCTTCATATCAATCTCTTCCAATAGGTTTTCTTCAGTATAAGGTCATCTAGGTGCATGCGGATGTGCATTCTTACTTAGACCTAAATAAGTATTGATCTCATCATAAATTCGGCTATTTATTTTCAAGAGATTGAAGATTTGGCAAATATTTGGGCTATACGACGTGCTGAAAATATCAATTGTGTTATATTTCCATTTTAATTTTTAAGTGGAGAAAAAAGCAATTTTAAAAGCGTTTATTTATTTTGGTAAATCGAAATGTCTGCAAATAAACAACAATAATTTATTCCACATGAAGCAAATAAAAATCTGGAACACTTATTACAATTAGTCGAATTATAGTATGCAGAGTCAACGAAATAAATGCTAGCCAATCATCAGTATTTTCTGGAATGTGCTCAGTCGCTTTATGAGTATCTTAGTGCTTTCTCATATCTGAACAGCGTCAGCTCTGAAAGAGAGTAATTTTGCCTTGATTTTGCTGAAAGTGTTTTATTCGCCACCATGCTGAGAAGTGGCCGTAAATTCCAATACCAAGCTTTTGCGTGATGGGGATTTTTTCATATGAGCAAGATCCTAATCGAGCTTGCTTAATGTTGTTTTCAGTTCTCCTCATTACATGTTCATGTTCATACGCTTTCCATTAAATGTCGAAGTGGTCATGGAAAGAAGAGTGGAAAACAAGTTGAAAAAAACACTGGGACAGGAAAGCGAACCACTTACCGTTTACATCTAAAAATATTTCATTTGGAAGGAAAAATTTCACGATGATAAGATGAGGAATTGTGGAAACGGAACCGATTTTGCTCGAAGTACAATTAATCCATTAAAAAGTAACGTGAGCTACTGGGTTTGTGCTTCGAAACGAAAGTTATAGAAGTCAAGTATTTCTTTTTCAATAAATGTAGCCTCTTCTAAGGCAGGGATGTAATAAGTTTTAATCTTCATCGAGTGTAATGTAAAAGAAGTTGTACAACAAAAATGCTAGCATAATATTAAATATTGACTATTAGAATTTATTTCAAGCGCTCCAAGTTTATGTGTACGCCAGCAGAAGACGTGCTTACTCTGTCGACATCAAAGAACTTACAAAACTTTGTAAATATCGGTGGTAACACAACGGAATTTATAAATCAAATGATAAATAAATAAATAAATGATAAAATAATCAAACGACCTTTAAAATGCGATTTAAAGAGACTTGCAAAAATTCGATCCTTATCGATTTACGACGCTACATCCTTAATATATGCATCTATCCGAGTGTGGACTTAAACCCCTACGTAGTTACAGATTCATATTATAGTTGTATCAAGCGCTGCTCACGTAAAAGTTTCTTAATAAAAATTAAAAGTCTACAGAATTTCAAGGTTCGTTTATTATGCTGCCATTCTAATAACATGATAAGAGCGCCCTTCGTGGAACCTTTAAGAAAGAAAACCTTGTCCAATATTTAGCCTCTTGTTTTTTTCCAAATTGCTTAGAGAATTTGACCGACCCATCCCTTCATCATATTTTCGATATCCACCTCTTCCTCCTCCACCCCTTGTCTCTTCGCCATCCAATCTAAAGTTTCGAAAGTGGTTTTTCCACTCTCTCCGTCACATTTTCCTCAGAAGAAGAAATTTGATTTCTTGTCCTATGCCCGGGCACTTTCATCTTTCTGACCTTTCTTCGTGTATTTGTATTTATGTATGTATGCAAGTGGGTATATGTATATATACATATATGTACACAGGCATACATACATACATATACTCAAGGAAAGGACAGAATAGAAGATAAAAGTGGTCGGGCATAAGACAAAAAATCAATTTTCGTCTATACATATGTAGGAGAGACCGGGACAAGTTGACGTACGGGGCAAGATGACTAATTGTTAATTTCTCAATGTCGACGATAGATGGGAGTACATGACGGCTTCTAACGCTGAAATATGCGCTTGCGCATTAATACAGGTGAATAGCGAGTGAATGTTTGGGAAAAAACCACGTGTTTTATCAAGCGTTGCGTTTTCAGTGCTAAAATTATAATATTTTGTTCGGCAGTAATAAGGATTTACTTCTGTAATGTCAGTCAATGTGTTTTGTAAATTTTGTCATGCATAAAATTGGCAATCGTTAGCTTAAAACATAAAATTTGCTTCCGTTTTCACTCGATGTGTCTGAACTAGAAGCTACTATGTTCATTATGGCCGCTCGGGGCAAGATGACTACCTCGTCACCTTGCCCCGTAAGTGATTTTTATTGAAATTTGAAGCAATCATTAATTTTATTCAAAGTTTTTAAAAGTATTTATTATATAGTATTCTGTATAGATATGAAAATTCGTTACTCTACACCCAAAAATTCTCAGATAATATCGCCAAAAATACGTATTTAAGGTTTTACAGTTTTTGATCACTGTGTTTTGACAAATCATGTATTTTATTAAGATGGTAAGGAATTTCAAGAGGCGGTCAAACAGAGAGGAATGGGACAAAGAAAAGATGAGAGAGGCAATTTCTGCAGTGAAAGAGCAAGGTATAATTTGTCTGGCAGCAGCCACCAAATATGCGATTCCAGAAGCAACACTGCGCAGGGACGTAGCCAAGGGGGGCCAGGAGGGGCACCGGCCCCCCTAAAATCTCATCGGCCCCTCATTGCCCCCCCCTTTAATCTACTTTGAATGCAATCAATGGATTGCACGATTAGTTACAAAAGGCACAGAGATCTTAAAGACGGTTTTTCGACTTCCCTTTGGTATTTTTTATTTATTACTGAAAAACCTTTACTAATCGTTAGGCAAGAAAGGAACCGACCTCGTATTTCGATACTTTTGGTGACCATATGCGGAAATGGATGAGGGTAAACAGGAAAACCAAAACGTCCTCCGCACACATGCTAAGATGTTTCTCTCTTGGTCTCCACTCTGTTCTTGAAAATGGTCGCGATGGGCAAACAGGGGCCTACCTTTTAGGAAAGAGTATACTCCATATGCATCCTTGTTCACTTTTAACTGAGGTCTTGAGGGTTAGTCGCACCATTAAATTTCTAAATGATTCTCTCCAACAAAAAGAATTGTATATATTTTTTTTCTGGGTCAGCTATTCATTCCCGGTTTATAAAACTACAGAAAGATATGTACCAGAATAGCAAATTACGAGAACTAAAACGAATTTGTTATACCCGGTCGATAGCCCAGGTATCTGCATGCTCAGCTTTGAAAAATACTTTCCGAGGCCGTATTAGTTTTATTAAATATTATTGCAAATGAAGCAGGTGAACGGAGAATAGAAGCCAGCCATTTGCTTAATGGAACTGATTTTCAATTTGTGCATGTTTACTGAAATATTAACAAAATTCAAATCTGCCTGTGACTTCTTGCAAAGCGTCAGTTCAGATCTATCAAATGTTTTAACATTAATACATTCTTTACAGACATTTTTTTGGATGTGCGATCAGATGAAAACTTTAGAATTTCAAATTTTAATTTTGGTAAAATTTACTAAGAATCAGTGACAATTGCAACAAATAATAACATTAATATTCCAAATAATGAAAATTCAAACAGGATTTCTAAATTTCCAACTAAATATGCAAATCATCTTATTACAGAGGAAAGTAATTTTCAACGTAATATCAATACGAAAGATCAAATTCGTACTCAAATTTATATACCTGTTCTGAATAGAATAATAGCAGAATTAAATGCAAGATTTACTAACAACAGAAAATGTTTAGAAGGTATACGTAGCTTAAATCCGCCGTATGAAAACTTTCTAAATTGGCAACAAATAAAACCTTTTGCTTTAAATTATGGAATTGATTCTGAGAATTTGAAGGACGAATTACAAATTTTGCCACAAACCATTAAAAGGTATGAGTCTGAAAATAAAACTAAAATTACACATCTTTTTCAATTATTAGGAATGATAAGCAAGTTCAAAGTAACTTTTTACGAATTTCACAAATTATGTACAATAGCTGTAACGATACCAGTATCAACTGCAGCGTGCAAGAGATCGTTTTCAAGTTTGAGGCGAATTAAAACTTTTATAAGAAATAAAATTGCCAACGAACGTCAATCGCATTTAGCTGTACTGCACATTGAAAAGGAAATTACTAAATCTATTGATTTAGACTTAACTGTAGAAATATTTGCACAAAAAGCTGAAGGTAGACGGGTTCAGCTACTAAAATAAAAATATTTAACTTTTTTAATTTATATATTTATAGTATACAGTCAATTAAATATAGCATTTATATTATAGCTATAATTTATTAAGATAATTTGTTGCCAATTTTCATTACTTGTGTTATTATAATAGTTATAAAAAATGTCTGTAATATGTCTGAAACACTGTACTAATTTATAATAGAAATGGGAATGTTTGTTAACATTAAAAAGAAATATTGCTTTAATTTGCAAGTTAAGAAACGCAATTTTAATTATAACAGCAGAATACAACCCATTGTATGGAAAATATCATTCTTAAAACTATACAAAAAATGTATTTAAAATTATCAATAAAAATTAACATAATTTTTATGAATAAAAGCAAATAGTTAATAAACATCGGTTTTATAAACTAAAGAGGTAGGAAAAAAGTTTACTGATAATATAAGCAAAGGATTGATACAAAAATACAGGTCTAGCCTAATAGTTGTATTAAATTTTTTATATTTTTGTGTGCTCCCCCAAATATTTTTACTTCTATGTTGGCCCCCCACAGTTAAGAGGCTAGCTACGCCATTAGAAAAAAGCTGACGATGTAAGATTGTAACAATTTTTCTTACTATAGTAAGTAGTAGTTATTGTATTAGTTTTTACTTATAATAGCAAATTTTTGTTTGCTTTAGGAGATGCCTGTTAATGAAGAAAGATTCAGAGAGGTTTTCAACGAAAAACAACTTGAAGAGCTACGGCAATATTTGACAGATATTAATCGCAGGCTCTTTGGAATGACCAAAAAGCAATGCAGAAAACTTGTTTTTGATTACGCTGAGAGATGTGGCATACCTCACCCTTTCAATATAGAAACCGTATTGGCTGGGGAAGACTGGCTGCTAAATTCATGAAAACATTCAAGTTCAGCATGAGATCACCAGAAGCCATATCGTTTGGTAGAATGATGGGTTTCAACAAGGTGCAAGCTGATGAGTTTTTGGTTGTTCTGAAAGATGTTCGTCAAAACACAAATTCTTTGCAAGGAACATTTATAATGCAGATTAATCTGGTCTCTCAAACGTCCCTACAAAATTGCCTAAAGTTGTTTCACCAATGGGCACGAAACGAGTGGCTAAATTTGTATCTGCAGAGAGAGGAAAGAACATTACCGCCATTTGCTGCATTAATGCAGCTGGATATTATCTGCCTCCACTTTTATTTATCCACGCAAAAGAATGCGATCCGACTTACTGGAGGGCGCACCACCTGGTTCTGTAGGCTATGCTAGTTAGTGACAGTGGTTGGGTCAATGCTGATCTCTTTGAGACCTTTCCTGAGCATTTCGCCAAATATATTAAGCCATCTGCCAAAGAACCAGCTCTATTACTTTTGGATAACCATAATAGGCATATTACGTTATCGGCTGTTAACTTTGGAAGGCAAAATCACATCGTAATGATGGGATTTACTCCGCATACAACGCATTGATTGCAGCCACTGGACCTCCTTCTTTGGACCGCTGAAAACATTTTATAGTCAAGCTTCAGTGTGACGCATCCTGGAAAAGCGATTACAGAGGCAAATATTGGTACGCTTTACAGCACAGCTTATTTAAATGCAGCTAATGTGGGTAATGCGGTGAAAGGTTTTCATGCATGCGGCATTGAACCTTTCAATCCCCAAAACTCCCAGCACATTGTCTATATCCGATAACCTGGATCTTCATCTCATTAGCACACCACACAGAGCAGTCTCTCCACAGTCAGGTCCGTCAAACAGACCCTAGGGAATTGATATGTCTATCTATGACTTACAGCCGCTGCCTAAAGCTATACGAGCAACACGGAAGCGACATAAGATTACTGCTTCTGTTATAACAAGCACTCCAATAAAATTAAAATTAATTTAAAATGTAAGGAAAAAACAGGAAAAAGAAAAAAGGAAGGCCAATAGAGCGGCGAAAAAATCAGCCAAGAAACTAAAATATACTCAATCTGAAGCGCTTAAAAAAGACATTCTCTGCCCAGCTTGTAAAGAGCTTCACACTGATCCCCCTGAAAGAGATTGGATAAAATGCAAAGCGTGGAAACGATGGTGGCACGATGACTGTTACAGTTACGAAGGCGGCAGATTTCTTTGTGATTACTGCTAAGTTTTAAGTTATGAATATACCTATATAAAACTTTTATTTTTTTCGTAGTTAAGCATTATTTTTACTTTTATGAATAAGACCAGTATGTTCTTTCCTTTAATTTGCGCAATAAAGGTTAATGTTTCACTCAAATGATGTTTTTTATCCTTGAAAATACAGCCATATGTATTTTTTTAAACACTACAATATAACGTCAACTTGCCCCAGAGCTAAAGTAACCTTGCCCCAGGTATGGGGCAAGATGACGATTTTGCAGTTAAAATTATTATCTCTCATTAATATATTTTTTGATTTAAATTCTGAAGTTTTAATAATGAAAAACAAAAGCTAATGACTTCGGTCTTCAATTACTACAAAAGAAAGATTTCATAAATAAATTTAAATAGGTGAAAAAAATCCGTTTTCCTTAAGGTCGTCAACTTGCCTTGGTCTCCCCTATGCATATAAGAGCACCAATCAGGTTTCTGATTTTCGTAAAGATATGCCACCACAAGTTCAACGTAGGTAATCGAATTATGGCCAGAGGAGGATTTCTTCCAACGAACGATTTTGCACAAAGATGCGAATCGTTAGACCGAAGTTTTAATGGACACTGCATCCAATTAAAATCTGCACTTAATCCGCCCTCCGTGAAGACAGGTGAAGTTGCTGTTCATGCTAATGAGGATCGGAGATTCTGTCGCTCCCGTGCGCTATTTTGCATTACAGAATCCCACGTGTTGATGGGCGCTCCGTGAAAGAGCTTTAGAAAGTGGACAGCTGGGAGAGAGATTGCGACGGGAGGGGAGAGGTGAGAAAGGGGAAGGGAGGGAGGGGGTAGAAGAGGGGGAAGAGAGGCGGGGAGGGAAGGCAGGTGGCGGCGGGGCCTATTGAAGCGACAAGGGCGTTGTTTAGGCGTTTCTGTTGGTTGATGCGGCGGGAGAAAACTTTGCATCGGATTATCCTCCCTTTTGTGATCGAGAAGTTTTTAGACCACGCGCCTCCATTCCGGATTCCACCGCACCCACGCAAACTCACCCACCCACTCCATGTGTTATGGATTGCGCCGGAGAACGTTCCATCAACCACGTCGTATTCAGGCGATTATTTTTTTAAAGGTGCTTTATACATGGGAAATTTATGCGCGATGGATCATCAGTTCAATTCCAGTATTTCAATCGATGGTTTATCCGGTTTATTGAAAAGCAATCGCCACCAACGAATTTACTGAAATTAGTTCACCATTACACGTTACAAATATATTCAAATATATAAAATCGTCAATATTACCCGTGATTGCCAATTTTAAACTAATGGAGATAAAAAACAAGAAACATCAAAATATAAAAAAACAGACGAATATTTATATACGATCGATGTCATTCGTATTAGATGCTTGGTCTTGAATTTTTCGTTGCACCATGGACGTGCAAATTGGCTGAAATAAAAAATAATAATCACCCGGACAACGAATCGATCAAAAATCGATCAAATGAAGAACGGAGTCGGCGTTTATAAATTACGCGACTAAAGTTGAGATCACAAAATAAAATATTTTATTTCAATAAGTGGACTCAGTTATTCAAGGCTACAATGTTGGGCATTATGATAGCAGCTGGCCACTAGAGCGTTTAAATAGGAATTAAAAAAAAGCGCCTACCCATCTATTTCTATTTAATTCGACTTAGTTTCTGCAGCAATTCTATCACACAGTGCTAAACGTAGCTTGATGGATGGGAGCAGTCTATCGTAGAAGTTTCTGCGAGTGGTCTTGAAAGAAATTTCCTTCTTATACGGAATATGTTATTGTTAGTTCCTTTTTAATCTTCCTTGAAGTTAATTCTTTCTTGGAATGCTATTTATAGATATAAAAGATCTTGAGGTGATATATATTCCAAGAAGTGAGCATCTCCTTGCACTGTAGTGGTATTTAAACACGTGTCGAAAAATAGTTTAAGGTTGGGTAATAAGACATTCGATAAGTAATTATAATATTAATCGCGCATTTATTTTATATACAAAGTTTAAGAATGATGGCGTTTGTTCGTAATTTTATACATTATACATTGTGGTGAACAGGGTCAAATTATTATCACACCTATGCATATGGAAGATAGTACGTTATTACATCACATAAAATATTTTTAAATAGTAAGACAGCTTTGCCTGCAAGAGGATTTGCGCGTATGGCGGATAGCTTAACCACGGGGATTTTTTGACGCATTAGTGAGGTGTTGTGTAATCATGAAGGTACCGTAGGTCGCTAAGTTTAACTAAGCTATCATTACAATACTTTATATTTTACGGTGGCGTCTCTGCTTGTTGGTAAAAATGACAACTTAGAAACGATTTTTATTTCTTAGATATTTTGTATTAACCTCTCTGATCGGCCCACCAAGGATGACATATATTTACAAACATTAAATTTAGAAAATACTTCTTCAATATTGTGCCATTGCCAAAAATATATTTTGAAAATCATCTCTCAACAGAATGAGCAGTTTGGAAAATTTACGCTGTAATTCCACAACAGACAAAATTATGTCACTTGCCATTAAATTGACCAAAACAAAGATTGATGAGAACGACATACAGTTATATGGTTCTTCTTGCGTCAACATGGGCAATCAGAGCACTGAAAACGGTGAACTAACTGTCATTATTATAAATCCAATTCGAACTTGAATGAATATTAGGTTTTTAGGATGTTGCCTCTTATGCACAAAAGACTAAAAGTACGGATGACGGAGCAAGTATTTAAATCAGGGGAGAAGGAGAAGTTAATGGGGAAAATGCAAAGAAGTGGCGAGGGAGTAAACGAGAGGGAGAGAGCCGAGGGATTGAAATGAGGATGAATTAGGAGTGTGAAAGTAAAAACAGGAGAGACAGATAGACAAACGATTGCATTCGGGCGAAATTGTGAGATATAAAACTCTTTTATATAATATATATATATATATATATATATACAGCGCCGTAACTAGCTATTTTAGTGCCCGGGGAAAACTACTAAATATATGACCACCCTCTCCTTCAAAAAATTATCGTCTCTAGTTAATTTAGTTACTATTTGGATTTTCTTCGCCTCTTACTTAGTCGCGCCCGGTGCAGATGCCCCGCTTGCCCCACCCTAGTTACGGTACTGTGTGTATATAAATATATATATTTTAAGTTAAAAGAAAAGAAAAGGTAGTGATGAGGGTGGCAACAAGGTGTTGAGGGAAGCCCAGCGGACACTTATTTACTTATATATATATATATATATATATATATATATATATATATATATATATATATATATATATAAAAGCTGACGGAACAAGTGAAGCAGTTGCTTTTTCTTTTAAGAAACTTGCTTAAAACGCGCTAAAAAGATTGAAAGAGGGGAAATGGAAAAAATACATGGGTCGAGATGTAGAGGTTGGCAAATGTTTTAATAAAGACGCGACGGCGAAAAAAATTGTGCTCTCTTCCACCTAAAAGAACTCGCCTCAAATTTATACGTGCTGGAATATAAAATTTCTTTGCAATTTTTAAGTAAGATAACAAACAAGAAGACAAAATACAAAAAAGCCGAACATTTAGAGAATATGGGACTAAAATTGATATCAAGGCAATGATGGAGTATAAATGAAAGAAAGCAAAATATTTAGCGAAATAGGAGCGGTAGAGGTCGAGAAAAGTAACAGAAAATGATGTAGAAAAAGAAAGAGAATTAGCGAGGAAGTCGAGGGAAATAAGGTTGTTTGCTGAAATAAAAAAATGTAGAGAAAGAAAGAGAGAGAGGAGGGTGGAGAAAAGAAGAAGAAATGGAAGCGGGAGAGAGAAATAGGAGAGGAAGAGAGCTGAATGTAGAGAAAGGACAATAATTGAAGACACGAAGTACGGACGACTGAGAAATGACAGTCGGCGTTCCATTTCCGATTAACACCTCTCCCCGAGTGGAGGTCATCTCAGAGGTCTCTTCAAAAAGCGGCCAGGCAATTAGGTTTCTGTTTAAAACTCTGGATCCAAGGATTTCGAAGCTGTTACAATTCAAAGCGCATCTTCTTTCTCCCTTTCCTACAAATGTTAAACCTTTGTTACTCTGGGTTGGTAAAAATTGGTTATTTTGCCAAAAACGAAATTGTAACTCTTTCATGACCTCTGAGGTATAAATTAAAAAAATTATTCGGATAAAGGGCAACATTTATTTATATATATATATATATATATATATATATATATATATATATATATATATATATATATATATATATAATTACGAGTTGTAGTTTCGGAGATGAAAATTCAAAAACCACTCAATCTTTAGATACCGTATTATACGGATTTTCCATAAAGAACGCCTTTGAAATGTATGTGTATTCCAGTTATGGGGTATACTCTTCCTTCTTGTTTAAGGCTAGAAAAAATTGGAAATTTATTGGAATGTTTGACTTAACATAAATATTTATGATGATAATTTTTTCCACTTGACTAAATCAAATAAGTTATATTTTTCGGGTAATGTCAACAAGGTACTACCTTTTGTTTCATTAATAAAGCAAAATAAACCGAATATTGAGAAATAATTTTATATTTTGTGGAACACGGATGATCTCTTTATTGCTACAACTCGTATTTCACGTAATTAAGTATTTATTGGGTTAATAACGAAAAGAGTCATATTCATATGCGTCACCGCCCAATTTCAGCTTTAGTTACTCTAAAAGAGACGCTTTGATAACCTTTTTAATTGGGCATTAGAGTTGCTTTTAAACAAATGAAGTTATGATAAAAGCTTTTATAGATATCTTTTCGAATACACTCGCGAGTCTCGATAGCGGAGGAAATGCGTTTACCGACTGAAATCGAAACAACCGATGTTTAGCACCTGTATCCGAACTCCATCCCCCTCTCTCCATCCCCCTCTCTCCATCCCCCTCCCTCCATCCCCCTCCCTCCATCCCCTTCCCTCCATCCCCAGTGATGATCAGGGTTTTACCACATGCCGAGATTCGTATATGCACCGAATGGGAATGGAGACGGAAGAGAACAGAAGGGCCCTCCATACCCGAGGCACGGATTCTGATGCCTACGCGCAAGTCACAATCACTTGCCTCCGGCCACGTGATCGACCTTATCAACTCTTCCGCGCCGCAACGGGGAGGGGGGGAATTGGGAGGGGGGAAGCGATTGGAAGAAGGGGAGCGACGGATATCGCTAGATGAGGGGCTTATCTTCCGAATACTAGTGGGAATGAGGATTCGTTTGGGAGAGAATTCTCATCCGGTCGCCTCCGGCTAACAACCGAACCTCAACAGGAAGAACGGCAGAGCAGAAAACAAAGCGAATTTAAACGCGGAAACGGAGGCAAAATTTCGCGAGAAATCGATCGGCTAAGGGTCATGGGAATCTTCCGCAATGAGAGAGAGAGGAAAAATGACGATAAAATAAATCACCGATTTTAATTACATTATAATTTATTCGCATGAATAATTCTCTGGCATAACGACTAAATAGGAACTTTCACTTCCATCAATTGAGACGGACTCGATACGGAAAGAACTTCATAATGCTTAATTGTTATGTGTAATTTTATATTTACGTACATTCATATTCATTCGTTTTAAAGGATATTTTGAAAAAATTCTTATAGTGATAGTCATGTCTTGAAAAATTGTTTATTTCATGTACGGTAAGATCACCAACTTTTGAGGAAGGCAAGGAGAGACAGTTGCAAATATTTACCGACTATAACGAGGGATATATTACAGTGTCGTGTTTAATTTAATGATGGGTCAGCCTTAGATAAATAGATGCAATAGATATCAGATAGAGATAGATAGAGTGTTTCGGTCGATTTAAATGATAATTTGGGATATAAATCAAGATTTTTCAAGAAGCGGGACAAAAGTTGGAACATTTAACAAAGCGGGGCTAGTGACGAGACGAAGGGACAGTCCCTCCATATTTAGGACGGTTGGTTACCCTGATGTATGAAATTAACTTGCCATTTAACACACACCTCCGAGTTTTAGGTAATTCCGTAACCTAGAAGTAATTCTTTGAGGAAAGTATTAAAGCTAGAGAACTGTTAAGCTTTTAAGTACGACAAGGCTTGGAAGAAGGCACTTCTAATTTGACGGAAGGATTTACTGCCGCTTCTCTCAGTAGATGGGAAAACTCAAAGTTTTCCTTTTTATATATCTCTTAGAGATTTTTCTGAGGCATAGCCGTGAAGAGATAATTAATATTCACATCTAAGATATTTTTGGGTAACCCATAAAAAAATTTGATAATACTTGTTACAAGTGCTGCTATTTATTGGTTCTCATAAGGCTTTAGAGAGGTACAACATAACGAATAATCAATTTTATCAGGTGTAATCCTATAAAAATATATTCTTGGGAGAACGCAACATTAAATTGCATTTGCAACAAATGTTACTTCAGTCTTTCGAATATCATGAGTATCGAAGTGTTTGGAATAGAATGGGTTTGTGAAAGAGAGTCCGAGTTAAGGTCGAAATTGCGATATTCTTCCATAGACCTCAAACATTATAAATTTGGTTACCATACATAACCTTTCTTTTAATATAGAGATTTTTGTTTCAACTAACTTGGTGGATCGGTTTCTTAAGCCCAACTTAAACTAAAAAAATACATTCCGCTGAAGATTGGTTCGCAGCGGCTTGACCGCACAACGGTTCTTGTAAATTTAAACTGGAAATATCAGAGTATTAAGTGGGACATCTGTTAACTTCTAAGCCAAGCACACGACGGAATTTATGCATTTCGTATGTATATATGCCGAAATCAAAATGAACCGTGGGAAGTAAATCATAAACTTTTGCATATTATTATAATTGGTATATTTCATTAAAAAGCGATGTAATTATATATAAATATTAAATTGTAATTAATTTAATAAACAGCATTGATAAACGCCATTGCCAATAGTGGATTTGAAATAAGGCCAAAGTAGGCCATGGACTAAGGGCGACGAGATTTCAAGGCTGTAACAAAAACAGGATTTCAAGACGGGAATAAAAAAATATTATTACACAGAGTTTTGATGAATTTAACTATTATGATGCGCAGACGAACGGGTGGACAGATAAACTATATACACGAGCGATTATTTAAAAAAAAAATGAGTTGGAAAAATAACTTGGCCTAGGGGCAGGAAATTTCCAAAACCGCAACTGGACATTGCTAGAAATTAACATAGAGTTTGGCAATTATAACCTATAACTCTTGATGCAGACACGACTCCTAAGTTGTAATCATAATAATGTTATTTGACATAAAAAAGTACACATCGATGATACCAAATTGCATTACAATAAAGCAAACTGAGAAAACGAAAGACGACGAGATGAAGATTTTTGGAATCATACGAATCTCGTAAATTCGGATTTTACGGCGCTCCTTCGAGCGTACAGATAAATCGCAGGTCGACACGGTATGATTTCGCCCGACCACTCAAAATGAACGAATGCACTGCTTCCGATCGTCCGTAATTTTAACGGAAAAACAGAGACGCATTTAAGTGCAGAACGCGATCACGATGAAGGTCGAAATTTCACGCCTGGACGATGGACAACGCACACAACGCCACAACCGCCAGGCGTTATTTTTTATCTCCGCGACAGGCAATCTCTTTCTCTCTCACTCCCTTTCACAGTGGACACCATACACGGCTTCCCATCCGCTCGTATCAGATAAATAAGGAAAGTCTGAATTCGACCGTCGCATCCCTCTCGGCGAATATCTCTTATTCTCGGAATCCTCGCTCTTTCGGGGTTTCGCGTTTCGACGTCATGCTCTCTCTATACGTCGTCGCACATATGGACGGATGAAAGGGATTCCGAGGACCTTGAGTAACCGCCGATATGCGCATTCATTTATTTGCTCGCGGCGCCGAAGCTTAATTTCACCTGGTGACGGATATTGAGCATTGACAACGCGCGAGACGAAAAAAGGAGGGAAGGATACGTTGGGATGCGAATGAAAGAGTAGACTGGCGACGTTAACTGCTCACCGCAGCAGATGGCGTTCGCCTTTATTGTCGAACGAGGGGCGGGAAAAGTGGGATGATGGGTAAATACGTGAATGGCGGGAGGGGGAGAGCGAGGGGAGGTAAGAAGGGGGAGAAATTGGTGATTTATTTCTCCGCTGAAGGGATGCGACTTCTTCAAAAGTATTGGTTATGGCTGCTATGCAATATCTTAAGGTTCGACAATCAATACGATGGGGTGGTTATTAGTAAAATTTAATATGAAAGGTACAACTTCGCAAATAAAATTCTATCCAGTTTTTTCAACACTTCAATGGACATGGGAGGAATTGGTATTGACTGCTTATTTATAGTTATAAGCTCACTTCCCTATTGCACGTTTGGATTATTTCGTTATGTAAGAACAGTTTACTAGTGCAGCATAATCTTCTTATGGCTCTATCGTTGATAGCTCACATAACTTTTGGCTCAAATTATTAAACGATATAAATACTCCTTTAGCCAAAAACTAGAGGGGATTAAAGAACACTTTTTTAATCCCCTCTAGTTTTTTACTAAAGGAGTATTTATATCGTTCAATTCTTATGGCTCCACGGCGTGTATTTCCGTTGAAATCTCGAAGTCGACATTTTTCATGGATACAATACTTTCCCCTATACTACGTATATGGAGAAAGTAAAAATGGGAGGTCCGTAATAATGTTATTCAGCACATCGTGCCTTGTCCTCCGAGTCGATGCTTCGCTAGCACTATATAACGTTGTACGAGTATTAGCTGAATCAAGAAACACAATAATTGAATAAAACAATCTGTGTGTAAAAATTGAGAATTTCTCAAATTTAAATGGTTTTAAACATTTTCACTGATAATACCAAACTAATTTTCAATTTGGAAGTAGTTCGTTGAAATTTACAAAATAATCACTGAATGCGAAAAACAAACGACCAATAATTTTTCCCTCCAAAAAAGAAAAAAACCTTTCGAAAACGATTCTATAATAACTTTTGTGGCAACTTTTAACTACTTTAAATCTTTGGTATCTGCCTGGTTTTCAGGAGTGTACATTTTCTGTGAAGCATGAATTACTAATAAATCACAACGTTTTTGCTAAACCCCTATGTTTTGGGGTAGTTATTTAAATATATGTAATATGTATTGAACGGTATGGATTTGTTGAATCCATAGTAAATATAATTTATAAACTGCGACGTTTTGTATCCACACATAAACAGAACGTTGTTCGCTGTATTTCCGGCAAATGCGAATCGGAACAATTAAGCTTTGGCCAATTTGCCTGTATACGTTTAAAAAAAATCGAAGTAGTCATAAAAATTCAATTTCTCCAATTGTCGAAGATGCGAATCGGAATTTTTTCGAAGTAAAAATAATTTTCACTTTAAAACAGCCAAGTTTCAAATCTTCCAAACTGTAAAATTTACTTTTTTTTCTTTTAACTGGTTTCTGTTTTTTAGCAAAGCTAATTCAACTTACCCTTCACTCGTTTCCGCGTCAATCTTGGAGTCGGGTTCGGGCGACCTTTCCCAGAATTGTCGATTTTCTCGATCATAAAATATAACATATTATAAATGCAAATTACTTTAGCCTTTATGTCTATCTGAGAGTGTTTTATAAAAGTCTGAAGGTAGGAAACTTGTTAGTTATCGATTTTACGCCTGGGTGCCCAAGTAACTGGCTTATTTTATGAAAGCAGATATTTTGTTTATTCTCCATAGGCCCTAGGTAAGAGAAATTAGTTGGCGAATACAAATACGACATTAATATGTGAAGTCGTCTTGGGATTTAAATATTTTCAACGTTGGAAATCCTAAAAACTGTCGTATTTTAGGATTTCAAATCAATTTTTGAACTATTTAGGGACAGGTTCAACTTTTACTAACAATGTATTTTATATTTATGTCTGGGACAAAATTCAGTTAGCTTAGTATAAGGCCGCAAGTATTAAAGGGAATTCAAAAAACGTTTATTTTTCAGAACTTAGACAACGAGAAATCAAATCACAATTACTGGAAATGTCGTTAGGATTCATCCAACTCCTCTATATTAAACGTGCTATCGCTCGTATATGTATAATATTTACCAGATAATCCCATTCATGACATGGACTATGGAATATAATATTAGCGCTATGAACTAGAGTATATCAATTTTATAGTGATAAAAATTAAAAAAAATACCCTTAAATCACTCATTGAAAGTAGTTTTTAACAAACGTCTGTTTTGAAAACACCACTTGTTTAATGGTATAATTTGAATTGGATTAAATACCACGAGGTTTAACAATAACGTATAAATAGTGGTATTAGAGGGAATACTTATCCATAATGACAGCATTAATAGTATTTTCTAGCTATTTAGATCGATTAATTGTTCCAAAATACTCTAAAAATTAAAGTTGCATTTTTCAACGGATGAAGTTTCCTTCCCTGAAAATTATGCATAAAAGCTAGAAATAATCACGCGCTCGGTTGTAATTTTCTGTGAGATCGTCCTGAGATCCAGCAGTACTCACCTCTCCATCGCGGGTAAATGCCCTTCATAAACAAACTAAGCCTATCTTATCTTTGCCTTTGACGGCTTTGTATCATTTGTTCCTGATTGTTTGCCCTGTTGCTTTTTTATTCATATTCGAGTCGGCTCGAGGTCGTTATTTCCGGGTCATTTAAAATTAACCGTCGCAGGCTTTTCCCCTCCATTCGGTCTGGGACGGAGTGTAACGGAATCGGTGGTTGTCATCGATAAAGTTCGGCGCCACCATCGCTCAAACGAAGCTGTCGTATCTCTGCCAATGCAATATATTGCTGCCAAATGTTTCAGAAATGGGATTCATTACCTCATGACCTAGATTATAGTTCCTAAGGATTTATGAAACTTGAAAAGAATTGCTTAACGGCGAATGAGCTTCGGTGGACGAGAAAGAAAACTTTGTTGAAAACTTGCAAAATTTATAGTTCCTCATTAAGTCCATAAAAATGATAGCGTCAGTCAGACATTCTGCTACTAAGAACTGTTTCATCAAAGATATATTTTGCATTATATTTTTTCTTAATATACCGCTCTTTGAGAAGGCATTATACCATTTTTATTGGATTCAGTTGTCATAATATTCTTATTGGGACCATTAAAAGTGGACTTT
The DNA here is from genome assembly GCA_028673005.1 of Tanypteryx hageni. Lineage (NCBI taxonomy): Eukaryota > Metazoa > Arthropoda > Insecta > Odonata > Petaluridae > Tanypteryx > Tanypteryx hageni. The sequence goes on along the minus strand of CM054116.1, from coordinate 125,558,979 downwards.
ATTAGAAGTGTGTATATCCGGAAGCCGTTTACTTCACCTCCAAAAGCCAAAGACAAATTTTCATTGAATATGTTTTTATAAGTTGCATATTAATTAATTAATTATTATTGCATATTAAAATAAATTTTTACCATAACTCTGTAGATATCAAAGCAATATTCCTACTAATTGAGCAGTTTCTTACTTTATGTATCTTTATAACTGATTGAGAGAAAAGGGAGCCACGCTGCTGCAAACAACAATATTTTCTGTAACTTTAATTAATCTGCAGTTCTTTAATACTGGAAACTTTTCCAAAAAACGTATGTGATTTGGAGAGAGCCAGACAAAAAACATTGGGAAGATATTTACGTACGCAGTCGTACATTTCCATTCATGTCATTGCTTGGCCACTGATGATGATTCAACATTCTGCGGAGGGAAAAGGAGGCTTGTTTTTCCGTGGGCGAACTAAAAAAGCATAGTCGCGTCTTCAATTATAAATATGCGTCGTGTAACCGACACCATCTGCCCAAACTTCGCCGAAATTCTATTCCATGTCATTTCCAGGATAAAATCTCATATTTGCAAAATTTGACGGATGGAGTATCTGTTTCCTCATAGATCCGACCTACAATGACATAAAGCGATTCTTTCCGCAGAAACGGGCGAATTAATGTACGCGAAGAATTCCGAACGGCAACGACCATGAGAGATGGACGCAAGGCAAAACTAACCGTCAAGGGCGCACGGAGGCAAATTGGGATTTCCACTCCACGTCCCGGTCAATCACGCATATCTGGAGAATACAGCGGCTACTTTTTAAATTAAAGTTCGGTGATAGAGAGAGAGGGCGCTTACAACATTTCATCTTCAAAGAGAAATAACGTTTTTTATATTCAGGGAATTCGTCATAATCGAAGGTAGTGAAATTCGTGGAATGTATAAATCAAATGTCAACAAATATTTTGTTAGAATTTTTAAAACCTATTGAGCTGAATGTACAGGGAATTTCATGGAGCACGAATCAAACAGAAAAACAAATAACTTTGAAATTTATATGGAAACGTATACTTTTGAGAATCACGCAATGATGTATGAATTAGATTAGAGTGCTTTTTACTTGCATGAATCAGTATTATGGTGTGTGGATATGTGTTCGTTTGTGAATATCCAAAACATAATAATAATCATAAATATAACTTTCATAGACCATTATATATATATATATATATATATATATATATATATATATATATATATATACCATAATTATTAAAATTCAACACCTGCGTAGGAAAAAATAATTTAATAGGTACTCTAGAAGCTCCTAAAAAGCCTGATCGAAAGTACTATGTATTTAGTTAAAAGACGGTGTTCCAAAATATACGTTTAAAAATTAAATAAAAACTCTAAATCACTGCATAATATACAAGCTTAGGGCAGGAGGCAACTAAAAATTAACCGTGAGAATTGGAATAAACATCCTATAGAATTTTGGAGAAAATTACTTTGCATAATCTTTATTGAATATTACAAAAAATATTTTTCTCTAATATCTGCAGGTTTGCTAGACCCTTTCTTAATGCCGCCCACGACGCATACAGCACGCTCAAGACCAGATACATATCTGATGGATTTTCTTTCATACTTCCATCATCCCTCATAAAATATTGCTCACCATCCGATAATATCAATAGGGATAATTAATGCTCTAAACACACGCTACACCAAAACTCGCACGCGACTGGATAATCGAGATTTAGATTATATTTTGCCTTAAGGAAAGTACAGCTTGATATTCCAGATGGGTGAAAAAGGTAAAGCGAGAACCAAAGAGCCGTATGAAGGCCCTCCATCGAACCCGCGGGCCGCATTAAGGCACCGTACCAAGTCCGCGGGCCGCAAGCACTCCTAGTCCTCACACAGTTTCATATTCTTTGGACATCCTTTGATGCGGCCTCAAACCCATTCATTACAAAAATACTAGATTCGGCGTCGAGGGTCAGATTCTTCGGACACGCAAGAAACACACTTGCAGCGGGAAGGACGTACTTAGTACCCCACCTGCACAGAATTTTATTAATAGGAATGAGCAATAAACTGCGTATATTTTAAAAGTTTTCATTTAATATACTTCTTACATTTTTTTAGATTTACATGAAATATTGTATAAAAAATACATCGAGTGTAAATTAGCTTGCCTCGCGGGCCGAAGAAATGTACCACGGGCGCCGAGAGTTTGGGCTAGAGGATTGGATAGAGTGGAAGAAACACAGACGGAACTGATGAATATAAAAACGGCGCACGTGAAGTTTTCCAAATTACGGAAAGAAAGAAGCTTGAGTGAAGCAATCCTGAAAAATCGTTTGAAGCTTGTGATTACTAATGCGCTTTAGAGGTAGTGAACCGCCCTGATGCAGAGTGAAAAGCTCCAAAATATATAAATATAGGAACCTAACATGAGGGATGTAGCAACAGAATAGCCTGGACTGACATTAGTATTTATGCGAATTTTGTAAAGAACAATTTAACGCCAGAGGACAACTGACGTTGGAATCACTCCTGATACTTTCCGAAATAATCAGCGCAGTTAATATTCACTATGTCATGACGATATATTTATTGGAAGGGGACCCTTTTTCCCATTTAATGCGAAGTTATCGACTTTTTAATGATCCATCCTTGAAAAATAATTATGTAAGTATAGACGGCATTTGTTTAAGGAAAATGAGCAAAACTCCCGGAATACATGCTATTTGCTGACATTTTATTAAAAAAACCTTTATTGTGTTCATGGGTGCAGCGTGATTACTTGCGTTAGGAGAGAAATGGAGGAGTAAGAGGAGAGAGAGGAAAAATGGGAGAAAAGTAAGAGAGGAAGGGGTGAGATGAGATCTCGTCGACGCATTATCTTAGTTTCGATCGCTCAGAATAATCGCTGCTACGAAAGGTATCTGTAACATTCTGTGTGCGGATCAGAATAATCGGAATCATAAATATTTTGTAAGTTAAAAGATCGGAAAAGGTCTACAACTGAACGAAATCAAAATTATAAGAAATGGTAATAAGAGTATTTGAAACATGACACATAATAAAACCGTATCCTTATTTTAATGACAATTGGACGTTTGAATAAAAAACTTTGCTTGTTATTAATTAAATAATGAAAAGGGTGAACTTAAAATTTCTGGAAAATTATGTGATTAAAAAATAGTGTAAAAATTACATTCATAGAAGCTTATTTTAAAATTGAGCTAAAGTAAGCTTGTAAGGTTATTAAAAAATCTTGTGATTTTTATAACTCAGTAGTAGATATGCCTGAGAAGCGACGAAAATTCGAATTAGAGACGGAGAAGCCAGCAAATAGAAAAAGTCTAACAATTAATATTTCCTATACTGAGAGAGATCACAATTCAGCTAGTGGTTTATGAAAAATTTGTGAACTGAAGATATCAAAATGGAATGACCTCGATTTTTGCGCCACCTCTGATAGCACTAGTGTAGTAAAGACGTTTAAATTTTTTTCTTCGCGCCAATCATTGCAAATTGCCGCGACTCACAATCTGAAAAACCACTGGGATGGACAACAGAATGCAATTGTAGAAAAAGCTGCAGGCAAGGAATACTTTTCTCTGTTATTTGAGCGAAAAATAAACAACGGATTCGCAGTGGTGGTGATTGTCAACAAGAAGCTTACGAAGACCTCCTCCACTTGTTTTCAAAGCTTATTTTTGTTATGACTAAGATGGATGGCACGAAGAGAGGACTATCCGGGTTAGTGCATTCTTCCTGAATCGACTCTGAAGAACAAGAAGACGTTTGCGAAGGGTTAAGATCAAAACACCGAAGAAGTTAGCAGCAAACCAAATTCGTCGATGAAAACTTTAAAGAAAGTGCTGCAGCGCAGCAAGGGGAAGGTTGCCGGGTAGATGGCGCAAAGGAGGGAAAAGAAGGACGAAGAGTCGCGAAGAGGTAAAACCGGAAATGGGGACGGTTGATACCCTTCGTCGAGCGGAATTAGGAAGAAATATCGATACATCAACGGAATGAGGAGAAAAAACGGCTGGGTGGTGTTGCAAATGAGAAGTACCGAATTGAAGTAAGGCAAAAAAATGAGGCTCCCTGCACATTTTAGAGATATTTTTGACGTTTTATTCATCGTTTGATGTTTTCTGTATGCACGCTAAATTTCGTTTTGATAGGATAAGATTTTGAAATTAGCGCAATTAGCTAACGCAAATTGCGCAGGAACTATAAGGGTGGTATTCTATAAAAACTATAGGGAGTCGACTCTAAGGTATTTGTACATGCACAAGGAGTTTGGTAAAAATCAGACAACCGAGACAGCCGTTATCGTAGAACATCAAACAGACAGACAAACAGAAAAAGTGCACAGGGACACAACAGGGGAGACCTCGCTTCGCTCGGCCAATAAAAAATAGTACACAGTAGACTGAGCATCAATTCGCCACAAGTGGCGAGTGGCAATGGGGTTGGACACCACTGTCTTAGAGGCAAGAGGGAATTAGCAGGTGGTTAACTTTAATTTAATATAGAATTATCGGTCGTGTTTTATCGAAACAGCTTTAGATATATTTGATACGCAAAAAGTGCGTTTAAAGGATTTATTTGATCATGCTATTGTATAAAGTATAGAATAACCGCGAGTAAGACAAAATTTCCTCTTTATTGATAGCACTATAGCCGAAAGATTTCCTAAAATTCATTCCAATTTTTACTAGCAAATAGAAGTAATCCACGGCCTCAATTTACACGGTTCCAACTTAAGCGAATTCGACTTACCCGGACTTTTTCATTATAACCTTGTCTCGGATCAAATTCGACTTACGCGGTTCCCCTAGGCTACGTGCATAGTGGAGCGTCGAGCGAAGAGCTCGGGGGCGAGCATAGCGGAGCAGTTAATGAGCAAAGAAATACGAACCGACAGAAACGTGTTTACTATGGTTCATAGCAGTCGAGCGCAAAATTTGAAATCTCCACTAAGTTACCTTAAAAATTAGGTAAATATTCGCTATACTCAAAGGAAATGTTGCTATGAAGTCGTTATAAAAATAAAAATGGAGATTTGATTCGAAGAAATTCTCCAACTAATTAATAAGTAATATTATCGCGTTTTAATTACGGATTGGTGATTAAAAATGAAATATGAACTACAAAATCATAAACCTAATGAAAAGTAGAACATTAAGTAAATTAAAGTTGTATTTAAAATGAAAAATAGCTAGATTTTAAAATATACCGAGGAACAATGTATGACAACGCATTAGCAAGCCTATGGAATAACGTACGATGTGGCTAAGATAAGTGTATGTATTGCTAAATATCCTTCTTTAAAATTTAATTTATATTTCTTAGTGTCTAACATACTTATAACGTGTTTACCTACTGTTAAACAGCATTCTATAGGTTTAAAAAAACTGCTTCTTAGGTGACTGTTAATAACAAATTACCTTATTATAACATAACTTCTATGAGAAAATTAGTCTCGAATTAAGCGAATTCGACTTATGCGACTGATTTTAAGAATGAATAAACCATGTACATGATAAACACAGGCATAAAACAATGAATTGAAATACTGAGATGAAATATTCTAATGGCATTCAAAACTAGTAAGAAATGATGAGATTGATTACGGACATGGAATAAGAATATGAATACTGACATTACATGCTATAACAAAATACTAACGTCAAATATTTAAAATGAAATACAAAAATCAAGGCTTTTGAGGAAAAATATCAAATAATATTCCAATTAAAAAGAACTATCATATGTACACACCACTAAAAATAGGTCGATTATTTATTTGCAGTCAATCGATTTCTTATCGAAAATTGGAATCCTTAAATCTCGCCTGAGATTCTATTGATGGCATCAAGAAATCTCGCAATTCAAACTAAGAGACGCCATCTGATCATGGCAACATGTTTGCTCTTCTCGAATTCAGTATCTTCCGCTCATCCTCCCTATTACAAGCGCAAACAGCTAATTCATTTGTAATAACCAAGATCCGCTCAAAGAGCAGGTCAAACTATATCCACCCGTCAGCCTTAACGTGCCTGGGAAAAGCTAACGTGTAAACAGAAGGATCAAATTGGGGATAGGTAGTGAAGAAGAGAGAGAATGTGTGTGTGCGATAGAGAGGGAGTGGAAGAGAGAGAGAGGGAGAGTGGGAGAGCGAGAGGGAGAGAGAGAGGGAAGAGAGAGGGGACAGAAAGGGAAGGAGGGGGAGAGAGAGAGGGAGGGAGGGGGAGAGAGAGGGAGGGAGAGAGAGAGGGAGGGGGAGAGAGAGGGAGGGGGAGAGGGAGGGAGAGAGAGAGAGAGGGGGGGATAGAGGGAGAGGGGGGGAGGGGGGAGGGGAAGGAGGGAAGAGGGGGAGAGGGAGGAGAGAGGGGGAGAGGGAGAGAGGGGAGGGAGGGAGAGAGAGAGAGACGGACGTGATGGGACTCATTATTCATGGGATATTTGCAAGTTTAAAATATTTGGAAGAGTAGAAAGATGATAGAAATTTTAGATAATATTAGGATCTGATAAAAGAAAAATTTAATAAATAAATCTACTGTAAGTGCAATATTATGCCGAGAAAAACTACAAACGAAATTCGATTCATTATTACAAGTTTCAGTACATGCTGTGGAGAGGGATTTTATCTGAAGTATAAATATTTAGAAATGGCTAAAATTTGTGGAACGCTTCGAAAAAGCAAACTCTTGTGCATGCAAGGGTTTTCGCGGAAATGACAACTGGGCAACGAACCAAGAGTTTCATAGCTGTGCAATACATAGTTTTTAGAAATAAATCTTTATCTATTTTTATGGACCACTTCGATGAGATGAAATATTCAAGTCATCCTCTATTGTGAAAATGTCTCCTTTCCGCAGTAACTGTCACATTGGATTACTCAAATACTAAGATGGGTTTTACGTTCACGTAAATTCATGTGGTGATAATGACCCCTGATCAGTATTAGGATTAATCATTTTAAGATTTCTTATTGCAATATAAATTATAACATATAGGTTTAAGGTTAACTATTTGAAAAAAATAATACCAGATACTGAGAGGTTATGCTAAACATAGTTACAGATAATTCGATCATTTTTTAACCTATACTACAGTAAAATTACGATTCGATCAATATTTCAATTATGCAAACGCATCTCATATCCCTAGGGTTTAAAAAGATAGGTACCTTAAAATGTTTTATTTCTTCTGATTTTACTACCTTTTACTGTCTTTCAAGGTGAATTTGCGTAACTTCTCGCATTATATTAGACGAGTTAATATATGCTGCAAATTCATACAGTAGACAACGTAATAAGACTATGACAGTGCATAAATATCGGTAAGGTTAATAAAGGCATAAAAGATGACTAAAAACAGACGAATGAAAAAAATCCAAAGTAAATGGAATTTAATGTAGTTCGATGGATAAAGGTGCTACGTAATCTTTCCTCCAATTGTAATTAATGTCGAACAAAACAAAAAACATCCGGTACGCAAAGATAACGGTTCTTTGATGCACGGTATTTAGTAGTTAAACATTCAGTTGATGACATTTGAAATGACCGTGGAAGAGATATCTAGGTACCGCAATAAAAGCTTTTATGGTAATTTCGTCGATGCAATAAGAGGAAAATCTCATCTTTGATAAGAAAACACCGTTCCTCGGCGGGAGTCTCATTTCTTGTGTTTACTTTTTGTCCCGCGCCGATGTAAACATTTTAACTGGATTCCTGGAATCGATCCTAAAGAAGGCAAGAAACGCGCATTACTCTATCTCTCTTTTCGCTTTATCGTAGAGGTTGCGCAAAAAGCAGCTTCGCATGCGTGAGATAAGACCTCGCGGGATGAAAATAAAAAATAAATGTCTCGTTACCATGACGATACACACCAAAATATAAATTTGCCATAAAGTACCCTAGAGATAGAGAAATATGTCGTCGAACATCTTGCCAAAGTATTAAGTGACTAAGAGCTTATTTATTTAGTTTCACATAAAATAAACAACCTTATATGGTGATTAAGAGGAATATATCGTTCAATTTTCATAAAAGCGTTTAAACGCAATAATACCATTTTAAAAATTTGCATTAAAATCGCTTCTCAAAAAAAAGCAAAGAAATGTATGTATTTTTACACTTGGTTTGCGTCGTAACGGTGAATTGTCCACGTCGTAAGTGTGAACAGGGAGCATATATTGTTACACTAAGTATGCCTGTATGGTTAATCATAGATTTGATTTTACTGCGTCTTCGATTTTACCACATGGCACGTTCCCATAGCAATAGTTCCCACTATGAACGCACGCCAGGGACGTACAGTCTGAAAAGGCAATACGCGAGGAAAGATATGACAAATGCGACCTCTAGTGAAGGTACGAACTGACCGTGGACGGCGGCGACCCATTATTATTAGTCATGAGCAGAAACGGCGGTCGATTCCAAAAATTTTCACTAAAAACCTATCCCTCGCTCTCTTTCTCTCTCTCTATCTTCCTCTCTTTTTGTTTCTCTCTCTCTTTCTCTTTATTTCTCTCTATCTTTCTCTCTCTCTATCTTTCACTCTCTCTATCTTTCTCTCTCTCTACCTTTCTCTATCTTTCTCTCTTTATCTTTTCCTCTCTATCTTTCCCTCTCTCTATCTTTCTCTACATCTTTCTCACTCTCTATCTTTCTCTCTTTATTTCTCTCTCTATCTTTCTCTCTCTACCTTTCTCTCTCTATCTTTCTCTCTATCTTTTTCTCCTTATCTACTCTCTCTCTCCCTCTCTCGATCACATCAATCGACGACGGACTCGCGGAGTATAGTGAGAAGGGCAGGGTTGAGAGAGTGGGGTAAGGGGGAAGAGGGCGACGTGGCTGTGTGGATTATTCATCCGATCGCAGACGGCGATGGATCTTCGACTGGGGACGGCTATATGAAGGGATCGGAGTTATGAGGGAAGGGGAGATAGGAAAAACAAGACCGCAGAGAGGTCAAGGACGACATGTGAGAGGGATGTGGTGCGGAAGCTTGGATCGAGGAAAATACGACAGAGAAAGAGAGAGAAACATAGCGCAAACCTAGAGGCAGGGAAACAAATGGAACGGCAAAAAGAGATTTTTTTAAAATGCGGATTTTCAATAAGTTTACCAAATTTGCTTGTTTGTCGGTAGCGACGGATGGACGCTCTGCATGAAATATGGAATGGATAAAAAGCGAAATAAGCCTTATTCACATTTTCCGCAATTTTCGACTAAACTTTGTGGAATTGACTATTCTTTATAAACAAAGGAAATAAACTTTGTAACGTATGAATTCACGTGTTTTTTCCCTTTGTGAAGAGTCTCACTCTTTTCAAAGGAGTATTTCAATCCGAGTGATCTGAGTGAAAAGTCTATAAAATATAGCCAGTGAAAAACTATATCAAATAAAAACAAAAAGTATTGCCCGGTATTTCTTTAATTACACAGTATTCAATTGTAAAAATGCATTTTTTCTTTGAGTAAATAAATTCTTGGAAATTTTCAGACGTATGTTTTCTTTTTAAGCCTTTGTTTTGGCGAGAACAAATCCATAAAATTAGTTTTCTGCTTATTGTGAGGAAATCCGTCCCAAAAACAGTATTTTTGGTATTTTTAAAGAGCGAACATATTGGATGAAATAAAAATAGATTTTTATTTATAAACCGTTAATTAAGCCTGCCGTTAAAAAATTATATTTATTGCATTCCATTTCCAACTTATGTTTTTGAATTTTGCTCTCTGACCATATCACGTGATCGAGTCTAGAATTCCTTTCTTGTGGAGGGCGCCCATACTGTCCGCTTCAATTTCCCAACTCTTTCAATTACGACGGAACTGTGAGAGCGGAATGCATGGTATGATGACATGCGGTGGGAATGTGTGCCTGCAACGATACTCAACGTAAGTGTTAAGATTTTATGGAAAACAGATGTGCTCTTGTGTATTATGCAGTATGATGGTAAAAAATAATAATATATGGAAATAAACCGATTTAAAATAATAAATTTATTTATTTTTATTGTTTATGAATAATTGTGTAGTCATGGATCGATGGAATACACCACGTGCAACTAAAAGTTGCCTTTGGCAGTATTTAAACGAAAGCTGGTTATAATAAGTGAAGTGGTTCGGGATTTTTTAGCTCAAGAATGAAACCCTTTTCCATTTCGTATGCTATCCGAGCCAGGATTTTTAATCCTTAATACTGGTTTTAATTTATCTTACGTTTGCTCGCGTTGTGAATTTCACGTCAAGGCAAATATAACCACCAACAACCGGGTCAGCTTTATTTTTCATTAAATTAATATTACGTAAAGATGTTTTTTTATACACTTCCTTTTCGTATTCCACTTCAGATGTTGTTCGGAACTACCGTAGGGTTTGGAGTTGAATTTTGAGTTCCGAAAAACCGTGTGATCTCAAGCAAACTTCACGAAGAGAGCGCGTCGAATATAGGTTTTAATCGAACTGAAAAACTAATGCGTATGACAAATAAAAGTTTTATTAATATATGCAGCTGAATGGAATTCAGTTATTGATTTCAGTGGATAATTTTATTTTACTTATCAATTTTGAATTATATTTACAGCAATTATTTTAGAACGGACTTGATAAATTCATAATGATTTAAGATAATTCAAGGAATGACGACGATAATAGTTTACCTGACATTGATTGAAAACATTTTGTGACGCGAGAGAAAAAAGAATTCTAGTGTTATGTTTCTTTATTATAATAGATAAATAGAATTTCTCTATCTCTTGGGAAAATTTTGATAAATGACGAATAAATAAGATATTTAGCTCAGAGAATCAGGTCGACAAGAAGATAAATGGTATTCAAGCAGGAACTCTTTTGTCAGCCAAAGTGTGGCACAAACCGTCAATTTGCGGGGAACATGGCGGGAGGAGAGAACTTTAACCTGAATAAATCATGAGAGAGAAAAAAGAGACCAGACGTCTATGTACTTGGAAAAGAAATAAAAGGAATCGAGCGGTGAGGAGGAGACGTCGATAAATCAAAAATGAAAAAGATACATGCTCGTTCGGTAAAAAAATTCGAATCACTTAATCGCAGTTTGATTTAAAATAATCTTTGTTCCCCCAAAATTTCAAGATTACCATGCATTTAAGAAGACGAGGGTCACTTTCTTGTCCGCGGAAATGATTAATTACTCTAAACCTTTCTCCTGAACAAAATATATCTGCTTTAATGGACCCATTTTTTGGAATTGGATCTACAGAGATTAGAAAACGGTAATGATCACAATAACTTTATCAGGAAAATTACTTATAAAAGAGAAAAGGAAACTTGGATTTGGTGTCGTATAAAGGAATGTAATGAAAGATTTTCCATATGAATCGATACCTAATGACTAGTAATGAAAATAAATAAAGTAATTGTTTATCACACTAACAAAAAACATAATCAATATAAATTTAATGTCGACCTATTGATTTGACTAACTAACTGATTTACAGCGAAAGTGACTGTAAATCTGATTAATTGAAAGGAACGTGGGAGATTTCAGTTTGAGAAAATTATAGTGCACCATTTATCATTCGACATTATTTCACATATTATTGGGCGCGTTTATTTCACGTTACAAGAATGGATGATCGACGTTGAACTTGTAAAATCGTCGAATCCATTCTGAAGGATATCAAAAGCCAATAAACAGATGGTAGAGAACATTCTTGAATTCGCATCGCCAACTTGAAGGAGCGCAACAAGTGAAAATGGAAGCGGCTGAAGAAAGGCATTTGCCAGAAAACGGATAGGAACGGACAAAACGCTCAAGGATATCAGATTTTTAGAGCAGCGTCAGCCTTACTTCAGAAGTTGCAATTAAAAAGCGATAGAAATAAAATCATTCCGATAAATCGTAAAATGAAGCGTGAGAAATGAGAATCAACGAAAAAAAATTTCTATTTACCTTCATTATTTGAAAGATTCTTGTTTTAATCGCGGATAATGATCTACTGACTCCACTATTGCTTGTGGCGACGGCAGAAAAAACAGGCAAACAACATATAGGACGTTTTATGGAAACGAAACTGCATCTAGGACGACCAAATTCAATTTTGCGGGCGACTTTGATCAAGGAACATGAGAAAAATAGAGATAACCCACGTTTGGAGGTTTTTTCCTATGAGGATGAACGCCTTTTGGAATGGAGTGAGTAGTTCTTGTCGCGCCCCGCAGCATCCCGAAATTCCACCTCGCCCCGCACTGTGCGTCGCGCCGAGCCTATCCATCGCCCTTTCCACTCCCCCTTTCCCCACTCCTCCACCCTCTCCTCCACCCCTCCCCTCTTCCCCTTCCCCACCCCTCCTCCCCTTCCCCTCACCTCCTCCGCCTCCCACGCTTCTTACTTCTCCTACCCCATCCTCATTTCACATCCGCTCGCGTGAGAGAGTCGATATGCCCTGGGAGATGAGAATGTCTCCAAGACAAAAAAATTGAAATATCCGCTTCCGCCGCTCGTGAGTGCGTTCGTGTTTACGCTTCCGACTGCTGTCGCGTGAGCGGATATGTCGATACGTACACGCGCCGCAGAGGAATTTCGCTCGCGGCACACGGAGGAATGTGTTAGCGAGTGAGGGATGCTCTGATCCAGGTCCGGAATATTGTGAAATTGGAGAAGGGGCACAGCGAAGGCGCGCTGCCATAGATAATCGAACAAATTGACTCTTGATATCAAAATCGTATCAAAAGATGATTGCGACATATCAGCTCTTTATGAAGAGGAGGGAAATAGACAAAACAGTTCTGTCCGTATTGATAGAAAATTGTATGTGCCTCCATCCAGGCAGTACTTCAGAGCGAAATCTTCGGTTATATTCAAAACTAAAAAATAAAATTGTTCAATTTAGCTTTCTGCCATATGTGGGTGCGTAATTGTGCAATTCAATTTTCTCTGCTAAAAAGAAATGTATGGTGACATTCGTAAAAATCGGGGGTATGCAAACTACGGCTCGCGGGCCACATGCGACCCCCGAAAGCACTTTATGCGGCCCACAAAGGCATTTAAAAAAAATGATTAAAATAGACCATTTCATATTTTTCCAATGAAACTATAGTCTCATAACCTTTTCTTATGAATTTTTAACTCTAGTAAATTATTTGGACTTGATTTTTACTAACATGAAGCCAAAGAATCTCTTTGTAACCTCTATTATAAACACTTCTTCGGAGCTCCGAAGCTCTCGTGACTTCCAATACAGTCCTCCGAAGCATTAACGATTACGAATGTGGCCCGCCATGCAAAGAAAATTGCCGACCCTTAGTTTAAATAATAATTGAACGGAAATGAGGTGGATATATAGAATGCAATGGTTCTCTTGAGTGGCTTTCAGCTGTTAAGTGAGCGATTAAGTACCGCTTATACAACCGAAGGGTGCCATTTTGATCCTGCGAGACCGCTTGCGTGCTCTCAATGATCTATTTTATGTATTGTGTACAAAAGATGTGGAGACAAATAGATTCCGGTTATCTCACGCGATTACTTTGTGCATGCCATAGATGAGAAGTAACGGAAGTTAGGGGCGTTTAAAAGTAAACAAAGAATGCCTACATTATTTTACCATCACCTCTGAGTAATCAGTTACGTTGATAAACAGGTCTTACTTCGATTGAGCTGTTGTGATAGGTTGAATCGGTCGGTATAAAAATGCCTCTGAAAGAATCTGGTATAATTTTTTTTATACGACACAAAGATGGTAGAAAATCTCGGTGACATTACAAAAACTGCAGGAAGACTCTACTGAGAAGGAAGATACAATTTTATTTCCCATTTGAATTGCCTTGCTTATTATTCTAACCTCGCATAAAGGGAATCAATTTAAAAGAAGTTTATTTCTCTCCTATCATTTGGTTTAAGCGGAAGCGAATGCAAGTGGCGTAGAATTAGCGACGAACATAACTCAATTTTGCAATGGTTTCAGTGTAATACTTTTTCCATGTTGAGAAACACTCTGCTGCATTAAACAGAGTTTGGTTAAGTTCATAGTGCGTAAGATAGAGGAACAAAAAGAGGAAGAGGTTGCATAGTTGTTGTCATGACGCGTCCTGGGAGGTCTCATCGGTAAATGATTATCACGGTCTTAAATGAATCAAAAGAGTGGATGAGCAATAATAGAAATGTTTATAAATTTTCATGGAAATACATGCAGAAGGAAAACTTTCGGGAAACTTTTCTAAAAATATTCATCTAAATTCAGCCTCAACTTGAGAACTAAATATATATACGCAAAGTCATTCAAATTATTGCGGCACTGTTGGATTTAGTGACGTGGGAGGGAGGGGAGATTAAACGCTAACTCGTAAAGGCTCGTAAGGTAAAAGCACATGCTCTCAAAAGAAACTGTTTAGTAGCACGTAAGAATAGCCTAAATGATTTATCTATCACACAAAGAGTGCAGCATTCATTCAACCTCGAGACTCAGAGCAATAATGCACATTTTTCACCAAATGCAAATAAGAAACGGATTCCATTTCGATATAGCAGTTGGTGTTCGAGCACAAAGGGTGGTAGAGGAAGGGGGAATAGAACTCACCGTCTTCTTCCACAGGATCGCCTTGTACTGCGGGACGCACTGGCTGGACGAATCCGTGAGTACGACTGAGAGGAAGAAGGGGGTCTTGTCCGCCACGCAGCCCACGTAGTTTTGGTGCACTGTGGGCGATGAAAAAAAAAACAATAGGAATGGCACAGCCTCCCGCGGAAGCTGCCCTAATAACATGCTAAAGCTCTTATAGAGAAAAAACAATATTCAGTAATAAATTCGCAGTTAAAAAATGTAAAAGAAAAGAAATGTAAAACCTTAGAAAAATTAGAGCAATTCAGCTCTAGATTACGAATTCAACATAATAAACAGAACAATGGAAGCATAGTTGAACATTTACTTATGCTTAGATTCGTACTAATCTGACAAAGTTGCTAGCTTGCTTACTCGAACAGTAATAAATAATTTAATATCTCATGAAACAACATAAAATCAAGTGATAATACTATATAATTAATCGAATTAGGCGTGACTTCGTGGAAGTAGGTAATATTATTCATATTAAATACACACTTAGTACTTAACCAGACGATGCCGTATCAAGCGCGAAACCGACCGCAAAAATTAAAAAATGTGGAAAAGTACTGTGTATTCAATATGAATAGTAATAATACTATTATAAAATAGTCACGTCGAGTTTTGATCAATCGTTCGATCGCCTAAATGACAAGATAGGAGATTCAGAAAAAGTTTGGACTGACTGTAACGGACATTTATACTACTGTAGATTATATGCTCCTTTTAATTACTAATTTCTCTTAAGCAAGTTCGACTAGATTGTATACATTTATGGGAACCAGATTTATTGCGTAGTTTGACTTAAGGCACCTTGGTAAATTTACTGATGAAAAGTTTTATAAAAGACCCTTGGTTTCATAACTTACGTTTGCCGAGGAAATACTTGAAATACCATCGCGTCTGGTACTCTGGATTCTCGAGTACTGGGGTGCTTGGTGATCCAAACATCTTGAAAGAGGAGATGAGAAAGAGAGAAAACGATGTTTAGTGCGAATTGAAGGAAATACAAAGCAGAAAAAATGGCAAAAGTGCCAGAAAGACCATTATGAATTTTATGTCAACAAAATTGCCGATTTGTCTAAATTTGGTGTCCACAGCAAATTTATTTGGATTCGTACGGAATTATAGCTCTATGGAACATTATTAATATATTAAGATAGGGAACTTAATTATATATATATATATATCATTATATATCGACGACTCTTACAGAGGAGGATATAACATATAGGAGGATACTAATGTTTAGGCACTTCCAGATGAGCTGGAGATTCGAAATTTTTTTCTTAGGTAGGATTATGTGCAAAACCGACTAAAAAAACGAAAATCTGCAAAAAGTGCAACAATGCGGCCGTTAAAAATTCGCAATTGTTTAAACAAATTTTCAAGTTTTAACTATTTTCAAATGTGCTACGGAGCTGAAATTTTTTTTAGAGGTAGGATTTGCAAAAAAACGAAATAGGGATTATACAAATTTCGATATTTTAATTTGTTTGGCATTTAAAAATTTCTAAAGTTTAAACAAATAGATAACTGTTTAGGTACTACGAGACGAGTAAGTGAGCTTAAATTTTCAAGTTATATAGAGTTTAGACTTTATAAACAAATAAACATTTCAGAGTATGTATGAAATTTTTATTGGGGCCGTTAAAATTTAAATTAAATTTAAACAATTAGATAATTGTTATTTCACTTCTAATTGTGCTACAAATTTCAAATTTGGCATAAATGTGTGGCATTAGTAACCAATGTGAAAAATGTATAATATTCATAAAATTGCAATAATTAGCAATTGTTTTACTCCATTATTGTTCCATAAGGAAAAAAAGAAATTTGGTCCCTAGGAGAAATCTTTTGAATTAAAGAAATATTTCCCATGATGAAATATCTCTCTAAAAAATTAATGTTTTTTCAAGGTGAGATGAAATGCTTGCAGTATGCAAGCACCTTCTACTAGTATATATATATGTGTGTGTGTGTGTGTGTGTTTAATAATTTTTAAGATAATATTTGATTGATTTATAGTTACAAAAGTGTGGAAAATCTAAAATATAAATTGCAGGAGATTAATACTATTTTTGGAAAACACTTGCAAAAATGTAAATCTTTTCCGCACATGAAATCATAAAATCTGTAAGTTAAAATTAACCATTCCATAATTTATTTCTGAGTGCCTATGGATTAGAGCTTAAGTTCAACCAGAAGAATTAATTGAAATATTTTTTGCTGAAAGTGCTAAAATATCTCTAAAAATAAGTTATTTATTTTACTGAAAGCATATTCAGGGTAAATAATGGTGATCTATTGAGCTGGTGGGCTTCATATTGTCTATATAGTGCACAATGAGCTGATAGACGAACGTTTAACTACCAAAACGATACATATAAAAATCACGGCTTTACAAATACAAGATGACAAAATTATGAATGGTATTTTCATTTTCGCAGATAATGAAACTGACTCATTTAATATATTTATTTGAAGTAAACATATTCTCCAACTTTTTACGAAAATCGACTTGATACGCATTCATCTCTTTGCAATTTAAAAACGTCACCAATCAAACGAATCTTTTTAAAAATGTTGAAATTAAGTCAAGGATTAATTTTTAAGGATATCAACATACATGCAGTATCCTAAATTAGATTTTAATATAAAGCATGGTGGCAATGTTTTATATACTCTTATTTTCCATTTTAATTACAAGTAATTTTAACAATAAAAAATAAGCAAAAATAAAATGTTCAAGTCAAATACTTTTATAAAACGCACAAAAAGTGTAAAAATTAAAATAAAACAATTCTTTTGTTAATAACTTATATGACTGAAAATAAATACTTTAAATTATTGAATTATTAAAGGTATTGAATATATTAAAGTTTATTGCAGTTATTATAATTACTTCAGATAACTTAGAGAATACAACATAACTTTTATATATTCAAAATCTCTATTAATTTAATAATTTAAATTATTTATTTTCATTCAGTGCGTTTTATATAAGTTATTAATAATAAAATTATTATATTTATATTTTTACACTTTTTTGCGCTTTATAAAAGTTACTGAATTAACTTTTTTATTTGTTTTCTTTTTAGTCTTAAAGTGAGATGTATAAATGCTCATATATTCTTAAAAAATGAACTTTATTAACAAACTAGGAAGATGCCCGTTGAAATTCTACAGGAAACTTTTAATTAAAACTTCGTGAATAGATTATCATGGCACCCAATTACACGAAACCGGCAAAAACTCCAATCACTAAGAATCCGTCAAATTCTCGCGTTAAAAATTGATGTTGATCGATACGATGGGTATTCAAAAATCGATGGCAGGAAAACAAACTTTCGTTCTTTTAGGCGTTCGTTGCTTCAAGTCTCGACCTCCTACCGTGATTCTAAGTAATTTAAATATGCGAATGATTAATGTTGTATCTGATGTATTCCTTCTCGCATATAACGCAACGAAGCATTTCCCTCTCCTTCCTTCTCCCTTTCTCTCGTATTAAAAACATTCAAAGCACGCTTTCACCCATGTGGATTGAAATAACAATAGGATTTCGAGGTTTAACAATGTAATTTTTGGCAAGGCTACATTCCGTTAAAATCACAAGATTTCCTCGAAATATGAGAATTAATCATTTAACATGAGAGATTTGGAACTGTAGGCGGAAAAAGACGAACAGAATAAGAAACTTTGTTTTCTTTAAAATGGTTCAGATCCGAAGATCGTGGGTTAATTATTTCTAATTTAAATCTCAAAAAGAATAAAAGTGTACACGTTGAATATTCGATGTTTACGTGATATTTTAGGGAGAAAAATCATAAAGAGTCGAAACCAGGGTCGTTTTTTCCAAATATTTTTTCGGGAATCACTTTTAATCTGTGAATAAAGCATTCTTGCCAAATTTAGATGTTCTATTTCAATTCTTTCTTGATTTTATAGAGTTTGATCAACACATATATACATAGAATTCTCAAATATTCTTCATGCTCACCGTGGCGTAGTTGTTAAATCCAATACTCTATGAGGAATGCAAGCACAGTAGAAACGTGAGGTGATACGAATCCTACTAAAGGTAAGAAATTTTTCTGATGCCCAAGGGCTTGAATAAAAATTTATAAGCTTCTATATATTATATACATAATATCCTTATTCCATCCGTTGGTCCGCCGGAACGTTCTATTGAAATCCCCATAAAAACACTAAAAAATACTTTTCTTTCACTTGCATGCTTTTTTTCGCAAAATTAAATTAGAGGTAATTGACCTACGATCTTTAGCTGGGGAGCATTTTAAAGAAAAATAAACAGAATCTTATCGCAGACTTTTTTTTACCTTCGGTTCGAAATTGCTCAAGTTTTACTTTCAAATCACATTTATTGGAAAATTGTAAGCTTTTTAATGATATGTTGTCTTGCCGACCGTGTCATTGTTAAACCTCGATATTGTATTGTCGTCCTTATATTATATGCGTAAGGAAAGTGTGCTTTGAATGCTTTAATACGAGAGCGAGAATGCGCCCGAATTATTTATAATTAAAATCGTGTTTTTCATTAATTTCTTTTCAGTTAACTTCCTACTGAAGTTTTTATAATTAACTACTTTTATAATTATTTTTATAGTTTTTTGTAGTGCTCCTATAATTAACAGGAGTTATAAATTCGCATTGCATAAATGAATCACGCTAAAAGCAATTCCTTGACATACAGACCTTTTTCGTTTACATTTCAAAATATTTCAGAGATGAGGTATTTAACTTAGGTATGCGAAGAAAAGAATTTAAATCTCGTTCCTATATCTCCAAAAAATTACGTTTTAATAAGATTTTTCACGTTTTCACGCATTTCATTTATATTGGGCCAATGTTGTCCCAACTGGTAAATTCTATTCTTGGCCTCAAAATAAATGCACCAATTTAGTGCTTTCACACGGGTCAGATTTTATACATGGGTATAACTTATTTACTGAATCGATTAAGTAATTAGAGGGAGGAAGGAAAAGAGAATGGGAATGAGCAGAAATTGTGAAAGAGGATGCAGATGTAGCATTTGTATAGGATTAAAAGGAGCTGCAGTACAAAAATAACAATAATAAATTATAAAATTTTTTATACTATTGAATCATGCGCCATTGCCAAATGGTGGGAATTCATAAAACTACATATAGGTCACGTAATTTTCAATGGATTTCTTTAACGGATAATACAGCAAATATTTCGAACCGAATTTCGAATAGGATTGAAAAAATATCACTTAATGACTTTTATTTCAATTTCTTTAAATAAAGTGATTTTTCTGGAAAATTTTCAAAACTAATATAGTTAAAAGAAAAGTGCAATTTTAAAATATAGTTAAAACTCACTGCAGTTCATTTAAGTATTTAGTTAATAGAAAGTTACTACACAATTATACTTTGATGGTTAATTGACTGTTCGTTCATATTTTATCCTGTTTCTTACGAGTTAATTAGTGTAGAATAATTAATTTATTATGCTAAATTCTATACATTTTAAATAACTTATAATTTCCTCAAACATTTCAAGTAAATTTCAGCTACTTCTATATGCATTATATCTAATTATTTCGATTTTCCTCTTATTTTCAGCAAATATTTGGATAATCATTTGAGCTCTCTGCAAATAATTACATAAACAATATAATTAAAACAAAGAAAACTTTCAAAAACACTGATTTTATTGTGCATGAAAGCCAAACCAGATCATAACATATCTTACTGATTTTTCATATTGAAATCTCATATATTTGGAATAATTTTATGATAATCCCGTCATATTTGACGGACAATTACGCTAGGCTTACATATAGTTTTCCAGTTGTCTGTTCTGTCTGTCTGCGTGAGACGCTGCAGTCATAAATGGCGCTTTTTACCGTGTTTTTAACAAACATCACGATTAAGTGGAAGGTTGAAATTTCGTTTAAATGTTTGATTCAGATATAAAAATTAAATGACAAAAAATACGAAAAAAGACCCGGGTTCGACTCCAGGGGGGTGATTTCCATTTCCTGTAAGATAACAGGTAAAAAGCGACTTCTTAAAGTGTAGACTTTTATTCTTTTGGAAATGAAAATTAGAAAAAATTGACGTACGATTTTCGAATTAAACTGTTTTAGAAAAATTAATAAAGTTTCTTACTATATTTATCTTTTTCCACCTACCGTTCGAAATCTCTCATATTAAACATTTAAATCACATATTTTGGAAAAATATCGGCTTTTAAACGGGATGTTGCCTTGCCGACCACGTCATTTTTAAACTTCGAGAATCAATTGTTGTCTCAACCCGCATGCGTGTAATATATACGAGTGTATAGATCGCCTTAAATTATCGTAGGATACGCAATCCTAATGGGACTGAGATTTAGTTTGGATAGAATGGGTAAGTTTCAGCGCTGCCGTTTCATCGCCGCCAGTTCAGCGCCGCCGTTTTGCCGAAGGGACAGTTAGGCGCAGGCCGTTTCATCATAAGTAGATAAATTACTATTCTATTACTTTATTGATACAGATACAGTTATACGTGCAGTTACATGTATACGTGCTATTAGAAATAAATACTTTTATTGCTTTAGATGAAATTATTTGAATAATGTATTAATAGATAGTTTTGTTGCGAAGTTTGAAGTCCCGGGTTCGATTCCAGGAACTATCCTTTCCATTTGATTTACATGGGAAATCTGAAATCCATCGTGCAGGGTAATTTTCTCTTGCACATGAAAATATCTTAGAATTGTAATATCTGGGCGGGATTTGTACTATTCTCTGAGGAAAGGAATGGAGATTCTAATTTATATCGTAGAATTTTTCATATCCATCGGATTTCTTCGAATTTCGCATAACTACTGGAATTTCTGCAGTTTTTATCACTCATTACGAGAGTTTTGCAATAGCAACAAATATTGTTGGACTCGGATTCGGTATAGTGTAATATAGTGGTTCTCAAACGTAGGGTCGCCAACTGATTTTTTTCTCTCAATCCTTCAATTTTAATTTATAGTTTATGTCTATGTATTGATTGATTGAAAGTTTGAATTTTCAGAATAAAGTAAACTTTACTATATTTAAATTTAACATAAGAAATATAATTTCAAAATAAAAAAATAATACAGCTTTTTTTACTAATTCTACCTATTAAAAAATTTCAGTTCCGTAGCACATTCGGAAATAGGTAAACCTTGAAAATTTGTTTAAACAATTTCGAATTTTTGGCGGCCGCATTTTTGAACTTTTTCAAGATTTTCGTTTTTACTAGTCGGTTTTGCACAGCCCCTAGAACACCCAAACGGGTCAATTTGACCCGTACTATGAAATATCACCTTTTATAGCTAAAAATTGCGAAGTTAAAAGCGTTACATTATTCTCGTCATCTAAACAATTATAAGGTATGTTTTTGTTTATTAAAGCTTGACCAACTGATACAATCATGGTCAAAAATAATGTTTGTAACATTTTTCACAAAGAAAGTGATTTTCTGGCAATTTTTCAAAGTGATAAATATTTTCCTGATCTCTTATGAGAATGTACGCCTAAAGAAATACCTCCTTTCCATAGAGTTATATGTTTGGATGTGACACCTTAAGAAACCGGATAAATTAATGACAAACCGTTAGTATGTACCTATGTGGTAAGAACCTACTAAAAATAAAGCAATTATTTCTTCGGGAGTATTTATTGCCTTTAAATAAGGTATACATTTTTTATTTAGACTAACTATTGACTAATTATTGATAGCATGAGCCGGAACATTCTCTGTTCGAAACTTAAAAAATATGTGCCTACAAACAACAAAATGTCAATTTTAAAAAACATTTGAAAATCACGCAAGGATTGCATAAAAGCGAAGAACGTAAAAAACACTCATGCTCAAGTATATAAGGCAGACCCATATTTAGCAACATAAAGAATAAATTAGGTACGGGTAGCAACAAAATGCACATTATTAGCATTTACAGAGATAAACACGCTAATTATAAAAAGGCATTATTAATCGGATATGCAAAGCGGTAATGCATTCAGGTCGGCAGCACTCATTTAGCTTCCAAATACTAGTAACAGGTTGATTTATAACTAATTTAAGAAACTAACGCTAATAATATATAGCAAGTATTTTACTATACCATGTAATAACAAAAATCCTCCGGACCTGAATGGAATTTCTTTGACACATATTTGTGACGAACAAGAAAAGTTTCAATTTAGTATAACAAAATTATTATTCATTCATCGCGTTAGTGCACCTGACGCAAGTGCAACGCATTTTGCCCATACACTTCCCACAAACAATTTTCTTGCTTACTATGCATTTGATTGAGGTTTTATTTTCCCTGCAATCTGTCGGATGAACTTTCTCCGCGAAATTTTCTTACCAGTGACAGCTGTATATATCAAGACAGCATTTATTGCCACCAAATTAAGAATGTACATTCTCGAGGACGTTATTGAGTTCCGCGAGAATCTCATCAGAATATTAATCGCGCCTGCGAGGCATTTTACTGACACAAAATTGTGCTGACTGCACGTTATTGCGCATCCAAATGCCGCCAGGGACTGAGCAATGGGCTTGTTGAGATAAAATGAGTGGAAGACAATATCTGAAAGTTCAAACCTGCACACACACAATGTTGCATTTTTGGGACAGAACACGATTGAGTGATGATTAGGAGCGAGAGGGAGAGATGGAGTCGAGGAGGGAGAGAGATAGAGGAACGTAGGGTTGAATGCAAGCAACAGCTGAAAAAATAGGTAGTAATTCAATATAATTAGCTGTGATGACGCGTTCGGGGGTCCGAGGTATGTTTCTTTATAATCCATGACATTATCACGACAAGATTAAAATCTCTTACGGGTAAATGATTAAAAGTCACGAGAGGAAATTAGGTTCAAGATCATATTACAGTAGAAAAACGCATTCAAATTCTCCTTCGGGTCAAATTGCCCCGTCCGGGCAATCTAGTGTTAAATGGAAGAATGAAATGAATAGAACTCGATTAGTTATAGCATAAAATTTTTGCTCACATTTCGGGAGTACGCCATAAATAATTGTAATAGATTTGCGTATGCTGAGAAAATTTAGTGCAAATATGATTTTTGAACGATGCAGATAAAATGACGAAGACACAAACGAAGAAAATTATGTATGAATATACTACTAATAAGTGCTTTAAGGCGCCTTTTCGGCAATGTTAAGATTTTTAGTTTGAGGCACATGCAAAATACGTAGTAAATATTGAATGATTCATTTTTAAATAAATATATTAACTTTATTTTCTGCGAGAAATTGCGCTTTTTAATATGTATGATTCTTGATGGAGAACTCATTCATGAGTCCCAACCACCAACAGATCAAGGACATTACGCGCAATTGGGTTCGTGAGAGCTGGTGTACGGTGCGAGGGAGAGATAGGGGGTGTCTAGAGGCGAAAGTGAGATGTCTCGATCGTATTGGGGCAGATTCAGAGAAGGATTCAGCTGCACCTTCTCCTCCTCCGGCAACCCGATTCCGTCACATCCATCGCTTCGAACCCAACTTAATGGCAGGCCCAAGGGGTTAATTGGAAGGGGAGGCCGCCTGGTCTCAATCTCGCGCTAATAAAGAGGATTACCTATCCATCCGACCCACCGACTCCATTATCTCCCGACGTCCGCATCATCTACATCGCCGCTTATCAAACGCTCCCCCGTCTCACGGCGCACTTGCTTGTCTACCGAAGCATCGCGGTATACCGCCTAAAGATCGCCCTTTAAGGGTGGAGAGAGAGAGAGAAGCTAAGCGGTCCTTCGATTAAAACTCGTCGTCACTAGATCGACGGAATAGATTGGGTCCGCCCAGCTGCGACAAAGAGGATTTGCCCCTCCCACTCCACTCTCCCTCCCATTCCTCCTCCTCACTCTCCTACTCCATCTCCTACTCCTCCTCCCCCTCCTCTATACTATATTATCCTGGTTTATAATTACTCTGCATTCATTCAGGTATATCTTATCATACAATCTCCCTCTCTCTCCCTCCCTTATATGGATATAATGTATGTACATATGTATGTGTTTATAAATGGTTTTTTCTCTCTTTCTTTAAAATTATTGTTTTTTCCTCAAAACTGTTTAGGAAATTTTCGCAGTTTTTTACACTTCTCTTCATAGGTGTTTTCCGCAGTGAGACATTTTTTCCTGTGCTTAAACAAAGCTGATACACAGTTTTTCGATCCACAAAACTAACAACATTCCTTGGTAATGTTCTAGGATCTATTAACCAATATATAATTAATTTGTAATTAATATGTATTTTATTGAAATTCATTTGCAATTAATTAATTTTTAATGTGTAAATAATGTAATTACATGACAAAAGGGTTAAATGTAAGAAGGGACTATAATCTCAATTTCGCCCTAAATAAAGTCTTTTGTCTGTCTGTCATCCTCCTTCTACTCCCCCCTCCTACTCATTCTCCTCCTCTCCTCTGCCTCTCCACACGGAGGCTCTGTGTTTCCTCAGTCACGAAGATGGCCACCGGTTGTTGCCTGAGATAACAAAATTCATCGACCCATTCCAAACACATTTTCGATCGAAGTTGAAAGTCAATATACGTAGTTAAATTTGAAATCTCCTGAGCATATAAGGCGAAAAACAGATTGGGATTGGCATATATAATTTCAGAAAACGATGTTTTCATTAGTTTTTTCTGCTGTTGTTGAATTTTTACGGATCGTTTTATTTAAAATCAGATTAATCAAAATAACGTAAATCAGATCAATGTATGTGTGGCAGCCATGCTAAACTTTAGCTCGGCACGGCAATTCAGTAGAACGTTCTTGTCTCTAGCGCCAATGAAACGCCGTCTCAAAGTTTTCTTCCTATTGCGTCAAGTCCTACAACTTCGCCAGCTCAGCTCATTCAGTCATTCGCTTATCCGGTGGCATCCTGGAGCTCCAAACTTTTGATCCCTACAGTATCACTCGTTCTTCCAGAGTGTTACAGAAGTTCGTGCTAATTGGGTGAAATTTCTCTGTAACCTGTAGATCTTTGCATTGTGAATGCTAACTATAGCGCCATTTTTAAGAAGATAGGTTCGCTTTCAGACACCCTTTATTCGCTGAATAACGAATCCAAACTCTCATTTTGTTATTTTTGTACTTATTTTTTTGGTAGAAGTTTTCTCTAACTTTCAAAAGTTTCTAGTCTTCGTATACGTCTCGTCTTTCCTCCGAACAACTTCCTCGATCTCAACAGTTTCTTTATTGATGACAGGCTTCGTGTAACCTTATGTGGACAATATCCCTCTGATGTAGTCAACGAAAGTGCTTTTGTCGATCACCATCCGTTGGGCGAATAGTGAAGGTGGTTCCAAAATACATTTCAAGGAATATGTATGTCTTTTCATAATTCTTTTCGCCTTGAAACCTCTCCTTTCTGCTTAGAATACGGACCACAAGAAAACACGTAAAAATAGCCATTAGGGACTCTTGGTATTAAGAGGTTCCCATTTCCAAAATATGATTGGATAAGCTAATAGAGATAATGTAAGTACAAAGCTATGACCCCCTGCCATACATTTTCTGCAAAAATGTAAATCGGTTTGATGATAAAATGCTTGAAGAAAATGACTGTTGGAGGGAACAAGAGAAGAGATTGACATATAAGGAGTAGAGAAGCGAGAAGGAAGTGGAAGAGAGCGCGAGGAAATAGATATTAAGCGGGGAACGAGGGAAACCGGGGAGCAATAAAAGCAGAGGTAAAAGTAAAAAAATAAATTTGGCCGAAGACAATTGAGATTCCGCATAGGATCGGAGATAAAGAGAGGATAGATGTCGCCGAAGAGGAGATCCTTAAAATGGCATTTCATGTGGCGGCGCGTAGCGCAGGAAGGATGCATTAGAACTGGCAAGGAGGGGAAGGAACATAGAAAAGAGAAATAGAGGGGAGAGAGAGAAAGTTGGAGGGAGGGATATGATGGCAGGCGAATGAAAAAGTAAAACAATGTGAATCAATGGAGATTCTTAAAGGGATGGAGAGAGAGCGGGAGAAAGAGGGATAGAAAGGGGAGGGAAGAAAAGAGGAGTGGCAGTAAAGGAGGGGAGGGAGGAAAGGAGTGGAGGGAGGTAAGGAGGGGAGGGAAGGAGGGGAGGGAGAAAAAGAGGAGAGGGAATAAAGGAGGGGAGGGAGAAAAAGAGGAGAGGGAATAAAGGAGAGGAGAGAGAAAAGGAGGAGAGGGAGTAAAGGAGGGGAGGGAGGAAGGTAGGGGAGGGAGGAGAGGAGGGGAGGGAGGAAAAGAGGAGAGGAAATAAAGGAGGGGAGGGAGGAAAGAAGGGGAGGGAGGAAAGAAAGGGAGGGAATGAAGGAGTGGATTGGAAGAAGTCGGTCGAGGTAAGGACTTCGTCCCTCGAGGCATCATCTTCCAACTTGAAATATAACGGCCAGAAAAATTAACTGAAGGTTACTGCATAAAATATAAGTACCTATTACGTCATGTTTATGACAAAATAAGTTACTAAAAAAGGGTTAGATAAGCAAATGAAAAATATTACGAGTAACGAATCCCATTTTCGCGGATGATATAAAAATATCGGGTGAGTTAAATGGAACACGATTAAATTAGGGGCGCGGATGAGAGATTTGGGAAAGCACTTTTGCGAAAGCGATAGTAAAATAGTGACGAGAAGAAGGATAGCATAAGAGGATTTAAAGTAAACGAGTTTAACATAAAAAGGAGCTGGCGATAGGAAAGGGAAGGGAAGGCAACAAAGGAGGGCGAGAGAACGAGAGAGTGGACAGATAGTGGACAGAGAGTGGACCAATAGTTGCTAGCGGGATAGGCAGTGAAATAATAATTGAAGGAAAAAGGGACACAAAGGAATCGGAGGTAATGAGCAGCGGAAATGAGGACAAGGGAGCTGTGAGGGAGGGAGGGAGGGGGACAGAGCGAATAGAAATGGGAGGAAGGGGTGAGAGAAATTATGAAAGGAAAGGGAGAAGGATAGAGACGGGGAGATAATGGCAGAGAGCAGGAGTGGACTGCCGATACTAAACAGGCGACTGTGCCACTGGCCCGATTTTTAAAATTATATTTCAATCACTGTAAGAATTCATTATCCCATCGATAAAAATGCGGATGAAAATAAGTTGAATAGTATCTATCAACTATTTTAATAAAAATAATAAAATTTGTTTATAATAGGGCTATTACATTTAAAACGATAATTATAGTAATACAACAACAATATTTAAATTTTATGCCAGTCCAGTCGGCCCACATGGGCACCGGCCCTTCGTGTGATCGTCCAATCGCCCCTATTACCAGACCGCCTCTGGTAGTGAGAGAATATGCGATGAAAGGATAGGGAAAGAGTTCAGAGAGAGAGAGAGAAAGGAATATAGCGAGAGAAGAACAGAATGAGAGTGTGATTGGGTGAGCGGTGGGCTATATTGCAGCAGATTTATTTTACTTGGGGCGTAGCAGATTTCGCGTGGTGCACCCCCGTTTTTCAGGAGAAACTATAATGCCATTTCCTCCACGTATCCCGTGCAGCCCCTAAATTTCTAGTTAATTGATTCACTTTTCTCTATCCATAACTTGACTTTCGGCTTATCCCTTAGTTTGTTCCCCCAAATTTCCTTCGTCACAGTTCCTTGGTTCTCCCTCCGCAACCCTCCTCCATATCCACTCTCTCCCATTTTATCCCTCTCCGCCATTTTCGCTCTAACTCGCAAGGCGCACATCTCTCCGAGTCTCTCGCTCCTCTCTCTCTCTCCATCTCTCTCATTCCGTTATCATAACTGTCATAACCTCCTCCGTCTCTCGTCCTCACAACATCCCATTTCTCATTGCCATTTTCTCGCCTGAACTCCGTTTCACATACCTCTTGACTTTAGAAATTAAACCAAAGGATCTTCTAATTTCGCCTGAAATTGCTCTATCCTTTACGATGGCCTAAATTTATTCACATACACATTCGTAATTGCCTGCGTATGTTTCATCAAACTTACTTTATAAAGGATTTTTTCATTAATTTTCAACCTCGAAATGAATTATTAAAGACTTAATAGCTTCTATAATAATCCAAGAGGTTGATTAGCCAAAAATACACGCACACTTAATAGCTTCAAATCGAATCATTATGTATTTTATACTACAGTACACTCCTCATCTTTCGATACTCATTTTATCTAATTTTAAAATTACATCCCTACAATTTTAATTTTTACTTTAAATAAATTGTAAATTACATCCTTACAGTATAATTTCGGTTCTGTGCATTAAGAATAAAAACATTGGGTTCACCCAGTGGTTATTATCAAATGACGTACGCTATAGTTATGGCCGCAAAGCAATCTAATTAATCCAATGATGATTCCAAATGTCTGCTGTTATTCTTTACAAGTAATTCACCGATCCCTGGTTCCAAAGAATTGTGGTTTCTTTCCACGTCAACATCTGACGAATATTTAACAGCCTTTCTCCTGTCACCATGTACGTGTTTTACTATTCAACCTACATGGTCTCCAACAGGGTCTATGATTATCTCTTTTATCTCAATCATGATTAAAATGGAGACGCACGCTCCCTGGAATAGTAAAACCTCCCAAAGGTGATATCTTACCTCACTATCACGCTATAAGAGTTGTGATTTCGATGTAAAAGTTTTTCTTTTGTTTCTAATGACGTGACCTCCTGATCGACCTAAAAAGCCAAGTTTATCATTTTACGATAAATTTGAGTGGTTTTAACTATGAACAGAGGAAACATTTAATCACCTAGACAAAAATATATGACACTCAAGGGAAAGAAGCTGCATTGAAAAAAGGTTTAAAATTACTTTTAACATCGAGATTAAGGCAAAACCGACGAGAAACTTACACAAAGTTATACTGTACACTCATGTGCTTAGCCGTACATTAAAACGGATAGCGTAAACGAAAATAACATTATAACTTGAAACCTATTGCGTATAATAAATTTTGTAATAGTTGTTTCAGATGATATTAATCACTATTAACTTTTCATATAATCCTGGAGAGTTTATCAAACTTTAACTTTCGAGTTTAATTTATTTGAGAAAAACTAAAATAACTTCGTGCATCCATAGCTGATAGGGATTCAAAGAACATGGAAGATATTATCATTTAATTCCACATGAAAATGGCAAGGGTATCTTAATCCATAAATAAAAGGAAGGAATAATGTAACAAATTGCGGAAAAGCCTCTTTAAGTCCCACCGAAGAAGCATTAGAGGATTTGCAAATAAGATTTAAAACAAGCCTATGCATTTTAAAAACGAAAGGAAATGTTTGATAACTTGAAAAAGTTTACATATACTATGATTTCCTGTATTTTTGTCATTTTAAAATCTTTCAGTTTGAATCCAACCACATACGTATTGTCTGAGCCAGGAAGATGTAGAGGGATTGTATTTTATACGTTGATTTATAATGGGGATTGTGAGAGCCTTGTGGCCGTTCCGGCTTAGCGAGAATCCTGAAAAGCTACGCAATTTCTTTATTAAGACTAGATTTATTTTATATTTAACGTTTTGGTTTTCCGGCCACTTACGCAGCTGGAAAATGGTAAAATGATCTACTTATAACGTTTTTTCCCAATGGCGATTATATTATCGCATTAAATTAGGAACGAACGTTGAGGGCATAGTGAGAGTAGCATTAATTGTCTTTATACTTCTTCATGTGCTATAATTGAAACTTTAATTTGCGTCATGAAATTATAACGTTTAAATGAGTGGGAAGATATATGTATTATATAAAACAGACAAAATATCTTAATTGCTTCAGAAAATAACCATTTTATTTCCATTAGCGTTTTAAAACCGTGATATGTATGAACTTAATTCGACGCGGTTATTGTTCCTGTTTTAAAGAAAACTCCTCGAAACGTTTTTAGAAATTGTAACGGGTTTAAATGTTAAATGTTTTCACCGCATCATACCGAATGTATTGTATGTCAATTTGCTTGCGGTAATTATTTTCCTGTATTGCAACGTATTTCGGTGTATACGTTCAGAGTAATATTGCGTCATGAAGCCTTGTTATGTTGCCTCCTAGTCACATAAGTGAGCAGTCCTATCGTCTGTCGGCCATCGTTCCTGCGGCATAATCCCGCTCTCATTCACCATTCGCCTCACAAAACTCCTGCCTTCTCTCTCCTACATCCCTCTCTCCTTTTCCTCATTCTTCTCCCTCCTACATCCCTCTCTCTCCCTTTCCTTTATTTCTCCTTCTCCCTCCCTCCCTCTCCTACATCCTTCTCTCCTTTTCCTCTTTTCCTCATTCTTCTCCCTCCTACATCCCTCTCTCTCCATTTGCTTTTTTACTCCTTCTCCCTCCCTCCCTTCACTCCAACAGACCTCTCTCCTTTTTCTCTTTTTCTCGTTCTTTAACCTCCTACATTTCCCTCTCCTTTTCCTCTTTTCCTCATTCTTCTCCCTCCTACATCGCTCTCTCTCCCTTTCCTTTTTTCCTCCTTCTCCCTCCCTCCATCTCCTACACCTCTCCCCTTTTCCTCTTTTCCTCGTTCTTCACCCTCCTACATCCCTCTCTCCTTTTCTTCGTTATTCTCCCTCCTACATCTCTCTCTCCTTTTCCTCATTCTTCTCCCTCCTACATCCCTCTCTCTCCCTTTCCTTTTTTCCTCCTTCTCCCTCCCTCCATCTCCTACACCTCTCCCCTTTTCCTCTTTTCCTCGTTCTTCACCCTCCTACATCCCTCTCTCCTTTTCTTCGTTATTCTCCCTCCTACATCTCTCTCTCCTTTTCCTCATTCTTCTCCCTCCTACATCCCTCTCTCTCCCTTTCCTTTTTTCCTCCTTCTCCCACCCTCCATCTCCTACACCTCTCCCCTTTTCCTCTTTTCCTCGTTCTTCACCCTCCTACATCCCTCTCTCCTTTTCTTCGTTATTCTCCCTCCTACATCTCTCTCTCCTTTTCCTCATTCTTCTCCCTCCTACATCCCTCTCTCTCCCTTTCCTTTATTTCTCCTTCTCCCTCCCTCCCTCTCCTACATCCTTCTCTCCTTTTCCTCTTTTCCTCATTCTTCTCCCTCCTACATCCCTCTCTCTCCATTTGCTTTTTTACTCCTTCTCCCTCCCTCCCTTCACTCCAACAGACCTCTCTCCTTTTTCTCTTTTTCTCGTTCTTCTCCCTCCTACATTTCCCTCTCCTTTTCCTCTTTTCCTCATTCTTCTCCCTCCTACATTGCTCTCTCTCCCTTTCCTTTTTTCCTCCTTCTCCCTCCCTCCATCTCCTACACCTCTCCCCTTTTCCTCTTTTCCTCGTTCTTCACCCTCCTACATCCCTCTCTCCTTTTCTTCGTTATTCTCCCTCCTACATCTCTCTCTCCTTTTCCTCATTCTTCTCCCTCCTACATCCCTCTCTCTCCCTTTCCTTTTTTCCTCCTTCTCCCTCCCTCCATCTCCTACACCTCTCCCCTTTTCCTCTTTTCCTCATTCTTCTCCCTCCTTCATCCCTCTCTCTCCATTTGCTTTTTTCCACCTTCTCCCTCCCTCCCTTCACTCCAACAGACCTCTCTCCTTTTCCTCTTTTTCTCATTCTTCTGCCTCCTACATCGCTCTCTCTCCCTTACATTTTTTCCTCCTTCTCCCTCCCTCCATCTCCTACACCTCTCCCCTTGTCCTCGTTCTTCACCCCCCTACATCCCTCTCTCCTTTTCCTCGTTCTTCTCCCTCCTACATCCCTCTCTCTCCCTTTCCTTCATTCCTCCTTCTACCTCCCTCCCTCCCTCTCCTACATCCCTCTCTCCTTTTCCTCATTCTTCTCCCTTCTACATCCCTCTCTCTCGATTTCCTGTTTCCTCTTTTATCCCCTCCTGCATACCTCTCTCTCCCCTTTCTTTTTTCCTCGTTCTTCCCTTTCATGCATCCATCTCTCTCTCTTTCCTCTTTCCCGCCTTTTTTCCCTCTTAAGGGTTAAATGTAAGAATGGACCTTCTGGTCTAAATTTCGCCCGAATAAAGACGATTATCTATCTATCTATCTATCCTACCTGCATCTCTCTCCCTTTCTTTTCCCTTCCTTCTCCCTCCTACATCCATCTTTCTCTTTCCCTTTTCCCTCCATCTTCTCTCTTCTATTTACCTCTCTCTTCTATTCCTTATTTACTCCCTTCTCTCCCTCCTACATCATCCTCTCTTGCTTTTCTCTTTCCCTCCTCCTTTTTCCTCCTACATCCCTCTCTCTCCCTTTCCTTTTTTCTTCCGTCTTCCTCCTAAATCCCTCTCTCTCTCTCCATTTCCTCTTTCCTTCCTTCTCCCTCCTACATCTCTCTCCCCCTTTTTTCTTTCCCTTCTCCTCCATTCATACCTTTTCATGCTTCATGTTCCCCTTTCCTCTCTTCCCCTAACTCGCTTTTTTCACACAACTCCTCTCTCTCACTCCCTTTTCCTCCCTCTCCACTTCAACCCCGCGCCAATTATTAGCATTTAATTCTCATCTCGCCCACGACCCTTTTTTGCAGAGCAAGCGAGGGAACCTCTTGCAAAAGGAGATCTCGCGAAACCGCGCCTTTGAATGCGCAACTTTGCCACCTACGTAACTCCTTTGCCACGCATTCATGATAGAAGCATCGAGTGCCTGAATACGGAGGAAACTAGATAATTCACGGCCGTCACTCCATTTACATCGAGATATCTCTACTGCGCGTGACATCGGAAGACTACTTCGGGGAAGTTTCTCTTTAATTCGATGAAAAGTTCTTCATAAAGGACTCTCTTCTTCATTTAAACTCTGACGAGTAAATTTGGGTACGGAGAGGGAGAAATGAGACGGGAAGAGATGCGAAAGGAAGTAGATTTATTAGCATGCGGAAGATGTGACTATGCATGAAAATTTGCAGTTACCGCAAAGTTGAATAGTTTGGTTTTGGCGTTACACGTGCAAGATAAATACAAAACTCGAGAGAAATTTTAGCTTAAGGATTATCCTCAGGGATGATTGCATAAACTTACCTAGGATTAAAAGGGAAAGCTCTATCACCCTCTGAACATTATTGTATTATTAATATTACATAAATAAATAATAATTCGGTGAGCTTCATAGGAGCTTACATCGGATGCTACCCAAAGATACTATAGCTTTGAAGTCTTTTCCAGATTTTTGCTTTACGTTACAAGCCACAATCCGTACAGATACATATAATTCCACTATTTCGTGTAGAATACAGAATAATTTGTGAAGAGCATAATAACAGACGTGATTAATTATTATCAGGCTGCCCTAAAAGTCTCTTTATTTGTAGATATTAAGATTGAGCAGCAAAAAAACGACAATGGTAACATATTTTTATGCTGAAAATTAAATCAATAAATTTAAAATATTGCAGCATAAGGCAATTGCAGTTCACTATACACAGGAATAAATGGACTAACCATACCTTTATGACTATATCCTTGATCGTTAATAATAATTGTGGCGACTAAATAAACATATCAATAAATACACAAAAATTAATAGAAAAATAACTATAGCAATAAATATAATTCATTTACTCTATGTTTCGTTTTTTATGCTGAATCTGAACACCTGAGGTAATAGAACTTTTGTGACACAATACAATAATATTTTAGAATTAACAATCACTGAATTGCCATGGAATACAAAATATTAAATCCATTTTTAAACATGATAATTCATTTCCTAATTTTGGTGCTGTAAAATAACAAACTTCAATAACTTAGATAGCACCTTTATATTTCATGGACAGAAAGTTGCACACAGTATGGAGCAGTTGATAAACAATAAGGAATGAGATTCGACTCAAGCCTAAAATGCAAGTTTATTATTAATATTCCAACAGAAATATTTGAGTTTTTGATTGCGCATGCGCGTCTCTTACCTCTTCCTTCTCTCCGAGGGTCTCTCCATTCTCGATCCTGAAGCGGCGACCGGTCGGCTCCTGTCCATCTCCTTCAATCTGAGGGATCTGAAAGAAGAACGGAAAGAGGAATGTAAATAGTTTGATTTCTCACCAGACATCTGTTCGAACCGGCGGAGCGGCAAAAACAATTTTGGATAAAGAGGAGCATCTATCCCCGCCGTTCATAAATTACCTATCCTCATTCGACTCTCAGGAATCGGAAAACAATACCTTTTGAGTTTTTACCTCCTCGCCAAATTGCATATATGAAAGCTGATCTTTTCCATGGGCCTGCTTGATTTATTAAAGTTTTATTCTTGCTCTTACTACGCATTAAACATTTTTTATCTCGCCAACTAAAACGAGAAGTGTGATGGTTGCACCCGTTATGAAGAGTTTTGCATATCATTTTAAGATGATTAGTCTATTTGCTATTCATTGCGAAAAGCCTTCGGTACCATTTAAACGAGCGATCTAGAAACCCATTTATATAAACGGCAGAATGTCAACTATTAAATCATTAATAATGAAATATATAATTTTTATTAGCACGTTTAAAAAATGCTCTTATAGTATCACTTTGACGTCTGTCTGTCTGTTCACTTGGTTAAATTGCAATCGTGACGAAACCGTCAATGATAGAAAGCTGAAACCTGGTGAGTAGATTTCTGCACTGCTACTATTTGTTTTTAGCTAGATTTGAGTTCCAAAAAATATATATACAAGATTGGATTGGACCCCGTTTAAATTTCGTTTTTTTTTTAAATATCTCCGAAGATATAGAAGGTGGAAGGCTAAAACTTTGAATGTAATTTATACATTGATATTAGTTATTTACACCAGATATAATTTACTTCAGTTACCACGAAGTTTGTTTTCGTTGACAACAAATAAAAAGCACGGAAAGAATGTTAAGTCCAAAGTGAATTACGACTTTCTCGTTTGATTTTCATGAAATCGGCTGCTCTCTAGGTAAAAATTTTGTTTGAGGACTTTTTTGTTATAGGTGATATTTTACGAGATATAAAGGAAAGTTAATTTTTCAGCAGTAAGGTGGCACTTCCGATTAGGCTACTTGAAACATTTATATGATTTTCTTATTTTCTTTGTCTTTAGGTCCTAAATACTAAATTTGATGAACATCCGACCAGTAGTTTAGGAGATGAAACATGTGGACGGGCAGACGGATGGACTTTTTGTAAAGAACTCATAAAAATCGTAAAATTCTATTTCCAGCATCCTGATTTTTCTCTACCTTTATTAATGAGTAGATTTTCATGATATCTGGTTCTTCACGATTCGATAAACAATTTTCCGAGTAAAGAACGGTACCTAAAAAAATCAAATATTTTACAAAATTTTGACCAGTAGGTTTTAGATTGGAAATTCCATTCAGAAGCTGCCCATCTCTCAAATAAGCTTGGGATATTTTCTGTATAAGAATTTATCGACAATGTCTGTACTGTTCCCATTTAGATAAACTGCTAAAAAATTTCCGTCCATTGTGATATCATAATCTGTACACAAATATTGTGATCAAAATTGTTTTGGAGCTGAATACTGACCAGATGAAAATTTTGGTGGGCACGTCTCGGAGAATTTATACGTCTTGAATATCCGTACCAGTGAATCTGACTGAGCCATTTCCATTCGAAGTATGAAGAAAAATGAACCAAATCAAATAAAATCTCCTTGGATCTTTAACTCGGCTCGCTAAGAGGGCAAATTAAAAATTAAACTCTTCTTCTATTGGTGGAGCCACTACAGAGACCTTTTCAAATTCTCTGATGTGTAATCAATTCCAAGGAGGAACTTCCTTCGACGTCTGATTCAAACGCGGAGTGGGATGAACACTATTCGAAGAGTAAGAGCGATTCTTAAAAGGAAGAAATAATAGAAATATAATCTATATATTAATAGCGTAATAAAATGAGGTTTTTAAAGCGTAGGTAACATCCACCTTAACGTGAGATGCGTCAAATTAAACGTCTTGACTTGCAGGTTTGCAGAAAAATGATAAAATTGAAATCGGTCATACCGTTGGTTAGATATTGAGATTTTTCTTGACCGGCTAATCTCTGCTCGACGTAGTTGTCATGGTTGATGTTAAGATGGCGCTGTAGGAAATAACATGGCCCTAGCGGACAATAGTAGAAGTCGCTGAGTTTCTTGGTAATTGTTTATTTCAAGTTTAAACAAGAAGGCGTAATACCAAGATTTGTGTCAGGATACAACTGACATTAATTTGTTATAATAGTTTTTAAATAACCGAGACATAGTAAGTATGATAGTGAATTGTAACTGTTTTTAATGCACATGTCACATTAATATTTTCTTTTTATTTTGTTTCCAAACTGAAATTTTTTCTTTATTTACATTTTTAAATTGAAATTATCGGGGTATACCTCGTGATACGCTTTCTTCGGTTTTACGCTCATTATACTTTGACTCTATCTCTGAATACGCTCGCTTGATTTGGACATGCACTCTTACAAAACCCGGGTATGGAAGAGCCTTTCTCTGTCCATCCAAAAGGTCTCAACCTGAGCAATGAAATACAACTTTCTTTCATTACATACGAACTAACTACTTTTAAATTGTTTTCATACTAATTTAATGTGTACAAAATATTGCACCGGAGAAATAGTGTAATCGACGAGTTTCGGCGGACTAGAGCCAGTTTTCAGTTCTAGATCGTGGTGGAGCATCATTGAATTTGTGCTCAAGTTTTTACCCTTATAACTTTGAAATGTCTCATAAAAATCAAAGCGATCCAATCTTTAACATGGTTTTCAATGGGATTTTTGCATTTGTTTAGCATGACGCTGCGCAACAAGACCCTTTTTAGGAACATATCTGTCTTTCCTACTCGTGACTTTAATACATTTAGGATCGTATCTCTTTTTTATAGCAATGCTCTTATGTAAAAATGTTTCACATTACGCTGATTCGCGATACGCTCTGTTATTTTGGAACGCAACGCGAGCGTATTGCGAGGTATACCTGTATATTTCCTTTTTATTTTGTTTCCATACTGACATTTTTTCGTTATAAACAATTTCAAATTGAAATGATCGGGTAATAGTAAGTATGATAATGAATTATATCTATATATTAATAGTGTGAAAAATTAAATATTTTTAAGTGGTGGTAACAGCCACCTTAACGCACGATGCACCAAATTAAACGTCTCAACCTGTAGATTTGCAGGAAAATTATAAAATTGAAATCGGTCACACCGTTGGCGAAATATCGAGGTTTTTTTTAACCGGCTAAGTTCTGCTCGACGTAGTTGTAGTGGTTGATGTTAAGGTGGCGCTGCTAGCGGACAGTAGACGCAGTAAGAAATAACGTGGCACTCCAAGCTTACATTAGTAAAAGGAAATAAACTTTGCAGTCGCTGACCTTCATGGTAATGTGATAGAAGGCTAACTACCAAGATAACATTTAATCTAACCAATCAGACGGCTTATCGACGGGCAACTGCTAGTATTTCTTATTCGACGATACAGTACTGTGAATAGTATTACAGCAGGATGATAATGTAAAGTAATGCTTGGCGAATATTAATGGTCTCACCGTTAACTTCAATGTATCATTACAACGTTTTTCTTCTTTCACGCAGTGCCTTTCAGAGTTGAAATAATGCCTGCTCTGAAAATTGCTTTTTTGATGTACCAAAATGGTTGAATCACATTAAAACTCACTCGCACTAGTTCCAAGAATCTCTTGAGTAACTCATTCAAGCGATTCTCAACTTTTATCGTAATGGGTGCATCAGGACTAACAGCCAAAGAATACAATCACATAATATAGGTTGGCAATCTTTTTGTTATTCTTTAATAATATTCTGGGCTGCATAAAAAACTGTGCTTATATCCCAGAAAAACCTTGCAACATGACGTCTCATTGGTTGACGTTCATACTTATATACACACATAAGATAAAAAATTTGGAAAAATCTAACTAAAAATTTGCCTTTCGTTACAAAGGAATGCCGTCGGGTATTTTGTTACGAACAAGGAAGGCGAATTTATAGTCAAAAACATTCCGTAAACGACTTCAAAAAATTAGGGTTCTGTTTTAACAAGGGTAAGGAGCAATAACTTTGCCTGGATACGAAAGTTGGGAGCTAATTTCCGCCATTTAAGTTAATTGACTTCCTGCGTTTAGCCGAGCCATTTTTATGACGAACAGTAATTGTTCAGGTTGATTTTCAAACACTTTTTCGTTCATCGCAAAGCTGCGTGTTTTAGCAGACTCGCAAAAGGCAAAAGAAAATCCCCTCTCATTGTATCAGTATCTCCTTTTAATGAATCACCATTCAGAATTCAGACACAGTCATTGTCTGGGAACTTAACCTTGCTAGTTCGTTAATAAATGATGGCCAAAATTAAAGTTTCCTTAAGAGGGTAATAAAAGAACCCGATAAAACAGTCTTCTCTGGGAACGCAATCATCTCAGCGAAATTGAAATATTGCAACTCTTAAATTAAAGGAAAACGACTGTTCTTCGTTCAGTCATTTAATGTCAGAAGTTTGTACTCTTCCATAGTAACAAATATTGGCAATAAACACGCAATCGAAATAATTTAGCTAAGTAAGGCCTTCCTAATATCTTTTATTGTATAAATTTAAAGTGACGTAATTTAACGTTTCAGTTCAAGTTAGATTATAACATTTTAAACAAACAATCGTTCTGAAAGGTAAATATGTCTAACCAGGTGAGTGCGATAGAACGCTGGAGAAAATCTACGAGTAAAAATGTAAGTTAATAATGGCGGTCGCCAGAGAACGTAGAGACGGAGTGGTGCTTGGACAGTTTTGATGGCGCCACGATCGCCGGGAAGAGAGAGAGAGAGTGAGAGAATGGAGCGTGGGCGGGAGATGAAGGCTATATTTATAAGCGCCAACGTTTTATGAGCTCTCTTTCGCGATTGATTCGGGAAGAGGCGGAGAAATTAAATTTCGTCGGGAGAGCGGGAAAATGTTCCACCCACTCGTGACGTGATTTTCGACTCGCCGGTTTATGATGGTCGTGGATGGAGGAAAAGAAGAGAGAAAAGGCTTTCGGAAACTCGCAAAACCGAAGACGGAGAGAGGGAGAGGACTAATAGAGCAGTGCTTTTGGG
This sequence comes from Tanypteryx hageni, assembly GCA_028673005.1. Classification (NCBI taxonomy): domain Eukaryota; kingdom Metazoa; phylum Arthropoda; class Insecta; order Odonata; family Petaluridae; genus Tanypteryx; species Tanypteryx hageni. The sequence goes on along the minus strand of CM054116.1, from coordinate 125,519,360 downwards.
AAAGGATAGTGTAAGCCACGACAAGAGGATGAAAGAGGATGGAGAAATTATTATCGTCGGTTTTCGAGGAGCGTCTTAAATGAAATGACGGTTACCTTATTACGGAGACGGTGTTTGGAGAGAGCACTGATAACGAGAAGAAGGGCAATAAATCGATTTCGTATTGTCAACCACGAATCAGAAAACCAATATTTATGTTTCTAACGGTAAATATTTTTTTCTGAGAAAAATGTGCAAAACTGAAAAATCACCGAAAGACCGATTTAAATGTTTCTGCCCGTATTAAGTGGTCTCACGGATTATGTATTTACAAAAAAGATGTTTATCAATTACTTGAAAATTTTTGCAATACTATTAAAATCCCCAATATACCTAACACGGAAATAATCGACCAGGATGAAACATATGTGCGTCTTTCTGCTTTCTTCCAAAAAGACAAGTTATGCACGCTTTTCCCGCTGGACGGATGGAATGCGATGATTTACTGCCAATACATAAATAATCTATGTACAATTTTGGGTACTTTTCTTAGGTGGATAGCTTCTGTTACGTTATTGCTGAACATGTTTCGATGAAATGTCATATGTAAGGTTATAATTAAGTAAAGATAAAAAAGACCTTCTTTAATGAAAACAATGAACGTTCTACAACAAAAACTACTATGAAATTGCACCTCTTAAAAAATATTATTTAAAAATTGGCACAAAAACGAAAGAAAACTTAATTTTGGCCAAGAATTTTTAAATTAACAAATTCCTATTATCCGGATTTATTTATGTTAATTGAGCAAAAAGAGGAAACTTCATATCTAGGTCATGGCACTCAATGAATTCTATAGATTTTTACTTATGTTCACATGCCAGGTGAATAGGGCAGAGACGTCATTTTTATCCGGTCCCATTAATCAATCAGGGCTGCTGTATTACTGGAAACTAAATTAAAAATACTAAGCCCTAAAACAGAAAATAATTAAACTTTATGTATCGGAATTTAAAAATAATCCACTCAGGTGATAGTGTGCTATATGCTTCTCTGTTAAAGCTAACGCATTGCTGGAAACAACAATTGAAACTGAAACTCGTAAATCACCTGAGAAAGAGAATTCATTCCAACGAGCCTTATTCCTACCGGATTCATCGAATAAATTCCTTTACTATTCACCTTTGAATCGCATTTGAATTCGTAAAATAACCTGGAAAGAATTTTTGAACGTTAACTGATATCCGAAAAATCGCTCTCACCTCGTCCGTCTCAGAAAAACTAAAAAAAACATCATTCCTCCGCTTACAGTTTTTTAGCGTTTCGAATGATGAACTTTCGGATAAAATATCATAAACTAAAAAAGAAAATCCTTGAGACCCTTCAATAATTTCCGCATGTGTACGGTTTGAAAAATGAATTACAAAATACTAATAACGCGGTTCGAGAAGGCTTCTTAAGAACGCGCAACGAGGAGAGGAACGAGATGGAGAGAGAGAGAGAGAGAGAGAGAGAAGACGCGGATGACGTCATCTGGACCGCGCACGTCCTTACTTGCAGTGCCGTCCGCTAACCGCGCAGAAAGTCGAACGCCGCAGTTAGCTGCTCATATCGGTCCGACGACATTGGAAGAGGCGGTGTGGGAGTCGCGGGAAGAGGGAGGAGATAAGGGAGGTGGAAGGACATGGAGAGGGGGGGGGGAGGAGTGGGAGTAACAGGATGCGGAGAGGAATTGTTCTGGGCAAAGGAAGAGAGAAGAAAGTCTTGAAAAGAAAGAGGTATGTGGCGCACATCAGAAAAAACACGCAAAAAATATACCAACAAAGATAAATCTATAAAAAAGAGGAGGCGAGGAATATGGGGGTGAAGCAACCATGCGCTTTGCGATTGAAAAATAAAACCTCTTGAAGGAAACCGCTCGCGATTGTTGCGGAAAACGATCAAACGGACTCGCGCAAAACAGTAAGACTTGTCGAAAATTTCTCTGAGTGAGATTTAGATTTTCAGGCATTGGAGTGACAGGTTGAAGGGAGATATTCAAAAGAATTCTCGAGCTGAATAAAACGTTTATCGGATGAACATATTTTACATACGTGTTATGCAGAAACCATCGCACATTGGAAACCGAAAGCAGTAAAGTTAATTTAGGTGCTATCAAAATAAATATAATTGTACAAACTCGATGCTTGAACCAAAGAACACGAAAAAGAATGAAAATTAGTTTTCTTACGGTCAATTTTTAAATGCGCATCGAATGTGTTTAATAAAACTGAATAATACAGATTGGAATTGTCTAAAGAAAAATTATTATTCCTTGTGATGTGGTAGCCCGGCTTTTTAGATCAGTTCTAAACGTGTTCATTTTGTTTTGTCATTCAACACTCGCCCTACACATGAAATTTCTTTGAAATCGGATGAGCCAATACCTTCCAAATTCATAGTTACAGAAAAATTCTAACCTTGATTTTGTGGTAAACCTGTTTAGTCGACGCGGGTGAAATATTATATTTTGGTTATTTATTTATACGAGTTGTCGGTGCTTGCATACTGCAAGCGCTTAAAAAATCTCCATATACCAGATATCAACTCGTAAATAAATCAACGCGATCACCAGAGTAAGCTATTTAAAATGAATATGTATCACACTAAAAATAATAATAATATAGATATAAATGGAATATTTTATGTGTTTGATGTAAGACGTCCACAAATGTTTACCTAGTTGGTTGACATTAACGATATCTCTACCTTAAATATTTTGAAGAATTTGTTTGTGCATTCATAACGCTACAACTACAGAACATAGAAGCAAGAAAAAGGTGTAATTTTAACTGCAATAAAAAGTTAAGCAAAATGGGAGGGTTTTTAAAGCAATTTAAACTACATTATTTACTTTTAAAATGTTTCTCTTTTTATTTTTCCCATTTAAATAACACAGGAATGAGCGTGTTGAATTAACAATCTACGTGACAAACCTTATAAACAATACCTAATACCTAATATTAGCTAAAAGAAATAATATATACCTAATGTAAACTACATGTAAGAAAGAAACATTAAGGTTATTCAAGGAAGGACAATCACCAAAAGAACTATAAATCCGGCTAATTGTTTCAAAAGGTAAGTGGAAAACCGTTTTGATGTGAAATTTTAAATGTTTTCCTTTTCTAAATTTTTTATTTACTCTGCATATTCTCTATACTTAATAAACAGCGAAATTTGTTTTTCATTAACATTATAAATCAATAAAGTGAAAGGTATCGCAGAAGGTAAAGAAAACTCCTATAACAATTATTTAATTCAAACCAAAATTTATAATCGTTAACTCTTTCTCCATTGAACATCTATATGTACATTTTGCTTTCCTATCAACCGAACGTTTGTATGGATCAATTAAACCAATTGAATTTATTGCGTTAAAACAACACTTTCAATGTAATACACACATACATGCATATTTTTTATCGCCTAAATGGATTTCAAATTCAGAACTCATTTTGTTTTGTAGGTTTGGCTTTTAAATATTCACGTGACAAATTGGACTCACAAATTCAAACTTTGCGTGGGATAACATATGGTTAAGCTAAATTTGGTAACATCATCAAACGTGTTTCCACCGGTTGCAATCCTAAAACCAATTCCTGTACAAGAATTTAATATTTTTGAGAGAAAAAGCCACATAATATCGTGCGGTTTCTTCCACTGGAACTTAATTCGAATGAAATAACGATATTTTAAAAGTGATTCCATCGATTGTTTATAATGATTATTTGATTAAAAATAATCGCCAAATTTGTCGATAAAGGAAGCAGGAAAGATTTATTTATCTGGGTAAAAGAGGGGAAGAAAAGAAATATTGCATATCATTAAGCCCTACAGTAAAAATTAACCTGGTTCCATTACTTGGTTTTATTCTCAAATCATACTCAATATTTTTTGTCTTGACCTAAAAACCCAAGCAACATCGAGTAATTTCAGCTAGTTATGTAATATAGCCCAATAATTTCCATTAAAAGCATTATATCAATGCTTTTGAAGTGTAGAAATATTTCTCGAAAAACAACGAAACTACATTAAAATACTTTTGATGTTTTTCTAAATTTCGTGTGTTAGTATAACGATGTCATCATAAGTTTGCATCGTAGTTTAAAATCAATGGCATAATTATATATAGATAAGACAATAATTTTCATTTTCCGCGAAATTATGCAATCCATCCGGAATTTCTAGTCTCGGCCAATCGCCTCGCGTCGAACATTTCGAATTACAGGTTTCATGGCTGAGATAGGCCAATTCAGCAATAACTATAATCATCATGAACACAATCGCCTATATTGTTACACTGAAATTTATGAAAAAATATTTTGTGCGTTAGGATTATTGAGTCATCATCCCTGCCTTTTAGTACGTATCCGGATAAAAAAATAATTTAAAATTATCACGTCCTCAAATGTTGGCTGAAATCAAATGCATTACAATACAGTATAAATATTAAATCATTGCTCTTAAATGTTGTAAAATCAATTCCCATAGAAAGGCATTGGAATCTTTGCTAAGGTAGTTAATATTTTACAATGCTGAAAACCGAAAAACTTTTCAGAATTTCATGAATAAAATCAAATTTTTACCCAAATTCTGCATGAATTTGAATTTTGTCTTCAAGAAAAATAAACTTCATTTTTACGTCCATTGTATGGTGTCTCAACTTTGTATCTTAGTTGTGAATAATTTAAAAAAGAATTTTTATATAGCCTTGCACCGTTTTCAATGCTTATCTCATGGGCGTTTAAAATTGGAAATTGGTGCTCAAAACTCCCCTTAAATATAACTTTTTCTGAAATTTCGGATTTTTTCCAGAGGTTTACCAAATGTCCTATCTTCCTTCCTAATTTAAGCTCTGTAGCTTTTCTAAAAGTAACTTAGGTTTTTTATGATATACCCTATATCCTATCATTATTAATAGCTGCTTCTTACATATATAGGATACTAGCTGAATCGCCCGGATTCGCTCGGGAAAGATTTTTTTAGTAGCGAATGATTTTTAGTTTTCGGGGCCCCGCGCTGTCGCAAGGGATGTTTACCTTAACATTTACTATTTTATGTATTTTATTGTAAAGTTTTACCATTAATGTAATTACGCATTAACGCATTAATATTCACATGGATAGATGCACCGAAGCCTTTAAAGCAGCAATACAATTATGTGGATTATGTCAATACTATTAGGTAAAACGTAAACAACATCTTGGTTAACGAACAAATGTAAGTAGATGTATCCATTTATGGTGTGAGAAAATTTTCAATGTTAATGGTAAAAGGTAACAATGTTCTAATATTCCTTAAAAATCATTTGACTCGGTTTAAAAATATTCATAGACTATATTTAGGCATGAATTCAGTTGTACCCTTTATCTTGGCGTTGGCTATTCTTCCTCTACAGCGCGCCATGGCGTGAATTTTCCTTGCGTTCTTCATGTGGCGATCTCCCTTTGAAGAGGACAACAACTAAGAAATTCAGCTTTGTTGCCGCCTGGAAAATGGTCATCTAAACCGATAAATTTTGCGCTTAAAGACATTTCTAGCAATTTAGCATGTAATACGACAAAAAATGAACAGAATTAAAATATTCAGTCTTTCTTGCGTAAAATAAGGTATTTCCCGTTATCGTAAGTTAATGTTTAGCTATATTTATATCTACATCAGTGAAGGGCTGCATGGCTTTTTGAAGTTTCTCCACACCATTTCCCATGAATTCTTATGGAAACAGTATTTTGTTGACCCCCATGGGTTATAAGAGACCCCACGGTTAGCAATCCTAGACCAAGATCTTACTTTGGTCCATTGGATGGCCCATTAAACATTTGAATCGGATAAATTCAACGGTGTAAAAATGCATAAAGAACACAGACGCACGGACATACAAATTCTCTAAAATATATATAAGATAGGATATATATATATATATATATATATATATATATATATATATATATATATATATATATATATATAAGCACCTTCTACTAGTGAATGATGGGCGCACGCTCCGTCCCTTTCCCAATTTCGCCTGATTCCAAGTCCTTTGGTCCCGCCAGTTCTGCCCCTTATATACCAAGTTAACCACAGCCCGCAAATAGCGAGCCGGCCTGGCATATAGGAGGCAGGACTGTCCGGGAAAGACGGTCGGCGAGATTGAGATGGGCCGGAACGTACGCCCATGTCACGTCTCGTGACAATTTCTTTATTAATTAATTAATTAATTTATTTATTTATTTATTTCTTACTACGGCGAGGTTGAGGCCATATGGCCCCTTCTTCCACCTAACCATTATGATACACAATATGATAAATATAAATGTACAGAATTCAATACAAATCAATATAGAGAAATGAAAATCATTTCAAGGTATTCATAAATAATAAAAAAATAAGAATAGTAGTAGTAGTAGTAATTCAATATCCAGATTACGTAATTCAATCACATTAAACAAAACACCCTTTCCTTTGCTAAGTGCAAAGATCACTGCCTGATTATCTATTCGTACGTTTAGTTGTCGGTCCGCCGGGAGATGGTCTGCTCCCACATGTGCCCCCAAGAGTGCTGCACGGGCCTCGGCTTCATAGATGGAAGATTCCGTGTCCAATGGGAGAAACTCCGTCAGGCGCCGCTCTGGAATCACCCAGGCCAGTTGCCAGGGGGTAGCATCTGTATAAACTTCAAAAGGGGCTGCGCTTGCTGCATATTGGCGGTGCTTCTTAAACACTTCTTGTTCCCAGAATTCCCGTAGGGTGCTGTTGTCCCGTTTATACACGTCCGAAACCAAAAACAGGGGAAGGGCTAGCACATGACATACCCAGGAAATGTATCCTGCTATCTTTGGGATATCCATTGTTCGTATTCTGGGCGCCACCAATATTGCTGTGTGGACTTTAACCAAGGCACTGGGGGTCAACCATAATTCCATTAGCACTGAATCAATAAGTACTCCTAAATATTGTATTCGTGTCATAGGACCTAGCTTACATTTTCGTCTATTCAGTGTTATGCCTAAGTCTTCCTCTAGAAACTGCGCAATATCATATGCTATTTCTTCGGTTAAATGCTGGGGGGAATGTGAAGTAATTCATCCTCTGCTGGCGCTGTTAGTCTTGCGGCCACCTCCCATCCGTGCCGTGCGGCGACTCCCAAGATTCGAAGTCGTTGGTATAAGTATGCTTTGGCTGGTATTGGGAGCTGCTCCCAGGTGGAGGCTAGATTAAGAAGTAGGTTGGCCTCGTGCAAATCTCTTGCGCGAAATTTATTTGACGTAACTGCGGAAAGTACTAGGGCTGCTAGTTGAAGCACTTCTGGGTCGGGAGGTATCTCCGCTAAGGTTGGGTCGGATCTCCGAAGACTGGTCCATGACAGGGGTGGAGGCTGTGTCAACGCTGCTGAAGCCGCTGTGCTATTGTGCGAGGATCGGGTTTCCAGGAATACTGACATTTGCTGGGACAATGTCTCGATCCTTTCCATGATGATGACGGCACGGATGGGAGGTGGCCGCAAGACTAACAGCGCCAGCAGAGGATGAATTACTTCACATTCCCCCCAGCATTCTACCAGCTCCCAAACAACAAGTAGTAGTGGTGAATCAGCCCCCGGCGTCCACCACCCAATCATCGCGCGCTAGACCCTCATACCGCACGCAGCCCCCCGGGGACGCGGCCGCGGACGAGCAGGACCCCGGACCGCCAGATACTAGCCCTGCGCTGCTCCACATTCCCGGACCTCCGGCGCCTGGCCCTCACCAGGACATGGATTCAGCGCTGGAAGACCTATTTCTCCTTTGGTCAGACTCCGGTGAACCAGCAGACGCGGTCTCTTGGAGCCAGGATGCAGACGATTCTTTGTCATCAGCAGGCTCCAGCGATTCTGGCATCCCCGATGACCAGTCGGACCGTGAGGCTCCTGACCAGACAGATGAACCAGCTGGTAGCGGCCTGCCCTTTACCTGGGACGCAGACCCTGCCCAAGACGAGCGACAAGGCCCGCCCCTGATAGTGGCTACTCCGCTCTCTACCCCGTACCCATTTCCGTACGAAAACAGGTCGGTGTACAACCTTTTTACTGAAGGCGTGTATCTGCCCAAGCCGCCAGATGCCCCCTATGTATATGCACCGTCAAATAACAACCCTGAATTATTAGAAGTGATTGAGAATTTAGTTTATCGAGGAGTGTTATCAGAAGAACCAGCTCGCTGTGCCTTCCGGGCAAGGCTGATTCCGAGAATAAGTGGGGGCTTTCGGATTATTCATGACTTATCACCATGGACCCAGTATTACAACAAACCGAAATTTGCTTTAAAAGACGCGGCCCAAGCCATGCTTCTTATCCCATATAGCTCGAAAATGATAAAGTTTGATCTATTAGATGCTTTCTTTCACTGGGGGTCAACCATAATTCCATTAGCACTGAATCAATAAGTACTCCTAAATATTGTATTCGTGTCATAGGACCTAGCTTACATTTTCGTCTATTCAGTGTTATGCCTAAGTCTTCCTCTAGAAACTGCGCAATATCATATGCTATTTCTTCGGTTAAATCACAATCGTAAATCAACCAATCGTCCAAGTAACAAAGCATTTTCATTTTCATATATATATATATTTACAAATATTTTTTTATTCTAAAGTTTTCACCCTCGCAAGGATTTTCGTTTTTCCCTTATGAAAAAATAATAGATTAAAACAATCCCCAAACTTTGAAATTTTAAGAATTTTATACTATCTCCATTATGAGGTACTAATGCTACACATTTCTGCCAAATTTTAAAGTTGTAGTACTTCCAGAAGTGAAATAATATTTTTCCGATTGTTTAAAACTTTAACATTTTTAACGGCCGCCGCAATATGTTTATGGAGAGATTGAAATGTTTATTGGTGCAAGTGCACTACTTTGTACATAACTTGAAAATTTCATCTTCCTAGCTCATCCCGTAATGTCTAAACAGTTATCTATTTGTTTAAATTTTAAGAATTTTTAACTGCAAAACAAATACAAATATCAAAATTTGTATAATCCCTATTTCGTTATTTTACAAATCCCACTTATAAAAAAAATTTCAACTCCGTAGCACATTCGGAAATACATAAACCTTGCAAATTTATTTAAACAATTGCGAATTTTTAGCGGCCGCATTGTTAAACTATTCCAAGATTTTAGTTTTTTATAGTCGGATTTGCACAAAATCCTACCTAAGAAAAAATTTCGAATCTACAGGTCATCTGGAAGTGCCTAAACATTAGTATCCTTCTCCTCTGTAAGAAACGTCGATATATAATGACTAGTAGAAGGTGCTTGCATACTGCAAGCATTTCATCTCACCTTGAAAAAACATTAATTTTTCAGACAGATATTTCATCATTACAAATATTCTATTAATTCGAAAGATTTCACCTCCGCATCGATTTTCGTTTTTCCCACATGTAAAAATAGAAGTTTAAAACAATCCCCAAACTTTGAAATTTTAAGAATTTTATACTTTCTCCATTATGAGGTACTAATGCTACACATTTCTGCCAAATTTTAAAGTTGTAGTACTTCCAGAAGTGAAATAATATTTTTCTAATTGTTTAAAATTTAAATATTTTTAAAAGGTTGCCGCAATATATATATATGGAGAGATTGAAATGTTTATTTGTGCAAATGCACTGTTCTGTAAATAATTTGAAAATTGCAGCTTCCTAGCTCATCCCGTAGTACCTAAAAATTATTAAACTTTAATGTTCAAATGGGGTTAAAACAACCCCTATAATTTACAATTTTAAAATTTTCGATTTTTATAGTTGGTTATGAGAAAAGTACTATAATCTTGCAAAATTCCAGCTTCCTAAACTGATTAGATTGGTCTACAAACTGGATTGCGTTTTCCCATGCTAACTTATGGGAGATATTCAGGGGTCTCTGGAGACGAACTTAAGATACTGTAAGCAAAAGTGACAATAAGTCCTAATAGATATTGCAACTATCTAGCAACACTGAAAATTTCATCTTTCTAGCTTACCGGCAAGTGCCCATAATTAATTTACGAAAATGGCGCAATGGTTTTCTTATGGGAAAAAACGCAACTTTCGGAATTTCTGGAGTCGAACTCATGTCACTTAGGTAAGAAGTCTCATTTTATCTGAAGAGGAGGGGGAGGATGTAACACTAGTAGTTGGTGCTTGCATTCTGCAAGCATATCATCTGAACATAAAAAACATTCATTTTTCATATTTCATCATTACAAATATTTTTTTAATTTTAAATATTTCACCTCCGGAGCGATTTTTGTTTTCCCCTTATGTAAAAATAATATATTAAAACAATCCCAAAACTTTGCAATTTTAAGAATTTTATACTTTGTTCATTATGGAGTACTAATGCTACACATTTCTGCCAAATTTTACAGTTGTAGTACTTCTAGAAGTGAAATAATATTTTTTCAATAGCTTAAATTTTAAACATTTTTAACGGCAGGCGAAATATGTTTATGGAAAAATTCTAATGTTTATTTGTGCATATGCACTACTCTGTACATAACTTGAAAATTTCAGCTTCGTAGCTCATCCCGTAATGTCTAAATAATTATCCATTTGTTTAAAACTTAGGAATTTTTAACTGCCAAACAAATTAAAACGCCCAAATTTGTTTCATCCCTATTTCGTTTTTTACGAATTCTACTTATAAAAAAAATTACAACTCCGTTACAGATGCGAAAATACATAAACCTTGAAAATTTGTTTAAACAATTGCGAATTTTTAGCGGCCGCATTGTTGAACTTTTTCATGGTTTTCGTTTTTTATAGGCAGTTTCGCAACAAAGTCTACCTAAGAAAAAAATTTCGAATCTCCAGCACATATGGAAGTGGCTAAACAATTTTTTTTATAGATAGGAATTGTAAAAAAACGAAATAGGGATTATACAAATTTTGATATTTTGATTTGTTTGGCAGTTAAAAATTTTAAAAATTTAAACAAATAGATAACTGTTTAGGTGCTACGGGATGAGTTAGGAAGCTGAAATTTTCAAAGTATTTACAGAGTATTGAATTTGCACAAATAAACATTTCAATTTTACCATATATGAATTGCGGTGGACGTTAAAAATTATTAAATTTTAAACAATTAGAAAAATAAAATTTTATTTCTAGAGTGCTACAGCTTAAAAATTTGGCTAAAATGTGTAGCATTAGTACCCCATAATGAAGAAAGTGTAAAATTTTTAAAATTTCAACATTTGGGGATTGTTTTAAACTATTATTTTTACATGTGGAAAAACGAAAATCGCTGCGGAGGTGAAATCTTTAGAATTAAAAGAATATTTGTAATGATGAAATGTCTGTCTGAAAAATGAATATTTTTTCAAGGGGAGAAGAGGTGCTTGCAGTATGTAAGCACCAACTACTAGTGTGCTATATATATCCTACTCTGTAAGAAACGTCGATATATAATGATAGGAGGATACTAATTTTTAGGCACTTCCAGATAAGCTGGAGATTCGAAATTTTTTTCTTCGGTAGGATTTTGTTCAAAACCGACAAGAAAAAAAGAAAATCTTGAAAAAGTTCAACAATGCGGCCGCTAAAAATTCGCAATTTTTTAAACAAATTTTCAAGGTTTATGTATTTTCGAATGTGCAACGGAGCTGAAATTATTTTTACAGGTAGGAAATGTAAAAAATCACAATAGAGATTATACAAATTTTGATATTTTAATTTGTTTGGCAGTTAAAAGTTCTTAAATTTTAAACAAATAGGTAAAATTTTATATACTACGGGGCGAGTTAGAGAGCTGAAATTTTCAAGGTATTTAGAATTTAGTCTATTTAAACGAATGAACATTTTACTGTATCTATGAATTTTTTATTGCGGCCGTTTAAAATTATTTAAATTTAAACAATTAGATAAATGTCATTTCACTTCTAATTGTAATTATATATATATATATATATATATATATATATATATATAATATAAAACGTAAGGTACTTCTAGATATTCTACAGAGCTGATATTTGAAATTTGGAGAGAGCCTTGGTGTTGGTCCAAAAACATCTAAAAAAAATCGAAAATTCCAAAATTTCCCCTTACAACGGGGTCTATTACTCACCAAAACTTTCATTTTCAAGTCCCATTATAAAACCATTTGTATCTGTACAAGGCTTTATATAATTGGTTTTTAATATTACTTTTAATTAAGGTACAAATTCCGGATCTAAATTATAAGACGCGAAAAAGATCGAAGATTATTTTTCCTGAATCTGGAACACGAATCCGTGCCGATTTAGTCCAATTATTCGATTTTTACTGCATAAAAACGAGATTTTATACAATTTATAACAATGGCCCAATGTTTCTGTCATGACTACGAGACAATACTTTTCTTCTGGAATTTATTTTACGTGTTAATAAAACTGAACGAGAGCTTAGTGCCACGAACTGAAAAGTAGCTTTGTGTCACTACGTCACTCTCTACTTGCAGTATGTAAGCACCGATTACTAGTATAGATATATAAGTACTATCATATTAAACCTAGGGTACTTCTAGAAGTACTACAGAGCTGAAATTTGGCATGGAGATAGGATGAGATCAACCTCGGAAAAAATACGAAATCCCAGAAATCTTATATTTAAGTGTTGTTTTTGACCCCAATGTCCAATTTTAAAAATCCATAAGAGAACCCATTGAAAACGATGCAGTGCTATATAAAATTGCTTTTTTAAAATATTCATAATTAAGATACGAGGTCGAAACATGCACCATACAATGGAATAAAGAATGAAGTGCATTTTTATAGAAAAAAATTCAAATCCACGCTGAATTTGCGTAAAAATTCGATTTTAATCATAAAATTATGAAATGTTTTTCGGTTTTCAACATTGAAAAATATTAACTACCACAGAAACGACTCCAATGCCTTTCAATGGGAATTAATTTTCCGTATTTAAAGAGCATTGATTTAATGCTCAGACTGCATTTTAGTTAATTTGATTTCAGCCAACGACGTATACATATGATGACGTAACAATTTTATATTATTTTTTTATCCGGATACGTAATAAAAGGCACGGATAATGACGCATAACACACAAAATATCATAATTTTTACCTAACTTTTAGTGTAACATATAGGCTATAGTCTTAATGATGATTATAGTTATTGCTTAAAAAGGGCGATCTGAGTCATGAAACTTGAAATTCGAAAACATGGACGCAAGCCGATTGCCAGAGAATTTAGAAATTCTAGATAGATGACTTAATTTCGCAGAAAATGAAAGCTATTATCTTACTTCAATGGGTAGTTCAAATGCTGTCGCGCTGGTTTATTTAAAAGTTAAGATCTTGGTGTATAGCGATTTTTGATCCTAAATGTATATGTAAGAAGCAGCTATTTCAAATGAGATCTGTTCATTATAAATATTAAACTTGGCTAAAATTGATGTGGACAGTTAAACAAAATACGAGCAAAAAGAAATATTATTATTTGTATTGTGACAGCCCTGCTTTCTATAATTATATCTACTAAACATCTTGATTTTGCTTTTTATGTTGCACACATCCTTCATAGAAAAATTAGTTGAAATCGGCTGGCCAATTCCTTTCAACTTATTAATTACCGAAAAGATTTATTTTACTATTGTGGAACCACTGTGGAGTGGATCCGGTAGAAATGTATTATTTTGGTCATAAATTAATGCGAATATTCTATGCACCAATTTTGGTTGAAATCGGTTCACCCAATTCTTCCCTGATACGAATACGCGTACGGACGGTCGGACTGACCTCACGAAGTTAATGGTGCTTTTCAGTAATAACGAAAAGCACTTAAAACTGTTGTTTGTTCCCTATACAAAACCACACATTTGAAGATATTGCCACGAAACTTAGCTTCCTGCGCAAGGAGTTCCAAGTAAGGCAACTAGATGACGGCAATCAGGAAGCGAAGCTTCTATCGCATATTTTAATACTTTAGCACCAAATGTCTATACCATACTGACAGTACTGCTGCCTACTGCCAGGTACCGATGAGAGTTTTTTTTAATAAAACCTCTATTTGCGGGGATTGAACCCCAGAAGTTTGTGATGGGAAGCCTACACGCTAACCACTACACCCACAGTGCATTACATATGTACAACTATATTACCATATTTAAACCAAATCAGCTAATCAGTGGTGCCTCAATTACAAATTAAACTCTTTCATTAATTAAGGATTTGATAGGAATTGGCTGAACGGATTTCAATTAAATTTTCAATATAATATTTGTACAACATACTATATTAAAATCAAGATGTTTAAAGCGGAGCTAAGGAGAAGGGCTGCAGCAGTAAAAAGTTACGTGATATTTCTTTTAAAAGTATTTCTAGAGAACAGACCTCATGGATTTTATCCACATATTGTATATATGTAATCTTCAAATACATAAATAACCAAAATATATTTCAAGCGTGTCGAAAAAACAGGGCTACCAAATATCAAGGTTAGAATTTTTCTGTAACTATGTAGGTATTGGTCGAACCGATTTCAAAAAGAAATTTAGTTATATTTGATTATATATATATATATATATAGTTCTTTGGATCACTGGTCCATTGTTCGCATTCACTAAAATTAATTGACCGATTCCAATTTTGGTTCAAATCGGACATATAATTACGACTACTTCACATGAAGACTTGCATGTATTTTAAAACGCACCAAGCTTGCTTCTCGTTAAATTCTCATCTGAGCGAAAATATTGAGAACATTGTGAAATCTCAAAGAACGCATTTGGAAACTCTTGTGTACTCCGACATTGAGTACACCTTTCCAATTGTGTTTCATTTCTAGATGTGCTACAACTTTAACATTTGGCAGAAATGTGTGGCATTAGTATCCCACAATGGAAAAAGTATTATATATTACAATTGAAAATTTTAGGGATTACCTTACTCCAATAATGTTCCATAAGGAAAGAACAAAAATAGGTGCAGAGGTGAAATATTTTGAATTAAAAAATATTTCTAATGATGAAATATCTTCTTGAAAAATTAATGTTTTTTCAAGGTGAGAGGAAATGCTTGCAGATTGCAAGCATCAACGACTAGTATAATATATGATATATATATATATATATATATATAATTACTCAAAGTCTGTCCGTCTCCCCTTTTATCTCTTGAACAGTGTGTCATGGAAAGTGCTGTAAACGCGTTTGTTTCTGCCTACTAGGAGACCCCGAGAAAACTATTTTTATTCACGAAAGTGTCCCAGGTACGATTATATTTTCTCATAAGTTTACACGGAATTTTTGATTTCTCAAGGTGCAAGATTTATTTCCTTCATTCACTAAAATACGTAAATATAGACCAAGTTTCTCGGGTTTTGCTTTATTCGACGGCTAAAACAATAAAATATCTTATTCTAGCAATTTTTAGATGTAGCATGGATGAATGTGTCAGAAATACGGATTTCTTTTCGAAATCTTAAGACTTTTTCGTACTCTTTCCGGATTTCACCAAGGCGAATCGCAGTGTTGCCTTCGATTGAATTAGCGTCTATTAATCCTTCAAATAGAAGAAAGAAATGCGTTATTCGCTTCGAGCTTTCTATGAAGCAACGAAATTATTGTTGCAGATGGGTCAAATTTAATAGAATGCAGCATTAATACATCTACATCTACGTGTTACCCTGCAATTCACCTAATTGGTGGGTGGCAGGGAGTGCAATGCACCATAACCTACCTAAATATTGCCTATCGCAGGTTGAAAATTTCTATTGTGATCTCGTATTTTCCTCGGAAAGAACGAGCCTAGATAACGCTCCTTCCTACAATCGATATCTCGTATCTTATCGTCATGGTCGTTCCTACCTATATACGTTGGTGCTTCAATTATTCCTACAACCTCGTCTTTTAGACATTCCGATCTATATTTCTCCAGAAGCCGCAACCTTGAGTTCAATCTATGATCCTCCAGTGATATTCAGTTCAAATCCCTCAATAATGAGGTGACGCTTTCCTTATGTTCGTACTTTTGTTTTACGAATCTGGCTGCTCTGCGCTGCACTCTTTCTAATTAAATTATATGTCCCTCCTCATACAGATCCCATATACTTGAGGCGTATTCCACTTATGATCTAACCAGTGATAAATAACATGTTTCAATTACTTTTTCTGTAGTGTTCCGTTCTATTCTTCCTATGAAAGCCAATTTCTTGTTGGCCGCGCCTATAACTCGACGAATGTGCATGTCCCACGAAAATCTCGATAAATGATTACTCCTAAATATTTAACATACACGGCTGCTTGAATATTTATTCCATCTATTTTATAATAGCAGATAATTATTATTCAGTAAACTGCGTGTGGACTGTTGGCGTTTTTAACGATCGACCAAAAGAAAAAAGCATTCTTTACTTCAATACTGGAATATTACCTTTTTCGTAAGGGATAATCAATTAAAATTACACATATTAATTTTAAAACCAAACGTCACATTCAAAATTTCAGTGTATAGTTTTATGAGGAGAATACGGGCCTTATTATTAACTAAAAAATAACACATTGTGAAGTATAAAAAATTCTGTTGATTGGTTGGATTAATTGTAAATAAAAAATTGCACGTATTTCAATAAAAATAAACAATTTAAAGTATTAATAACATAAACTTTGAAAATAATTGCTGTGTATCATTCCTATCTAAGATAACTTCTGAATATGCAGATTTTGACTGACTACGCAAAAGTTTTTGTGGGTAATAATATTTTTCGGCGCAATATGAATAAAAAGAGCTAGATGAAACAGTCTACCTGAACTGGTCTAATTACTATCCTCAATTAGGAAGAGCTCTGGAGGAAGCGTTACGCTTTGATTAGTAGATTTAATTGTGCTCACGATGCACTTCATGGAAACTTTCGAAAAAAATGTGCATGTTGGAATCCAATTAAATTACTATTAAAATTTCGAGTATATAAGGCTAGGAGAATCAGCAAGTAAGTCACTCAGGCTTCAACACTCCCTCCGCCAACAACACCAACATTTCAACCATGAAGCTACTGGTAAGTACATAGTCTTAAACCTTTAAGAAACCGTGGTAATCATAAATTCCCAATCTTAACTGCCAAGTAATACCCTAGTAGTTGTGCTAACAGTGAGACCACATTCGAGGGGAGCCGGTGGTGTAGAGATTAGAATGTTGGTCTCTTCAGCTAAAGCGAAACCCGATTCGAATCCTTAAGGATTTTTTCCGAGGACGCCCGGCTCCCATTTTGTGCCTGTTAGAACTAAGGAGACGAGGACGATTCAATGAAAAAAAAGAGAAATGAGGATCGCGCTAAAATCAACACTCGGTCCTTAGGAAGGGACGTTAATCCGTTGACCCTCTTGGTGCTCTTCGTTAAGAGAAGGTCAGGTTTCTATCTTCCCTTCCTATCCGGCTATTCACTGCACTATCTCTTAGATATCCATTGCTCGTAGGCAAGAGGCGAATCAATTGGGCGTAAAACGTAAACCACATTCGTTTGAATTAATTTATTCTCTAACTTCTAGCCGTCAGCCCTTCTCTTGGCCATGGTGGCCTTCTCGTCCAGCACGGACGTTAAGGACTCCAAGCAGCAAGAGAAGAGAGGTCTCTTCGATCTAGGCTACGGAGGAGGTCATGGGTTTGGGGGAGGTCACGGATTCAGCGGAGGACATGGATTCGGCGGAGGTCACGGATTCGGCGGAGGCCATGGATTAGGCGGAGGTTTTGGACACGGAGGCTCTGACGTCAGCGTGAGCGTGGGACATGCTAAGACCATCACTCTAACCAAGCAGGTTCCGTATCCAGTCCCGCAGCCGTACCCAGTGACCATAGAAAAGAAGGTCCCATACCCGGTCCCGCATCCCGTCCCTTACACCGTGGGAAAGCCTTACCCAGTTGACGTACCAAAGCCTTACCCCGTCCCGGTAGAGAAACCATACCCCGTGATCGTCAAGAAACCAGTCCCTTATCCCGTCCACGTTCCCGTCAAAGTTCCCGTCGCTCAACCCTATCCCGTACCCGTCCCTAAACCTTATCCCGTGGCGGTGCCTAAGCCCGTGGCAGTGCCATACCCGCAGCCAGTGGTCATCAACAAGCCGGTGCCGGTGGTTGTTCACGGTGGAGACCATGGTTACGGAGACGGCAGCTACGGAGGCGGACTTAGCTACGGTGGCGCTTCCCATGGATTTGGAGAGAACCACGGATTCGGCGGCATTTCATCTGGATACGGCGGACACCACTAATGAAGGAGGGATTCGTTAACGGATTTAATCGGGGGTACGTTCGCGTAGCTAAAACCACAAGCGAAGGATTTTTAAAGATTTCGAGAATTGACAATTCATAAAAGGCTCGACAATTAATTAACGCTCTGGGTTTTTCCATCAAAATATTTTGACAGCAGCGCCTGTCTGTAAATAGATTCGAATAAATTGAATTCTGAAGTATTTTACGAGTTTCTGTGTAACCTTATAGTATTAGGTGAAATATATTATATCCAACTGATAATGTGCAGAGTACGCGGGTCATAACAATCGCAAGGAAAACGACTACATTTTCGTATAATTGAAAATTTCGTCAATGCGCGACACTACAGACAAAAAATGCACTCATTCGATCGCAGAACAATATTAAAATTTGACATCTGTGAAAAACAGAATCTGAGACTGGCTAGTACAGTGGTTCTTAACTTATGGCGCATCCTCCTCTCAAAGGTGGGCACGACGTTCAACACAATTTATACGGTCATACCGTTTTTCCACGGTTGAAATATACCTGGAATGTAAAACTATGATCTGAAAATTTTACTGTATTTACGTCGTATATCAGTTTCGTGTGTGAGTTTTGAATGAATGAATGGATTTGAAAATGAAGAATTTAGTGAGCAAGTGATTGTAAGGAAACCCTGTCATGTCCGATGGTTCTGGTGCCCGAAAATTCCCCCCGACAAATGCAAAGTACCGCCCTCACTATTCTATTTCCACCATTGTTTATCCATCATGGATCGACTTCTAAAAATCAGTCATTTTATTGCCTCCTGAGCAATTTCTCCAACTCAGTAAATTTAGAATAGCATCTGTCGATTTGCAAGCACATACGCGAGTGAACAAGTTTGCTCATCCATGAAACTGTAAAAAATAAACAGCGCTCACGACTTACTGAGTCTAATCTAGACAACCTGATATAGAAAAGTTGACGGAATTGAAATTACACTAGAAGTTGGACTAAAGATGAGATTTAGTTTTATCAAATCCTTATAATCAATTACTTCATGCTTAAAACTAAGCGGCGCATCGACACTTGGGCACTGAAAAAATGGCGCACGATTGGTAAAAGGTTGGCACCACTGGACAAGTAGATACCCTATGCAAGTACCATTTAAAGATCTTTTTTCATGTATCCGTTGGATAGTTTCATCGGCTTCATGGTACCACCACTTATTTTCGTTATCTAATGAGCTTGCCTGGAAACATACAAAATCACTTCGTTGGTACTCAAGATAATAGATAGTAGCTCAATAACTTTGGCCAAAACTAACAAAGGTGAAATACTCCTTTAGCCAAAACAACTAGAGGGCTACCTTGTGGGCGAAATGCATTGGGTTTTGTAGCCCTCTAGTTGTTTTGGCTAAAGGAGTATTTCACCTTTGTTCGTTGGTACTCATTTAAGGTTGGCCTGGTACCACTTGCTGCACTGGTACCCAGCCTTGTATGGCACTGCCCTATTCATAGTTAACCAAATGGAGTTGTTTGAATGAAAATGTCAGTAGCACATATATTTCCTATAACTAGCAGCGAAGTTATTTTCACTTAAAAGATTAAACCAACCTTACGTTTCCCGTCCTCTATCAATTAGCATCAGCAGTGTTGAGTAGACATCTTATGTGTGTAAATTGTACGTAATATGCCGCAATGCTTCTATAGCGATTACAAGATTATTAGTGCTCTTTTTCGGATTTAACGGAGTTCAAAAATGTGTTCTTTACGACTTGGAAAAAAGTTCATTAATTTGTTGGACGTATGATTGCAAAAATAAAGTCTAATCCTATAACAACAGTTTTCCTATTAGCTGTTATAATGTCAAAACATGGAGATTTATCAAGTTCAAGAAATCATGACAATAGAAAATGTCTCCTTGTCAACACCTTGTGCGGTTATACAATGTGACACAAAAGTCAGTTGACAAACGTGAAATAAACAACTTTGACTAAAATATTTGCCGCTGCATACATTGCGCAAAATGTGATCCCCACTTTGTTCTCACGGTCCATCACAAACTGAATGACATGTTTGGTGATCAATGGATTGGACGAGATGGACCTGTGTCATGGCCTCCACGATCGCCAGCTTGTGTTTGCTTATTAAAATTCACATATTTGACCTTCGTTCTCCGTACATTGAAGAAAAATGGCAGTTTTTTATTCTTACTGTCTTGTATCGCCTTCGAATCGAAATCTCTCGAATTTAACTTTTTAATATCATTTTTTTCATTTTTCTTTATTTGATTAACATCCCATACGCATATAAGTTAACTTATTCTAATTATCAATATCATGGATATTATGAAAACATCATCACCAATATTTTCTCCCAATAATATGTAAGCTATTCCTGTGTCCAAAACACAATGCATCACGCACGTAATGAAAGTACAAACATGACGATTAAATTTGGGACATCGACTACAGGAAGGAGCGAATAGGTTTGTTTTTCTCTAGGACTATAAGAGATTATAATAGGAAAAACAACCCTGATAGCGGTAACGGTAAAACGTGAAAAGTATTCTAATGTTATGTTTCGTAGTTTTTCGAGAAATTTTACTTCTTTTCAAATGTTAAATATAATGGCATCACACCTAAATCGCGATTTTTTTATCCAAACACATTCCAAAGGCACGGATGATGGAATAATCTTAACACAAAATAACCTAATTTTTCCATAAATTTAATGTATAGGACATAATCTTAATGATGATTATTCTTATTGCTCATGCAGGGTGATCTGAGTAACGAAACTTGAAATATGAAAACTTGGACACGAGCCGATTGCCAGGGAATTTGGAAATTACGGATAGTTGCCTAAATTTCACGGAAAATTATAAATATACTGCTATTACACATGGAATTTATTATCTAATACATATAGATTCCACATGGCTGAAGTGCTGTTGCCCTGGAGATCGCAATGGTTTATTTACGAGTTTAGATCTTGGTATATGTGATTTGGTGATTGTTTTAGAGCTTGCAGGATTCACCGACATCTCGTTTCCTATATCCTATATATGTAAGAAGCAGCTATTTATAATGACAGGATATTGGATATATCATAAAAAACCAAAGGTACTTTTAGAAAAGCTACCAAGCTGAAATTTGGAAGGAAGATAGGACATTGGGTAAACCTCTGGAAAAAATCCGAAATTTCAGAAAAAGTTATATTTAAGGGGAGTTTTGAACACCAAATTCCAATTTAAACACCCATAAGATAAGCATTGAAAACGGTGCAAGGCTATATAAAATTTCTTTTTTAAATTATTTACAACTAAGATACAAAGTTGAGACACCATACAATGGAAGTAAAAATGAAGTTTATTTTTTCTTGAAGACAAAATTCAAATTCATGCAGGATTTGCGTAAAAATTTGATTTTAATCATGAAATTATGAAAAGTTTTTCGTTTTCAGCATTGAAAAATATTAACTACCTTAGCAAAGATTCCAATGCCTTTCTATGGGAATTGATTTTACAACATTTAAGAGCAATGATTTAATATTTATACTGCATTATAATGCATTTGATTTCAGCCAACATTTGAGGACGTGATAATTTTAAATTATTTTTTTATCCGGATACGTACAAAAAGGCAGGGATGATGGCTCCATAATCCTAACGCACAACATATTTTTTCATAAATTTTAGTGTAACAATATAGGCGATTGTGTTAATGATGATTATAGTTATTGCTGAAACAGGCCTATCTCAGCCATGAAACCTGTAATTCGAAATGTTCGACGCGAGGCGATTGGCCTAGACTAGAAATTCCAGATAGATTGCATAATTTCGCGGAAAATGAAAATTATTGTCTTATCTGTATATAATTATGCTGTTGATTTAAACTAAGACGTAAACTTATGATGACATCACTATAATTATACGAAATTTAGAATAGCGTCAAAAGAATTTTAATGTTCTGTTTCGTAGTTTTTCGAGAAATCTTTCAATACTTCAAGAGCATTGATATGATACTTTTAATGGGAATCAATTCACTATATTACAAATTAAAAAACTATATGAACACGTTTAGAACGGATCTAAAAAGCAGGGCTACTACATTATAATGAAAAATAATTTTTCTTTAGACAACTTTAATTTGTAATATTCTGTTTTAGTTAATAGTGTAATAAACTCCTGATGCAATTTTCTGATTTCAAAGGAAAAATATCCATTAGTATACAATTATACTACGACGAATTTAAAGAAAATCACTCCTATACCACGGAAAAGCCGTGTGCATCTCTATTTGTTAGAGTTATAGACATTGATATTGCTATACAAGTTTATTAGTTGAAAAACAGAATTTCAAATTTATAGATATACCTGTTTTTAATTTTGTGTGTTTGTGACAACAGAATTTTTAGTGTTATATTTTGAAAAAATTGAACACTAAAAAGAGATTAATAATAATGAAATTTAAAAAATATTTCATTTTCTATCTAATTTAATTAAATAAAAAAAAACATAAAAATGGAAAAATAAATTAAAAGTTGAAAAACTGAAAACAAATAATTATAACATAAAGATAAAAATATAATTTTTCTTAATTTTATCTTTCAAAAATGTCTAAATCAAACTAGTATCTGCGTATCACAATATTTTGCGTTTAAACACTGTGTTAAGTGATTGTCAGATACTTTCTTCAAACATTTTAACATAAACCAAGAACCAGGACTAATGCAGGGTAGTTTCCCAAGGTTGACGTCCAGAATTGATTACTTAAATTGAAAGGAAATGTTTCAGTATATGCTAATCATTCCAAGGAATTCTAATACCATAAATACCATTTGTAATTCATAATTTATGAATGATAATGATAACGAGGAAAAGAAATTGATAGAGCATTATCACGTTTAAAATACTAAAAGGAATATCAAAAGCTCTTTATGACATTTTGCATTTATTTTTTTATATAAACGAATTTTAAAAATGTTACTGTTTATATGGTAATATGTATGGATTAACTGTCCATTTCTTAAGGATAGTCGAGTGGAAAAGAAAATAAATCATTTGTTCACTCGTCTATGCTCAAGCAGAGTTCCGTAATAATCGTATCCATGGCTACAATCCGATAAAATGCGATTTAAAACGCAAAAACGCTAGGTTTTATTAGAAATTCAAGAAAATGCGATCAATTATTAACATTCGGTGATAAGAATTGGAATCTACATTCCTTTCCCCTTAGAACCGTACCAATCTCGCTCCGATATCACAATTTTAAGATATTTTAAATTATTAAAGAAAACATCTTTTAACGATGGATTTGAGCCACTATGTAAAACAAATAGGGAAAAAAAGTTCCTGGAAACGAACCCGGGACTTCAATCTTCGCCAAATAAATATAACCCGGAGGTGGGCCCTGGCAGCACGAGCCTCATACCATGTTTCATGAAACTCGGTCCATTGATGCAAAAGTTGTTAGTAGGGGACACACACACAGACAGGACCATTTATAAGGTTGTTTCCTTTGGAAACCAGCCTGAAAGGGAATATGGTGCCTATCATATACATTGAGTATTTTCTCCTCTTAAAGTTCCTTATCATTATGGTTCACAAAAAACGTCACGAATGGGCACCAAATTACTTTTTTATGTTAAAATGTTCGAAGTAAGTATCTGACAATCATTTAATACAGTGTTCAGACGCAAAATATTGTGATATGCTGATACAAGTTTGATTCAAAAGTTTTCTGAAAGGTTAAATTAATAAAAAAAATTATTTTTTCCTTTTAAGTATGCTATAATTATTTGTTTTCAGTTATTCAACTTTTAATTTATTTTCCCATTTTTAGTAATTATTTTATTTTTTAAATTTTATAAAAAGGAATCATTTATAAATTTTCGTAATTTATTACTTTAACTAGCTCATGAACGGCCATAAGCGACCTTTAAAAAAGATCAATCATTAAAGTATGCCGCTAAATTATTTCACTAATGATTCCTTAATAAGGCTATTGATGCATCGGCCACCTCCTTATCCGCAAGCCTCTTCTTCTGAGATCGAATTCTCATACAAAGGGAAAAACTCGTACAGATAAGGAAAGTGGACAAATAACAAACAATGTATAGGATGGCGCGACATACAAGTGTTAGCGGATATAAAAGAACATTTATTCCTTTAAAATCTTCCCTCTCTTTTTACCACCTCTCTCTCTTTTCTTCTACCCACTTGTAATAGTTCGCTGTTAATAAATATTCCCGGGGTTTACGTTAGAGTTGCGAATTTGACAAAGGCAGTTTTCTATCAAGCAAGGTAGTCCCTAAGGGAGTGCAGAGCCAGAGGGAAACCAGCTTGTGCCGCTTTGACAGCCACATATTTTAGAGACTAACGTCTAAACCACAGCCCTACCAAAAAAAATCCCTTCTCTATGCTCAACAAGACCCAATTTACGAAAACCACCAAAATTGAAATTATGACTTCCCGCGCCGTGGAGGGCGGGTACCGAAGCTGCCGCTCTACACTAGAGAGGCGGCCCTACCGTTAGAATAGGGGCTCTACAGCGACACGCATACCTGTAACCCGAGATTCTCATCGCAAATAAGGGCTTTAATAAACCTTTGCGAAAGACTCAAAGGAGGAATAGTTTCACTAGTTAGGCGAAGGCGGGGAGAGGGGAAGGGAATGGGAGTGGTTGGGCGTGAGAGGGGCAAGGGAGAGCATGCGAAAGGGTTGCCGAAGGGGAAAAGTTGGATAGGGTACAGAGAGGTAGAGATAGAGAGGGATATTTCGTCGCCGCCAAATGCCCCCGAGTGAGAGATAATACGAGTGTCAAACCCCGGCATTCAGCAACATCCACCGCTCCTTCATCGCCCGCCACGCCCCCGCCCCATGACCTCCTAGCCGCCCCCTCATTACATCCCTCTCTCATCCGCCTTCCGTTCCCACTCAAGCAAAGCCGCCCTCCTTAATTATTTCCCATTATTACTACGGCTCTTTCCCTCTCGCTGCATTTTGCCCCGCTCTCTCTTCGCCTTCTTCCTCCGTTTCCCTTCCACACCTCTTCCTCTCTCTCTCTTTCCCTCTCCACACCCATCCTACGTTCCTATCTCATTCTTTTCCATCTCAATCTTCCCGCAGTTTTTTCTCCTACTCTTCTTTCCTATTTTCCTTCTCATCCCATCCCACCTCCTTTCCGTTTCTCTTTCTATCCCTACCTCTCCTTTCCACAACCACCCGACCTGGATGGGTTAAGACGTTACCCGGTCTTGTTTTCTCCTTCATCAAGGCGATTATCTTCCCCTTCGCTCGCATTTCTTTCCCCTCGTCCAATCACTCTCTTTCTCTCCCCAACTCCTCTGATTTATTTACTTTCATTTATTATTTGTCTCTCCCTCTTAGAAGTGTTCCCTTGCGTATTGCTCGCTACTTTTACGGTCAGGTCCACAGGGACTTTTATTAATGCCGTCGGAATTTATAAATATGAATTATAACTTTGACAAAGTACGATAATGAATTAAATCGGCTATATTATCTTAAGGACGACACCTTAACCCTCGGTTTACCGAACTACTTTTATACGGTTTTTTCCAAAAAGGGGTACAATATGTACACCGCTCAAATTTGTTTTTAATACTTATATCTGAACCTATTTTAGAAGAAAAATGTTTTTTTTAAGTACAGGTCCACAATATAAAATGCAAGAAACATTTTTATTTGCATTCATAAATTAATTTTATGGAATCGGTTCCACAGTGTCCAATGAACTTTAAATTCAAACTAACGCAATTAATAACAAAAAGAAATGCATTGAACATATTTAATGCGTGATTACATCACCTTTTCAGTCTTTGCATGTTATTTTCATCACCTTAACTACAACGAATTTGAAAGCACCGCTTTTCACATTTCAACAGATGTTCTTAGTTTTAGCATCTTTACTTCACGGGCAATAGGCACATCTTCCTCTCTTATGGCGTTCATTGGGTTTCGCTTTTTCTTCAAAAACTCATAATCTTTACTCACATGGCCGAACTTGTGGGGCAATTAGCGTGAAAGAATGACCTATACTCGTTCGCTCTCAAATATATCCCGTTCTCTTAAACAAAATTCAAAGTCAACCGTGGCTATAGACATTCAAAAAGATACTAAAACATTCGTGTTTAAGAAATGTTTCAAATGAAGTGTATACACATAGCAACCATTTTACAACCCCTGTCGCACTTTGTTCGCCTGTGCGCCCGCTCATGGCCCCAGCTTCTACCAATAGGGGTACATTAACAGCCCCAACAGTTTTGCTAAGTCTGATGATGGTATCTCGATTTTACTAATTTAAAATGATAGTGCGTTGGAGAAGCTTAGAAATATTGTAATTATTATTTCAACATAGCCGAATCAACAGGATTTTATATATTTCTCTAAACCAGGGGAACCCAACCTTTTTACATGGCGGGCCGCATTCGTAGTTGTGAATGCTTGGGAGGGCCGCATTGGAAGTCGCGCGAGAGGAATTGGAAGAAATTGGCTTAACCGATTTCAACGAAATTTTGTATGAAGGAAGTGTGCAACATATAAAAACAAAATCAAGATGTTTAGCATAGTTATAAAAACCAGGGCTTCCACAATACTAGTAATAAAAAAATTTTTCTTACAAGTATTTGTGTTGAACTGTATGCATCAATTTTAGTCAAATTTAATATTTATAATCTACACAAACATGCAAAACCATATTAGTATATTTATACCGAATCAGACAAACAAGGATACCACAATTACAAATTAAACTCTTTCAGTAATTAAGGATTTGGAAGGAATTGGCTGAACGGATTTCAATAAAATTTTGAATATTAGATTTGTACAACATATCACAATAAAAGCATGATGCATACGTCGTAGCTAACGAACAGGGTTACCACGATAAAAGGTAAATTAATAATTATTTTATGAATATTTCTAAATAACTGATTGCATGGATTTTAACCAAATATGGTATGTTTACTCCTCATACAAATAAATAACCAAAACAACATATGTCAACAGTGTCGACTAGACAATGTTACCACAATATCAAGGTTAGCATTTTTCTGTAAATACAAACTTAGATGGTATTGGTTGAAACAATTTCAATGAAGTATCATTTGCATGGCGAGTATAGAATGGGAAACCGAATTGAACATGTTGAGAACGAATCTAAAAAGCAGGGCTACCACAATATAAGGAAAAGTAATTTTCTGATTTGAAAGCAAATGCATCAGTAAACGATTATACTGCGGAGAATTTCACGAAAAGCACATCTGCATCACGGGAAACCCGTGTGCATCCCTACTTGTTAGTGCTTTTGTCATTGCTGAAAAGCGCTATTATCTTCGTGATGTCTGTCCTTCCTTCCATCCGTACTTACGCATATATATATGGGAAGAATTGGCTGAACCGATTAAAACCAAATTTGATACATACAAGTAGAATACTCGTACATACATAAATTTGTGACCAAAATGGCATATTTGGACCGGATCGACTTAGCAAGAGTGCCACAATTTCAAACTTTAACTTTTCTGTAATTATGAATTTGGAAGGAATTGGCTGAACCGATTTCAACAAAATTTGGTACGTAGAAACCGAATTAGCCAAACAGGAGTGCCACCATTACAATTGAACTATTTGTATGATTAAGGGGTTGGAAGGAATTTTCTGAACGGATGTCGACTTAATTTTGTATAACAGATGTGTACAATATACCATAATAAAATCAATATGTACAAAGCGGAGCTAAAATGCAGGGCTACCACAGTGAAAAGTTAAATAATATATTTTGTACGTATTTCTTCGAAAATGACATAATGAATTTCAACCAAATATAGTATATATTATCTTCATATAAATAAATAATCAAAATATCATATTTAAACCGGGGCGACTAAACAGGATTACCACAATATCAAGGTTCATTTGTCGGGCAAGCATATAAAGGGAGAACGAAATGAATATGTTCAGAACGGATCAAAAAGAAGGGCCACCGCTATATAAGGAAAAATATTTTTTTGATTTAAAAGCAAATACATTTGTATACGATTATACTACGGCGAACTTGACGAAAAGTACTTCTGTAGTACGGGAAACTCGGTACACCCCTACTTGATAGTGCTTTTCGCCATTGCTGAAAGGCACTATTATCTTCGTGATGTCCGTCCGTCCGTACGCATATATCAGGGAAGAATTGGCTTAACCGATTTCGACCAAATTTGGTACGCAGAATATTCAAATAAATTAATGACTAAAATGATATATTTGGACCGGATCGACGTAGCAGGGGTTCCACAATTGCAAAGTTTATTTTTTCAGCAATTGTAAATTTGGAAGGGATCGGCATGACCGATTACAGCGAAATTTTGTATGGAGTAGGTGTGCAACATGGAAAAACAAAATCATTATGTTTTGTGTAGATATATAAATCAGGGCTGCCACGATGAAAGTAATAAAGAAATTTCTTTTAAACGTATTTGTGTTGAATTTTCTAAATCAATTTTAACGAAATTTGATATTTATAATGTAGGCATATATACTAAACCATAATAGCTTATTTGGACCGTAACAGCCAAACAGGGATGCCACAATTACAAATTAAAATATTTCAGTAATAATGGATTTAGAGGGAATTTTCTGGATGGATTTCAACTAAGTTTTCCATATAAGATTTTTACAACATCATAATGAAATCAAAATTTTTAAAGCGGAGCTAAGGAGCAAGGCTACCACAATAAAAGGTTAAATATTTTTTACACGTATTTTTAGAGGACTAACTGCATGGACTTTAACCAAATGTGGTGTGTATAATATTTATATAAATAAATAACCATAACATCATATTTCAACCGGGTTGACTAAAGAATATAATATCAGGGTTAGAATTTTTCTGCAACTATGAATTTGGAAGGTATTGACGTAACGGATTTAAAAGGAATTTCGTTTGTAGGGCGAGTATAAAATGGATTAACTAAATGAATATGTTTAGAGCAAATCTAAAATGCAGGGCTACCACAATATAGGGAAAAATAATTTTCTGATTTCAAAGCATGTACATTAGTATACGATTTTACTGGGGCGAAATTGCCGAAAAGCACTTCTGTACCACGGGAAACCCATGTACAATCCTACTTTTTCATCATAGCTTCGCGGGCCGTATAGTGTGCTCTCGGGGGCCGCGGGTTGGAGACCTCTCCTCGAAACCATTGGAAGACTCAACCTTACTAAGAATCCGTTTCCTTCAACGATAGAGAGATTATTTACGCAAATATGCATCATTAAAGTGGTTACCAAATACTCAGTTACATTCATTCATTTTGTATTTATTTTTGGGTCGAGATGTTTCTCACATATTGACACAAGAACAGTCTTCTAGGGCGAACGGATTAATTCGACCTCAAACGGGATATCTCTCTTTTTTTTCTTTCTTTTTCAATTCCTCTCTCTTTATCTTATACTATTATTTTCGCTCTCCATTTCCCATTTCATCCTCTATCCTATGTTTCCTAAACGTTTTTCCTCTCTCTCTCTCTCCCTTCTATTCCAATCACCTCTCTCCTCAATCCTCCTCTCCAACTTTTCCCTTTCTTTCTCCTTAAAAGAATTCTCCCATTCGTTCCTCACACTCTCCTCCTGCAAGTTTCGTCTCATTCTCTGTTTCTGTCGGCGGTCGCACTTACAGAGAAAAAGACGTCGATCAAGCATCCAAACCGTTCCATATCTCATCTCGTGCCCCGCCGCGTGGACACGGGCAGTTTCACGCGTTCGTTTTAACCGTCTCGTTGGCACACAGCTTGGTGGCGGGGATTAGACGTGAAAAAATGCCGGGCGCACTTTCAGACGCAGACGAATTGCCCTTCGGAAATGAAACGTGACGAAAAGGAATGGAAGTCGGCGTTGAGCGCTCTTTAATCGAAAAGAATGATAAACGGAGATTTAGTAAGTTTTAATTGATCCAGCAGAGTTTATTTATTAGAACATGCGTTTCTCTTTTACAGTAAGTAATAAGAGTCGCAGCGAGATCGTCAGAAAAAGGGCGGAATTTACTTTATGAAACTAGTTATAGGTACATGCTTAAAATTTTACGGTTGTCATAATTAAGGGAAATGTAATTAGTGTTTTATTTTTTTCAACGCGTGAATTTTTCATGAAAATATCGATGTCAATTTTTCTTATTGCTAAAGCGTTTTAAAATTTTAAACTGTACATTTAGATTAATCTTACTTCTCCACTCATATATCAATAAAAAAATCCCTGAAATTGCCAAACTAAATTAAGAAGGTTTATAGTCAATATTAGACAGCAGTAATTGGTGAAATTCCGTTCTATATAAATTTATTTGTATAAAACAGATTTTCTTAAAAAATTCTTTATTCAAATAACTTTTATGGTCCATATTATTTAAAATAGAATTAAATACTGGTTAATCCAGAAAGGATAATGGAGCTGACCTTATGGTTGAATCAAAAATTTAAAAGCAACATTGTTATGGCTATTAGAAAAGCATTGTTCGTCAATTTTAGTGATTTATATTAGATGTATTGGTGTACACATTTACAAAATACTCAACAAATCTTTAAATGTTTCGCTGCCTTTAGTGGTATCATTATTCAGGTGTTTTACTTAAATTATTAAATAATACACGAAAAAATAAAAATGAACTCAGAAGCCGTTTAAAAAAATAAATGGATTTCTTGAAACATTATCTCACCATTCTCTTGATCAGAAAAGAGACCAAAGAATGGAATTTTCATCTTCCCTCTCTACTATTTGAATAAAAAATTACTATTAGTATTTAATTGGATCCTAATGTAGTTCAGTATGCTAAGTTTGAACTTGATGAGAATAACACGTTTCTATCCCATCTCTTACTCCCCGACCCATCACGTGATATTCTATTGTCCCTAATTATCCAACCGTCGGTATTCTCTGCCTCCCTCCCCCTACTCGTCATCTCCCACTCCTTTTCTCCCTCTCTCACTTTTCCCTCTGTATATATACAGCGCTTCTCTCCCCAGTCTTTACCCCAAAGGTGATGTTTTAAGACGTCGAAACTATAGTCGAAATAAAAATGTTTTGAAGTGGAAATATACTAATTTTCTGATTTTATAATATTATTTCAGTTTTGATTTCATCGCAGTTTCTATACCTCTTTTCGTAAAAGAAGTGCTGAAGATATCAGAATAAATGAGAATGGAGCAAGATCTAGCGAGGTATGGTGGGTGAGATAAATTTTCTCATTGCATTGTATGGGGTTTACCCTGCGTCATATTTGCAACATGTCGTCGCACGTTATCATGCAGCAGGATTACTTCTCTTGGATTCAGTAATGCAGCTTGGATTAACGACCTGTTGACAGTGCCTTCACTTAATTATTCTGTTATGCAACAAGAGGAGTCTCTATTTATTAAACACGAAAATAACCCTCTTCAACTTCTGTTCTTGTATGGATGGGCGCGTTCGTGCAAAAGTTTAAACAACACATTACTTTATTTCCAACTAGTAATATGAAAAAAAATATTAAGGCTATTGAAAACTCTCATTTCAATTATCTGACAGTTTACTATTAGTTTACGTTGTAAATACAAACAATTAGAGACAAACACAACATTTTCATTTAGGAAAATGTTAAGAATATCACGGTTTACCTCTTCCCCATTCTCCGTAATAAGGGAGTTGTATATAAAAAATAAAGCGATTATGAATTTATCGTTCACCATTAAACAAAACGTTATCTATAGGCACCACGGTAAATGCCCGAGGCTTATATTTGTGGTCCTGAATGCATATTTTTGGCAAAAAACTAATTTAAAAACAATAGTAAGTATGTTTTGATGGTGAGCATTTTGTTTTTTAACGGACTACTGATTCCCTCTTGCCTATGCGCAATGGGTATCTTAAGAGGTACTGCAATTAATTGTTGGTCAGTTTCAAAATTTTATATAGAAAGGTTACTTCATAATGTCATTAGACTAGTTAATTTGCTGTTTTTTTGGGACGACATGCTGACTCCCTTTTGTATACTCGCAATGGGTAACTAAAGAGGTAGTCCAATGTATATCTGGTCAGTTTCAAAAATTTGGATTCATAATTTTAGTATATTAATGCAACTTCCAATTTTTATGAATAAACATTTGACGGAAAATATTTCAAAATATTTACAAAATAAATTAATGAGTTCTATCTTTTCCCTTTAAACACGCGCAATATTAAAGTGTTAAGCGGAACGCAATGCAGAGTGGCAAGTTCGGGTAAGAACTAATCCTAAAGGATGAACGCGGTCAATTATTCAAGTTTGAATACGAAATGCAATGCAAGCTCTAAATAGGTGTAACTCGTTTCTTCGAGTTGTGCTCTGCGCCATCTTCAATCTACATTTAGTTACCAAAATGATGCGTCTACCCGCATGCTGTCGACGCCGTCCATGGCGAACGAGGTCACCTAAACTACCTCGAATTCTGAGGCGTTAACTGTAATCATGCACAAACTTGTCGAACATTACGTTGTTTCGCTTCACTCATGTCTTTCGTCTTCAAAACTGCGGACCACCAAATCCAATTTGAGAGTTTTGCAGAGTTTACGATGGAAATTATGACATCGCGGACGAATAATATGACGGCTCACGTAGTTACGGTTGACCTTGTGTTGAGTTAGAACCAAGTTTCCAAGTTGGCGGTCATCACGAGAAAAAAGTGCGATGACAAGATGGATGAGGATAAGGAGGGGAGGACGTAGGGAAGCCTCCGACGGAGGTTAGAGCGAAACGCGTCAACAGGGAGTCCACGGGAGAAGTCGGCGATGGTCATGAGGTGAAAATCAGGCGGAAGGAACGGTACATTTACATTTAAACGATTATCCTTGAAGCAGCCAAAAGCTTAAGGCAGAGGGTACCATTACGCCAACATTATATCTATCAATGTGGAAGTCATTGTATGTTATTCTGTCACGCTGTCGCCGTTAAGGACGACCGTCCTTTCACTATCGCTATTATATATAAAAGTTGTTTGTGCTTGCAGAATGCAAGCATTTAATCTCACCTTGAAAACACAGTAATTTTTCAGACAGATATTTCATTATTAGATATATTTTTAATACAAAATTTGCAACTCTGAATCAAGGACAACTGATAACACAACAAAAAATAACAACGCAATGACAAATAACACACTTCTTATAGTCACATTTATAACACAGTTATAGAATAACGAATAAGGGAAGCACCCTAAATTTTGCGCCGAAATATGCAACGCGAAAAGCCGTCGTGGATGCATGGTGGAAGTGACCTGGGACGAAATGGTGGGTATAGGTGGAGAGGATCGCGCAACTACGCTACGCCACTACGGTGGAGGCCTCCCCACCACCGCATTGGCGTTTTCAAATGGCTAAATCGCCCTTATATGATCTGTAAGGTATAGATTAAAAATTTTATTCGGGTAGAGGACAACATTTGCTACAATAAAGTTCAAGGTATTACGTATCTACGATTAATAGTTTTTGAGATACAAATTTTTAATATGTAATAATCGTTAAAAATACCTATAGCAATCGAAAATTCTATTCCCTTGCCCTCATATGATCCGTAAGGTATAGACTAAAAAAGTTATTCATACGTAGGATAGAATTTGCTACAAAAGATTTGCAAAAGCCTGGAACAATGACGAATAGTTTCCGAGATAAAAATGATTAAACTTTAATGTACAAAATGGTAAAAACAACCCTTAAAAATTAACAATTTTGAAACTTTCGATTTTTCTGGTTGGTTTTGAGCAAAATCCTATAAACTTGCCAACTTTCAAGTCTCCAGCTCATCCGAATGTGCCTAAACATTCGTATCATCCTTTTCTGTAAGAAGCATCTATATATGTATAATATATACAAAATTGGATTTGATATAGGACAGCATTACGTGCTTACTTAAATTAATAATGTGGCGTAAAATGCCACTTGTGTAGTGCAGATTAAAGTTAAGCCGATTTGAGCATATCTGTGTATTGTTCACATGCCCGCCAACAGTATAGTTATTAACAATGTTGTAACGAATTCCAAAATCCATTAATATACATGGAAAATTTTATAACAAATTTAGTGTTTTATTAATTTTACAGTTTTACTTAATAATCGGTATGCAAAAGATAACAAGTTGAATTTACTTTAATTGTTTTGTTAATGATATTTGTTAAACAACTATTTTCATTTTTTAAATGATTTTACTACATTAAGAACATCAGAAGTTCGTTTTACCTTATGACGCATCCAAACCGCCCGACTGCCATATTATTTAAGCAACTTTACAATATTTCATTAACACTCAAAATTATACAAATATCTGCATAATTTACCTAGGATCGTTTATTTATTACATGTTTTCCTTTTATTTGAATTCGGTATACATAATAAAATAACGAAGTTTATATTTATTGACAAAATAATTTAAATTCATCTCAATTTACCATACGAATTCAAGATGGCTGACGTGACTATTCTCTCGCGTTGTCACCTCTGCGATGAATTGATTTTCGCACAACATTATTTACAATGTGTCGCTAACTGCAATTTTGTTTTTCTCTCTGATACTAAATTTAAGGTCGTAAACAGCGACGATGAAATTATTTGGAAGTGTGTAGCCTGTCTTGGACAACAAGTTAAAGCTCCTTGCAATGCATTGCCATTGCAATGGCGGCAACTCGGACGCATCGACGTCAGTTATTTTGCGTAGCTTGAATGATATTTTAGCCAGATTATCTGTTTTGGAAAATAGACGAGATGTATCCTGTAATTTATCGGTTGACACCTCAGTCAATTCTAACACACGTGTGGCCACAACTTCTCCAAATGTAGTGAAAATACCTGTGTGTAACCAGATGTCCTTTGCAAAGGTGGTGAAAAAACCCAAGCTTCTCGAGAAGGAATCTTACATCCCTAATTCCTGTAATCTAACTAGTTCCTCAAGTGATCTTCCTCCTTCAGGCGAAGATGGTTTGGTAACTGTGCTTCGGAAGAAAGGACGAAATGTTGCTATGAATGCATTTGTTCATGGCTGCAACACGAAGTCTTCTGACTTTGTTGGTACGCCTCTGTTACCTGTGATTCCATTTTTTCTTACTTAAAAGATAAATTTGCCGATCAAAATTTCTCTTGTGTCAAGTTGTGGACTAGCATTTATAGTTCGACTTTTAAAATTGGTGCAGATTACAGTCTTCTGGAAGTTCTTCATAAAAATGATACTTATGGCTCAGCGGTGTCTGCGTTAGGCGACTGAATTTTCGTAATTTAAAAAATGGTAAAACAGACAATAATATCTTTTCTGCTGTTACGTCTGCTACAGTTGATGCGTCAACTCCTGTTATTGATGCTGTAAGTGAAAGTCCTATCACAAATCCTGGGGCTGTTACAAATGAGTGTAGTGCAGATAAAATTATTAATAGGTCAAAAAACGGACTAGCAAAGCTCAAGGGACACTGAATGAGCAACAAAATGAACTTTACGATCCTGCTATTTGCAGTAATAACTTGCAGCAACATGCTTTTACTGTGTTACATGTTAATGCTCGGTGCATTAGAAATAAGCTTCGTGAGATGGATATTTTAATTGACTCTGAGAAACCTGACGTTATCTGCATGTGTGAGTATTGGCTCACAAATGAGGAGTTAAACTGTTTTAAAGTCTCCGGTTATAATGTTGTTGATGCTTTCTGTAGAAATAATTTAAAAAATGGTGGTGTCTTGATACTTGTAAAACAGTATCTTGTTGTTGATGCCATAAATTTACCTTGCAAGCGTCTGATTGAAGGACGTGTATTTGAATGTTTTTATCAATTTGGTTATAGATAGGTATCATTTTTTATACTTTCATTGTATCGGACACCCCTCGGTAGTTTTCAGATATTCTTGCAGAAAATGGGTATACTCTTAGATATAATATTTAATTGTGCTAATAACCAAATTATAATTATTACAGGTGATTTTAATACTGATTTGCTAACAGATAGCAATGACGGAAACGATTTTCTTCAGCTCCTAGGTTCTTTTAATTTAACTACTTTTAATAATGATCCCATTCGTATCACTAATCATTCTGCGACTCTATTAGATAATATAATTTCCAACTATGGCTCTACTTTGGTGAATACTTATGTGATAAAGTCTGATTTTTCTGATCACTCTCCTGTCATTCATAATTTTTCCATTATGAAATCTCCATCAGTTGTTTTTCGCCGCAGTCGCTCCTTCTCTGAACTTAATATTGTACGTTTTTTACATTTACTTGAAGCTGAGAATTGGTGTGACGTTTATAATGTAAATGATTTTAGTGATAGTTTCAGTATTTTTTATGGAACATTTTTATTCTACTTTAATGTCGCCTTCCCCCTTACTGATAGAAGAGTATATCCAAGTAATTCCAAGAAGAACTGGATTAATAATGAAATTCGACAACTATCTACTTATCTGAAAGATTTCTCCCTTTATTGTAAATTAAGCAACGATGCTGCAACACTAACTTAATATAATCCATGAAAAGACAATATCATAACTTTATCAATGCTGCTAAACGTACCCATACTAATAGAAGAATTCTAAATACTGATAGCAAAACTAAGAAAACATGAAAAATTATAATTAGCTCGAAAAATCGTAGATACCCCAATTCACCACTAAAACTCATGGATCACTCAGGTGAATTTATTACCGATTTATTACGTTTAGCATCCAGTTTCAATCAGCATTTCACCCATTTACCAGTACCTACTACTCCCATAGATTCTGCTTATTATCTCAATATTTTGAACTCTTCAAAATCTTTATTTCTTTCTCCCTGTTATGATATGGAGCTCAAAAACATTGTTCAGAATCTAGACTCCAAGTTTAGTTCCGGTATTGATGAAATACCTAACTTTATCAGTCGTCTTTCATTTAACTTTATTAAGTCTCCTCTTTTGTTTCTTATTAATGGGTCATTACAACAAAATATCTTTCCAGAACCACTTAAGGCTTCTAAGGTTATTCCTCTATTTAACAAAAAAGGTAGCATGCATGACTTCAATTCTTATCAACCTACACCTCTTATCAATCAATTTGAAAAAATATTTGAAAAGGTTTTTTACAGAAGGTTACTCTCCTACTTAGAATCATGTAGAATTCTATCTACATTTCAGCATAGTTTTAGGCAAAATAGGTCTACTTCAACCGCTATATACCAAATAATTGATCATATATTAACTGCATTTGATAATAAGATGGAAGTTATGGGAATGCTTTTTGACTTTTCCAATGCATTTGATAGAGTGGATCATCAGCTCCTATTGATAAAACTGCACAGGTATGGAATAAAAGGTTTATCCAATAAGTGGACCTAGTCTTATTTATGCAATAGACGTCAGTATGTAATAATTTCAAATAATGGTAAAAAATGTCTCTCCAGGAATGGTTGTAAATCATGGTGTTTCTCAGGATTCTGTGTTAGGCCCTGTATTTTTTGTTATATGTCAATGACCTCCCAAACTGTATCCCTCTTGGTAATGATATTTACCCTATACTTTATGCTGATGATAAAAATTTTATTCTCTCCTCATCTTGTTTTGATGGTCTGCTAAATAATGGTAAGTTGGCTGGTCGGCTTTTGAATAATTGGTGTCAAAATAACTTTCTAACCCTCAATGTTGACAAATCACAGCTGATTTATTTTTCGTATTCAAATAAACCTTGTAAAATGCTTTCTGTTGATATTAATGAGAAAGATATTCTCATATTTCGTGGGAAGTTCATATTCGTAAATTAGCTAGTAAGCTTAGTTCTATCTGCTTCCTTATAAGGGCTATTAGACTCACTGTATCTGATGATGTTCTTTTAACTTTATATTTTGGTGAGTTTTACTCACATATAGTATACATTTTTGGGGCTCTTCCACGCATGCTATCTCTATATTTAGGATTCAGAAAAGGGCTTCTCGGCTGATTGCTAATGCACCTTATGACGCTCTATGTCGACCTATTTTTAAAAAATTTAATATTTTGCCAATACCATGCATATACATTATGATAGCTCTGATTCATACTAGAATGAATTTAAATGAATGTGAGCAAAATTCGATTATTCACAGCTATAATACTAGACAGCATAGTAATTTACATGTTCCCTATGTTCGTACTTGAGCAACTGCTCTTGGTCATAAAGTGATGGGATTGCATTTATGCAATCACCTCCCTCATGAACTGAAAAACATCAGAAATATTTCTGCTTTCAAGCATAAGTTAAGGATTTTCCTGAAAAATAAACTTTATTATAGCCTCAGTGACTATATGAAGGATCCATTATCTGCGCAATAATATGCTGATTGCAATTTTACTATGCACTGTCTCTTTTGTTTTCTTTTCTTTCATTCTGACTTGTCCTATATCAACATACTTTGATCAATGTGATCAATAAATTATTATTATTATTAATAAAGACCAAACATTAATATGAATTCGAAAGTATTTGTCATATGATAACAATTTGGCCTATTAATATTCCTGCCGAAAACTTGATAGGCAGTTAAGCATTATTGTAAAATTTGAAATACTTTTAGAAGATTAAGTACTTTACTGAAATAAAATGAATAAATTGAATCCCGTTTGCTTAATTTACCATATGTATAGTACCATCATTATTTGATGGGAAATTAAGCTAATTACATAGGCTATTAGGTTTTCATCTCATTTAAGAAAAAGGACAAATGATATCTGTCGGGTTTAGCAATGAATTATACGAGTTATCTTGTTTATTCTACGCTCATTAGCACCAGAATAAACATATACAGCACACATGAAAAATTCTGGACTACTAACTTTTTATGAGTTTCCGTTTGTACTCCAATCATCTACATTTGTCTGACAATTCAATTAGAAAAAATTTTCTCCGAACAGAGATCATAATAAAGCGTAAAAAATAATACAAAATGACATATGAAGGTTATTTCGTAGAATCAACGGTCGGCGAGTCACCATTTGAGAACGGATGAGATGGAAATGACATAGGGATAATAGCTTCAGCATCAATTATACTATTTCCAGCTCTATTTTGAGGTATAGGTCAGTTTAATTTTAAAGCTCCTTAAGGAACGCCATATACTTGCTCTTCTTTCCTAATTTAACGCCTTCCATGACTGAGTATAAACTTTTATACAGATCACAATTTTTTCAACTAAAAATCCTGCTGAAACATTGATTAGAGAGAGAAAAATACGTCACCCGTGGTGACAGTAATACTCGGCCTACGTGGTCAATCATCCGAAATAGAATCACTGCATACGGTAATATTATATGTAAAATTTTTAAGGCTAGAGTTATTGATTCAATCCTTCTCTTCTTTTGAGTATGCTTGGTTATTATTGGATGAATTAATTATTATAAGGATGCTTGTGTGGAGATGATTCTAAATCAATATACACTCAGAAATGTAAGGGCATAAACCTGATTTTTTCCCTCTATATACTGATTGTTTCATCACAACAATACGTCAAAGCTCCATTTATTTTACATTTATGCGATCTGGGCTGAGATGACTGCGCCGTTTTCGACGCGCATCAGCCGGGAACACTGCAAGCCCACGCTTAGAGATTGGGCTTAATGAACCGCGTAATGAGAGGGAAGTTTCAATCCCCTCTCCTTTTTTATATTCTTTCCCTCGCGGGGCTGCAATGTTCAGTGGTTCGCTCATTAAACCACTGCTCCGTCTCTCCACCCCCTCCTCTCTCCGCCCAACTCCCTCCACTCCTCCTCCATCCTATCCTCCCCCCCTTTTATTCCCATCTTTCTCCTATCTTTCCACCCACTCTTCTCCTCTCTCTCTCTCTCCATCCCTTACCCTCTCTTCCCCTCTCTCTGTTTGCCGTGTAATTTGATATAGCTCTCTCTTACCGGTCAAAATTTATGCCTTTCACTTTCCCCAAAATACGGCGTTTATTTTCTCAAATAAGTCATTAGTTTTTACGGCTCTAATGATGAAGGCATTATCTTCCTCGCAAACTTAAATAATTCCTCATCTCCATGGGCCACCAACTGCTTACTGCTTCCATCTTAGCATCTGCGCACAACTCTTCCCATTCGTGGAGAGTAATTCCAGCTGCACGCGCGAGCGACTTCAACTCTTTCACGAATTCTGTGCCATTCTTCGCGACATTTTTTTCTTTGAAAACACTTTTATGCATCTTTTTCGTGACCTACTGATGTAGC
This sequence comes from Tanypteryx hageni, assembly GCA_028673005.1. Classification (NCBI taxonomy): domain Eukaryota; kingdom Metazoa; phylum Arthropoda; class Insecta; order Odonata; family Petaluridae; genus Tanypteryx; species Tanypteryx hageni. The sequence continues at coordinate 125,478,924 of CM054116.1, read as the reverse complement.
AATTTTCCGTTTTTCATATTACACCAAATTGATAGGAAATTTATATTATGGTTTAATTCGTTTTCAGAGTTTTCCAACAAGCTTCGATCTACGCTAAGGGCTTTTATTAATGAACCAACTCGGTGAATTGCAGGGTAACTTGTAGATGTAGATGTAATGAAAATGCGTCAATTTTTTAGGTGATGAGTCTTATCAAAGTCAACGATTGGGTCATCTCTATTCGAAAGAAAAGTTCAAACGATCTTCTATGCGTAAATGTCGGCTAAGTCTGCACTAAAAAAGGACACAAACTTGTTGCCAGACGAAGAACCACATCGATGTCATAAGGCAAGAGAGGAAAAGGGTAAAAGCAAATGCGCTAAAGAGCGCATTGAACGAGATGGTTATGAAAAAGTTGACTTTATATTCGAGACGATTAGGACACGCACCTTTCGTCTGTGTAATTTGGTATGGCGTGATGAGATGCCAGGTTTTGCCAGAAATAGAAGTTAAAATCTTATCAACGCGCAGCTCGATGGCCGCATTATTAATAATGCAGAGAGTTCAGCAGCGGACGCATCCCGTGGCCTTGAGCGCTGCGCCTGAGAAACCCTGGGTTATTTTTGGTTGGTCGCGATAGCGTGCGGGTTGCGTCTACCCAATCACTACACATGCTCGTGAATCCAGGTCATGGCACTTAGGAAATATTCCAGTTGAATAGGAGTCAATGAACAGTGTCTAACGAGCAATTTCTTATCTCTCTGAGCATTCGTATAAATATTACCGAAGATTTTAAAGGTAATGGTTTTGAATCTAAATTAAATAAATTTACTGTGACATTGTAACCTATTTACTTAAATAATAATAATAATAATTTATTAAATACATACAGGTTAACCCCAATTACATGTATTTTAATAGACATAAAATCACAAACATCCATGACCAAGGCGGGATTTGAAGCCGCGACCCTGGCATTGGGAGCCAGACGCGCTAGCCATCCCTCTACCAGGGCCGTCAATAAATCTTCTTTTTATTATAACCGCGAATAAATATTAATGAAGATATAAAAGTCTCAAATTTGGCTATCAGTTACTTCGAACTATTGAGTAAAAATTGAAATGAGCTTGTTTAGACGATTGAAAGTAATTAATTAAATTAAAAAGTAGAACATTACGCAATATAATGTTGTATGTGGGAGAATTGAATACTGGCTTAATTAGAAATTCTAGAACAAAAAACATATATTTGATTTGGTTTAAAGACTAGGTGTAAAATCAAACAAAATCCATCTATCTGCTTCTCTATCGAAGCGAGAGACCCGAGGTATAGCCACAGAGGGAAGAATTTCATTTCTTCGTGTCATCCATCAACGTTTAACCGACGATGCCACAATGGGATTGCGGCGAGCGTACGTTTAAAAACGTGACTGCTTCTTTGATGGATATCTCGCCTGGGAGTTGCTCCAATTCGAGGTGTTCGTCTATCGGTCGTAACTTCTTAGAACTTTTTCAACCCTTTCTCATAATCAGCTCAATTAACGCTAGTCCGTCTTCGATTTGATTGAAAATAAAATGGACCCAAAAAGAATGAGATACCCTGCTCGATAAAATAAACTAATGACATTTTTTAAATTGTTGTAACAAGCTGCGTTATGAATACAAAAGTGGATCATATTGCACACGAATACATTTTATTTGACATAAATGTAATGCATATAGGTGAGCTTGGTAGTTTTCGACGTTTATTTTTTCTAAAAATCGAAGACGAATATCCACCTTTATTTTATTACATTTTATCGATTTTTACATAACCAAATTTTATGAATCGAATCCCTCCTTTTCGCCTCTTGGAGGTATTAGGTACGTCTTGTCGAACAAAAGAAATAATAGACGTCCCCCGTCTTTTCGGAAAAAACGGAATGTGTCGGATAATCTTATCGTGTAAACCAACCGAAGCGCTTTGGGATTATAGGATCTGATCGAGAGTAAAGACAGTGCAATAAACCGAATATATTTTTTGTTTTGTGCCCTTGTCTTTAGACTCCGCAGAAGCTCAACGTGGGTCCTTAAGGCAATGACATAAGAATCCTTGGAAAGTAAAGTGTTGGGATTTTGTGGTCATCTGCTTTGAAAAATACCGATTTATTTCTTCAGTTTTAGACGATTGGCACTGAAAATATTGTTTGAATTTGGTAATTCAAATTAAAAAATCGCGACGCATAATTTCGTTAAAAATGTAGTGGTGAAAAATCTACGAAAGTTAATTTTTGTCGAGTCTAAATTTTTTACGAATTCGATATTTTTCGACATTTATTGATTTAAATCGAATCCTACCGAGCCTACCTATAGGTAATTATAAAAATATTTGAATTTCTTTAGTAAAAACACGGCAAGACTTTTCCCATATTGAAATAAATTGTCTTGGGATTTTGCTTATTCCTGTACAATGCGTTAAATTTGTTGGATTTTTCAGATCATGTTCAGCAATTATGGTATTCTTTATCGTAGCATACTTTGCAATCCTTATCTGTATTCGGCAGAGGTTGCATAAAGTGCTGATTGCTATTTCCAGAAACAATTAATACACCTTGCTTCTCCGAAGAATGTTGCCATAATATTTTGTATGTTAGATTATATTTTCTTAATCGTCCTTATTACCAATAATCAGATTGGTGGATACACCTTCCAATTTTCGGGATAATATGGCAGTCGCTTGATTAAATAACGTAATATTTTGTCGCAAATTGATGTGAACTTTATCTCTTCGATTTAAGCTGTGAATGGAAATTTTGTCTTTTTATCATTATTATTTACAGCATTAGACGTAATTAAAAATTTAAATCTTTGATGGAAAGCTAAATTAAAAATCGATCTGCTTATAAAATTTTCGGTTGTGGATTTCCCATGACTGCTTTTTCTGCGCATCACAGGAATCAAAAGAGATAAAACGGGTTGTGGGATGAACGCTAATGTATATTAGGTGGATGGAATGAAAATTAGTGCTTGGAGGAAGGCCCCTGGCCTGCGTATTTCTGGGAATGATGGTCGAAGCTAGCGAGATTGCGAAATGAAAGCCACAAGATTACACCTGAAAATAAGAGCGGCCTCCAGCTTCCTTCAGCCGGACCTGGAGTCACGAGTAACTCCAACGACGCTATTGATGGAATTCAGCGCGTCAATTACAATTTTGAAAATCAAAGATGTTGAGAGTGAGAGAGAGAGAGAAGGAAATATAAATTGAGAGAGAGAGATAAAATGGAGATAAATGGAACGATGGAGGAAGATAGAGAGAACGGGAGAGAGAAAGAGGGTATAAGGGGGAGTAGGAGAGGAGAAAGGAAAAGCGAGGATGTCGTTTGTTCCTGATGAGCTGATATTGCCAGAAACACGCAGAGATTCATTCGAGGTTCGAGGTAAATTAAATAAGTTGCTTCGTTCCGGCGTTGAGGGGATCAGAGGAATGTAGCGCATAGTTTCGAATCCGAAATCCCGTGACACTGGGAAAACATTGCTGACAAGTGATTAGGACAGCAAAGTTTAAATTGTTTATCTTGTGTAACATAGCAACAAGTTTCCACAATTTAAGTCAAATTAAGACCGTAAATATTTGCTTTCCCTGCAATAATATCCTCTTTACTGGTAAATCCAATTGGAAACGTTGTTCCGTCGTAGTTTCTTTCGAACCACTTGAAAGACGACAAAACATAAAAAAATCGATCATTTAACGATATCTGGAATAATGCAAACAGTTTAGGATTGAAAACAAGGACAATTGTATCCTCAGACATAAGCATTTTCGCCATCTTGATAAGAGGAATTCGAGTAACAGAATTATGCCGGTAAACTGAGTGACAATGAAATGACATTCAATCTCATAATTCGGGATGTTTCGGTACAGGGTTGGCCGTGATCATGACGGCGGTCAAGAGAATAGGAAAGCAGGGAGAGCGGATTCATCTCCGGAATTAAGTCCGAGTTTGCCAGCGGATTAGCATTTCTGCTTCAATAACATTAATGGACAAATCTGCTCATGACATGGCTAACAAAACCCGGAAAAAAGTGTGGGTGCTAAATCTCCAATTAGCGAGAAAAGAACACGATGGACCAAACATGCGGAAAATGCGGTGATTCGGATGCTGCGATTGGATATAACTGAATCTATTTCACGATTTTTATAACGTAAAAAGGTTTTACTGATGTGACTCTTTTAAGCCAGTCTGGCGGTATTTGTGGTGCCTTTTAGCCAAGCCACCCTCCTATTTTTATTGATGATTCCGCATTTCTTCAGTTGTTTACTATTCCTGCTACTTATAAATAATCATACCGATAGTTAATGATTAAATGAAAAAAATGAGAATTTAATACAAATTTTAGGAAAAATTTACTTAAATACAAAAATTTTTTCCCTCTTACAATATTAGTTTTGGTTGTCAAAATACACTTGACGCACTCCATCAAATTTGCGAAATAATGTCATAATCACAAAAACAAAACAAAATAGAAAACGGTCTCTCTCAAGAGTACCCCATATCCCTTTATTAATTTTTTTTAACTATACACCCTAGCTATGAAGAAAGTTAAAACTCGGAAGCAGGTTGACTAAAATAACGCATTCGTTGCTTTTGTTATGAGAAAAATTTCAGAATATTGGAGCCAGATATTGTGAGAGGACATGAAGAAGAAAGGGGTTTGGGAGATCACGAATTTGGAGTGAGGATGAAAGGAGGAGAGTGATATAAAAGTAAAAGGAGGGAGAAGAGGTCGTTAGAGATTGGGCGAAGTCCCCCGAGGGAGAGGCTGGATGGTGAAGTAAGGTAGAAGGCGAGTTAAGAGGGAAGGGGAGCGAAAGGCATGTTCGCTCGCTCGAGTGATCGAGATAAGGTAGGTGGGATGCGCCGCCATCGGGGGAAGGAATCCTCTCCGGCGAGATCGACGCCAACATGAGGCACCTCGAGGCAACGGATCACTTCCCTAGCGGAGGAGGAGCGAATAGTGCGGTTGGGTTGGCGGCACTGCTCCGAGGTGCTTCCGTGAATAACGGCGTAATTTCCGTCGTGGGGAGTGCATACATCAGGGGAGAGAGAGAAAGGGGAGGCGGCGGGGGCAGGACGGGATGTGGGGAGGGGGGGGGGGCGACACGTAATTGACCGTGCGCCGCATGTTTGTTGTCACCGGAAAGAATTTATCGAAGCGGCGGCGCAGTAGTAGAAACCGGCGCTCTAAAGCGGCGCCCTCTACATGCAAAAATGTACGTCAAGATCGATGCGAATTTTTGTGGAGTTTTCGGATAATAGATATAGCAAGAGTTAGATTACTTTCACGAAAGATTATAGCTACAGAGATGCAATGCAGGAGCGTATATATATATATATATATATATATATATATATATAAATAATATATATATATATATATATATATATAAATAATATATATATATATATATATATATATATATATAAATAATATAATATATATATATAAATAAAGGATTATAATTAATGAAAACGAATATAATGATGAAACCCCTATAGAAGAAAATTATTGACTGGACAGTTATCCGCCGGTTTAGACGTCCTACTTGATATAGGCAATTTTGTCTAGATGAGAACTATCACATGACCGCCCTTTAGCAGTAGACATATATTAATTTAAAAGCGAAAGCGTCGGGCGCCAATATTTTTACCTCCCCCCACCCCTCCCTCCGCACAACAATTACAGCTCAGCTCGTAGTTATATGTATATTTATAATCTATTTTAAATATTGGTAGTAGGAACATTAATTTTACTCTTAAAAACAATTTTTTAAACTTAGAAATACAAAGTATAGAAAATATCATTATTTCCATTTAAAAATAAATCAAAATAAAATTATAACATTAATTAAAACTTTTCTCAAATAAGCTGCGATACTTGTTTTGACATAAACACATACGTGCATTATGTTTGAATTATAATATTTTTCATTAAACATAAAAGAATGCATGTTGGAAAATAATTTTTTAATCTCGAACAATTTTATTTTAAATTATTTAAATTAGATTATGACGTACTAGCAAATATCCCTTCGAATATTTTATAAGAAAATTACTAGCCTGTTAATTGTTAATGAATAGAAATATGTGGCTAGAGCACAAACACGAAATGATACTGCTTCGTCAATAAGCAAAGAAAGAATGACTACCATTCGCCAGCTCTACAAATGAGCTGGGATACCTTAAGATAAATAACGAAGGTAAAATGATACATTAAAACATCCGAGAGGTCGACGAATTTGTGAACAAAACTGCGAGAGACACCTGCCGTGTATAAAAATGTACGTGCATTTTATAAGACGAAGTCATGAAGTCTTTTTAGATTACGTAGTACTTTCTGGATTCTGTGGACGCTCCACATTACAAGTCAAAAGAGCTTTAGGGAGAACATCTGAACCAACCTCGGTGGGCGCCACAGCGAACCTTTGCGGGCACCGCGTTGGGAACCACTGTACTAATGTGTAATGATCCCCGCCTTATCTCTCACATCCACAAATATATATGTTGGTAACGCTTTATGGAGTTACGTCTGAGTAATGCAAATTATTTAGGATTCGCCTGTTCGACATCAACTGATAATAAAGTACTTTCAGCGTGATGTCTTATAGTTTCTACGATAACAGAAAAATAATTTCCATGAGCGTTTCTTCTCCTATTTAAAACTACCATTAGAGTAGGTTATTTTTTAAAGCTGCGTTTAAAGAAAGTTAGAATCACGTAAGGATAACATGAAATTATTTAGTTTTGTAATTGTTACATACTTGAAATTCGGGGTATGCAATAAAACAAAAAAATGTCTTATAATCATTAATTTGAATGAAAATTGCATGCGCAAAAAATTACAACTGCTACATATATATAAGCCCCTGAGAAAAACATGCTAACTGCGAGAAATTCATGATATTTTCCGGAAATTCAATATTCTACAAAGAGGATAAAGTCAGTGATGCTAAGATAATGTATTTTACTGGAAAACTTGATTGATTAAAGCTGGATTTCATTTTCTGTACATGTGTGTGCATTTTCGATATATTTAACATAGAATTAAATGACAATTAAAAGTTTAACCGTTAAGAGTATGTCAAAAAATCATGAAATATAGTAACTAGGAATCTCCCTCATCATTTGGCACCTTCTCTCTTTCTCTTTCAATACATCCATCGCGTAGCTACATTTATGACTTTTGGAATGCTCATATCCCCTCGGAGTTGCGATTATTTTACGACCGCCTCTGGAAGAGACTCCCGTAATCGCCAACTGCCAAGGTCTTTCGTAGTGTGAGTGCGGCTTCCATTGTTTCCGAGTGCGGAGGAAAGATCTGCCATGCGGTTCGCGGCCGAGGGGCGTTATTTACGCGACGGATCTAAATCTTCGGACCATCGCCTTTATTTACGCTCTACCAGCATTCCAAAATGGAGGGAAGGGAGATGAGAGACAGTGGGTGGAGGATACTGGGAGATGGGAAGAGGTGGGGCTGTAAAAATCCCTGTAAAGTTTTATCACTCTCCCAATCAGAGATATAAATAATGAAAAAGTTACAAGATATATTAGAAAATGGATTCTGAACAGGAAATAGTCTGAAAAAACAGCTCAGCAGGAGAGTTATTATTTCCGCATGGCAATAATATTAAAGTTGGGGAACAGCGTTGCGGACAGTAAGACAGCTCTGTTCAACAGAAATAGACAGACATCATGGTGAATCAGGAAGGAGAGCGAACATGGAGCTGAGGCATAAAAATTTAATTTAAGAAACGGACCAAGTATAGATCGATTACTTCCTTCGATCTTTAAGAAAAGAAGGGACCCCGGGCATCTGGCACAAGAGTCATCGAATGATAGAATCAGAGTTTCAATCGGCAAGCAGAGACTTTAACGAAGAATAGATCATGAAAAAGAAAAATCCAGACAAGGGCGTGTGGTGTGGTAGGAAAGAAAAAGGATTTGAAAAGTGAATTGGTCGGACACACTCTCGAATGAATTGAAAAAAATAATTCCAGATTGGGTCCATGGAAAATGAAAGTGACCCGGAAGGAAGTCAAAGAAAATGTGCTAAAAATACTTGTTCAAAGCGGAAAGAGCAGCAAATGGGTTTCTGTGCTCTGTTAATAGGTGGGGTCTGTACGCCCATAGCCATATATCATTCAGTTCAAATAATCCAGTTAGTACGAACCGTAGAAGTGTCAGTCTCTTGAAGTTAGTAATGACTAGATAAAACCTCGTATATGTGTGTGTCTATAATTTGCGTCAGGCAGGACAGTGTGTGAGCGCGTGCGCGCAAATATATTACATTATCACCTTGAATGCGTGTTAAAAATAAAATAATAAACATAAACGTCTTTTAAAATAACAGAGTTTGTGTCTGTGTGATAAACGCAAAAGTTCCGTTTCTACACTATAAGAAAAAGATGATGTTTATGCGTTTTGAAATAAATTTCTAACAAATGCTTTATTTTTCACTTAAACTATAGTGCAAACATAAAAAATTGACTCTTGAAATGACTGAAATACCAAAGAGGTTATCTAACGAAGTGGAAAATTATAGGAAGATAAAATTTTAAAAGAGCAAAATAAATCTTACAATGAAAGATAACAACGATTAGAAGGTGATCAAACATTAAATGAGAAGCAAAACTGTGAGCCAGGACAAAAATGTGTCGAAGCTGAAGGAAATCAACGCAAACAGCATTAAAAAAGTAACAAATTCAGTTGTTAGCATTATTAAAGGAAACATAAAGGCGAATGGGTTAATTTCTGACTGAAAGGTAGGAGGAAAATTAAAATTAGTGTGGGATGGGATATGGCCAAATAAAAGTACGTGCATCGATTCGTTATCATGCCGAATGCTTTCGTCCCAGAAATGGAAAGTTAAAAGCAGCAGTAATTTAAGGAAACGATGTATCAATAAATATGCTAATTTTGCCATGAATATATCTGTGGGAGTCTATTTCAATTGAATTTAATAAACGAATTTCGCGCGTAGCATTCATTCACGTTTCTCTGAATTGCGATATACGACACGGAATAAAAATACCTAAGTCGCATCATACATATGCACATTTTTTATTATTTTCATTGGGATACAATCCAATTATTATAGCTCCGTTTACTCGGCGTTCATTAAGGCCTAATAATTAAAATCTCGCGCGGCAATTCCTGACAAAAAAAGCGCGTCCGTTCACATCTAGGATAAAAGACCTTTGGGCTGAATACATATTGCGTTCCAGTTCCATGCAGAGAGATAATAAAAAAGCAGCGGTTCCCGGCAGTCTCTAATCTCTGGGTACTGAACGGGTGGCGTGTTTGTCGCCACCCAATCCTGTGCTGGGTGCGTGGAGGGAGACAGTGTATGTACAAAAGGGGAGGAGGCACAACAATGGGCGTGCAATCTCGTTGCTTAGATACGGCTGGCCGCTTAGGGAAATATGCGTAACACAGCGGTACTGGTGCGCGCGGAGAGACGATCGAACTGCCCCTCTCGGTTTATTTTGCAGAGGCGACTCCCAGGATGCATGAGTACTTTGGGTGATCATTGGTTAACCGATGCAGCGTTCACGAGAAGGGGTTTGAAGCGGGGGAGAAGAGAAAAAGAGAGCGTGTCAGAAGATGTAGAAAGGGAGGCAAAGAGGAAGCAAGGAGGAAAGAGGAATAGTGGGAGGAGAGAAAGAGAGAAACCTTTATCGGATGTCGTAGGAGCTAGGTGGCGCCCTCTTTCGCCTCAGAGGGATTGTGGGAAGGCAAGATGAAGGGAAGGAAAGTCTTTAGTCGACAACAAGAACGGGACTAGGCTCAAAGGGCGCGTTTTGATGACGTTATCCGATGGTCAGTAAAATAGCGATATAGACCAATAATGGTAGTCCACGTCAGATAGGGAAGCCGTTCTACGGATTTGATGCCTTCGGTGGCGCGCAGTAGCAGTTACGCAGAGTCAGTTGCGCAGCTAACGTAAAAGAAACGTCGACCGTCCGAGATTTTCTCTCGCTTCGGCGGGTGTGAAATAATTTCGAAAGGTAAAAAGTCCTTCCACGCACACGACGCCGCTCAGTCCATTCGACCAATTTTTTGTCCGTTATCACGAAAACAGCTTCGAGCGAAATACGTCGTCCTTTTACAGTTTCCAATCGCGGTGTGTATGACGAACCGGAATTAAGACGAGATGCCCGAATCGGTTTAAGCCCACCGAAGAAAGTAGCCCAAGCGGCAGAGATAACGGGGAAATCCAAAGCTGAGGGCAGCAGTAAACAAGAGAAAGGGGAGAGAAAGAGATTGATTCACACCCCGGCTTTAGAGGCGCAGACGCCGTTTTCACGGCCGCACTTCACGAGGTTTTTATACTCCGCGCGGGGGGACAATAAGCGCGCGTTAAGGCGAAAAGCGCGATATGGAAGCCACGTGCGGACGCGAGGAGATAAAAACGCGTATTAACGACCGCGGAAAATCCGAGCGTTATTATTATTTTGCAGTGCGCCTCGAGGAGCGAGGGAAGGAGGCTGTAAAAACACTTTCTCCGCTTCGGCGGAGGCGTGACGGAGGAGGACTTGGCGAGGCGTTATGGGATATTAAAAACCTCTCCCTCTTTCTCTCTCCTCTTAGAAAGAATCGATGGATCGAGCCATCGCCTCGAAAGGAGGGGTTTCGGGGGAAATATAAAATTCGGCCGAGTCAGTTTTTGAAGTGGACGACGACGAAATAGGGCGACCAATCCCGTGTTTGACAGATTACAGACGGTCGAATATATCGTCACGATACGGGAATATGCGAATGCATGTTGTCACAAACTCAATGTTTGTCGATAAGAATAAAAAGGATTGAGCATTTGGATAATATTTCATACAAGAATTTTAACCACTCCCCAATCTAAGAAGCACTTTCTTTAACGTAATATTACTAACTACAGTGCTTAAGAAACTCATTTGTAATCTAGAGTTTTCGAAAAACGTCCCGCTTGCTATCACCAACTTTTGAATTCGGTTGCACATTTTTGCGTCTTTAAATTGATAAAAATTTGGTTCATACTTAATTAATAAATTTAAAAATGATGCAATATTAAGTTTGTTTTATCCATTTTACTTAGCTTAATTTTATTCTGAATTCAGTTTATTTATGATTTGCAATTTTTTGCATTTGATTTTTTTGAGATTCCAGGCGGATTTAATTGCCCCGTTTAGCCCGATATCACTCACCGCTCTCGAGATCGTGGCGCGCATCTAAGCATCTAACGCTTTCTCTTCTCCTTTTCTCTCACTATTGTTCTTCTCACCACATCCATACTAGGATATACTTTTTATGGCGACTCTCTTTCCGCATACATCTAAACTAACATGTTCTTGGAATTAAATTTAAAAAATTTCATTTATCAAACTAATTTATCCATAGGATTTAAACAGATGCACGTTGTAATTGTGTTTTGACGTCTAGTTAGATATTTTTCTTTTCTGGCAGACAACATGTTGCGCCTGAAAGTTTTGTTTTTCTCCTCCTTCCATCCTCTCTCGTCCCGACTCCGCGTTATGATCTCCTCCATTCCCACTCCAACCCTGCCTCTTTCCCTTCCTTCCTACTACTGCCGCTCTCGCTCGTTCCCACTAACTCAGGAGCGTACATTTCCGGTGGGTCTCCCTTATTACACATTTGTGATAAAGATGCCCATTACAGTAATCTAACTGTAAGTAAAAATTAAAAACTAGGCTGCCGTTTACTTTAGCATATTTAACATAACTAAACACTTGTTTTACATTAATGCCAATAAAGCCTCATTATTCTACGTCTACTTATATAATCAATTTAGTTATTTATGTTATCGCAGAGAACTCAAGCATAATTCGCATAAAGAAGCATTTTGTATTCACTTATTTTATGTTTCGTGCTTTTACTGCATATATTAGTAGAATCAGTCGAAGAAATATTTTCACACAATAAGTAGTGGTAAAAATAACTTTTTCCTACGCAAAAGTTGATAATATTTTTAATTTTATTCGCCTCTCTCTTATCTTGGCATTCTGAATCAGCGTGTTCTGAATTAATAGCATATTTCTGCGATTAATTCAAACAAAATACATTAATTCATTCAACTGTCGTTTTTAGGCTCAAAGGTTTGGTATTCGTGTTTTTTTTCGACTGCATGAAGCTCAGTTTTTAAAAATACATAAAAATAAGGGCTCTTTTTGAAGTTTACGACTTTCTGCGATGTAACAACGATTTATTAGAGTCACGGAAACGATCAATAGTCGAGATTAACGAGGGACAGATATGTAAGCGAAGTCATTTATCTCCATCGCTCGGCCACTGATAATCTCGGATTATCGAAGCAGAAGGTAACAGAGGGAGTGAGAGAGAGTGCCTGTGTATGGGTGACACTTTTCTCCCCTACTCGCCCTCCGCCGAGGTCCCTATAACTTGTCTGATGAAAGGGAGCTCCCTCCCATCCCAATCTTAATTTGTATTCAGGGTTCATTCCCTAGGGCTCGCCGCGAGCATCGTGACCAGGGTCACTCTGGAAGAGATTGGGTTTCTCTCCGTCATGTACTGACGGTATAGGGTAACGGGGAGGATTTGCGTCTTTTTGCACTATATGGCACTTCGAGCGAATGCCAGCATGGAGGGTGGAAGGGGAGAGGAGGAACTTTACGAAAAATAGTTTTTTCTCTGAATCTTACCAATTTATTCCCCTTCTCCAAATCCCTATGTTCTCCCTTCCTCTACATTCAATGCCTTCCTTCTAGTCTCATCTCACCTGCTCCATCTCTCTATCGAATTCTCCCTTCCTCCCTCTCTCTCTTCCCATTCATCTATTCATAAGAGCACATAAGTGCATAGAAAATTTAGCAGGTTCATTCAGTCGATTAAATCAATTCAAAAACTTTATATGTATTTTCTTCGAATCACTGCATAGTTGCTTTTAAGGCATATCAATGTGATAGTAATTTTGTTGTATATGAAAATATAAAGGAATAATTCAAGAATTCCAGGGTTAAAGCATGACGTAAATAAAATTAAACGTAAACATATGAAATTAAAATTAATTAATATATACAAATGGCCAAAGAAGCACGATTCTCATTCAATATTACCGTAACGATAATAAACAAAATTTGTCCCGATCAAAAAACACATCATTGAAATATTTAAATATGATCGATAATGGTCTTATTTAGTCTGCATGCTGTTATAAATACTTCAGGAATTCATGCATTAATGATTCTTACTGCGAATTAATTAAGCACTTGTCCAATAACAAACAAAAATTTTCGGAATTTAGGTTTGGACTGAAATTTATCGTCAACAGAAATAAACACCGTTCTTTGTCGCAATATATTTGTAATTTTGTAGTTCTATCTACATCTTTAAAATTACAGCTTAAAATGTCCATTAAGAATTTACGAGCATTTCTTATCGAGTTATACACCTGTAATGAAACTAATGGCCTCTTGGAAGGCTAAGAATCTAACATTATAATTTGGGTATTGCTAAACTTCTAAATCCTAAGCATCCATAAAAAGAGTCCAAGGTTAATATTTCAAAAACCCAGACGAAAATCGCTAACAATGGGAATTCTATGGAGACTGTGAATGTTTTGCTATGTGTAATAAACTCTTCGGTTGCAACGGCGAAGTTGAATTGTAAAACGTAAACTGAGGAGCATGTTACATGTTGCTATAATAGAATCTGTGAAGGAGTTGTATTGAATTCACTCCGAGCATTTCTGCACTTTTAATAATAATTATAAATTTTTCAAATTTTAATGGTGCCTTACTCGATTGTGTACTTTTTGGGTGTTTTGAGTGGTGATACAAAATGTGGCGATGTAGTCAGGTTTTACCAGATCGCTCGTTCAACCTCTGCGATGCCTCGTTAACCTACGTTGCCCGCTTCGTTCATCAGACCTATGTACACTATTGCTCCTCAAGTCTTCCGATAATGAAGCGCCATCAGTCTAAAGGGTGGCTGGAGAGCCCATTCATCCTTCTCCAGCTACACGCTATTAAGGATAACCGGACGTTCAAAATTTATACGCATCTCCAGAACAGACGGCGCACAAAACGCATCTGTCACTCCTGTGACTTTTTCCTTGATCGATTTCCGATCCCTGAGACGATTTCGGAAAATTTTCTGTTTCGTCCCAAAATAGTCTTATAATAATTATTGTTGGTTTAAAATTGGCGTTATAATCTTTACAATATCTTTTTAGACTAGCTATTACCATATGGAGAGTATATTACTGCTCTGGTGTCGCTTCTTGCCGATTTGACTAAAGATATTAAAACGTACAATTTTAAAAACGAATGGGAAGAATAGTTTTGTTTCATTAGTGTGACGGGAAAGTGCTTTTGATTACTGTGCTCTAAAAGTGTGGCAATACCAAAGAGAGACAATATCGAAAATCATTTTAAGACTCATCATTCATTATTTGATAAGAATTATCCACTGGGTTCAGAACTTAGGAAAAAGAAAGTTGATGATTTGAAATATAAATTAACGAAGCAGCAATATATGCTTACGAAGCCTGTTGTAAAATCCAAAAAAAAGCAATATTAGGTTCTTATAAAATTGTTCATTTATTAGAATCGAAGAAAGAGGCGCTTGAAGATGGCCAGCTTATTAAGGATGCATTCATTTGAAGTAGTGAGCGACGATTTGATTGATATTCAGATAAAAAAGGAAGTAATGTCAGCAATAAAAATGTGCAACCTTCAAACGACAAAATTACTGGAAGAGTGACTGCCATTTGCACGATATGAAATTTCAACTGCAGACTGATCTAAAAAAATGTGACTGGTATTCCATTCAAATTCACGGAAGCACGGACGGACTCAATAGGGTTCATATCCCTCACTAGCCAAAACTATCTTGAAAATCCCTGGTTTCCAGCTCTTCTCTTGGTTTCAACATTTTGGTCACGGACGTATGTAATAAAACATAAGCGATTTTTAAAGCGCTGCAAAGGATGTAAGGTAATATTAATAGACGTTTTTATCTTTTCTCAGAATTCAATTTAAAAATATTCAATATGATGTGTTTTTATGAATGTGGTTAGTGTCCAACTGAGAGAAAAGATAGAGAGCCAATGACCTAGAAAATTAGTAATTAGTCGTCAACTCAAGCGGCAACTCGGATGGCTATTCTCCGTTGCAGATCGATACATCCGGTCTGAAAAATGACATATTTGACAAAAATCGGTGATAAAATTATTCCTCAACAAAATAAAAACGAGGAAAAAAAAGAGACTTCAGATCGCCTTTTTCAAATTCGTATTCTAGCAAACTTTCAGATAACTTTTTTACGACGGTGCATTATCGATTTTCTTTCGTATTCACTGGGTAAAGCAGAAACAGAAAAACTGAAGAGGAAATGTTTCACTAAATGGCCAAAAAATCTCATAAAAACCTCCATTTGCCTCGGTACATAGCAGCATCATTCCTACCCAAGTAACGCAGAGGAGTTTCCTAGACGACTCGAGTAAGACCGACTTTGTGCTCGTGTGAGCATTTCCCTCCAAAACGTTTCAAGCACTCGAAGCGGATATATTTGAGAACAAGTCTTTTGGCTTTGGAACGCGAAGCCACTGGTGCATTTTCCATGGCGGCGCAAACAAACAAAGAAACTTTTCGGTCATTCCGGACGATCATCCGCCTGGCGAATCGTCAGGTCATTCATTCTTCCCTTTTCCCAACAGATGCCTTTTTAGAAGCGACCCACTTGTGCTATTTTTTGTGTTCCTCCTCAAACGTTGCATCCTTTGAATAATTAACTGAATGGCATTTATTTGCACAGGTATTTCCAATCGCGGCTTCCAAGACTGAACAAAAAACATGAGGCGAAGTTATGGATTTATTTTCAGGAATGGAGAGATGAAATCAAACTAGAAAATTTTAGTTTTTCGGTCATTTGATAGAACGTCGTCACCTACAAAAAAGAAATGAGTACATATTGCAGAATTTATGAAGGAATCTGCAGTGGTGGTGGTGTGCGCTTGCATTCTGCAAGCATATCATCTCACCTTGAAAAAACATTTATTTTTCAGACAGATATTTCATCATTACCAATATTTTTATAATTCTAAATATTTCACCTCCGCAGCGATTTTCGTTTTTCCCTTATGTAAAAATAATACATTAAAACAATCCCAAAAATCTGCAATTTTAATAATTTTATACTTTCTCCATTATGGGGTACTAATGCTACATATTTCTGCCAAATTTTAAAGTTGTAGCACTTCTAGAAGTGAAATAATATTTTTCTAATTGTTTAAAGTTTAAACATTTTTAACGGCCGCCGCAATATATTAATGGAGAGATTCAAATGTGTATTTGTGCAAATGCAATACTCTGTAAATAACTTGAGAATTTTAGCTTCGTAGCTCATCCCATAGTACCTAAACAGTTATCTATTCGTTTAAATTTTGGGAATTTTTAACTGCTAAACAAATTAAAATATCAAAATTTTTATAATCCCTATTTCGTTTTTTTTTGCAAATCCTACCTCTAAAAAAATCAGTTCCGTAGCGCATTCGGAAATACATAAACCTCGAAATATTTTTTAAACAATTGCGAATTTTTAGCGGCCGAATTGTAGCACTTCTTCAAGATTTTATCCTCCTATATGCTATATCCTCCTCCTCTGTAAGGAACGTCTATATATAATGATACTAGTAGAAGGTGCTTGCATACTACAAGCATTTCATCTCACCTTGAAAAAACATTAATATTTCAGAGAGATATTTTATCATAATAAATATTACTTTAATTCTAAAGATTTCTCCTCTGGACTGGTTTTCGTTTTTTCGCTATGGAACAATAATCGAATAAAACAA
Source organism: Tanypteryx hageni (assembly GCA_028673005.1). Lineage (NCBI taxonomy): Eukaryota > Metazoa > Arthropoda > Insecta > Odonata > Petaluridae > Tanypteryx > Tanypteryx hageni. The sequence goes on along the minus strand of CM054116.1, from coordinate 125,462,101 downwards.
ACACTAATTTTTGCAATTTTAGGAATATTATACTTTTCCCACATTGGGTATATAATGCCACACATTTCTGCAAAGTTTTTAATTTATAGCACAATTAGAAGTGAAATAACAATGATCTAATTGTTTAATTTTAAATAATTTTTATCGGCCGCAATAACACTTTCCTGGATATATTGAAATGTTTATTCGTTTACATAGACTATATTCTAAATAATTTAAAAATTTCAGCTTCCTAACTTGCCGCGTAGTGTCTAAACATTTACCTATTTGTTTAAACTTTAAGAATTTTAACTACCAAACAAATTAAAATGTCAAAATTTCTACAATCCCTATTTCGTTTTTTTTTTTTTTACAAATCCTAGCTCTATAAAAACTTTCAGCTCCCTAGCACATTAGGAAATACAAAAAACCTTGAAAATTTGTTTAAACATTTGCAAATTTGTAGCGGTCGCATTGTAGCACTTTTTAAGATTTTCGTTTTTATAGTCGGTTTTTCACAAAATCCTACCTAAGAGAAAATTTTCGGAACTGCAGCTCATCTGGAAATGCCTAAACATTAGTATCCTCCTATATATTCTCCTATATCCTCCTCCTCTGTAAGGAACGTCTATATATAATGATATCCTACTCTTCTGTAAGGAACGTCTATATATAATGATAATGATATGCTATTTCCTCCTCTGTAAGGAACGTCTGTATATAATGATATATAATATGTACGTGTGTGTATTGGATGATGGTATTTGAGGGGAGGGGCGGATCAATAGGGTGCAATTGTTACATATCGCTCGAATCTCGCCTAACCTCGCCCGCCTCTGTTCCACCTCGCCGCCGCTAACGACAATACCTTCAGGTTAGACAAGCCGGCGCCCACAGATGCATTACATGAGGACGTAAATGTGGGAATGGAAACAAAAGATTTTTTTTGCGGTAAAGTGGACCATCCGCCGGAGGCCATTTTTCCGGTGGCATAAACGCCCGATTTGCTGCCGCCATTGATAATCCAAAATGAGTAAGAATATTTTAATTTGTTCGACAAAAAGAATCGGAGTATCCTATCGATAAAATGGTTTTACCACTGAGATTGTAAGCGATTTTGAATTCGAAAAAAAAAATTAAACGCTTTGTTGGATATGTGATATCAATTTAAAATGCGAATACGCGCACACACGCTCGCAAGCACGCGCACACATACAGGCGGCGAGGAAAAAATGTGCCCTATCTGAAGAGATGCTGTCCCGTTAACATGAAAGGTAATTTAACTGAAGCCGTTGCAATGAAATACAAAGGCTTTAAATGTAATTTAAAAATTTTTATATCCAAACGATGTTGCTACGAGTAACGTTGCAGATGTTTAAACTTTAAATCCAAAACATTGGTGTTTCGCATTGAAACGTCAGGTTAAATGGCATTTAATTTAATTTAAATCGAGATAAATGAAATTATGCAACAGAGCTAAATATTTTGAAACAACAGCAAATTTTTCGAAAGAAAGCTATTATACATTGTAATCGTAACCATTTTTCCACGCATAATCATTAAATATCTCTCGTTGCGTCAACATTGTCTCCGTTGAGAGTTAATCCTCTCGCCATTGAAATTTAAACATGCTTCAAGAGATCGAATGCAAATTAAACAGCGGTTACTAAATTGCCACGAAAAATTTGGGCTGTAAGAACCGTACATCGTAGATTTTAAACGTCTTGGAACTAAGGGTCAAAGTTCTAGTCAACAAAGTGGTAGTAGGGATCGTAACTGTGGATATTGATAGTTGAAGAATTATCCTTATCGTTGGAAAACTGGTCTGGCATTCCCCTTTCATAGAGAAAAATATCTAGAGAACATATCAGAGCAACGAATTGTCAAGTCATATCAAAGGTCGGGTTTCTCGCAAAAGTTCCCGACTCGAGCTATTTATCATATAAGGTGAAATCATCGTTTATTCTTAATATTTAAGGTAATAAAGTGAAATCTTTCTGAATTGAGCAAAATCACGGAATTTTATGTAGCGTATAATTTATCACAATTATTTATCGATAATATATTACGCATAAAATTAAGTGACGTTTATAAGAAACCAAATCTTGAAATAGTCGTTATTCAAAGCGGTGATCTTTAACTAAATTGTTTGGTAGTTTCTACGATATTTTTCTTGTAGTCGTTGCAATAGTGGAGAAATAGTCATTTAATTTTTGGTGGTAAATATAGCGGAGTTAAAAGTATTTGGCGGAGCCTTTAGTTGAACAGATCGAGAACGATTGATACGATTAGGACGATTTTTTCACGATATACTGATATCTACCTCTTGCGCCGTTTAGGCATGTCACCATCTTTCATAAAATCAAGGGTTCAATTTCTTCATTTGATTAACGCAAGTGTGAGTTTATCGTATTACTCCTTTGCATACTGAATTTATTTAGAAACACGGTAGGAATTCTGGATTTGAAAAAAAGAACGCCTAAAAGAAGGAAATTTCATTTTACTGCTGTTGATTTTCGAATACGCATCGAATAGATCCACGAATTCGTTTTTAACGCGAAAATCTGACGTGTTTTTACGCGAATGTCATTCGTAGTCAAGGTGATTTGTATTGTTCCAGATTTCGTGTAATTACGTTTGATTGACTGGGATTAAAAATTCGCGTCGCATCTGTCCACTTATTCAGGAAATTTAAACGGCGTTATGAAGTTCAAACAATACCTTCCTTAGGGTAATCGAATGATTATTTACTGATATTGTGTTAATGAAGTCCGATATAGAAATTAAAATAGCTCATTTTTTAAAGGTGTTTGCGGAAAATTTCTACGAAAGTTGCGTAAGTTTTAATTATTTGACTAAATGAGAAAATTTACATTAATATAAACATATTTAACGAAATCACTTTGTATGCACTAGAAAGTAAAAAAGAAATCTTCAATTCACACAATTGATATTTCCATAATGTAAAAATAGTTATGGGCATATAAAAATTGGGTAACGTAATGTTTAAAAAATAAATCTTCATTAATATTTCTTCAACACAACTTTTAGTTGCTCAAAATTATTTTTACTTTTTGAAACATTCAACTCTGTGAGTTGTAAAATTATTGTTTACTTTTTAGAGCATATAAAAGTCGATTCATTTAAATTTTATTTCAACTTTATACTTTTTAAAGCATATCCGCCACATTTGATGGACGACAACGCTAGTAAATAAATAGGTAATAAAATTTTAGCTCACAGATTTAATTTATTTTATAACAGCCTGATAATTTTCAAAATCAAACCAAAATTTTTTTCTTTGAATAAAAATTGACGGTTCCCATCCAAAACCGTAACTCATCTTGTTAACCGTGATTTACAGATAATAGATATTAGCCACTACGATCCAACTGTGATACGAACTGATTGGAATGAATAAGTAAAAATTTTTAATCCATCTCCAATAAATTCTATAATTCAACACTGTTTGCAGAGATGCCGCAGAAAGCATTACATCAATATTATGCAGTTTGGTTAAACTTTGCAAAAGACATAAGTAGCTTGAAGTATTTTTGGTAAAATGCTTGTCCGCGTGGAATGAACGCGTGCGGAATGCACGTCTGCTTGAATAAATGAGAGGAATTCCACCAAAGGTATTCCGGGAAGCACACTCAGCGCCATCTGGTATACACTATTGTGACCTTAACTTTTTTGAGAAATTACTTTTCGTATAAGATGAATTTACGAACAAATGTTTCCCGTTAGCCGCAAGAATTTTGAATTCGTCTATCAAAAATTCGCAATTTTATTGTACGTTACATTTCCTGTTGTGGTTTATTCGGGTTAATTTTGCTTCATCGTATGGAATAAGAATCTTTGAAAACAAAAAGGATTAAAAAGAGAGCTGGAGGGAAAGAGAAATGAGATAATTTACGGAGTCTGTATCCATGTGGAAACTGAAACTGTAGAAATTAGAATCAAGACAACGATGTTCAGCTACAACTGCCATCTAGAGTTTAATCGAACTTATACATCTTAGAATCAGTGCATTTTAGAACGACACCGCATTTTGTTATTAACTTAACTTTAAAATATTTCAGAAAATTTTAATATTTACACAGAGGCGGAGGCTGTTACCATGCCAACAGGGCGGGACCTTCGAGAATTCGAGTCATCAGAAAATGCGTTTTTTTTATTTCCGACCGCAGCAGTCGACTGTCCCACCGAACGGACGAAAGTTTTAATAATTATTCTCATCTTATGAGTGCCGACACTTTGCAGAACAGAGGGGAGAAAGCCCACGCGTTAAAGCGAGGGACGGAGTTTGTGGAGAGAGATAGAGAGAGAGTGGGGTGGGGTTGGGTTGGGGGAAGACGAAAATTGGGCGACCACTGCGAACCAGAATGCACCGAAGGGTCCGAACGTCTCTAGCGAAGGACTGCCGTAATTGTGAATTCTCCCCGTGGCGCGTATTTTGAGGTCGTGGCAGGGGGTGGAGAATGGAGGGGGGGGGGGAAATGGAAGGGTGTGGCGGAGTAGGGGAGGGGGTGGAGAAGGGTGAAGGAGAGGGGCAGGAATAGGTCGATAATCCGGCACGGCGGAGTTAAGAACCCAAGAGGGCCTAACCGCTTCAACGGTCGCTCCGAAAACTTCGAACTGCATGAATTAGGCAACTGCGCGCTGGGGTTTACGGCTCAATGGTGAAGCACTCCATCAATTATACAGCGTGAATTTGTATCAGTAAAACTAAACTTTATATTACAAAAAAATTTCATTTATGTTATAAATGCTTTTGGCATCAAGAAAATTCCTCAAGATAGCAATCTGCTCTGAATTTTTAAATTTGGTAAACTAGCTTCTACACAAAATATTTAAATATTTATCCGTCTGAATAGGTATAAGGATAATATACTGGTACGTTTTTGCGTGTGGACATAATGGAGAGGAAAAAATAGTAATTACCTAATACAAAAATACGTTCCAAATAGAGTATACATTTCCATTAATCCAATTATACATTCCGATAAAAGATCTCCTAATTATACGTAATTTGCCGCCATCTACAGATTACGCCGTCTTGGAGATAATCTGTCCATAAAGTTTGATTTGGACTAATTATAACAATCCTACAGCTACAAACAATGATTTCAAAAGAAAAGAACTCTTTGATTTGAATCAAATGCATCTTTGATACAGAGGCAACCAAATGAAAAATAAAATTTCGTAACAAAATTTCCAATCGATTTTCAAGAAATATATTTTCAATTAAAAACTGAATTTTCTTTTATAATTTATTTTCATCTCTTAGTGGCTGTACAGGAAATAATTGGATAAGGCCAAAAGAGAAAAATCACCTTTCAACAAAAATATTTTTTAAGCATAGGTAGTCATTTTCTTTCTCTCTATTTAATTTGTTTCGATCAATCAGGCTGTGCGTTTACATGTTAAAGTTCGTTACGTTTCACGCAAATTTTTGTAAACGAAAACGAATTGTTGATAAGAGTGTAAGCGAACATAGCTTGACAATTTTTAGACAGATAGTAGGAAGGAGCATTTAGTCGGGGATAACATATTCGTGTATTGTTCATTTAAACAATTATTATTCAACCAAATGAATAAGCCCGTTAAAAACGGGATTTGTAATAACAAATATAAGAAACAAATTAGACAATTTTATTATAATATTATATTATAGAAATCTTACCAAATTTGGTTAAACTGGCTGAATAAACGGCGTTATGGACAGAATGACTGAGTGACAAAGAGAATCAGGATTTTATTATTAACTAAGAATGTAGGTGCGATATGCATGTATGTACGCAGGTATGTTTAGAAAATACATTAAATCCTCACACCGTTCTTTCAAGCTGAACCTTAGTTCAGTAGTTTTTTCTTGCCTTAGGCTATTCATATGTTCACTCCCCAAATCGAATTTTCTCTTATTCTTTAATAACTCAATCATGTACGGTTTTCCTTTTCAGTCTTGTATATAAACATTCACCTTTATTATCCAACTTTCATTTATTATCTGTCGATCGGTCATTTTTAAAAGCTAATGTCAGAATTCCATTGAGTTTGCTTTGCGTTAGCACGTAGATATGCTTTCATCAAACGATTTTTGTGAACTAGGCGAAAAAATGTTCTAAGCGAATGCAAATTTTATGTTCCCATTTCCAGATTAGAAAAAATTACCAGGTGCCCAATTGTTATGCGAGACGCTTCTTATTACATCACCCGAGAACTGTGAAAAACACATTAATCGCTCATCTTCAGATGGATATAGCTTTGAACTTTTTGGTGGATCTCTTGCTTAAAGTTGAGATTTCAACTAACAGATGGATGAGTTAAACCTGGTTCTCCATATACTTCTATTTTCCGCTGTCCTCTTCATATCTTGAAAACTCTCTCTTTCAAATTATCTATCAGCAGAAACCTTTTCCTACCTCTTTCCCTTTTTCCATCTAGTTTTTCTTCTAACACATCTTTAATAATACTCTCTCCCCTCAAGTAATGTCCAACCCAGTTTGCCTTCCTCTTTCTAATAGTCTGTATAATCATTCGCTTCTCTCCTACTCTTCGTAGCACTTCATCGTTATTCATCCTATCTGTCCATTTTATCTTCAGCATTTTACTCCAAATCCACATTTCAAAGCTTTCCAAGTGTTTGATGTCATTTTTCCTTAGCGTCCAAGTTTCTGCCCTGTACAAAGCTGTACTACATACATAGCATTTTATGTACTTCTTACGGGTATCGTTCCTTATATTCCTCGTAAGTAGGTGTTTCTTTCTTCTGAAAGCCGTTTTTGCTTTTTATATTCTAGTCCTGATCTCATCCGCACATTTTGCTACTCTAGTTATGATGCTTCCAAGGTATTTATAGTCGGAAATTGTTCTAAGGCTTTCCTCCAATACTTATGTTCAGATTCTGTTCTTTGCCCGATATTCGAATGACCGTGGAATTTTCTGTATTTATTTCCATACCATATTTTCTACCTGTTATGTTTAGTCTATTTATCATTTTCTGAAGTTCCTCTTCCGTTATTACTAGAAGTACTTGATCATCCGCGTATTTTACTGTTCTTATAATCCTTCCTACAATTTTGAAATCTCCTGAGCCTTCTAACACTTCTTGCATTAGATTTTCTCCCGATTCGGCTCAGAGAGTAGCGCGTAGAATTCTCGAGCACAGTAGGGATATTTTAGGCTAGAGAGTAGGGCAGGGTGTAGGTCAGTTTTGGGTAAGGGGATAATCGATGCGTTTGTAGAAAATAAGAATTCCGAGAGATTATCTTATGATAGAATATACTCCGAGCGTAACATGCAGCACCAATTTCGCGATAGGTCATTGATAGAATGTTCCGTCAAGGGCGCGACGGGTCGCAATTCCAATGCCATACAGTCGTGGGAGTGATTCTGATGGGAGCGCATGTAGTTTTAGAGTAGAAGAGAAAGTCAAGGGTGAGATTAGTATGCGAAGTGATAGTAAGAAATTAAACGCCGTCGTACTGAACTGTCGCAGCATCCGTAGAAAAACTGCTGAGTTCGAGCATATTATTCGCAATCTGCACGCCGACGTCATGATAGGCACAGAAAGTTGGTTAACGGACGAGATTCAGAATCAGGAAATATTTCCTAGAGCCTATCGTGTCTATAAAAAAAATCGCTCTAATAGATGAGGCGGGAGGGTTTTCATAGCGGTTAGTGATCAGTACGATAGCAGTGAGATTCCGATAAGTGACGAGGATATCGTGTTTGGTGCCGCATAGGTAAAGATGGCTCCAAAAAGATGTTCTTATGCTCGTTTTACAGGACACCTAACGCTGGTGTAGATTGTATTTTAAGTCTCGAGAAACAACTATCAAAGCTTAGACTGATAAATCAAGACGGAATCGTTATAGTCGGTGGTGACTTTAACTTACACTCAATTGATTGGAAAAACCTATGTTTCGAATCTAGAGGTAAAGAGCGCGAATCCTGTGAGGCATTAATCTAAAGATTCTGCTAGCACTCTCTCCTTCAATTAGTCAGAACGCAAACGCGATCGGGAAACATATTAGATTTATTAGCAACTAACGTCCCAGAAAGAATAAACAAAGTCACCATTGAAGATGGGATAAGTGATATGCAGAGTGTAAGTTGAAAATCGATAGGCACCCTAAGCCTCAAAGAAAGTTTTATATATTTGCTAAGGCGAACTTTTCAAGCTTCAGGTCGCGCCTAGGTGAAATACCACCTGGCTTCCGTGATATGACCGAACGATCAGATGCTGAGTCGTCATGGACACTATTCAAGGATATAATGTTAAAGGGCATCGATAAGTATATTCCAATTAAATTGAAGGTCGACAATAAAGAGCCACGTTTGGTACAATAAGCAAGTTAGGAGTGCGCTTAGGCGTCAGATAATAAGCCACGCGAAAATAAAAAATATGCCGTCTACATCATCCGATGAATATAGAGCAACTAAAGTTAAGACGTATAAGGAATTCCGCGCTAAAACGAGAAATACTATGCGCGAGGCTTTTACTAACTTCCGGAATAATGTATTAAATAATTATTTGAAGGAGGACCCTAAAGCGTTTTGGTCCTATGTTAGAGAGGTCCAAGGTAGAGGCCCTGCCGTACCTTCCCTGCGTAATGACTCGGGTGCCGTTATTCATGAAAGCGTAGAGAAAGCCAACCTGTTTAACGGCCATTTTGTGAAAGCATTTACAGCCGTCAGCGACCATTGCGTACATTATGCACCCGCAATAAGGGGGGACCTGATGGACGATATAGTACTTTCTGAGGTGGGAATATCAAAGAATTACGTTCCATCAGACATAACAAAGCCACTGGCCCCGAAGAAATTCCTGCTCGCGTTTTAAAAGAATTAGCTGAAGAGAATAGCACCTTTTCTTCGGATAATCTTCGAGAAATCCATTTCTCGCGCAGGGGTCCCTAGCGACTGGAAGTTAGCGCAGTGTACCCCAATTCATAAGAGCGGGGACAAGGAGAACCCAGAAAATTACAGGCCGATTTGTTTAACTTCGATATCGTGTAAGATTCTCGAGCATATACTCGTTAGCAACATAATGCGATTTCTTGATAGTAATTTACTGTTAGATGATTGTCAACACGGCTTCAGGAAAGGTAGGTCAGGTGATACTCAGCTCGGTCTTTTAGTTAATTGTATACTGAGAAGCGGAGAAAAGAATACGCAGGTCAATGCCATCTTCTTAGATTTTAGGAAAACCTTTGATAAGGTACCTCACAGGAAGTTAATAACGAAATTAGAAACCTTAGGCGTTAATTCAAAAATCGTTAGTTGGATCCGTGAATTTTTAAATCATAGGAAGCAGAAGGTTGTTATAGATGGGAAATCTTCGAACATAGTGGAGGTTGTCTCTGGCATTCCGCAGAATAGTGTAATTGGTCCGTTATTATTTCTAATTTGTATAAACGATATCAGCTCAGTAGTCAGAAGTAAAATTAGGCTTTTCGTGGACGACACCGTCATCTATAGAGAAATAAGCAATCCGGAAGACCACCAGTATCTCCAAAATGACCTAGAAGCTATTTCTGCATGGTGTAAGGAATGGCAGTTAGAGATCAATCAAAAGAAAAGCTGCGTCATCAACTTCTGGAGAACCAAGAGTATCTCGTTGGATATTAATTATTCGTTGGACGAAGGAGAGATTCCAGTTTCAGACTCGATTAAATATCTCGGAGTCACAGTCCATCGTGATCTCTCGTGGGACGCCCACATTCGCCGATTGATAGGTGCCGCTAACAAAAAGCTGGCCTTTATAGGGAGAATAGCTCGAAATAGCCCCGAAAAAGTGAGAGAATTACGTTATTCATCCTTGGTTAGACCGCAGGTCGAATTTGCTTTAGCTGTGTGGGGTCACTACGAAAATGGACTCACTAATGAGATAGAAAAGGTTCAGCGCAGGGCAGCTAGATTTGTAAAGTGGAATTACGATAGTAAACAAAACGTAACATCATCAATAGAAAATCTTTAATGGACATCGCTAGTGGAACGTAGGCTGCAAGCTAGATTTAAACTACTGGAAACATTTATGTCGGAGGGATTAGCGAATGAGTTAGTAGGACTTATCAGAAGCCCGACGTATCTCGGAAAGCAGGACAGTGAGGATAAGATTCGCGAGAACGACTGTTGAACGGAGCGATATAGAGGATCGTTTTTCCCTAGGACGATAAGTGACCAAAATAGGAAAAGGTAACGTAGGAAAACTATGGACCCTTGGTGCACTGCACCCCCTGCCATTCACCATAAATGTGACTTGCAGGGTATAATGTAGATGTAGATATGAATTGAAAAGGGTCGGCGATTGGCAGCAGCCCTGTCTTACTATTCTACGGATATTCACTCCGCAGGTGTCCGCATTCTCCAACCTGACCTTTACAACTTGATTCATAAAGATTCTTGATCAGCCTCTTGTCTTTCTATTCAACACCTATATCCTTTAATATCTTCATCAACATTACCCAATTTTCTCTATCAAAGGCCAGTCTACCAAGCACGCAGATAACTTGACTGTACTCTATTGCCCTCTCTGATATGATGATCCTCTGATGATGACAGAGGAATTCTTAAAACACTGTTGTAAAGAGAGACACAAAGACATTTTTTGTAGGAATCAGATTTTGTTTTAACGTTTTTGTTTTTGTTTAATTAATTTTAATCTACACACAGTACCGTATATGTTGCTTTCTGGGCGCTTTGCGATGTTGCCAAATGTCTCCTTTGTCTCCCTCGCCGGTAGGCGGCCATGGCCCGCACAAAAACCCCCTTATCTCCTCTTAAGTTTCGTCCTCACTGATTTCGTCGCTGCTGGAATCCTCATCGAGGTTGATAATTAAGGGTTCCACGATATTCTTTATTCGCGCTCTACCGCTGCTTTTTTTGGTAGAACTTTCTGAAGGACGCACATTTTCCTTGCACTCATTACTTACATTTACTACAGTCCTTTCACTAACATTACAACACAGTGCAGTATTTTTAACAACTTGATTAGCATCAAATTTAATCACACCATCTTTGACCATTTGAAAAAATGTTCTAGCACTTTGAATGCATTTTTCTCATGGCTACGTAATTTTTTGTTAATCACAAAAGTCTCACTTTCTAAATTATTTTCTTGATCACTCGAGAAAAGACCGTATCTGTTATTAATAATATTTTCTATTCGTTGTAAAGCTAGTCGCTTTTTTCGAGGCAGAGCGAAAACACGAGGCACCAACTGGACTGAGATGAGACACTAAATGAACTAAGAAAACAAAACTCTAGACAAAACAAGTACCTTCTTTATTACTCATTATCTGAGTCATTAGCAACCTCCAATGAGGCTAGATAGAGAGAGAAAGAGATAGGAGTTTAAATCCCGCTCAGTCATCCCGCACGCCAGATTGGTGTGGCAACGTCGCTACCTACATCAGCATAGGAAATGAAGCGCCTTATGGCTACAAAGAAAAATATCTATATAAATTTATTAAAAGTCTTTATTAAAAATCTGATTCCTACAAAAAATTTTCTTTATGTCTTTCTTTACAACAGTGTTTTCAGAATTCCTCTATCATTTTTCTCCACTGACGAGTTTTTTTTTAAAGTTGTAACCCAATTAAAACCATTGTAATTAACATAGAGCTTAGAAAATTATTGAATTGCCTCTATTTTATCTTAGTTCATCACTGTTTTAAATTTCAAAAGATTTTGTTCAGTAGTTATTCGTTTATGAATTATTATATATGACTACTTTCGCGAAAGTTGGCTACGTAGCTGGTTTTTACGGGTAGTTTCTGTGTTTAACTCGCCGTAAAATTTTACATTTTCTGTTTGAAATATTAAAAAAACAAACCTTATTAAGCATAAAATAAGCTTTCCAATGGTATTTTTGTATATTCTTTTTAATAAACGTAGCGCAAATGATCGCGCGTCAAAGTTGAGATGCACGTCTTTTTGACGCGGACAGTAAGTACCTCAGCCTGTATTCCACGGCTGCCTGTGGCTTTCACTTTTTTTAGTTCCACTATCTCTTTTTCTACTTCGCTCTCCATCATACTTGGTCCTAAGTTGCCTTCTTCAATGTTTTCCTCATCTTCCAGTTTTATTTTTGCCGAATCTGCCTGCTTGCTGTATAGTTCCTTAATGTATTCTTCCCATACCTGTGCTACGTCATTTGTTTCTGAGACTATCTTCCCATCCGTATTCATAAATCCTTTACCACAAATTCCATTAGACTTCTTATCTTCTAATTCCAGTGCCCTAGCGTACATCATATCGTACCGTCCTAACTTCTCCATTTGTTGTATTTCATCGCAGTTTTCTTTTATCCATTTTTCAGGCTTTATCTGTTACCGTTTTCAACTTGTTTATACGTTTATAGTTGGCCCTAACTTCTTCACTGTTAACGTTTTCCCATTTTCGTCTCTCATCCATTTTTTCCAGCATTTACTTAGTGATCCATGATTTTCTGATTTTCTTCTCTTGTTTTTGCAATCTCTTTATCCAAGGCGTCCTTGATACTGGTTTTAATTTCTTTCCATTGTATATCAACGGTCTTTGGTATGTTTTTCAAATTTCTTAGGCAATCTTCCAACTTCATGTTGACTAAATCCTGCCTTTCTTTCAGTTTTTATAGGTCCCATTTCTGTCTTTCTCTTTTCGTTTTTCATATTTGTTTGAGCTTTGTACTTACGTCAACTATTAGAAGACTGATCTGAATCAATGTCTGCTCCTGGTAGTGTCTTGGCGGTCTTTATGCTGTTCCTGAATCTTTGTTTTACTAAGATGTAATCTATTTGGCATCTCATTCTATCTCCTGAGCTTTTCCATGTGTATAACCTTCGTTTATGATTTTTGAACCCTGTATTAGTCACTACAAGGTCATTATTGATGCAGAATTATACCAGCTTTTCCCCTCCTCTGTTTCCGTATTACCCGACAACATTTTCTTCCTGGCCTTCTCCAACTATGCTGTTCCAATCTCCCATTATTTTGCATTTTACTTTTCCTCTTCCGCCTTCTACGTAAATGTAATTTATTTTCTCATATATACATATATATGTGCATACATATATTCTCAGCTTATATTATATTTAGTACACATCATTGAAATATTCGTATCATAGACTAACTCAAAACTTAACAAACGCTACATATTTTGAGTCTCTAGTTTCAATAGAAGATAACCTTCTAAATCTTGAAATGTCAGCAAGACTCCTACAAAGAGTTGCAGTGATCAGGTTGTTTTACCATCTCTAATCAAATCACCTTTTTCATTTGGAGAACTGGAAACGGAATGGTAAGATATGAATCTCTTTATAAAGACGAGTGCGAATGATGGAGATCTCGCAATCAAAAATGCAGAGGCACTCGGATTTTAAATGGTACGCAAATTACAATTGGCAGTCACCTCAAAACTTTGGAATTTTCTCTTTTACTCCAGCTCTGAAAGACAAGGAGTTGCAAATACTCATGACAAACTACGTAACTCGCTCCCCACTACTTATTTTAAAAAAATTCGCCCGAGTGCAATACTCCTCTATGTAATTGAGTAAGTCTTACATAATAGCCTGTGTTTTGCTTTTTAAAAGCCAACAGAAATTGTTTTTATACCACAGTAAGGGCATGTACCAGAATAGGTAATATAACATCATTTTTCGACATTTCCCATATATGCTTTGAAACCAATGCTTTCCTCTAATAAGCTTTTTATCTCCACGCAATTTTTTTTACCGATTTTCGCTCTCATTTTAAATAATTCTCTTAAAACGACAAAGTAAGATTTAATTAAAAAAAATGCTAATACCGTACACATTTTCGCTGATATATCGAATGTTAATTATTATTCCAGGCTCAATTAATTTCCAAAGGATCGCATATTGCACGATTCTACAGTAGAATTAAAATTATTCAACACCGATAGTTACCCTCCGAATGGTGAATCGAAGTTTATGCTCCTTTGAGTTGCTGATACACGTCAATCTGTGTCGATATGGACAGGATTTGTAAGGTAGACAGAGAAAGTGCGTTCTGAGCAAAATTTCTTCCAACTGATCAAAAGTAAAACACGTATATATTGGAAAAATTCTCTGAATTCAGAGGCAAGGAATCGAGTGACAGAAGATTCCATCGCAAGGACTGAACCTAGGCTTATTGAATGGAACGCTTATTCTGGGAATCAGTATAATTTTAAGAACACGATGAGAGCAAATTTCAGATTATTGTGCTTAAATGCTAAATTATCGCAATAAAAAGTAGTGAGTTTTACATTTACATCACAAGATTTTTTGCCGCGTTGTTTGGTTAATTATTTTTAAAAATTGTGATTTTGATAACTATAGTATTTCTTCCAATTGAAACGCTTTAATACGCAAAACCTAGTAATCGATTAATGAAATAGAAAAAAACAATATTTAAGTTGACATGCTGGATAAAATTTCAGCTGTTTTGATGCTATTTTTGCTTTGGTTACAAATACGAAATATTTCAATGGTACGCCCAAGCCTCCTCATAATCAATCTCCCATTACATGGAATATCTCCTTATAAACAAAATAAAACGGAGTCTTTGACCTAGTGTAATTGCCGTTCTAATCCAACCATTTATAATCAGAAGAAAATCTATCCGAAATCCGTTAATTCCTCTCATTCAAGGGATCAGATTCGAAAGGAAAGCGGAATTCTAAGCGCCTTCCTGCATTTCATTACCTCTATATTCTCGAAGTATCTATGTATTCCTTCTTAAGCAATGTCGGCGATTCAGACTTCAGCGCCTCCACCGATACTTTGCCGAAGTTGAATTCGGAAAAAAATTCACTTTACATGAAAAGAAATTTCAGAAAATCGGATGAAAATAAAAAACATATCATTTCGAGATTATGTGACCTCCACCTGGATACTGTATCTTTAAGAACTGACTCTTGAATGAAGCACTTAATACTATTTCAATTAATCAAATAATTAACACTATTTAGATGAATAGGGAAAAAATGATATGTACCTACATAAATTATATATATATAGTCACAGACAGTGAAAATCCGATTTAGCGCCACCGTTTGTCCATTATTTACATTGACGCTAGAGCGGAGATGACGGTAAATCGAGGACAGCATTTCCCAACCGTTGGTTCGCGTACCCCTAGGAGTTCGCTAAATAAATCTGAGGGGTTCGCTAGAAAAATTTGGTAATGGAGTCTTTTTCCCTTTCTTGATTCTACAAATCTTGCAAATATTGTAGTTTCTTTCAAATTAGTTACATGGTTTTATTTTTAATTATTTATTATGCTTCAAGAATTATATTTGAATTTTACAGGGTACTAACTAGGAACTGGTGACAATATCAGAGATTCTGATTTTATTGTGAACGTTTACATGCTAAGTGCTATATAAACTTGGCGAAATTTACTCTCCATTATAAGGGGTTCACTGCCAAAACTGTTGCAACTCAAATGGTTCGCGAAGATAAAAGTTTAATCCAAGGGGTTCGCGACGAGAAAAAGGCTAGCTCAAGGGGTTCGCGAAGTGAAAAAGTTGGAAACCTCTGCTATAGGTACACATAGGATAGAAGTTCTGTTCACAATAATTCGTGGGTGGAATGCGGAGGTGGCACTATATAGGTAGCTCTAAATCGGGGTTTGACTGTATGAATGTATGTACTAATCATTTTACATTTTAAATTATGCTTAAAGTCAAGGGGTGCACAATTTATCATTCCATGATGTTTTACATTGATTTTCAAAGTTGGAGTTTTCAGAGTTCGACAGAGGAATACATGAAGCCTTAAAATTTTCACTATTACAGGTTGGGTGTTTAAAATTTTACATTTTAAACAAAAATGCAATAACATATAAATAACTCTTTAAATTCTATAAAATATACTATGGAAATGGAATGCGGTTGCGACAAGCTTTCTGTCTCAATTAGTAGAATATAAATGCACTTATTTGTGAAAATGTTGTATCTATTCTAATAAAGCTTATTCTATAACGTGTATCGCACTCTGAGAGAGTGTTGCGAACAAATTTGCTATTATGGTTGTATAATATTAGGGATTTATGTAAGGATAAGAAAATTACGATAATTAGTAATGTATACTTAAAACAATAATTTATAGCAAAGCAATGTTTTTGTTAAAATGCTATTTGAGTTGATTCGTAAACAATTAAAAAATGCTTAGCCATAATTATTTGTTGGTTAGCAATATATTTATAACCAAAACTGATCAATTTAATCCAATCAATGCCGTTGAATATCACAATATTTAAAGAAAGTAAAGTAAATAGATTTAGAAACAAAACTTATAAATTTATTTAAATGAAACGTTTTAAATGCCATAAAAAGCAAAAATATAAAATTCGCATACCAGTATGTTCCAGAAAGTTAAAAAAGGTTTAGGCATATAAAAGTTGCATAGCGTAAAGTTTAACAAATAACTATTCATTTTGTGTGTAATTATTATGCATATCTCAATGTGATGAATAATTATATTTTTGATAGAAGAGTGATAAGGTGAAGACGAGGAGAATAGTTGAGAGAAAGGGAGGAGAGAGGGAGGAGAAGAGGAGGGAGAGATGGATGGATAATGGGAGTAAGAGAGACAGAGATAATGGGAGTGAGAGAGGGAGGAGAATAGGAGGGAGAGAGGGAGGTAGAATGAGAGGGAGTTAGAAGATTGGGAGAAAGAGGGAGAATGGGAGAGAGGATGAATGGAAGGAAGACAGGAGATTAGGGGAGAGAGGAGAATGGAAGAGAAAGGAGGAAAATAGGAGGGAGTAAGGGAGGAAATTGAGAGTGAGGCAGAGAGAAAGGGAGAAGGAATGCGAAGTGCCTTAATTTTCATACTTTATTTATGTACACCCACTATATTTGACGGGAATTACACTAGTACAAATTTTAATTAAACTTGTACAAGGTAACCGTAATAACAACGGGTGGGAATGAAGGAAATATTAAATAAAAATAATAGATCATGTAGACTTTATTAAGCGTTAATTCAAAATATTCACTTAAATAAACAAATCCTGGCTCATTGTCAATATTTGATAAACCTTACAAAATACAAGTTAATTATATCGTTGTTATCAAACTTCAATGATTTAAAACGTTCATTAAAGTTACACAATATTCCAAACCGTGTACTTTGTAATACTAACTATAAAGTACGCTTGAAAATACAATCAACAATTAATTTGTTATATAAACAAAACATAAACGAAAATGAAAAAGAATAGTTTACGACCTGCAACATAAACGAAAAATACTAATTTTTAATAAAATAAAATGAAAAATTCTAATGGAACAGTTTGAAATATTTCTTTAGTTTCGATACAAACACGACACATTCCTTTCATTACTAGAGGCGCTAATAATTATACTTTCGACGCGAGTCTAAATAATGCACAAATACACTCACTACGACTCAACTTTAATCTGCACAACTCAAGAAATACCATTCTACGCCAAGTGTTACTTATTTAAGTAAACAAGTTATATTGTCCCATGCCAAAACAGAATTTGATATATGTACGTGATCTCGTGAAAATACTAGAATTACGACAGCGTAAGAAAATGACAAACAGAGACTTTTGTTGTAATTGAGCTTATTTTACCCCGTAGGGGCGATATTATATGACAGACCACTATTTTAGTTATTATTGTATTAAGAATAAAGTGTATTGCTCTGAAGTGCTTGCGTAATACGAGATTTGTTTTTCAGGTAAGAGCTAATGCTTATTGGAACTGCATTGTGCAGTTAACCGTGTCAAGAGTTTACAATTTTCCTACCTGCACGAGTATTCATATTAAATTTGGAGATATAATCGTCATTTATTTAGTAATCCATTTTTGTAATGTTTTTAGCATAATATATGATGTATTTTCATCGGAAATGTGAAGTTTTTATTTGATGGATTTTGTTTGGTTAACAAACATGTCGCTTTTTTCATGATTTTGCTGTTGACTTTACGCTTGGTTTCCAGTTGGTTCATACTTATGTCTGATGTATTAAAAGAAGAAAAAAGAATAAATACACAGTTAATGGTTATTTTAAGTTTCCGACGCATCAAGTGCTTTAGTGAGAGCACATTGCATTTTAATTTGCATTGATAAGCCAATGATTTCTTTAAATAAAAGTAGTAAAGGCAAGGTTCTGGATTTTTTTACTAGATAAAATCTTTTGGGATATAATCTGGAATCAAATGAAAAAAGAGTGCGGCTTCATCAAGCATAAATTCTTAGAACACATGTTTGAAACGTGGCCTTAACACAGCTGGAACTATAGTTTACTTTTGATACTCAATAGCCAATAGAAATGCTGTAGCTATCCATTTTCTCCACATCCACACAGTTCTCTCCGACTGACCTCCAACTTGGCCACTTTAATGCGACGGGCTTGCAAAGACTGACGAGGATCAATAAGAGTACGTAAAAAGTATATCGGACATACATAATGGCCGAGTTGAAAAAAGGTTTGGTACAATTGAAATAAAGTATAAAAACTGACATGGAAATTGGTTGGTGATATTGACAAAACAATTTGATCATCATCGACAGATTAAGTCAGTAAAAGGATGTCAACGTAAAAATGAAGGTCATGGTAAAAATATGAAAAGCGAATTTGATGGTGTGACATGAAGTAGGCATATTACAGGTATAAACGAGTGGAAGGGTAATAGAGACACCTTCGCAAGGAATCGGGGAGGAAGTGAACGATGGTAATGTGTATGATGTTTATATGTGATTTACGTATACTTAAGTTTCAAAGAAGAATAAGAGAATCAACAAGTGTGTTTGAAATAAACATATAGTTTAATATGGCGTATTTTTTAAAATAAGTAATCGCAATATTCGTAACGAATCGAAAACGGCTTCGACGAATTTTATGATTAGGATGCGAAATAATTGACCTTATAGGCAAAGAATAATATCGTGGGAGCATTAGAAGGAACGCGGGCAAATCTGACGAGCTATCGACCTGGAAACGCAGGGGAAATGGAAAAACGTGACGAATGAGAAAAACGTTGGTTCAAAAGACGTACGAAATATCACGATATAAACGGGTCGCTGGTGAAAGAGATAGAAGTCCTGAATACGTTCTTCGAAGGACAGGGGCTGTCACGATTGCAGATCTGACACGGAGTTCCCTCATTACAGGTGACAGAAAATGTAGAGAAGAAATAAGGATTGGAATTGCTAAGGAGGCTCTATTCGAAAGAAAGGAAAAACGAAAAAAATCGGAGGAAATAAATAACGGAAAAGGAGGAGTAGGTGTCTGCCCAAAATTCGTGTTACAATTCATACGCGACGGTGGCAAAGAGAAAGAGAGATAGAGAGAGAAAGAGGCTAGAGATTAAAATTAAAGATTTCAGAAATAAGGATTCGGAGAATTCGAGGAAGGATAGTGACAAAATGTATCGCGATAAATTTAGGGCATAATTACATTGAGTCAAAGCGAATGTGACTGAAGGAGATGGTATATTTAAAAGAATTTCAAGTTTTGGAAGAACTGCGAGCGAAAGAATCATAGAATGTGAAAGCAGCAGAGAGCTCAGACATACAAGTAAAAATTATAGGACCGACGAGAAGACAGAGAAAGCTGGCAAAGACCCAAGTTTTTGGCAGAAGGTGAGGTCAAAACGCTCTAAAGTAATGACTAAACGAAATAAACGATCGAGGAGTAATGCAGGCTGGTTTCCCAAAGTTGACGTCCCGAATTGATTACTTGTACTGAGAGGAAATGTTTCAACATGTGCTAGTCATTCCAAGGAATTCTCATACCATAAATACCATTTGTAATTCATAGTTTATCAATGATGCAGAAAATTTGGAAAACAAATTAATAGAATATTATTAGGCTTAAAATACTAAAAGCATTGTCAAAATCTCTTTCTGAGATTATATTCTACATGTATTGTTTAAATAAACGAATTTAATAAATGTTACTGTTTATACTCCAATATGTATGGATTAACTGTCCATTAAAGGATATTCGAGTGAAAAATAAAATAACCCATTTGTTCACTCATCTATGCTCAAGCCGAGTCCGAAGAATCTATATTCTTTTTCTATTAAAACATTACAAACCTCGCTCCGATATCACAATTTTAAGATATTTTAAAGTATTAAAGAAAACAACTTTGCACGATGGAATTGAGACTTCCTATGTAAAACAAATAGGAAAAAAACGTTACTGGAATCGAACCCGGGACTTCAATCTTTGCCGAATAAAATATATCCTGCAGGCGGGCCCTGGCAGCACGAGCCTCATACCAAGTTTCATTAAAATCGGTCTATTGATGCAAAAGTTGTTAGTAGGGGACACAAACACAGAGACAGGAAAATTTCATAAGGGCATATTTCCTTTGGAAACCGACCTAAAATAGCCTGCTTTGGAACTTATGCAATGCTTTCACAAGCAAAAAGAATTATTAACCATCAAAGTTACCACCACCGGCACCCCTAGTTAATTTGAGTTACAAGCAATATTTCGGGTCAATGAAAATTCAGGGAATCATTCCTATTACTTTGCCTTCGATTAAAGTCACAGTGCGAGGACGTAACATTCGATCCTGGCAAACTTTTGTTGTTTTTGTTTTTTTGTTGCATGGCACTCGATTCCAAGCTTCTTACCTGATGACGCAATTGTCCGTATTTTCGAACCACTGCCCCTCGCACCCACCCATTATTTCTTTTTCTCTCACGCGCGCCCTCTTTCGGTCAGCGAGGTCTTACTCCGCCTTATCTCTTCACTTCGACAACTCCTATCATTCCTTCCTCTCGCTTGTTATCTCATCCGTCTCGAATCTTTCATATCGGCCCGCCGCCGCCCACACTAAGCCACACCGCACGGTACTCTTTTCACACCCCTCCCATTGTTCTGCCTTTCCAAATCACACATCCTCTCCATCCTCGAGATCCCGTCTACAACTCACGCCCTCATCCACCTTTATCGATCCCCCGCCACCTCTCCTCCACATCCCCTATTTCCTTTCCGTCTCCTGTCTCTCTCTCTCTGACCGTGGCTATCATATTAGTCTTCCAAATCCGCACGAACCCAACCAGTAATTCAGTTTGGACTCTCTTCGACTCTACAGGAAATGACCCGCTTCTCCCAATCAGACTTCCTCTTCCCATTCTTTTTTTGCCCGCTTTAGCCCTATGAGAACCTCTCCCCACTCGCCACGACCTCTCCGCCTCTCGTTTCCCTCCCCTCCGCCTCCTACGGCGCTCTTTCCTCACTCCGCCGCCGCTTCTCCTTGCGCCTCTAACGTCCTTTTTGCGCTCTTCCTTCTTGAAAACACCTTCCGCGCCCTTCTCCCTCACTTCATCCTCTCAAATTTCCTTTAAACGTCTCCCCCATCCATCTACATCCTCATAACCTATTTTTCCCTCGCCAAGGCGCCTTCCTAACCGCCGTCTCCCGCACGCCACAAATAAGTTCCGCTCCAACTCCTCCCCTCCTCCTACGTAATAATCCCACCTACTCCCGCCATCTACTCTCATCTCCTTTCCAATGCAAACTCTCCCTCCCTTTATTCCACCCTCCTCCCTCTCGCTTCTTCTAGCTTCCCTCCCTCTCGCCTTCTCCCACTAGTCACACTGCCGTCTCCTATCCTGTTTCACCGCACCTCGCAATCTCCTTCCAATTTCTGCCTCTTTTCCAGCATCTCCTCTTCGGGTCTTTTCAATTTTCGATCATTCGTATAGACAATAATAGACTTTTGAATATATTCACACGCAGATGCTGCATGTATAATATTATATTTACGTAACTGACCCTAAAAAACATGACGTTTTGGAATGTGATAAGCATTTAATTAACATTAAATGCTTTCAAGATGTAGACTTTAGCTAAGCGTTAATTCAAAACAGCAGCATAATAGAAACCACGTACTAGTTTTTAATTTAAAGATACTTAATCATTGGAATAGTTTATATATTACTATAATTTCAGTACTTATTTCCTTCAAATTTTAAATATATATCTTCCATGATTTTCAAATATAAAATATTTTACCGTTTTCTCTGTAAGTTATCAATTTTGTAAAATGTTAATTTCTTGACAAAAGGAGAAGCAAATAGATCAATTAAAAATGAAAATAATGCCTAATCAACCGTCAATTATCGTCTGACTTCTTAAATTGCAGATGGAATATTTTTTGTTAATTTTCATTCAGATTAAAGAGAGAAAGTGAAATCCGTGCTGTTAAAATTGGCTGAGATCGGACTGACCTCTGCTAAAATATTTTCATCAGTCAACGTCACAAGGAAAAAGACAACACTATTCTGAGTAAATTGAACTTTTATGCATTTATAAAAATACATGCTACCTATCAACAATTATAGTATCTTAGTTTTCCATAGGCAACGGGAAAGAGCAATTATTTGGCGAACTCCAACACGGCAATTAATTTAAACTTTCTCTTTTTTCGAATTTGAAATACATCTTTAAGCTAATTCGAACTTACTCAAGTTAAATCGACTGGAAAAATGAATTAGTTGTATTTAACGTCAACTCGTTTAAGTCCGGACCTTGTATCTTGATTTTACATACTATTGTTTCTAGAATTGAACTCATGCCCTTGCCATGGAAGATTATCCTATTAAAATCTGCAAGGGGAGGTGTGAAATAACTAAAGAAAGATTCACCGAAGTCGAATAGACCATTTAGGGTTATTCGCATTAATTCATAAAATATTACACACAGAATGAGGGAGTGAGATTGGCTTTTTTTATAATAGAGAAGACGCTTAAGATTGCATTTATTTATTTGTATTTAATATTTTTATGGGGTGCTTCTATTTTTGGTGAGGTGTTGATTCTTCGCATGATGTTTAACTAATGTTTTTCATGAAAGTAAAGTTATATTTTATGTTCATTTATTTCGATTACTTATAATGATTGGTCTTAATGTAAATTGTCATAAATTATGTTTTATGGAGATAACTTTTTCAGTATTAAATTTGGTATTATTCAGAGCTTGGGAGAATTATGCTTTTGTTTATTGAACACGATTTAAGAGATTTTATTTATTTATATTGTAAATTTCATACATGTTTAAAATGAAAGAATGATGTTATTTCGCATGATTTGTGAGCGGATTTTTCTAGAAAAACTAATGCTTTTTAATAAAAGTTATGGAATATATTCCAATTGTACCTCCGTATAGTTTTAATACTATTTTGCATACATATTAATGCATCAAGAAATTAGAATGGAAGGGTTTTGTAGTTACTATTGCCGGCGAACAAATATCTTATCAAAATTTATTGCAAGCATTTCATAAAAATTTTAAACAATTTTCATTTATCAATAATGAGTAAAAACTTATCACTCGCTTTAACTTAAACCTGATGTTAATTATAAGCATTAAAAATAAAGCATTTAGACATTCCATTAATCGATTTTTCTTCTATTTTGTAAGAGCGACCCTTGTCAACGAAATGGCCTAATGAAACGAGAAATCTCTGTCATTTTGTCCAACGAACAATACCGCGAATTTAATTTTGCTCTGAAGGCATTTTGCCGCTCCATCAAACCTCTAAAATATTTTAAGGGGAAAATTAATACCTCGAGAGTACGAAGAGAAGGGAGATGGGAGTCGAAGGCAGATATATATATATATATATATATATATATATATATATATATATATATATATAACAACAACTTACGGAAAAGGAAAGGTAAAATGAATATATGGATGTCAACAAGGTGTTGGGATGAGGAAACCCAGTGAGCACTCACCAATCAGACGACTTCAGGTTGGCGAGGCCCCGGGGATGTCGAAGCGACACACGTAAACTAACACAAAAACACAGAAACATCACAAACGTAAAGCTTTCGGAACTACTCCTTCTTCAGCTACAGAGAGAGTTCTCTGTAGCTGAAGAAGGAGTAGTTCCGAAAGCTTTACGTTTGTGATGTTTCTGTGTTTTTGTGTTATTTTACGTGTGTCGCTTCGACATCCCCGGGGCCTCGCCAACCTGAAGTCGTCTGATTGGTGAGTGCTCACTGGGTTTCCTCATCCCAACACCTTGTTGACATCCATATATATATATATATATATATATATATATATATATATATATATATATGTATGTGTGTGTGTGTGTGTGTGTGGCCACAATCAGCTAATACTAGAATGCAGAATTTAACATGTCCTTAAGGGGAAAAGTTCCTTTTAGGATCTTTGTCGCAGATTCGTTTCTTCAAGAATCGTTATATGAGGAAGGTTTCATATGAATCAGTATCGCCCAACTCCAACAGCAGTCACTGTGATTCACACATGCAGGGGAGTGGGAGGGAGATATTGAACCAAGTCTTCGCACCGCAATTGGTAGACCGATATACAAAACATCCCACACCGCTTGGGAAGTGACTTCGGAAGGATGACACCCTGCGTTGCTATTACAAATCCTACTCATGACATACGAGTGGGTCTGAATAATCCTTCGCTTCAGGAATTATAGCCAGACCCGAGTAAAATAAGGCCACCGTTGTTAACCGCTATGATGCCTAAAAACTGAAATTACAAATGATAATGTGCGAAGGATCCACTCTAATAATCCCTGTAAATTTAGCTACAGTTGGATTCTTATTTCATGGAACATATGATGATGTATGAAAATATTTTATAAATAAAGAGAGAAGCAAAATTAACTAGAAAGTCGTCTAGATGACTGAAAGTTTTGCAAAATATTCGTTCCACTTAACTTTCATTTAAAATTTTAGTTTTATTGTGAAATAATTTGGTCAAATGAGTTAAACTTGTTGGTTGTCGAGGGTAAAAGTTTTAGAATACAAATTAAATTAGAAAACTTCATTTCTTTTTTATTCTCTAGTTTACGTAAACAAAAATCGATTTTTATGCGGCATTAGATATAAACTGTTGTATCACCAAACATAAATCTTATTTTCGGGATACTTCCTTGATAAAAAAAGACTATTTAACTCGTCTTATTGCTGAAATGCCGCTGTTAAATTAGGAAGCTCCATTAGTCATCAAATGACTGGAAAATGCAGATGCGTCTTCCGGATAAAAAAGAATCATTTAACGGTGAACCACCACCACTGATGATGGATACTTTTTGCCCAGAATTCACACTTGTTTTCTTCCAATCCTTTCAATGTATACTATAGAGCTACCAATCAATAGCATCTCATTCGATAAATTCATTATTGCAATCCGATGGAGAAAGGTCTGAAGAGCCCATACTCTTGAGACTTTTAAGTTTATCGAGTAAATAAAATGCTTATAAATTCTCAGCTCATGAAAACTCAAATTAGTTTGATTTTCTCACCCTCCCAACCTTACTTACATCTGTGTCCGGAAACGTAAATAAATTGCTATTTGGTCTCCGCGTACAAAATAAATCCTAGGGAAAAGCTTTAGACGCATTACGTCCGTAAAACTCCCTTAATCCAACACTTTACTTAACTGCGATGCGGATAGATCCAGCTGTTATATCGTTGTAACGCTTTAGCCAACGGGAACCCTTTCCTCCCCCACACCCTCTCTCTCCATCCCTCAATTCCCGCCCACAACCCCCGAGTGGGAAGTGGAGGAGGTAATGGATCTGCCAAGGGTCTCTCTTTCTACTCCCTCTCCTTGCGTCTCATTCCTTCCTAGAATCCCACAACTTCCTTCTTCATCCCGATTCCTTATGCGCACCCTCGGGGAAAATATGTACATATATAGAATAACTAGGAAGGAACGGGAGAGAGGGAGGGGGTGAGAGAATGAGTGAGGTGGAGAGAGAATGAGGTGAAAAGAAAGAGGGGAGGATGAGGTAGAGAGAAGGGGGAGAGAATGAGGTAGAGAGAGGAAGGGAGAGAATGAGGTAGAGTGGGAGGGGAGAGAATGAGGTAGAGAGAGAGGGAGGGGAGAGAATGAGGTAGAGAAAGAGGAAGGGAGAGAATGAGGTAGAGAGAGGGAGGGGAGAGAATGAGGTAGAGAGGGGAAAGATGGGGTAGAGAGAGAGAGAGAGAGAGGGGAGAGCATGAAGTAGAGAGAGGGGGGAGAGAATGAGGTTGAGAGAGAGGGAAGGGAATGAGGTAGAGAGAGAGGGGAGAGAATGATGTAGAGAGAGTGGGGGATAAAGGATTCTCTGTTCCTCAAAAACGCAGACACGCTCTCACTTTTTCCAACCACTCAATACTTTTTTCCTTTCTCCCCGTCTCCGTTTTAGTTGCCGTGAGCAGAGCGTTGGCAATGGAAGACAAGAGGTGGTAGGCTGTTGAAGCGGAGGAGGTGGTGGAGGAGGACCTCCGACTGAGAAACCTCGAAAGTCCATTCATTCTGGCGGAAGGAACGTGATTGAAAGATATATATATATATATATATATATATATATATATATATATATATATATATATATACACACAGAGAGCAAGATACGGGGGAGAGAGAGTAGTCTGAACCGCCTCGTCCTCCCCCTCCATTCTCCGATACTTCTCGCCCCCCTCCCCACGCCCTCCTTTGTCCGCCCAGTTCCTTCCGTCTCCTTTGTCGTTTTAGGCCTCGTTTGGAACGTATCTTTCACGAGATAAACTCCGCTCGCTCGCTTATTTTCTCCTTTTGGTAGAAAGAGGAGGGTTGGCCTAAAATTCTATATTTGAAAGAAGAAATCTATTTAGCTCGATTAATCATGCAAATTTCGGTTAGGGATTGAATTACTAATTCTCCTGCGACGAAAAAACAAAAGTGTCTAGAAATAATGGATTTGCCTTTTATGAAACTTCATCGTGGGACAGGAATGAATCTTTAGTTTTATCGATCGAAGCGAAAGAGAACTCGGCCTATCCATTATATGCGACTTTGAGCGGATAATATATCTCTCTCCGAGACATAAAAGGAGTAGAAAGAGAAAATTTTCGTTGCGCAAAGATATGGTATATGGATATATTATTATTGTTTTAATTCAATATTTCAAAAAATAATGGAGAGATGCGCACATCATGCGTGCATACATGCAAGACAGAGGCCTTCTTTACGATTTATACAATCATGTCAAAAAAGATAAATATTAATGACTAACGTCTACGAACTGAAATGCCAGTAGTGATGCCAAGAAAATGTCAAATTTTTGATTCACCGACTATTTTCCTAATCAATTGTGATTAATAAAACAATCGACAATTACTTAAAACATACCTCACTCGAATAGTAGCAATGTAATCTTTATATTCACGTTCATTTCTATGTAGTAAATTATCCATTTCTTTTCACTTACAAACGCTGTGTATACGCAAAGAAAATAGGCGTATTCAGGTTCATTTCTTCGTCGTAGATAATCCATTTCCCTTCAGTTTCCAAATTTTGCTTGCACACGAAAAAAAATTAAACTAATTAGGTATTTAAAGAGGATATTATTTCCTTCAGTTGTCACGAAGAATTTTTTCGTTGAGAAAATTGAAAAACACGGAAAAATTTTTCATGTTCAAAGTGAATTACGACTTTCTCGTTTGGTTTTCTTGAAATCGTCTACTCCCTTGATAAAAATGTACCGAACAAAACATATGCTATTTAAATAGTTCTACCAGGTCGTTTAAAGGATTTTTGCTATAAGTGATATTGTACGATATACAAAGAAAAGCTTATTTTTGACACCAGTAAAGCGGCACTCCCGATTGGGCCACGTAAACTATTTATATCATTTTTTAGTTTCTTTGCCCGTATGACCTAAATACCAAATATATAAATAACATCCATCCAGTAGTTTCTGAGATTAAACCTGTGGACGGACAGATGGGCACGATCTGACCATAAGGTGTTCTTTTTATTCGTTCTTTGCACGAAATTACCGCAGATAGGGGAGGTCGTTTCCGTCCGTCCGTCCGTCCGCATGTTAAAACTCGGGAACCGCTACACGTATATTGATGAAATATGGTATTGAGGAATTATACTAAAATTTGTCGACCTATTCCAATTTTGTTTTAAATCGGACGATAATTACGACCACTTTACATGAAGACCAACATGTAGTTTCAACTCGGGAACCGCAGGACGCATGTTGATGAAATCTGACATTGGGTTGTTTTACTAAACTTTGTTGATCTCAAAGAACGCATTCGGAAACTATGTACTCCGACATACTTGTTTTACTTATTGTAAAGAACGCCTAAAAATTGCTTTATGAATTTATTTTAATGGTTATAATTATGACCTAATCATATTAAAAATGGTTGTTTCTCAAATGGAGTGGATTGATTGATTCAGTGGAGTATATTGTGAAGCAAAGAGCTCGTACAAACTATAAAGCCCACTTCTTATCGAGGGGAAAGAAGGAGGAGAGGCAGTCGAAAAGCAACCAATGTATTAACTATCCCATTTTAATCGTGTGAACTACAGAATGCATCCGTTCAGTTCTAATCTTCGAAGGATATGAAGCCATGTGTTCGGTGAAGAGTTTTCTTTTTGTCGTCTCTTACCATGCGGTTAATGATCCAGCGGGTGCGTAATTAGCCCACACCATCAGCTTAATTTGATTGGCTGCTTTGTGACTGCATTTTTGGTGAATATATAGGGCAATGAATCAAGCACCATGTGTAAGCGGCCTCGCTTGGAGTGAGGGAAATTTAAGTTGCCCTTATATAGTGGCCAATCGCTAAAAGAGCTAGTTTATACCGCTAAGATCACCATTGAAAGCAAAGCTAGTAATGGTACCTGCCAGTACAAACAAATGTATTGGATCATATACAGCAACGCACCATGTGAACCAAATGCGGTTTTTGCGCTGCTTTATTTCTTCGCAAAAACTTTAAATA
Organism: Tanypteryx hageni; assembly: GCA_028673005.1. Lineage (NCBI taxonomy): Eukaryota > Metazoa > Arthropoda > Insecta > Odonata > Petaluridae > Tanypteryx > Tanypteryx hageni. The sequence continues at coordinate 125,433,366 of CM054116.1, read as the reverse complement.
AGGGCAGCTTAAGGGATATGTAGCACTTATTATTTATTCATTAAATATCTAGGGAAGGAAACACCAGGGATTTTTTTCTTGCCTGGAAGTTCGCACTTTCCTAAAGTTGGAAAATCGTCGGCGTGGCGTGGTAGAGCAGGAGAAGACACGATTAGGGCGATGATTTTGCGAATTCGTTCATTTATCATTTGGAAAAAAGACTGCCTTCAGTTTGAATACCAAATTATATTTGAAAGCGCGTCGCGTTGCAACCATACTCACTAACCAGTTGTCTCTCTTTTATCACTCCATACTCTATTCCTATTCTCCTTCTGCTTTCTTCTGTCGCGATCTCATTTACAGCATTTCGATTTCTTCGTCTCTCTCCTCACTTAACCTTCTTCTTCGCGTGATTTTCTCCACAATACACAAACGCGCACGCACGGGCGCAAGCACACGCACGACTTCCTTTCTAAACTTCCATACCGTTTTACTCATTCCATACCTCCAAAAAAATTCAACTTTTTCCGCCCACAACTCATCCTTGACCTTTTTATTGCCTGACGACATCTTAAGAGTCTCCTTTGACCACGCTTTTCGGACTCTCCTTTTTCCTTCCCTCTCCTCCTCCTCTCTCCTTCGTTTCTCCCTCCCGTCTTCTATTCCTCCACTCCGCCTCCTCATCTCCCACACTCGATTCTGTCTACTCAAGTTGGCTCTTCCTTAACCGCGAGGGCAACTTGTTTCACGTTCCATCGATCGCATTTAGCGACGACTTCATCACACCCATCCACCTATTTTCGCAAACGCCAGTGGTTTAACTTCAATTTTTTTCACCGACTCCAATTGATGCTCTTGCAACTCTTTGTATCGATCGCACTGTCTACTCTGTTAAAGAACCTGCAATTTAATATCATTCCTTAATTGTCTAAATGAGTTATTGTTTCTTTCGGTGTTCTAAATGTTTTTCTCTCCCATCAACTAATAATAACCTCACAAGAATATTCATCGTCATTTTTCTAATTTACCTCAATATTTCCCAAACTCTAATTCTTACATCCTAGCACATAATTTATATTTCAGATCAAAGTATTTATTTGCCATAACCCAATAAGAACAAGATGAAACAATAAATAATACAGTCAAATTTTCCACGAAATGGATATAATACGAATCGGGTTCCCGGTTACAGCACTTTCCACCGAAGCACGCCTTAGACAGTTAATGGGTTAATAATACAAAGAAAGTAACAGTGTGTATATCGCTTTGGTATTATGCACGTAAAAGTTGATAAAATCACATTAATTCATTGCATTTTAAAAAAGCTGCTTTTAGTCAATTAAACTATATGACCTAAAAATATGAAATCATTAAACGATAAGGGAATAAACAAACAGATTAATTCTACTTAATGCGTCAACCTTGAGTCCTTAGCTCTACCTTAGCGGCCGACATTTCCATTAAGTTTACCCACGAAGATGATACCAGAAAATGTTAATCGGGAGTATTTAGTCGCAAAGGATGGATGCGTGCGAGGTCTTTATATAAAGGTAAAAGGGATGAGGCGTCTCAAGGCGCTGTCAAAGTCATTCCAAGCTGTGCGTTCTAGAGTGACTCCGAACGAAGTGATAAAGAGGCACTCGGGGACGCCAACGCTCAACTCGGCGGTTCTAAACTCACACGAAGCAATCGTCCTTTTTATCTTCGGAGGAGTAAGTTTTCACGTTGAAACGCCATCGTCAGAACGGGACAAAAGGGTTCTGAGGAGGAGGAAACGAGAGCCAAGCACACTCGACGACGCATAGAGAGAGAGAGAGATAGTGATAAAGAGAGGATGAGGTGTTCTTAATTCCCGCACTGCGAGGGAGACCGGTAAAAGGTCGGAGAGGCAATCGATCGAACGAAGCGAGAATCAACGAAGCGAGGCTCAACGCGTCGCAAGCACTTTTATCTACCTGTGATCGTCTTTTACTCTTTCCAGCGCGGACAAAGGAAGTGCGCGGCGACGCAAGGAGGCGAGTATTATGCGTCAAATCAGAGGAGATGGGGAATGTTATTATTTTTCTGCAATCTGGATTCGTTGCTGGCAATAAAGCCATGCCGAATTAGGGGATGGAGACAATCGGAACGAGTATACGGAGGAACGGAATACGTTGTGACTAACAGGAAGTAATTTATGAAGATAAGTAGGACAACGTCAATGCAGGATAAAAGGAACTACGGAGACAGAAGAGGTGGAAGGTTGTAAATGGGATTGACGAATCAATTCCTAATCACGTCAGATAGAGAGTTTAAGAAATAAAGATAACCTTGCCTTAGAAGATTAGGTGACATTTGATAAAAAATAAAACAATGAGAATAAATGCTAGGCAAATGGGAGAATGGAGTACTTGTTGCGATCAAGTTGAGTTAGAGATCATTATTTTGAAATATATAGTCCAACATAATAATAAAAATTTTCACCTGCGGGAAATCACAAAGTGACTTCAAAATTAAGAGGAGTATTTACCCTAAATGAATAAAGGCAGGTGTGGATTAATTCATCTAGGGTACCATCAAGCGCAAACTCAATTAGTAATGCATCCATTTACAAAATCCTTCACTATTGTTTCACATACATTTGTATTTAATATAAGTATCAGAATAAGATAAATTATAATACCATGGGGGATCCCAAAATACGAGTGGATATTTGGGATAGGTGAGACACGGGTAACTTGAAAGTGTGGCTCTCTGTCCGATGTTCATCAAGAGATAAAACAATTAATTTCAAACGCGTAGTAAATTCTTCTATTTTTCACTCATTAATCGAGTTCTGTATGCAGGTTGGCTGGGTCATGATCCAATGAAGCTTTAGGCGTTTTCGGGACGATTTTAACAGCTACAGTACTGCGATTTGGAAACCAAGAGGGAAACTACCACATAACAATTTCCTAGTAATGATTATAATAGGATTGAAAAGTATGACTGCTACCGAGGCAAAAGATTCTGGAGACAAAATAGTCCCCCATTTGAATCTCTGGGCGGAGACTGCCTTGAGCAAAACATTTGTCGAAGGCAACTTACGTATAGCCTGGGGCGTATATAGGGCTTGGTGATATAGACGACTGCTAAGAGCCTCGCTCTTCTGGAATCCTCGGGTCTAGAGCCGCGAGAGAGTTAGTGATTACAGAGTCAGGAGCTAATTACAAGGAGAACGCCTCGAAAGAAGGCAAATCCGTCGCTTCGACGTCCCGGGAGGGAGCCCTGCTCCCCCACTCGGGTCGTTCGAAGCCCGCAACCGCCGCCACCAGTGCCGGCAATTCAGGCCCTGTTCAGGGCCATCAGCCCGCCGTTACTCCGGTTGAGTCTATGGACTCGACGGACGGAGTACTCGGCAAGAGAAAAATGACCGGGGGACAAGCGCCTGCCCCTTCCACTGCCTCTCTGGCAGACCGGTCCGCCCCCATTCACGGTGCTGATGCAGTCGTCAGCACGGACGAGGATGGTGAGTTTACGCCAGTTACTAAACGGAGAGCCAAGAGGCAGAAACCTTCCCGTTCCCCTGCTGAGGGGGGAAGAGAACAGCTCCGGAGGGACAGGGTCCTGACAAGGGAGCTCGAAAGAGGGTCCGCGTATCGCCGATCACGGTATACGGGATCCTCTCTCACAAAACAATTGCCGCTGAACTCAGCAAGGTGTGCGGCGATGAGTTTGAGCTAGAGGTCCACAGGGCCTCCACTCAAATAGTCGTCCACACGCCTGAGCACCACCGGGCGGCGACGAAGTTACTGGACGATGCTAAGGTCCAGTACCATACTCAGTTACTGCAGACGGTCCAGGGGACGCGTCTGCTGATTAAAAATGTTGGGAAGGGCTACTCCCCTGAGGACATCGCAGCAGGTCTGTCGGCAAAGGGATTTATTGTCCGTGGCGTCTGGCAGATGACTGCGATGGAGGGGGGGAAGCGGATCCCAATAGGGAGATTTGTTGCCAACCTGGAGAGGACTCCACGGGCCCCTCCAGCGTCGGCTATTAAAACTTTATGTCACTGCTCGGTGAAGATCGAGCAGTATAGAGGAAACAGAGGGCCGTTGATATGTTTCAACTGCCAGAGGTTCGGCCACGTGTCGCTCGCCTGCAGGTGCGACACGCGCTGCTTCAGGTGCGCCGGTCCCCACAAGGGGGACGACTGCCCAAAGCCGCTTTCTGAGCCTGCAATATGCGCAAACTGCGAGGGCGATCACCCTGCCTCGCACCGGGAATGCCCGGCATTCTTGGAGGCGCTGGCGAGATATGAGGAGGGGCAGCAGAAGTCGGTAAGAAAGTCGGTGCCGGGGAAGGCTTCGAAGACTGCACCGACCCTCAAAATGAAGGCTGCCCCCTCGGCAAAAGTGGACGCCTCCCGTCCCTATGCCGCGGTGGCTGGGGGCACTGTCAAGCCGACACCTTCGGCTAGTGCCCCGTCTCTGACTCAGCAGCCAGATGCTGAGCCGGATAAGCAGGCGGACCCTAAACCCGCCGCAATCGCACCAGCTCCAGGTAATGTTGTCAGACGGGAGGAGACGGACGGTGGCGATGATATGTGGGGCGCTGAGAAGTTATATTTCCTCAACGTCCGGCCAGCTCCTCCTCTCTCTCTTGGAGGAGCTGGTCAAGGAGCGCATCTCGGCCCCCAACAATGGGGACTAGGGGGTGCAGCGTCCTTGTACAATGGAACGCCCGAGGTGTCAAGGAGAAGACGGAAGAGCTTTGGGCGTTCCTACAAGAGAAGCACGCCATCGCCGCCGCCATGAACGAGGCGCACATCCGCCCTGCGGATGCGTGGAAGATACCTGGATGTGCAATATACCGCGCAGACAGGGTCAACCAACCCGCCAGGGGGGCGGGGCGCGGCGGCTTGGCACTGCTAGTTCATCGATCCGTAGAACATCGTCCGCTTCCGGCGCGGAACTACGGGTCGATGGAGGCTGTATCCGTCGACATCAGGACCTGTACCGGATGGATCAGGGTCTCCTCGGTGTATTATCCGCCGGGGAGGGCGTGGGATCCGGATGAGGTCTTGGAGGTCGTCGGGAATGGCTGCCCCTCGATCGCACTTGGGGACTTGAATGCCAAGCACACCAATTGGCATTCCAGAGTCCCCAATCCGAGGGGCCTGCGGATGAAAGATCTTGCCGATGAAGAGGGGCTCACGGTGCTCGCGCCGACCGAGCCCACTTATCTTCCTTCGAGGGACGTCCTCGATGTTGCTGTCATCAACAACATCAGAGCGTCCGTCAGCATGCATTCCGTGTGCGATATGTCCTCTGACCATAATCCGACCCTGCTACTTCTGGGGAACTTGCCAGTGCGAGTACCACCTTCGCAGCGTGTGGACCTAGCTCGTGCCGACTGGCAGCACTTCTGCGAGTTCATTGCGGAAAGGCTGCCGGTCGACCCAACACCGCCAAGGACGTGCGGGGAGGCAGACCGTATGGTCGACCTTCTCACCACCACCGTCCAGCAGGCCATGGACGCTGCGATCACGAAGGTGGTCGTAGCCGGGGGTATACGCATAGCTTTGCCTCGTGTCGTCAAGCAGACGATCACGCTGCGCAACAGCGTGCGGCGGAGGTGGCAACGCCACCGTACGTTGAACCTCAGTATCCAGATGGACTCCCTCAACAGGACGGTCCGAGATATGTTGAAAGACGTGCGCTCGGACGCGTGGGAACTACATCTCTCCACGCTTTCCCTGGAGGACCTGTCCATCTGAAAAACCTGTAAGAGGCTTTGCGTTGCCCAGCGGAGAGACCCCCTGATCATCCATGGGGACTCCGTTGCGAGGACTCCGGAGGAGAAAGCCGGGTTGATGGCCGAATATCTGGAGGAGGTATTCTGCCCGAACCCGGCCACAGCAGAGTTGGACGAGGTCGAAGAGGACATCGCACGGGAACTCGGGACGCTTGACCGCGGCCCCTTGCTCGATGCTGCGGAGCTCCCTGGCTTCGAGGTGTGCGAGATCGTTGCAGTGATACGTCGCCTTGAGACGAGGAGGGCTCCCAGGGATGATTCCATCCCCAACATCGTCCTGCGACAGCTTCCTGTCGCAGCAGTAGAATTCCTGTCCGCCATTTACAACGGTTGTGTGGGGATTCCACATTTTCCGTCTGCCTGGAAGAGGGCAAAGATCATCTGTCTCCCGAAGTTGCTGGGGACGGAGGTTGGTCCCGGGGGCATCCGGCCAATCTCTCTCCTGGCGGGCTTAGGGAAGATCTTTGAGCGTCTTGTCCGGAAGCCGGTGCAGGATATCGTCCGGGAGAAGAATATTCTCCCGGACGAGTAGTTTGGCTTCCGGGAGGGGCACTCCACTACCCAGCAACTGGGTAGGGTGACCCACTTTATCACTGACGCCTTCAACAGGAACCACGCGGTCGCAGGGGCTTTCTTCGACATCTCGAAGGCCTTCGACCGCGTGTGGCATCCAGCTCTCCTGTTGAAGTTGCATTGACTCTAGTTTACTGCGTGGTTAGTGGGGCTCATTGAGTCGTACTTACAGGGCAGGACGTTCAGGGTGTTTTGGCTCCAGGTCGGATCGGGACTGCGGCGAATCTGCGCCGGTGTCCCGCAGGGGTCCGTCCTGGGGCCAACTCTCTTTAATATCTTCACCCAAGATCCACCTCGGGATCTTTGGTGGAACACTACGCTTGCCCTGTACGCGGATGATGCGGCGCTCCTGTCGCGGTCTTCGAAAAAGTACGCGGCCGTGGAGACGCTGCAGTGCGCCGTCGACGAACTGGTATCCTGGTATCGTCAATGGCGCATTGTAGTAAACCCTGGAAAGACCAAGGCCGTCATCTTCCACCCTGGAAGAGGAGCGCCGCCTGGAGTCGATTTGTCAGTGATTGGGGGGGTTATTTCCTGGAGCCCAGAAGTCATATACCTGGGATTGGTGCTAGACCGGTGGCTTCTCTGGAAGCCTCAGGTTGAGCGCGTCCGCCACATGAAACTCGGGGCGCTGGCGAGGTCTCGTCCGATCCTGCGCCTGGGTGTCTTGTCGGCTGACACCAAGAGACGCCTCTACCTGAGCTGCGTGAGGCCCATCATCACTTACGCAGCGCCGGTCTGGTCTGGATTGCCCAAGACCACCCTCTACAGGCTGCAATCGGTACGGAACAGTGCACTCCGGCTGATACTCGGTCGTTGCCAATACGAGAGCGTCAGCCGGTTGCACTTAGACGGAAATGTGGAGTCCCTGGGCGTCCTCCTGCCGAGGATGTCCAAGGAATTCTACTGCAAGGCAGCAGCATCGAGGCACTAAGAGGTGCTGCAGCTGGGCGATATCAAGGTTAGGTGGTGGGACCGCTATAAGCGACACATCGCCAGCCTTGATTCGCTGGATACCCTCCCTAGCAACAAGCGTCCCCGCTTGTAGGGAGGGCTTGGTGCCTCTTTGTAACAAGGAGCTAAAGAAGCGTAAAATGAGCCGAGTGTAAACAGCCTAGTCTCGCATTTGAAGCAAAGCTGGCAATGCGATTGAGCCAACCGCCAAGAGGTTGGAGAGTTCATAACATGCGAGCTAATTATGAGAGGGGAAAAATATGTAAATTGAATGAGAAAAGTCCGATACATCCAAAATTATGATATGAATGTTAAATATTTGGCGATGACAAATCTCCACTGACTGGTATAATTGAAAAAATAATTATTTTTATTATTATTTATTTTTCCACTATATGACTTTGGGCTACGATCAACACTTACTTCAGAGGCTCATTTACTAAATTTTAAATAGAAATGCAAATAAATTATTAAGAATTTGGTAGCCTGTAAATCTTCATAAAATTTAACCAAGTTTTCTGAATTTGCTAGTTGTGGGCCACGCAAAATACTATATCCTAGGGACCTCGCAAACCACTGTCACCTAAAGGCCTCGCGCCCCCAAATTCCGCGCCTGCGTATAGGTACTTGGAATGTAAAAAGCAGGAAAGCTAGAGATATTGATATCATTGGGTTAAGAAAAGTTAAAAGGATCAGTTAGACTCGGAATAATTCATGATAGTTTACTCAGAAGGAAATATAGGAAAAATGGGAGTAGCTCTGGTACTTGGGAAAAATATGATGAAAAGCGTTACAAAGGTAATGGTAAGGAGCGATATGTTGATGGCAATCTATATTATTAATTTCGTACGAGTGTTGAGCGCTGAGTGTCGTTAGCTACCAGGAAAGCGAAAGCTGTCCTTAATCTCAATGGTTCCCGACCTTATCTCATCCCCGCGAACCCTTGTTAGTCCGAGGACCACAAGTTAAGAACCGCTGTTCTATCTGAAAGTCTATCTCCACCCCTATTTCGGGCCATCTCAATGCGGGTAAATGCACAAATTACAATGGGACATTATGATATTTTGAGCATAGCTTACGGATTCGCAGTACTGCCTCGGTCATATCTCTTTCCCGAGTTTGGCTTCCCAACATTTTCGCTACCGCGGACCGCTTTTAGTCCGATGACGACCTTTCGATATTTTGAACACAGGTTACGGCCTTCTTCATAGCAGTACGCCGACTACACGGAAGGGAAAATGATATGGATTACAAGTTACACGAATACTATGATATGTATTTGGTACTTGGTGCGTTTGGTAACCGGGCCTACGCTGCAGCCAGGGCTTATGCAGAAAGGTATATCAGTCGGTGACTATGCACCTATTCCTGTTATGACGCCACCTCAGCCTTCAAGATATATTATTGTATAAAATACGACGTATTCTTGGGAGTCGACCCTAGTTAACATATATTATTCCGCGTCGTGGGCGATCGTTTGAACGTACTATTATAATTCGCCATTGTTATTTAACAGTCGTTCTTGCATCGTGATGATAACGTGAGCGGAATTGTTTTTTTGTCCAAGTGAGGGGTTGTTTGAGGAGGGCTGCAGCAAACTCGCTGCGTAATTAGTTCTAATAGTAGAAGTACGAGTGGGTTTATGAAATTTGAATCGACGATTTCGTAGGTTTTATCAAATTCTCCGGTTCGATAATATTTTTTGCGTAACGGAAATAGCAAAAATGACAAGGTCCACCTCTCAAAAACAGTCGAGATACTATGCGTTTAAAAAGTAAAAAAAAAACACTTGCAGTAACTTGATAGCATTTTCCGTTTATTCCACGTTAAAAACTGACATAAGAAGTCGGTTTGACTGATAGAATGCACGAGATTGTAATGCGGTAAATCCTTTTTATTATTGATTGAGTTAAATTATGGTTGCGGCCATCATCATTTCGTTTCATTTGGTTATTAAGTGAACCTCATTTTCACAGACGAGTCGTAGGTAATTGCAAGATAAATCTATCTTCGAAATGTGATGGCTCGGCTAAACATGCGGATTTTTGACTGACTTCGCAATAGTTTTTGCGGGTACCACTAGATGGTTTAATGTTTTCGTGCGCACGCATTTGGAAAATGAATGGAAATGGATTATCTACGACGAAGAAATGAACGTAAATACGTCTATTTTCTTCACGTATACACAACGTTTGTAGGTGAAAAGAAATGGGTAATTTACGACGAAGGTATAACGTGAACATACAGATTATATTTCAACTATTCAAGTAAAACATATTTTAAGTAATAGTAGATTGTATTATTAATTACAATTGATAAGGAAATTAATCGGTGAAACAAAACCTCGATATTTCATAGGCATCACTACTGGAATTTCAGTTAGTAGACATTATACTAAGCCATTAATATTTTCTTTTTTGACATGATTACATAAGTAGTAAAGAACGCATCCACCTCGCATGTATGCACGCCTGATGTGCGCATCTTTCCACTCTTCTTTACTTATTCCATACGTTGTAAAGGGGAAAGTATTGTTTTCATGGAAAAAATCGACTGCGAGATTTAAAAGGAAATACACTTTTGAGGTCCGCTGAAAACATTTCCTCGATTATGTATACGCGTGTTTGTGTGTATATGATAGAAATATTATGGGTGCTCGAACTAAAACTATTAATCATGTCGACAAGAAATTTCGTAATTGATATCTTCGTTAAAGAGAGAAGAGTTGATCAGTTGTTGATAAAAATCGTTGAAACAAAAATGGGTATTTACTCCTGTCACATCCGATTTTTAAAAAAATAATTGCTTTAATATCACATGGTGATGATGGGGGCGGGGGTAGTGGTGGTGAACTAGGCAATAGTGCTGTTGGATGGTTGAGTTGGTGAGGGTGGTAGTGTTAATGAGCGTGGTGTTGGTGAGCCTGGTGGTGGTTAGCGTGGTGGTGGTGATGATCTTGGTAGTGGTGGTGTCGTGGTGATGGAAATGAGTGTACATTTGTTGTACATATGTTGTATATGTGGTTAGGGTATCTGCCAAAAAAGGACACAGGCTTGAATCTTACCTAGAGAGAGAATGAATGCTTATATTTGCCATTCCTAGTTAGATGTAAGATTGGACTCGATAGTTTACGTCTCACCCGAAAATAAAGACATCATTATTATATATAATTTTTATTATTATAAATATTTAGAAGCTCCTTAGAGTGTTTATGATTTAAAGAAAACCGTTGTGGTGGGTTGTGACAGTCTAAATTTCTTAAATCTATCCTAATTCAATGGTTGCTTATTATGTAGTTTCAATAGCCACTAATCTATCAATGAGAGTATAGGCATTATGCGAGTTTGATAATAATTTCTCAAACCTATTTCACAGATTATTTTATATTTATAAAAATAAATTTCTAAAGCGTTTTTGCAATGAAAAATTGACATTTTTAATAGTTGAAGTATTTGTTGAACTAAATCTTTCAATTAACTCCGTTTTTTTCATATTTTTAAAAATTCGGATATAATCTTGAACTATCTTCTTAATTTTGATTTTTGTAACCTTATACTGTATTTTATGGCAATAGTCGTACTTTACGATATTGTATATTTTTATTGTAAAACTTACAAAATTTTCGTTAATTTAATTATATTATATAATATTTTAAATATAATCAATATTAAGTTATTTTATCTTTAAGTATTTTTTTTCTTAGTAAAAAAAGGCTGTTCTTGTTCTATGCAAACTAGTAAATTAAATCTAAAATATTTGGTTTCCTATTATCAAATGGTATGGAAATAAATACAGAAAAATCCAAGGCCTTTCGAATATCAAACAAAGAAGAGAATCTGAACATGAGTATTGGAGGAAGGCCTTTAAAACAAGTTTCAGACTATAAATACCTTGGAAGCATCATAACAAGAGAAGCAAAATGTACGGATGAGATCAGGACTAGAATAAGAATAGCAAAAGCTGCTTTCAGAAGAAAGAAACACCTACTTAGGGGAAATTTAAGGGGAGATATCCGCAAGAAATTCATAAAATGCTATATATGAAGTATAGCTATGCACGGGGCAGAAACATGGACGCTAAGGAAAAATGACATCAAATACTTGGAAAGGTTTTTAATATGGACTTGGAGGAGAATACTGAAGATAAAAAAGGACGGATAGGATGAAAAACGATGAAGTGCCATGAAGAGTAGGAGAGAAGCGAATGATTATATAGACTATTAGAAAGAGGAAGGCAAACTGGGTTGGACATTACCTGAGGAGAGAGAGAGTGATTAAAGACGTGTTATAAAGTAAACTAGATGGAAAATAGGAAAGAGGTAGGAAAAGGTTTCAGCTGATAGACGATTTGAAAGAGAAAGGGAGTTATGAAGATATGAAGAGGATAGCGGAATATAGGATAATATGGAGAACCAGGTTTAACCATAAATAATCAAGGGCTGTCTACGGACAGACTACCTATGACGATGATGATGGTTATGAAATATAAAGCTTATTCAAAATATTCCAGAAAACTGCACTGAATATTAGTTTTACAAATATTGCTATGTTTTTCAAGATGATTATTACAACTCAAGGCTAACTTTATTAAGGAAAAATACTGTAATCTAAAATTATTTCTTATAAAACTATAAAACAAAATAGAGTCCTGTGCGAGTCTCCTGAAAGCACTGTACTGTAGGCTTTAGGTGGCTAGAATAGGCCTAATAATGCAACCTAATACGAGAATGCCATGCGAGAACCTCCCTATATATACAAAATATGCACATCACACAAGATTTTATGGTCGGAGTAAGTGACTTAATAAACGACGTTAAAGGCTTGGAGCAATTGCGATGTAGGACTATATTTACGTATTGGAGGAGTTAGAGGCTAGAAATAAAAAATAGAATGCAGTAAGAAATTGGTATGGTGTTTCAGATTATTGGTGTCTCGAGGGTATATTCAGTTCTGGTAGGCGGTCGGTGGGTTCGAAATTATATTTGTCCTCTTCATCACACCAATGTTTCGGAGAAGAATGGCGCTCTTAAAACTGCCATCTTCGAGTAACCCTCACGATCAGAATGAATGTTTATTAAAGCACACGGCATATGCAAAATTTTATGTGAGTTATGATTTTGGAGAGCCAATTCCTTACTGTGGCGTTTATCCTGGAAAACTCGAATTCGTAACTAGTTTGTCAAACGTAACATTTTGTTTCCACCAGAGTTGCTGCGAAATATTACGTGCCATCTTTCTATCGACCCCATGAAATTCTATTTCTTCTCCTCTCCTTTATCTTTCTTTCTCCGTTTCCTCCCCTCTCCCCTTCACATCGCTCCCTTCGCTTTCTCTCGCTAACCTCTTCCCCTCAGGGTGACTCCTCCTCCTCTCCCCCACCCTCTAACCCACCCCCACCCCACCCCTCACCCTCTCTCTCTCTCTTTCACTCCGTGAAGAGTATCCGACCACACCCTTCGATTGGGTACGATGACCGACGTCTCCTCTTCCGCCGCTTCCACCCAATCACCGTCGGAATAGTTGAAAAGCGGAAATTAAAGATGGCGAGACCGCGTAAATTTTTCCTAAATGGAAAGCATCTTTTTCTACGGAAATACTCGAGAGTTCCGGCAACCGCCATTTCATTCTGGATCTCGTTGGAAGTCTTTTCTAGGGAATAATGATTTCTGTTCAATGATGACATTGTACCAAGGATTCGGGGTTCGGGGATTGGGCAAGTAAACGAAACACCACGCGCGATTTTAATCCCAAGCAGCGTTTATTTCCTTCCATCAGTTATACAGCGTCTATTATCGCTCCGGATTGACCTTGCCGCTGCCCGTCTCTCACTGCCCCCCTTCGCGCTGGCTCGCCTTCTTAAATCCTTCGTCTGGGTGTTCCAAAAGAGTCGGAAAAGGCCGCGACTGCAGGTCGAGAGCGTTCCGGACGGGTCCTAGTTCGATTCCCCGGGCGTATCAAATGGCGCCATCGGAGAGGTATTGCTGCCACCGTCGTTACAATAGATTTTTTCGCGCCCGATGAATTTTAGATGAACTGAATTATATTTCGATACCTTTACGGAATCAATTAAACAAACGACTTATTTCCCATTGGCAGAAAAATATTTGCAAGTTGTGGTTTCTTTTACTTTTTAAAAAGATGCAACAAGTAAGATATTGATGGTTTCATTTTCCAGCAATTAATAACAAAATTGCACATTTAAAATTTAATTGAACATATAGGCCTTGAATTAGCATGACTCCATGACACTGTATGGTAAGACTCCAACCACATTTACTAATTAATAAAAATTTCACCTCTGCCTGTGAGTAAAAAAACCGGTTTGTATACTCGGTGACATGAATTTCCAAAAAAGAGTTGTCTTCCTTTCAAATGCATTGGAAAAACTTTACTTAATATTGAAGTTTGCTTTTTGCTTCATATTTTGGCCCTTCCTGTCGTATTTTATCGTGGAAGAATGAGCTTCCAATTCGTTTTACCAAGGAAAAGATTGGACTGAGCGGCGCTGTAGTAGAAGAGCTAATGATTGTTGACTGATGGAGTGCTCTTTAGGAATGAGTGGAGGAAACACGGAGGATTGGAGGTGAGCCAATGCGAGAGAGGGACGAATGAAAGAGAAAAGATGAAAAAATATTATAGAAGAGAGAGAGAGAGCGAGACATGAGAGTAAGAGAGAAACAATAGAATAGAAAGAGAAGCGAGGATATTAAAAATAGAAAGAGAATAGAAGGAGAAATGGAGAGACTTATAGGACTTATGATGAGAAAAGCGAGAGAAGTCGGAAGAAGAATGGAACCTGGAAAGTCCCCCACTCCATTTCCTCTCTGTCATTACCAGCTCCTCACAGTCAACTGATTTACGAAGGCCATTCCATGCGACTTCTTCATTCATCTATTCATGCCCGCCTTTCCATTCCACGTTATGCCTGAAAGCATTCTTCTTTAGAATTCTCCGTATTTTTACGGAATATACTCTTTCAAGCAGAGTTTATTTAGTTTGGTGGTGATCTGTGTTTCATGCAAATCCTTCTATCCATAGTATTTTCAAAACAAACATGGAAAGTCATAACGAGTATCTACTTCCAAATAAAAATACTACCGATAGGAATACCGCTCTACTATCAATATTTGTCCGTTGAGTTTGTAAATCTAATATGTACTTTTACTTTCATTAATAGGTGCGCAATCATCGGGCTATGAGCAAATAATTGATTAATTTACAAAGAAAACTTTATAGACATCAATTTATTCTTCTTCTTTTCTTTAGAAATTGTCCATTTTTTAAGGTATTTTGCATCAACTTTATATTTCGTGAATTTTCCGTTTTCATCTACATTTATGAGAATTACATTTTTGAGCGTTAATTATCTTTACTGGCCACAACTGATAAATAACCTTTTGTTTTCACAAGTTTATTTTGCCAATGCAGCCTCCGTAAAATTTGCTCTTCCACAAAATCATTCAATAATATTTCCCTTCTTTGGTAAATGCCAACTGAGACTCCTCTTTTCCTTTGACTTTTTCTGTGCTCTATCTCCAAATATTTTCTTCTCATAAGCTTCCTTTGCGTGTATACTCAAAGCCTTTACCTGTCAAAATTCCGACAGAGTTGCTATTTTTACTTTTGATCTTTCAATGCCTCTTTCTCCGAGAGCGATTTGCAGTTCTTAGCAATATGAAGGATGATATGCCTTTTCGCATCATTCACTCCATATGTTACACCAAAGATGCTCTTCTGAGTCAAGATCCATCTCTCTCTATCTGTATTTCTAGCCGATCCCGCAGCACGTCCATCCATATTTATTTTGGTGGTTTGGATTCCGTGGAAAGGATTCAGCCGCATGTCCTTCTTTTCCCTCCTTTCTTTCGAGTGATATTCGGACATTGCCCAAAACCTCTACGGTTTCTCAGCTCGTGTTATGAAAACTGTTCGCACGGATAATGTATTCCCTCCGCTCTCTCTCTCTCTCTTCTCCCCTTTCTCTCACTCCGATGAAACGCTTCACACTTTGAGTTTCCCACGACTATCCCTTCCGCCATTATCTACGCCTCACGAATCTCTCTACTGTCCCCCTTCTACTTTCCTATTTGATGCGCCTCCCCTCCGTATTTAATTTTTCTAGGAAACGTGCGAATACTTTTCCATTTCAAAGGCACTTTCACTCCAGTTTTAGATAGAGTTGTAATCTGTTTTCCTAGATAACTTGAGTATTCAACGGGGAAAAATACGTTAAATATTTAATCTGAGATTGCTTTATTGAAATTCATTTCAGTAAGACACCTTCCAGATTTCATATTGGTATGCAAAAATTAAATATCGAGGTTGAGTTGTCAACAATTTTGTTAAAACAGACAGTATTTTTTCGAAAATGCGTATAACTGGGTAAAACGACTGTTGTACAAATGTATGAGAAACTTCTATGTGAAAATGTAGGCTTTTCTTAATTGAACTTTGGCATAAACTAAAAACACGTTTACGTACATAGTTGTATTTACATGTACATGTGTATGTATGGATAATTAAGAAATTAGGGGAAATAATTTTGAAATAAGGATTCGGTTTTTCTTATGTCAGGATTTCACCGTCAGAAAAACCAAAATAATGCAAGTCCATCTACTGACATAGGCTCTGGCAATAAATTAAATACATTTTTCTAATTAAGCTGTAGTATCCAAAGCTTCCGTAACGCGATTAATAGTTTACTGTAAAACGAAATCATTGAATACGCAAACCATAGAGCTAACATTACATCAACAGAAATTCCTGTTACAAACGTATGAGAAATGGTAAAAAAGACATGCAGTACGACGCGAAAACGAAAAATCAATTGCTCCGAGAACTAAAAATAAAGGATTCTGCAAACTTCCATACTAGGAGGCAATATCCATCACTTATGTGCAGTGCAAAACGCGTAGAATATCCTAAAGTAGTCTCGGGTTAGAACTTGTTCTAGTTATAATAAATTTATGTCCTCAGAGATTTTGAAAACTAATTAGTTTATTTTCGTTAATTAAATATGAGATCAATGAACTAATGCTAATACCGATTTTAGAGACTCTCGCTAAGCAGGAATTTATCGTTTAACCTCCTATTCGTCGGAATCGGGATATTTGTTGTTAGGGCTGCATAAAATTAAGGATACCAAATTAAGATAAATAGATCTCAGCCGAGAAAGTCAGGTGAGTAAAACAATGAAAATTTTTAACTTATAATATTTATTTTTGTGTAAAGGTTAAAGTATAAACTCTATAAAAGAGAGCGAGGTACACTGGCAAATATATAAAATATAAGCGAGGGAAATTCTCCAAAGCCAGTCAAACTGATAAAACCCGGTTAAAAGGCCGGATAAAAACAGATGAACCCGGATAAAAACCCAATACGTATCCGGTTTTTATCCGGGTTCATCTGTTTTTATCCGGCCTTTTAACCGGGTTTTATCAGTTTGACTGGCTTTGGAGAATTTCCCTCGCTTATATTTTATAAACTCTATCTTAACATTGGAAAACTGAAAAATCAAAATTTTATATTTAAAATAAATGTAATTAAATTCTAGAAAATGTTACTCGAAAATATATAGCGATGAGTGTGGTACAGTAACCAACAGTCGCTAAGTGAAAAGTGCGTATTTCTTATCTAATCTTCTTTTTTTTAGATTTTGTGATGATTTGTTTAACGAATGTGTATTTTTTGACCTTTAGGTCAACTGTTTACATTTGGTAACCGTGTCATACAGAGAAATGTTCCATGTATTTCAACAATTCCAAGAATTATCTCTTAATAATAAAAACTAGTACTTATCATAGTAATCTTCGATGGCCCGAACTAGGTTATGAAACATTGGAGATATCTAAGATAAGTATTTATTTTTCCACTTCTTGATTCTTAATGGCTTATTTTTTATGTTTATAGCAAGTAGACGAACTCCATAATTCTCTATCAAATCATAAATTTGAGTTAATTGACGCACAAAAATAATGAACCCCATGAGAAGGAAGCAAAATAGTGTGTATGAAGAAAGAAAGAAGGTGCAAAGTTGTATGCTAGAGATAAATTATGATAGAGAGATTGGTCGATTTGTAAGAGGCCAGAGAGTGAGAAAAATGCCTAGAGGAAGAATAAAAAGACAAGGAAGAGAAGGGCAAAACGAAACTTGTGGAAGGAGATGGATTAAGCGAGAGAGAGAGAGAGAAAGAGAGAGAGAGAAAGAGAGAGAGAGAAAGAGAGAGAGAGAGAGAAGGAGAAAGAAATAAAGATAAAGAAACTGAACTGTTGGAATGAAGTGGTTGAGGTGCCAAGGGGATGCTGATCAGTTTGTGTTAGGGGAGTGCGCTTCGAAGGAACCGCGGGATGAATTAGAATTGGATGAAAGGTGCTTGAGCTAGGAGAGGAGTGAAGTGAAAAGTTCTAGCACATAAGTTTCGAAATTGATTCGAAAAGCATTAGCGGCCAGCTGGAAAGGGCTAACATCTGAATTGTAAATGTATTTAGGCGCGATAAGGGAGACCTGCAGCTTTTGAGTGGCTTAAAGAGTAGCCGGAGAGATAGAGGGAGAGATAGAGGGAGAAAGAGAGAGAGATAGAGAGAGAGAGAGATAGACACAGATGGAGAAATTTAGTGAGTGAGAGAAAGTCAGTCATAAAAGATAACATAAAAAGACGTAACAATGGTCAAATATTCATTTATAAATTCAAAACAGTCACTTTTAATCGACCGTTCTTTTTAAAACGCAAGCAGGATTGTTCCCTAAGCGATATTAAATTTCATAGTACTTAGAATTCCAAACAAAACTATATGGAAGTAGATCGGATTCCAGAGACCCCTTAAAACTGAAGTGCTAACTGAATGCAATAATCATTCCAATTGTGATTGTAAGAAATTTATTCCTTTATATGACGATTCTTCTTACGATTTAAATACTGGAAAACAAATCAACTAACATTTAGTGTAAAACAAAAATCCTTTAGTTTTTCGTAATTACCTTTACTCCTCTGTCTATATATTTCCATGCTATATATATTTTATCCCTGTTCTTATTTGTCAATCATACAATGGCCAAAATATTGGAACTATTGATATTTAGAGACTGAGTGTTTGCGTGAATTAGTATATGTTATTATGAGAGTTGCTGCCTAGTAGTTCCCTCTTGCGGTCGACACAAAAACCTACATAACTGCGCGAAATCCTTGGCGCGGTATAAATTCCTGCGAAGCTTAGTCGTTTTTAGCATTGTGTTTGTGAGAATGAATGTGCGACTGTCATTGCCGAGTAATTAACTGCCACTTTCGAATGGTACACCAACTCCTTGACAAGAGTTTGTTTGACAATGAGGTCCTCGTCTAGGTTTAACTTCGATAAATCTGTTTATTTTTATCTCCTGGTGCCGGTGTTTTTTATTTGTACTACCCTGTTTGGTATATCCCTCTGCCCAACATGTGATTCTTCAAGTATTACGATTTACGGCTTACAAGAAATCATTTCCATATTTAAACTTTGCTTTACTCTCCAAAATTAATTAATTTTTTATTATTCAATTTGGAAATTAGTATAATTATATCGTCTCTAAAACTTTACGGAAGTTTTGTAGTAATCAACAATAACCAGGTAATTGGCCAAACATTGTCATTCATAACCGATTATTTGACTCCATCTTTACCACGTGGCATATTTGAACTGCGAATCTTTCACCGCAGTTTTACCAAAGGTCACATTATGAGGGTCATAAATAAAATAAGAGCATTTCGAAATGCATCCAGCAGATGACTGGGGGTCTATAATAGATTTTATTGAACATCAAAGCAAAAATGTATGTCATAATTGATGAGAAGCGTATTAAATTAACTTCATCAATTTGAGAACTTTATCTTTTTCCTTTCCCAAGATACCGGAAGAAATAAAGTGAATGTTGATTATACGTGTGGACTCTCTCTATCTCCCGTGGCCCCTGTCAACTCATCCGCATGTTCACCCGGCCGAATACCCTCCAAGAAATATCCGGAGTGAATAAATCTTACTCATTCTGCTCGCAGTGCACTGTTAGGCACAATAATTATGCGTACACTTGAAAAAATCCGGTCAAAAGGGTTGAAGCGCTTTTTAAAACATAATTAAGGCTCCATTAATTAGACTTTAGAGATGAGAAGCACATGTGGATTTCGGATGCGACCCTCGTGGGGTTCACGAAACATTTCCAAATCACTCCACCAAACCTTTCTTACGATCTTATATCGGTTGTTTTTGAAAGAATGCCTCGCATAAAGGAAGTTGATAAACTGATTTTACATCTAAGTAAAATGTCTTTAGATAAAATGTAGCCAATTATCAGTCATCTTAAGATAAATTCTGCATACCCTTTGAATTTCATTGATAATTATAAATAAACAGTGTGATCACCGCTATTATCAACGTGAACTTCACGAACACATAGGTAGCACTTATTGAATTTATCGCTAATTATTTGGCGATATGAATCTAAACTCGAATGTGAAGTAAAAAATAACGGATCAGTAATTCAAACATTGGACCACTTTTGGATGAAATGCATGCGCGAGCACACACAAAGTCGGGACTATTTAACCTAAATTTGCTGACGCGCCTCTTTGAGGATTTATTTTAATGGTCGCACATCCTCTAATACATTTTTATGTTGCAATAAAATGAGTAAAACTTATGCTAAAATAGATATCTCTTGTTCCTAGCATTATAATTGACAGTTTTGGAGTATTGGTTTATAGCGTTATTCTTAGTTTTAAAATCACAACTTCTGATTCCGAATTCATCCATCAAAGATGAAGTAACAAGACAAATTATATTCTTTAATAATTTTGGGTACCTCTTTAAAATCCTTGACATGCCCTACAGGTAAGCGTACCTCAACTGAAAACCCTTGCCCTTAGGTATACATATTAAGTACGCATGCCACTGTGATTTGCAATAGAAATAATTAACTAATACACAATTTATGGTTGTGGAGATGTATTCTCTAAGTATTAAAACAAGCATAATTGGCGACAATAAGTAGTTTTAGATTTTAGAAAATACCTCCTAAAAATATATTATTTAAGAAAAAGAACTGAAAAGAAATCTAGCGAATGGGTCATTAAAGTTTTTGTGAATTTTGAGATATTTAAAAAAGAGACACGAATTAAATGCGCATGCGTACCAGATTTGCATTTTAATTTAGAAACTTAATTACATGCATATTAATTTGTAACTTTCGTCTCCATTATTCTTCTTCTATCCTTCTGGCATTCTTAGACCCCTCCGTCTTTTAAAAAGCACTGTCGCCTTTCTCACGCCTCCTCAAACAACTCCCAACCTCTTCCTCTCTCTCTCTCTCAAAATCCATCTCATGCACTTTTTTCCATTTTCTCCTGTTTGTCCGTCGGTTATTATCGCCTCTTAACTTTTGACTATCATCACGCAAGTCTCCGTCTTTATTCCTTCTCTAAATCACCTATTCTGGTTAAAAAAATTAGATAAAATAAAATTTGGCGTATTCTAATAGTGAGAGTGAATCACTGGCGTTCTCAACAGCCTCTTAGCCAAAGTCTTTTATTTTTCTTCCCATTTAAGCAGGCCGCGGCTCAAACACTTTCAACCCCCTATTATCATTAAGTTCTCTTGGGAGATCCGCGAAATCCATCTATTTAGCACTTTCTCATTCTAACTAACTATACCACCTTTGCATGTACTTAGAATTTCCCGAAAATAATTTACGTTTTATTCAATTAAGGTAACTTCACCTCCTAAATTGTGCTCTGGTTAATTTTTCATGCCAAATTCCTAAGATTTTTTATTTAATGAGTTAAATATCCCCTTTAGACCTTTATCTGGATTAGCCATTAGTGCGTTTGCGTTTGAAAATCTGACTGACGTAATTAAATTACCCCTTAATTTAACCCCGTTCGCAAATGCTGCCACGCCTCAGCTAACTTGTCCTCGGCTCAAATAATAATTAGGACTGAGCAAAGGCAGAGAGAAATCCTTGATGAGCACATCCTAGTTATGTTTCTGTCAACGTTTTTCCTCGTTATTTAGCACAAATAATTCCTATAAACACGTTGTAAAAATAAGCACTTACATATGTATAAAAATATGAAAAATCAAGCAGTTATTTTAGGTATCTCCAGTATCAATAGCAAGGTTATGAAAAACTTGATGTGTATTACGCCTACAATGCAGTCGTCTGTAGTGGCAATTCCTTAATTTTTATATACATAAGTGATAATTTTTTATATATTTTCAGCCATAAGACGAGATCGATAATTCTTTAGCGAACCAATAAAAGCATATTTGGTCAGAAGTTATTTATATGTATGCATATATCTTCGTCATCAGTTTATCCTTTTGCCAAACATCTATCTATACTATATTGACGCTTCTTACTTATGATATGTCATTATTATCTATTATATATGGACGTTCCTTACAGAGGAGGAGGATATAACATATCTATTATATATAGACTCTTCTTACAGAGGAGGATTAACATATAACTATGCTTGATAGGATTCGACGTTTATTTTTTTTAAATCGACGTTTATTTTCCCGAGAGATTTTCAACGAATATCAACGCTTAAAATTGCTACTTGGTAGAATTCGTTTATTTTTTTGAGAATCGACCTTTATTTTCCCGAGAGATTTTCAAGGAATATCGACGCTTAAAATTACTACTTAAATATAGGTCTGTCAGTTTTTGGCCTTTAAATTCGATGATTTAAATTTACTTTTTACATCGAAATTCTACGTAAATTTTACTTTTATTTTACAATACTCTCATTGTTAATTAAATTTTATGTGAAGTTAAATGTTTATGTACAAATTAATCAAACTAAAATATCACGTTCTTCATAAATTTTATTTTATTTATGCGCATTTACACTTCTTCATTTTTAGATGTAAATATTAAAAAACACCAAATAACGAATTGAGATTTATTTCTTTAAATTTTATAAAGAAAACTAGAAAACGATTAATTTTTGAAATCCGAACAATATGATGCTGCTTTTTCCGAGAAACATTCTTAAAAAAAAAAATAATTTGCGATGTCATCGTAAAGGATTTCAGACATTCGTTGATGCCAATTTAGGAAAAAGCATTAACGATATTATTATCACAATAATATTTTAGACATAAAAAAGAACTAGCTAATATTTTGTATCATTTGATTATTTAATCACTGCACTACATATTCTCTTTATTTAACATAAAATATATAGTGAGAAAAACCAGACTTTGTTATTGAGTGCTCCATCAAGAGTCTTAACCCAAATCCTGATTTAAATGTTTATCCAATCGAAAAAATATTTTACAACAAATGCAAATAAATATTAATATTTAATCCCTCTTCAATTTTTAGTAACGATTTTATGTGCCCCTTTTTAAACCATTTTATACAAATTGAAATTTACTAACCTGCAGCGAAAGACGAAGGAGCCAAAAGCACGAGAGACGACTTTTAGAAAAAGACTGCCAAAAGATTGGGTTGTGCATAGGGATAACGGGTGAAAGTGCATATAACAAGATGATCTATAGGAAAAACCTTAGAACGAGAAACATTTGTTTCCGGAATACACTCCACGGGATTAATGAGTGGAAGGGGAAGAAAACGATCACCAAAATTCCTTTCTTCCGAACCTCGTTTCACAGGGGTCGAGGAACTCCGCAGGATTTACCCATGACCTTTTCTGAATTGAGAGACTCGTAAAATATCCAACAATTAGGTCGGCAAATACAATCTCAAAAACCTCAAAAGGGCTAAGAAGCACGTGTTCTAAAAACTGATTTTCCAGAGTAGAAGCGTGAGCTTTTCAAATAGACGCATATTTGAGTGTAAGAAAATACTTTTCTTTCGGTCTCACTTTCAATGAAAGCCCAGAAAAGGAAGGACATCGTAGGCAGAAAATAATAATCTGTAAAAAGTAAACAGAAACGACTTAAATATTATAATTTGGAGTGGGTTTTTGGACGCATACTTTTCCATCTTGTTGGAAAATCGACGCTTATCGAATACTTCATTTTCGTCGATTTTGAAATTTTAAGAAAATCGACGTTTATCGACGTTTTCCGATTTAAATCGAACGCTACCAAGCCTACATATAACATATAGGAGGATACTAATGCTTAGGCACTTCCAGATCAGCAGGAGATTAAAAATGTTTTTCCTAGATAGGATCATGTACAAAACCAACAAGAAAAAACGAAAAACTTGAAATAATTCAACAATGTGGCCGCTAAAAATTTGCAAATCTTCAAGGTTTATGTATTTTCAAATGTTCTACGCAGATGAAATTTTTTTAAAAGTAGGATTTGTGAAAAAACGAAATAGAGATTATAGATATTTTAATTTGTTTGGCTGTTAAAAATTCTTTAAGTTCAAACAAATAGGTAAATGAAGTTATTTAGAGATTAGTGCATATGCACAACATATGTTTGAATATTTCCATAACATTGTTCTTGCGGTTGTTATAAATTTTTAAAATGTAAACAATTGGATCAATATTATTTCACTTTTAGATGAGCTACAACGTTAACATTTGGCAGAAAGTTGTAGCATTAGTGCACCACAATGGAAAAATTATAATATTCTTTAAATTGCAAATTTTAGGTATTGTTTCAATCAAATATTATTCCATAAGGAAAGAACAAAAATTGGTGAAGAGGAGAAATCTTTTGAATTAAAAAACTATTTCTAATAATGAAATATCTCTCTGAAAAGTTGTTTTATCAAGTGAGGTGCGATGCTTGCAGAATGCAAGCACCAACTACTTGTCATTATATATATATACGTTCCTTACAGAGGAGGATTAAGATAAAACATATAGGATGATACTAATGTTTACGGACTTCCACTTAAGGAGGAGACTCGAAATTTATTATTTCGATAGGATTATATATAAGACCTACTAAAAAAAACGAAAATCTTGAAAAAATGAAACAATGCGGCTTATAAATATTCACAAATGTTTAAATAAATTTCTAAGGTTTATGTATTGCCGTATGTGCTACGAAGCTGAAATTTGTTTTGAATGTAGAATTTGGAAAATAACAAAATAGAGAAATAATTTTATATTTTTCCTAGATGCTCCAATCCTATGGGATTCTTACTCGCCGAGATGACACATCAATTTGACAGCCAGAGTTTTTATTTTTCTCATCCAAATGATTTCTTATTTGCTTCTCTAACGATTGTTCTTTTTTAGACGAGACAAAAGCTTGATTTGGAACCTCCCGCTGAATTGTTTTCCCCTATTGCTCCCATTCCCTACATTAGCTGGTCTCTTTCATTTATTTATTTTAATGACAGAAAGTACACTTGCCGTTCGGTTTCACAGAGACAAATATTCCTAGAAAAAGGCCATTGCATATTAATCATTCACTCAACATGTTTGTCTCGCATATTAGATCGAAATGACTATGCAACCCATTATGCACGCGAGCAAACAATTGCTGCATCGAACTGTCAGTGAGTGATGTGGAATCTGTTCATATAAGCTTCTCAGTCTAATCGTACGCTAATTGAGATATTTAATTTTTAGGCGTTCTTTACCATTGAAGCGGTAGTAGTAGAGTGCTTTATGGGCACGTCTCCTCCGTCGGTCTGCATGCTTAATCTCCGAAACTGCTTATCGGATTTAAATTAAATTAAGTACGACTGATCGTTAATAAAATTCATCGCCCAGTTGTAATTTTGAACTGTATCCGTAAATTAGAAATTCCATTTTATATAAACACTTAAATAAACGTATACTCGGATCTCGTTAGAT
Organism: Tanypteryx hageni; assembly: GCA_028673005.1. NCBI lineage: Eukaryota > Metazoa > Arthropoda > Insecta > Odonata > Petaluridae > Tanypteryx > Tanypteryx hageni. Next base: position 125,408,321 of record CM054116.1, on the reverse strand, counting down.
GGTTTTCGTCGAACAACAAACAATTAAATAAGGAATTCTTCTCGGATGCACAACCGGGTCAAAGTTTGACCCGATTGTGCACCCGAGAAGAATTCCTTAAATCAATCCACCGGGAAAGCACCAGATTAACAATTAAATACCATATTTCTCTCTCCCATGCTCTTATTTGATCTGTAAGGTATCAATTAAAACATGTATTTGGAGAGAGGACGACATTTACCACAAAAATGCAACAAAACCAAATAATTACGACTTATTGTTTCGGAGATAAAAATTCGAGAAAATCCCTAGTATAACATCACATATTTTGTTTACATCAATCGTTACGGCGATTTCATCGGCAAAATACAATTAAAAATCCACGTTTTTCTCTTCCATGCTCTTATATGATCTGCATAGATTAAAAATATTATTTGGATAGAGGACAACATTTATCACAAAAAAAGACCGCGAGACCATAATAATTTGTCTGCAGGAGTGATGTAAACGAAAACGAATAAGAAATAGTTTATATATATTTTAAGAAGTCAGACGAAAATTGACGGGTGACTGTGTATGTATTAAATTCACGTTTAACTAATTCAGTTACTTCTCTTTTAGCCGGGAAATTAACGTTTTACAGCATTGTTAAATAAATATGACGAAACGGTAAAAGAATTTTTGCTAGAAATAATGGCAGGTGTGAGTTTACATTACGAAGGGAATCATTAATGGAAATTTAATAAAATCTATACTCGTCTGATGTTTTAGCATTTTCTAATTACTGACTAAGACATGGCTCGTTCGTACATGTCATGTCTGACGATTAATTAATCGGTTAATTCACATACTGTTGTAATCAGTTTCGGATACTTGTATCGGTAAGTTGCCGATCAGAATTGATAAGGCATAATAATTAAATATAAAAAATAACATGCTTTCACAGTTTTAGCCGGATAAAAACAGGAAAGTCCTATTTTTATTTTCAATTTTCACGGATTGCGGCGATGGCGGCATTAGAAGTAAAAAAGAGAGAGAAGGAGAGGATAAATTGACTTGAGGAAAATAAGGAAGTCGGCCAACGAAATTTACGAAATGATATTACTTTACCTTTAATCCCGCTCCTCCTCTTATTCTCCCATCCCTCCCTTCCTCTCACTCCTTGTGACCCCTCCCACCCTCCACCCACCTCCACCGGGGTCCCCTTGATGTAATTTTTAATTATCTCTTAAGGGGAATGGAGGTCGTAGAGGAACCCGGAATAAGGACGCAGCGAGGCCCGGAAACCTCTGCAGAGACAAAAAAAGGAGGAGGGGAGAGATGTCCTCTTGTTTGACAATTGGGGGAGAGATGTAGAGTGAAAAGAATTGGGAGAGAGGGAGTGGCTGGTGAGGGGAGGGGTCGGTAGAGAGATAAAGGCAGAGAGCGGAGGGGAAGGGCAACAGAAGGACAAAAATGGGAAGAGGACAGAGATTGAAGAGCCAAAGAGATGTGACGACGAAGGGGGTATAAAAATGGAGAGAATAAAAACGAGGAAGGAGAAAGTTTTCAAAAAGCCAACCACTCGATTTTTTCTTTACGAGATGCGCTCCCCTCGTACTGCAGTAATTGGGAAATAGGGGTCGCGGAAGAGGCAGCGTGAGGAGGACAGTAGAACGGGCGGAGGAAGAAAGATAAAGAGAGGGAGAGGGGGGATGGAGGTAGGGGGAGGGGGAGGGAGGGGGGGAGAATGGAGGGAGGGTTGGTTTCGAGAAGAGCTCATTCTAAGCTTTGTGAAAACCTCTCGCTTCCGCCAACGAAAAACTAACCGCATGAAAAATATTCATTCCGCAACATGCATACAAGTTTTTATTTGAATTTTGTCGCAGATTTGTCAAGAATTTTTAGTTACCAAGTGAAAAGATGCGCCAGGTGAGGTTTACCTTTTTACAGCCTCAAAGATTAAGGAGGTAACTACTACGAGTTTCTTCAATCTGGAGCACGCGGAAGCGATGTTCCGCTTACTAAGTTGAGTCAGAGGAGTGACTTAATTCTTACTTAATCACACTCAAAAAAAACGAAAAAGCTTAATGGCTTTCCTTGGTTCAAATGCTATTATATGAATAGTAGTATGGTGATTTACTGCATATATTGCACGAATATCCGAGAGTTTCAGAATTAGTTATCCTAAATATCATTCTTTAAAAGAAAACAGAATTAAAATTATATGTAAATGTTTACCTCAAGAAGATTACACCATTTAAAGAGATTATTAATAGAAGAAACAAAACAACATCTGTCACTCCTTTCGCCCACTTCGCTTTTACTGATTGTAGTTCCGTTAATGAAACAGTCAAAATCAGAGGTCCCCAACTCGAGGCCCTCGGGCAAAATGCGACCCCTGAGAGCACTCCATGTGGCCTGCAAAGCTATGATGAAAAGGTGATCGGTAAAATTTGATATGGACAATATCATATTTTTTCAGCATAATTATCGTCTCAAAACCTTTTCTGGTGAAGCTATAACACTAGTAATTTATTTAGACTTAATTTTCGCTAATATCAGACCACAGAATCCCTTGGTAACTTCTAATGTAAACGCTCATCCGGCTCTCGTGATTTCGAATGCGGCCCTCCGAAGCATTTACAACTACGAATGTGGCCCGCCATGTAAAAAGGTTGGGCTTCACTAGTCTAAATCGATGGAATCATTAAAATTAAATGAAAAAAAAATATTTTCCTGAGCATTTTATAATGTAGCTTAGGCGATGATGTTGGAATGGATAAATATTGATTTAAATTTTCAGCATATTCGAAAAATGTTTTTGTTTTACATAAGTTTCAATATTGGAATATTAATCAAATTACACTTTTAAAAGCAGACATGCAGAAAATTATCATTTTTATTATTTAAGTTCATACTCAAATGAATTTGTCAATACAATTTGATTCGTTTCTTAGCTACGGACGGGATCATTCCCATATTTGAAACCGCACGTGTGTATCGCTGGTTTCTGCTGCCATTAATTTAACTTATAGGCTATTATTAGACGCAATATGCTTTCGTCCCTGGCATCTGAGGGACAAATCTCGCAAAACAGATGGAAACGCATATGCAAACTGGAGAAACATACCATAAAATACATACCAGTTATCTATTTTGTATATACTCGGAAAATGTCTTCATTCCCATGATATATCCTAAACGCTCTTATGAAATATTATGCATGCTTCAGGTGTTATCTTTGGTTTATTATGTCGATGAAAAACTTTCGATAATCGAACGCAACAGAAAGGTTCGAATAAGCCTAATAAGTAATTAATTGGGAACTGACCCGCTAATCTCTGTTATTACTGTGTCCTGTTCTTTATGATAAAGAAGAAACTCTTGCATCAATGGCAGCGCAGTAGCTAAGAGCATGGCAGAATAAAGGCTAATAATATACATAGCAGGAAATTGTAATCGTAAATTTAATCCGGATCTTATTACAATAAATTACGAATGATTCTTTCATCAAAATTAATTCTATATCAATAGTATTTTATACTACCCATCGTAAAATATGTTAACAATATTTTGAAAAATATACTTTTTGCAGAAGAAAATGTTCAATTTTACATTAATTGACGCTGTAAAAAAGGTTAAACTAAACTGTTAAACATTTTTATATATGTACATTAACATCGGTTTGTTCAGCATAAAAATGGTCACTTGTAATAGCGAGTCTGTTGGGTTAACTTTAATACTATATCAACTTATATAGAATACTAATTTTATGGCGTTTTAAATAACTCGATTAATAAATAATAAATATTGAATTTGGAATTTACTCCCGGAAATATTTCAATTTTCAATTGAACCGAAAATACTGTTAATAGTTTCAAAACATGTGACATATATTTTATTATGCCGTTTCATTGCTGTTTTTACATGCTACATATTTGTCATATAATATCATTTCTGATATTACTGATAATTTCCTTGGTATTTTGAAACAATGTTTATTAATCCTGTCACGAGTTTAATTATTGGTAAACTAATTGTGGTTGATAATTGGTAAACTCATTATTACAGCAACAGCGAGGGCTTACCAAATTATAAAAATTGTAAGAAATGGGTAAGTTGTACTTATTAACCATAGATATACACTCCAGTGTGTTTTATTTTCATTTCGGCAGTGTAAGCAAAAATGAGATTCCAATTATATGAGTAGTGACGCCTGTATTAAATAAACTAATTAGGCATATGAAAGCTTGTGAATGAGAGATATGCCTGAGAGAAGCTGCGTTTTGGAAAACAGAGCAAGCAGAAGTGGAATTGGGAGAGAAATTTTTATTCCAAATTTTACCAATACCCTGGAAGAAATGAATCCGCAACTTTTCCGTGTTGATTTGCGGATGCAGAGAGGAGAGCAAAGGCTAAGGAAGAGAATAGGTTATTTTAAAACTTGGGGAACATAAGGATATCTCCTGTCTTCTCACACGGTAATGTTTCTGAAGAAAGCAATATTTTCTTCGCGGTTGAAACAGGAAATCGATATGTTTAGATGAAGGATATTTAAAGACGCCGTAAAACTTTTTCTTTATTTTTTGCATCGGCACAAACAGCAAAATAAATTATTTTTTGGAGAATGCTTGCCCCGGTTAGCTTAGGTAAACTTCGACGAGAAAACTCGAGGGGAGAGAAAACAAAAGAAGAGTCGTGGCACGCACTCACCAATTCCACTGATCCGTAATGTCGTCGACTGAAGACTCCTCTCCTGGAGATGAGGTCGTTGGTGGAGGAACTGCGAGGGAGAGAGAAGGAAAGACACGAATAAGACAAATGAAATGAGATATCCGCCGTTTCAGACGCGTCGCCACTGGCATAGCCAGGGAGATCCAAGAAATTCTCATAAAGAATACCATGAAGCCATGTTTAACGGATTCGCTGTGAGTTCCGAGTTACCCAATTAGGAGGAAATTGACAATCTTTTAAGCGTTTAAATACATCTCGTGAAGGCATGCCATTAACTGTGATGACTTAGGCATGGAAGTAGGCGTTTTAAACGTCCTATATAAGTAAAACAAACACTACAGGAAATATTACCGACTTTTTGACTACATTTAAAGCGTCCGTATTATTAGCATTTTCCGGGAATTTCTGCATTATACATCTGTGAGTCAGTTCTAATTAAAGTTTCTTTGACCGACATATTTTTACGGAAATGAATGATCTTCTGTATTATAAACTAATAATAATTTACAGTTCAAACTCAGTTATTGACGAAGTGGAAAAACGAAAGTGTGGTTGTAATACTTAAATATAATAAATATTGTCTCTCTTCTTTACACGATCAACAAAAGGAAAAATAAAACTAAGTTCACACGGCCAAAATAAATAGGAAAAATAATTATATCAACTAAAATGTATAAGTAAAATGTTTGCTGCTCTGGAGACTTTGGGGAAAGAAACTAGGACTTATTTAAATCGTAATTCGTGCAAATAATCGCAAAAATAATCTACCTATGAAATTTTTATAAGCAAGAAAATCATTTTTTAGGTTGAATATGGTCCGAAATACTTCTTTAATGCTCATGTCTCAAAAATGTTTATAAAACAAATTTAGGCACCGATGAGAAATGAGGTGTTACGATTCAAACTCAAGTAATATTTTTTATTAAATCAATAGTGTTATAAACCAAGGAGTCCCGTACTACAGCGGCTCTCAAACTGTGTGCTGCGGCACACAGTTATGCCGCAGTAGATATTTAGGGACGCCGCGAAAAACTTTGTATAATAAATTAATCAACGATGTGCATGTTTTGGTGAGTAATTAAGCAATAGTTTTTCTTCTAATTAATTTATTATGTAGTAGTATCAACAAATGGATGTGTCCAAAGGTTGTAATATCCGTATCTAGAAATATACAAAGCTTGTCACAAGACTAGTGTGCCGCGAAACCCTTTTTGTCTTTGAAAGTGTGACGCGGCTCAAAAACGTTTGTGAACCACTGCCGTAGTAAAAAAAGTAGGACTCGCAATGGACAAACCTCAAATTTCATCGATGATAAAAAGAAGAAACGACTTATACTATACCTCAATTCCTGATTTATAAAATACTGCCATAAAACGAGCGTTCTATCTATGTGTTGATTTTGTTTCCTCTCCGTATTTTTCTCTCAATATAGTCTCGGTGAAACATATACGCGGTCCATCAAACAAGTCGTTTGACGCGTAGTAAAGAATCTCGGACAATAGATCGAGTAACCCGCGATTCGCGGATCATTCGGCTTCGATTTCAACCTCCCTTACGAGGCCGAGAATAATAATAAAAACGCGGAGAAAATGAGACAATCGCGCGACAAAGGCACGCCCCTCGTCTTCTCTTTGCCTGTGGCGCCCGAGTGATACTCTTACCTCCCCTCCTACAACCCCTTTTGGGAGCACAAAGGAGCAGAAGGTTAAGGGTCTGGGCAAACGAAGGTCGCCATCAGGGGTGGGAAGAAGACCGAAAATAATATGGGCGAGGTGCAAGAGTGATGTAGGCGTGGGAGGACGGAGGTCACACTCTCCCGCAACGATAGCGGCGGTCCTTCGAGGACGTGTCCAAGCCTCGCCCTCGCACACTCAAGTTCGAAAACCCTCGAGTGGCGCTACCTTGAACGCTCGTAGCGAACCTTTAATGTTGACAAAGGCGATTTTTTCGCCAATTCCCTACCCACTCTTTTTCTCTCGCTCCTCGCCACTCCTCCCCCGCGCCATCCCTTTTTGACTCGTTAACGGAAGAGAATCGAATTTCGCTTTTCCGCTGGGGATGCCATCTAGAGCCGTGTCAGCGGATTCGAAGCTGTCTTTGAGCGCTGCTCATCATAGATCTCCCATTTAGAGGCCAACTCCTAAATCTGTTTCCATACTTTGCTCCAAAAGACATTTCGTTTGTTTAATTCGATCCTCCGTTTTGCCAGCAAATAATATTATGATAATTAAATTTACTTATGCCCAAGTTCTTTTATTTGAAAAAATTCAGGGTTTATGTATCCAACCAATTTGCATTCAAGGGAAAATTTAATTGAAATGCAATGTGTAACACTGTCATGATGTCGTGTTGCCCGACTTAAAAAGTAAGCTCGTATTTTCTTAGTGAAAGCATGCAATGTGTAAATTATGGTAAAATAACAAATTACATAGGGATTAGATACACATAAGAATGTTTAAGTAATGTACAATGTACAAAAAGAAAAAAAATTAATTGAGGTCATTCAATTTTTTATGTATTCCATAGGAGATTAAAGGGCGCAAACGCAAGGTAAAAAATAAATACAAGTTGTACAAAATCATTTCAATTAAAGCAACTTATTTTAATCAATTGTCTCTAAAAGAGCGAACGTAGATATGTCATCCTCCAAACGTCTTGTAGGTGAATAGAACGTGTATTAGCTACCAATACTTTGCTTGACAACATTTTTGGAGATTGGAAGCAAAATCTCCATTTATCCAACGAAGAAATATTGCAGCTGAGAAATAATAATGATAAAATAGTTTATTACACACGCTAATAAGACAATATATTATTTCATCACGGTTGGGGCGAAGATAAATACCGGTATCAAAAGGGATGGATGAAATTCTTAGTTACTGACCGTGAGTTCGACGAATAATACTAAAATAATGTATCTAACGCAACGTGTCATTTAAACGACTAAAACTATCGTCGTTTCAGCATCTGAAAATAAAAAAAGATTGGGAGAATTTCACTCGAACGCTACCTTCGGAAAAAGTAATTCCAATGGAAGTAATATAAACGCCAGCCGGTTTTTAAACTTCCACTGGCAAATGGAATAAATGGGGGCAAAGGTTAGAGGAATGGGGTTTTTATTCGAATCCTCTACAGCTGTAAATTGTCTGGGCTTTTATAGGGCGTTAGGGGATGAGGGTAAAAAGGATGTGAGGTGGCGGAGGGGTGGCTGAGGGGTGGCTGAGGGGTGGCTGAGGGGTGTGTGTGTGTGGAATGGGTGAGTGTTACGTGCATGGCACAGGACCGTGCACTCAAGTCGGCCCGAGAAAAATCAATGCCCAGAGGATGTTATTTTGCGAGTTGGATCCGGAAATCCGGTATAAACAAAATCCTACTCTTATCGGAATATAGGAAGATTCATCAAATATTAGCAGTGGTTGAAGTAGGATCTCCATATTTGTCCATCGAAAATATCTACGAGTTTGATCTCTGTTGAAATACTTCAATATGAACAGAAGCCATCCAATATCTTCAAGCTATAAGGCGAGCTCGGTAATTTACGCTTGAATTAATGGATCTTGTTAAAAATTCTATTTAAAATACACGGACGAATATTTTGTGCCAGCGCGGTTCAGAAATGGATCTTGATTGAAGCAAGAATGTATCAGCAATGTATACGCCGAATATAAGAATAAGGTATACTTCAGTGCATACGTTAAGAAAGAATAAAAAAGAGAATGATATAATCCTTTTAAACAAAAACAGATGAAATGACTATTTATTTAAGGTGGACTTTTTATTTATAATCTCAAGAATGTCGTCAGTGTTCATTGAGAAAAATGATAAAGGCAATCATCACTTATGGGTCCCATTACAGACTTTATGATTTAGACTAACATGTAGCAGACAAACACACGACGTGAATATGCCTGATTTATTTTCCCAGTGGAACTTTTGTCAAAAATGGATTTTTCGGAAGAAGTTGTCTGTGTTAACGATGTGACTTCCTTGGCGATGACTCACTCGGCAAAGGGTGCGTGACCGTGATCGTGACGTCGGAGCTCGTTCGTGCATCAGACGCTACCTGGCGAAAGGAATTAAAAGGGAGAAGGATAAGTAGAAAACGGAGGACGGAATGAAACTGAGGATAAATAAAAAACGACGGAAGAAGGATGGGGGTTTGACTGAAAGGCTGGATGAAATAGAAAATGAATTGCAGACTGAACTCTCAATTTTTTTAAAGAAAAGGACGCGATAAGGGAGAGTGACCCTTAACCCCTTCGCAATCTGCCCCTTATTCCCCTCACAATCCGCATCACATCCCAACCATACACCCACTCACCCTCGGAATCGATTGTCTGCGCCCCGATTCCAGCGAAAGCATCTCCGCTCCATCAGACCTCCGAAAACACTTTCCCATCCAATGAGCTTGGGGCCGAAGGAGGAGGGGGAGCGACTTTTGGGCCGAAGGGAACGGAAGAGCGAGGTTTGGGCCAAAGGGGGCGGCAGAGCGCAGTTGGGGCCGACGGGGGCGAAAGAGAGGGGTTGGAAGGCGGAGAGGAGCGACAAATACGCTACCTGAATTCATAAACCTGACCGGATGAAAAATTGGATGCTCCAAAAATTCGTTATAGGTCATTATTAACAAATTTATATGCAAAGTGTTACTGAAAGGTGAATCGTGCGTCTCATATTTTTAATTATAACATGGGTTCGCGCAAAATCAAAAAGCTCTGTATTTGTTACCCGTTGAAAATTTTGTTCCGTCTATTCAAGTAACATACATCGAAAATAATTTCGGATTATTAATTCATTTGTATAAGTTACTGCAAATATATTGAGTAGGTTGGGGCGAAGAAAATTAAAATCACTCGCTGTCATGAGTTAAGAATTTTTTGTCGAATCTATCATTGACAATAACTAAACACTTCGTATTATAAAATAACGCGATTGAAGAGACTTAGGAAATGAAGTAACGATTCTTGCAGAACTATTACTCATGTTTAAAATATTAAATGTGCAGATCAGAAAGTTATAGTTAAAAGCAGGTTACTTATTTGATCGATTCCAATATTGTTTATAATTTAACTTAATATCTTTTAGTTGTTATTATCCGAGTCTTAGATTTTCTAAGTCCTTTATAGATGTTGGCACCCGCTTGCCTTAAATTGATGAGATTATTCGTCAGACTTTGGATGTTTTGTTATTACGTCAAGCCACTGCATCTGTTCAAATTTAAAATTCGGAAACAAAATCTTATAGTAGGTACTCACAAAATAATATAAACAAATAGACCTAACCCGTTCTCTGACAATCCCATCTAGATTCATGAATTATCCGATACATTTTTATAGATTGATCTTAAATGCTGGTGGAAAGAAGGATACTTTTACAATCTTCCAGTTTTCAACCTCTCTCTTGTGCGAAGTAATTCGTGAACCAAGAACCAAAAGTACGATCTTGCCTATCCACCCAACTCCAGAATCTCTCCTTTCCCTAGTCAAGGATCGGATTAATGTTATCAGAGGCCTAATACGAATGAGAGGAAAGAACCTAAATATGAATAACATATTACAAAGCAAAATATGAAGTCATAAACATATATTTTACTTTTATTTAGCTACATACACACATTTACCGATACCGCCGCCCCGCTGTTACTTCAATATGAAATTGAGGGCAAAGAGCAGAGCCTCAAAATATGAAGGCATAAAGAACCGACTTATGCCTCTGTGTTGTTTTATGCCTGCACCCTCCTATTTCCTAGGATTACACGGAGCCTCGGTTGTGCAACAAAATTTGATGAAATGATACAATGTAAACGTTGGGTGCATTGTCATTTGGAGCGAACAATTACAGCACTTTTAAGCCTCTGGCGCAGTGCTCCGTGACCGATATGCCGTATAGAAGTTTTTGATGTAACGTAGTATAATAGGAATTATCGGAACTGGAAAAATATCACCGATAGAGGATCAAACTAAACTAAAATCATTCCATGATATAAAAATGCTAAGGAGACCTGCAAGAACTTAATCTAGCTAACAATTTAAATCTTAACAACTATCCAAGTTTCAAAAAAGAATCGTGTATGAATACCTGCCAACATAAAACCGCTGAAAGCAATTCTTGACTAATCAGAAATCAAAGTTGAATGTTTTAGGCCATAAATGCAATTTATCCGACGCAAAAATAATATTCTTAAATCTAATTCCATTTTCATATAGACAATATTTAATTCAACCAGTATTAGCGGGAATAATATGTCAGGTGAATTTAATTGCACATGCACTAATTTATAATACCTATAACAGTAAATATAAAGAGAAGATTATGAATTTATTCAAGTAAAAATCAAACTCCTCAAAGATCGTGATATAATGAATGAAATATTTGAAGCACAATAAACAATGAATTCTGTTCATTTGAATATTTTAATCTTTATTCCTCTCTATATTCTTGTATTTATTTTTAACTGACGTTAGTATGATAAATTTAAGCTTAATATTTCAAGAAAATATCCCGGTAAGAATGATGCAGTATGGTGTAACAGGATATACTCAATGGAATACATGTATATGCAAGATATTAATGCATATGACGCTTGAATCGGAATAAGAGAGATATTTATGAATCGAGATTGCCTACAGCCATGAATTCAAATTATAATACCACGCGAGAATCAACGGAGATTCCAGGGAATACATAAGTAAATAATGGGCGCGTAGGATGTGGATTAATTCCAGTGCGGAGCAAACGGAATTTATCAATTCTAAATGGGAACCGACGCTTTAAATAAAAGCTATTATACTATGCATTTTGTGAAAAAATATATTTTAACCAAAGGAGTAAATGTACATATTCTAAACACAATCCAGAGCATAACATACTAATGGAAGAAACATAAAGATGGAAAGCTACTGATTTTAACTTAACGTTTAAATCAAATAATGTGTCAGATGAAGACATGATTCAAACAACGTCTCATTCAAAATGTCCACTTAGAAATTAAGAATATGTATGCCGCATTAATAACTTCTGTATTGCGCTCAGAGCGTCTTTACTTTAGCTAAGAGTTGTGAATGACGTTCAAAGCGTCAAAACCGAGGAACTAATTGCACTTATATCAACTACTTAAGAGAAGCATTAACTTTTTGCCGAAATGCGAAACGAAAACATGTTAGACAGCCTTACAACAGTTTATAATGACGAGGAAAATTTTACAAACGATATGTTTATGACATAAACCGAGTAAAATTTTATTTAGATTTTATTGCTGTTAAAATGTAAGCATAGATGGCACACGCTTCTCTAAAGAGACTCAAAAATTAAAATTTCGATATCTATATACCTACAATTGAGCGACATGACTCAGATTTGTCTCTTTAAAGTTTTAGTAAATACAGTAACCAAGTTTTATCATGGCATTAAGGAGTTGGATTTTCGAGCTTTACCTCCGGTAATATGGCAGCCCTATTTACATCTACAAGTATAGAATGCCATTTTCTCCTCGCATTTTGATATAAGTGGAAATTAGCAGTTTGAGCGATATGATCCAGATATACCATTTGCGTGTCGTACTTTTGAAAAATTCTCAAATATAAAACAAATTAATGCATTCGCACGATTAAGATGCGAATTCCATTTTTAAGTCGCATATTTCTGAAAAACTAGCCATGCTATCAAGAAAACTTTATATGAAAAGAAATGTCTCCTTTATCCGATGTAAAACTTTCTTTTTCTCAAATGCATATTTCATGAATTAGAGCAATAATTCCAGTTATTGTCCCTCGTGGAGGAATGGCGTCCGTGCAACTCGCGGACGCACAAAGACAACACAAATTCGCTCAAATATAAACGAGGACGACGGGACACTGGTATTGCAAATGGCCGCTCTCTCGACGAAATGCCACAAAGGAGGACCACGTTACTCTCGCGTGAATTTCACCCGCCGCTCGCACAGTCGAATGCACACACAGAATTCGAAAATACAGCAGTGTCACACGATAAAAAAAATACGAAGCGGCCAGAGCCATGTTTTTCCTGTGATCCACTCAGGAAAGTCACAGTAACATTTTACAATAAATCCCAGTCCCTACGATGACTTGTTTTCCACGACTCCATGGTGTATGAATGCGCGCACACGCGCATATTCGGGGCATCGATGCATAGGATGATGGCAAGAGTACAGAACGGGATGAAAACCAAAATGAAGGGCGCAGACATGTTAGCCTGTCCGTAGAAAATTATACAAAGAATAATGCGAGAGGAAATAAAAATAAAAAACGAAATAGATAACCCGGGATTTAGATTTGATTGGCCCTTATTTATTTGTTGGTTCTATTGACTTTTTTATTTTTGAAGCAGAGGAATGCATTTAAAATTATAAATATATTAATACGATATCATCACCAGGGAAACTAAGGTAGAAAAAAACCTTGGATTACGTCAAAAGCATCAGAAATATTAAATTTTCTTTGTGGGGAGCAATTAAATTGTCGAAGTTTCTATAGCGATTTTCTTTCAAAAATGAGATGATTTTCGTATGTCTTCAATTTAAAATAGAACGAAAAAAATTGTAAGAATTTTACGACGGTATTTCGAACGAAAAGCTAGTGTAATCAGGTAATCGGATATATAAATGATCTAAATCCAAAGTTGTAGAGATATGATGAACTACTTGGTGGGGGAGGCAAAAGGAATAAATAAGTAATAATTTTTCATGCAAAATATATATATGCATGTGTATGTACAATGCTAACGATTTCAGCGAGGGAATCCCAGCACACCAATCCTATTAAAAGATATATAGACAGTATCTGCTCATTAATGTTCCACGAAAGCTCGAATTTCCGTTTTCATTTGTTCAACTGTTCGTGATTGCAATTATTAAGAGCAAGAAAATTGTGCGACCCAGACAGCTCGTATATAAACAGGCACGCAAACGACATTATGTGATCGCTAAATTGATAGAAAATGATTCAAACATTTGTCACCGGTTCGTGACCGTGCACTGTCAGAGTGAAAAATATTTCTTGCCAATTTTTTACGAACAGAAATGGAATCCTGGGGAAGAAGTCAGCTGCCATCAAGTACTGATGCGATTATCCGATCATCGCATTCAATATATTTTGTAGAATAGTCGACAACTCGAGAGCAAATTAGTACTCAGCAATGTTATGGGTGCGAAATTTAAACAAGTTAATCTATTTCCATTAATGAATAAATATCTCGCACACTTATAATGGGTAATGTATCCATCCCGTTTTGTTATTCACTTCTATGGTTATTGAGGTAAAGCGTGCTTCTTATTTAAAAAGGTTTTCTAATGACAACCAGAGGATTCTGGTTTACTCGGTGATCTCCTCTTGGAGACATCACCAGAAAAAGGCTCGAATCACTAAGCTTTAATTTTAATACATAAGAGTTTTGAACTTTACTGCGAATATTTTTTAAATTTATATATTATGACACTATATTCTGTTGAATTATTGTGCGTTTTCTACCATGGTAAATTATTTTAAGAAAGGAAAAAGTGAAAGCCGCTTTAAAAACAGAGAAACTCCTAAGTTAAACCAAGAATAAGCACATATCTGTCTACGGACATGCGACCTATGAGAATGATTACGGCGCTTAATACTGTTAAACTCGTGCATTTCTTACAACGACAAATTGCCTTTTAGAAAAAATTCTTTTTTCGGGCGTTTTAAAATATAGTATTTAATCTAATGCTTCAAAATCGGTGTATTTGGGCTAACTCCGTATTTATACCATAGAAAGGCAAGACGTAGCTCATCATATTAGTCAAAATGCAAATAATTCTGCATTTTTACACATTTTATTGGATAAGGTGGACAACGGTTCTTCGGGAATCACGAAAGATGAGGAGGTTAGTATCTTCGTCAGAATGGAACGCAATGATGCGGCAAAGACGGTGAGCAGTTTTACAAATAGAAGAGGAAAAAAGAGAATATTTATATTCCATATTTATGTATTTCCATAAAAATACAGCCTACTCCTGTCAAATAAGCTCGTAAAACTCATGTTTGTAGTAGGGATAGCGTGTTCTTAACGGCAAACTCCTTCGCGTGAATGAATCCTTTGGGACTCAGACATTCGATAAATTCATTCGTCCCTAAAGAGTTTTGAGAAAAACAGGAGAGAGAGGAAGTGGAGGAAGCGGAAAGAGCAACGGATAGAAGCGTCGGACCCCTCTGAACATGAACCATGTCTTACGATAAAAGGAGACTGGATCTGATTATAAAAGACGCTTTCTATCCGAGAATGAGGATTTCCTGCCAACTTCCCATCCATCTCCCTCTCTCACTCCTGCGCCTCCTCTCTTTTATCCTATTCTCAAATTTTTCCCTCCTCCGTCCTTCCCTCTCCCTCCTCATTCACTCTCCCTCTTCTCTCCCTAACCATACTCCATCTACCTCCTTCCTCTCCCTCTCTGTCCCCAACTCCACACCAACGCAGCAACCCTTCTCTCTTCATCCCCTCCTTGCATCTCCCTCTCTAAAGACAGAATTCCCGTAATTCGTAATGCGAGATCTAATTCCTCCTCTTCTTTTTCTTTTTGGAATGACTCATTTGACACCCGAACAACGCCTTTAATCCCTTTTTTTCTCATCTTTTCAGTCGTTCGATTCGCTTCCTTTGAGCGACGAGTCTCCGTTTACGGAAACATTCAGTCACTCAAAACGAAAGGAAATTTAAATGATATTTTTCGCCAGATCGAATTACTCTGCCCATATAATTTGGATATAAATCTATTTTAAGTTTACAATTGAAACGTTTGAATCTGGAGCGCATTGAAGAAAAAATAAGAGAAGTGAAAATCTGAGAGATGTCTTGATTTGAAATCTAAGAGATATGAAAGAAGAGAATCGGCCTAAAAAAATTGGGCGCCGACAGACGTTTGTTTTTTTCGCATAAAATGAGAGGATTTGCACGAAAAAATTCCTTCAGTTAATGCTCACAGCATATTTGTTTCATTTCGTTTCATGTAAAATATTTCTCTTAAAAATTTCATATTTACTTCAGTGGGTATTTTAATACGTCGTCCTTCTGTTTTGATACCTAAAAGAACAGCCGGTGTTACTTATAAATGGAAATGTTTTGCTGAAAACCGAACAAGAATTTCAACATCCAATGTATATTTTTAAGTGGATGGAGATACTAGTAAAAGAGAAATGTTACAAATTCAGAAAGTATTTGAATCATGATGGCAACAATACCAGATATCTGGACGAGAATAGGAAAAGCAGAGGAGGCATCTATGAAATATTG
This sequence comes from Tanypteryx hageni, assembly GCA_028673005.1. NCBI lineage: Eukaryota > Metazoa > Arthropoda > Insecta > Odonata > Petaluridae > Tanypteryx > Tanypteryx hageni. Next base: position 125,392,358 of record CM054116.1, on the reverse strand, counting down.
AGAACTCGAGTAAGGACTTTGAAAAAAATTGCGAAAAGGGTAAAATTGATTGTAAATTTGTACGGGCCTGGTGCATGGACTGTGAGAAAAGAGAATGTGAGCCAACTAGGAGAAAATGAGATGCGAGTAAAGTGTAGACAAGAGAAATTTATTTGCAACGAGAAGAAAACGGGTGATGCTGGAGCGGGAGGAGGGAGGGGTTTTAATTAGAGTAATAAAGGAGAGACAAAGAAGTTGGTGGGTCAAATCGTGAGAGATGATGGTACTATTGAAAGAAGTCATAGAAGTAAGGAAGACAAAAAATTCAAAGAGGAAGAAAGAGAAAAGAATATGGTTGGATCAAAAGGAGAAGATAGTTACGAAAAGATGAAGGGAAGGGCTTCGGAGTGGGTAAGGAGGGGTGCTTATGCAGAATTCACCGATGAAATAAGTCTAGAATAGTGAAAGCAAAATACCATTTTAGAAGAAAGAAGCTCCTACTGATGGGAAATATAAAGGAAGGCATGAAAAAATTGATAAAATTTTTTTTGTGGAGTATCGTTTTGTATGCAGCAGAAACATGGGCCGTAAGGGAAAATGATAGAATATACTCAAAAATTTTCGAAATGTGGGCGTGGAGAAGACTTTTGTTTGTATGAAATATCTGGCTAATCAACCCCTTAGACTATTATAGCCTTTAGAATTTCTACACTGAACACACACACACAAGGGAGAAGGGAAACCCAGTGCCGGCATTTGCCAACTATGGAGAAGAATGCTTAAGATAAAACGGATGGTTAGTATGAACAAGTAGGGATGTACACGAGTTTCCTGTGGTACAGAGGCGCTATTCGTCAAATTTGCCGTACTATAATCGTATAGGTTACAAATGTATTTGCTTTGAAATCAGATAGTTATTTTTCTTATATGCTGTTTAGATACATTATAAACATGTTCATTTAGTTTTGCCATTCTACATATATTCGCCCAACAAATGAAATTATTTCTTAAAAACAGTTCAGCCAATACCTTAGAAATTCATAGTTACAGAAAAATTCTAACATTGATATTGTGGTAGCCCTGTTTAGTCGGCATGGTTTAAATATGCTATTTTGTTATTTATTTATATGAAGATTATATTATATACCATATTTGGTTAAAATCCATGCTGTCAGTTCTCTAGAAATACGTGTAAAAGAAATAATATTTTACTTTTAATTGTGGTAGCCCTGCTCTTTAGCTCCACTTTCAACATCTTGATTTCATTATGGTATGTTGTACTAATTTTATATAAAAAACTTAGTTGAAATTCGTTCAGCTAATTCCTTTCAAATCCATAGTTACTGAAAAAGTTTAATTTGTAATTGTGACACCCCGGTTTGGTTGATCCTGTCCAAATATGCTATTATGGTTTTGTATATAGGTTTATATTATAAATATTAAATTTGGTCTAAACTGATGTAAAGAGTTCAACACAAATATTTAGAAAAGAAAATTTTTAACAACCTTAAGATAAAAACCTTAAATTGATGGGCTTTATCTAGCAAAGATATACTTCATAAACTGTGGAAGATCAATTGCGGTATGCTGGGAGTAATAATTAGTGAAGCAAGAAAAAAGGCGAAGGTTTCTTGGATCAGGCGAATGTACGCATTTTAATTACCGGGGAAGAGGCATGGAATGAAGAAGAGGAGTTGTATTTGTCGATAACAAAACATTAAAAATTATCATTGTGTAGGTGGAAAGTTCATCCTAACAATCAGCTACATTTTCCCTCAAAATAAATGAGAGATACCTAATGAAAACAGTTCGCCTTCAAATTCAAAATGCTCTAATGAACAAGTTTAATATTTCCATAGTGGTAACTGCCATTTGATAATGGATTTTTAGTTTTAGCATGAGAAAAATAGGAAGAAATGTATTTCTTAGTCGGATAAACGGAAGTTAGAGTGAAAATCCAATTATGATAAGAGCATATTTATGAAAAGAACATACGATATAAAAGAATCCCATCTTAAACTACAAAATCGATTCAGTGTACTGAAAGACAAAGAAGCTGATTTAAATTAATGGCGGTACTGAAAGAAATTCCTCAATAAATAGATGAAAGTTTGGGACAATCCAGGTAAGCAGTTATCTCATAAAACTTATGATGAAGAAATAAAGGGAAATGAAAATGACCTCAAAGTAATTATCTTCATCGCAGAACTGAACAAAACTATAAAAAATTCCATCAAAGGAGATGTGAAGAAATGTAACTAAACGACCAACAAATAGAAAGAAATAGAAGATACAAAAAAGAAACAACGCCAATATATCTGTAATATGCAGTTGGCAGCATTGATGATAGGAGATGGTTCAATTATCTATAGTAGGAAGTTACTGTTAAAACAAATATAAGAATTCTTGACCGAACTATGTGAAGATCCACTTGCCGATACGGAAGTGACCGAGGAACGAGAAACTGGTTTACTGCAATTTGTAACATGTCTCATTAATTAGAATGCTCAGTAGGCACCTGGCATTATTTTCCGTTTCTGTACAAAGCTCATATAGTGAATTGATTTAACATACTCATTGCATACTTAGGAATAGAGCTACGATATGCAATACTGTGTAGTGTGGATTTTGAAGAAATACGGTTTATAAACGCTTAAAATGGCGAAAACTACGTTCTACGACGATGTTTTACCTTGCGGTAGTCTGCTTGAGGGGAATAAAGGATTCATTGAGGGGTGTGATCAATTGATTATGAACTCCACCAGTGGCGAAGCAAATATTTTGGGGATCCCAGTTTAAAATTATTTTTGGAGCGTCATATAATTGTTTTTATTTAAGAACAGCTCTTGAATGAGAATCCAACCTGCTATCCATCGATAAGAGCACGGCGATGCAGCTTTCAATATGATGCGGTGGCAGCCAATAAATTTCAATTATTTTTACGAATATAGCCGGGAAAATTACGAGAACTGAAATCTATTGAATGACGCGCTCTCACGACAAATGGAAAATTACAAGTCAGAGGACCGCCAGACATACGAGGTTGAATGGATAGACATAGTTAACATAAATTTGCAAGTTAAAAAAGACAAAATGCAAATAATTGCTCCTGTTCGCTATTCGCATGCTACGCCACTGAATCCCGCAGTAGTTGAACGTACACATTGTGACCCGAATCAAAAGTCAATCAAATCGACCAGATGATGAAAAGTAGCTATCACATCAACTTGAGAAATACATTCGTTACCGTGGGTGTCAGTCATGAAGTGGTTCACGGTACTGTCCCAGGTGACTTGGTCTACTAGATTATACTCGCTGCCAATATTTGCAAGAATATTTGTTTACAAAATAATGAGGCCAGAAAGCATTGAGATAGTTTTGAACGCAATTAAAATTAACCTTGTAATTGTAGAATCGCTATCAACTATTAGAAAACTTTATCGTAGAAACGGAAGCAAAGGTATTATTTAAAGACGCACAACAAATTCAGACAAATATACGTTTTATGAGAAACTGTTTCTAACAAAACCCGTAAAAAATTTCTACAACTTTGATAACAAATATTTACATAAATAGTATTTGAAAAATAGTAAAAACGTACACAGGGAACCTTAAAACGTGCATTTCCGTTGAAATCTCGAATTCGATTTTTTCACGATAATAATATTTTCTCTACTTCGTATGAAGAAAGTAAAAATGTTTGATGCGAATTTGACCTCGCTCGCACTTAGAACCAGGCCCCGCATTTTCCTAGCCGGCTCTTACTGCGGGGAATGTCAAAATTTTAATATATTTTCAGTTATATATTTACATACACTTTCCTTAAAAGTATTCTAAGGAAACCAAATTCCGCATAAATATTTTCCAGAAATCTTTATTTAAACTTACCTTATCTTGAAATAACGATAAAATTAATCCCTGAAGAGAAGAAGAAGATTATAGGAGTTGCTTCCATTCTCTTTTTTTTAAGATATTAAAGGCTGTTCTTTATTGTCTTCCTTTGAGCGCTCCTCGTATTATACATCTCTCTGTTTCTCATGCTCTCTTCCGCTTCCCGTAGCCTCAACGATCTTTTTACTGCACTTTCCTTTTACCAATAAAATCCACTTCGCCTAGATTAAGTGATGGGCAATTTAAAAATGGCTTTAGTTCGGAAACTGCTCTTCGATTTATGAACGGCAGTACTCATTGAGTTGATTATAAAATGTTACTGAAAGCTTAATAAGAACCGTGAAGTTTGCGGAAATGCCACAGATATTCGTGGCAAAGGAAACTATGATATATATAATGGTTGAAGTAAAAAAATAAATTAATAGCCTCATCGATTATTTTTACAGGGACGCGTTTTAGGACCGTTGCATAATAGTGACCGGCAATCAAATTGCCAAGAAGATCCACTTTTTCCAAGGACTTGAAAAAATTCAAACCAAAAACGGAAAAACCGGAACGAACCATACTAATTTTCTCCACCACGAATCCTATTTTTAGTCTACACTGAACCGCGATCCGAATCGAACTATGGTTCGGCTGAAGCATTTTTTTCAAATTTAAAATACTTCAGATATCCTTCTCGCGTTAGGATTAAGGCGATAACACGCGCCATTTGAGCACCGTATGGTTCCCCAAAAAATTTCTTTCTCCTGGCCGATGTGCACATTTATTGGCCATTACTGAGTGGGCGTTCAGGTAAAAGGAGTGACGCGTTGCCTACCGATGGCTCTCGCCCGCCTGTCCTGTCAAGAGCGAACTAGAAGAGTAAAAGAAAATATAAGCTTTTATTATTTTATTATTAGCGTTGGTTTATAGACAGCGTACCGTCTTGTGGGATACTTTCACCTGTAGATCGAGGCCGTCGAGAAGAACATACTCGACCGAGGTTTTTTTCTCGAAAATTCGGATCGTGCGTTCAATATCATCATTCACTTTCCTTTCACAAAAATTTCTCCAAATTCCGCAAAATTAGAGGGCACGCGGCTCTGTTGAATGATTTGACCTCTTTGAAGGTCGTTTTGTTAATTAACTCACTTTGTTCTATTTACTTCTTAGTTCTTTCCCATAGGTCATCGACATCCATTCCCCGTCTTCCTTCTTTGCATTATCTAGAAATGGACTGGCAACGACCGGGTTACTGAGCAAAGAAGAGAGTCTGTGTTTGTAAGTTTATATGACCGAAATCAAAACTCAATTCAGCAGAAAGACCCAAAACCTCTTTTGTCTAAGGCCCTGGAAGAAACACGCTCTAGGCCTCAGAGGATAAACATGTTGTTTATTTATTAATGAGCTAGGATATGAGCTCGCTGTTTATGTTGGTTCTGAAGTGAGAATGAATAATATTTTAAAGTTTATTTTTTCTTCACCTTCTCAATGCGCCCACTCGCGACTTTTTTTGTGGACTGTAATGACTGGAAACTTTTAGAGGAGAAAATAACTCAATTTATATGATGGGCGCCAAATGTTCGAATAAAGGACATGGAAATCACTGTGCACAGTGTATACACGCTAAATATTGTGATACGCAGATACAATTTTGATTCAGAAGTGTTCTGAAAATGAAATTAATAAAAAATTTATTTTTCCTTTTTAGTGTGTTTTATAAATTCTTTAAATATATAAAAATGGAATATTCTTTTATTTTCATATTTTGTTTTCCCCTTTTTAGTGTTGTATTATGGAAAAAAATCTAATTCTAATTTTAATCACACAGTCACACACAGAATTTAACGTAAATCAGTAGATCCGAATTTTCTGTTTTTCAAGTAAAGAAATTGTATAGCAACATCTACATATATAACTTTAAGGCGTAGTAATGTACAGTCAGTTCCAAAAGTATTCTGACAATTTGAGTGGCTTCGCTTTTGCGGCAAAATGAATTTTAACTTCATATCTACGTGTCGGTGTCTATGTACCTATTCCTGTCATGACTCCACCTCAGTCTTCAAGGTTTATCTAACAATAATAAAAGGCTGTCCCTTTGGGGCTCCCTCTGTCACTCTATAAAAATGCGAATAACTCAATAATGAAATGAGATTCAATTTTGATAAATGGCAAGAATGATCGATTCACATATTGTAAGATGATGACTATAAGAAATCTCGAAAAAAAGTCCTAGGATCGACTCCAAGGTAGGCCTTTCCATTTCCCACATGATAACAGGTAAAAAATCGACTTTTTGACTTGCAGGCTTTTATTCTTTTTGAGAACTAAATTAGAAGGAATTAACTTATGCTCTTAGGATCTTGCCTATTTTAAAGAAAACAACTATGCCGTTTTTTATTCTGTTTATCTTTTCCCGCATACAGTTCAAAATTCTTCATGTTAAACGTTTCATTCACATATTTTGGGGAAGCCTTGCCATTTAACGGGATGTTGCCATATCATCCCATTACATTGTTAAACCTCGAAATCCTATTTTTATTTCAATCCTTATGGGTGAAAGCGAGCTTTTAATGCTATTACGATTAGTACGAGAGAGAGTAGGAGAGAGAAATTCTTTTCATAGCAACCAATCTAAACAACATTCGGTGCGTTATTTACGAGAGGGAATACATTTGAATGTAGAACATTAATCATTTGCATATAAATCAGGTACTTAAAATCATCGTAGAGGTTCGAAACTTGAAACAACGAACGCCGAAAAGAAAGAAAGTTTGTTTTCTTGCCATCCAAAGAAAGTCAAGGTATATTTGTGCATTATTTATTTCACAAAAAATTTTCCGTTGAATTTCAACGGGCATCTCTCTAGTTATTGAATAAAATACGACATATTCTTGGGAGTCGACCGTAGTTAGCATATATTATTCCGCGTCGTGGGCGATCTTTTGAACGTACTATTATAATTTGCCATTGTTATTTAACAGTCGTTCTTGCATCGAGATGATAACGTGAGCAGGCCCATGGAATTGTTTTTTTTTTGTCCAAGTGAGGGGTTGTTTGAGGAGGACTGCAGATGCCATGATCTTCCAGCCTGAGGCTGGCCAAGTCGCATTTCCAGCTAAGCTGCTAATGCGAGACTACTCTTAAAAACTAGCTTAGCGCACTTTGATTGCCCATAAATGGGCATATATCCCTCCCTACAAGCGGGGACGCTTGTTTGAAGGGAGGGCATCCTGCACATCAAGGCTGGCGATGGGCCGCTTGTAACGATCCCACCACCTAGCCCTGATGTAGCCTAGCATTCGCACCTCTTCGTGCGTCGATAATGCTGCCTTGCAGTAGAATTCCTTAGACATCCTCGGCAAGAGGATGTCCAGAGGTTCCACGTTTCCGTCTAAATGCATCCGGTCGACATGGTTGTATCTACCACGACCAAGTATCAGCCGGAGTGCATTATTCTGCACTACCTGCAGCCTGTAGAGGGCGGTCTTGGACACTCCAGACCAGACCGGAGCTGCATAGGTGATGATGACCCGCACGCAGCTCAGGTAGAGGCGTCTCTTAGTGTCGGCCGTCAAGACATCCGGGCGCAGAATCGGATGAATTCTTGATAACGCCCCGAGTGCCTTGCGGCGGACACTCTCAACCTGAGGTTTCCAGAGAAGCTTCCGGTCCAGCACAACTCCCAGGTATGTGACCTCTGGGCTCCAGGGGACGACCGTCCCCATCACCGACAGGTCAACTCCAGGCGGCGCTCCTCTTCCTGGATGGAAGACGACGGCCCTGGTTTTGGCGGGATTAACCGCAATACGCCATCGACGATACCAGTAGGACAGATCATCGACGGCGCATTGTAACCTCTCCACAGCCGCGTACTTCTTGCTGGAATGCGACAGGAGCGCCGCGTCGTCAGCGTACAGGGCAAGACTGGTGTTCCACCCAAAATCCCTGGGGGGATCCTGGGTGAAGATGTTGAAGAGTATCGGCCCCAGGACGGATCCCTGCGGAACGCCGGTGCAGATGCGTCGCAGTTCCGATCCGACCCGGAGCCAAAACACCCGGAACGTCCTGTAGAAAGTGCTGCAGCGGCTTCTGGATAAGAAGCTCAAAGGTCTTCCCGAATCCGGCCAGGAGAGAGATTGGCCGGAAGTCTCCAGGGCCAACCTCCGTCCCCGGCTTCTTCGGGAGACAGATGACCTTTACCCTCTTCCAGGCAGACGGAAAGTATGGAATCCCGACACACCCGTTGTAAATGGCGGCCAGGAATTCTACTGAGGCAACAGGAAGCTGTCGCAGGACGATATTGGGGACGCCGTCGTCCCTCGGAGCCCTCCTCGTCTCGAGGCGACGAATCACTTCAATGATATCGTCCCCCAAGAACTGAGGAAATTCCAGCAGGGGACCGCGGTCGAGCGTCCCCAGCACATCTGCAATCTCGTCCTCCACCAAATCCAACTCAGCTGTAGTCGGGTTAGGACAGAATACCCCATCCAGGTATTCCGCCATGAGCCCGACTTTTTCTTCTGGAGACCTCGCGACGTAGTCCCCCTGAACTATCAGGGGGTCGCGCAGCTGGGTTACGCATAGCCTCCTGCAGGTCTTCCAGATGGACTGATCCTTCAGGGAAAGATGTAACTCCCGCGCGTCCGAACGCACGTCTCTCAACATGTCTCGGACGGTCCTGTTGAGGGAGTCCAACTGGATCCTGAGGTCCAGAGTGCGGTAGCGCTGCCACCGCCGCCGCACGCTGTTGCGCCAGCTGATGGTGTCCCTGACGCCACGGGGCAGGGCGATGCGTATACCCTTGGCCAGGACCACCTTCGGGATTGCTGCGTCCATGGCCTGCTGGACGGTGGATGTGAGGAGGCCAACCATTCGGTCTGCCTCCTCAAGCATCCTGGGCGGTGTAGGCACAACCGGCAGCCTTTCCGCGATGAATTCACGGAAGTGCTGGCAGTCTGCTCGAGCAAGGTCGAGGTGCTGCGATGGTGGTACTCGCACAGGCGAGTTCCCCAGAAGCAGCAGGGTCGGATTATGGTCTGAGGACATGTCGTAGACAGCATGCATACTCAGGGATGCCCTGATGTTGCAGACAACGGCAACATCGAGGACATCCCTGGACGGCAGAAAGATCGGCTCGGTCGGGGCGAGGACCGTGAGCCCCTCTTCATGGGCTAAATGTCTTAGCCGCGCACCCCTCGGATTGGGGATCTTAGAATGCCAACTGAGATGTTTGGCATTCAAGTTCCCAATGATGATTGAGGGGCAGCCATCCCCGACGAAGTTTATCATCTCGTCCGAGTACCACGCTCTCCTCGGTGGGTAGTACACCGAGGAGACCCTGACCCACCCGGTACAGGTCCGAACGTCGGCGGATACAGCCTCCATCGATCTGTAGTTTCGAACCAAGCAGGGACGATGTTCCACAGGCCGATGGATGAGCAGGACAGACCCACCATGCCCCGAACCCGTCGCACGCTGGCCGACCCTGTCCGAGCGATATATCACCCAGCCAGGGATCTTCCAGACGTCCGACGGGCGGAGGTGGGTCTCATTCACGGCGGCCAAGATGGCGTTCTTTTCTTGCAGGAACGCCCGGAGCTCTTTCGTCTTCTCCTTAACACCGCAGGCGTTCCATTGCACTATGACGCTACATCCCCTAGACCCCATTATTGGGGGATGTGACGCGCTCCTTGACCAACTCCTCCAAGAGAGAGAGGAGGAGTTGGCCGGACGTTGAGGAGATGTACTTCCTTAACGCCTTACAAATCATGGTCACCGTGCTCCAGAAGTCGGGGTCCTCATCGGACCGAGCGGTTTCCGGCAGCGGCGTGCTACATTTGGGGTCCTGAATCGGGGCCACTACTGTCTCTGCCGACCGAATTACCTCAAAATCCATGGGAGCGACCTCGGGAATAGGCGCCGTGGCGGGGCCCTTGCTGGGGGTCACACACTCCACTACTACACAGGGCAGGCGCAGACTGCAAAGGTGCCTTCCCAGACACCTTCTGCACAGATTTCCTCTGCCCCTCCTCGTACCTCTGCAGCGCTTCAAGGTATACTGGGTATTCCTTGAAGGAGGACGGGTGGTCGCCCTCGCAGGTAGCGCATTTTGCCGGTTCATCGAGAGGCTTGGGGCAGTCAGATCCCCTGTATGGTCCCGTGCACCGGAAGCACCTGGTGTCGCACCTGCAGGCGTGCGACACATGGCCATACCGTTGGCAAAAAAGCAGGTCAACGGTCCCCTGCTGCTCTTGAACTGCTTGATCTTAACCGAGCAGTGACAAATCTTTTTGATGGCCGACGCCGGAGGGACCCTAGGTGTCCTCTCTTGGTTAGCAACAAAACGGCCGATGGGAATCTTCTTTCCATCCTCTACGGCCGTCATCTGACGGACGCCTCGGACTATGAAGCCCTTGGCCGTCAGGTCAACCGCGACATCTTCCGGGGAATAGCCCTTCCCAACGTTCTTCAACAAAAGACGCATTCCCTGGACAAACTCTAGTAGCTGGGTATGGTATTGGACGCCAGCTTTGTCCAGGATCTTTGTTGCAGCTCGGTGGTGGTCTGGGGTGTGAACGATGATCCTGGTGGAGGCCCTGCGAACCTCCAGCTCAAAATCATCGCCACACACCTTAGCAAGGTCGGCGGCGATACACTTGTGGGAGAGGATCCCGTACACCGTGATCGGTGACACGCGGACCCTCGACTTTGCCCCCTTATTGGGGCGTTGCCCCGCAGGGGCGGAACCCTTTCCCTCACCAGCAGGAGGGCAGGAAGACTTCTTCCTTTTAGCCTTGCGACTTGTGACGGGTAAAATCCCCGTCCTCGTCCGTGCTGGCAACGGCCTCAGCACCGAGGATCGGTGCCGAACGCGCTGCCAGTGAGGCTTCAGCTGGAGAGGGGGCAAGCTTTTTTGCCGAAGCGGCCTTCTTCCGCTTGCCGCGGACACCTTCCGTAACTTCCATCGCCTCCTCTGAGGCGGTGGGTTTATGGCCCTGCAAAGGGCCGTTTACGCCAGTCTGCGCGACGGCATTTTTTGCACCTTGGGCCGATACTGAAGAGGGCAGGACCTCTCCCGTGGCAACCGGGGCGTCTTCGGGGCCACCCTGAGAGGGGGCGTGCTTCAATATCCGAACCGACGAGGGCGGAAGGGGTACCACCGCGGGTGTTACTCCGCAGGAGCCTTCGTGGGAGGCATTATTACTCTGACCCTGGGCAGAAGTGGAAGGGAGGGCCTCGATGGCGACCGGGGCAGCAACCGGTGCCTTCTTGGCGCACAACGCCTTGTACTGCGTAGAGGTGATTCGACCGAACGAGGAAGAGTCGCTCGAAAGCGACGTCGACCTAGCACGCGAGTCGATTTGGAGGTTCCCTCCTACGAGGGCAACCGAATCCAAAGACTCCCTTGGGTCCCGTTCCATAAGGGAAATTTTTCAATTCCCCTACGTAAACCTCGAATCTAGGCCCTTTTCAGGGCCAAGAACAACCGGAGACTGGTCGCAGAAGACCTGCCTCCGCTCGAATACGGGACAGGTGAGAAGAAGGAACAGGTTAGCCTTCCCTTGTCTCGTAAAAACCAGGCAATGCGGACTCGAACGTACCCCGGAACTCTCGCGCAGCAGGAGCGCCACAGTAACGTGCGGCGGACGCTTGAATCAAAAAGCACGTAAAGTGCAAAAACCGTCTTATGGACTCAGTAAACTGAAGACCAGTAAGCAGGGATCTCGGCGAGCAGTCGAGAGGGCTGCAGCAAACTCGCTGCGTAATTAGTTCTAATAGTAGAAGTACGAGTGGGTTTATGAAATTTGAATCGACGATTTCGTAGGTTTTATGAAATTCCCCGGTTCGATAATATTTTTTGCGTAAAGGAAATAGAAAAAAAGACAAGCTCCACCTTTCAAAAACAGTCAAGATACTATATGCGTTTAAAAAGTAAAAAAAACACTTGCAGCTTCTTCTTCCATTACTTGCTACTTGATAGCATTTTCCGTATATTCCACGTTAAAAACCGACATAAGAAGTCGGTTTGGCTGATGGAATGCACGAGATTGTAATGCGGTATATCGTTTTTATTATTTATTGAGTTAAATTATTGTTGCGGCTATCATCATTTCGTTTCATTTGGTTATTAAGTGAACCTCATTTTCACAGACGAGTCGTAGGTAATTGCAAGATAAATCAATCTCCGAACTTGTCTTGTCATTTTTCTGTTTTTTTTAGATATTTGCTTTAATATTTGATAACTGTAAAAAAGTTCTGAAATAAAGGTTTTAAGAAATTTCATTTTCTATAACCTTTGTCCGAAACATTTTCCCATTTAATGCATTTTTGAAGGGATATTTTAAAAACTAATTTTTTTTAACTGCCACAACTATACCGCCTGCCGTCGACTATTGTAAACCCTTTACGCTCTTTTTTAGTCTACTTTCCAGAATGGAAATGGGCTTATGGTTGTCATTGTGTCAGTCTGTACGTCCCCCCTATTAACTTTTGAACCATTAAAGCGATTTTTATGATACTTGGTGGAAATCTCCTGCTACTACAGCCAAGCTCACAAAGATAGTTTTTGTTGCGAATATTGCAAGTCTCGGGTTCGATTACAGGAACTATCCTTCCCATTTGATTTACATGGAAAATCTGAAAGCCATCGTGCAGGGTAATTTTCTCTTGCACATTAAAATTTCTCAGAACTGTAATATCGGTGCGGAATTGGTAGTATTCTCTGAGGAAAGAATGGACATTTTAATTGCTATCGTAGAGATTCAAAGCAATAACTTTAAAGCGCCAACCATGGATGGCGTGACTAACATCAAGCCTGCAGATAATTGTGCTATAACGCTCTTACTAGGCCTTTACATAGAAGTCTTACATCATGCTGCTCTCCGCTGACCGTGTTGGTCACGCCAAATAATTTATTCACATTAAATCTGGCGGATGATGCAGTATCACGTGCAAAATCCGTCGCAAAAATAAAAAATCTGATGTGGACACCACATGACTTTTTCCATATCTGTAATATTTCTAAAAATTCAAAATAGGTTACATAATAATAAATATTTAAGAAGCTGCTAGAAAAAAATAGACTTTACAAACAAATAAACTCAAACCATAGCCTTCTTAAATTGGATATAGCCACAAGGCTCCAACAATTAAGAAAAGAAAAAGGAGCGTTACTAAGACGTAACTAAGCGTCAATTGTTAACAATAGTTGTCGGTAGGTGGCGTGGTGGAGGCAGCTAAAAATATAAGATCTCTTAAAAAATGTATTATTTGGGAAAATGTTTCAAACAAAGGTTGTAGAGAAATAAATCTAAAACTTTTATTCCAGTACATTTTTACATTTGTCAAATATTTAAGCAAATCTTTCAAAATAACGGATAAGTGACAAGAGTAAACACCCACTTCCGGTTGACCGATTTTTACCAAAAACTAATCAGGTCTTCTAACTTTTATATAAATGTTAAATATAAAATTTAGCGTTGATCTGATAAATGATTTTTGAGTTAGAGCGCCCACAAAAAAGCTATCACATACACACACGGACATCATCGAGAAAATGGTCAAAACGTGTTCAGAGAAGCTCAAAACGTGTATTTCCGTTGAAATCCTGAAATCGATTTTTTCATGAAAATAATTATTTCCCCTATACTACGTATGGGGAAATTAAAAATTGTGGAAATGTACTGTCTATTTATTATGAATAATATTACCTACTTCCACGAAAGCACGCCAGATTCGATTAATTAGTATATCCAAATAAAATAGTTTGCATTTCAATCCATTCGCTTTTTTACTATCTCTTCGACAGATGTCCATGGTGTATTCTAACACCTGCATTAGGGCTAATAACTGGTCTAGCACAAAAGGGTTTGCTACATTCGATACATTCGGTTCAATATATTCATTTTCAATTTGAGATTTTCTCAAACCATCAGGAAAACCGTCGATTTCCGACACAATGTTTTGAGTTGCAATTCCGTATTTGAACGAGAATTGCGCATTAACTTCCCTTCCCTCTTTGTCTTTTTAATTACAGCCTTGCGTGTCGTGGACCTCCATAAATATTCCCTGCCCAAATGACTTATCAGAGTCTATTATACCTTTGAAATTATTAATGCTACTCCCCGGGCCACTTTCAATATATTGTTTATCTTGTGAGAAGAGGCGAAATGAGATGGTCGAGGGGACGTGTGCGAATTCGAGAGGGTTTTTACCCCTCTCACTCCGCCTTTCCTTTCCATCTCTCAATCCCATCCCACCCAGTCGGTTTTCCCGACCTCCATGGGAATTCTGATAATGAATTTTAACAGGATAAAACGAAGGCGTAAGCTCTCAGAAGAAAGGACGGGAGATAAGATCCACTGCGCCCCTTTGGTTGTCGTTTTCTTCCCACCCTACCGAGACCCCTTGAAACCAACCTCCAAAACCTAACCCAACCCAACCACCACCAGTACGCACGGCGGCCATACCTCGGCCGGGAAAGATCCTCCTTAAGACCGAGAAAGCAGGCAATGCGTATTTCTAAAATTCAGAGATCACCGGCTATCCGAAAATCTCCGATAACCGATACTGTTCCGTGAAGGCCTTCTCGTTTAGGAGGAAATACTGAATTTTTTAACATTGCTGAAAGAATGTCGAGTACGAGAAAAAATTCTTCTATGGAAACAGACAGCCATGATTCTTTGATGAAATATCATAAGGTACTGTTGGTTTAAAAGAGGCGTTTTAGAGCTAGGATTAAGTGGAGCACTAAATGAAGAAATTTTCACTTTAAATTTGCACTAAAAATTCTCATCGCAATGACAGGTCAGTAGATGTGCGCTGAAGGATTCATTTCTGTGATATTATTTGCATGAATTCATATGATTTATTATTATTTTTTTATTTTTATAAAATCAGTTAAACGAGCGATTGGAAGATGACAATGGAAGTTCTAGGACGTGAAATTAGTTTTCTATCATTCTTTCAAAAAATTAAATAGTTGTTTTTCGATGAATCTTTTGCGCTATAGTATTTTTTAAAATTTCTTGGATCACATGAAGATATTCGCTCTATGCTACTGAGATGGTGTAATACTTGCACGGAATTTAATTCCACCATTTTATATCGATCGATTGGCGCCTCATCAGTCTAATTTAGAGCGTGAACATAATAACCAATTTATTTCAAATCGTTGCATTTTAAAACGTAGCTCTGAGAAAAAGAAAGATCGATATGAAAATAGATAAAAAATGTGCAGTAGTTGTAAAGCCAAAGTATAATAAATAATACGAAACCACCGGTTAAAATATCGAAAAATGCATTTCACTACGCTTCGTGAATGAATGTACCACCTAGAAGAGAAGTTGAGTTGGTCTAAGACGATACCCAGAGAGGGATTTACACCGTGCGCGGCCATTGGCCCAGCATTTGCAATGCACCTTTTCCCCCGCCTACAGCTCACCTTTGTATTCACGCTTTCCGTAAAAATTTAAAAAATGAAATATGCACAAAAATATAATATTTATTCGTGAAGACGTTGATCGTTATCTAATAACTTATCGAGTTTTATAATTATTTTTTGAATTCTTAAACGAAAAATTATTTCACTCCTGTAAGGGTGGCACCTTTTTGGTACGTGCTTACTGCGCGTATCGTGGAATACGGTCTTGGCGATGCCCAGTAGATCGCTGATACAGCCCCAAATTATTTATTTTGACTGTCTTTATTCATGACAGAACCCTTTCAAATGGTTTTTGACTGTTCAGTTCCTCACACGAAATTTAAAATACATTAATGCTACCCAGAGAATAAATGTAGAAAATTTTCAACGAAAATAAGTGATTTTATGGAGATAAGGTTTTTCTTTCATCGATTATTTTTTTGTCTAATGAGATCTTTAAAAATCTTCTGAAGAGCGTGATTTAGCATAATACTGGATGTACGTAAAGGAATTAAGTCTGTATTTGCAGCAACTGAAACGATACTCAATCAAGAAATAATATTTTTACATGAACTGCCATAAAATTATCGATCTTTGTATAAGACATCTTTTCACGTAAGATTGATTTAGAGCAGTGGCGCCAAACCTACGACCCGCGGGTCGGATGCGGCCCGCGAAGGGTCTTTGTGCGGCTCGCGAATCTGTCATGAAAAAGGTATCCAAAACTTTTAACACAAAAATTCATACATTTCTATGAAAATTTTAATAATAATACTTTTAATATTGAAATGTTAACCATAAAAACCTTACTAAAAATTGATTTTTACTTATATGAAACCTCAGAATGTATACGAGACGTACAGTTTAAACTCTAATCCGGTACGCCTAATAATTGGCAATTTCCAATGCGGCCAGCCGAAGGATTCGCATCCACAGATGTGGACTGCCATGTAAAAAGGTTGATCACCACTGGTTTAGAGGATTCGATATTTAATTACAATCAAAAGACGTTGGAAAACCTTCCACTAAACTTATATTCAGAGATTATTGGTTAAATTCGCATCTTTCTACTAACGCTCTATGAAGTTGAAGCAATGAAGATGCAAAAGAGGACATAACTGAAAATATTTTATATATTTGACCACTCAAAGCATTGGTGCTAGTCGATTCATATTAATTCTGTGGTAATAAGTTTCACAAGATATGAAAGAAATTTCCATTTGAATAAAACTTTTAAGCGTTTCAGAAGGGTGGGCCTCTCAAGAAACTCTAAGCGGATATGAAATATCTTGGCCATATCGAAGCTCAAGAACCGCCCTTCACCAAAGTATCTTATGTGGAAAATCTGCGTTGTACCCAACGAGTTGGAATAAGAATAAATATGATAAATCTTTTTTGTTTCTCATTCGGAGGTTGGCAGAAACTTTTTCGGTCTAATTCCCTAACTAAAAATCACTTCTGGTACAGCGAAATAAAATGAAAAATAAGTGAAGATATAAAAATGAATTTTTTAACCAAATTTTATATAATTAATACTTGAATATGAATCAATTCTATAACATAATTATGATAACCTTTTTGCTTGCATGGGCGTAAAAATTTGCAAAAGTGTCTACCATCTCTTGAGTGATGTGGGAGTCTCTCTATTTAAACTGTAATCTTTTTACAGTTGTGACAATGGTAGACAAAAGTAGAGAACTCGGTGACAAACGTTAGAATGTTTGGTATATAAGTAGTTAGAAGTTTGTTAGTATCTTTTGTTTCATTAATGAAAATACTGACTTATCCATTCATATTGCTTAAAATTAACGAAAATGTATTGCTAGTTCAGAGTAATTCATCTTTAGATACTAGTAGGAGTGAAACTTGAATATTTCATATTTTGGTCACCTAACTTAATGACAAAAATAATAAATTGTTCTTTTCCTAACATCACATCATCCATTCATATAAAACCACTATATATGTATAGTTAGCTGAAGAATTGCTAAGCTACAACACAACACTTTAAAATGTTTTATTTAAATTTCCTCAAATGAACATCCTTTACAACAGTATTACCTATCGTAAATACTGAAAAAAAAGGAATATGATACTTAAATGTGAGGGCTTTTAGAAAAATGCAACAACAACTGGTCTTAAGGCCTATAATTAGAAAAGATTTCACACAAAGTAAAAAATAAGACAAGCGAAGAGTTCTAAAGAATAAAATTATGTTAATGGCACAAACTACATAAATATAGTCATCTAAATTAGTGTTCAAATGAATTTTCAATGTGAACTGTTCCGAGACGATCGCATTAATGATTATTAATATTATTGCAATACGAATGTGATTATAATGTAATAATAATATGATGCATGTGTAAGGGATTATTATACGAGGAGCGATAAGAATTTAATAATAATAAAAAAAATCATCAAAAGCTTACATGTGCCTTAATTTTCCTGACGTATTTCTTAATGAATCTCATAGGGAAAACAGTTTATAGAATAATTTTAAATGAATAAAAATAAAAAGTTTTTAAGATAAATAAAAACTTTTTATCAATAATAATTACGAAAAATAAACACCTACAATTATTAGCAGAAATAACCCTTCAAAAAATGTAGGAATGCTAGTGTCAATACAAATCCACGTTAAAATAAAGTTCTTTTACACCATCAACAATTACAATAGTTTGTTTAATCTCGTTTCTATGATTGAAGCTTGTCTATCTTCGCACGCGAATTTAAATACACATCGCAGCGCCAGAACAAGGATCTGTTGGCCTAGGTGACTAAATCACTCGTATTTCGCGACATGAGGTGAAAAGGTTCGAACCCCGCAAGTAGCTTTGGATTTTTTCAGATTAGACGGGGTCCAAAACATATATATATATATATATATATATATATATATATATATATATATATATATATATGTATATATATAAAGCGAACTTAATATAAAAGTTGATAATAAGAAAGTAGCCATATGATTGGGTCACGTCAGCAAACCTCAACATAAGTTCTCCTTTCTCTGAGAGGGAACGTGGAAAGGGAAATAAGGGGAAAGCTTGCTCGAGAGTAAGAAGAAAGGGGAGAATCGAATGGTTCCGTTACTCCTCAACTGGGTGTATTCCTTTTAGAGGAGATTTGGAAATTGAGAAAGTTTGACGGAAAACGGAAAAGAAAAGTCGAGGGGATTCCATTGTCTCTCTTAGTACTACGTGTGACAGTAATCGCTAAAGAAAAATGAAGCACGTTGCGCGTTATAAACATAGACGTGTAGGATAAATATCTCAAATGGATTACCTATAATTAAGGTAATTTGCGACAAAAAAATGCTTAAAAACCAAAGATATTTACAGTTTGTCCTATTTATTTTAGATCGCGAGTTTGATAATATTTTTCTCTGAGTTGCTTATTTTTAATTAATAGCCAACATAAGTTATATCGACAGCTGGCGAACAAGCCGAAAAATAATTACATCAATTTTTAATCAAGAAAGGTTTTGAAAATGTACCTAACTTTTAATTGCATTTCGTTGAAATGATCTCCAGAGTTAATGTATCTTATAAGATAACTATATTCATGCAATCACAATTGTTTCTTACTTTGATTAAAGTTCCGATTTTAAGGCTTCTAACTTAAGAAACTATAAATGTGGAAAATATCTCAAATCGGCCTAATAGATTGCTGTAATGAATTTCACGCGTATCATTAACTGGATGCTAGATTATATCAGATTATTCATGTTCCCTCGTCTCTGAGCATCTTCCTTCAAATTTTGTACGGTCAATTTCCAAGGATTCCGTACCGTTCGTAGATGGATCTCATTTTGAGTCAGATTCATTCCAATATTTCAATCGTCGATTGTTTCTTTTTCAATGTGGTAAATAGATTAAACATTTTAAATTTATGGATTTTAAATAATAATGTAGGTTATATGTCTCCGTATTTGCTCGTTCATTTAATGTAGCTTTGATTAACCGAATTATACTAGGACTGATTTGAAATCGCTGGATAATTTAAATTTACAAGACAAAATCAAGCATATAACTGAGTTTGGATGTATTTATGGGATTTTCCCGAATTCATATTGCACCATATTAATTGATATAAATACCTTTCCTAAAATAAACGGACAGCGCGTGGCGATCGGGTGGCTTGCATGCACATTTAAACTGCGATTTTCTATGATCATATATTTGTAAATTATGTAGCCACAATGGCAATAAAAACATTGGGAAAATCGGATACGCATTTTAATTAAAGAACACTGGTTATTCACAGACGAAAGGTTCTAATTTAGATCACCATTAATTACGAACACTTCGCAGCTGGAATACGCATCTGGTTTTTACGGGTATTGGAATTTCAGTCATAAAGCAAGCTCGATAACTCTTTCTAATAATTCCTCCTAAATTTATCCATCAAGTGTATACTTATATGTTTTCATTGAGTAGTTTGACGTCAAGTTACGTTGAAATAGGCATATTTAAAATATACTTATCGATATCATTTTCAGATCTTCTATTCCTTTCATACTTACTAGAAATAATTTCACGGCCTTAAGTAATAAGTGCTATCTATATATGCCCTCATCTTCTATTTTTATATCTATTTACTGGCGGACATTTTTTCCTTAAATATATCATTAAATCTTTCCCTCATCATACGCGCCTGAATCTATTTCATGGTAAAGTTTAAAGGTCAATATAGAATACAAAATACTATGTCAAAAATAAACCTGTGGTCCGATTCGATACGTATTTGTAATTCAAGGATAATAAAGTGAACTTGCATTCCTTTAGGTGTTCTTAAATACAAGCCCCGAATTCGTATGATGGTTATAAGCAAATTTCACTTGCGAACCAAATATACCCCGCACCATTTCCCGTGTTATTGAAACAGGGATAGTAAACTCGTTTGGTATCGAACCTAGACCCTTGATCATGGAAAATAATCCTTAAAAATCGGGAAGGAAACTCACAGAGAATTTTAAAAAGTTTTGAGAAATCTATTTCACCTTTCTTTTGTTATTTATATTTATTCATTAAATTTTACATATAGAATGACCGTATGAAATTGGCACTTATTATAATGAGGGGAATTTTAAAATTATTTAACGATCGCACGCATCTTAATGTTAAAGTCCAACGACTATGTCGTCTCAGCAGAAACATTCTGTCATGCGCAGTTCCAAATGGGTGATCTAAAGGAAATTAAATCACAGTACGAGCCGAGATCAAATTATTTTCGTCATGGAGTCTGTCAGAAAGAGGTCGTTTATTTATTTTCAAAGAGGTTGGGGCCGCGTAAAAGGAATCCTCCATCGGCAGAAGCACGAACTACAGTGACGCCACAATATATTCACTCCGTCATGCAAATATTTGAGCCCTGGAGTAAAAATCGGGAGAGCGGCCCCACCGGATCATCATTCACTCCCACAATGCCTTGCGATTCCGCGATACGCGATCCAGAAGACCAACCAAGGACAAAGTTCGCAAAAAAATATTTAGATAAAAAAACACTCCGAACTAAAAAAAATAAAACTGCTGCCATTTGTCAACACGGCTATCGAGGGAAACATTTATATATACCTGAAAAGGACTCGCAAAGAAACCTTTTACGTCATCATTATGATATATTACTCTTTGATGGCACGCCGTTTTTACTTGAAGGGCTCAGAAAGACGAGGGGAGGACAAAGAGTCGTTTACCTTCCGAGAATTTAATGGAGAAGACATCCTCAAAATCTGTTACGATGCACATTATCGCAGATTCTCTAGATTTTAAATACTTTACTGATCAAAGCGTGATTAAATAGTTTCGGTGAATTGAAATCCTCTTTCGCAGTTTCCTAGCACGATCAATATCACCATGAATGGTCGTAACCTGGGATTTGTTTGTATCTACGAATCAATTGTCGTCTTTTGAGAATTGAGAATTCGGCATCGGAGCGTAAAACGGCCTAATCAAGGCAAAGTGGTAAATCGGAACCAAGATATAATCGGCTACGGAGACGGCAGGATGTCTAAGGGCTGCCGTGCAACTTTGCGTAAACAGAGGGCCACGCTAGAACAAACAAGACGTCTAAAGAGCTCCCCTTGAAGCTGGATGCTGGAATACTGAGAACACTGGTCGCTTAGAAACGCTGAATGAGTCATATATTGCGCCAGAAAAATAGATGACTCGCGGAAACTGATAATCACAAGCGAAAACTACGGATAAAGAACCGTGCCATAGAGCATAATGAAAATACTTAGGCAATATAAAAGCTATTTATTTGCTAGAAAGTTTCTCTTATTGACTCATCAGCAACCGCAATGAGGAAAACAGCAAAATTTCATACGTTGGATTGAATCTGTCATGAAAAATGAGTAATATTTAAGCACCGAATATAATAGGTTGAAAACGATTCTTCAGTGAGATTTCTGTTCAAGAGATTGTTTATGGAGTTATGGTAATGGATTCCCCATTTTGAATATAAAAGTTTGTCCTTTTGTAACAGTAATATTTTGAACAACCCACACTCTTTCGTTTAATATTACACCGTCTTTGGTTATGTAATTTAAAACTTAATATCATTAAAAAAGCAATATCCTCCGGACAGAGACTGAGCAGACAAATGGAATTGTGCGTGTCAGATAAGAAGAATAATCGTGCAGTGACTAGCGAAAACGGAACAAAATTACATAATAGCTGTATAATACATG
The DNA here is from genome assembly GCA_028673005.1 of Tanypteryx hageni. NCBI lineage: Eukaryota > Metazoa > Arthropoda > Insecta > Odonata > Petaluridae > Tanypteryx > Tanypteryx hageni. The sequence continues at coordinate 125,370,378 of CM054116.1, read as the reverse complement.
TGATGGTGATGTTATTTTTTATACTAGAGGCAGGAATCTGTCAGGAATGAAACTTCAGGAATGATTTCGCCTAAGATAAGTGCGTGATTCGAGCACACGACCTTAGTTTCTGTCTCCAATAGATTTATATTTTGCGGTTGCAAACTTCATGGACGTAAATAACAGTGCGTGATTTGCTGGCAAACTAATCGTTAAAATCCTCCTAATCTGCAAGAACAATGGTTTCCAACCCTTTTAAAACCCAAAGCTTTCTTTTGGTAAAATGTATTTGCCACAGTCCCCTTTATAAATACTATCCCACACAGTTAATAGAAACAAAATAATAGACATTTTACGCAAAAACGGGTCTGATATGAGTAATCCAAAATGATGATAAGTGGGAAAAAAGTATTCTTTACAAAGAAACTGAATTGGTGACATAAATTTATAATATGTTTGATACAACAAAATCAGTCATTCCTTTGCAAACACTGAGATTGATTTGACGTGGCTAATATACAAATGCCAGGCCCTATGCTTGACAAGTTCAACTTTAATCGTCTATTTCACACATTATAAATCGATTAGTCCGTTCAGTTAGCAGCTACACTACTACAAGTAGGATGTAGGAACTGCTAGGAAAAGTAACTTCACGTTAGGGTGTGTACATCATTGTTTGAGTCAAAATTCTTTGTGACCAGTTCGATTTATGTGGGCCCTGGCTTCAAAGTCATGTTGAATATTAATGAATTTCTTCTGTTAATCTTTATGCGTGCTTTCCACAATATCCGCAAATGAATTAATAACAAATTCAGAAGCTACAAATTCTTTCAAATCCTTAAGCATTACCAAAATATTTTTTCAAGTGAATCTGCACACAATAAAATTCCAAATCACCATCCAAACGTTTGTCTTTAATATGTTGCTCCAATGATAAAAATTCTAGTGATCGCCTCCCCCTTTCCTTTTAACACAGTATGGAAACAGAATGATGTTGATTTTACGATAAACCAAAATAAAGAGCTCTGTACTACAAAAGACTATGAAAGGAAATGAAGGAGGAAATGCCAAATTGGAAGCGGTAAAGGGTACTTTCTGGGAATTATCTTTTTTACTCAGAAATAAGATTTTCGGTAGAGCGAACATATTAGAAAACACAGTATTTCGGGAACACGGCGGGACAACTACAGTTGTTCTACATGAGCGATGCGCTCGTAGGCTCATACGGTATCATATCAGTGGCGTCAATAAACACAGATACGGAACTAAAATAATAAGACCATTCTGAAACAAGATTGGAAAGGTGTACTCCATGTCGGAATACACAGAGTTTACAAATGTGTTCTTTGAGATTCCACAATGTTCTCAATATTTTTCGCTCAGATGAGAACTTAACGAGAGGCAAGCGAAATACGTTGCAGAATACATGTAGATCTTCATGTGAAGTAGTCGTAATTAATGCCGATTTTAACCACAATTGGAATCGATTGACCAACTTGAGTAAAACTTCCCAATACGAAATTTTATTAAAATACGTCAAGCGGTTCCTGAGTTGAAATAAAGGAACATTGTTAACTACATGTAGGTCACGTAAAGTGGTCGTAATTGCTGTCCGATTTTAACCAAAATTGAAATCGGTAAATTAATTTAAGCAAAACTCCCCAATATCAAATTTCAACAAAATACGTCCAGCGGTTCCCGAGTTGAAACAAAGAAACATTGTAAACTACATGTAGGTCTTCATGTAAAGTGGTCGTAATTGTTTTTCGATTTTAACCAAAATTGGAACCTGTTAACTAATTTTAGCAAAACTCACCAATACCAAATTATATCATAATACGTCCAGCAGTTTCCGAGCTTTAACATGCGGACGGACTGACGGTCGGAATCGACCTCCCCTATAAGCGTTCACTTCGTGCAAAGAACGCATAAACATTGGAGCGGACTATCATCCAAACGGATGACTATACGTCAAAATGATTTATATTGGAAGGAGACGTACGAGGAAGAAACCGTGTTAGCAATGAAGAAGCGGAGCATCATGGAAATCGTTAAGCATGTTACAAAATGGAATGCAAGCGAAAATAAATTTTATTTAAAAAAGCACAAAATCATATTTGTGTCAGCGTTGCCATAAATATTAAAATGCACTGAAAAGTGCACACTACACGTTGACATTTCTCTGGTCAATATCATGTGAGATAAGCAAGCACATAAACTAATAGCTTTCTAAAAATAATTTTGATTTCGAAGAAAAATTTCACTACCTCCAAAGTGTATATTCTATTTGTCATTGCAACAGTTGTTTATTACCAAATGCCATAGCTTTTTGCGTTTTGTGTTCAGCGATTGAATAGGCGTTCCTTAACGAAAAATATACGAATATGAAAAGTGGAAAAGGAAAAACTTAGGGTCGTAACGTATGGTTGATTGCGGATCAAAACATATTTCAGTCGTCGATTGCCACGTTTATTGACGACGGCGACAAGATATTTATCGAAACAGAATGAAAACCATCGCCCCACAGGGGCTCAGATCGTATATTTTGAGAGAGGAAATAATAATAGGCGACAGACGCGAGTGGCGTGAAAAATTCCGAAATTGCAATGGTCGGTAGACTTTTATGAGTTAGGCTAATCAGTTGGCACACCTCGAGGGACTCGGCTGAAAAATTAAATAAACCGAGGGTTGGGAGAAAAACTGAATAGGATTTTTCCAATCGAGTTTTAATAAGTATTCATTATAAAATGCTAAATCGAAGTCTGGCTATGAATTATTTATTGGAGAAAGTGCTAACTTCTCGAAAGCGGTCTCATTAAAACTATGGGGAACGAGGCAGAAAAATGGATATCATGGATGAATTCTCAAAATAGGTGAAAAACAGTGGAATTGATAGGCGGAGAAGAGAGAGCCAATCATCAAAGCCGCTCTTTCCCCCATTGAAAGATAATTAACGAGCTCGCCCTATTGGAAGTGATTGAATTGATAAATTAACCATCGCGAGATAATTATTTTGGGGAGACTACAAAGCTGTAGACTCTAAAAAAGAAGTTTTAGAAACTATCATTTGTGAATAATCGTCGATTACCGTTGCTTTTTGGCATAAAAGCGCGTACGATTTTTCAAAGAGTTTACGGCTATAAGAACCTACTAATTTATCAATTGAAATTTTCTCTGTTGACTTGAAATACCTACTAAAATAGAAATATCACATGAATAGAATTATGTAATAGATATATGACCTTGAGCATGTAGTGGATATGAATTACAAATAAAATAATGGCCAACAGTGATACTAAAGTAAACTAAGGAAAAATGATAGTGTCTGTCCAATGGCTACTAATTCGATGAAAATAAATTTGATTTTATAGATAAACTAAGTCCCTCAAGTAAATTCTGAGAATTGATACGGGTGTGAATAAATAGCTAAAGAGGTCATCTTCATTGATGGATGAGTATGAAAAATTCATGTCAACGGGTTGCACCAGAAGAGATTCGGAAAATTGGAGTCAGATCCATCAGTTCAAAAGGTTGATCTTTCTTCTAAATGCGACGATGAAAAGTGTATAGGGCAGTTCGGCGCGACCGATACGGTGACGAACAATTCGGCGCCGGGACAATTCGGTGCCAGCAAGACGAATCCAACCACCAACCACTCAACCCAACCCGGGAACAGAAAATAGAATGAATCCAACCCTCAACAATTCAACCCAACTAAGTTGTTGCTTTTCCCTCCAGGAGCCGAATATTCCCGGCGCCAAATTGTCCCGGCACCGAATCGTCCCGTCGCCGAATCGGTCGCGCCGAACTGTCCCATTCCGCGATGAAAAACAGTTTCTTTCATATGATGTAGTAAGACTGCGAGCTTCTGTTCTTATCATTGCTATTTTAAACAGCCTGAATTAATTATATCGTGAAGATCTTTTGTGCAATATGAATTTCGCATTCCCTCGAAGCTCACATAGCCATTGCATAAATGCTTTGAGTTTCCTGATTTTCCAGTAATATATTTTTCTCAAATTAAATACATTTTTCCAAATTTAATAAATATTTAAATTAATGATATATATTATTGTTTATTTTCACGATTCCCTTTTTATATAAAATAATTGGTATTGAAATTTTACGTGTTCACATAATAATTCTTAAAACGAAAAAAATTCAGGTGCGCATATATCCTCTATAACAGGGGTCACCAAACCTTTTACCGAAAGGGCCACATGAGGTTTCATGATCCACTGTGCGGGCCACATACGGTATTTAAAATGATTGAGTACTGAGCAGTGTGAAAATTTTAGAGCCAGTTTTGAGAATTTATTCCGATTCTGTAATATGTAATTAGCTTATATTAAAGGTAAATTTCACCCAAGCACTTGGAAAATGTCATTTAGATATCATAAATGATATCTAATGAATACTCTTGCTGATAAGGCGGGCTGGATCAAATCACTGGGCGGGCCGGATGTGGCCCGCGGGCCGTAGTTTGGGGACCTCTGCTTTATAATATCTCTACTAAGCTTCTCTAGCTGTTCCAAAATAGACGAACATTTTGATGGACCTTTATTTCTCGCTTATGACGATTTTCAGGATGCGCACTTCAGTGTGTGGGTGTTTGTGCGTATGCAAGTAAAATGTACAACACCATAAAGCGTGTTCGTGCGTAAAGCTCGTTCTTTCTTTCTCTGTATAAACAAACACGGTAGCTATTTGCTAAGTCGCCACTTAGGTTGGAACAGGTAACATCGAGTCTTACCAGCGAAACTCAGATTACGTTGATTTTCAGATTAATTACAAAGAGGAAGTTTATCCTGACCTCTGAAGTGATCCGTACTCGGGGCTTCTCGTTATCCACGCCGGTTTCAACTCTAGGAAAGCATTCAGGCGCTGGAGTTTGCTGAGTCACTGGCGTCTCCCGCAGGGATCCCGACGCCTTTATCAATTATTTCCGAATGCGCTCTTTCTCTTTATCTCTCGTTTGAAAGGGCCCCATTACTAATTTATCGATTCCAAATCAGAGGAGAAAAAGCCGAGGATAATTCTTCATCTAAAAGAGGAACGCTACGGAATCATCGGTGGTGCATTTTAGATGGGATGCTTTCTAAGAGTATATTTAGTGACATGATTAATTGACTGCGAAGGCATTCTACAAATTACTCACGCCATTTTACTTAAAAATATCATTTATTTTAGTCCAATGCCGTTTTAATTGAAGTAGAAGATAAATTTGCACTCTTATTAATAAGGAGTTTTAATGAAAATATAAACTGGTAAGTTGTCAACATTTAAGAAAATTCTGCTCAATTACGAATGATGACATTCATATGATATCATTACATAATTACAAACTCAACGCTTTCATTTCCATCTATTTATACTCCACTTCGAAAACACAAGATCTGTATAAAAAATTTATTTAAATGGTACATTTCCCGCACTTCTTCAAAACATATATAACGACCATCATATGGTTGACATCCTCTGCCACTTTTCCTATCCAATCGACTCAAATTATGTATCAAAACCTTGTATCCAACTTTGAATTATTCTTTCAGCTTGTATATTTTTTCATAGTCATCATTCTGTGCCTTGATAATGTTCTTTGCTGCTTCCTCATGGATGAAGATCTATGTTGACTCCCACCTACAACCTCTCGTCCGTCAAATCCCATCCTTCATCAAAGACACAAACCACTTTCTACTACGCCTAAAATCACTCCCTTCCCCTCTCCCACCTAACACAATTATGTCCACTATAGACGTCTGCTCCCTCTACACCAACATCCCTCACAACCAAGGACTGTCCGCCCTGAGAAAATTACTGGACTCCAGACCACCTGACACAAGACCATCCTCCCATTTCCTAACGAAGCTGGCTGAAATGGTGCTCCAAAAAAAGAACTTCTCTTTCGGAGGGCGCCACTACCTACAAATAAAAGGTACCGCGATGGGCACTCGCATGGCGCCCTCCTATGCCAATGCCTTCTTAGGTGAATGGGAGGCACGCTTTCTTGACGTTTCCCCCAGACCACTCCTATGGCTGAGGTATATTGACGATATTTTTCTTCTCTGGACACATGGACCCGAATCGCTACAATCCTTTTTACAACGCCTCTCATCCCACCCCACGCTTTCCTTCACCCACCACTCCTCTGCCTCCAACATCACCTTCCTGGATGTCGATCTCTCCATCCGGGAAAACAAAATCCACACCAGCGTGCACCTCAAGCCTTCCAACCGCCTTCAATATCTCCAGTTCAACAGCTGCCATCCCCTCCACACCAAAACCTCTATTCCCTATGCCCTAGCCCGACGAGGGCGGAGAATTTGCTCGGACAGAGATTCCCTGTCCGAGTACTGCTCCACCCTTGAATATGCCTTCTTACAGCGCGGATACCCGCCGGATCTGATCCGAGACCAAATCCGGCGGGCAGTCGCACCCGCCACCCCTAACTCCCACCCCAATACCCACACCACCACCGATTCCACCCTCCAACTCACCCTAACCACCCTGTATTTCCCCGGCATTCACGACATTCTGAAAAACATCCTGAAAACCGCCCACCTTATCCTCTCATCCTCCCCTCACCAGATCCCATTTCCCAGACCACCGATGCTCTCCTTCCGCCGTCCCCCTAATCTGGCAAATATTCTATGGAAGAAAGAACCCCCAGCACCCACGCCTTTACACCCTGCCGGATCTTACCCCTGCGGTAGACCCCGATGTCTAACATGCCCAATAAACCCCCCTGCAACTCCTTCTCCAGTCCCACAACCAACATCACCTACCCCATAACTTCCACCACCAACTGCACCACCCGCAATATCATTTACCTCCTGAGATGCACCCAATGTACCGCCTTTTATGTTGGCCTCACCAGCAATCCCCTCAACATCCGCATGAATGGCCACCGCAACAGCGTCATTCTCAAACGACCGCTGCTGGTGGCCGTTCATGCGAGCAAACATAATTTAAAGTTCAACAACTGCTTCACAGTGAGAGTCATTCGCGCTCTCCCCGACAATGCTTCGGCTCCCCAACTCCGTCAGTGGGAGCTTTCGCATATCCATCTCCTAAACTCCTTCACTCCCCCAGGCCTCAACCTTCGATAGCTTTTCACACCCTTTCTGTCTTCTCCCAACACCCTACCCATCCCCAACCCCCTCCGTTTCCTCCAATCCTCGACCTTTCCGCACTACCCTTCCACCCCCATGCCTCCACCCAGTGTCACCGCCATCAGTTCTCTCTCTGTAGCTGAAGAAGGAGTAGTTCCGAAAGCTTTACATATATATATATATATATATATATATATATATATATATGGATGGCAACAAGATGTTGGGATGAGGAAGGCCAGTGAACACTCATCAATCAGACGACTTCAGGTTGGCGAGGCCCTTGGGATGTCGAAGCGACATACATAAAAGAACACTAAAACAACACAAAAACATCACAAACGTAGAAGCTTTCGGAGTTATTCCCTCATCAGCTACAGAGAGAGAGTTATCTCTGAGTGTTCACTGGGCTTCCTCATCTCAACATCTTGTTGCCATCCATATATCCCTTTTACATTTCCTTTTCCGTAAGCTGTTATATATATATATATATATATATATATATATATATATATATATATATATATACACATATAAAACCACAATAATGATACAGTAGTGTGAACAAGTTTGTATACCGATTTGGGTGAAATTTTACCAAATAATTTGCTATTTTATTTCACTTACGGGTTTAGTAAAATGATCTCGAAAAATCTGGAATTTTTATCTCTGCATATGAAAGTTGTACATATGTGCTCTCGCGGAATTCTTTGTGGCAAATGATGTATTATGTCCGAATAACATTTTTATTGGTATCTACCTCGTAGATCATATTACAACTAGGAACATAAAAATATAGTTTTTAAATTACTCTTCATCAAAAACTTTAAACACGTTCCGTAATGATTTGGTAAGCTGCCATAGTAAATAAATGAAGAATTTCAATATTGAAAATAAAATTACCTAATGTTTTCGTTGGTCGGATATTTAGTTAAACGAAATCACATAGATCTACGTATTTCTACATCAACATCAGACCTTCCATTTACATCTTTTTGCTGCATACTCGAAATTGTTATAAAATCCTTAGTTTATTGATACCAATGTAGACTCTGTTTCCATAGGATTTCTTACGTCCCTCCCTTTTCCTCCTCCTCTCAATTTTGCCCTAAATAAAGTAGTTTGTCTGTCTGTCCTACCATTCTCCATTTACAACTTTTTTATGCATATTCTTAATTGTTATAAAATTCTTAGTTTATTGATACCAATGTAGACTGTTACGTTAAGATTTCTTATTAGTAGCAAATTTTTACTTTGTATTGTTCAAAACATATAGAGTGCATCTGGCCTACCAAATCACCGGCCTAGAGTACGCTATGCCTGGGCTTGTGTTTAGGTATGCCGTAACCCAGAGTACGTCCTACTGCCAGGCACTATGTACTCTAGAGGATCGTTTCCCAAAGTGTGGTCCGCGGCCCGGTACCGGTCCTTGTGAAAAAATTGCCAGTCCTCAGAAAATATTAAAATAATCGCGCTATCCTATTATGTCTACGTATGTAACAAATTAAATAGACTCTTCTGTATGCGTTTGTGCACTCGTTCGTAAGTCTAAAGCCGTCGATACATTGGGTAAATTAAACGCGCTGGAATCTGCCGTGATCCAAACATGTTGGTTTAAAATGATTGCAACACATCGAGATGAAATTCTGTTCCGGTAGAAAATAAAACGCGATATGTAGCGATTTTTGGAATGATCGCTTTATGTGTCAGATACTTTGTAGCATAATAAAAACGACGCGCTTATTCTGCTGCGTAAATTCTGCTCAGTATGTCGCCATCCTAATTGTATATATTAGTAGCCTATCGGCACGATTTGGGTAAATGCTGCCAGTGAGTCAAATCGACGTCAGAAGCCGCAAGTACGCCATACAGTTGATTTGCAACGTTTTTAGTAGGTAGGTATATGGAAGAAGAAGAACAGGAAGTTAAGCTTATTATTAGTTATGCAGTGAACAATTCCACGACGAATACTTCATCAGCAGGTTCCCTTGGCCACCCATAAAACAAAATGCCGCCACCACCGTTTTCCAAGGCAGGACAAGAACTTTGGATATTAAATGTTAGTTAATAGACGAAATGTCTGTATATATTAAAGAAAAACAAATAATTATTTTCACAAATATCACTATTTTGATCATCTATTTTATGCAGGTGAGTGTATAATATTGGATGCAAATTTCAATTCCTCCAAGCTAACACTGCCACTGATTTAGGTGAGTATTAACAAGTATTGATTGCGTGTTCTAGTTCGTTTCAATCTTTTGTAGCACTGAAGTTGATTTTGGTATATGCTGTGTGTGTGCGACGTAGCAGTATCGTGCACATCTATTTATTTGTTTATTATTATTATTACATCAAGTTTTTTTCTAATTTAGAGTATGGATAAATGGCTCAAGAGAAACAAAACCAACAACAATTCAAGTGAGGTGCAGCCTAGTATAAGTAAAGGTATAGAAAATAACAGTAACAAACGTTCAAGCGAAGTGCAGCTTAGCCGTGACGACAAGAAAGCCAGAAGTACTTGGACCCGGAAGTATTTTGACGAATATTTGAAGTTCGGTTTTATTAGCGCTGGTAACGAAAATCAGTTGCCATTATGCGTCATCTGTCATACTAAGTTATCGAATTACTGCATGAAACCATCTAAAAATATTGAGGAAATTCTCGTGCATCGAATACAGAATAGTCAGTTTTTTTCATTACAAGTGGATGAAAGCACAGATATAGCAGACAATTCCAATTTGGTGTGCTTTGTAAGATATGATTTCAAAGGCTCCATTCAAGAAGATTTTATGTTTTGTAAACCACTTTCAACAAGAACAACGGCTGAAGAAATCTTTAAGCTTATCAATGACTTTATCGTTCAAATAGCATTGACTGAACAAAATGTGTTGGACTGAGCAGCGATGGAGCTCGGGCAATGTCAGATTGCCATACTGGGCTTTTCCAGAGAATTCGAGTAATAGCGTCAGACTGTGTATGGGTGCATTTTATTATTCACAGAGAAACTCTAGCCGTGAAAGGTCACTTTTGAGTTAAACTATTCAAGAATGTGTGAAGTTTATAAATTACATTAAATCTCTTCCGTTGAATTCCAGGATATTTACTGCTTTGTGTAAAGAATTATGAAGTAAACATGAGCATCTACTTTTACACTGTGAATCGCGATGGTTATCAAAAGGAAACGTTTTGAAACGACTGATTGAAATGAAAGCTGAAGTTCTATGGTCTTTAGAACAGCATCCTCCATCAGCAAGAGATGTTATATACGAATTTAAAGACGGATTTCGCGAATTTGATTGGTTAACAAAGGTAGTCTACTATGCGATGTATTTTGTGCCTTAAATGAGTTAAACTTAAGTTTCCAGGGCACCAACTTAAATATTTTTAAAGTTCAGGAAAAAGTTGAAGCGACAATTAAAAAATTTTGTTTGTGGACACAGCAAGTTAAAAAGGGAAATTTTAAGTCTTTCTGCACTTTATCTGAATTAATAGAGAATTATGCTAAAGTAAATAACTTAGATGCGCTTTCTGGAACAATAGAAGAATATCTCCCGGGCTAATATCAAACTTAAATGAATATTTTCCCCAAATTTACTGCAGTAAAATGTGGATTAAAAACCCATTCACTGTTAACACAAAAACTGAAGAAATATTACAACTAAATGAAACGGAAGTGGATTCACTAATTGAACTTTATTGTGATAATGCATTGAAACAATTTTGATAACCTCTCCTTGATTGATTTTTGGCTGAGTTACCGAAATAAATATGCACATTTATCTGAGAAAGCCGTCAGATTTCTAATGCCTTTCGTTTCAACATGTAAGTGTGAAACTGGATTCTCTACTTTGGTTTTCTTAAAAACCAAATATTGGAATAGACTGGATGTCGATCCAGATCTGAGGGCAAAATTGACTTCTTTTCCTCCTGACATAGTTGTTATATAATAACAAACAATATTATCCTTCACATTAGCATGTTCTCTTTTCCTTTATTCCTCATTTTGTAAGATCGAATCGCTAATTCCTAATGCTCTAAGTTACATAAAAAGTGGAATTTAATAAATAAATAAACAATAAAATTTGGTTTCTTTCATTTATTTTATGGTTTTATAAATACGCACGTGTAATGCATTAAATTCTTTATTTATTGTACATTGCATAGGACGTGCAAGCAAAGAAGTTCCATCCGCGACTGGTCTGTTGGGAATTTGTTGTATGTATGTATTACGGTGGGCCGCAAAAATTATTATTAAAATAACCGGTCCCTAGGTCTGCGAGGTTTGGGAAACGCTGCTCTACAGTACGTGGTGCCTAGGTAAGGCGTGCTCTAGAGTCCGCCTTGCCTGGAGTCCACTTTGCCTGCCACACCGGCATAAGCCTACTCTTTACGAAAAGCTTCAAGAGGGCCAACTGCTTAACGACCCTTTCCAAGGGCGGAGCGCTGTCTCCTCAAAGCACACATGTACGGGACGGGATGATACCTGATGGAAAAATCCGACCTTCGCCGGATTCGAACCAGAGACCGCGGCATGGAAGGCCAAAGCTCCAACCACTCCGACACCACCCCCCGTTTGGTAAATTGCAGGGTAACACATGTAGAGTTTTGTGAAAATTAGTATCTTTTGGAGATAGTAAATCATAGATATTTAACTTTTATCAAACTTGATTTTCTATGGCGAAAATTGTAACATCATAATTGAATAATGATTATTTTTATTCTGTAGTTTATTTTAAATTCGTTTGATTTCATAAATATCATTTTTCAACGGCTAAACCATTATTTGGCTGAAACACGATTATTTTAATTCTAAAGCTACATAATCCACCAGACAGGTGCACCAGACTTCCTTAAAATTACAGGCTTGAATATGCGGTCGTGATCTCCAATTGTACAGGGAAAATATCTCGGATATCGATACGTCTTACTATTATAGCATTGCGGTTTTTTGCGACTTTAATTAAGCATTTAGTCAAAATGTTGCCTGCTCGAAACGTTCTTGCACGCTCTTGGGTCATATTTCTGGACTTTGATTTAAATCATATTTGTCAGACTAGTGGAATATCCAACCATTAGGTCGGCAATTATAATCTCAAAAACATCAAAAGGGCTAAGAAACACGTGTTCTCTAAACTACCCTAGGGCCTTGGGGTTACCTGATTGTCCAGAGTAGAAGCGTGAGCTTTTCAAAAAGACGCATATTTGAGTGTAAAAAAATTCCTTTCTTTCAGTCCCACTGTTAACGCAAGCCCAGAAAAGGAGCAAAATCATAGGCAGAAAATAATACTGCATAAAAAGTAAACAAAAACGACTTAAATATTATAAATCAGAATAGGTTTCTGGACGTATACTTTTCCATCTTGTTGGAATTTGTTTTTAAAATTCGACGTTTATCGACGTTTTTCGATTTAAATCGAATCCTACCAAGCCTAATTATCATGTAACCTATGTGGAATTTTTAGAAATAATACAGGTATGGAGAAAGTCATGTGGTGGCCACATCAGATTTCTTCTTCATATGTGCACGTAGGCCTTAGAGCAAAAACTGACCTTTCCCTTTATTATCTCGGAAACGCTCAATTCTTTTTCGTTCGATTCAACGAAACACAACAAATCACACGAAAAATACTTTTATTTCTAAAAGGTTCGTCCAATCAGAAGTGCGAATATAAAGAAAAAGAGAGGCCTTAGAGTTGGAGACATTTTTGGCGCCCTAAAAGAAAAATCTTAAGCTCCAACCTCTTCGCTCTAACTCCTCTTTGCAACACCCGCCCTTCGGAGTCACTTTGCATTAGTCGTCTCTGGCTTCTCAGAGAAAGAGAAAGGGAAACAGAGAGAGAGAGAGATGGTCCCCAAAGTCGCTTTCCAAAAGAGAAATCATTGAGGAAAGGGTACAAGAATAAGGACCTCCGAGCACTCGACCGCCCAACCCAACCCAAAACCCTTGTCTATCAGGGATGCCCTTGTTGATACGGACACGCGCAGTTTGGCAGCCTTAGAAGGCCCTTCATCTTCTTCTGGAAAGAATGGAAGCGGTGAGTGTGCCCTCGTTCGAGGACATGCAAGAGATATATCGGGGAGGGAAAGAGAGAGGGAAAAAGGAAGGTGATTAAATACGCCTAGCAAAAGGATGGAGTAAAAGAGGAAAGGAAAATAGAGAGAGAGTTAAGTCGAGAGGAAGAAAGGAAGAACGAAATTAAAGCCATTGGAAATCGTTAAAGAGGTGAAAATGCAAATCGCCATGTCCCTGTGGTCGAAACAAATGGCGCCGCTTTTTGTCCGTAGAGGGCGTCTTTTTAGCGGTGACAAAAGACAAACGAAATAGGCGTTGCGTTTGTTAGTGTGTCTATGTGTGCGCGTGGAAGAATAACGTTGAGCAGGTGACAATAAAAATTGGAAACGAAAGTGTTCTACCTGCATGAAGCTCAGGTGCGCCACAATCTCTTGGCGTAGGGAGAGAGTAGTCATTGAGTGGCGTGTGTTCGTTCGTGAGTGTGTGGCCTCGATGCGTTGACGACGTAGATTTAAGCGCTTTTAAAGGGAGCAAGCCCTTCGCTCATGCTTCCCTTCTTCTCACTCCTTCCACCTCCACTCTCCTTACCTCCGACTCAAATGTACATAGACCTCCCTCCTTTTTCTCTTTTCCGGTATATTCTCCGACATTCTAAATAGTGATACGCCGACAATGTGAAAGTAATCCAGCCGCCTTTGACGAGAGGAAATGAATGCGTGCCACTGTTCTGCGAAAAGGTGAGTTGGAGAACGTTTTATTCGGATAAAAAACGAATCTCTTTTTTTGCACGCATGCGCGAATAAAACGCGAATGCTATTAATTTCCGTTGACTGCTTTTTAAAAATATTTTGATTGTTAGTCAAGTCAAATTAAAATTTCTTAGCGGGGGAAAAAATTACTTTCTCTTTGCTGATCATTTATCATTGGCGTGAAATACATGTAATGGTTGATTTTTGGAACTACTACCATATAATTCCAATGAATATTACATTGAGGATATATTATGAAGGCATATGTGTTAGGTAGTTAAGACATTGTGCAACCAACTTTAGACTAACTGGGACATTTTTATATATTCAACAATCTGAGCTACAGTACTCTGAACAACTGATTTTTTCAAGCTTTAAGTACATAGATTTAGTCAAAAAGGTACATTTTAGATGTAGTATCCTCACCTTGGCGATTTTAGTCATCAACGAGTAAAAATTACAATGTAACTCATAATTACAATTTCTAATTATCATTTTAAAATCTAATATCATATATAAAAAATAAAATAAGATTGTTATTTTTGGACACAAAGTGACGAATTGATATATGCTCCGTAAATTTAGTATCTGAAGAAGTATTTTATTTTTGAAAAATTATCTCCGGAATGTTTAAAATAACATTTCCTCTAAAGACGACAGTGACATAAAGGGGTAAGATATTTATGTGAAGATGTAAACTATAACAAGGGCTAAAATTATAACAAAGTCAGGGAAAGAAGAAATCCAGCATAGAACAAATTGCTAATGGGTTATTTCATTGGCAGGGAAATTTCAAATTAGACGGCCCACAAAAAGCCATTTAATACGATGAAATATTAATCTCGAGCAAGATAGCTTTTAAAATTAAAATGAGCAATTAATTAATTTCACATTCTTTGTAACTTTTGCTTTGCGAACAAAAAATACATTATAGATAAGTTTTAATATATCAAAGGCATGATGAATATGAAAACACAGAGAATCACAGGATTATTAATTCGTTGAGTATATTTTATTTATATTTTTTTTCTTTTAAATTTTTACCATTCTTTGGACCCTTAGTCAAGATATTTTTTTAGTTCAAGCGCTTTTCCTGCTTTGGCGGCACTTTTAACTTTCCATTCTTTTATTCTTATTTGCGAGGAATTATGAATCTTTCCCTTCTTTTGGAAAAGTTCTTTATGGACATATCGGTACAAAACATTTATTATGTAGGAATAAGAAAATTAAATCCACATGAAGGATAAGCGAAACCGATTCTATAGAGAGAAGGGATGAAATGTTAAAAAAATACGTAAATTGTCGTATCGCTCTAATTTAACAGTTATAACGACTGAGGTAAATCGTTCGAGTTTCTCTTCTTACAAATAGTAACGCAACTTGACTTCATTTCCGAATAACAGTCGCGTGAATCTGTAACTGGAATTTATTGATTGACGCGACACTAAAGTAAAAATAATGACAATTAAATAGCTGAAGGGAAGAAAGAGAGATAAGAGAGGATTCTGTGAAGAAGGATCTCAGTCTTTCATGGCGATGCTTCGCACCGAGTCGGGAATGGACGCGAGGGGGTTTCTCTCGGAGGAAGAGGGATGGGAAGAGGAAATGGAGGATGGATAGGGAGGGGAGACAAGGAGTCTCCTGAGGTACGGGACGATGGCGAGATGAGGGTCTCGCGGGAATTAAGAAGAGGTTGCCCAGGAGCAGAGTGCAAACAAGGAGACGCGGCTCAAGGGCACGTTCAGGAGAGCGATCTAAACGGAGAAGGAAAGAGAAGGAGAAAGCAGGAGAGGATGAAGTGCGAGAAGATGGAGGGGAAAGAGCTGAAGATGTGGTATTTGGAAGGGGAAGGCAGGTAGAGAGGTGTGAGGTTGGGAGTGGGAGTAAATGCTGGAAAGATAGATCTCGTAGGCTGGGAAAGAGGCAGAAAAAGAAGAAGGGGTGGAGGAGGGGAAAAGCGAGAGAGGGGTAGGCGTGGGCAGAGAGGGATGAAGTTTTGCGAGGGAGGGCGATCGGGAAAGAGGATAAGGAGAGGAGGAGAGAGGTTCTGATTGGAGCTGGGTAAGGGGAAGAGAAGAGACGGTTTGAGGCGAGAAAGGATTGAAAGAGACCCTGGAATGGAAAAGTAAGAGTCAAAGATATGGTGTTGAAGGTGAGGAGGAGGAGGTGGGATTGATCTCAGGCTGTTGTCAAATCAAGCGAGAGAGTGTGTGTCAGTGTGAGTGTGAATGGAGAGAGATACGACAGGTTTGGAGCAAAGCACGCAAACGCACGTATCTTCGAGATTTATTGGTGTCGAGGGTAAAAGACGATTTTCTCTGCGTTGCATTTAGGGATCGATAACTCTAAATTCTTAAGCTCGAAATATTTTCTGAGGTTTTACTCCTGAGCCGTCACAAAAAATATGAGCGAGCTTAAAATTTCGACGTAGATGCCTAAGCCAATATTAAAAATGACTTGTACTGAATCTCACCTTTCGAAACATTTTCCACCTCAGTGGTTTCCTGTCACGTATCGGGCAAAATGTCTTCTCGGAATCAACTTTATTAAATCGAAACGAATCCCGAGAATATTTATAGTCATATGTATTTCAATGAAAAATCTATAAAGTTGCTCCAACTCTCCTTTCAATTCGGGAGGATGTTTATTTTTTGTATACCATTATTGAATCTCCGAAAATCTTCGAGAATTCTGTGACCCCGTCGTGAGTCACGGCCCGCGATCCACTGCCTACTTCTCGAGACCAAAGTAATTTTTTTTATCAATTTTTCCCTCCCTATCTCTACTTACTCACAGCCGCGCAGACGAGCGCACACACGTACGTATAAAAAACAATAGCACGAAAATGTGAGACGTGAAGCATTTGAATTTGGAATGAATAATTTTCAAATTATCTTGATCCCATGACTATTATATTTCATGAGAAATTGTTCATCGGTGAGGTACATCCGTGCCAACATGTCGTGGAATGAGTGGAGTGGCGCAGCCTTGCAAGTTAAGATATCACTGGCGCCGAATATGATAGCTAGGAGTATGGAATTTCAGAGAGGAAAGTGTGGGACCTTCGTCAGATGAGATTGGAACAAAACGTTACCCACTGTAGGCCGTGTCTAAGTTATGCAAATATCATTAAATGCGTGCTTGTCACAAAAAATAATATCTTATAATTTACTCGGTTCTTCCGCGCTCGAGATTTAAATTATGCATTTGATAACGGATTATCTTATTTTTACGAGCAATTTTTGTGAATCACGAGAATAAAGCACACAGGTGCGGAGGGATAACTGGCAACGATGCTGTCACATGAAATAGCTCCGGTTTTCTTCGAGGCGAGATCGATTATGCCAGAATTGAAGCAACGCTCATGGATGAGATGGGTTTTTAAGAAAATAAATACTAAAGGAGAACCGGAGATAAGTCGAAAAGTAAATGTATTAGGAAAAGAGAGTGATAGAGAAAGAGTAACATGGAGATAATGCGCCACAGTAATAGTAGATGAGACGAGGAACGCAAGACGAGAGAGGGAAAGATCAACAAGGCGGAGTCAAGAAAAATTATGGAAAGGAGAAGATGAGGTCAGAGGTTTTCGGAGGATGCGATGAAAACGTTAAAGGAGAGAGAGGAAAGAAAGGATTTGTGAGTAAGAGATGAAGAAGGAAAGAAAAGAGAAGCATTATGGAAAGAGAGAGGTTTAAGAAGGAAAAATTTTGAGATGCAAAGGGAGAAAGATGAGAAGAGTAAAGAGAAAGTAAATGTAATGGAGTAGAAAAGTGAAATACGAAGGTGAAGAAGATGGAGTAAGAAAGTGAGAGGTGAAGGAGAAATAGGGAAAAGTGAAAGGGATAATATAAGCAAGAACTAGAAGAAAGATGACTATAAGATGTAAAAGAAAAAGCAGAGGACAAAGTAGAAAAGAGAAAAGAAGAGGAATAATAAGAAACTAGAGGTGAAGTGAATAAAAATATATGGAAAGCCAGGGAGGAGAAGAGGAGAAGAAAGAAAATGTAGGAATTAAAGAGAGAGAGAGAGAGAGAGGGGTGAGAAGAGTGGGAGGCGAAGGAGCAAGAGAGGGAGAGCAAAATAAAACAATCCGAAGCGCCAGAGGTGTTAGCGAGTGACGATGATAAGAGGAGGATAGCAACGAGAACACGGACAGACAAACAAAAAGGTGCAGGCGATGTTGAGAAGAAGAGAGAAAAAGAGAAAGACAATAAAAGCGAAAACTGAAAAATGTGTGAATTTGGAAAGAGATAGTGGAAGAAAAAAGTTTGATGGCGAGGGAGTTATTGATCCTGTTGAGAGAGAGAGAGAACGAGGAATAAAGAGAGAAAGCGAGAAGATAGAGAAATAGGAGAGCAACACGTAAGAGGGGAGGGAAAGGAAAGGAGCTGCGACCTGCAGTTGAAAGATATCTTTAACAAATCCTACTGAAATACTCTTACTCTTGCCATAATAAGTCAACTGTTGAGAATTGTATTATTTTTATAGCTACGGTTATTTATGAGATGGTATCACATATTTTTATGAATTATTTCGACTTTTTTCCTAATTTATAGATAATTAAATGGGTCCGCCCGAAAAGAAAAGCTACATCAATTGACATCAACTACAAAAGCCTCTATAAAATAATTATTTTAGTGATTGTTATTAGGGTATAGTATTTGTTGTTTTACGTAATACATGAAGTCCTTATTCGTACAAAATTTAAATTTAACTTGTATTGCCATTTGATCAATATTAATAACTATTCATACGTTCATATCTTGGCAACCACCTTTGCTAAAATACCAGTCTTGTACTTCACTAGAGAATTATCGAGCTCATCTTATGATTAAAATAATTCAACAATAAGTTCCTAAATTTAAAAAATTGAAAGAAGTACTTATCTTAGGTGTCTATGATAAGTAATTTTTGAATTTTTTGTATATATATATATATATATATATATATATATATATATATATATATATATATATGTGTTTATTTTTGAAGTCTGGAATTGTTTTGCACTTTTTTCAGACGATCCTAGATTTTTCTCTAAGCTTTTATCGCGTTTGAGCATTATTTTTCGGTTGTTGACATAAATGTCCTTGTGAGATTTATTGGAGGGGCCGGCGCTCGTGACTGACTCGACGCTTGTCCTCGCTGCCCTTAAAATCGAGTTAAGGTGAAATATAAGTTATTCACTACTAATAACGCTACGACCAAGACAGTCCTTGCAAAAAACCACATCTTGCAAGAAGTGAACCTACTCATATAGAATACGGGGGATCTAGACATAACTGGTAGACAAACAGCATCTATTGCCCCGATTCATGACCTACTGATAAGGATAAAGACTTTAACCATAGTAATGGTGACAAGAACCTGAGGAATGCTCACATTGTTTGGTAGAGCTGAGGGAGGAAGTTTCCCTTCACAGAGAGCAGGACGAGAGGCTCTAAGGTCATTCACATGTTTAGCTCATTATCGAACTAAAACTGGTGATCTCGCGGTTATTTACATCTTTAGAGAAGAGAAAAATATCGCTTGGGACTAGTTCTGGTAATTATGGTTGATGAGCCGCAATTTCAAACCCAATTTTTTATGTTTTATTGACAAATCTGAGAGCAATGCGCAGATGTGTTATCGTGGTATGATCTAAACGTGTAACTGAAGATGAGGACGTTTTTCCTTGAAATAGCGAGCTTCTAAGCACATTGGAATATTACTCACAGTTTACTCCTTGTTCTCTTGGTACACAGTTACCGTAAATGCCTTAGATTCTTTCAAAGAAATCTAGAGGCATAGCTTATTCAAAACCTTTGACTTTTATGGCCGAGTATACAGTTGATATTTCCATTGGCAACTTCGAGGCATAAATTCAGGATCTTAATGGTAAAACCACGACTCGTCCCATGTAACATTTTTGTTCAAACACATTGGATGTCGAATGAGACTGAATTTCAATGGTTACCTCGGATGCATATGTTGCAGGGACAAATGAGTAGGTTAACTTGAATAAGTTGGCAGTAACCAGTGTATGCACGGTGGTATGATTCAAGGTAAATGTGTTAGTTGGGTTGCATAAAGTAAAAAGATCGTCTTTGGTATGTTTGGTAGTACACGTTGCAAGGGCAGCTGAGTATAAAGCTGTGCGTTTTTAACAAATTGACTGACTGCCCCTAGAATTTGCTACACTCTTCCCAGGGGCCAATGTGTTATATGATTTTCTTTTGTAAAATGTTCCCTATCACTTTTCGTTATAGCTTCGCGAACTGCACAAAGCGCTCTTAGGGCCCGCATGTGGGCGCGAGACCAAGGTTACCGTTCATCATTGTAGAATGTAGAGGCAGACTTGTGTAAGCTTGGTGTCATAAATTAGGAGTATAAGCGGCGTGAGTACGATGGTATACATTTCAAGAGGAATCTATTGTAAGAAAGTAGCATAATACTAGGGGAGGCATTTGGTGTAGGTTTGATGGTGAACATTTCAGGTACAGGACTGTATGTTGATCGGTTTCAGGAAAAATTTGGTGTTCGTTTGTTGGTACATATGTATATATTTTTGGAGCAAACTAGAGTGAGTTGATACATATATGTTGCAGGGGCTTACACATTTATAGGAGGAAGCCCCAGCAGGGTAAAATTTGCGCTCTGCTAAGCGGATAATGCATTTACAAATACAGCCTTATGGTTACAATAAAAATAGCTCAAAGTAGACCTTTGCTTAGAGTTAACGTAAAATGATGATCGATTATTTTGCTAATAATTAATTAATTCTGGTATCCACTTAGCCTTTGTTTATCTACATCCTACATATATCCTGGTGCATGTTCAGAGATATGATGCGAGAGTGTACAGATAAATTTATTCCAAGCAAACTGAAGAGTGAAAATGAAGAACTTAGATGGTACAACCAGGAAGTTAGGAGCGCTCTCCGACGGCAAAGAAAACTCCACTCTCGCGTAAATAACACATCCTCAACAGCTACGGTCGAACAGATTGCTACGTTAAGGCAGCAATACAAGGAGGCGCGCTCCATAGCCAGAGTGTCAATGCGTAATGCGTTTAACAATTGCAAAAAGAAGGTTTTACAGGATAACTTGAAAGAGAACCCGAAAGCATTTTAGTCTTATGTCAGAGAAGTCCAAGGTAGAGGCCCCACTATTGCGTCACTGAGATCAGAAACGAGAAATGTAGTTCACGAAAGTGCGGAGAAAGCAAACCTTTTAAATCAACACTTTCAGAATGCTTTTACTCGTAACGACGATGAATGTGAAACCACTATTCCTATGCATCAAGGATATTCTCCGAAAATGATATCGCACTCCAACTTCATTCAATTAAACCAAGTAAATCTCCTGAGCCGGATGAAATACCCACGCGAGCATTGAAAGAGTTAGCTTATGAAATCGCGCCGTATTTAAAAATTATATTCGAGAAATCCATTACGAAAGGTGTAGTTCCTAAATATTGGAAGATGTCACACATTACGCCCATCCATAAGGGCGGAGACAAAGAGAACCCCGAAGTTATAGGCCAATTTCCCTAACTTCATTATCGTGCAAGATGCTTGAGCACATAATCTTTAGTTCTGTAATGAACTATTTAGATAGCCATTCATTGCTTAGCGGATGCCAGCACGGATTCTGGAGAGGTAGATCATGCGAAACACAGCTCAGCTTGTTCGTGGATGATTTGTTGCGATGCGGAGAGAAAAATACTCATGTCGATGCCATATTCATTGACTTCCGATAAAGTATCTTATAAGAAATTAATTGCAAAGTTAGGACAACATGGTATCAATCCGAAAGTTGTCAGTTGGGTGAGAGATTTCATCGATGGGAAATACTCGTACCCCGTTAAAGTTGCATCGGGTGTTCCTCAGCGAAGTGTATTGGGCCCTCTACTTTTCTTAATCTATGTGAATGATATCTGCTCGGTAGTTCGTTGTAAAATTAGACTTTAGCCGATGATACCGTTCTATATAAAGAAATAAAAATCCAGGAGGACCATCAGTCGCTGCGTGAAGACTTAAGAGACATTTCAGCGTTGTGCAAAGAATGGCAAATTGAAATTAATTAAAGTAAATGTGCCGCAGTTACGTTTTGGAAAAGTAAGAACATAGTAGTAGGTTTTGAGTATAAAATAGATGGAATAAATATTCAAGCAGCCGAGTATGTAAAATATTTAGGAGTAACCATTTGTCGAGATCTTTCATGGGACTTGCACATTCGTCGAGTTATAGGCGCGGCCAACAACTGGCTTGCATAGGTAGAATAGTACGGAATACTACAGAAAAAGTACGCAAAACATGTTACTTATCACTGGTTAGACCACAAGTGGAATACGCCTCATGCATATGGGATCTACATCTTGTAGATGTAGATAATTCAATTAGAATGAGTTCAGCACAGAGCAGTAAGATTTGTAAAACAAAAGTACGAACATAAGGAAAGCGTCACCTCATTATTGAGGCATTTGAACTGGGTACCATTGGAAGATCGTAGATTGCACTCAAGGTTGCGGCTTCTGGAGAAATATAGATCGGAATGTCCAAAAGACGAGGTTGTAGGAATAATTGAAGCACCAACGTATATAAGTAAAAATGACCGTGACGACAAGATACGTGAGATCGATTGTAGGACGGAGCGTTATCTAGGCTCGTTCTTTCCGAGGACAATGCGTGATCACAATAGAAAATTTCAACCTGCTATAGGCAATCTTTAGGTGGGTTATGGTGCATTGCACCCCCTGCTACCCACCAATTAGGGGAATTGCAGGGTAACATGTAGGTGTAGATGTAGATGTACATCTTCGTGGACAATACCATGACTGTTCCTTAACTAATGTATAGCAGCGAATATTTTTCTTAAGCTGAAACGGCGGTTACTTTTCATCATTGATAATTTCTATTGACTTTTGATTCAGATTGTAATGTTAACGAATGGTCACCTCGGAGTACATCAATGATTTATTCACATACATCAGTAAATCTTTTATGCCCTTATAGCATTACCACGAGGTAAAAAAACCGTTGTGCGCAATTTTCACCATTTAAAACGTTTCTAAACATATTTTACTCAAACCCACACAACACAATATTGCATATAGTAGTTCTATTTGTAAATTATGATGGATATTTTAAATACCACTTCTTTCTATGCACATTGTGTAAAAACTGACAGTAATTATCAGACGTTTACCGGAATGATAAATAAATATTGAGTAGAGTTGCCGGGATTTACTGATTATTAATATTTGTAATATGTATACGGGAACCTATTTTTCCGTATTTAAATTTTGCCGTTCTTTTTTTACAAACGCGTTATACAACAAAAATGTTTTAGAAACCCATCAATGGGAAATACATAGAAAATGTGAGGCTGGTAAATGTGTTAGATTATACCACACGGCTTTCAGAGAATATCTACGTAGAGAATTTCCAGAATGGGCGAGTAAGGGAGACAGTGTAGAGCGAATATGGGTTACCTTTAAAACTATTCAATCGGAGGCTATTGAAAAATTCGTTCTTAAGAAGTCATTAGGCAGTAATCCAGACCCGGAATATTATAATAATTCTATTAAGAAACTAAAGAAAACGGCACGGAGGCTTTATCATAAGAGGTATAGAGGAACACCCCTTTTAGAAAAGTATAAGGCTACCTGTAGAGACCTATTGAAAGAAAAGAAAAAAGCGAGTGATAAGTTTTTAGAAAACTCTATAAAAATAATGGTTGGGGAAATCTTCATAAATATATACGAAGAAGACGTAAAGGCCGGGATGAGTTAGACAATGTAAAATTTGGATTTAAGTGGCATAGTACTCAAAGATGACATGGCAAAAGCTGGAGCCTTTAACGCTTGGTTTAGGAATCAGTTTAGCAATGACGAGAGTGACCACAATGAGCTTTCGATAGCCAGCAATGAGTTTGATTATATAAAAATAAGAGACAGCGATATCTTAAAGAGCATACTCAGCATTAGGAAGCATAAATCTTGTGGTCCAGACAGAATTTTGGGAGAAGTTCTGACGCTGGGGGGCGAAGCTATTGTACCGTATCTGCGAATATTATTCATAGTATCATTGAATAACGGGGAAATACCGAAAGAGTGGAAGAGCGCAATTGTAGTCCCTATTTATAAAGGAGGTTCTCGTTTCAATTTGAATAATTATCGTCTAATAAGCTTGACAAGTGTAGTTTGCAAGCAAATGGAGCACTTACTAGCTCACTATACTAGAGAATTTTGGAAGGCGAAGAACTGGCTAAGTAAAGCATAGCACGGTTTTCGCAGAGAATACTCGTGTGACCGCGCTAGTACAGGATATCGCAGAGACGTTAGATAAGGGGAAACAGATAGATGCTATTCTCATAGATTTTTGCAAGGCCCTTGACAGAGTAAACCATAGGTTACTTATGATCGCTTATTCACTCAGCAACAGACACCCAATTCATACGCTCAGGAAGATTAGTAGCCAATAAATCTAATATATTATAAAATCTCGTGGGAAATCTCACTAACTGACACAATGAGTGTTTGCCGAAAGTTTCAAGTAAAGCGTCGCAAGATTCACGCTCCCTACCACCGGGATAAAAGCAAATATGCCTCCAATCAATTTACGGAAGATTGAAATCGCCCCCGATTATAATGGCTTAATCTTTATTAATCTAACTTAGCGTCACCACTTGTGTCTTTAGATAATTAATAGTTTCCACGCTCGCATTTGGTGGCCTATAAAAGTCGCATATATTTAAATTTTTACACTCCCTCCCTTTCACGCTACACCAAACACTTTCGACTTCGTCGTCATTAATCTGTATTGGGTAACTTTCGTATTTATTGCTAACTGCTATAAAGACTCCACCTCCCGACCGGATATATCGATCTTTTCTAAAAACGCTATAGTCACGAGGAAAGATCTCCTGACTGTTTATGTCCGCCGTTAGCCAACTTTCTGTACCTATTAGTACATCAGAACGCAGACTACGAATAAGATGTTCAAGTTCGGCCTCCTTCCTACGAATGCTGCGACAGTTAACCGTGATGATTTTTAGTTTATCGCTATTACTACGTAACGATGCCTCGCGCCCTACTGAATTATTATTATTATCTACTGCCTCCTTGTCCTCCCTATTACGTTGACTATTTCTACGCTTTGAATGTATTCTACTGTTAATTAACATCGCGTCTACAGTGGTATGACGTAGATATTCTCTGAAAGCCGTTACATCCGCCTTGTGGTATAATCTAACACATTTACCTGCCTTGCATTTTCTATGCATTTCCCATTGAATGCCCATAATTACACCCTTATGGTCACTAATGCCCTTGAATACTTCCGTTCTTGTTACCAAATCGCTGGATCTAACCAAGAAAACGTCTCAAATACTTTCTCTTCTCGTGGGCACTTCCACTACCTGCGTGAGGCCTCCTTGACCGATAAGACTGTTGACGCATCTCTGACTCGCACCACCCACCGGCGTACGTCCCTTCCAATCTACCTGGGGAATGTTGAGGACACCTGATATAACTAGTGGCCTGCTTACTACTCCGCTAGTTGCTATCTCGACTAGCCGCTCCATGAGCCCCATGTCTTCACCTGGTGGCCTATACGCTGCTACGATTTCGAATTGTTTTCCTTTTCTATCCTTTATATTTACTCCGAGTAGCTCATACGCCGTATCTATCATTTTTAGACTACTTTCAATGTCATCCTTCATGCAGATACATATTCCTCCTCCTTTGGTACCTCTGCCTCTTCTATAAATATGAAACCCATTCGGAAATATTTCATTGTCACTTATTTCCTCCCTTAGCCACGTCTCTGTACATATAGTTACTCATTGATGAGTTGAGTTGGCCATCGTTGAAAGATCGTAGATTACAGGCGAGACTTAAACTTCTAGATAAATATAGGTCGGAGATATTCGTAAATGAAATGAAGGATATTATTCGACAACCAACGTATATCGGACGGAGGGATAATGACGACAAGATTCGCGAAATAGATAGTAGGACGGAGAGGTATAAGGAGTCCTTTTTCCCTAGGACAATACGTGACCACAATAGATAACAGTGAATAATAATTAGTTAGGAACTTGGTGCGCGGCACCCCCTGCCATCCACCGTCAAGGTGACTTGCAGGGTAATATGTAGATGTAGATGTAGATGTAGTAACATCAGGTTCATGTATTTCCATTAGCGAGCCATTAGATATCCTTAATATCGTATTACTTTGAAATATCTCTCGTATCCCCAGGGATATTCGCACTTTAGGTTGAATACCGCTATATTTAAAAAAAATATATGTTTATCCTATATATTCTCATTTGGTTATATTTTTAAAAGTAAAGTGATCTTTCTTTTTCAATGGGAACGTTAAAAATATGAAGCAAAAAAATTTCTGGAATAAAGCGATCTATAGATCCTATGCAGACAGGCATAAGCTGTAATGTTGGGAATAATTTTGAAACGAGAAAAAAGTCTGCTATGACCAGGAATCGAGCCCGGGTCTTCCACTTGCCGGGCGGATATTCTATCACTGTACTATCTTAGCAGATCAATTTTCTCGTTTCTTAACGCGGATGTTCAGTGGTAGAATATCCGCCCGGCAAGTGGAAGATCCGGGTTCGATTCCCGGTCATAGCAGACTTTTTTCTCGTTTCAAACTTATTCCCAAAAGATTTTCTGAACACATCCGAAATTCACTGTTTCTCTAAGCCAAATAAGTGCGCTAAACTAAATAACTAAATAACATTTCTGCTGCGATGTATGAAAGACAGCATTGAATATTGTTCACTTATGTCTTTTTGAGACATGTTAATATTACGCAAAAAATGTCCGTAAAAAAGTTGGGTTCTCCGTAATTTTTTCCATATTGTCCCTAAAAATCATTGTCACTGGTTAGCATCCCTGATCTGCTTTCTAGAGAATAATATTAGAAAATTTATTAACTTTAATATGAAGAGCCGAGTAAAGGGCTAGGTGAGCGACGTGCTTAGGGCAAAGTAAACTTTGGGGCGCGAGAAAGATTCAACCATATTAAAGTATTAGGGGCCTACTGCATTCAGTATAATTTTATTTACAAATTTTCATTACATAAAATGTTGTTTTTTAACAGTTGGACCTTACTTAGGACTTTTAATTATTGAATTTTTAAAGAACTCTAATTTTTCACTCTTGAACTTCCAAAATATAACTGTCCATGTCTAAATAGGGGATCATGCAGAAAAATTCAACGTTGTCTAATGTTTGGCTTTGGGATACATTTATTGAAATAGCATATTATAGTTTGATCGGAAATAGTCTGCGATGCATGTTAAATGTAATGGATTTGATATGTTATATGTGAGAGGATGTGTATGATTCCTGCTTTAGAACCAGTAATGATTTCCACCTTAATCATATTTGTTTGAAATCCATGAATTGTCATGCTAGGTCCATTACAAAATCCTTGTGCTGTTATCTAAACAAATAATACTGACGATATATTAAAATTATGATTAGAAATGGTTTTAGCTTATTTATGAAACATTTCTAAAATTAAAGTAATATAAAATATGTACTTCTAAAACTTCCCATCCTTATTTCATAATTTGGCATGAAAATTTATTTTAAGAAACGATAAAAACGCATACGCGGAAGATTTAACCAACCCCTATAGCGATATCGCAAACTAATGCATTGTATGGTCGCTAACAAACAATAGCATGACGTTATGTCTATTTAATTAGAACAAATTTTTTATTTTTTAAAACTATTAGGAGATTATTGTTTTTTGAAATGGGTTTCTATTTATATTATGAACAATCGAGCAAATTCTCGTCAAAATTGGTCAACGGTCATACCGTAGATTTCCCTCATTAGCTCTTCTTACCTGCATGATTTATAAGTGAATTTCTTAGATAAGATTCAATTAACTCGGGTGTTATGTAAAGAAATAATAAGGACAATATATTAAATTGATTACAAAGAATTTACCATAAAGTATTATTATACTAGCGTAATTGCCCGTCAAAAATTACGGGCATGCTTGAATTAAATTGAGTGTTGCAGAGAGTAAAAATAGTTGGGGAGAATAGAAATTGCACGAAAAAGAAATACATTACGCTATACAATTCTGATACGCCCAAAATTATTTTTAACTTATGCAACATATAATTTTGTCCCTTTCTCCTTCTTTCTTTCTTCCTCTTCCTCCTTCACTCTCTCGTATTAAAGTATTCAAAGCAAGCATTCCTTAAGCATCTAAATATATAAAGAGCATTCCGTTTGTTTGTGCGTCCGACCACTCAATGTAAATCCCCATAAGAGAACACTTACAAATTCCTTTTATTCACTTGCAGGCTTTATTATTTTGCAAAATTAAATTACAATTAATTTACCTACGATCTTCGCATAGGGACTATTTTAAAGAAAAATAAACAAGGATTCATATTTTATCGTTGAATTTTGCCTTCCGCTCGAAATCGTTCGAATTTTGATTAAGAATTCAAGATTTCATCAAAATATTGCGTTTTTAGTGCTTTTCGTCAATGCTGAAAAGCACTATTATCCTCGTGATGTCCGTCCGTCCGTCCGTACGCATGTATCAGGAAATTCACTGAACCGATTTCAACCAAATTTGTTACATAGCATTTTCACATAAATACATGACCAAAATGACATATATCGACCGAATCGACTAAGCAGGGGTGCCAAAATTGCAAAATTAACCTTTTCGGTAATTATAAATTTGGAAGGAATTGGTTGTACTGATTTCAACGAAATTTTGTATAAAAGAGGTCTGCAACATAAGAAATTAAAATTAAGATGTTTAGCATTGATATCCAAACCAGGGCTGACACAATACAAATAATAAAAAAATTATTTTTTACAAGTATTTGCGTTTAATTGTCCACATCAATTTTAACAAAATGTAATATTTATAATGTATACACACATGAAAAACCATATTTAGACCGAATCAGCCAAACAGGGGTGGCACAATTACAAATTAAACTCTTTCAGTAATTAAGAATTTGGAAGGAACTGGCTGAACGGATTTCAATTAAATTTTGTATGTAAGATTTGCACATCATATCATAATGAAATCAAGATGTTTAAAGCGGAGCTAAGAAGCAGGGCTACCACAGTAAAAAGTAAAATATTATTTATTTTACACGTATTTCTAGTGAACTGATCTCATGGATTTCAAACAGATAAGGTGTATATAATATTAATATAAATAAATAACCAAAATATTTTAACCGGGTCGACTAAACAGGGGTACCACACTATAAAGGTTGGAATTTTTATGTAACTACAAACTTTGAAGTTATTCGCTGAACCGATTTCAAAGAAATTTCATTTGTAGGGCTAGTATACAATGGCAAAACGAAATCAACATGCATAGAACGGATGTAAAAAGCAAGGCTACAACAACAAAAGGTAAAAATAATTCTCTGATTTCAAAACAAATGCATTAGCATACAATTATACTAAGGCGAATTTCACGAAAAGCACTTCTGGACCACGGAAAACCCGTATGCATCCCTACTTGTTATTGAAAGGTTCCTTTGTCGACTGAATCGATTGTTGAACTAGAGACATCATTATTATATATGGCTTTTTATATGCATCTGCATGTATATTTGGGCTTAATAGGAGTAATCTATCATTCCTCAGGCAGATTTAATGTTTAAGTGGAAATTAGACGAATCGTTATAATTCTATCCTGAAAGACATAATTCATTCGTGAACTATACGTCGTCATTTACGAAACGTACCTCTATCAACCACAGTAATGCGATGATTTATCTTAGTTTTTGACTTTATTTTGCATTTAACCATTGATGTCTTAAACTTGCTAGTAACTTAACTCCAATCCATACGAAGACATTATGCGAAAAGATTTTTGAATGACGTTCCATGAACATTGACGAACATTTTCTCAAAAGAAATGTTTTAAACTTTCCGCTTTATTTAGAATTTTGAACTAAATTCTTCAGGTTTAATGAATATTAATAAATCTTTTATATGTATTTTCGTTACGAAATGAAGGTATTACTCAATTTTTTGGCTTAATTATTAAAATTAGTAATGGAATGTTGACATCTTCGAGATCGAAACAGATATTTTTAACTATGTATACATACGAGAGCCGCGTTTTGCTAAAATGATACCTATACAGTTAAAAATCCGAGGGCGTCCGCTGAAGGTAGCAATGGGAGTGGGGGGATGCACTTTTCCCTCCCTGGAATCGAAATTCTTTTTGTAATTTGAAATACGAGGAATTTTACCTAAGAGACCTATAAACCTATTTAATATCATATTAAAGTTATTAAAATCACACCCAAGGGAGATGGAAATTAGGAACAGGCCCGAAATAATTAATTTCCATTATCAAAGAAAATCACAATGGCTTGCAAAAACATCAATTATGTCCCATGTTCACTGAGCGAAATATTCGATAAATATACATTTTTACCAGGCTTTAAATTAATCATCAACGCTACTTTTACTTGCAACAACATGTACCATCAATTAATCATTTAAATACTTCCTCAAAATAAAAACTACACTTTAAAATGGGTGAAGATAGACTTAACGGACTGTTAAAGTTAAGAAAAAATGTTTAGAAATATTTTATCAAATGAGTAATAGACGTTGATTCGGAAAAACAAGGAGGCTTTTGTTTGTCTTTACAAATGAACAAATAGTCTTCTATCTCAAAATTTTTTAAATATAATGTTGTAATCAATAACGCTGATACAATGTTTAATTTTTTTGCGAATTTTTTGTCCGGGTTTTGCTATTGTAGTATAAGGAATAAGGCGACAATACAATCTCGAGTTTTAACGATGACGCGGTCGGCAAGGCAACATATCGTTAAAAAGCTTACAATCTTACAATAAATATGATTGAAACGTAGAACTTGAGCGATTTTGTATCGTAGGCAAAATGTGACGATAAGAATAACAAACGTTGCTTATTTTTCATTAAAACGGTACAAGTATGAAAATCTAATTTTAATTTGCGTAAGAGTAAAAGCCTGTATGTCGAAAAATCGATTTTTAGGTGTTAACTTATGGTAATTGGGACCCCCTCCACTTCCCTTCATCCCGCAAAAATCAAAATTCTGGCCTCGATGTGCACATTCTCATGATCCCATTAGTAAGTGTACCAAGTTATAAATCTCTAAGATCCTTGTTTTTGAGAAATGCTGTCCACACACACATCGCCTTTTATTAATATAGATTGATTTTCAATAAATCAAAATAAAATATTAAATCTACCGATATTTAAATCAAACGTCAATGCACAGTGCTCGTTATAACAATTAAACTCGATGATTATGCAAACAAATAATGCGGAAGATATTTAAAATCATAATTATAAAGTATTTAATAGAAATTATTATTAGGTACTTTAATTGCAACTGCAACGGAATTGAATTCGAAGTTATTTATTTCAAACTATTAAATAAAGCAATAATGAAAGTTCATTTACAAGCTTCTTTGAGTATATTGTTTATATAAACTATGCCAACTATGATGTGCAAAGACGAACCTGTATAACATTAGACAGATTATGGATGTAACCTAATATACAACATACTAATATACGCTTTCCTTTGGAATAGAAAACAAAAAGTAGTCATCGATGGAAAGTTTTCGAGTGTTGCAGATGTAGTCTCTGGAGTGCCGCAGGGTAGTGTGATCGGACCTATGCTTTTCTTGCATTATATAAACGATATCAGCTCAGTTGTAAAAAGTAATATCAGGCTTTTTGCGGATAACACCGTAGTCTATAGAGAAATTAGTGGTCCTAGCGACCATCGTCAGCTTCAGGATGATTTGGATGCGTTATCTGTTTGGTGCAAGGAATGGCAGCTAGAAATCAATCAGAAAAAGAGTAACGTTCTAAACTTTTGGAAATCTAGAAACCCATCGCCCGTGTTTACCTACTCGATAGATGGTGAGAGCATTCCTGTTTCGGAATCCGTGAAATACCTCGGGGTAACCTTGAATCGTGACCTGTCTTGGGACACCCACATAAGACGAGTGATAGGTGCGTCAAATAAGAAGTTGGCTTTTGTGCGTAGGATAGTCAGGAAAAGCACGGAAAAGGTGAGAGAATCCTGTTATTTATCGTTGGTTAGACCTCAAATGGAATACGCAGCAGCGGTTTGGGATCCATATCAGAGGGAACTCATAAAGGATTTAGAAAAAATACAGCGGTGAGCAGCTAGATTCGTGAAAAAGAATTGCGATAAAAAACAGAGCGTTACGTTACTCATTGAAGAGTTGAGTTGGCCGTCGTTGAAAGATCGCAGATTAGAGGCGAGACTTAAACTTATAGACAAATATAGGTCGGAGATAAATGAAATGAAGGATATTATTCGACAACCAACGTATATCGGACGGAGAGATAATGAGGACAAGATCGCAAATTAGATAGTAGGACAGAGAGGAATAAGGAGTCCTTTCTCTCTAGGACAATACGTGACCACAATATATGACAGTGAATAATAATTAGATAGGAACTTGGTGCGCGGCACTCCCTGCCATCCACCGTCAAAGTGACTTGCAGGGTAATATGTAGATGTAGATGTACCGTATTGTAAAAATTGTAGACATAGATTTCAATCCTACATTTACTCATTAACTCAGATTGTTATGCCAGGAAAATAGTGTTGACGAGCAAACACTGAATTTTGCAGTAAAAACTCAGATTTCGGAAGGCGATGAAACGTGACAGATTTGGTCGTTTGAGTTTAGATTGGAGAGAGATTGAGAGGGAAGCAAACTATTCAACTAGCTCGCTCACTCGATTATTTGGGAAAACACGAGCACCATTGGAATCGTCCAATTTAACGATTAATTTCCTCGGCATTAGCCACTTGGGACCACCAAGCTTTATGGAGAGAAGATTCGATTAGATTCGCAATCTGTAATCAAATAAGCACCTTTCCAACACGAGTAATTACAGCTGTCGTGAAGCTCTGTGTTCGTATCTGCGCTAGTAGTATCACGTACCCGGAAGTGAGCAAAAGAAGCAACGAACGATGCAAATGTCAGAGATACTGATACGCAGTCGAAAATATTAAGCGTAAAAAATTTTAACGCAAAGAAAAGACCAGGAATCGCAATTTCCCGAACGAGAGGCTTAGGAGGAGTGGAGAATGCTAAAAGAAAGGAGAGGAAGGGAGCGACCCACTCACTTAAAGAGGAGGATTTGTCGTATAAAACCGTGGGTGGATAAATTATATTAGCAAACCGGAAGACGCCTCGACTGATATGCGGACTATCTTTAGAGCTGATTGTCATATCCCTTACCTATTCCGTAGCCTAGGAAAAGTTATTAAGTTAAGCAGATCGGTTTACATGTATTTTTCCTAAAATGCCATATTTAATTCAACTGAATTGAGAACTAAAGCCTGGAATTGGCCATTAAAATCCTCATAGTGACCTATTTCTGTTGACTTCTTTTGTGTATTTCCACGAAAATGATTATTTAAAGATGATCTATAACATTATAGAAAGATTATAGAAAGAGTACAGCGCAGAGCAGCCAGATTTTTAAAACAAAAGTACGAACATAAGGAAAGCGTCACCTCTTTATTGAGCGATTTGAACTGGGTATCACTGGAGGACCGTAGATTGGACTCAAGGTTGAAGCTTCTGGAGAAATATAGGTCGAAAAATCTAAAAGAGGAGGTAGTGAGAATAATTGTAGCGCCAACGTATATAGGTAGAAATGATCGAGACGATAAAATACGTGAGATCGATTGTAGGACGGAGAGTTATCTAGGCTCTTTCTTTCCGAGGACAATACGAGATCACAATAGGAAATTTCGAATTGCGTTAGACAATCTTTAGGTAGGATTTGGTGCATTGCACCCCCTGCCACCCACCAACTGGGTGAATTGCAGGGTAACTTGTAGATGTACATGGAACGTTATGCTACTCTTAAATGTCTTTTTTAAACGGCAATTTCTTCGAAATATTCTGTACCCAAAGTCTCAGTAATTAAATGTATTATACATTCCATGTGAACTGTGATAAACTGTTTCAGACTGATATCGAATGGGAGGTAACCTAAGTTGTTTCTGGTTTATCTGGCGCTCAGTTTCTAGACACCCATCTTTCGTCGTGTTCCACAGGTCCAGCGAATTTCATTTTTCCCTCTTCGCTTCTGTGCTTCGAGGAGGTCATTCCTCAAGAGAGTCCAAAGAAAATTATCGATGACTGAGAGTGACGCTGCAATGGGATAAGTTTAAGGTGAATCTTGTATCGATAAGATCAGATACTGAGTGCAGGACTGACAAACATTAAAATTTCACTAGCATCGTTTGTATAAGAAGAAAATTACAGACATATCCATCTATAGGTTGAAATTCGAAGCGAATTGCGCACATCTAGCTTCTTTGCGGCGCCGAGCAAAAATTTAGCACATTGCGTTGGGCATAGAGATTATGATTCAGGTAAGAGGGATATAATGATAACAAATATATTATCTATAATCTGAGGCTTTATTTTGTCGAATACGCCAACTTTCATAGTGAAAGTACAAAAAAGAAATATCTTTGCACACAAGAATGATAAAATATATTCAAATTTACTATGAAATTCTGATTATTAAATTATCTTCTTAACCTTTTGTTAATTGATAATAATTGATTGCAGAAAAATCTTTAACTGCATTCATTTTGCGTATTACTACGGTTTGTTTGGTAAAAGTGTAACAACGAATAATAAGATAATCTTTTTAAAAGACTTACCGACCAAATTTGTTGATTTAAAATATTCGTTGGTGAAGCTACTCTCAGTCATCTTCAATTGCAATATCGTAGTTTACGATTTTCTTGCTGTGTGTGTGTAAGTACTAACAGAGAAACACATAAGCTACAGGTGCATTTCACAAATAAATTCCTTTTAAATAAACAAGCAGCATCCGTTTTATTTATCTTTCATTGCTTAGTACGCGAATTATATCAGAAACCGTTCACACGTCGCAGATACTTATATAGTAAAAGCGACACAAGAAGCATCACGACAGCCAAAGAAACTTCTCGACAGCTATCGCTTCTATCATCTTGCATTGAACGCAGGAAATTTCTTCTATGATATCGTACGCGTACTTATAAATTCGTGAATAAAATGAAAGACGTTTCACTGGAGCCCTATCATAAAAGAGAAACAAGTCATATCATTAGGAAATCAACGGATTCGTGGACAGAAAACTAAAGAAAATAAACAGAAACCGACAGAAACTAAAGCGGCAGATGAAGAACGATCTCTACTATTTAATTCGTTAATAACCTTTGACCTGCGGAGGCCAACAGAGAGAGAGAGAACTAGTAATCCACGCCTTCTCTATCATCTACGGTCCGGTCTTGTGGGCGCGATTTCCAATCGCTTCTTTTCAACCCTTAAGGTCTTTTCGCTACCGAAGTCGTTTTTTCCCAAATCACCACTTTCTTCACTTGACCCTTTAGCCTCGTCCTTCAAGCCGTAGCAACGTCGCTGCCCTTTCTATAGTGCATCAAAACAGAGAAAAAAGAAGAACGGGGGCGAAAGGAAAGCAAAGGAAAAAAAGGAGCGTTGAAAATCGAAACGCAAACAGCAGATTGTTATTGAAGCTCGAGCCCCGTAAACAAATTTCAGCTTGCAGGTCGATTGCTTTCTTGTTTGTAAATAGTTTGCTGGAGGCAACGTGTTCGATATTGGCTTTTCATTCGATCCTGTATCCGTAATGCTGTTTCGAAGTCTTTCATCCTTCCACTTGGGTGGGCGGATGGATAGTAAGTGGCGATGCTTCTGGGTATATTGACCGGAAATGAATTTCACGGAATAAATGTTTGGAAGGGCAGGTTTTTGAAAGCAAAAAAATAAAATAAAATTAGGATATTTTTTCGAGTCTCGCTCTCTTAGAACGGCGAGGTTTTCTAGTGCTAATTTTAAAAATACGCGGAAGTAATAATTCAATTCCTGAAGTATTTCATTTCAGTTTTTTGCGTTTTGTTGCATAATTATTAAATATCAAAATCTTCGAAAATTCCTTTAAATTTTCAGGAAAACTAGCAACTACATTCGTGATGACACATGAAGGTTTATTAGAGAGTAAAAATTTTTATTACATAATCGAACATAAAAACTTCCAATATTCAAAACGTTTATTTACAAATATTTTCATTAGAAAAATCTAAGCTCAAATTATTCCTTGATATTGAAAAATAACATTTAAAATGTTACTACCAAAAATATGACCTTAGATATAAGTTATTCAAAACATTTATCACTCGGGACAATGTGCTCGAAGTCTGGTTGCAGGAAAATACACCAATTCTCTAGCTTTACTTCTTCCTAAGCGGTTATTAATTCTACAAAAAATTATGAAATAAAATTTAATATTTATATAAGATAACACCTGAAATTTGCTATTTTAACTTGCATGGGATTTACATTAAGTGTTCACATTCAACTACCTACTATTCCACATCTGTTTTCATCTGAAAAAGGGCAGCTAATGTTTGATATCACCACCGTTGATAAAATTTTTGATGAATGGGATAATTACTAACTTTTTATAAAAAAGTCATCATATCTTCACTAGACCATATGTTACCGACATTAAACATTTTAATTGTAGTTAAAATTACTACTGTCGATTCATGTAGTATGGGCGAGAAACTTGGAATACATTAGGAACATATATACTGCCATTAAAGATGAAAAAGTAAATACACTAATGAAGTTGGAGGAGAAAAGATAAAATATATAGAATGTTTTCGAAAGTTTTCGAAAGTTTCCCAATATTTTGCATTAGTAGATGGTAGGATGTGATCCAGAAAACTTGTAGTAAAGGAGATCTAGGTGCATCGATTTAACGGTTTATGGAGATAAGAAAAATATTGAGTTTTAGAAGAAGATTTTTATGATAAGATTATGCTAATGGGTACGAATAAAAATAGTAGGGATTTGTTGAAGCATGCGTCTGCAAAAGGTGGAAAATTTTGAGAAGAATGGATTATGACGATCCTACACTTAATCTTACACGAAGAGAAAAGAACAGCAAAAAACATGAACATTCATGCGTCGTCATAACGACTTTGATTTTATATTTTTATGAATTTCAGATTGTTAGATGGTCACAAGATATCAAATGGAGAGGAATCGATCGCGGAAGGTACCGTGTCTCAGCCGTCGACCTATCGATCCCTTCATTCTTACCCTCGCATTTCCCTTCCTCTGAAGTTCGCACGTTTTTTAAATTATTCTACGTCGAATCCTTCCTCTCGGAAATTAGCCCGTCTTTAATCAGAGTTTATTTAGTGGTATAATATAAATATTTGGCATAAAATATGCCCCAAATACGTTTACATAATCTCTCCCATCACTTGAAAACTTTTCATTTAAGTGTCAAAGGTTTTGATCAAAAAAATCAGCGATATATGCTGAAAACGGCGAAAAAAAGAATGAATAAAATGAGCTTCGTGGTAAAAGAAAAAATGCAATAAGGGGGGCTGGAAAGAAAAAAGGGATGAGAAGCAGAAGGGAGAAAAAGAGTGGAAGGAAAGAGAGAGAAGAACAGAAAGGGGTGGGAGGGAAAACAGAGGGCGAGGGAGGAAGAAATGGAGGGGAGGAGGGACAGAGGGTGAGGGAGTAGAGGAGGGAGGGAAGGGGTGAAAAGAGTGTGAGGGAGGGAGAGAGGAAGGTAGAAAATAGAGAGATGGAGGAAAAGAGGGAGGGGAGAACGGAGGGAAAGAGGGGAGGGGAGGGAGGGATCAGGAAAAAGGCGTTGTCCTGTGGAGCTAAACGAGTCGGATAGAATGAACAAGTGATGGATGGCGTGCGTCACAAGACCGTGGATTTTTATTGGAGGCGGAAAAAATCATCGAGAATGCGTTAAGCGGAAAGACTGGAGAGAGATGAGCATTCGAATAGAAAGGGAGAAAGAGAGATGGAGAGAAGGAAAGCGAGTCAATATGAAGATCGGAGAATGGAAAGGATGGATGGAAATAGAGAAGACATCTATTAAGAAAACACAATAGGAGCAAATACAACGGGAGAGATGGCCTAAAAAGGATTGCGACGCGGCGGGATACGGACACAATGAGAACTATTATTTGAGTACTCGCTGTCCCTGGCGTTAGATGGCGTCGGGTAGAAAAATGAAATCCGCCTGAATTAGGATCTGTATGAATATTTATATACGCGCGGAGGGTGTCCGCCGGATAACATTTTTACAGTAAAACGAAACAAAAAACGAAAGTGGAAGAAAAGAACGGGGTAAAGTCGGTGGAAGGGAAAAGGGTTTGCGCTGCCCATACGCAAGTGCCCTCGGGAATTCCTTCGCTGGAGCCTCTCGGATCAAAACGAGATAGCGTGTGCCGTGGCTTAGAGAGCAAGGCGAATTGCGAGACCCTTCCATGAATGTGGTGGATCAGTGCGTTCCAAATGTTTTGCCTCGCGAAATAATGTCATGAAACGTCGATCCCCACCGCCCATCCTGAAATAAAGGGAGTATTCTTGGTGAACTTTCATAAACTCGTAACGAAAGTTATTACATGAGAGAAGAATATTATTAACCTATTAACCCGTTCATTTCCTAAGAGTTTTATATCCTTCAGCATAGCGGTTAGCAGCCTTGCGACTTTTTAAAACTTCAAGAAATTATTTAGAGATCAACAGTTGTGATAAATGGATAATATGTGGTGAAGTAGTCATTAGCAGAGTTAGAAAATATATTCTTTGAAGCTTCAAACGTTTCTATAAAAGGAATAAAAAATAATCTACATGCGGTAGCGAATTGTTTTTTTATCTCCGCAAATTCGTTGGTTGCGAGACGGCTTGTTTGTAAAAATGTAAATATCACGGGAGGGAAAAACGGGAAAAAGACAAGAGGAGTTGGGATTCGCTGCACGTGAAAGCGTTATGATTAAAGAATTTATGCCGGCCCCTGAACTAAAAAGAGCAAAATGATAAAATGCGGAACGGACTTAACTAGGGTAATACGGCGAGAGAGGGCAATGAGAGAGTCAGGAAAGTGAAAAGGGCGTGGGCGGAGCGGGGGAGGGGGGGAAGGGGCGAAGAAGGGGGGAGGGGCGAAGGAGGGAGGAAGAGGCGAAGGAGGGGGGAGATAAGGTAGAAAGAGGTGGGGAGAAGTTAGGGGCCTTAGAGTCCTGATATTAATCGCCTTCGACCAACGGCTCATTCGAAAATTCGCGACGCGAAAGAAATACGCGAGTTTTGCATGGCGCCAAGCAACTCGTATTGAAAGGATATCAGGGATTAGCTGCCATCGGGAAGCTTACGAGAGGACGGAAGATTGATGGTCTTTGCACGGGTAATTAAAACGGCCATTCCGTCTCTCTCACTTTTGAATGTTCGGAGCGAATGTAGTGAAGGCGAGGACGAGGGAGATCGACAGAGAGAGAAAGAGGGAAGGAGAGAGAGGGAGGGAGGGAAGGAGAGAGGTGGGAGAGAGAGGGAGAGATAGAGAGGAGAATCAAAATGAATGGAGTGGTAAGGATGGAGATACTAAGAGAGACGGAGTGAAGGGTGGTGGGAGGAGGGGGTCGTCGATAATGAACTAACACGCAAACATTTCCAGGGCGCGGGAGACATTTTCGCGATTTTTCCACTTCGCGTCCAAAAAACAAATGTAACAAAAGCATCACACCCGAGCGAGCGCGTTCATTATGAGCGCAAATAACGCGAACAATTTCCATCTTTCCGCTTCTGTTTCCCTTTCATTTTCCGACGGATGGCGTGCGAACGAGAGAGGCGCTGCATGCTCTCCGATTCCATCGGAGAGATCCAAGCGAAGAGGCGCTCGTGCTCGAAAAATGCCCTTCGGCCCAACAAATTTGATAAATACAGACGTGTGTATTTATCAAACACACCGACACACAGTCGAATACCCAAATATCGAACGTTCGAAGATGTGTTTTTCAGTCTGCATTTGAATGCGTTGAAATAAAAAGCGTTAACGTGTTTGAGACCAAGTTATCCAGGTCTGGCGGTGTGTGTGTGTATATATATGTATATTGTACATTAAATATATTATACACTAGATGAATTAGCCCGTTTAAAACGTGATTTGTAATCAAACAATATAAAAACAAATTAACCATTTTATTATAAAATTATAGTATAGCGATCCTATCAAATTTGGTTGAACTAACTGAAGAAACGGCTGAGATATTGAGCGTTACGGACAGACTCTCTCTCTCTCTCTCTCTTCGTTGGCTTGGTAAGTAGTTTTACCACGAATATAGGCCGTCCCTCGTGATAACACCCACGTTCCCGGCCGGTCAGAAAGTGCTTAATTACAATGGGGGTTGTTAATTATATTTACATCATTTTAATAACTTGCGGTTTTTGTGATTTGCTTATAAGTTTAAAATTACTATAACTACTAATTAATATAAATACAATACAATACAGAATAAGGGTTTTATTATATATTCAGACATGGACAAATCTGGTCTAAATCTAACAGCCATTTTCAAAGTCCGGGATCATGGGTAGATTTAGTGATTTAGAATAAAGGCAATAAAAATCTGTAAACATTACATATACATAGGGTATGGACTTTTCGGGATTAAAATAAAATTTTACTTGGAGGGTTTTATTATTTTCCTTTTCATCCGGGTTAAAATCGGGTATAAATAAGTTACAGATTTTTCGAGGTTTTAAAAAAGTTCAATCTCGGGCAATTTTCGGGTTTTAATATTTTGTAATTCGGATAAAATTATTTTAAAATAAAAATCTTGTTTAAAATTTTAAAAGTTATATCAACAATCAAAACTTTTTACTGTACCTTAATTATGGTTGAGAGTGTTATTTTGTGTTAAACGCCTCCAGGTGGAGAGGAACACCTCGCAGGCTTCACAAATATGTATCTTGCTTTCCGTTCAAAGAAAACACACCAGATATTAGTGAAATAATTTTTCTTTCGTAGAGTTTTAAACTAAGAGACACTTGGGCTCTTTTTCCTTACCCTATCAAAGATCTAACAGCGACTAGCTAAAACGCGTCCTTGACTATTCGTGGCGCGAGCAAACCAAGGAGATTCAGATTGTGTTGCAAAGTAAGCTTACGAATAAATTTACAGGCAAGACCTTTTTATACAGTGCTTAAAACCATGCGCCAGCTATCGAGAAACGATCTGTACTTCGCCGACGGGCGAGCGAAGGCGGGGGTTGGCGAACGGTAGCGTGTATGGGGCGGAGCCTCCCAGTAAATACATAATTGTCTTCTCTCAGTGGCTGAAGAAGGGCCTTAGCCGAAAAGCTTTTCCCCTCACGTTTTCTTACGTTTGTCTCTCCGACATTCCCATTGCTTTGTCCGTTGGGCTTCCCACAACATCTTACTTCCACCCATATCTTATTTTTACCGTTCCTCTTCCTCAACTATACACATAAATGGAGAATTAGGAAAGGCAATTCTTCAGCTGATTACATTAGCAGTTCAACAGAATGCCTTATCGAACTCGCGCCATTTATATAACCAAGAGTTGTTCCTTTCCGCTCTAGATTCACTTCGGAGATGAAATGTTAACGCGACTCGGAAATAAGTAGATTACGCGTGCATTTCCGTTTCGCTTCCATTCCAACTCAGGCAAATCAGTTGATTAGTTTCACCCAAACACACGAATTGCGCATCAGGCGGCAGAAATCAAGTACTTCTGACGAACTTTATCGGAGGAGGAAGGTTTTTCCTTTTAATATTTCACATAATACTTTATAAAAAACCGTAAATAACGAATGAATTTCTGTAACACTTATCATATTTTAATCACGTAAATAAATAATTTTGAAACGAGAAAAAAGTCTGCTATGACCGGGAATCGAACCCCGGTCTTCCACTTGCCGGGCGGATATTCTACCATTGAACTATCGTAGCAGATCAAGTTTCTCGTTTCTGAACGCGGATCTTTTCTTGGTTGGGACGGAACTAGCCAAGCTAGTATCAAACTGCCCCAACGGATGTCCTCGAAGAGATACACCGAAGAAAACTCCTCCCTCTCAAATCGTGAGATGGCCAAGCAAGAAATTGATGGAATAAATCGATCTAAAAATCCTATGCAGACAGGCATAAGCTGTAATGTTGGGAATAATTTTGAAACGAGAAAAAAGTCTGCTATGACCGGGAATCGAACCCGGGTCTTCCACTTGCCGGGCGGATATTCTACCACTGAACATCCGCGTTAAGAAACGAGAAAAATGATCTGCTACGATAGTTCAATGGTAGAATATCCGCCCGGAAAGTGGAAACCTGGGTTCGATTCCCGGTCATAGCAGACTTTTTTCTCGTTTCAAAATTATTCCCAACATTACAGCTTATGCCTGTCTGCATAGGATCTTCGGA
Source organism: Tanypteryx hageni (assembly GCA_028673005.1). Lineage (NCBI taxonomy): Eukaryota > Metazoa > Arthropoda > Insecta > Odonata > Petaluridae > Tanypteryx > Tanypteryx hageni. The sequence goes on along the minus strand of CM054116.1, from coordinate 125,328,176 downwards.
TCACTTTATTCCACCAATTTATACGTAAATAAATGTCTTTAAAAAATCAAATTAGCAATCTTCAGCTAGGTGATGAAACATTTCCGATATATCACACTCCAGTTCGAATTAAATTCCCGTGAGAAAAACGTTATTCTGACCGATGTATAAAGGACGCAGATGTATGAAAATTAGCCTCGTCGAAAGGAATCGTCCCTAATTCGATCGCACCGCTAGCAACACGGTCGAACGCCTCCTCGTAAAGGATTGGTGGAAATTGGCAATTAGGGCGGGCGGACGTCATTTCTTTTTATCCTCTCGTGCCTCGCTTTCGGTTGGAAGGCCAGATGCGATCATTTGACGGGCGTGACTTATCTCGGATGCACGCGGACATCTTGCCAAAAAAAAGGATTAAATTTTCGTCTGTCATTTTTATTTCCCGCAGACTCCAGCGCCAATTAGCGAAATGAAATAAACCCTCTTTAACGCGTCCTTGGGCTGCTCAATCGCCAACTCATCTTTAATTTTTAAAATTATCCACTAGATCTCTTCAGCCGTCACGAAATTATGCAGAACTAGTGGTTTTCCGGTTGTTGCGCAACTTAAAAAAATCTGATGTGACCACCACATGACTTTCTTCATATCTGTAATATTTCTAAAAATTGTAAGATAGGCTACATAAAAATAAATATTTTAATAAACTCCGAGAAAATTTTAGACTTTACAAAGAACAGAAATAAACACAAATCATAGCCTTCTGATATTAGATATAGCCACAAAGCTCCAACAATTAAGAAAAAGGAGCGTTGCTAAGAAGTAACTAAGCGTCCTTTGATACCAGGAGACCTCAAAACGTGTATTTCCGTTGAAGTCGATATTTTTAATGAATACAATACTTTCCCCTATGCTACATATATGGAGAAAGTAAAAATATAATAATATACTTTGCTTTTTATAAATCATACATTTCCGTATAACAGTAAACGAGTGAATTTAAATTTATTTAAAACTTTAGTTAAAAAATATAACTCGTTGGCCATATTGAAATCAAAATCATCAATAAAATTAAATAAAGAAACTAAATCTAAATTGAATAAAAAAGTGACCCGATCGGGATCGAAATTCACTCGTATATTCGCGAGCCGACGCGTTACTCACTGTGGCACCCGGACTCCACTTTTATGTTGATTCAAATTGTTATTCATATAGTGTCATTCAAATGACCTTGCCTCAGACGGATATTCGACAAATTATATATAGATACATGGGAGTATATATAGATTACATAAATTCTGTATTTAGCTTTGGTATTAACAAAACATTAAGGTGAACCAATTCGTATTTCTGCTGTGTAGTAATCATTATAACACCTTGGTCTAGGGTTAATTTTTTCGTCGATTATTGATTCTTATGATGGAATGAATAATTTCAACTCTATAATAAAGGATTATTGATCACTATTGAAGAAAACTGCTTTATTGCAACGTTTATATTGTATGGAAAACCTTCATGCAAATAGAAACACCCTGTCGTCATCTTCAAAATTCGTTCGATAAACTAAAAATAATTCAAAGAGCCTCTCGCTAACACGAACATGCAAATTATAGCACGAGCAATTTATACCACCCCTGGCGGCCACTATAAGAATCACGTTTCGGCGAAGTTAAAAAACGTCTGACAAATGGAAGACGGAAAAGAGAAATTTTACTATATATATACATATACATACCGGCCTCGGTGGTGGAAGGGTAACGTCCTCGCCTGTCAATCCGAAGGTCGTGGGTTCGAATCTCGCCTAGGTGGGTTTTTCGTCCACCTAGGGCATGGATGTCTGTGATCGTCCTTGTTATTACGTTAATGAGCCCCTTGTAAAAGGCCGATTACGGCTGTTTAGAGGCCGCATGGAAATAAATAAATAAAATAAATATAATCAAGTGTCTTCTCGTTCTTCTGCGCACACTGCCATCCCCCTTACGATTTCTCTCTCATGCGGCTACGCTCAATAAAATACATCCCATTTCTCACATTGGGTAACATTCCTAAATTACATTCATGACCGAAATACTGCCGCCTTATTTTATCTCGCAACCTCTTTATTTATCTTTTTCCTCGTGGGTGTCACATTTCGCGACCTCGCCTCCCTCCCGAATTCTCGCAGCGCGTGTTTTTACCTCGCTATCATTTTTCTTTCGCAACGCGCGTTCGCTATCCATCGCTCATTTTATATTTATAGCCAAGAAGAGATAATACGTTGCGGATTCTCTGTAACAAATTGGAGAGGCAATCCCAATGCTACTGGTTTAACCTTTCTTTAACATCCAAACCATTTCTCTCTCTCTCTCTCTCTTTTCTTCCAACCTTCAAACACATTTTGTAACAGCTTCGTTATTCTATAACGTGGCCAATTTCATTGCATTGAAGCAAATAAACAGGTTGCGATGTAGATGACAATATATATTATCCATTTGAAAGCGGTGAAAGATATTCACGAGACAAAATAATTACATTTAAGGGAAAAATAAAGAGGAAAAAAGGGCTTTATTAGACCAATAAAGTAATTTCTCTTATTTTTTACGTTTGAGGTGGTTTGCGTGGATCAAAAAATTACGCAAACGGATATTTAATTAGTAGAACTTTATTGTAAAATCCTCTCGATTTGCTAAATTTAGTTCATTTCCAAGATTTTTTACAAGTCCTATTCCTTCAGTTCATCGCTCAGAATCTCGCTATCGCAACAGGTCCAAAAGCCTTAACTTACTAAACCGTGCGCCAACCGGCCCAAATGAGGAGACGAAACTTAATCCTTCCGATGCTCCGTTTCCTCTTCTTTGACTTCCTTCCATCTTCGCTCTCCCTCCACGCACTCACCTCGCCTCTTTTCCACGCCATCACTGTAACCGCAGCAATATCATTCTCTCCAAAGATGTTTTCCAGATTTTAAACTCATCTCTTTCCTCTCCCGTGGGTCCATCACATCCTTCCCTTCTCGTTAAAACCGACAGCAAAAGAGAAGCATATTTCGATTCCATTTCGCTATTCTCTTTTCCATTCTTATTACACCGCAGTGCAATGCATTTCTACATGTAACTACTTTTCGCGGAATCCTTTATCGGACATTTCCTTTATCGGCATTAATTTTATTAAATCTATTTCGCCAACTTCCGAGAATTCGATAAACTTGATCATTTTTATCGTTAATTATCGTGCGAAGCCTTTTCGATGTCTCACTCTTACAAACTTCCTAAGGCAACGTCATTAAAGAAACAGAAACAAAACTCTGTCGGTAGCTTCTCTTCAATTTTCTTTCGCTTCGGCCAATTGTATTTTTCTAAAAAATATCGTCGAGTTTCTCAATTCTATCTAAGGGTTTCATCTCACGCAGCCTTTCCAACTCAATCCCTCGCGGAGCATTAATTTTCCCATCTTTATCCCTTTCGCCTTAATCTTTTTCTCTCTCTCTCTCCAATTTACTTTGGCCTCTCACTACGTTTCCCTCCCTCCACGGGATAAGTTCTCCCATTTCTTTACTTGCCTCCGTCGACCTTGGGCGCCAATGGCGGTCCTCATCCTGCGCCAGGGTCTCATCTTCTCAAACCCTCAATATGCCCCTTATCTATACATTCATCTACAAATCCCTCATTCTTGCTTTTCGTCCCCCCTCCCACTCTACAACCCTTTCCAACTCTCTCTCTCTCCCTCCCTATATCTCTCACTCTCTATCTCCCTTTCTAACTCCCTCCCTATCTACCTCCTCCTCTTCCCTTCTCTTTCTTCGAGGGCGATATCTGAGCTGCGACGCCATGACTTGGGGGCCCTTTTTCTGATTGATCCACTCGAAGGAAAGAGATATTTCCTTCGGGCACCGCATGAGGGCTCTAGGGAGGGAGGAGGGAAATGAGAGGGAGTTGGTGTAAAGAGGAGAGATATAGAGAGAGAGTGAAGGAAGGGATGGAAAGTAGATGGCGAGTAGGAAGGTGGGAATGGAATGGCGTGCGAGTGGATAGGAGGAGGAGGAGGAGCCGTGGGCGTGGATGGGAGAGGTGCACGAAGGGAATATAAGAGAGGCGAGTGGGCTATCAGGGAACAGCTGAGCGCTGGAAAGCTTTCTCGAGGAAATACAGAAGAGAGCAAAAATGACGGTTTGGATAAAATAAACCCGTCTCTAAAATTTGAATTGCTACGTCATTCGCAGCGTTCTGCTTTCTTTGCGAAACTTTTTTTTTCGGGAGAGGTGGAAATATCCCATTGTTGCTGATATTCAGCCAAAAGCCACATAGGTGTTTACGTTTGCCGTTTTAATGTATTCTCTTACGAGGGACGGGGTGGCTGGAAGTAATGAAGGAGAGGGAGGAGGGAGACGCTCGCGAAATCTACCACTGCAAAAACGTTTTCGTTTGCATAAATCCATGATATTGAACGCATGAAAGGTGGCTACCGAAAATGAATCTCGAACCCGGTTAAGCGAAGCGATTTGATTCTGATCGATATCCTTACACCGACTTTACCTTTCAAATGTTTGAATTTGCAAATCATTCAGTTAAACGGCTTCGTTTGAACTCACTTCAAAACATTATATAAACAGAGAGAGAAGTTGTTGAACTGAAAACTTACGTATCATCACACATTCTACTATAATGGCGGAAAGGCACATACTCCATTATATTAATTTGGAACGGTTATTGTAAATCCACAAAATTAATGTTTTTATCCGTGACGGTACTCTAATTTCTTAGAAATCCACATTGAATTTGCAAGGTTATAATTCATTTTAGAAACCCAATTCCAATCCTTATTCATATAAGAAGGTACAAAAGGGTGGAGTTTTTGCCATCGCGTATTAAAAAATACATGAAGGTATAATTCTTAAATTGCTAATGTGAAGTAAGAGGGGGTTAGAGAAGTATAAAGGGATAAAATAAGAGAGGCGGGAACTAGACAATCTCCGATGATAAAACACGAAATCTTTCTACGCAGTCTCGCGTTCATTTTCCCTTCGTCACATCCGTTTCTCTTCTCTCTCCCTCTCTCCTACTCACTTGTTGACACCTTCCATTCGAATCAACTCTAGCAAGTAATTCCAATCTCCGAATCACTCACTTGTTAAGGAAATTCCTTAACCCGACAGGATTTCAGTTTAAAGCGTCCGTTAAAGACTTTTTACCTGTTCCTAAGAAGGCTCAATTCATGAAAACGTAAAAGACCTTCTCGTATGAAATGGAATGCGGATAATCATGAAATTCATCGTAGGATAACTATTCCGTCAGGAGTTTTCAGACGTTCTTTGAACGCAGCGCACGGAGTGAATGCCTATAAAGGCCGCTTCTACCCGTCCCTCTTACCTTATTTTAACCCCACGAACCACTTATCTGTTTTAAGAAATTCTCAAAAAATCATTCTAAGAGATTTTCCTTATCTCTCTTTTAATGTCTCAATGCTTTCCCAGTATTTGTTGATTTTAATGCGATGAAAGAAGATTTAATTTTACATAGATTACATTGAACGAGATCTAATAAAATGTAAATAAATATTATCTATTGCGAATGAGTCTTGTAGCAACTCAAATTCAAACTTTTTCTATGAATTGCCGGTAGATGGCTCAACATAAAACGACACCACATCTTTGAAACAGGTCATAGTATACACGTAAACGATTTAACATTGATAACTTCAACCAATAACTCACTAAACTCGTTAGAAAACCTTCACATTTACAAAAACCGCGATACACTTATGAACACGGACACAGATTTCAACAAGACCCTATACAAACTGACAGATTTAAACGACACACACGCCGAAAAATCTTTCCGCGCTTCACTTGTTTCTCGGTCGTCTTCTTAATACTTTCCGTTTCAAACCTTGCAGTTGGCTCCCAGTCACTGTTGAAACAGGTTTTACCCCTGACGATGCCCACCTTGTGGGCGAAATGCATTGGGTTTTTGTAACCCTCTAATTGTTTGGCTAAAGGAGTATTTCACCTTTATTAATCTCAGCCAAAGTTATTGAGCTACTATCAATTATAAAACGACACATTGATTACTTTTTATATCATAATTTCACTTCTGCCCACCTTTTTCATGAATTTTGATTTTTTGATTTCTTACCTTCGAAGGAACATTCCGCGTTTAAAACTAATTATCTACATCTACATCTACAAGTTACCCTGCAATTCACCAAGTTGGTGGGTGGCAGGGGGTGCAATGCACCAAATCCTACCTAAAGATTGTCTAACGCAATTCGAAATTTCCTATTGTGATCTCTTATTGTCCTCGGAAAGAACGAGCCTAGATAACGCTCCGTCCTACAATCGATCTCACGTATTTTATCGTCTCGATCATTTCTAACTATATACGTCGGTGCCACAATTATTCCCAATACCTCCTCTTTTAGACATTCTGACCTATATTTCTCTAGAAGTTTCAACCTTGAGTGCAATCTACGGTCCTCCAGTGATACCCAGTTCAAATCGCTCAATAAAGAGGTGACGCTTTCCTTATGTTCGTACTTTTGTTTTACAAATCTGGCTGCTCTGCGCTGTACTCTTTCTAGTTGAATTATGTGTCCCTTCTCGTACGGATCCCATATGCTCGCTGCGTATTCCACTTGTGGTCTTACCAGTGATAAGTAGCATGTTTCGCGTACTTTCTCTGTAGTGTTCCGTACTATTCTACCTATGAATGCCAGTTTCTTGTTGGCCGCGCCTATAACTCGACGAATGTGCATGTCCCACGAAAGATCTCGACAAATGGTTACTCCTAAATATTTTACATACTCAGCTTGTCGAATACTCATTTCATCTATTTTATATTCGAAACCTAAATCTTTGTTCTTACTTTTCCAGAACGTGACTGCGGCACATTTAGTATAATTAATTTCGATTTGCCATTCTTTGCACCACGCTGAAATGGCTCTTAAGTCTTCACACAGAGACTGATGGTCCTCCTGATTTTTTATTTCTTTATATAGAACGGTGTCATCGGCGAAAAGCCTAATTTTACTACGAACAACCGAGCACATATCATTTACATAGATTAAGAAGAGCAGAGGGCCCAATACACTTCCCTGAGGAACACCCGAAGCAACTTTAACGGGGGACGAGTATTTCCCATCGATGACAACTATCTGTTCCCTATTCGAGAGGAAGTCTCTCACCCAACCGACAACTTTCGAATTGATACCACATTGTCCTAACTTCGCAATTAATTTCCTATGAGATACTTTATCGAACGCCTTCCTGAAATCAATGAATATGGCGTTGACCTGAGTATTTTTCTCTCCGCATCGCAACAAATCGTCCACGAACAGGCCGAGCTGCGTTTCGCATGATCTACCTCTCCGGAATCCGTGTTGGCATCCGCTAAGCAATGAATGACTATCTAAATAGCGCATTACAGAGCTAAAGACTATGTGCTCAAGTATCTTGCACGATAATGAAGTTAAGGATATCGGCCTATAATTTTCGGGGTTCTCTCTGTCGCCACTCTTATGGATGGGCGTAACATGTGCCACCTTCCAATCTTTAGGAACTACTCCTTCTCTAATGGATTTCTCGAATATAATTTTCAAATACGGCGCGATTTCAGCAGCTAATTCTTTCATTACACGCGCGGGAATTTCCTCCGGTCCAGGAGATTTATTTGGCTTAATTGAATGAAGTTGGAGCGCGATGCCATTTTCCGAAAATACCAAATCTTCCATCGAATCGCCCTGACGCATAGGAATAGGGGTTTCACATTCATCGTCATCACGAGTAAAAGCTTTCTGTCTGTGTCAACACCGATGAAACGGTGAGAAATTGGTAGATTCGGATCTGTCGGTCTCTAGTTATAAGTGGACAAACACACTTATGTAAAGGTATATCAATCTTACTTCTTAAAAAATTCATTAATATAATAATTATTTATAAAAAATAGTTTGGTGGAATAAAGTCATCCAAAGATCCTATGCAGGCAGGCATAAGCTGTAAAGTTGGTAATAATTTTGAAACGAGAAAAAAGTCTGCTATGACCGGGAATCGAATCCGTCCCAACCAAGAAAACATCCGCGTTCAGAAACGAGAAAAATGATCTGCTACGATAGTTCTATGGTAGAATATCCGCCCGGCAAGTGGAAGACTCGGGTTCGATTCCCGGTCATAGCAGACTTTTTTCTCGTTTCAAAATTATTCCCAAAAAATAGTTTATTATTATAAAAATTATTACAATAAAAATTATCGGTATTATCGAAACGAAAGTATCGATACCGTAATCATATGATGTATCGAATGAAAAGTATCGATACCACAAAAGTATAGGGCCGAAAGTACCGATGTCACTAGAAAATCGAAAGAAAAGAATTGAGTAAAAAAGTACTTGGTATCGTAAGGAAATTACCGGTGTGAGTAAAGTATCGATACTTTTTTCGTATCTAAGGATACGAAATCGAAACGAAAGTATCAATATCTTACTCATATGTTATATCGACTGAAAAGTATCGATACCACAAAAGTATCGGACCGAAAGTACCGATATCACTAGAAAATCGAAAGAAAAAAATCTAGTACAAAAGTACTTGGTATCGAAAGGAAATTACCGATACGAGTAAAGTATGGATACTTTTTTCGTATCCCTATAGGTATGAAGGGGGTTTCATTAATAAGCTTCCATCATGATAATTCGTCCATGTCTCTCGCTATTTTATGCTTCCGGTAAATATTTGTTTATACTTTCAATAATGTGAGTTAAAATGTTATCGCAAATTTAGATGAAAAATTTATACAGAGTCCTTTCAGAATCATCTTCTGAACTATTGAGTTGAATTGAAGGGAGTGAGTGATAAATTTCAATCCTTTTTGGATGCTCGCCTCTCCTTTTCCCGCTCTTAGCGTTTTCCGCGGCTATCTCCTCAAGAAAACTCCCTTCTTTGCATCTTCAGTCACCTCTCTACCTCCTTTCTCCTCTTTCATTTCTCGACCTTTCCTCCGCCTCATCTTCAAACCCTTTTGCATTTCTCTCTCCCCCTAAATCCCCTTCCCGTCTCACTCTATCCTTATTCACTTCCTTTCTCTTCTCCCTTTCCCTACCAACTCTTCGTTTGAACACTCTCCTGGGATTATTTCAGCTAAACAAAAACTATTCCTGTCATATCCATCATCATTTCTTCCAAGAAAGGCTGCCTTATATTTCGCTTTTTACGGGACCCTGATGGGAAGTACACGCCAAAGGGTTCAATCTTTGCCAAAGTATAACTTGTTTTAGCATCTCAAATGATAAAAAAATAATTTCAAGTATTATTTTGGTTAAATAATCGTTTGTTTACCAAAAAATATAATTTTGCTTTGTATTTACGATGAATCCTTAATAGCTATTAAGTCGTTTTCGCTAACCAATTGTTACTTTTTGAAGTTAATGACTGCTACAAACAAGTGAAAATCGTGAATAGATTAAGTGGGATTCGATTAACGAGTAGAAGCAGAATCAATTGTTTTGCTAAGTTATTCTCGTGTGAAAGACAGCTCCAAATCACGACATTTATCCAAATTAAAATTACAAATGAAACGAAAGTTTTGCTCTTCATCTCACGGTCGTTACCGCGCCTCAAAGAAAGTTTTATTATCGAGGGCTGAATAAACTGTTATGTTAACTTGTCATCGTGGCTTTCTCTCAGTGAATTATAAAGTCGCCCATATATAATGAAGGCGCAAACAAACTTTCTGGCAAATCGGCAGAAATTTTGAAGCAATTAAAAGTGTATGGAGGGAAAATAATAAATTATTTAAAAAATAAGACTGCTTGAGTACAAGTCCATTTTTTTTCTTTTCACAAAAATGCAAAGGATCCGTTATATGTTACAATACAATTCTTGACTGGCCGAATATATAACATTTCTGTTATCAAGGAGAAAGATAGAAAACTTTATTAAGTGACTTAGTATAATTTCACAATACAAAACATTACACTGCGACCGTGGTAGCAGTGCGTAGCACCGTCATCAGGAAAATAGGCAACGCCTTCCCGCATTTACCACTACTCTCATCCCCTAACACCTTCCCCAATCGTTTAAAGAACCCTTGCAATATTGTGCCACTTTTTTGTTGTTGTCAGCATAGATGTCTCTCTTTTCTTAATTGAATCATCGAATCCTCACATCTACTAATTTAAATTAACTCAGTCTCCCCTTTCAAACCCAGTTCTGCCAAGTTTAATTCCCTCCTCCATTGGTCCTTCCTTTATAAAATCCAGGTATACATTCGTTTGTATCTCGTTACTTGCTTGCATGAAATGGTACGTCGCACAGAAACAATTGTCACCGTGTAATTTTCAAGATTGTGTAATTAAACTACGCCGATTAAAATGTTTTCTTTCTCTTCTAAAATAGAATTCAACCAAGTAAAGGCTTCGCATAATAACGAGATTTTCGTTATATCTTAGCCAATAAACGGTAAGTGACTTTCAGTTATCCTAACGAAGGCAAACCAACACTTGTGAAGTGGAAACTGGTCTACTATTTCAGCTTCAGATGTTATTTACATTACCATAAAAGCATTGTATTTATAAAATAGCTCGGAGGACAAAAGAAGTCTTGACTCTACATTTTCCACGTTCAAAACGACTGTTTCGTAATTTTGTCAAAAATATGTTCTTAATTGTTAAGTATTGCTGTAGTTTTTTCACGATGCGTAATGTGTTTCACAGTAAGGCATGCTGCGTAAGTAGACTTTCTGCGATGTTCAATTGTTTCTTGCCATATACAAAAGAGTCGACAAATCCGCACTCGGAAGAGCATGTTCTAAACGTAATGCCAAAACATTCTAAAACCAGAGAGATTAAAATAATAAATCATGCTCCTTAGCAAGCTTATGCGGATTTTTTTCTTGTTACCCAACATAGGTTATTCTTTAACAAGGTAATATTGCCAAAGTAGTGATAGAAAAGTTTAAGATACGCGAAAATATTTTTAGAGGGATTTAATACGTTTCAACCAGAGAAGACTTGAATAAAAAAGAAAAGTGAATTAGCCAGAACATCGAGTATAATGCTTTCTTGAGAGTGACGGAAGGCCGGATGCTAAGAAAATTATAAGGTAACGCAGTGGTTCCCAATCTGGGTGCAGTGGCACACTGGGGCGCCACAGCTGATTGTTACAGGTGCCGCGGCCAAATTAGTTTTGTAAATAAATCTACGATTTGGATGTGTTTACAGGTAACTAGGGCATTAATTTTATCTATTACAAATTGAATGTGGTGTGATACCAACAAGTTGATATGTCCAAAGGTTTTAATACTCATTTGTAAAAATATGAAAACATTGCTTGAAGGCTGGGGTGCCAAGAAATTCTGTTTATCTTTGAAAGAGTGCCGCGCCTACAAAAAAGTTAGGAACCATTGAGGTAGTGGACCCAACGCGAAATAAAAATCGCCGAAAATTGAGAGGCTAAAACACCAAGAAATCGTCTAAAACTGCATAACCAATTATAAGGTGACATGAATGCGACAAGTAAAATTCTCACATTGCAGAGGACGCTCTCCGCCTGTTGAGGTCTCTCACAATGGGGTCCGGTTGAAGCAGCGCCGCCAATCGGTCGACGCAGACGCTGCGTGATCTGTCCCTCTGTCGGATGACGGAGGAAGAAACAGAGCTGGGTGATGCCACGGCTTGCGGGATGAGAGGGAGTAGCGGAGAGTGTCCGAACAGCCGTTTCTTCGCCTTCCGGTTGGCGAACTTCATGTCCAGGCACAACATGCCGAATAGCACGCGACGGCAAATGCAGCACCGACTAAATAGGAACCACTTCACACTTCGGACGCGACGAATCAGTTACGTTTCCAACATCTACATAGCCCAGGTGCCACTTTAAATCTTAGGATACATGGCGACGGAACCTTTCATGAGTGAATTAAAGAAATAGAAGGAGTTGTTAAGAAACGGAAGTAAATCTTTCCTATATATGGCTCTTTGTGGTGTGACAAAATAATAATTAATAAGTATAAACAAATTTGCTTTTGCTATATATAGTTACGTAATCATGTTTGCGTGACGTTTTCGTGGTTGGTTTATACGAATTAAAACAAAATTTGTTTTTATTCAATCTCCTTTGAGAAACATTCCAGGAAAAAGCAAGTTAAAATTCAACCAAATTGTAATTTAAAATTTGTTGAGGAATCATAGCAAAAATGAAATAAAACATCATAGTTTAGAAGAAACTTATGATTTATTGTAGTGTTCATCGTGACCGAACTATTGCAAAAATGAGTTTCAATCTTATTCTAATTTTTTTCATACGTGAGTTTACTTGCTATTTTCTTAAAGTATGTACTTTAAAGACATTATCATTAATCAGCATAATTTGCAATAAATCTGTCATTTTCCAATAAGAGAAGGTATTTCAGAAGCTATGAGAATTTTTTGATTTTTTTGTTTTTGGCTGTAACGTATTTCACTACGCTGAAAATTCGGCAATGAATGAACACTTATTTAAGATAACTATCACCAAGATATGTGATAATTACTAAGCCTATGCCAAATAAATCTTCGTCGAAAATGACATAAAATACGGAATGATATTAATGACCTCCTTATGAGGCGAATCATGTATTTGATGAAAAACACGATTCAGCCATCACTTTAAAACAGGTTTGGGCAACCCCCGGCCCGAGGGCCGGAAGCGACCTCAAAGAGCGTTATGCAGCTGGCGAAGCTATGATCAAAAAGAAATCCATAACATTCAAGGCAAAAATTCGCATTTTTTAATTAAAATTATTACAATAAATCATAATATTGAAATGTTAGCCCTAAAAACCTAATTTAAACTTGATTTTCACTTATATGATACTTCAGAATCTATAAGTAACTTCTGATTTAAAATTTAATGAAGCCACTGAAGGAATAGCTACCATTAACGTGGGCGGCCATGTAGAAAAGGTAAACAACCCATGCCTTACATATAGAAATACGACGAAGGTTTTGGATGAATAAGGAAGAAGTTTGAAGTTCGTTTGGAAAAATAGAAATTTTTTGTTATGATGCTAATTAAATTAAGCAATCGCGACTGTCATATTGGAAAGTTAATTTTTGGAACAATGAAACCAGACCAATTAAAAAACTGTAATTAAAAATTACTTTGATCTTCAGAAACATCCGGTGTTTTTTGTAAAATAATCGAAAACTATATTATATTCATGCAATGATTATTTTTGAAGAATTTTTTAATAAAATTACTCCCTAACCTAAACCTAACCAGTTGATTAAATGACAACCGCGTAAGGCACTCCCAAGTCCTAAGATCTTTTTTTTTGCTCTAGACCAGTGGTGACCAAACTTTTCTAATGGCGAACCTCATTAGTGATTGCGAATGCCTTGGCAGGCCGCAATGGAAGTTGCCAATTCTTCGGCGGGCAGGATTAGAGATTAAATCGTATGTATATCCTGAGGTACCATGTAAGTAAAAATCAAGTCTAAATAAGGTTTCCATGGCTAAAATTTCAATATTTAAAGTTTTATTATAAAAAATTATGAATTTGTGTTAAACTTTTAGAATTGCATTTTCGCCATAGCTTCGCGGGCTGCAAAAAAACCCTTCGCGGGCCACATTTGGCCCCCGGGCCGTAGTTTGGGCACCACTGCTCTAGACACTTCTTTCACAGTTAAGTTTTTGTTAGCTACCTGCATCACTGCTAAGTTCGCAAGATGTTAGGTATCAAACATTAAATGTGAACTTGATCTTGCCGAAAATGTGTGTATTATATGACATTATTTAGTTCTAATAGCAAAAAATTGATGGAAGATATATTTTACTTGAGTTGACACTGATGACGGCTGCTGGCCAACCGAAATCCGCATCTGGTTTTTCCAACCTTTTTACAGCTGTCGGCACCACCTAATTTATCAGTTGAGTTCAAGCTAGACGAACTCGATAATACTTTTTAGAACTTATCGGTCTAAAAAATACTGGCAATCGTCGCCGACAGCATGGACATTTAGGATTCGATTACCAAATTTGAAATCTACCGTTACTACACTGAGTTTTGCAGTCAGAACGTGTCTTTATTTGGTTTTAGATCACGTAGAATAAATCTAGGGGCGGACGCAACGAGCTAAATTTCTCGATCCTCAAGTTCTCGCTATAACCGAGTTCAAATGTATTCTAGGCTCAGTTTTTATTTATCAAACAATTATTAAAATATGCCGAAGTAAATGAACAGGTTATTGAATATTCCATTTCTACAGGATATCATCGTTAAGAAACAATGATGAAAAATTAATCTTTCAATATTCGAACGTATTTACTGATTGAGACATAAGAAAATGTGTGTATTTTAGTTATTTTATCAGAAATACAGCATAAATCTTTCAACTGTGTGCAATCCCTACATTTACCTTAAAGTTCTAAATTTTGCAAATTTGTCTTTTTTTTAATCGTTCTCGCTGGGACGAACCTACCTCTCTATCTATTCATTATCGTCAATTTTAAAATTTAAATGGGTCTCTTTGTTTCCCATTACTATCTGCAGAGTAAACTAAATTTCCTTTCCGTGGGCTGGTTTTGGAAAAAAATATTCGTTCAAATTTTGACTTTGTAACTCAATTGGACACATTTTTTGGAACGAATACTTCCAGCGGTTTATTTATTCCCTCCCTATTTCTCGGCATAAGAAATAAATTTCACTGTCTTGTTGGGATCTATTCGTAAAAAAAGGTTTGCCTCTTAATTATCCCACCGACTTTTCGACCGCCAAAAGAAGTTAAACTACTCTTCTTTCATTTATTTACACAGAAAACGATTAATAAAAGTCATCTCCAGAACCGGGACAAGGACTAGGCAAGCGAGGCAACTGCCTGGGGCGCAGCACACTTAGAAGCACGATAAATGACCATTTGAACTTTTAAATGTAACGTTTTATAATACAAAATATATTTTATTTTGACCATACATCGTAAATAAACTACTGTTTTGAGAGATAAAATTGTATACGGTTTATTTTCACTAGGAGGGTGGCGTAATTTTCCAACATTGCCTAGGGTGAAAAATTGACTTGTCCCGGCTCTGTTCATCACCGTGAATTATCATTTTATAGCCATACTCGTAAAATAGTGTTATGAAAGTTCTGGTGTGAAAATTTAAGAAAATATATCAAATAAAAATTTTCAATCGACAAGGCCGCGTAATGAAATTTTCATCAATTTCGTCAATTTGTCACCCATTGTTTCAGCTAACCGAGGAGCTGATTCAATGCGGAGTTTTCCACTGAAAAACTGAAGATTAAAACGCAAATTCCCTCAATTTCGGATGCGCATCGCGGGCGCAAGCCTGCACGAAAACCACAGCATGTTTGCGAAAGAGTGGGCGGCGGCGGCATGCATCATATCTGGGTGGATCCGATTGAGTTCATTTTGGGTTTCGACGAGAAATTCACGCTAAACTCTTAATAAAATGGCACTTTTGATTAAAATTAAACGTCGAACCGTAATTTATTTTCAACGCGTGTGGACGCATTTTGCATGGATCTGCTTTTCTTAAGTTATTTCCGACTTATTTATCGTCATCATCATAGGTAATCTGCGTGTAGACAAGTCCGTCATTATTACTGGTTAAACGTAGTGTTCCACCTGTTCCTGCTTTCTGCAATCTTCCTCATATCTTGATAGTTCTCTTTCCCTTTCAATTCGTTTACCTTCTTCTTCCTCTTTCTCGGCTTCCTTCTAAAATATTTAATCCCGCTCTCTCTCTCTCTCCTCGTGTAATGACTTTTGCCTTCCTCTTTCTTATAGTCCGTATAATCATTATTCGCCTTTCTCTTATTTTCCATAGTACTTGCACATTTTTCACTCTATCTGTACATTTTATCTTCAGCATTCTTTTCTATAACCATATTTCAAAGCTTTCCAAGTATTTCACATGAATTTTCCTGGCTGAGCATGTTTCTGCTCTATACAAAGCGATACCCCAGAAATAGCATTTGATCAATTTTTAACGTACCTACTCTTTATTTTTCCCGTTAGTAGAAGCGTATTTTTTCTCTGGCTCATTATTTAAAGAAATTAATTTTTGTCTCCTAAACTTTATATACAAAGTGGAGGGTTTAAGCCTTAACGTATGTAAAACATCTGTCAACTTAGTTTTAATCTATATAGTTCTTGTAAACATAAAATTTAAGTTTCTCTCAGTGATCGGAAATATTAATTTTTTTCAAAACTTTTAACTGGAAGTAAAATTACTTAACGTTTACCTGAAAGATAACAATCCAATATGAAGTTGATTGGATTACTGAAATAAGGAAATAATTCTGTGGAGTATTTTTTGATATGTTGGAAAAGTTACCGAAGAATATGCGGCGGTTTCTAGCAGCATTCTCTGCTCCGCCAGTCATGCTGCATTATTACCGCCTATTGATTTTCCGGTGATATCGGCATCGGCAGGACTGGTCAGTTTTATCGGAACATTTTTGCAAAGTTAGATTTTTGAATATTCAATTTTAATAGCCAGGATGATACTATAGTCCGTGAACTTTCACAGCCATTTTATCTGGTAATTTGATGTGAGCAGTTAAATTTTCTTAATCAAAGGATGTAAATATCTAAACACTACCGGAAATCGATTGCCGAATGTTGAAAAAAACAAAGCAATAAAATTTGCTATTTAGGGTTTATATTAAAACAAAATGCGTAATTGACATGCGCAACGGAAAACACCAAATCAGAGCTGCCACATTACCGTATAGAAGAATTTAAATTTTTGCTTCTAGGAGGAAAATATTCATCCGAGAGTAAGATTTCCTTTCAAATGATTTCACCAAAACCTATAAAGCATTTCCTGATTGAAACATTTTAACTGGATTAATAATATCTGAGAAGATTACTTCAAACGTTTTCTAATGTATTTCTGTATCTTGAGACACATTTTTAAGCGCTTTTTTGGCATATCTGAGTCATATCGTTCAATGCTGCGAATTCTCACTTTAAATAAAATTTGTGATGAAATTGGCTAACTATGGTAATATCAATCAGTCTGGATCCCACGTTACCGGGAAGGGAAATTTAAATTTAATTTTCTTACTTCTAGACAGTATGTCGTTGAATTTAGCATTCCGAAAAAACATAAATTCGCCTACATGTTACTGTATTTAAATCAACTCGCTCTATCAGGGCTGCCACCCTTCTGGAAAAAACATAAGATTTCAATTCCCGATTCCAATGAGGGGAACGTACCTAATTTTCGATACCCGCTTGTTTCTGTTCTCGCACGGTGCCACTGAGAGCTCAAAGGGAAATAGACATATGCAACGTTCAATTCTCTTTAGTTTTCATGAGGAGAACAGATTATTCGAACCACTCACTTCAATTGATTTACTCAAAAGATAGATAATTTCGAACTTTCGCGAATTTATCTGCGAAACAGAATTGTTTTTCGGGACCGGATATCTTCAATCTCGCTATTTTCGTATTTTTACCGACCCACGCTGCGAAGCGAGATCAAATAAAACTCCATTTCCAACATACGAGCCCGGAGGAACGCTTTTTTCCGGAGACCAATTACAACTCGAGGGAATTCCGGTAGCAGTTGTCATCGAATCCTTTAATTTTCTGCTCTCCCTGAGGCGACCGCCACCTCTCTTTTGGTATCCTTCCCTCCCCCGTGTCCCTCCACGACTCCCCCCCCCGTATCCCTCCACGTCTCTCCCTCCCCTCAGGTGCCTTCACGTCTCTCCCTCCCCCGTGTCTCTTTCTCCCTCTATGTCTCTCTCTCTCCGTGTCTCTCTCTTTCCACGTCTCTCCCTCCACGCCTCTCCCTCCCTCTGTATCTCTCTTTCCCCTTCCACTCACCACCCACTCACCTCGCTACGCATTCTCTGTATCACCTTCCTTCGATCTTGCATGGAATTAATATTCTCTCTCGTGGCACTTCAATTACTAGGTTAATGTAAGATCGTTCCTCATTATTTCAATAGAAAAATTGCCTCAAACCTGCCGTAAGTACGCTCAATCAATAGAAATATACGTAGTAGCACCATGTTGTAGATCGGTGTTTTTAAAACGATGTTCTGCAATTTATCGGAATTTGGCGAAAGGATAACATTTACTGGCACGTATTTTTGCACATGCGCCAGCAGCTGTGCGGTGGAAATCTATATAAATGACGCTGTGTGTTTTCAGTCAATAACTACACTAGAAACCGCTGCTGTGGACGATCCTCCTTTTCCTCGGTACACTCATTAGCTATACAATCACTATTCCCTTTCAGACACTGTACGTGTTCCATCGCCTTCATATTTTTTCTTCAATATGCCTACTTTATAAATTTCAACTACCAATGTAAAGTTTAGTATTTTACTAGTATTCATGGAAAATATTGAGCGATATATCTCGATAGGGAAATGTATAAATATATAGATATGTATATATAAATATGCATGTGGAGTGCTCTACGGTCGCTTTTATCTCGAATTCGGAAATATAGCCGGTCTTGCTTGCTCGTCCAACATTGTACATTGAAATCGAATGTACCTCCACTGCACCTGCTACCGTCCGATCATAGAAATAATTATTGCATTTATTTTTGGTCATAGAAGATGAAAAACCAAAATTAAAGACCTCCTTTGCGTACTGTTTCGAGTATAACCGCATCCTCCGTTGTACCGTGGGAGGTATTATAACTCTCATAGCGGTTTCTTCAAATCCGTGATATAACGGTGGACCACTGTATTAGTTATCAGAGGATGTTCCTCAATTCCCCACCTCTCCGATTCCCTTTTAAAGCACTTCCTCTCTTCAGGATCAGCGCTGCCACGGTTTTCATTTGGCAGGATGTTGGGGGGGGGCGGAAAGGACACCTCTAAAGGATGTTATGGCAAGCTGAGTGCGAATGTGAGGTTGTATGACAAGATGACACCACCATGGACCACCGAGCTTGAATTCTCTCGTGATTTAGGAAGAGATATTGCGGGATAATTAAAACGTGGAGAAGACGCCTTCCATGTAAACGAGGTCTGGGCAATTCGCTAGCTAACCTTAGGAGTTATGACCGGTGCTAATACTCACAAAAACGTACTTCATCTTCGCCGCTGCCTGAAGTTGGTGTTCGCAATAATTGCTTGTTAACGTAATTTTGACCCGGAAAATCAGCTGTCGTTTTATATTCAGCAAGCATGAATTTAAACAAACACTGGGTACATATATAGCTACCTAAATAATCCAGGAATTAAATTGACGTTTTTTGCAAATAATTTTAAAACAGTTTTCTCAATTTAGTGAAAAAACTGATTTTCGCATATTGATTGTATAGTAAAATTCTATGTCATGAAGGACTAGACTTACAATTAATCACATATATCTATAATATTTTAAAAAGTTGGTCAGATGTTATGAATGTGCTGGGCTCCGAAGATATTGTTTAAGCTACTGGGTGAATTGTGTTTTCCTTTCTAAGGGAAATATTTGTCCCTCTATAAAATACACACTCTGCATTTTCCATCCCAGCAGAATCCTGTCCTTATGTAAACGGAATCTTTAAACACCACCCCATAATATCCCTTATGTACTGTGCATACGTAAGCTGATCCCACTTGCTAAACGACCCGCTTTCATCCCGCGAATGAGATCCCAAGAGGCAAGCGTAAGAAGGTGTAAATCGAAACGCAGCATAATTACACTCACACGCAGAATCATGACGCTCACATATTTCCCTTTCGCTATTATTCAGAAATCATACGATGAATAACGCATTTAAACACCTTAATAAATTTCCAGTTTTAATAGTTTTACAAATTATGAGCGATATATTGATCGAAAATAATAAATCAAATAGGTGAAAATGATGACGAATGGGAAGAAATATCCATCTGTAAACATTCCATTCCTAAAATTGTGTTGAAGAATATTTGGATGAAAGAGAGCTGCAAAGAGACCAAGACTTTGGAAACAAGCAAAACGTAGCCCAATTGTCATAAATAGCTCACTCGAGTTAACATCATGCGTTAAGGGGAGCCGGTGGTGTAGTGGTTAGAGTGTTGGCCCCACTGTACGATCTGCTGAAAGTGCGACACCCGGTTCGAATCCTTATGAGGATTTTTTCCGAGGACGCGCCGGCCCCCTATTTGTGCGTGTTGTAACTAAGGTGACGAGGAAAGAGAAAATGAGGAGCGCACTCAAATCAACACTCCGTCCTTCGGAAGGGACGTTAAGCAGTTACCCCCCCTGGTGTTCTTCGCAAGAGCAGGCAAATTCCGGCACCGGGTTTCTCTCCTCCCTTCCTGGCTATTCATTGCAATACCTATAATATACCCTTGTGAGTAGGATAGAGGCGAATCAAGCTGGACTCAGATATGACATCATGCGTTAAGCGGCATTCTGTCAGAAGGCATGAAAGAACTTTGACTTTCTATCCTCCAAAACCTTGTTTTAGAAATCATGCTTAGACACCTTCAATTAAAAAATCTACAATTGAAATTTTGAAAAATGGTACAGTTCATGAAGAAGATACTTAATCTCGGTGTTTCACACCCTTCCAAAACTAGAGCGATGCGACTTTGAAAATCGGAATTATTATTTTGAGAAATCAACAGTCATTGTCATTTTTAAAACAATGAGTAAACAATAATTTGTATTTGACCTCGGTAGGAATTAGCATTTGAACTCGCTTAGCTAGGCCATTGAAAATCCTTTCCACAATTCATATCTCATCGGAGGTCAAGCAAACCCTTGACGCTTTCAGTATGTCGTGCCTTGCACCTTACAGTTTCACGTGCTTTCAAATGTATTGCTCAGAAACTACTCGCGCGCTTGCATTCACTCGGTTGTTATAAGGTTTGCATGCTTCTCGCAGACGGAGACCGTGCACTTGACCGCGACTTATGAATCTCTAATTTCTTCCGACTTCAAAAGCATTCTATAGAATAACAGACTGACCTAAATTTCCCTCGAGCACGAATGCCAGTCACCTAAAAGAAACGCCGTTTATGTATCCCGCCATATGTATCGAACATTTGTTTTGAAAATTTTCGTCGTTGAAGGAGGTGAAAGCTTTTAGTGTATCCACTGTATTAGAAAAGGAGAAAATTTATTTATCGGGAGTGCAAAGTAAATATCGGCAGGAAGTCGAAGCTTTCAATGGGGCTGAGAAAATGGCGTCACAAGTATGAAAAATGAACGCGAGAGAGAGAGAGAGAGCAATTGGAGTGATTGTGGAGAAGTGGCGGAGAGAGAGGCGAGGAGAGGGTTGAGGAGGAGGGGTGAGGAGGGAGGAGAGAAATGGGAGAGAGGGTGAAAGAAAGATAGGGAGGAGGCGAGAAAGAGTGGTAAGGGGATACGGAGGGGCGAGTAGGTGGACGAGTAGGTGGGTCGAGTAGGTGGGGCGAGTAGGTGGGGCGAGTAGGTGGGGCGAGTAGGTGGACGAGTAGGTGGGTCGAGTAGGTGGGTCGAGTAGGTGG
This sequence comes from Tanypteryx hageni, assembly GCA_028673005.1. Taxonomy (NCBI): domain Eukaryota; kingdom Metazoa; phylum Arthropoda; class Insecta; order Odonata; family Petaluridae; genus Tanypteryx; species Tanypteryx hageni. The sequence goes on along the minus strand of CM054116.1, from coordinate 125,306,797 downwards.
GGCGAGTAGGTGGGGCGAGTAGGTGGGACGAGTAGGTGGGGCGAGTAGGTGGGGCGAGTAGGTGGACGAGTAGGTGGGTCGAGTAGGTGGGTCGAGTAGGTGGGGCGAGTAGGTGGGGCGAGTAGGTGGGACGAGTAGGTGGGGCGAGTAGGTGGGACGGAAGGTGATGTAGCAAGTCAAGGGATGCCTCAGAGTATAGAAGGAAATATCAAAGATACTGTCTGAGTCCATAATTACGCTTGCGAGGTTTCTAGCTAAAACCGAGTAAAAAGCATTTCTATAATCTTTATCCTGATAACAAACAGATGTTTGGCACCAACTTTATCAAAATAAATTAAAATCTTTTTTACAGTTCAGGTAACTAGTAAACGTTTGTTTTTTAATGTGTAGTTTCACGGAAGTAATTTAAAACTGATGCTTATGTTTCTGTTAATTAGCTTTCTAAAGAAACCCTCAATTATTCCTCACGTCTATTAGACCTCTATTTCACAAATCTTTCACTTCAAAAATTTTGCTTCAATTAGTGATTATTCTAATGAATTTAAACTACCAAAATTTTGCAATTTTTTCTTATCAAAACTATAACTTTAAATTTATAGGCTTGTATTGACAGCCTTTTGTACATCATACATTATTTCGGATTGCTTTCGTGACCAACAAAATCATAAAAGTTACTGGCAAAAACTCAGTTTTATTTACTTTTTACTATTTTACATTTCCGTTTTAACTAAAGCACTTTTCTACAGACGGATATATCCCTTTTATGTACAAGTTTTAAGCATTCCAATTAAAACAAATGAAAAGATAATTGGATTCGACGACACGAGAATTTTAATTTTAAAACTTTGTGTAATTGCAAGTCCCCTCCTTATCCAAATTTTAGCAGACAAGTCGCTTTACCGTATTTTATGCAAATAAAAACATTAAAATTGAGTATACGTATGGACCTTTGAAGTCTGTCACTCAATCATTAAGCTGTCCAAAACACCTCGAAACGCATTCGAATCTTATGAATTTAGGAACACCATCTCAAAGCGACTGCGGCGTAAATAACGAACGAATTAGCCACTGAACGGCTGTAATCCCATCTTGAAGACGTACACTGTTCTCGAGAGTGAAGAATAATCCTATAATTCATCGAAGGGCCTTTCCGGAGAGAAGAAAGAATGGACAAAAAACTCTGATAAAAAGACCGATCGTGTCTCGCGCGAGAAGAATACAGGAGTGACGTCTTCATCCCATAGTAATTGGATCGGATGCATCTAAGAGGCGCACGAAACATTTAGACCATACAGGTGCGAGCGACGCTGAAGCATTGAAACAAGTCAAACAGCTGCGTAAATATGACGTTTCGAAGTGCAATTTGCGCTTATCATGAGGAAGCTCAAGATTAATTAGTGTCCCGCAAAACGAACGATGCGTCTACGCTTAGCAAATTAAAGGTTTGTTGCTTGGAAATTTACTTGCTTGGTGAGAAATTCCAACTTGATATTCGAAGATAAAATGCGTGATCCTATCGGAACTCCTATGGATGATAACTGGAATGGCGATACCCGGAAAAGAATATGAGATGGATACATATTTTAAATAAATCAGAAAAGATATCGATGAAAGAAGAAGACAAGTGTAAGAATAGTTGTCAGACCATATCAACTAGTCCAACGCCATAAACACCTTGGAAGCACTGTAACAAGAGAGGAAAAGAGACAAAGAAAGTTGCACTAGAAACAAAAGAAAAACATGTAGTCAATAAAAAGAAACTTTTCTGACCACATAAAGTAATAGTTAAGATGGAAGATAAAGAAATGACATGTTTGAGTAACGTCTTTTAAAGCACGGATTCATGAATGCTGAGGAAAGCGGCAGCGAAATTCTCAAAAAAGCATCGAAAGTTGGATAGCTCGAAAAATTAGAACATACGGATAAAATAGAAAAAGAGAAAGCATTAAGAAGCATAAGATAAAAGTTAACGATACCTTAAATCGTGAGAAAGGAAACCGCAAACCGGACTTGACTTTAATCGATAAGAAACTTAAAGATGCGACAGAAAGAAAAAGGAAGAAGGAGAAGGAAAATGATTTATGATGTTAGGAGACTTGAAGAGTATAGAAAGTTCAAGAAAAATGAAAAAGATATTGGAGTACAGAACTACACGCAGAATACGATTTCACATACAATAATATACCTATTAGTGAAAAGTAGGCGATGATTCGAAAGTAAATTACAAACTGTAAATCATCACTTAGCCTTGTGTATATAGTTAATCTTTCTCACGTGAATCTATAATTTTCTGTAAACGTACGTATCAACTAATATAACCAATGTTTAAATGTAATTCTTCCTATAGATAGAGATGAAAGTAAAACACGCTAGTAGGTCTTAAATATATCAACAAAACTCATAAGACCGGTCTTTGAACAAATATAAACCAGTGCAATTTTTGCGGCGACTAAAATAATCAGTAACTAAGGTTTTATAAGAAATCCGCAATGGATTGTGATTTTCCATAGTTTGAAGGTTATGAAATGGAAGAATGGATGTTTAGGAAGAAAAGATAAAAGTCAGTTTAGAGTTAGGATGAACTTCGCAAGCCAATGGATGGCCTCCAAAAATATTTTTAGTGGTAGCGTAATTCGCCTAAAAAGATCAGTATGAAATGCACATATTACGTAAAATAGTGAAACTCATCTTCATTTTATTCATATACTATTAAATTCTGGGTAATCCAATTTAAAAGCCCCTTTTTCTGAAAACAACGGTGGAAAATAATTCAACGGCTTACTGCCTAAGACTGTAACAATGGCCTTGAGATTACACATTTCTGCGGTAATAAAGAAGAGGACGAAGCAGCTCTTACTGTTTGCGTGGGCACGCCATATCAGCGCTCTATTACTGTAGATATCTCAGAACTGTCATTAACAGTAGTTTCATACATTTGAAATTAATGCCTTACTATTTTGGAATGGCACCCCTAAAAATGAATCAGTGCAGCATAGGTATATCTATTCATTAAAAATTTCATTGGTAACATTAATGCATATTTACACGCGGAAAATATTTTCTCGCAGTTGGACTCTTAGCAACAATGCCGCTTCTGTTCAAGTGTGGAGAGCATGGTAACAGCTGGATGAAAAATTAAATAGGTTATAATGTCACGCCATGTTGTTATTTTCTGGCTTATTTTGCATTGCTTAAGATAATAAACTACATATCTATATACATTTCAATTAAACTCCATTTGGCTCATTTTAATTAAATCATTCAGTGAAAATCGACAAGGATGATCAACCCTCCATTCCGGTGCGATATGGCTCATTTTATTAGTGCTTCTATTCAGCGTATCACCCTATGCAAATATGAGATTTGATCAGATACTGACCAACCGTTCAATTCATACAAGCAACAGACAGAATTGCAAAATACACTTTTTCGGACTCATGGACACATGAAACGTGTATATTTATCGAAATCAAGGATTCAAATTTTTTACCATAGCAATACTTTCCCTTTGAACTTTGTGTATGAGAAAGTAAAACATTTAGGATTCTTTAAAGAAGAATAGAGAGATAAGGACTATTTTTTACCAATAAGATTAATAATTAAAGTTCATAAATGTATAACTCATGATTATTACTCCCTTACAGCGCTAAATTATGTTTTAACTATTCTCATAAACTATGAAATAATAAATTAGCCCTGATAGGAGTATTCATTAGGTTTGGATGTTGATGTGGTAGCCAGTAATTCAATGAAGAACAATCGAGATATTCTACTCAATATATGGACACACAATACTCATCTCCTAAATTATTAAAAGTGGTCTACTTAAGAGAGTACGAAGTTTTTAAGGTGATATTAGAAGGAAGAAAGTTGTGTGAGGGGTGAGTGAAGAATAGGCTGGAAGAGGGGAGGGGAGACAACGGGAGAAGAGAGAAGGGGATGCTGTTAGTCGAAAGAGCGCGTGTTATTTATCGTGAGTGCATGTAATTGAAGATAATGAAAGAAATATAAGCACAGATAAGGAGAGCTCCCTTCCTGTGTTCTTCTCCTGCTCTCTGCTCATCCCCTCAAACTTCCCCTCCACCCCCTCAAACTTCCCCTCCACCCCCTCTCCTTCCACCCCCTCTCCTTCCACCCCCTCTACTTCCACCCCCTCTCCTTCACCCCCTCTCCTTCTACCCCCCCTCTCCTACACACTCCCCTCTCCTTCCACCCCCTCTCCTTCCACCCCCCTCTCCTTCCACCCCCTCTCCTTCCACCCCCCTCTCCTTCCACCCCCCCTCCTTTCACTCCCCCTCCCATCCTCACCTCCTTCCTCCCGCTACCTGCGCTATGAATTATATCCGTTGCGACTCTTTGCAAAGCCCATCTCCCTCCAAAATATCTTCCCGAAGAAGAGTTTCCGACGCTCTCAACTTCGTCCCACACCAGCACCACAGGCAGCAGTTTCGAATCCGAGGATGCCTAGGTCTTAATTGAATCGTAGTTGACGAGTTGTTTCTTTCTTTCCTGAAGATGGAGGAAATAACTTCGCGCAATACAATATGAGTTACGAAAAATTTCAGTTTAATTTTTCAACAGATACACTTTTTATGGAAATACCTTTTTTAGCTTAAAAATCGATATTCTGAATGAATGCTGTGTACCATTTTGGCATACCAGGCGGCTAATATTTATTTATTTTATTTATTTCTTACTAATATTGTTAAAAAGTTACTTAAATTCTTTAGTGATGAAATAATTATATAGTTGCATAAAGATTATAAAATTACTGAAATTTCCTGAAACAGTTTAAATGGATCTCCGTTCGCGTCGCCAAAGCCCTTATCGGACACAAACTCGCTCGAACAAATGACTGCTTGAAGCCTCAGGCGGGACAGTTTCTCGTTGAAATGCGCGCAATAAAACAAGAAGGAAGTGTGACGATGGTAAATATAGCTCCCAGAAAACGGCTCGGCGTGTACCTGTTCCATACAGTCAGCTTGCTATTACGCGATTTAGAGAGAAATGAAGAGAAAGGAAAGATGAAATTGAGTGTGAGGAAGAGAAAATGGGCAGAAGAAGATCAGGAGTTGACGAGAGAGGATAGAAAATAAAATACGAGGCGGAAAGAAGAGATGGATAGTGAAAGCAGAGAAAGCAAGTTAAGAGGAAAGATAAGGGAAAGAGAAAGAAAATATTGTAAGATTGGTAAAGAAATTGAGAAATGAAGAGAGAGAGAGGAAGACAATGGTTGAGAACACAGCCAAAGAACAGAGGAGAGGTAGGGTGAGAAAGAGAAAAATGCAGGTATGTGAGAGGAAAATGGGAGTGAGAATCTGAGTTAGAGAGACAGAAGTAAAAAAAGATAAAGAATGCAAAATGGGAGGGTGGGTGAGTATGTGTGTATAGCTGGAATGGGAACTGTTTTGTCTGTCAAAGAGGAGGAGAAGAGAGAGAGAGAAGGTGATGAATGGATAGACAGGTAACGAGCAAAAAGAGAGATAGAAGGAGGGAGAGATGGAAGGGTGGCGTCAGGGGAATTTTCCACGTGCGGCGGTTTCCTAAGTCGATAGGCCGAACCGCGGCTGTCGAGAGACGACGATCGAGTCAGACCTTTGTCACAGAGTGCGAACGTCAAGCAACGCTCTCGTCCGAGAAGATACACGCAAGTCGACCCTAGCGACGCTGATTGCTATGGGAGCCGCAGTAACGACGGATGGAATGCGTTGCGTCGTGCGCGGAACAAGTCTCTAAAGGCAGGATGAGGCACCCGAGGTGACGGCTCCACTCCTAATTTTAGCATCTGCAACATCGTTTCCGTGCGAGATTCAGGCTGTTTTTCACATAAAATAATCCATTTTTATCGAAGAGAACGTCGTCTGGCACGCATAAAATTATGAATGCGAATTTGAATAAATTGATTATTGACTATGATTTCTCAAATAGCCTATTTCATCGTCCTGCAATTTTGCATTTCCTACTCATAATTTACAATCATAATTTACCCTGGGGTCGCGACCCAAAATTAGGTCGTCACGCCATTTTGAGTAAATAATCAAAGGATTTCAGTGGCTGTCTGTTATATTAAAATATTCCATTACTTATAGCAATCTGTTCAAAACTAATGGCTTAAGAGCTTAAATCATTTACTTATTTAATTCCTATTTTTTTATCATTTATCACAAGTGAATTATTGGAGTACATGGGTGACAGCGGCCGGAATTTTGGTAGCAGCCAAAAAAAGTTAAGGACCGCTGCGTTTAACAAGACGTATTCATACACGAACAGTTATATAAATAAAAAGGAAACTAGTAAACCAACTTAAAATGAATTAAAAGTAACGTTTAGATATTGTTCAAAATCTATATCCTGACCTCACTATTGTTACACTTAAGAGAAAAAATATCTTTGCAATTTTAACCCTATTTTCTTAGCATTAAAATATCGGCGGAAAAGGGTGAAATAACGCGAGCAAATGTTAAGTAGGAGTTAGATATAAAGAAAAAGCAATGTGGATATTGCCATGCTGAATGAATATATCTTTTCTAGGTCAGAAAATGGGTCTTTTGCACGCGATAGAACTTGAACGCAGAGCAGGAATCATTTAATTACTTATTATCCTTCACTATATAATTATCGATCCGGTCGTGTGGCTGAAAAAATTCAAAAATAAGTGCTTAAGTATTGAAATTCAGAAAATGGTTTCAGGCGTCACTTGGTGGAATTTTTTCATAGTGTAAAATAAAGAGACTTATTGTTGTTGTTCAAAATGATATTTTGTATTCTTTTCATTCCCCACTTCTCGACTCTCGACACTCCTTTCCTCCAATGGTGTTCGCTCCACAATTCCTTTCTTTATTCTCCCCAACTCACCCTTCCCCACCCACCCATTGTACCTATTACTATAAAGTGCTGCAGGCTTTGAACGAAACCTAGGTCGTTTTAAATAAATGTTTGTGGAATTACAACGTCTCTTTATTTTACGTTAATCTTAAGTATCTGCGATAGCCATAACAAGGTTACGAAAACCAAGATGCATATTTTCGCTACAATGCAGTCGTCTTCAGTGGTGATCCACCGAAAGTATTCTAAATACTTAACTTTTCAGAACTGACAGCACACAATTTTCCCTTGTCAAAAAACTAAAGTATTGCGTGTTAAAAACAACAAACGCAGCGAATCATTCCGGAAATTAAACACACAAAAGGCATGGTGAGGGTAAATTGAGTGCGGCGTTATCGGTTTTGGTGCATTACATGTTTGACAAGATAAAAAAACCTCAAACGCTGATGACACGGTCTATTAACATTTGTATTTGAACCTCAAGGTTTTTCGAAAATATGCATTTGGCCCTATAAATGTAAAATATGGCCGGAGTTGATTTATGCGACCCAAGACCATGAGACCGTCTTTAACTGGAACTGCGGCAAAAAAACAAGTACAAATATAGCGTCGGCGGCACAGAACGTCAGCGTGAGAAGTTACGACGTGGCGTGGCTTTATCGTTTGCGAAAAACGAGGAAAATGAATGCATCTACGTGACACGGCAATGCGTCTCTAATCCCGTGGATCCCCGCGGCGCGCCGCAGCACGTCCCACGACACGCAGTGCCTTCGACCCGTTCCGTGCGCGGTGGTCGATTTGTACTCGTCGCGGGCACAAATGCGCCACTAGCCGTCGAAAGGTGAAGGATGTGCGTCACGTGGAGAGATTGGTTCGATTGGAAGTGAGGGTGCGAAAGAGAGATGGAGAGGCTGCGCTACTAAGTTGGATAGAATTGTGACAGAAGGGAAAAACGAAATGCTAATATCGAAACTGTTCAAACATCCTATTTGATAGCTCAAAGATAATACAAAATATTAGGGGCTCCGCCCCTGCTCGCTCGCCAACCCCGATGGGAGCTCCTCTCCCCAGACCCCCAGCGTGCTTCGCGCTCTCTCTTCGTCCATTGTGAGCGGATTTCACAATATATTATTATTACTCCGCCAATCGTTAATCTACGCCAAAATATTAAAGTCACCATTATATTTTATGTTATAAAATTATTACAGTTTTTCATTTTGCTTGTATATATGGGCCAATCCCTCCGGACCTTGTTGCCCATCCCCCTCCATCACTGAGGTGAAAAATATAACTCTGTGTTAGTGATGCACCGAATATCAAAATTGCCGAATAACGAATACGGAATAAGTAACCGAATTCTGTTACAGCCGAATAATAAATGCCGAATAAATAGCCGAATACTGATACTGCTGAAAACCGAATATTCGGCCACCAAATATCCACATAAAAGAAACCTACTTGTCAAATTGATTTCAGTAAAATAATTATTAGTGGAAGTTAATAAAATATCTATTAAATCAATATCACAAAGAACCTTTGGTGTTTGGAATTTAAAAACTTAACTGTGCCTTATTGTGTCCTAATTATAGGAAAAATATTTGAGGTTGTTTTAATTTTTGTGATCATCATTGTATGGTTACTATGTGATGGAAAATATTTCACTTTAGTAATAAATATTCGTATTTGAGTGTTGGTTCTTGGAATTTTATTTCGCTTTCTGGCTTTGGCTTGTTATCAAAATTTTCCTCATTTCCAATAGTTTCGAGAATCAGTTTTATAGTTATTTATTCTTTCTCGTTTTTAATCTTTTTTGTTTTTCAGTCTGTATCGAAATAAAATTTGAAAATATTTTAAGAAGTTTACTCAATTTTATGATTTAATTTTCAATTTTTGCTGCCCATTATCCGGTTTGATATTTGGTAAATTTTAACAGAATTCGAATGCCAAACCGAATATCTATTTAGTCCAATTCCGAATACTACCGAATTCTAAATAGTGGAAAAAATGGCCGAATACCGAATAGTTTTCGAATACATCTCTACTATCTATTGATTTCATAATATTTCATCGTACACAATATTTTGAATCGTGTGAGATTCCGTATTGTTTTAGCTCCTGTAATTTTGATTTTGAGACTTGCTATGGATCGACACCGAGAGAGGACCGCCTTTAGCTGACCGTGACCAATGATTGGCTTATTTTGATCGATGTGAATACCCAATCAGTTAAATTATTGGCCTTGAGATTTATTAATTGTCATAGCAAAGGCTAGCCGTACGGGGAATTGTTTTCTGTTAAGAATAACACGTAACTCATGACTATCTTGAGTATTTAAAGAGATCCGAAGTATCGCAACGACATTTCCTTGTTTGCCACCTGTCAATATTGAAAAGTAAAGAATTGTTCTATCAATTCTCCTTACGATTAATCGAGTGCTGTCACATAAGCCATTATTGATACAAATGTTTCGAATTAACATCACGATAGCGCCTACTTTCAACGTTTACTTTTGAGGCGGTAACCCTGAAGGGGTTCGAGACGCCAGATATTCGGGTTGGTAACGTAACATGATTTCCTCATTGTCTGTGCCATCTCCGTCTAAGGCTGTTGCCCAACTGTATCCCTCACATATAATATCGTCTCCTGCCAATCTATCCTAAACTTTTTCGTTCAATGAATTTACTTCATTGTTTCTCGGAGAGAGAAGTACGCTGGTTCTCAACGACTCTTCAGTAACGGCGAGGCCGTCGACAGCGGTGACTAAATCGTCTGAGCACAGCATTTCTGGGGGAATAATCAAGCGATCTACTTTACCGTTGCCAATGTCCAACAGCCACTGACTGAAATCTTCGGCCTCTGCTCACATGTTTTGCTTTAGAGTAAAGCGTTTAAATAACGGCCAGAGTGGGAAACTGGTTAACGATGCCTCCACTATCTGGCACCTCCCCGCCTTTTTCATTAGAGGTAAAACCTGACGGAAATCGCCGCCCAACAGTATACGTGTATTTGCCTCCGAAGGGCTCGTTACATCTCATAATGTCTCGGAGTGTCACGTCGATCATTTGTAAAGCTACAGACAGAATCATGGAAGCTTCGTCCCAAATACCAAAATCGACTTCTGTTTAAGAGTTGTTTCGCTTTCTCGGTCAAGAGGATGGGACCAATGTTTCCATCTGCAGTCATATGAAGAGGCAATTTAAAGACACGGTGAGCTGTTTTTTCACCGGGGAAAAGAATTGTGACGATTCCCGTCCAGGCTACAGAAACGATTTTTTTATGCGAGTACTTTTGGTGATGATATAGGCACTTGGAGTTGGCCCTGATAAGGGCGGTTAAATATAAGGGAGAGTTGTACCTGATAAGGGCTCTTTTGCATGTGAAGATGAAGAAAATAATGACAATCTCATTATAGACCGAGCGCGACTGGCGGGAAACTTTGGTTGCCTCTCGCCTGGAAGAGCTGGTATAGCTGCGCCTGCGCACAACGGTTATTTTCCGATTACGCGCCGCTATAGTGCTTTTAATCTGAGTTGGCGAGTCAGATTTTGGCTGTACCCGGGACCGCTCGTATGTCTCCGATACTAAGAAGTGGGGTACTGCCTCCTAGCAGAAAGCTCATGCTAGACGTTGCCAACTCTACACCGGAGCACACGTGACGTTTGGCGGGCATTTAAAGCGAATTCGCGAATGTGGCAACACAGCACACTCGGACACGGTGTTACCACTAGAGATACTCGATGGAGAATGAGTTTTCGAATGTTTAGGTTCCCCCTCCTTATTTTCTATTGGTTCGCTCAGTGACTCGCCCCCGTCTACTTTCTCTTTCTCTTTTTCTCTGTTTCTGTACCTCCCCCTCACTCACCATCTCATCTGAAAATCACTATAGGCCATACTATTAGAAAGGATGGGGAAGACTGCGGCTGCATTGGCTGGGAAGGTGGTGGTCGGGAGAGTACTGAAACTACGCGCCTGCGCACAACGTTCATTTTCTTATCACACGTCACTTAAAAAGATTATAATATTATAATATAGAGAGACTAGCATAAGCACCTGACCTTGCCTGGGTTTAAGGTTAAGAACAAATAATCAATGCCGAGTATACAGAAACACTTTAAGTACAAAAAAGTTGTAAGATATATGACTCAATTCAACGTTGTTCGGGTTTCTGGTTCAATATTGATAAGAAAATTATATTTGAGGGTTAATCATTCAACCTTCCTGTATCAATACAATATATGAAATTTAGCAAAAATTCTTTTAACAAAAAAACTTCAAATTATTACAGTGAAGAGGGAAGCTATGAAAAACAGAAATTTCTCCATGAAGACCCGGGTGGGCTTTATTTGGATCATACATCACATTTTCTTGCAAATTTAAGTAAAGTTGTCTCCACTGGCACAATGTGATTAAATAATGAAGAGTATACGTTTGGGCTGGGGGAATTTCCCGTTGAAGAATTTTAGCTCGCGATTTCAGCACCAGCGAAGACACATGGCAGACATAAGACTTTGCATTTATAGCAAAAGATATGTACACCAGGAGTGAGTTGGGCTCACTATCAAAGATAACGAACGTTTTGAGAGCCAATCCTGGGAATTTGATAAGTGACTTCCGTTAATAAACGATAATTTTTTAAACTAAACACATTTTTTAATTACTGAATAATTTCAGAATTCATTGATACTTTGTTAATAATGTTACACAAAATGTAATAAAATATTAATTACTTTGGAAAATGTTTCAAGTTTGAACTGTATAGTTTTGATATTTCTGATGAAGTTTTTTTATTTTTAATTTTTACATTTTTCCCTACTTTTTCCGCAATTATCGCACTATACCTTTTAAAACTATGCTTCTTGCATTTACGAAGTCGCTTTCACATATAGCTTGCGCTAATCTTTATCTTACAATACCAACAATCCTATTGATAGAAGTTTGTTTATTTACGTTACCATGATAAAAATAACAAGTCCGATTTTCCTAGTTCAAGAATTCGGCAACAAATGGGATATGCATAACAACTATAAGTTTTCGATTATAAAATGTCGAAATTTTGCTGTTAAAAGTGAAATTTAGGAAATCTTAGATCCGTATTTGAAATTCGACGGTAGGAAAACAAAACTTCATTCATTTCTGCGCTCCTAGGCTCAAGTCTGAAATTCGTACTAGGGTTATTAGTAATTTTAAAGTCCAAATTAAAATTTGTCTTCACTCATTCCCGTGTTATTAAAATGGAAAAAGTTAGAAGAGAAAATTTTTAAAAATTCAAAGGGTCACTCAAATCGGTTGAAAACATTTACTACACCACCTTACTTTGCACTGCGATTAAAACGATACTTTTCTCTTGCTTCTACGTTCTGTAGTTCTCGAGTTAAAGAATCACATACATACATACATACAAATAGTTATATATATATATATATATATATATATATATATATATAAGATAACATCTCTCGCTCTATTATTTCCATTGTTATCAGTAGTAGTGCAAAATCCCGTCAATATGACGTGAAGGAATATCTTATTTGTTATTTAAATTAAATTTTCGTACTCATTCTTTCTTCCGTTTACGTTCCTAATTCGTACCGTGACCCAAATACAAATGAAACCTACATCATGCTCATCAAAACAAAATTACAACCGAGTGATGTTTCCTCTAAACAGTTAAAGTCATAAACTGGATATTAGAATAATCACAATAATGTCAATATATGAAATACCTATTCGTTGTTATGCGAAAGATATAAAAACAAAATTATAAAGGACAATGATTGTTCTACAAAAAAATAAAGGTAAAAATTGGAAATTATCCTACGATTATATATAAATTTAACTTTTAAGTAGTCAAAGACAAACTATATTAGATCAATTACAATAGATATTATAAGTTAATAACTTATTTGATTTAATATGAACAAAAAATAAATGGATAGTTATTGTCATAAAAACAATTATTGGTATAAATATAAAATTATTTGTTGTTTATATGAATTTCATTTTCGATGTTAGAAATAAACCTTCATATCAAGAGAATCTGTTCGAGAGAAAAATAAAGTTTTCCTTTTTATGCGTTCTTTGCACTAAGTGAACGCATATACGGGAGGTCGTTTCTGTCCGTCCGTTCACATGTTCAAACTCGGGAACCGCTGGACATATTGTGATTAAATTTGGTATTGAGGAGTTTTACGAAAATTTGTCGACAGATTCCAATTTTGGTTAATATCGGATAATAATAACGACAACTTTGCATAAGTCCTTACGTATTTTACAACGTACTTCGCTAGCTTCTCGTTAAAACATTATGAAATCCCAAAGAACACATTTGGAAACTTTATGTACTCTGACATGGAGTAAACCTTTCCAATCTTGTTGTGCTTATAAAATGTCAACAACCTCTATTTCTCTTCATGCCCCTCTCGTTCTCTCCCGCATTTTCCATTTCAATATTTTACATCATTACCTTCCTCATTCAGGTCCCTTCTACAAGAATAAAGTCGTTTGTCTGTCTGTCTCATAGTTTCAACGTCTGTAAATTAATTAAATTAAAAATGTTGAAGTAGATATTTGTTTAAGTATCCAAAATTTGTTCTAGCTGTTTCTCACATTGGCTCACTAGCTTCAGTTAAATCAAGAAACCAATCATTCGTTTATGCAGCGCTGATTTCTATCTTTATAGCTTCATTAAGACGAATAATAGAATAAAATAATTTACTGTCAGTTATGCTATTAATAAATATTTTGCTAGAATTAAGGAATTAAAAGTACGCAATTGTGATTAAATACAATTACGTTTCCATGGCGCAAAATTAATCAAGCGGATAAAAACCACGCAAATGTTGGGCAATTTCTGTCGGAAACTTTAAGAATAGAAAACTTAATCTTCAGAATGTTTTTAATAAAAATGTGTAAATTTCACGTAGATATCTTGATTTTAAGATATTTTAAAATGGCAACAAAGAAGGCCTGCACGCTGGATTTTAGCTCTACCCATGTTATTCCAATGAGGATAAGATACGCTTATATAATCGAGCCCATGGACTCAATGCTGACCAAGAATAGCTTATAATTTAACAATGATATTCCTGAATAATTTGTGAAATACTAAACTAAAAAGAATGTAACCTTTTCGAAAGATAAGACATTTCCTGACACGTTCCGTATGGTATAGTTTCTGTATTCCAAGGTAAGAGAGTTATTTATCCGGAGATTTATTTTAACTAGCTCATAAATAGCCATTAACGGTCTTTTTCAGTGAGCATGACAACGATGACAAAAACGATTTCAAACAAACATGCTCTCTGTAATATTCCAACCCGCCACCCTAGCAATACGTGCCAGTCGCTCCAAAAACACATCTACCAAGACACTTTTCGCTTTCTAGAGGGTGATATTTGAAGTACAACTTCGTCTGTGTGTTATACAGATGGCGTAAAACAATGACTAACGTGAGAATTAAAATGGAATCAATAACTTACCTAGATTAACCTCAATAAATTCCCTGAAAATTTTGATATGGGTGTTATAGGTTACATTTTTCCTAATTAGAAGGTTCCAGGAGGAAATATAGATTCGAGTAACAAAAAATTAATCCAGAAAAAATCGATCCAAAATAGCCCGTTCTATCTCATCAATTGGCATTGTTTAACTGAGATAAGTAATTTCATTCTTCATAGAATATTAATAGAAACCTATGGTAAATGGTTAAAACATATATCATTTCCACAAGCTCCTCTTTATAAATCAAATATTAAGGGAATTTTTCATGAAACTGAGACGTCTGACTTATAAAAGGATTTAATTGATAAAGTCTGTCGGTTTTTCACGGTCGACATTTTAGTCCCGAAGGACGCGCTGTAATTTTTTATACCAAAGCATTTTTTCCTACATAAATCACAGAGAATTATCGAGGCAAAAATCCTTGCTTGCCGCTTTTAGGGCTGGAAATAATTTGAGGGTTTTGACGTAATAAGTCTGAATAAACAAAACACGGTACAATTAAATGTTTTAGGAGTCGTGAGACTAAACCTTGGAGCTGGAGAGCTCTGTGACTAATTCCTTCTAGCTTCTGAACTGATAATATAATTTTGCAGAATAATAAATATAAAACTTTCCTATATAGTCAAACATCAAAGAATAGAGGGATAAATACAGCCCATGGCAAGAGAGGAAACCGAAGAAAGGAGCAAGAGAGGAGGTACTCTGCAATCGAGCTTCAAACTGTTCAATTTCTGAAGCTTCATCACAAAACAATTTTACACTTTCCGTTCCCATGACCTATTTTCGGCGCCACATCTATTCCTCAACAGCCATCAAAGGTGCAGTTACGACGGAGCTATTATGCATTATTTGGACGCACTGCAAGAATGAAATGCATGCGTGAGGTCTTGCTGAGATTTAGTTTGGAGGATGCACGCCTCAAGCTATCGAGAGAATATCATTTTGTTCCATATTGACCAATCCGAATGCCACCTTTACAAAGCGGACTAAATGAACTTTTACATGTTAAAGTTAATGGTAAGCATAATCAATAAACATTCAAAGAAGGGTTCTATATCTACATTAATGATGGAGTTGCAACTTTGTAGGAACCCGCATCGAAACAAAATGTTAAACTTGATATTAAAAATTTACATCAACGAATGAACAACTCAATAGTGAATACAATTTGTGATTGCTAAGTTCTGAAATTGTATAAACTCAGCGTTACAGCTTTTACAATAACAGATTCATTGACAGTAGTAGTTAGGACAATTTAGATGTTCAAAATCATTAATAACCCAATTGGAAAGGATGCGTAAATCGCCATGGTGTAAACCAGTGGTTCCCAACGCGGTGCCCGCAAAGGTTCGCACTTAAATTATTCTCAATTTAATTTTGATTTACTGTAAACGGGAATTTTTCATTTTTAAGTCGAAGGCACTCTTGCCCACATAAAGGTTGGGAACCCCTGGTGTAAACCTTTCTACTCTAGTTTGGATTAAAATCATTTATAGAAGATGTCAGTATTCACTTCTCTTGCTACTATATTCCCTTATCTCCTTCTACCCACCCCGAAATTCTCTTCTTCTGAAATCTCCTTTATCTCTTCTCTCTCATCCCTACCATTCCCCATCCTCACAGGCGGCCAACCTGTAGCACGCATACCAAATGCGCTCCTAGTAGTTCGAAAAATATTATCGTCTGGTAAGCGATTTATTTTGGAGTTCGCTGTTAGTGGGCTCTAGAAGTATATCTAAGAATATTTTGCTTTTTAAGCAGTGCTCTGCCGTCATAATGAAAGAAATAACATCTCATATTTCATTTAGAAAACTAATTTTCCATCGCGATCAGCAAACAATTTTTCTGTGGAAATATACAAGATCTGTGATAAGAAGTGCGATGCCAAGTTAAGTACTTCTGTACGATCCGTTAACTCAAATTATGAGGTTCTGGAGAACATGTTCGATTTCTTAACATCTGACGCAAAAATTGGAAAAAATGGAAAAATGGCAGATAAAGCAACAAAAAATGTAAAATAAATTTAGCTATAGAAAATATTTTAACAGATGGTGCGCTAACCAAGATTGGTAAATATGTAGCCTGCGTAAACCTCTGAAAATAATCTTCTCAAAAACAAATACATAAGCACCAGCGAATTATACGCAAAGAAACTTGGAGCTCCAAACTTTTTGGCGGCTCAGAGTCGCTTCTTCAGAACTGCCTTTGAGTAGGAAATTACAAATTTTGGGTAGCCGTTTCTTTTCTGAGATATAAAAGCACCATGCACAGAATAAATCTCTTGAAATCTTTTGAAAGGATTCAGGTATTCTCTTTTTGAAAGAAGCCTGAGTTCTTACTAAAAAATGTAAATAACTGAAGCACAGTAATTGCTTGAGAGGCCTTCTCAATTGGATTTTTTTAATTTCACACTCCTTTACGGTGTAATAACCTTGTACCTCACTTTAGCAAGAGAGGTTATGCTTTTGATTATATATTCATTATATTTATACTGAATAATTATACTCAACTGCATTATACTATCGAAATAGAAAGAGTAAATGTATTTCATCGCCGAGTTTTATTCATGCTGCTATGCAGACTCAAGTATTTAAGAAAGCTTCCTATTTCGGAGAAAATGATTGGCCACCTCCGTTATAAATCTTCGTCCTCCTTTTTTCACCTTCCTCCTTCACCATCTCTCCTTTCCTGCTCTCCTCATCTGTTCTCTTCCTATTGCTCATACGTCCACAATCTTTTCTTCACTCTTATCCCATCCTTGCTTCCAATCGTCCCTATTCTCAATCTCTCCTCATTCCCTTCTCTCCTTCCGCACACTCCATTCTCTCTCTGTCTATTTCATTTCCTCTCACTTGCCTCCAGAAAACCCAATCTCCCACGAAACCGCGCTTTCCTTTCCTCCCACTAGGGGGTGCGCCGCGTAAAAACCCATTTACTTACTCCCTGCGCGATTACCTTCGTTTCCCTTTTCACGGTTGTTTTTTTTCCATCTCGCGAACGCTACTCCGCCTTCGCCGCTGTTGCGGGTTTCGGCGAATAGATGAGAGTGGCGCCGCTTACGTCAAAATTTCGGATTATCTTCTTCGTGTGGTTTCGGGCTGATAATGGAGGGAACGACTTGCGAAAATGAGGTTGGCAGGATTTTTTACGAGTTTAGTTTCTGAGTGGCTACTTTTATGCCTGTAAGTGTGTGTGTGTGTGTGTGTGTATATATATATATATATATATATATATATATATATATATATATATATATATATATATATATATATATATATATACACACACACACCCAGTTCTCGTTTCACGCGATAGGTGGTTCCTGGAAATGACCGCGTAAATGGAGAACGCGCAAAAAGAGAGCTATTTATCATTAATTGCAATGTAGGGCGTTCCAGAAAAGTTACGTACTCATCTAGGCCATGAAAAATCTTCATAAAAATAAGATATAACATGTAACGGCATGCACAAAATAACATATTAAGACAATAAATGATTATTTTCGTCATATATAGTGCATTATAGCACGAACTGTACCGTATATTAATATAAAATCGTTTGACATTGCATGCGAAAATTGTCTAGAAAGTTATCAATGTTATAGTGTAAGATATAGAATATTTGGACTGGCTTATTAAAGTTTCCGGTAAAAGCTGAGCGAAAACAGCATTCTCTAATTACGAGAGGAGACAAAAACGGGGACTCAAACATTTAGCTCTAACATTTTTATTTCTCATGTTTTAAATTCCAGTGTTTTATATTGATTGTTTATCATTACTCATTTTATTTCTCTTTATTGACTAAACATTCATTTTTATTCAAGTAGATTATGGATAGTGAATTAATAGCAACTTGTATTTAGTATTTTACTTATACAAACTAACTGTATAGGACTATAGTAATCGAAATTATTAAAGTATTGCAAATGAAAATAAAATTAACTAAAAATATTCAGTGCAGTACATTTGACATTTAAACACCCGAAAGCAAATTATAGAGCCTGACTTAGGACTCGATTAATATTATAAATTAAGGAAATCTTGATTGGAAATACCATTTTTTCTGAAGTAAAAAGAAAAGGAAATATGTACAGTGCAATAAAGCAAAAGATTAGAGTATTAAAATAACAACAATCGTGGGTCATTTAATGGCACAGTTCATCCTCGTCATCATAAGACACATTGACACATTCTTCCGGCAATGATTAGGAGGCAAATATGGAGGCACATTTTGTTTTATCGTGAATAATTTCTGAAACGTTAAATATTGTTGGCACGTCAAAGCCCGAAATTTTTAAGACATTCCTGAAACATCCAGTAATTTCTAAAGCCCGACACGAGCAGGTAATGAATTCCATAGGATTGGCCCGTACCCAGCCCGATGGCTAGGCCCAGAAAATTTTGCTATTTTGCTATTTCGATTTTTTTTGCAAATCGCGAATCTATGAAAAATTTCGAGCATCTTTGAGAGGTGGAATATTTTCTTCAATCGTGTATCTCCGAGAACTGGGTGTGTGTACACACACACACACACATATATATGTATATATACACACGCAAGTAGTTGGTGCTTGCATTCAGCAAGCATTTCAGTCCGTATCTAATGTAACACAGTACGATTTTGAGGAAATGCAGTGCATCAGGAAGTCCATAACGTCACTAATATTTCCTGTTTGTGGATTTTGACGTCGTTATAGGTTTACGCCGTAGTTTGAAATTAATTACATTATAATACAATCCACTGATTCTCTTTAGTAGCACTAAATTAAAGCTATTATTATATACAGTTCATCAACCCCCATAATTGAAAGGAGTAACGTTATTTTATTTAATTACATATATAGAGTTTTAAAATTACGACGTCATCATATGTATACGTCTTTGGTTGAAATCATTGAGACCATAAGAATTTCCCTATTAAAAAGCATTTAAGCGATGCTATTATAATACGGATTGCCAATTCCCATTGAAAAGCATTGTCCTGGTTGCTATGATAGCTGAAGTTCTTTACTGTTGAGCATTTGCTTTTTTCCGATTAAAAACATATTTCTTCGTCAATTTGGCACCAATTTGAATTTAATCTTCAAAAATAAGAAACCGCATTTTTTTACCTATAGAATTGTTTTCGTCCCGAGTTTCTATCGGAGTTATAACTAATTTTAAAATGCAAATTTATAAAACTCTGCACAGATTTCCATGTTTTTCTTATGGAGGTTCGAAATGGAACATTTGGGTCAAAAAAACCCCACTAAAAATTAAAAAAATTGGAATTTTATATTTTTATAGTTGGCTGTACCTAATAACCCATCACTCCGCCAAATTTCAGGTCCGTAGCATATTTCCTATAAACGTGTCTGAATCTCCATTGTAACGGAGCTATGGCAACTGAAATATTTTTTCGGCACTCCACGCGGTATCCTAGAAACCATGCCATAGCGTCTTGCGCTTTCCATGATGGGAGATGAAACTTTGGACGAAGTTTCATTAGATTTGGCTGTAGTTACATCTACCATATTTTGCGCTGTCTCCTTGGTAACGACACTAAACTAACGCAAATGCCAAAATGAAAATTGATTTTTGACAGTATCTTGTTTATTTATCAAGATCAAGATCTTCTACACAGCATGACCTTTCCCAAAAGGACTCAACCAACTTTCTAAGTGGATTACTTCAAGATAAATTACGTTTGGAATTTTGCGCGCCAAATAAGAAATCATTTCTCGTGCGATTTAATAATACTGCTTAAGAATAGTATTTCACAATAAGTTCAAAAATGATACTTATAACATCGAGAATACAAATATGATTGAATTTAACACGGAATAAAATTTAAATTTAACATGGCCTTGATTAAAAGAAATTCCAAAGTGCGGAATCTGAAAAATGTTCCTTAAAATGGAGACTGAAAACAGAACAGAACAGCGGAAGACGCATGTTCATTTGGCCATCGTAGGAGTGAATGTATTAATTTTGCGCAACTAATATTCTGTACGTTTTCCACGATCAAGACATTCTCTTCAATAGTGCTACTTAACACGATTAATGAATACCCAAGGTAATCAAATTACGGCTATTGTTGCTCCGAAAGAGAGCGAAATGTATTGATGGGAATAAAAGAGGAAATGGCATTGTTGCCGGCAAAGGCTAACCCCATATTACGTAGAAGACTTATCTAATGCGAGTTGAGTAGTAGAAGCGAAGTGTGTTATAAATAATTCTAGAGTTCTGAGGTTTACTAGGCGACGCAGTGATGGCTCGCTTTACCACGCAGGAGTACGCAGGCGTACATTACGTGTATGGTGTGTGTGACGGAAATGCAGCTCAAGCAATAGAAGAATATCGGCGCCGCTTTCCGACTAAGAAAATTTGGTACTGGGTAGTTTTGCTAAAATTTATCGACCGATTTCAATTTTGGTCAAACTCGGACAACAATGAACACCACTTTTCATGAAGACCTACAATGTTCCTTTGTTTCAACTCGGGAACCGTGAGGCGTATTTAGATGAAATTTGGTATTGGGGCGTTTTGCTAAAATTGATCAGCAGATTCCAATTTTGGTTAAAATCGGACAACAAATACTACCACTTTACATGAAGACCTACATGTAGTATACCATGTTCCTTTGTTTCAACTCGGGAACCGCATTATGTATTTTGATGAAATTTGGCTATGGGAGTTTTGCTAAAATTAATTGACCGATTCGAATTTTGGTTAAAATCGGACAAAAATTACGACCACTTTACATGACCTACATGTATTTAACAATGTTCCTTTGTTTCAACTCGGGAACCGATTGTCGTATTTTAATAAAATTTCGTATTGGAAAGTTTTACTAAAATTGGTCGACAAATTAAATTCTGGTTAAAATCGGGCAACAATTACGACCACTTTACATGAAGACCTACAAGTAGTTGACAATGTTCCTTTGTTTCAACTCGGGAACCGCTTTGTGTATTTTGATGAAATTTGGTGTTGGGTAGTTATGCTGAAATTGGTCCACCGGTTCCAATTTTGGTGAAAATCAGACAACAATTACGACCACATTACATGGAGACCTACATGTAGTTTACAATGTTCTATTTCAACTCGGGAACCGCTTGACATATTGCGATGAAATTTGGTATTGGGTAGTTTTTGATTGGAGGCTTAGTTCTTATGGCTACTCACTCAAGGTTTTAACCACTCTTTCAGCCATAAATTTATTGGTAAAGCTTTACCAATAAATTTATGGCTGAAGGAGTGGTTAATACCTTGATTGGGTAGTTTTGTTGAAATTAATAGACCGATTCCAATTTTGGTTAAAATCGGACAATAATTACTACTTTACATGAAGACCTATGTGTATTTTACAACATACCTCGCTTGATTTTCATTAAATTCTCATCTGAGCGAAAAATATTGAGAACATTCTCAAAGAACGCATTTGGAAACTCTGTGTACTCCGAAATGGATTTTCTAGATTTTGACAAGGTTTTCTACACATAAGCACAACGCTATCATTTTAGATTTACGTATAAAATGTAAAAGTAACGCGCTATGGTTTTAGGTAAATCAACGTGACTCTGATGAAAAATTGTATACATGGAAGGAGATATTAAATACTAAAATTACCGGTACATTCAAAATTAAA
This sequence comes from Tanypteryx hageni, assembly GCA_028673005.1. Lineage (NCBI taxonomy): Eukaryota > Metazoa > Arthropoda > Insecta > Odonata > Petaluridae > Tanypteryx > Tanypteryx hageni. The sequence goes on along the minus strand of CM054116.1, from coordinate 125,284,843 downwards.
AAAGTTTTAAGACTGCTTATTTTCAGCTCTGTTCAAATGCAAATTTTTCTCTTTTTGAAGCATTAGTTATCTTTCTTATTGAATCATGGAAACAAGACTTGAAACGCCTATTGATCTAATGCACATTTAAAATTCCTTACTTGTTAAGTGCGTTTAATACAATGCCAACACGCGTATTACGCACAAATGTGCTTCGCACACGAAGCTCCATTTATCACCATTAGATTTCATTACGCTCTCCCCATTGACAAATTTCGCAGCCCGGATAGCCTTTAAAAGGTTGCAAAAACCAGATGTGAATTTTGGTCATAAAGCACCCACAATTCACCATAATTGTTTTTTTATAATCTACTGTCAACGAATAGTCAGGTTGTTATGGAGCTGAAATGCGCATCTAGCTTCTCAACCTTTTACGAATACTGGACCCACTTAATTAATAAATTGGACTTTAACCATTATACGTGCTTAATGACTGTATTTTAAATACTTCAAACATAAAGTAAAAAACTGAGCGTTTACGATATATGTAATTTACGGTGTGCAAAGTAATATTTTAACAAATTCTTAACAAATGTCCTTTATTGACTTTACACAGATTTTACTGCTTTGTATCATCACCCCGTATAAAAAGCGATATATTTTCTCTAGATGATGCTACGTAACGGTCCAAGTAAAAATTGTTTGTGCAGAATCTTCCGCAAGATTGGGCGTTGCGCATAAATATTGCGCTTGAGGCAACAAAGTAAAATGCCGCTCTGTATTACATCACGGAAACTTAGATAGACGGTGACAGTGGTGGGTGGTGCTGTCTACCTCACCCAACGCAGCGGTCCTACCTTTCTATTTTGTCTTTTGTAGCGTTCAATTACAAAAAGTTCGAATTAAGCTGTCAACTATTCTGCATTTATCTCTTCGACGTATTTTAAATTCATGCTTATTATGCACATCATGTGATTACTCGTACTTGCCAATGAAAGTGGTATAAGTGATAGCAACTCTTTTTATGTACCCACTTATCAGGATAGGAAGGCAATGGACAGAATGGTGAAACAATATTAATTACTCTTGTCGCTTCTATTACAAACAAAATAGAACCACATGGAGAAGATTATGCCTAATCGGAACTCTATTAAAATAATCAGACAAAAACTACCACGAAAAAAGAAGAATGGAGTTAATCTTCTGGTACATAGTTCACTCACCGATAAATACGTACACTGCATTCAGTAATGTAAAGCGTTATTACTAGAACCATGTATTGGAAAATTACCAATGATAAATGCAACTCAGTAGTTAAAAATATGTACCGTTACCACCATATTATATCGAAAATCACGGCATTTTGAGTAGTTAAAAATATGTACCGTTACCACCATATTATATCGAAAATCACGGCATTTTGAGTAGATTATCTCCTTGAACGATTTCAAAAATAAGAAATGAAATATAAAAATTTTTAAAATGAAGTGCTTATCTTATGTATCTTTAAAAGCCTTAAAAATTTCATGTAAAACCAGATGCAAATTTCTGCTATAATTCAGTCTTATTCTGTGGTGATTCGCCGAAAATAGATTCTAAAAATTTAGCAATCACCACCCCTCCAAACTGATGCAATTCTCACCACACCATCCTCTCCCTTTTCGTCTCTTTCCACCGGAATACACACACATTTACCTCCCTTCCTTAAGTATAAGGAAGGGAAAATACATTTTTTAGTAGATTAAGAGATTATTAATGGACCTTATAAAATCCGCTTGGATTTGCTCAAGTGTTATTCTTCGACTCAATTTTCTTTCCAGCCAGGATTAATTGGTGTATCCAATTAGTCTCGTTACATGCGAGGCATTGGTATTGGAGGATAAAGGAATCGATTCCATTAAACGCTAACAGAACGGGAGGCGATCCCACGCATACGTCGAGTGAGAAGAGAACCAACGGAGAGATAAAGAGGAGGGGGGGGGGAGAACGTTTCCATAAATATAGCTGCATATAGATCTCTTTTGGTTTCTCCCGCACACGTATTAATCCAAGGACCTTGTTAATGACGGACTTTATTCATAGGTGGGGTCGGAATTTCAATACTCCCACGAAATCCGAACGATCCAGACTCCCACGTCGCGACGCGTCGCGCCTCTAATCGCTGGGATAATATTAGAGGGCGCAGATGTATGGATGCAGACATGGGCGCCACCTCCACGCCTCGCGCCTCCCCACCCACCGCCGCTCCCTTCACCGCGCCCTTCACCTCTCCTCCCAATTACTCCTTCCCTCCTCGCTTTCCTCATTTCCGCTTGATTTTCATATTAACAAAATTCTCTTGACATATTCTGTATCACCTGATGATGACACTAAGCGTCGACACCTAGGTCGTGCTAAAATATAATGAATAATGGGGAGGGGCAGACAGGCGGTCAGACAGACGGTCAGACAGACACAATGACAAAACAATGAACCTATTTCCATTCTGGGAAGTAGGCTAAAACAAGTGGAAAATTACGTTGTTTTATTTCATATTATGGAATTATTCCACAAAATTACTCCATAAACAATTGAAAAAATAGTCTCACATTCACATAAATGTCTTTCTCTTTTTTCCCCATTTGATTCTCATCCGATATCTCTCAACTGTTCCTCTCTCTCTCTCTCGCTCTCTCCTCTCACACTCCTCTATTCTTCTCCTCCACAAGTGTCTATCTTACGGCAATTATCATTTACACCTTTATCTTCCTTAATTTTTAATCTCGTGCCCTCTCTTTCTACACTTTACGTCGTATGTCTCCCATATCATCTCTTCTCTTTCTTATCGCCCCTCGAGTACATATCCTTCTCCTTTTCTCTCTCCATATCTCTCACTCTCCCACTTTCATTTTTTCACCATCTCTAACTCTTATTCTTTCTCTGTATCTATTTTCCCACTTTCCTGTCATGTTCTGTTTCTCTCTTCGAGTGTGAGGGTGCGTATGTGTATTTTTGGCTAATCAACATCTTGGATTATTATGGCCATTGCTTCTTCCACACGGAACACATATTCACAAGAGAGGAGGGAAACCCGGTGCCGGCATTAACCTAAGAGCACCAAGGGGGCCAACGGCTTAACGTCTTCTCCAAAGGACGGAACGCTGACTTAGCGCGGTCTCCTCAAACCACACAAACAGGGGGCCGGGCGACCTTAAAAAAAAGCCTACTTTCACAGGAATCGTGCCTGCTGCCCTTTCCAGTTGCAGGCGAGTAGCAGCCAGCGTCCTAACCACTACACGACCGGCACCCCCTATATCTCTCCGACTCTCTCACCTCTCCTCTCTTCAGTATTCTTTCTACCATCTACCCTTTCTACCCATCCATCACATCCATCCTTTCTTCTCATTCGTATCCATCTCTTTCATTACCTCCCACTTTCTCTCTTTCACACTTTCGCTTTCCTCCTCTCCATATCAACCTCGCTTGTTTGGCAATTCGCGGAAAGGATTAAACGCATGCGAGTGGGAAGCAACGCCAATCGTGACGACACACACGCATGCGCGCTTGCGTGCACACACACACGCAGAACACACGCACACGATCCAAAAAGTCCCAAGGCAAAGGTTACACGCTGTTTCGTATTCTTTTTTTCAATCACGGTGGTCGATTGAATGTTTTCGCCGTTAGCGAGGGTGCGTCCGGACCAAATCCGGATAGGTTACCAATTAAAACTCCGCCGAATCACGATTCCTCATATCCGTTGGAATTGATTCGTCGATAGATGTAAATTAATAGCGATTGCTTGGCCCAAAACCTTTCCCCCTAAAGGCTTGAAAAAAGAATCTCGGAGCGGTTTTGATGTTCCAACTCATCATCATCGGTTTTTCCTCCTTTTCCCTCGGTTTCGCAAACCTCCTTCTCCCACAACCCTCGCCGTCATTTCAAACTTTACTCAGAATCCCCGTTTTTCTCCTTCCCTCCTCTCGCTACTTCTTCATATTTCGCTCGATATGCCGCCCTCAATATTGTATTCCCTCACAAAAATCCTCCCTCGGCATTGCTTTTTATCCTAAACACGTTCACTTAATATGCGTCTCAACCGCGAGTATCCAATCTATTTGCGAAGCACTAGAATGTTGCAGAATTGCTTGTGTCGTCCCGCGTGTTTTTGCAATGCGTCATCCGCCATTGTCGAAATTCCCTGGCGTACGGTTTTGCGATGGCGGGAGTCTGCGGAGAGCGAGCCGTACGCGCGCAGCATTCTGGGATGAGCAAAACCTAAACGGTTTCAGCATACGCGAAAATGGTATGCTCCAAATTTTGACAAAAATATCGCATCAAAGATAAAAACGCATGCAACGTGGTCAATATTAAATAAGATGCGGCTAGATTATTCCACTAGTTATTTTTCGTCGATATGAAACTCGTTGAGCTGGACGAGAGTATTAAGATCTGTTTAATTTAAGAAGACATTTTATGCTCAATCTGCTCATGTGCATTACATTTATGAGATTCAACCCCAATAATATAGAAACGTGTGAAGAACAAGTGGAGTTAAAAGTCAATGCAAATTCTGCTTCCCTAGCCGCTGTAAATACTGAGGTATTATTCCTAAAAAAAGAAGTCTTTTTCTACAGTGGATTCCGCCTGATTTCTATAAAGCAAGAATATAGTGATAAAAGTTGCGAAAATCTAAGTTGATCTCAGTTTCCCAAATAGATATAGGTAGTCTACAAAATTTAGGCATAAATAAGGGGGATTTGAAATATTTCTCTGCTATAAAATTTGAATTAATCACTACCAACAAATTATATCGAGTAATTCAGTAATTCAAAACTGGAATAGGCTCTCAAAATAATTTAATAATAATTTCACAACACATACACTCAATTATTAGCAGATCAATATTTAAAAAGACTGACCTGTATTCATAAATTTTGAAATTATAATCCATTCCTGGTGGGAACACAGAATTTGCATTATCCCATATGAGAGCTATTGCTCATGGGTATTGTTGGATATCATGTTTTTCAATGAGAGTTTAACCGAGGTATTGCGACCCCACCCACAGTAAAACTTGTAATGGAAGGCTTTGATGCGGTCTGATCCTTGAGAATACTCAGACGTTGTTTTTTTCTGCCTCCATCTAATATTACTTTGTATTTATACCCGCATATTAAACCATGAAGTGATAATTTCCTTAATTAAACAACGTTTTTGACAAGAATAGAAAAAACATGTGCAGGATTGTTTAGTTCCTACTTGCTTTAAAAACATTTAAACCTTAAAAGCGCATTTCTAGATTCATTAACTTTCTGTATGCCAGCATACTCAAAAGAACACATACAGAAGTTTTTGGTAAACATCTATCAAATTAATACGTAGAATACATCCATTCGCGCGCTATTACATAAGACGGACACCCATTTTTAAGGTAAATTAACCCTGTAATCCTTAACAGGATCGTTGAAAATGCTCCCGAAAGCGAGCGTCGGCCAGAAACGATTTTCCCTTAGTGGGTCCACGAGATGAGGATTGAAAGCACTACCGCTTTGAGGGTATACTATTATTAATGCCGCAAGTGCAACAAAGAACACCACTGCTGAGGCAAACGTTAGAAGTGGTGGCCTCGTGAACACGCTCCTCAAGTCAACAAATGCGAAAACTGAATTTAGCGTCGGCTGAAGAATTCGAGATCTCCTTACAATCACCGTGAAGCGTAAATAAAAGACGAGAGAAAAATGTAATGCGCTTTAACGCGAAAGAATCAATGTTAAAGGGAAGAAACCCCATCCCATCCGCAAAGTAAACTGGTTACACCTTGAAAAAAAATCGCTACGATATACATTGCACAAACGTTCTCATGTACTACGGATGCATCTGGTCTCACTAAACTTTTTTCCCTGACTCAAAGAAACTCCTATTACTAAAAAAACAACAAAACCGCAGAAAATGTCTTCTTCAAGTAAATGGTATTAAACATTCATTGCGTAATATATGCGTGAAAATCAAGCTTGATAAATTATACTATGCATAATTATAAAGTATTATGCGGATTGGCGAAGGCACATAGGGGCTCAAGAACTACTGCTGAAAAATGTAATATTGTTGACATAACAGGAGAGAACTAGGCATAATAATCGATATATTTTACTGACGCAAAACCGTTATTTTTGAGAAATATGGCTTATGCGGTGTTGTTTATGACTAAAATTTTTATACCTGAGTGAATTTGATTCAAGTCTTTAGAGCTTTTTTATAATAAATCGACATTTTGTGAAAAAAAAAACATGATGAGTGACATCGTTTTTCTCTTTACAGTTTCTATTCTGGATAATGTGATGTCTAAATACGAAATATAATTTGATTCTGTTAAACAGTCTATGCTATAGAGCCTCACGCTGACAGACGGCTCGCCGAAAGTCACATTTTTTGGACCCGGGGACACATAAAACGTGTATTTCCGTCAAAATCTCGAAGATTTTTTTTCGCGATAACAATAATTTATTTACATACCATGTATATAAGAAAGTAAAAATTACCAATTCCAGGAAACGCATTCCATCATTTTAAAACAAAAAAGCGAATTTAACTGATGCAGGATACTATTGTCGCTCGGCGTGTTTTATAAGCAATATCTACAGAAGAACGAATGGCAGGTTAAATAACGCCACGTTTACGAAATAAGCTTATTAAAACCATCCGGAATGTAACGGTAAGTATATTTAGAAGCAGCGAAGAGTTTCTCTCTCACTCTTTCCTTCTCTTTTCGTTCAACTCATCTAGACATACCTTTAGAAAGCACTTAAAAACAAAGCAAAAGAGAGGTGTGTATGGGAAGTTCTTCGTAGGCAATATGGAATTTGAGGAAAAAGCATAGGTTGAGCGTGGGAAGATATCAAGAGAGAGGGATAGATCGAAATGGAGAGAAGGTTAGGTTAGAGAGAGAGAGAGAAATTAAAAATGAATAAGGCAGGTGAGGAGAAGAGAGGGAAAGAGAATTAACAGCGAGGAAGATGAGGGAAAGAAGATGGAATAAGAGTGAGGGAATGAGTGGAAGATGGAGAAAGAGAGAGACAGAAAGTGTAAGAGAGCGAGAAGAGGAGAGACAGAGAGGGAGAGTGTGCGAGAAGAAGAAAAGCAAGTTGAAAGGGCGCGGGTACAGAAGCGAGGGAGACTTGAGTGGCAATAAGGCGCAAGTGCCCGTATATGGTGGAACAAGAGAGCGAGCTCTGGGGATTATTTTTTTAAGAGGCGTGAGTGACATTTGATCCGGGGCTTATTTACCAAAATACTCCTAAACACTCATATCTTTTGGCGTCTTGCTGAAGATATCGTCGCGCTCAGTATTTTATCTAGCGGGTACACATATATCCACGCTATATATTTCTCCAAGGTCGGATATACTTTTTTGTGCTATTCTTTGTGACGCAATTTCCCGCATCCTTTCCCGCTGAATTTATTAGATTATTGCTACGATTAACATTCTTTCGCGATTATTACACTGAGAGAGTAATCCAACTCCCGCATCGGTAAAAGTCTTGTGCTAACACGTTCCCCCTTTTAGATGCAAATTAGCCGTTCTCTGTGATACATTCCTTAAAATCTCACAAAGGTGCGAGAGAGAAGATGGGCGTTTCGAGTCATCATGTGAGTTCGATAATTCACCCGTAAAATTATGAAGTGCTTCGACTTTTCCATGATTCAAATTGTAAGGCAGGCATGTCAAACTCGAAGAGGCGTCTGGGCCGCATTAATGCGATGAATGTTAGAGAAGGGCCGCATTAAAGCGATGGGTGTTAGAGAAGGGCCGAAGTTGTTTAATGAGGGCCAAAGCTGGAACGATAGACTTTAGCTAGAAGATTGGACACCTATTTTGCAATTAAAAACAATCATTTAGAAAATGCGTTCCATTGTGATTCGGTAATTATGAAAAATACCGTCTCCTTTACTTTAAAATAAATCATGAAATCCCACAAAATTTACTTGAGACAAAAATGAGCTATCGGGTCGCAGTTAGGCACAGAAAGGGCCGCCTGTTTGGCATGCCTGTTGCAAGGCATTACATTAGCACTAAAGCCTTTTTCCTTTCGCAAAGGTGATATTGCGTTATCCGGTGGTGCAGTAGGTTCTCTCGGTGTCCATGCTCTCCAACGTCTTCCTCCGACCCTCCTAAGCCTTTGTACCAAACTTACGGCGGAAAGTAGGCTTGTAGAAGCGGTACAAGTTGAGCGAATCTGTGCAGCGAAATTCAGTCATCGGCACCGCTGATCCTTTGTTTAGCCTCCGAATTCCACTTACGGGTTCCATTAGCGCCAATTTTAAAGCGGATGTGTGTTCCAGCGTCAATCGGAGACCTCTTTCACGCGGAAAGGAAAAGGAAAGCAAGGAAACGAAATTAGATCGATGCTTACCTCCCCGACAGATCCTTTCCCTAAAGTTCGCGCGCGTATTCTCTCGCTCAGCACGAGATTGGACTCCGCGTCGTAATTGAGGCGTAGGCAAACAACTGGGCCTTCCGCCGGAGGACGACCGAAACTCCTTTCTTGCTCGTCTCCGCGCTTAAAATTGCCCCAAATCGCCTCGTTTGTCCGCAGCCTTCAACCGGAGGCATTTCGGAATGCGGCCTGCGAAATCGGCCGCCCTTTCTCTGAAACGTCATACCACCCTCTTCCTGCTCCTCTCCCCTTTTCATTCACTTCTTAATTCTTAATATTCTCTGTTTATCGAGAGTTCTCGAATGGAGAAGACGCTTTAGCGGTTGACTGCCAGTAGAGAAGAACCCAGAGAGAGGGTGAGGTCGCGGCGGCAATGACGTCGTTTTGGCTCTGTTGTTTACACCTGAGTTTCCTCGAGCCGCACGCACATTTATATTTCTTGGTATTTGTTAAGTGACAAGTCTCGTAAAAGAAGGAATATTTTTTATTGCAACGTATGACGCCAAGTGCATTAAATGTCTTATCGAAATAGGGCAAGAAAAGATAAGAAAAATTAGCTTAAGGTAATTTATGCAAAGAAAAGATTAAACTCTTTTATACTCGGAGACAAGTCTCGTAAAAGAAAAGGAATATTTCCCAAAAATATGTTGTCAGTTGCATTTAGTGGTGTCTTATCGAAATAGGTCGTGTAAACGACACGATAAGAAAAAACTTCCCCGGGAAAATTGCTTCAAATTATGATTTAATCCCATTGAACAACCAAACAACTCTTATCGTTCGCACAATGACAGAGCTTTCGCTGAAAAAGATCTTTCATCTTGACATCAACACTTTAAAGCAACATTTTTTCTAATTCAGCTTCCAAACCCAATCAAAATTTTTGCCGAAACGCATTTCATTTTATACGCGAAATGAAAATTTTCGCCATCGGAGTAGAAAAATAGTTTTTCGTCATAACAAAGACCCTTTTAAGGCCGACACAAATTAAATTCAAGCGATGATTATGCTTGGGTTGATATACGAGGAAGAATTAATAAATCGGAGTCAATTGGAAAAAATGATCGCGAATTTATGTATGTGTATTTTTGGCTAATCAATCTCTAGGATTATTATAGATCGCGAATTTAAGAGGCGATCAAATAGAATATGTTGCCCGAGGAATCATCAAAACCTTCTCGAAGAATTTTTAAAAACTTTTAAATAAGTTCACTAGCATGAGCTCAAGAGAAATTTCCCCTTTGGTAAAGGAAGAGGGTGAAAGTACAGTGAGGTAACCTGGAGATCCATGACCGTTGAGATAGGCGTGAAGAACTATGAAAACATTGAACACCATATGCCGAGAAATATTGAGTTATATATAGTAGTATGTAAACTTTATCTTTGTCATATTGTACATTCACTTTTGTATTGCCATCTAGCCGTTAGCCTAACTGTAGCACATATTTCAAACAACAATAACAATACTATCGCCTTGTTTATTCTTCTTCACTCTCATATGGTTACGGTTAGGTGGAAGAAGGGGCCATATGACCTCAACCTCGCCATATTAAGGATATATAAATAAATAAATATGGGAACTCCGTTAGACGAGCTATTTTTATCCCTAATGTTACCTTCAAAACCACATTACGACCGGTGTTCATAATGGCAGGCTATTATAAAAATAGTGTTATGTTTGGACGGAGCTATATTTTCGGATCGGGTTCGCATTTAAAGCTCACTTTTCCGCGGCGTCATCGCACTCTCAGTCCTCTCCGCCCAAGTTCCCAAAGTGCGTTTTCTTGCCCTTTTCTCGCTCTTCTTTTTGCAACAGTCCGGCACTAAAATTGGACAAAGAGTATTTCCGCGTCGAATCGGAAGCTATGGCGCGATACGAAGACCTTCAGGAGGGCGCACTTTGTTTCGCCTAGGCGTTCTTTGCTTGTTATTGCCCCGCGGGGAGGGGGAGGGGGGCGGGGGGAACGCCCCGAGCGGCGGGAAGCGCGTTCGGAAAGTGGATCACGCAGCGCACCGCCGCCGCCTCCTATCGAATGGGAACGGAAAAGTTCGTGTGTTGCTCACGCCGAGCGGCGTGATGCGATACGGATGGGTTAAGGGGTGGGAGAAGAGGGTAGAGAGAGGGAAGGAGGTGGAAGAATGGTCAGGGGAGGAGGTTGAGGGAAGGTGGTTCCCAACCTTTTCCAAGTGGCTAGCGTCGAGTTGTATTTTGGTACATCAAGTGAGCACCAAGCTGAATCCTGAGCACCACCATATTTTTGCGAACAAATAATGATCGTAAATACTAAAATCAAACCAACATCAATGTTCTTATATACGTTTAGAAAGAAAGCAACTAATCATATTTGAATGTTTTAGTTATTCATTTATTTATTCATAAATTCACACACAGCGAGTTTGCAAATTTACAGTGAAATAGTAACAGGAAACGCAATTTAAGCATCGCAAAAGTGCACAACCAGGCTGCCAAAGAGCGCAATCAAGCTGCCTAAGAGCAAGGCGGTGCAAGCGAGCACCAGGTTGCGGACCCCTGGTACAGAGGATAGAAGGGATACGAATGGGGGAAGGAGTGAGTGGGTGGGAAATGGAGAAGAGGGGAGAATGGTGAGGAAGTTGGAAGTGGAAAAGAAGAAAGATGGGGCAAGTTACTTCTCGCGACCCTTTCTTTCCACACTATTTCTTATTATTCCTACCTTGCAGGCCATATTTTGACGTGACCTTTTGGTGCCGGATATCCAGCGAAAGATTTCGAAGAAATCCCTAAAATGACGCGATCCTAGAGAGAGAGAGAGAGAGAGACGGTAAAGGAAGGAAGAAAAGAGGGAATGAAAGGAGAAAAAGAAGAGGAAGATGGAATGAAAGGATAGATAGATAAACGTAAATATTTGGGCGAGATTGAGACTAGATAATCTCTTCAACCATGTAACCCAATGTCAGTTATAAATAAAAAGAAAGTAACTAACAAATAAATAAAAAATACATGGTGCATAAATACAATGTACGGATAGGAAAGGTAAAGAGAAATGGATGAAAAGAAATGATGAGGAGAGTGATAAAAGAAAGGGGAGAGGAGGAATGGAGGGGATAATGTGTATGAATGGTTTGGACCAGGGGTGGCCAACCCGTGGCACGCGTGCCACTAATAGTACGCGAAGCCCTCGTCAGTGGCACGCCTTCCGATTTGGAAAAATAACTTTAAGATATTATGAAAAAGATTTGCAAAAATGTTAATGTTAACATACTAGGATTTACATTGTAGCTCTTTGAAAACAAACCGAGTTTCTTCTTTAACCCCATGATTAGAGAACGTATTCAAAATAATTGTGTAATACTTTTTAATCACTGTTTTCCAGAACGTGCACTATATTTCAAAAGAACTCACCGACTCCTACACCTACTTTCGATAGTCTTTTAGCTTCACACCTTTATGTTAATTTTGAGTAATGTGCTCCGTACGCTAGTCTTGAGTAACCTATGATTATGTTGTATACTTTATTTTCTCGTTACTTGATTTATATTCGTAAGTTTAACCCCTTTAAACAAAATATTCCTCAATAAGCTCAGTTCAAATTCGAAGTCGAAAAGGAAATATGAAGATGATATTGCTCTCTAGTAAGTTAACTTAGCTTGGGAAGAAAAGCATTTTCTTTACAAAGCAATAAGGTGCAAATCCAGTGTGTTTTATTTGTGGTGTATATGTTGCTGTGTCTAAAAAATTTAATTTAGAAAGGCATTTTTAGTAAAAGCATTCCGAGTTTGGATTGAATTATCCTGATGGTTATACTTTATGTGCAGATTTAAGTTCTGAAAACAAAAGTGCGCTGTCTGGACAACAGCCATTTTTTCAGAAAAAGTGAGGAATTGAAAATCGTGGTATGAAATTTCTCTCTCTCTTTCTCGTAAGCAAAAGCTGTGCTCTGATGGAGAAGGGATTGTAAAAACAAGTCTTTTGACGTTCGAAAAATATAGTGGTGACCCACCCAAAAGTAAAAAGAATGGTTTATGACATCGCGCTTTCAAGAAATATTGTGATCAGGAGAATAAATGATGTGTCTGATAATGTTGACAAACAAAACACTTCTCTTTTATCCGCATGCAAATAATTTTCAGTAGTTCTTGACGAAAGTTGCGATAACACTGATACGGCTCAGCTCTGTGTTTTTGTGCATGCCGTGTGCGTAGGGAGAGAGGGAGGATCGCTCTGCCTTGGACCACAACTGGGCGGCACGCGACGCATTTTCGACCTAATATGTGGCGCAACACAAAAAAAGGTTGGCCACCTCTGACCTTAGAATGATAGAGGTGAATGGGTTTAAAAGAGCCGAGGATCAGTGCAGGAAGAATGAAGCTGGAAATATTGCCAGAGTAAAATAACAATGTTTTTTTTACGACATGATGATTCCCTCTGGCCTACGCGCAATGGGTATCTGAGAGGCAGTGCAATGAATAGCTGGTCAGTTTAAAAAATATTATGACGTCTCTCTATTAAAATATTTAAACCGCTTTCACGTTTTCGTATTTTAATTATACATATTTTTAAATGTAAGAACAGATCGACTGCGCACCTAGTGACACCAAGCGGCAGGAAAATGCAATAATTGAGAAAACAAACAACGCCATATTGAGTTTGATTGTAAGATCATAATTATTTAAATTGGCTTCATAGAAATCCCGGACATAAAAAAACTACATGAAAAGGAGGGAAAAAACCTAGTGAGATTAACAAGGCAAAAAGAATGCTGCAAGAAATGAAAGGGAAACATCGGAGCAGAGAAAGAATATATTGGAACGAATGAAAAAAAGGTAAGGACGGAAAGAAAATGAAAATAAAAAATTCTGGAAAGATTAGAAAAGTTCAAAGTTGTGAATTTCGTGTAAATAAAGAAAGAAAAGAACAACGAGAAGCGCGTTCAGTTAAGTTAGGGGAAAATCAATCACGACGTTTGGCAAACGAAACCAAAGGGGCGCAAGTTAAACGTATATAGCAGTTAAGATTAAATCGATCTCTACATCTTAACAAATTCGCCGATCAAATTTGTTGCGTTTGCAAGAAACGGTGTTTTCAATTCGAATGTAGTTACTTCTCATTATCAGCTTTAAGGAACAATAACAGAGTTAATTTGCCTTACGTATTGGCACTTGAGCTTAAAGAACCAGATAAACTTCTGTTATGCAACCGAAGTAAAACATTTTACCAAAGTAATACGAAAGAATGCCCTTCACGAGCTTATTGCAACAACATGGATATACCAGATGAAATATTAAGTTTGTCAGCCGTAGAAAAACGCTTGATTTCCCGTGATATTCCTTTTATAAAAATTATAAAATACGATGGCAGATTTGGGCAATATGGTTCAATATAAGCTACAATATAAATGTCTATATTGAATAGTAATATTTTATGCAAGTTCATACATGACAATTTGATCTCATTGTAATCTTTTTATATAATTACCCAATGTCTGTCCGTCTGTCTGCCCGTCCGTTACCCATTTTATTTCTTTAACAGTTTGCCATAGAAAAATGCTGTAAAAGCCATTTTGTTTCTGCCAACTAGGAGACCCCAGAAATACTATTTTCGTTTACGGAAGTGTCCCGGATTTGACTCCGGAAGACGATTATATTTTTTCATATGTTTACAGAGGAGTTTTGATTTTTCAAGGTGCAAGGCATATTTCTTTCATTCATTAAAAACGTAAATATGGACCGAATTTCTCCTTTTTTGCTTTATTCGACGGCTAAAACTAGAAAATATCTTATACTTGTAATGTTTTAATGTTGCACGGAATAATGTCTCAGAAACACGCATTTCTTTTCGAAATGTTATGGCTTTTTCGTACTCTTTCCGGGTGTTGCCAAGGCGACCCGTATTGTTGCTTCAAAAAGCCAAAATAATTGCGTTATCCGCTTCGCGCTGTTTATGAAGCCTCGTAATGATAGTTGTAGTAATGTCAAACTTAATAGATTGCACCGTTAATAATTAAAGATTATTATTATTTTGTAAACTGCGTGTGGGCTGTGGGCATTTTTAACGATTGATCAAAAGAAAAAAATCTCCTTTCTTTATCTCAATACTGGAATGTGACATTTTTCGTATGAGAGAGACAATTAAAATTGCACATATGAATTATAAAAACAAACATGACATTCAAAATATCTGTTGCCTAATTTTATAAGCAGAAATTGGCTATTATTACTTTTAAGCATGCAGATTTCTGACTGACTTCGCAAAAGTTTTTGTGGGTGCCACTAGTAATTATAAATTCATTTCACTAAAAAGTATAAAATAAATTTTTGGGTCCCAGAAAATATCTGGATGTTAAGGATATTTTTCATTAGATATAATCATGAATCTCTTTTAAAAAGATGTATGGCAAATGTTGATTAAACAAGAATTTTTCAGGCAATTTATAATGTAGTGATAATTTAATAACATATGCCATACATCTTTTTTAGAGATTCATGATTATATCTAATGAAAATTTTCCTTAAGATCTAGATATTTTCTGGGACCCAAAAATTTATTTTATTCTTTTCAGTGCGCTTTATAAAAAAGAGTATAAATTAAAATTTTTATATATTTTTTATTTGAACTCCAATCCAAGGTCCACTTTTATATAGAATATTCTATCAAGGAAAAATTTTCACGACAGAGAGAGAGAGATGGGACGCATTCATTAATTCCGTTTATTCCGCGTTCTTTCATATTCACGTTCAATATTGGATCACATTTATCTGGATCGTCAAAAATAGCCGAATTTTTCATTTACTACTAACAAAGATCAACGTTTATTCTAATGTCGACATTATTTATATATTTTCAAACTATGCGTTCACGCGACGTTTGGCAGAATAAATTCTTTGTTTCGCCAAATGTATTCCTAGGGCTTCAAACATCAGTGGGGCACATTTTAATTATAACGTTTGGGTTAGACTCTATGACTACACTCTATGCGTATAAATCGACGACTCGGAATATTACGAGAGTTGAAAAAATCGTACCGAAGACAAGAGTTCGAGTTGATTCATTATAGAATTCTTCGAAAGTCATTAAATGGTTATTTATTACTTTTGGAGAATTATATATTATCAGTATGATCTTAGCCATAAAACGAGCTTGATAATTTTTTGAATGGTAAGTACGAATTATTTGCATATCAGACAGCTGTATACGTAACAACTCACGGATTGCAAGAGATTAAATACTGTTGGTACTAATCGCGTTGAGAGTAACCAAAGTTTAGATATTTAACGATAATTAAAAATCTATAGTAATAAAAGTCCTTGGGACCTATTTGTTTATTTGCTTGTTTGCTTAAGTTCAACCCGCTATACACAGTTGCCTAGCGGTCACATGATCAAGTCCAAAAATTAACAACATACAAAGAAAACAGAAATTGCAGAAGATGTGCATTGACAGATACTACATACATATACTTATATGATTATGTACATCGTAATGATTTCCAACATTTCTTACTTAAAAATGCCTGATGAGTTAGCAAAAGTTTTAGGACGCAAAAGATTTCAGTAATAATTTATAAACTAAGGAAACATGTTAAGTATTTGTTTTAACAGGTATAATACAGTTATGATAAATTCATTTGTATTATAGCCTACACTTTCACATTTGACTGTATAAAATGCTCCCACACAAAATCGATGGATGACGTCGCAATTAATCACCGGTACGAAAAACTGAAAAATATGTAAAAGTAAATTAATGCAAATAGATAATCACTATTTATAAGAAATTTGATATACTTTTATCACAGTTACAATTTGCAATAGTAGATTTTATTTTAATATTTCGGATATGCTATCTAATGCGCTATAAGGCCGCCGATGGACGTAGGAGGCAAATATGAAAAAGAAACTTAACGATGTATGTGATAGGCGCTACCATCGAATATTACGCACTCATTCCACGTATATTGATACATATACACAATATATATATATATATATATATATATATATATATATATCACTATCACCTGTCCCACTTGAATTTCTTGCTATGTAGAGATTTCCTACTTTTACAACTCGAGCCTCTGAGGTCACCATAAAAGTAAAATATTTTTTGGAGAAACAAAACCTAGAATAGTATAAGTTTTTAGAAAGATAAAATCATTTTTCTACGTTTGTTGACTTGCATAAAGATGCCATACCGTTTATAAGATGAAATTTAATTGGAGATTTCGGATACGCTACCGAATGCCCTAAAAGATCGCCAACGCACAGCGTTTATGGGCACATTAAATTCAAAAAAACAAATAAACATTTCTTTACCTAGTCTGCTCCGCATGTACGTACCTCCTGTCTCGCTTTATAGACGAAAAGAGTCGAGCAAGTTGGCTAGTAATAGTAACTGAAATAAAAAACACGAATTCGATCAAAATATTTTGTGCGTATATGTGAAAGATTCCCGATTCCTTAAAAGTGCTCAAAGGAACACGTGACCAATGGCAAAGGAAATGATCATCCGGTTTGTAGAGTGAGTTACTTCATGTTCACCAAAAAAAACGCATCATAACATTCGTTGTGTAACTTATTAATAAAAATATTTCCATGTTGACTACAGCTATTACTTGCAGCATTGATTTTTTGTATAAGCATTGCATTTTAGTACAGACATCTTGTTTTTTTAATGGACTTGATTTAAAAAAGTTGATTTCATTGCATACGTAAAAGTCAAACAGTATCATCAGATTCCATCAAAAACGAATTCTAGAAAACTCACAACAATTAAATGCAAATATCTCTATCATGAGATAAAATGGATATTTCATTACTATGAACTTCTCGCAATAACTACTTTATTAGCGTGTAATGCGGCTTCCTCAGACTTTTTAATTTACTTACGTTTTGAGTTCAGATAAAAATTTCACGCAAAAATTATAACAAACTCATATATTTCGCAATACTTTCTATATCAGCTAAACAGTAAAGTACTATATTATATAATGCGAGGCAAAAAGAGCCATCAAGGCAAAAGAAATTAAATGAACTTCCCAAGCACGTTTCAACTGAGAGTAAGGCTATTATACATTTGATATAAATATTTTTAACCACATATTAGTCAAAACAAAATTATTTTAAGACCGTTAATAATAACACAGTCACTACTTATCGGAAACAATTCTAAATTTAGCGGTGACGCCATAACAGATTATTATTCGCAGCGGAGGCCTCGTACAAAAACACGTTATGAATAAGAAACACTACAGAATATTTTCTTCGACTGAAATTATGCGGGCGCAGAGATAATGAAACTTGAGTAATGTGGGAACTTGCTGAGGGGCGAAAAAAGAAATTACTTGTGCGGGTCTGAAAAACAAACGAATGCGATTGTGTGCAGCCCTAAACGTGGTGCAAAAGAGTGATCTAACCGATGGCACAGAGAGCGTAAGAACATGATGCGTCGTCAAGGAGATTTTGTTAACGCAGCAGTCCAATTTTCACTAGCTGCTGACTAATAATTAAGCTAGACGAATGGCGAGGGAAACATTATGATTGCATTGAAATTTAATATGAACTGACCTATGAAAATGAACAATGAATGTGTTCTGATGCTAATATATCACATAAACATGAACAGTATATGGTAGCTCGTAATCACTTTGGCTCCAAGTTGAACAGTTGTATAAAACTCCTTAAGCCAAAAAAATTGTAGGGTAAGCCCTATGCATTTCGCCCACTAAGTGGGCGAAATGCATAGGGCTTACCCTACAATTTTTTTGGCTTAAGGAGTTTTATACAACTGTTCAACATAAACATGAGATTATTAAAAAATGGAATGGCTTAATGTAATTATTGAAGTTTGATGCATAGCTACTTCCATTTTCAATTTTGATGCGTCACATTACCATTCACTCTCTTCTGCCATGATCATCAAACTCACAATGACGCTGAGCGAGTTATTTCAATGTTTTACGCTGTGAAATTGCATTTCGTTACATTAGTTGCATTGCCATCTGTTTGCCGCCCGTCGTAGTTCACCATAAACTCATTGTTAACATTTCCTCTTCTACTAACACGTTATAAACTGCAGATGTGACAGATCGTAAAACAAGTCACTTTATAATCTACGTCACAACGCAATTAATTAATGGGGAACGAAAAGAATAAAGGACGAGAATTTATGTTTTTAAGGCGAAAATAATCGTAGGAACAATTTTAATAAGAATCTTTTGACTTTTTGTACCAACATCATTTTTAGAACCCCTAGTCGTCATAAGAATGTAATAAATAGTTATTTCATTTAAAGAAGTTTATAACAAACCGAGGAACTGAAATACACAACTGCTGCTAACCAATCATTACCTAATTGAACATTCATTAAATGCATTCGCGTATGCTCCATCACTAGAGGCCTAAATTTATTGCTATAATTAATAAATTAAGCGATGACATCTTGCGGCAGACCGTAAAACAAACGGTAAATCGGCACTGCGCTATAAACCTCGTCAAAAATTATTGTGACTGATTCGCAGAGCAGAACCGAAGAAATAACTGGAAGCGTAGTCCGCTGCAGGACGGATTACGTTGATGAATCATTACCACGTACTTCGGGAAAAACACAATTCGCGTCAATCGAATCCGCTTAAGTGGAACAAAGCGGATGTTTTTCGATCTGATAGTGCCGTCGGGTTTGTTTCGCACGCTAATGAACGAAAGGGAAAATAAAAACAATTGAAATCCGAAGGAGAACTTCTGGCAAGAGTTTAACGTTTTTCTCGTGATATTTATTTGAGACACCTCATGGTCTTTTAAGTTTTGTGGCTGCAGATAACGAAAATGATTCTTTCAAAGGAATTTGTTTCCTCGCTTTGAGACGAAAGATAAAGACCGACAGTGCAATACGAAACGAATTTGCGTTCTATCGAAAATATGCTTGTCTCGTTTACATTTACGATGCGAAAGTGCATCAAGGGAGCGGATGTCTAATGGGTACTATTCTATTACTGAATATAAGAACATTTCACGCCCTTTCAGCAACTGCGTATTCCAATAAATCACGGTTATTAGGATGCTGAGAATATTTACAAATATTAACACGGAAATACGCCGATTGGAAGTTGATGAGACATTCATAACGCCACGATAATTTTTACAAACTTTTTCCAGTTGCCAGAAACGCACGGAAAATAACTCGAGGAAAATCCGCACTTACATGTTTCTTGCAAGAGATTATTGCCTCTACGTAAAAATGTAATGTTCTTATATTTAAATAGTATTTTTACGATTCGGTCTGAGTTTCAGTAACTGTTACAAATAAACTATAACTATTGATATACAATCTATAAAATTTTGAGTTTGGCTAAGAAAAACTACGAATAACGAAAACGTCTAATATTTACAGGGAAATCCATGCGATACATTATAGAAAAAACGAGGTTCATAAAATAATTTTCTTGTAAATAAAAAAGGTAAACAAAGAAATTATCTGGAAAAAGCGTGAAAATTTGATTAGTGGATTCTTAGGCATGATTTTTTTAACGGCGGAAATTCAATTCATATGGAAAGTTGGGCATTTAACCACCCTAAATAAAGTTTTTATTCGAGTAACTAATTTCTCATATAGATGGGAATAGCGTATCAAAGAGAACGCACGTAATTCCTATAGGAGTTTTGTTTAAATTAACTATCTGCTTGTACTTTTCAAATATACTTTTACCGTTGTATAGATATTTTTCAACTAGTTGAAATATTGTAAATTGATGGGAAACTTAAACAGAAGTTGATCAAGAGACGTTAGAAGTTTGTATCGAACGGAATATCGGAAATAAGCAATTTATCCCTTGATAGTGGGCAATGACTTCACGAAAACTATATTAATAGACGAAATTTAATCACAAAACTTTATTTTTTAAAAAGATTACTTTAAAAAATTGAGATTTTATCTAAGGTTAATGTAAATTTTGATAGGAGATATAAGTTTGATCATTGAGCTATTGGTAATTTTAAATTCATAAATTTTACAGGATTTTACAACAATATCATTGGTTAAAATCTTTCTTTCAGTGACATCGTCCAGGGTTCTCGAACGCAAATCTTTGCATCGCAATGCATACCGTTTTTAAGCCAATGCTATTCTTTCTAATTGAAAAAATATTTGTTTCACTATTCATGAGGTGGTTTAAAATAGTATTCATGGCAGTTATTTTTAAAACTGTGAAATTTCAATATTAGCCACTTAGTTTGCAATAAAGATAGAAAACAGGTCAACAAATTGCCCTGTTTAACGAAGTGATGTTTCTAAATAATAAAATCTAATATTTCTTGACTGAATTTTCCTACAAAAGTTTAAAATAACACTGAAAGCCTAATTTTAATGCCGTAAAATACACTTCTTAGTACGAGTTCAATCTCGAATAAAAACTACGAAATTTTGATTATCTAATCGCTTAAGAGTCAATGTTAATTATGCGGGCGAAAACTTTCAAAATCGACGCGAGAAACAAGAAAACCGTCGCCGTAGATACGATAAAAACACGTTCCATTGGAGTGAACACGTTACAGCCAAAAGCATATGCGATTCGCGGCAAACAATACTTTCTCTTATTTTTCTGACTGAAACTCACGGTACAAACAAACGCCGGAGATAAAAAACTAGTGCGAAATGACAACAAAACATTTCGCTAATTAAGAAAAGATATCAGTTGGAGAAAATAGCAGCTTAAAACACTCGAAAATCAAAACACCCGAGTTGCAACTCGACGCTAGATCATTAAATCACCGAAAACGTCCGCTCATCGTTAACAGCGCTATGCAATACCTCCGTAAAAATCCTTCATCTAACAGACTCGCGGTTTTGGTCCCGTGTTCGCGCACTCTCGTCACAGGCGGCGGTGGCGTCGTCGGCCGTGCTGCCTCGTGCGCGACCGGTGCGGCTCCACGTCGTCCGTGCGGTCACGTTGCCCGTCTGAGCGGAACTGCGGGTGCCGCCGTGAATGGATACCCGCTTTAACAGACCTCTCTCTCTCTCGCCCGAGGCAGGTGGCGACCCCTCACCACGGCAACGAGGAACTCCCTCCTCCTCCTCTCCCGCCCCTCCGCGGGGTTGCCTCTCTCGCCGGTAGATAGGCGCCACATGCGACGCGGGAAACTTCGCGCCCTGCCCCCTCTCCCCTCCTCCACCTCCTTCGTTCCCGCCAGATGCGGCTCTCCACCTTTCGCCCCCTGCCCCGTTCGACCCAGGAGCTGCCTCCACCCTTCCTTCCGCCGAACACTTCCGCTCCCCTCCCCCTCCTCCCTGCCGCCCACTCGAGAACTAGAGCCACCCACGCTCTCGCATTTCAACTGCCTTTGATCGGCGGCGAAGGCAGAAATCGACGGGTTCTTGGGCTGAGAGGCCACGGGAATGTACGATCTCGTCCCAAAGACGGTTTTTTTCCTATCTCGATCATTGCCGAATTGATACACGTTCCATTCTGGAGATTTTATTTTCCTCGCATTAATCGGAAAATACAGTCGATAAAAGGGATTGATCTTGCACATACGTTATGAGAGAAAATAATCCTTCTACATTAAATTATTTTCCTGTTCAATTACAATTTTTCAAATTACCATTAGTCCGCAAAGTCGGGAACAAGAAATGTGTGATTTTGTTGTAGAAATGAGTAAAAACGTATACGACTTAATTTATTATGAAACATTTATTTTTTGCGTTATCTTGTGCAATGCAACCTCAACAATGTCTATTAAGAGGAAAAAATTAGGTATATGAGAGAGAAAGATTCTATCAAATTTCAGGAAATATTGGCAGGCAAATAGTTGTTCGGTTGGAATTAAAATGCCTTTTGTAAGAACAATGCTTCTTGCGTCTAAATGTAATGAACTTCAAGTGTCAGTTTTATTCGCTATAGTATTGCCCGTCTCGGTTCCTGAAGACTTTTAACAATAAATGAGCTAATTTGATCATATATTGACTTTAAAAATCATATCATTTTTCCTAATTTAAGCGTTAGTCATTTTGAAAGTTTATTTCAAGAATAGGCGTGTAAAACACAGCCATATATGCGAGCGTAATGCTTTTCGATAAAAATTAAAGTTTCTCATTGCTGTCGTATTAGCAATTGATCTTTAGATTAACTACCAAAACTAAGAAAAAATGAATTTATTCACGGTGAAGTGTGAGAAGAATGCATTCCATCGAGCAACATGCGGGGCACTTGAGCTAGGACAGCTGATTGGGCGAGGAAAGAGTGAACCAGGAGAACGAAAGCAAATTTCGTTATTTCCCGACGCTGTGCGGCCCTATTACATTCGCCAATTCCGGTCTCGAGCGCTCTGTATTTTCATTCGCGTCGAACCGGTTCGCCACCCCCCTCCCCCTCCCGAGGCGGACATCAAAGGAACACGCTTCTATACTTGGGGAATATAATATTACAATCCCGACGTGCTTATCGATCCCTCTCTGTCCTTTTCAAAAGCAATTTAAGAAGCACGAAATAAAACTCTTCTATACGGAATGGAAAAGGGCTAGAAGGATCACATCTTGGTTATTCGATATTCGGACGTAACGGAATATCGCAGAAATTTTTGCGTGAATGCTTGCTACGCATGGTATCGTTATTAATATTTATACTAAACTGATGGGTCTGAAAGATATAACGCAGGCGTTGAAACCTTATGAAATAAAGTTACCTAGTTTTTGTTCTTCTTACGTAACCCTTTAATTTCCTGAGGTTAAATGATTACCGCTGCTCTAAAATTTTACTAAATGTCTTCAAAATATAAATGCTTAAATTTGAATTTTTTTGGTAGTTGTAGAGTTGCTAAAAGAAAGTTTATATAGTTTTAAGAAGCACATACAATTATTTAAATAATTTTTATAGTTTTACGGACACTGTTGTTAGGTACATTTTTATACGTTATCTCACGGTAAGCTGCAAAGTAGCATATCCCACGGGTTCTGGTATCTTGATCCTTACTGCTGTAGTTCGCATGTTTTGAGTGATATACTACGTGTTATATGTGTGAATTTTAAATGAGTTTTTTTCTAGGAAAAAAATCATTTTGAACTTATTTTCAGGTTACTGGATTTCTATTACCTCATTTTGCAGGGTGAAGGTAAGCTTCAATTAGTCCGGCAGTAAATGATAAGCTATACATCATGGGATGACCGAGTTTGTGATCTCTGATGAAAAGTGGTGCATAACACAAGTAAAATGTCAAAAGGCGATGTTACTTTAAAGGCAAACTAAATACCCACCTATGGTTAGAAAATGTATGACCCAGAGGGAAAGGGGAGGAAACAATGGGGGGAGAAAGAGAGAGGGAAAAGAGGCAAGGGAGGATACGCCGTCGAATAAATGCATGTAGTCCTGTGTTTGCTTGAAACGCCTTCGTTTCGCGCGTGCTTACTTTGAGGCTTTGACAGATAAACACATGAGCATAAGCTCACGTGGTAAACCCACATAGAGCGATAGAAGTACACCAAGGTAGAGAGACTGCGCGCATGTTGTCCAGGAACAGAGCCGTTCCGAAGGCATACCCGAGTGCGTTTTGTGCCAGCCCTCCGCCTCTCGCGGGCGTGGGCGCACAGAGCGACACGGGGCAGATGCAAATCTCCGCTAAACGCTCACACCGTTTACGTCCCTCGGCAATCAATGGGTTCTCATGCGGTACGCGGGACTAGGTGCGTTGGCGAGCGGGAGGTCGTCTATCGATCGCGAATTTCCATTATATAATTACACAGAGCAAGCATCGGGGTTTGACTGTACGAAGGTTCGTTTGTTAACGTATAGCGCGGTATTAAATTTGTTTGTTTGTTTGTATGGAATTTCTGGAGAGGTCTACTCTTTACGAAGAGAACCAAGGAGGCCAACTGCTTAACGGCTCTTCCGAAGGACGATGCGCTGACTTACTCGGTCTCCTCAAAGAGCACAAGTAGGGTTGAAAATTCCGATCTCAGCCGGATTAGAACCTGGGGCCGCATAAAATTTCTGCTCCGCCAAAAACTATGAAGCCTTTGGATTATAATCATTCCTGAGATTGTTATGGCAAACATGTGGGAATACATTTCAACAATAAATATTGTGATCGTCACTGATTAAAATGGCGAATGATCTAAGACACTTCAACTTTTTATAACTTCATGCACCCATAGGCCAGGTTTTAGGAAACTTATGCACCCCAGAAGGAAAATCACCACAAATTTGTAATGTGATTTTACTTAATCTTTGGCCTTCATTTTAAGAATTAACACAACACACACACACGCACGCACGCACGCGCGCAATGATCGAACAAAAACAACGATATGAAGGAGCGAATTATCCACTAGCGAATTAACGGGAGTCCACTGTTTCACATATAGCTGCGCATGCGTTCTGCGGCCCCTCCACTGTTTCCAATAGCAGGCATGTCATCATTTGCATGTAGGTAGTGCAGTTCATAGTTATGCATGCAGTCCTCAGTTATCCAACACTATGCGTTCCTCAACTAGGCGTTGGATAACGAATCGTCGGATAACGAAATCAATTTTCCCATATAATTAAATGTAATAATGGAGCTTAGGTTAACAACTAGGACCGAATACCCTATTTTCACTAAAATAACACGAAATAGCAATCCAAATCATATAATAACTTAAATAAATCAGTAATAACCTCTATCCAAATAATGAGGAGTTTTTCCACCTCTGCAATAAGTCCAGATCGGGTTCAAATAGTCTTTGCCTGCATAAGGGATGAACACTTAGCCTTATTCAAAATTCGATCCTTGTCTTTGAGAACTGAAATTACTGTCGTACGAGGTATATCCAATGCTCGACCAATTTCGGTATTCGACTGGCCACCATCAGAACGCTTGATTAAATCTAATTTTATTTCTATAATAAGAGGCTTTCTACTATGTTTCTTACCATAAATAACATCACTATCACTGCAATTTCTTTTATCAGACATGGTTAAGGGCTAATACAACTTTTAAAACCACAATAATCCCAAAACTAGGGTCACGTCAACTACCGTACTATTGATGTGTCACTCACGAAAGAGCAAGTTTAAAGAGCACTTTTAGTTTAACTATAAACATAGTTTAAAGAACCAGATCTTTTAAAAATAATTAGTTCGTCCAATCACTATATCGCACTGATTAAAATGGAAATGGAAATGACTGGCGAGATGCGCTATGCAAACGAAATCCTTGGCAAGACGTCACGTCAAAATTAAATAAATTCTCAATAGCCTTAGAATCGATAAAAATGTTGTAATCTGTTTTATTTGCTTTTTTACCTTTTCCTTTTGCTTGGCGTTTGTTGGGCTATTTTCAAATCAATCTAGCGGAAAATAGCTTTTTCTAGTATTTTTAGCGATATCTTGTTTCTGGGATTCGGCAGCGCTGAATTTCGGATTTGAATACATGAATATATCTGAGGTGAAGTTAATAAAAATCGTCGGATAACTGGGTTTGACGTCTGATAAGCGGGTCAATGGTTTTAATAATGAAGCGTCGGGTACGCGAAACGTCAGAAAGCGAACCGTCGGATATAAAGGATTGCCTGTAATATATTATTTTTCAATAACTAGTGACTAGTCACTAGCTAGTAGACAAAAACATTATACTTTTAGTTATAGTATACAGTTATACATCCATGCCATGCACCTCCTCATGCACCCTGTACAATTTCATGTACCTTTGGAAAATTCACCCCGGGGTGCATCATACACCGATCTAACAATAAGATATATCCTCCGCGGAAAGAAGTGTTCGGATCGTGCGTGAAGAGAGACCTTTATAGAAAAATTCTTTCAAAAAGAAGATTTTGCTAGTTTTGGCCGGACATTCAACCTTAGTTGATTGCAAAAACTAATATACATTAATGTATATCCGCATTTACACATTTCTTTATCTAGTATAAATTTTTTAAACATTAAGTTCACCAATTCCTTGGAAAGCATCGGAAGAAAAGTTTTGAGTAATGAACTTGACCTTTTTAATGTTGTGGGCTTCATTTCTATGGTTCCTAATAAAATGATTAAAATTGCAGTATAATTGAAAATAATAGAAGGAGCTATTAAATGTTAGCTAAATGGCAAAAAATAACAATTTAGTTACACCGAATCAAATAAAATTAGCTGCGGCATTTTCAAGCATATCCTTCCGCTGTGTTAGTAAATACAGTTTGTTATTTATTTATGTTTCATACAATCAGTGAGTTTAAATTTAAGGAAAATTCAGTAAAATTACAATGCCATATTTAGATATTGTTGTTGCCACAATTGGGATGGTTTAAATACTTGCGCAACATAATAAATTAGGATTTGATTATTATTCCTAGAAAAACGGACGGCGAATTCTGTAGTATGTACTATTAAGGTAACGTACGATTGCTTAAAAGGGTTTTGCTTTAAATTTAAAAAATATTACACTATTAAATACAATAAAAGTCGAAAATTAAGAAAACATTCTTCCTTGCTAAAATACGATACATTCATTGGAATAATCATCACGGAGTTTTACTGGCATTAACAAGGCCTAATGAAATTTCTATATTTTTGTGTTGCTATTGCAATTAATATTCTAAAAGGTATAATGAAAGGATTAATAATGTATGATTATAATTTAAGTACCTAATGAACTTATGAAGTTGTGCCATATAATATTATGGAATATCATTAAGGCAAGTTTTCGGTGTTAAAACGATGAGCTAGTATCTAAGAAACTCAGTCTAAAATAAAATTAATGATTATGAATAACAGGTTAACACTAGCCGATGAATAAACTATATGATATTATACAAGTTCGTCTTTGCACAACATAGTTGTAATATTTACTAAAAAATATAGTCAAAGAAGTTGTAAATAAACTTTTATTTTAGCTTGGTTTAATGGTTAGAAATAAATAACTTCCGGTTTAATTCCGTTATAATTAAAGTAATAATACTTTCTATTGAATCCTTTTTAATCATCATTTTAATATATCGTCCCAATTATTTGTTTACATTAGGACCGAGTTTATAATTATATTCATTAGTTTGATTTGAATAACGGTAAATCTAATGTTATTTTGATTTATTTATAAACAAAGTAATAGTATTTTATCATAAATCCTTTGTAATTATCACTTTAATATATCGTCCGTATAATTTTATTGCATCATAACCGAGATAATTAATTTTATCTAATAAATTCACTTATAAATTACGTAGGCAAGAAGATCTAACGAGGGGAGGCTACGGGTTGGCCGTCATCTACTTTGACGACATTTCGCTCGATTGTTCTTCAGGTAAATAGATACCCCACTGCGGAAAACTGCCAACTCACAATAGTTTTGTAATTAAAAATTTCGGTGGGCCTAAATAGCTGTAACGTCGTTCTAGCGTTTATTAGCGACCATATAGTGGTTAATGGTTAGCGTCATTGCTTACAAAAAGGTTGGAATCGGTTTTATACTCAGCGTGTGCATTTTTTCCATTTCTTAAAATACAAATAGCACATTATGGGTGAGAAATTTTTGAAATAATAAATATTAATCAACTTACAAAAACAAACCGCTTGGGGAAATGCTTTTTGCTCTGTAGGGATTCAAGGAAAACACATCCTGTAGTTCCAAAACGCAATAGAACTCAAATTATGGAAACTTGCGTGAACATTAGCCTATTTCAGCGCAAATGAACCTTTATACACTTTCTCCATCCCTGTAATATTTCTAAACATTCCGAATAGGTTAAATGATAGTAAATATTTTAAGGAACTGCGAGAAAAATTTAAAGACTTTACAAAGAACAGAAATAAACTCATACCGTAGCCTTATGATATTGGATATAGCCAGGAAGCTCCAACAATGAAGAAAATAAAAAGGAGCGTTACTAAGACGTAACTAAGCGTAAAGTGTTCACAATATTCGCCAAAAGGTGGTTGGTGGTGGCATCTAAAAAATATAGTTTTCAAACTATCTCTTAAACAATGCATTCTTTGGGAAAATATTTCAAACAAAGGTTGTAGAAATTTAAATTTCCTACAACGTTTATTCCAGTACTTTTTACATTAATCAAATATTAAAGCAAATAATAAAAAACAAGAAGTCCAAACCAGGACTAATGCAAACTGGTTTTCCAAAGTTGAAGTCCCGAATTGATTGACAGGAATGTTTTAGTATGTGTTAGTCATTTCAAGGTTTTTCTCGTACCATAAATACCACTTGTAGTTCATAGTTTATCAATGATATAGAAAAATAGGAAAACAAATTAATAGAGTACTTTCAGATATTAAAATACTAAAAACAATGTCAAAATCTCTTTCTGATATTATATTTTGCATGTATTTTTAAATAAACTAATTTAATAAATGTTACTGTTCATACGTAAATATTTCTGAATCAACTGTCCACTGCGGAAGGTTAGTCGAGTATAAAAGGAAATAACCCATTCGTTCACCCGTCTATGCTCAAGCCGAGTTCGGATGTGACAAGAGTAAAAATTTACTTCCGGTCGACCGATTTTAGCTCAAATCTAATCTGTTCTTGTCTTTCTAATACAAATGCCAAACATGAACTTTTATGCCGATCAAAGTATTAGTTTTTGAGTTAGAGCGCCCACAAAATTCCGGGCACACACCCATCAAGAAAATAGTTAAAACGTGCTCAGGGGACCTTAAAACGTGTATTTACGTCGAAATCTCGAATTCGACTTTTTTCATGGAAACAATACTTTCTTTATACTTCGTATATGGAGAAAGTAAAAAACATTATTATTAGTTTTAAAAAGACCATAATAAATGGCTGCTACACATTAGAAGCGGCACATTGAGTAAAAACTTTGGTATGTATTTTTAATCTTATTGAAATTCCAGCAACAAAGTAATTGTAAAGTAATTTTATTGACAACGGATTGCGGTTGACGACATTGACCATCGATCAAAAGCGATTATTCGAAACGCAAAAACCAAAATTGCTTTTGGTCTTAACGTTGCAATTTTGAACATTTCTTCTGATGAAACGATGACATTTTTTCGATGATGACTGATGAACCAGATAATATAGCATATAATAATTTGTAATGTTCGCATTTTCCAACGCCTTCTGTAATGGCAGTGCACGAACTTATTTTAAAAGTTGTTGCAGCTGTAATGTTAATGTGAGATAAGAATCCAAGGAAAAGATTATGCAACTTCAATAGATTACTCTTTAGGAATTCCAAATATAATTTTATTATAATTATTAAAAACAGAAACGAGGGTTTTTCTCCCGAAGATTATTTTTGGCACCAATAGACACGCAATTACCTTTCATTCTTAATAAATCTACAAAGATTTTTTCACGCAATTATAGATGAGATTAAAAGTTGTAATTTCGCACAGGCAGATAGAATATTGTTTTTTTCCTAGAAGAATAAAATATCACAGAAAATCTTCTACAGTTCTAGCAACGTTTTAATGTTCCATTTGTTTAAAATTAATATTTTAAATTTTCATTTAAAGTTAGTAACGATCGTAAAAGGAGCATGGTTGCCAAACATCTGCGCTAGAAAATAAACGAAATTTTACCTTTTCAACTAACAAGATTTATATTTCTCTCGCATTAGTCTAAAACTTAATTATTCATGCCTTTATCGATGGAATTAATATCGTTGCTACGACCCTTTTACTTATTTTCGTTGAAAATTCCGTTTATTTACATCTGCATCACAATTAGGTCAGGTTTATAGAAAGAAAATTCAAAATTTTATTGTTTAATAACTTTTCCACTACGTTTAACCGCAGAAAATCCTTAAATTGTAATCAATCGGAATGTTTCTCTTGTGCGTTGAGATAGTATTAATACAGCTATTATTGCGATACTCACCAAGGAATAATTTACGAAATATTATCTAAAACTTAGAAAATTTCAAGTAATGTCAAAATAATTGCGTATTAATTGGTAAATAAATTAGAATGTTTTAAATATACTTTTAAAACTGTGGTACTAGTATATTTTAGGATATTTAAATACAATATTCTTCGTTATATCTTGCAGTAAAATATTATTAAATCATACTTTCCTAAAGATATTCACATTTTTATAATTGCCATAGGACTGACCGATGAAAATCAACAAGCATACTGTTAAATGAAAATCTCTATTTTGTTACGAAATGTTTGAAGGTTTTGATATTAACTTCCATTCATTTATAAAACTCTCCGGTTAAAATACAGATTTGTTCCATTTCACAAAATTTCATAAACAGAAGTCAGTCCTTTGAACATTGACGCAACGTTTACAGAAGAAGAGTATATAGACAATAAATCTCGTGTAAGATACCTCGACGATTAAAACAATTAAGAAACTTGAAAGCATTGATCATGAATATTCCTGCCAAGTCATATTGAGTACGATAACAAATCATACTATAAAAATTTGCATAAACTCGGCGAATAAAAAGAATAACAAGGGAGGAAAGAGTAGTATTAAAAAAATATTTAGACGGACCGACAGACAAAAAACGTGAACAACGAGACAATACTAAATCGATTGTTGGAGAATCGAAGTCTCTTGCTGCTTTCCTATAGGACATACGGACAAAATGAACGTTTAAGAGGTTTAAAAAACCGCTAAAACTGTAAAACCTAGTATCCTGTAGGATGTTAGAAATAGATACAGCTGAAATGGTCCTAGTCAAGAGTGTTATTTCTGCATGTGGAGCATAATTAGTATGAAGTAGGGGTTCCGTCCTTCGCGGCTATGGCGCCAACCCCTTGCTTCGCTTCGAGGGGCGATTTCACTCCGCTCACTCCAGATAAGCGCCACTACGCGCCTTTATTTTGGCTTGCAGTTCTCGGTAAAGTCTTTCGAAATGAGAGGTCCTTATGTAATAATTTACAGACCAACAATTGATTTACTAAACCTAATCGCTATTTTTTTCATTTATTTCATTTTTTAAACCGGTAATCTTTTTACCAATGTGGTCATAGTGACCCCGCGCGACTCTTATGTTATAAAATGCCGCGCTATATCTTAAGGGTTCAAGTCCGATGCGGCTCGTCTAACCATATGAGACTTTAAATACGGCCCATCGAATCAACCGCGACTTTAAATGCAACCCGCCGGGGTACTCGGCGGTACAAATGCAGCCCACCATCTGAAAAGGGTTCCACAGCCCTGTCCTAAAGTTGCGCAAGCTATCTCCATCTTCAAACATTCTGACTATCGTTAATTTCTCTATCCCATCCTTTTTGTGAAGCGTCTACAGGTGTGGCGCTTCAAAACTTTTTCAAATTTAGAAAAATATAGAGAAAAATTCATTCATATCCATCTCATTTCTAGATAACAATCTTGATAAGCTCCCCAATATCCGTTTGTAAAATACTGAGGTAAATAAAAGGGTGTGAACATTTTTAAAGCGCAAATTTAATTAATTTATCCGAAGCAATCTGAGACGCGCCATAACGGCTTCATTCAATGAAATATGCTCGAATTAATCAACGACCTATTTCTCGAGGATATTATCTTTCTAATAAAATTAACTGACGTCGCACATTTTCATTCAACTATCGAGTAAATTCATTAATTTTGAACATGAAATTGGATTTTACAGGAATCGATTAATTATATCGAGTTGCAGTGAGATATTAATTAATTATACTAGAGCATAGATCAGGAACTTCATCAACTTGCA
Organism: Tanypteryx hageni; assembly: GCA_028673005.1. Classification (NCBI taxonomy): domain Eukaryota; kingdom Metazoa; phylum Arthropoda; class Insecta; order Odonata; family Petaluridae; genus Tanypteryx; species Tanypteryx hageni. Next base: position 125,252,845 of record CM054116.1, on the reverse strand, counting down.
CATATCAATGAAGCGAAAATGTTTTTAAGCTGAAAAATGAATGATTTCGGTGTAGGTCGTGCTTTAATGTTTTTGGAACGTACAAAGGAATTCGAGAGATAAATATGACGTGTGCTCATAAATTTGATGTGTCATAAGTCTGGTTTGTTTGAAATGTTTTTCTCGAGTAGATTTTTATTAATATAATTTGATTTTAAATAGCTCTTTTTTTCCAAAAATAATAGCATGTCACAAGATAAAAGTTTTTCCATAGAATGTTTCCATTTAGATTGCTACAATAAAGACGCATATTCACTCTACTTTTGAATTTTAGCTGATAAAATTAATTAATTGCAGGTAATGCATAACTTTCTTGATTATTTACGTTTTAGTAGTGTGAATATATGCTATATATTTTAGTTGGTCAACAATTTATTCAAAAACATTTATAAATTATTTATTAATTCATTAAATATAAATAAATTATTTACAAACGCATTACTTATAAGATAAGCTTGACTAATTACTATACGAGACACGTTTCCTTCTTCATTTAGGATCAAATTTTACTCCTTTTGATTTAGCTTCTTCTGAGATATCTTTTTCCCAAAAAAAGTCGGAATATTAAAAGCAATTCATAGCATCCCCAAATAGCACTTTTTCACTACGATTTTCAGGCAGTCAGAGGAAATTTCCAAAATATTTTTAAAAAACTATTTTAGGCTATAGCGGTTAGTGATATTAGCGATTAGCGTATGTACTCAAGTAATAGTGCCATACGGCGTTCTGAGATGTCGCATGAGACGCCGGACCAGTTAATGCCGGCACCAGGTTACTGTACTCCATTGTGTGTTTCGTATGGAAGAAGTAATTACTATAATAATCCAAGTGGTTGATTAGCAATAAATACAAACCAACCAAGAAAAATTATTTCAGAGTAAATTACTTTCATAGCAAAACATCATCCTTCTCTTTATATCATCAAAAACATAAGTCTTCCAATGGTCAAAATGTTTCAATACTGTTCTTCTCTGTGCAATTTATTTTCATAAAACATTTTAAGGTCAAACCTAAGAATATAGTTTGCCTCTATATATTGAAAACTTGAATTCCGGTCATATGCGATGGATGTATTAATCACCGTCATGCATTAACGATACAATGAATTCCCCGTGTGAGAGAGAGAGATAATAGGTGAATGGGGTGGGAAATGAGAGGGTCTTACCCCTCCCAACTACCGAATGAGGCTCGTGGCGCCGGTGGCTCCCACACAGACGAAAACCGACGTTTTTTTATGTAAACTCGAATTTTCAATCGCTTTTGAGGCATTGAAAATCGAGAGCGCGAATATTTCCCCCTGATAGCAATCGAGCTGCTTCGATTTGTTTTTTTTTGTTTCCCTACTGTTACATTCGACCCGCAACTGAAAATATCACATATGGCGTTCTCCGAAGCGATATTTTTCGATGCGGCGCTATAGAAAATTTAAGCGTAAATGAATAGTTCGACTGCTGCGGAAAATTTGCGACGAATTTTGTTGTTCTTATGTGCAATTTCCTGCAAGAAAATGTCTCACGCGTCGTGTATTCTTCGTTCGAAAATGAGATTAAATGACGGCGATTCCATTTTCCAGGAGCAGAGGAGCGTACGTGCGGGATAAAGAGGAAGAAAATGGAAATGCGGCGATGGAGGACCTATCCCGTGCCATTGAGGCACTGCCGTGACCTTTCGACGAGACGCGTGGGTGAAGATTGAGGTGAGCTTTGGGCGGAAAGCAGGGAACAAAAGGACATACCTCTGCGTGGTTCCGCTCGAGCAACATCCAAATTTTATTTATTAGACTAGTCAATTTTCCCGAAAAATATGACGGGAATAAGTATATAATAATACAATATCTCCGCTCAAAATCGATTATAATTATTGTATTTTTCCATTAAATCAAGTTTAATGGCAACGCAATTTCGCTAATCTTCCCTTCAATGAAATAGCTAATTTTAAATACTTCAAATCTAATAACATACATATATTATGCAAACAAATTTTAAACAACAATAAGAATAAATAACACCATAAGTATTCGCATTATGTTTATTCAAAAAAATTCTTATAAACTACATTGCATGTAAAATTTCTTCCATCATTTTCAATTTCATGTTTGCTTTTATAATTTATATGTGCTATTTTAATTGCTTCTCTCTTACGAAAAAAGGTAACATTCCAGCGTTGAAATAAAAGAAGATTTTTTTCTTTTGGTCGATCATTTAAAATGCCCACAGTCCACACGCAGCTTACTGAATAGTTACATAATTATTATCTGCAATTATTAACGTTGGAATCTATTAAGCTTGACGTCTCTACAACTATAAATTCGATGGACCGTAAAAACCGCAAAGCGAATACCGTAATTGTTTCGTCTATTTGGAGGCTTAACCGATATTAATTCAATTGGAGACAACAATGCGGTTCGCCTTGGCAACATCCGGAAAGAGTACGAAAAGGTCACAAAATTTCGAAAAGATATGAGTATTTCTGTCAAATTCTTCTATGTAACATCTACGTATCGCAAGAATAAGATATTTTGTAGTTTTAGTCATCGAATAAAGCAGAAACGGGTAAATTCGGTCCATATTTACGTATTTTAATGAATGAAGGAAATAAACCTAGAGCCTTGAAAAATCGAAGCGTCTCACACAGACCTACCAGACAGAACTGGAAAATTATATGTAAGATAAATACGTATAATTATAGCATACTATACTATAAATTATTTAGTAATTACTTTTAATGCAAATAATTTCTGAGAAAATATTGTATTTGTCCTAAATAAATGTATATTTAAACAAAAAAATAATTTCTCTAAGATATTCATCGGAGGCGATTGTACCTTCTTGGTGTATTATCGAAACCTGAACGATAAAAAATTTGAATAAATTGACTTTTTCTGCATCACTTCCTAGTTATATTTTTCTTCTACAATTTCACAGTAAATGCTGATTGTTATATCCATTATCCTTGGGGTCGCACGCGACTCCAGCAAATTTACATCTTTCTCGACCCCTAACTAATGCAGTATTTTGAATATTAGAAAGTGTTGTTAGGACTGATTGGCCTCGAATGTATATTTAGCTCGTGAGTTTAGGGTGAGAGAAGTACGTGAGTGAATGATCGCTCATTATTACTGATGCGATCTTTCAGCCACGTTGGTGTTACAATGGCTAACAGACGCGATGTGGTAAACCTAAATTATACAGGTGCTGATGTTTGTTTGATTGAAATGTTTCGCGAGTTAGATAGTGATGGAAAACATAAAGATGTGAGCGAAGGTGAAAAATGTCAGACTGATGGAGAACAAGATTTCTGTGAGGCTGAGGACATTACATATCATATGATAAAGAAGATATATCAGAAGCACCTTTTGGTATCCAAATTTGGTGTCATAATTCTTCATGTGTCAAGGCAATAGAGCTTTTCTAGATTTCATTGCTGGTTTAAAGAACTCTGGCCATATGATTACAACAATTAATTTCTTCACAAGCCTTGTTGCTTGATCTGGCAATAGAATTAGAACATATAAACTTATATCTGTTGGAAAAATGGAAAAAGCCAAACCTGAGCTCCACCCAGAACTTAGCTATTGGTGGAGCTATATTTTTCTAGTGTGCATTTCAAGATTATGATGCAACTGTATTTTACAATCCATAGAAGAGAAAACTCGTATTGCTCCATAGCACCATGTATTTGACACAAGATGCCTCTCCTTAACAACATGCTAACAAAATTAGTTTTTAAGCGTTCTTTCCAGTAAAGAGGCAGTAGCGGAACGCCTTATGGGCACGCCTCGTTCGTTAGTCCGTCTGTCGTAACTTTCATCTTATAAACCGCTAAATGGATTTTAATTAAAATAGGTATATATACTAGCGTAATTGCCCGGACTTTGCCCTGGGTTTAGAGTTTAGAATTTTTCATGTACACATCACTCGGTAATATTTTCATCCAAACTCTCTTTCAAGGTAAGTGACCAATATTTCCCTTTAATCGGAATAAACAAGTTAAATATAGACTCAAATTTGATACCTCCCTCCCCACCCCCAAGAAATCAAAATTCTGATACCGAGTTACATATCCTCAACGTCTCTTTAATATGTATACCAAGTTATAAGTCTATAGGTTTCTTGATTCAACATTGATATTGGTGGAGGATTCATCAAAATCGGTCAATAGGTGCCTGAGACATCTTCAAACAGAGTGCTCTTCGTCAAATTCGCCGTAGGATAATCGAATATTAATGTATTTGCTTTGAAATCAGGAAATAATTTTTCCTTATATTGTGGTAGCTCTGATTTTCAGATCCGTTCTAAAAATATATATATATATATATATATAATTAAGGTAACACCCGCTGAGCCAATTCCTTCCAAATCCATAGCTATTGAAAGAATTTAATTTGTAATTATGGCACCCCTGTTTAGTTGATCCGGTCCAAATATGCTATTATGGTTTTATATAAATATGTACACAATAAATATTACAATTTGGTTCAAATTGATGCAGCCAGTTCACCACAAACACTTGTAAAAAGAAATTTTTATTGCTTTTATTGTGGCAGACCTGATTTCTATATCAACACTAAAAATCTTGATTTTGTTTTTTTTTATGTTGCGCAACTCCTTCATACAATATTTAGTCGAAATCGGCTATGCCAATTCCTTCTAAATTCATAATTACCGAAAAGTTTAGCTTTGTAACTGTGGCACCCCTACTTAGTTAATCGGGTATAAGTATAGCATTTTGTCCTGAATTTATGTGAAAATTCTTTGTACCAAAATTGGTTGAAATCGGTTTGGCCAATTCCTTCCAAAAGCATTATCACCGAAAAGATTTATTTTGCAATTGTGGAATCCCTACTTAGTTATCCCCTCAAGCCCAGAGGAGATTTATTAAATCCCACCCGTACGGCCGGATGTGGTTTTTAAATTTTCACGATTGCGTTGCAAAAACGTTCAAGAAAATTTAAAAAATCATATCTTTATAAGTTTTCTCTCGATTTTTCTGATTTTTTTGTGGATTTACGAAAAGCATGAAATTTGTAAATATCCATTTTTCGTATCATATTTTACAAACAAACGTTGTTGCAGTAGAAGAGAATGTACACCAATCGCTAATGTTCCGGCGCGCATTCGCGCTTTATATATAACATTCAGCACCGGGAAATCTATGGAAGATATTGACGTACAATCTTAATAAAAGAATAACTTAAATTAGTAACTATTTTATTCTACGAATCTACCCATCAAAACCAATTAGGTGAAAAGTTTTACGTATCTCAACTTTTTCATGTCTTAACTGGAAAATTTTAAGTAAATGTGGTATTACTGATTTATAAGAAGAAGGTTTATTATAATATAAACGTTTTAGTTATATAGTCATTATTCTTGGTCATTACAAAAGTCACATAGAAGAAATGATTACATTTCGTTCATTGGAAAATGAGATATGACGATGTATGCATCAGAAATGAATTTAGATGCAAAACACGGAAAACTTTCAAAAGTTAAACAAGCTTATGAGTCCTTTCCAAATATTTTTAGAAAATTTACACATGCGTAATTGGATTCAGCAAGAAATGCCTTATAGTTTAGTAAACACTTCTAGTGAAATAATGTGTAAATATATATGGATGAGCTTCGCTGTTCGTGATTTTTGATGACGTGCCTCTTCTTGCTCACTCGCTTCATCGCTGCTTTGGTCCCACTAGATAGCACAACAGGGAAAGCCCTTATCTGGAGAGGAAAACAAACACTACATCTTCTTTCAGATGACCAAGAAAAGGAACCCAATTTGGAGGGTTTCCTTTCCTCAGGTATTTATGTGTCAACTTTAAAAACCGAAAGCCCGTAGGTCAGTGGTAAAAACTAGAATTCTATCACAAAACTAAACAAATACAAAAACACAATTTCTCGCAATTCCTTTCCGAAAAGAACAAAGGCTCCTCAACTAACTTGCTTTGGGGATGAAAAAAACTTGAGTAATCCGAACCACCTCGAAGAGGACGAAATAACAGATATTGGTTGGCGTTGACGCTCTCGCTCTCCTATGCAGCGAGGAGCGAAGGATCGCGCGGTCATGAAAGCGAATGTTTACCGATATGATTTTACTCAACCCAATTCCATTCTTCGTGAATTGCATTGTAAACATTTCTAATAAGACGTTTTCCTTTCTTTTTTACATGCCGACGAAGACCTTTGTCGCATGACATAAGCCAAATGGCTCCACCAGGAAAAAAAGAGGAGAAAAATCGTGCTCTCCTTTGAAAAGACACACAATTGCTACATTGCATTTCAAACATCAGGAAAAGGTTCCTTCTTGTATTAAAAAGCGATTTTTATACGGAAAAAACACCGTCATATCGTAGCAAAATTGAAAATTCCATCGCAAAATTTTTACGTTGATTATATATTTTTTTAAACAGAAAAAATACAGAACAAGCATAAATAAGAAGTAAAAAGCTTCCTCTTTCAAAATATGTAAAGGTTATTTAGATTTAAAGAAGTCTCTAGTGTCAAAAGACAAAAGAAATTATGGTTGACGCAGGACGTAATAGTACGCCTGACGGCGTTGACGGGTTAATTGGGTTGAAATATGTCATATGGTCATAAATTTACGTGAAGATTCTATGTAGTAAATTAGGTTGAAATAGGTTTGGCCAATTCCTTCCAAAAGCATAACTACCGAAAAGTTCATTTTGCAATTGTGGCACCCCTGCTCGGTCGATCCTGTCCAAATATGTCATTTTGGTCATGAGTTTATGTGAAGATTCTAGGTACCTACGAAAATTTGATTGAAATCGGTTCAGCTAGTTCTTTCCTGATATATGCGTACGGATGGACGGACATCGTCGAAATTTGGACCGACCGTTTCATGGGGACCCCTCAAAATCGTGAAATTTGGATCGACCCTTACATTACGATCCTTGACCCCGTGCACCGATTTTATCCATTTTTGGCTCGAAAATGTTTCTCATGAAAACATTGATAGTGGTGGAGAATACATAAAAATTGGTTAATTTTTTTGTGAGATATCTTTAAAAAACCGACATTTGGACAATAATGGGGACCCTTGGGTCCCCACTAGCCGATTTAAATTACTTTTGGCACTGCAACTCTTAGGATCAACCTGAAGCTGCTGCCAAATTTTAAAGCTCCTACGTTTATTTTCTGAAGAATTATGACTGCCACAGACACACACATAGCTCCTTTAATTATTAAAGATGTAAAGATGACAATTAATTGGGGGAAATTATTTATTTTTCTGGAACGCTTATTCTAGAAATTGGGACCGAATTGTGAAGGGGAGCGTTCTTTTTCGAAGCTAAAGCTGATGAAAAACTGTCTCCGATCAACCATAGGACAACAACGCTTGTCTTCCCTTGCGCTACTTTCTATTGAGAATGAGATTGTGCGAAAAATACCATGATTAAATCATTATTTAAACTGATCGCCCAATTGTGATTTTTAACTGTATCCGTCAATTAGAACTTTCACTTTATATAATTACTTTAATAAACTTACCTCCTTAAGTGGAATCAATTTAGCAACAATTAAATACCAAAATTTTCTCTCCCTAGCTCTTACATGATAAGTAAGGTATAGATTAAAAAATAAATTCGGAGAGCGGACATCTTTTACCCCAAAAATGTCCGCGAAAGCATATAATTAAGACTAATTGTTTCGGAGATAAAAATTAAAGAACCGCTCAACTTTCTATACAGTTTCATACGAATTTCCCATAAAGAACGTCTTTGAAATCTGTGTATTCTATTTATGGAGGATACATTTCTATCTTTTTTGTTGCAACGCAAATAATCAAGAGGATGACGCAATGGATAAGCCAGTAAGGAAATATTAAAAGCCATGCAATGCGGTGGTCCTCAACCATTTTACAAGACGGTAGTTGTGAATTCTTCGGGGGACCAATTTGCCAATTTTTCACTGGATTATATTTTAGATCGGAAGTTATACATTCTGAGATGCCGCATTAACGAAAATCCACATTAAAAGTTACAATATCAAAATGTTCATAAAAATGTATTAATTTGTGCGTTAAACGTTTTGGATTGCTATTTCATTAAAGCTTTGCGGGCCGCATCCGGCCCGCGGATCATAGTTTGGACACCGCTGGTGTAATGAATGACAAGACGTTGGCCAATGGTCATATTTTACAATAGAATTGAAATAGGTTGATTGGTTGCTTACACTATATGGTTAAAATGAATTCTGAATGGAAAAGGTTATCGTTATAAAGAATTCCAGATGTATTTTGGAAAAACCATTTCTCCAAAAGAATCTAGACTGACTGAACAACCAAGTCCCTTAAATCAAAAGAAACAAAGCTTGAAAAGAGGACGATGTACCAAGTGTCTACGAGAGAGGAATAAGATAGTTACTACTACTGCGACAAATTTGGTTGTTTAATGAAATATTCATATATGCAATTTCTGTGATACTTCAAAGAATTATTAAAAAGATATATTGGAATGAATTGATTAGTAGTGATTCATATATGTTTAGTATTTTGTTTTAATTATTACTGTATTTATTCATTTTTTTAAATAAATATATTAAATGAACAGCATTATTAATTGATTATCAATAATAACAGCCATCTTTAATTGAATGAACAAATAATAGTGATAGCTCAAATGAATCCGTTCAGATGGTGAACTTGCATTGGGTCGCCTCTCTTGGTGTTAGAAGAGTTAAGTTGCTATTTAAATTTTCATGAAGACTTGAACGTATTCGCATGCCCTGCGTTTCCTAAACTATTCAATTTTTTAGTTATCTTCAAAAACGCTTTAAAGTGCTATTTTCCCGTTATTAGTTCTTTGTGATATCATTTCATTCTCGACTTTTGTTGCAGATAAGCATGAGGTTTATGACAAGTTTAGTAACAGAAAATAATTTTCTAACTGAATTTATGAATAAGACGGACCATAACCATAACCAAGAGACTGGATTGAAAAAACCTCAACAGTCAACTGCTAAAGCTGAAACTAACTCCAAGCAGGCTTATTGGCACTGTTCTGTAACACCACATCAAATATCAAAGTAAATAGAGAAGCATTGGTGAAGTTTTCCTTTCATGTGCTAATTTTATAGAACCAAAATGCCAAAGAATTAAGTTTTATTCCTCCTAAAATTCATTAATGAAGTGAAATGAATCTTTGTAAACATCTACTCACGTAGTTTATTTTATATATAATGCGTTTTAAATCGCTAATTGGTGGTAGATTTATAACATTTTGTAAAAAATAGGGTAAGAATCTTTAGTACTCTTAGCTTAAGATTCTTTGTTCAGAACAGTCTGAGCTCATTAATAAGTTACTCAACCTACTCGATCTTTTGCGAATTCTAATATATTAAAAAGTGAAAGATGCGAATAAGCGTAAGGGTAAATAATTGCTTTGAAAATAATTATGTGTACACCCTTTAACGGCCATACGCAACTTACAAATAATTTATTGTGGGGAGGTTTAGTAGAATAACTAGAGCTTTTCCAAAAATTAATGTATAGGAGATGAATAAGAAAAATGTTCCGATTACTTATATCTTCGTTGCGAAGGGCTGAGACAGGTAATGTTTTGCATTTATTGAGTAAATGATGTCGTCAATGATGAAATCCTAGCATTCGAGAAATTAAATAATGAGACAGAGGTTTTGAACTTTATATGAATTTTGAATACATAATTAAGAGAAAATATAATTGCAGATTGGCTGGTAAAATAAAGCATCTCTAATAAATCACAGAAGATGTACTCTTAGATTATATTTAGAGAGAAACGACTGTTTTGCTATACGTAAATACATGAAAATATCTTTGTCATCCATCTAATAAAACTATTGCAAAGATCGGTATTAGAAGGCCATATTGAAAAGAGATTTCAATCATTAGCATAATAGAACAATGTATGAGGATCATAATCTAATTACAATTTTTACAAAGAAATTTGAAGAAGTTTGTCGGCAATAATTTTTATCAGCGTGGGCAGGCAACGAGTCTCATCGATTTGTACTGTGCCGTTAGCGCCTCCTCTCTGCGAAACCCGCAACTATGGCCTGAAGTTTTGGTTCTCTACGTTCAAGGATACAACGAAGTTTCATTTTTTGCCGCTAGATGGTTCATTCTTGAGATTTTCTAACCAATCTATTTTTTCTTAACATTTTAAATAGGTATTATTAAGGAATGTAATATAATGTTCAAGAAAAAGAACAAAATTTCAAAATTGCAATAAATGTTTTATGCTGGGGCATATCCTACAGGCTCTAAAAATTGAGCACATTCTCGTAATTAATGATATGATTTCTAACAGGATGTTTTATAGCTATGCAAACTAGCCATTTTTCATTATACCCATTGCGCGTAGGCCAGAGGGAATCAGCAGGTCGTTAAAAAACGTCTTCCGTAAAAAATTCATTGCCTTTATATTTGCTGATTGAAGAAAACATGCAGTTTCCCTTCCGAAGCTCATTTATATACAATATATTATATTTCGCTATTGTTTATTAATGAAAGTATATTAAATATATTTGAGGTTTCTCGAAATGCACAGAGCATCGAGAACAGTCGCGAGAACCTGCAGTTCACCGTGACCTAATATGCGTGACATTTATGGTTTATAAATCAAATTGGTTCTTCCTACATTGAATTAAAATGTTGATTTTGATGCATAATATTTAATTCGTGTCCCAAATATTCTGTTCCATTTTTTCTTATCACTTTATGATCGTTGTGGGTTAGATTTTACTTAACGCAATGTTTATTTATCTAAATTATCAATTATTTTCCGGCAATAGGGGGAGTTCAATAATTCCTTTTAGAAGAAATCAACGTATTTGTTATTTTAAATTAAATATTGGTTATAAAAATATCTATATAGAGAGACACCATTATAAAATTGGATCAAAAATTCATAAAATGTTCATTTATACTCCGATAAAACGCAATATTTTCTTGGGAATGAATTTGAATAATTTATAATATATATAATAATTTATAATAACCACATACAACTGTGACGTAGTGTTATTGAACGACTATTAATTAATACTGTTTATAAGTTTTCCCAAAGAAATATTACGAGAAACTGAAAGGGAATGAGCTTATTTCATTAGCATGATCGAAATTAATATTATTTTGTAAAAAGATCCGTTATAAATCATAATTGTTCTACACATCATACCTATGTATCCAAAAAAAGATTAATAAGTTGTTATATCCGAAAATTGAGGAATTTATATATAAATGACAATTCGTCGATCGTCTGGTCCTGCAAAGGTCAAGTTATTCAAAATATAAATATAAATAATATAAATATAAAATATATTTAATTATTATATTATATATTCATGTTAACAAAAGGTTATTTCATATTTACGAAAACATTGCTTATGTTTGAGAAAGTGGATTTATAAAAACCAAATCAAGAAACCCATAAAAATCTCAGAATTCTCTTTAAAATATCTCAAAAGAATCAATTTATTTTTGTTAGTATGATATCAATGATAATCATTATAATCACTAAATAATTTGCTTTTGTCTTTAGCGGATAAATTTAAGAACCAAAATAAAATATTGCGATATTTAAAATATATTCTGACTAATTTTTTCTCCTCCTGTTTCCAAACTATTCCTAACATTACTGCTTATGCCTGCACGCATAATGATCCCATGAACAATTAATTCCATCAATTATAAGACTTTCCTGATAAATAACCATTTAAATAGATTTGATTTTAATTAGGATCTTTCTTAAGTACATAGCTATAATTATCCATTAATTTTTTCTATTGATGAGCCTTATATTGACCCTCATATTTTATATGCATAACAACGTGATATTATAAAATGCTAAGAAAGTTTTCGATAAAATGCGTACATAAATAGAGATTACGTGAAATAAGTGAATTAAATACACATGAATTTATACACCACAAGACGTTTTTATATTTAGATCACGTTGAACGTATTTTTTAATACTCCAAAATGAAGGAAATTTGGCAAAAGCTGTAAAAATCACCAAAGCCTTATCTCAAAACATTTGGATACGGATTATTTTCGAGTCTCGGATACTTCGATCGATCCCAAGGAAGTGTAGTACAAAGTGGGTGTCAACCGGAAGCGAGAAATATGCTAAGGTTACTCATGTACGCATGCCACTTCCGCCCTCCTTGTTATCTTCACAATCCAATAAACCTCCTCTCCATACTTCCTACAACTCGTAAATCCTGTTCCCCGTATCCCACATACATTTCCCTCTCTCCTCCTCCCTCCCCCACGCTTACAAAGATCAAAATCCAATATGTTCATGGTTTAGATTGTTTCCTCGGCGCAATTTTGATTAAGGGTCCTCGAGGTGATATCGCACCAGCACGAATAAATAAATTTTTGATGAGTTCCCAGTTATCTTTCCATCCATCTTGTTCAGATAATATGCATTGATATACAGAGAAGGAAACAGGCAAAATTCTCGTAGGCATTTGCAAATTTTTAAGCATATATTATGTACTCTTTAAGGGGTGCGTTGACGTATTTTTTCCGAAAGAATTATAAGGAAATATACAAAATATGAGCAACGTGCACTTTGATGTCAGTAACCTGCGGCGGAATATTAGGCGGAATTTGATATTTATTTTAGGATCTCGTCTTTTTTGTATAATACTACGTTCATTGGGTCTTGAATTGAATAGCCAATTATTGCATTATTTTTCTAATTCTCTTTAAGTTAATTTTTCAAGTTAATTACTAAATAAAGCATTTATATTATCAACTTGTTTTTATAATATGAATGAATTTTATACCAGATAACGTTTAAAAAACTTCAAAGCTTTCTGCATTACTTCAAGTAACTTCACAATTAGCTGAGCTCCAGTAAATTTACACTACATCTTGGTGTATGCGACACTTATTTTAACTAAAATCTAAATTACTTCGATGTTCAATATCAGGAAAGGAATTTAGAGTGATTTTTGCGCAAAGTTTGAGTTTCATCCACAAGATGCCACGCAGGCCTTGCTTTGACTGCGCCTCCAATCGAAAGATCAACGCCATGGAACACTAGCTACTCTCGCGGCGTCATTGAGAACCACAAGAAGCTTTTGAAAAGGAGGGTAATTTAAACGTTACTCCCTGCACGTGATATCTGTCACCGATAAAACACAGATTCGAGAATTCAAATAGAGTGGGGAAAATGTATCATATATGAAAATAATTGCATGATACCAAAAAATTTAGATCGTGCTGGAGAAGAGAGCTTAAGCTAGACCTTTTTTACTACTTTCAGCTGCTAACCAAAAATTAAACTATGATAAAATAACATAAGACTGCAAATTTCGTGATTGACTAGCAAATATGCACTTAAGGACTTTAAGGATATAATTATTATATTGCTTATTGAAAAAGATAAAACTTGTTGATAATGATTTTGGTCAACTCAGTGGAGAACTTTCTGGGTTTTACAGGAAAGTTTACTCACGATCAGATGATTCTCCATCGGTGGTAATTAGATGGTTCCAATGATTAGACCGCGCGTACTCACCTGTAAGATAAAATATATTCCTAGTATTAAAATGTTTTCGACTCATGGACACTTGAAAACCATATCCAATGAAATTTACTGTAATCTAAACTTAAATAATAAAACACATTAATTGGTGTATCGCAAAATAAGCGGTATGGTTAAAAAGTAAGCATAAGAGGAACTTTTATAAGAACTTTTTAAAGAACAAACTGTACAGATGAAAAAAGGACTAGAATAGCGAAAGCAAAAGCCACTTTCAGAGGAAAGAAAACCCCACTAGTATTGCAAGAAGTTGATGAAATGGATGTATGGATAATAGCTTTGTATGGATTAAAAATATATACGTTAAGAAATATTATACAAAATCCTTGGAAAGGTTCGAAACGTGGGCATGGAGAAGAATTCTGGAGATAAAATGGACAGATATGATGGAAAATGGCTAAGTAATAAGAGCAAAGGAAATAAGAGATTAAACAGATTATAAGAAAGAGGTGGCGAACAGGATTGGACAATAGTTGAGGAGAGAGAGAGAGCATTATTAAATACGCGTTAGGTGGGAAATTGGAAGGAAGAAGAGTAAAAGGTAGGAAAATATTTCAGCTGATAGATGAATCGAGAGGGAAAGAAGGCTAACAAGACATGAAGAAGACTGTGAAAAAAGAAAAATGTGGAGAACCAGGTTCAAACAAGAATTATCACGGACCTTTCTACGGACAGAATTCCTTTGACGATGGCGGTGGCATTTTACTTTTTTGATTGGGTTCGAAAACATTTACAATAAAATGCTCTACAATAAAAGTCAACAAAATATTTTATTGGAAAGGATATTTATCGTTAAGAATTTTTATTTTTCCCTAATACTTTATATTATTTTTATGAAAATGAACTGCAATATCAATTAGCATAAAACATTTTTGAACAAAATTGAATATTTCAAAAATAAACCAACCTTGGAAATAATTTCGCCCGGGATTTTTTCTGAGGATCAAGGAATTGCATTTAATTTGTTTTAATTACTGGCTCTGGGAACTAATAATTGGACAGAAAAAGAAATTAATTCTCACTTCATGTTTCACGTTAGATCATACTTTTCGTAGGTATAACTTGTTATAAACTATTGCAGTGATAAAATGGCACACCCTTTCAAGACTGTTAAGGCTATGGCTTGAAAAGAACAAAAATTCCTCGAAGATTATTTCACTTTAAAAATCATAAATCTTTTTAAAAAGTTTTAAAATCAATTCATTAGAGGGCAGAAAAAGGTACATGCGTCCAATAACGTCTTAGAAAAGTGAGGAATACGAAATGTTTTTGCAAAGACCTTCTGAAATTGTGGGATACTTAATTATGCAAAGATAAACTGCAATATATTTCTGGATAGAAATATGAATACAGCCACGATTTTCATATTCGTAATATGTAACTTTCAGACAAATGCAGTTACACATGGAAACATCATTCTGATAATATAAAAAACCATCCGTAGACTTCCCATTTTAAGGAAAATACGTAAATAGTTGCAAAGATTCATCACCGTTTCCTTCTTCACATGCCTATACAAAAGGTAAGAGATTAGAAATATCGCGGAATTTAAAGAAATGGTCATAAAGTAAATAGAACCTGGGCCCCTGGAATATAGTATTGTGTGCAAATTAAATGAGTGAAAGTGTTGTGCTTCGAGGTCAAAACACACTCATGTTACAGCGATAGAAGTGAAAGTCTGCATCCTTAATGAGCTAATGAAAGCATCTTTAAAATTATAGGAACAAGCATCAAAAATGCTTCAACTAATAGCATTAACTATGAAAATTAAAATTGGAATAATATATAATAAATGTGTAATAACTTTTTTAAAATTCAAATTTATGATATTATATTTCAAAATCTAATCTTCATTTCCGTCGAAGAACTGTTTTTCCTTTTTACTTTCTCATATACGTAGTATATTGAGAAAGTACTGTTGTCGAGAAAAATTCGACTTCGAGATTTGGATGGAAATACACGTTTTAGCTGCCCCTGAGTCCATAAATGTGGTTTTCGCCATCCCGTCTGTCTGTCGGTCTATTCGCCGCTCTAGGGCCCAAACGCGTAAATAAATCGATTTATATATAGTATTTGTGCAAAATATCATTTTTTGCAGACCATTTTTTTATAAAAATGATACTGCACAAAAATAAAGGGTAGATTGGTGAGTTTTTCAAAGATTTGATTTACTCAAAAACGGCCAAAAAGAATTTGATTAAAATCAATCCCATTGTAGAGCCTGATGTCACAAATAATACCGCGTAAGCCATATCTTTCTTGAAATCACATTACAATGTACATTAAGCTACCTTACCTAAGCCTTATGACGTCACGCCTCCGACGCAATCCATTCAACCTCTTACCACAGCCTTACGGTTAAACTAAATCGAATGATATCTTATAGTCATCGATAATATCATTCATAAAAGACATTCTGAAGATATAAATGATATTGCGCAACAATTAAGGATACTTCATTCTTGGATATTTTCAAACAAAACTCGATTTACTCAAAAATGGCCATAAGGATTTCGATTAAAATCCATCCAAATGTACACCCTGATGTCACAAAGCCCTATGTCCCAAAAAGTTACTATATATCGTCCAGTGGCATTATTTCTGTACAATACGCTCCGAGCACGCGTCAGAGGGGAGGGGGAACCCGGGGATTCCATAGTCTAAAATTCCGTGCTTCTCTTTTATCGACACGCGCTTATTAGCGAGAGTTATTAGACGCGAGAGGTTGATGGTGTCAGTCGCTTTTGTTCTGTTGCTACGCATTATTAACATAATTGGCAGTGAATTGCCAAGCACACAGAGTTAATTTCGGGGCAAAGAGTGTAGTGAGACTAAACGTATATGCGTTTACGAGAAAGTTTGTGCAATGTATATTGCGCCATTTATTATTTTAGAATGAACAAGGAAATAGGCTGATGTCTTCAATTGATAACATTTTGGAGGTGAACAAAAAGATTTGAAGAAACGTTTAGTGTCAAAAAAGTGACAAGGAAAGCTTAAAGAGAGAATGGCATTACCATTTGAAAATTATCATTTAATGCGCTCACGCTAATATGTGGAGGCATTGTGTCGGAGGATATTAATATGATCACGCTGTTATATTTCTTAGCGCACTGCAAACGTTATGAAATAAAGGCCGTTCTTCTCGCTATATATATTTCTGTGATATTTTGACATATAAAGGTTAAAGGTTGTAATATGAATAATATTGTATCAAGGAGGGAGTCATTATTGAGTTAAATGTTTAAAAAATCAATAAATGTCATTTGTACGCTACTGCGTAATAGTAACAATAAGGTATTAAACTCACAAAGAGAGGAAACGGTAGTGGGATTTTTATGAAAGTTGGTAGGTGCATAGCTCTGGATTCCAGGATCACTGCAAACCAGTTGACGTGAAATTGCCATATTTAATCGCAATTTTCGGAAAAACTATCGGCCGTATACGCTCAAAAGGGGCGTATACGGCCGACAGTTTTTTTTTCCGAAAATCGCGATTAAATATTGCAATTTCACGTCAACTGGTATCAATTTCTTAATGCCCGCTTATTTGATTAAGTAATTGTTGGCGGTGAGCGTATTGTGGGTGCATCACGAAACGTGAGGGCGCGAGTTCGATTCCTTCTTGGGTAGCTTTTTTATTTAATTCCTCCTCATTATAGAAATCCTTTTTCGTATTTCGCATTAAAATTTAACTGGGCAGTCACATTCATTTTTTTATTTTTTTTATGTTGTTAGGTGGTGGTCCGGATTTTTGCGCAAGTCATTTTACGCACGATTGTTTCAACAAAGTTTAAATTATTAAATCGCATATTCTTCATTGATCACGGCACACGCTACATCCTATTTTGATGCTTATGGCATGGAAAGGATCCCTAAAATTATTTTTGCGAAGACATTCTCCGAATACTTGAAATAGACCCATTAGGCGGAGGTATAACAGGCAAAGGAATGTTGCAAGTATAAAGGAAAAGGAACCGATGAGAAGTCCGTTAAGAGTACAATAATATAAATTATAAAAAATATTTCTTTTCGAGGGTCATGAAAGAAATCCTAAATTCATGACAAATGTCCTGATTTTTAACGTTGGTTTTTTCATATAATTTTCCATAACAAATAAATTATTATTTAAATTATTGCTTAGTGCATTGACTATTCTCTTAGATCAAACGTTATCACCTTAGATTATCAAAACCATAGAGTACATTACTTCATTCTATGATCTCTGCCATAGAGTACGTAAAAAAACTTCATTCTATCATCTCTCCCAGTGGTTATTCTTTTTATCATTATTTCCGTGTAATTTCCTCTTCCCGGCATTCTGCTTATCTGTCTTCCGACCAGAGACTTCCGATTATTTGATACTTCGTTACTTACGTGTGAACACGCGTGTTTGGGATTGTGTGGGCAAGATTTGATTATTATGAGGTTCATAATATTATTTGTCAAATGTTTAAGCATGGCACCAAAAAGACTATCCAAATATAGGACGAAATGATGAAGGAGTTTCCGTCTATGAAGAAGGGCCGCACTGATCATGAATTTTACTGTGCACTTTGCAAGTAAGTTTTTAAAAATTAAATCATAGGATGTCGTACTTTGAATTTTGCATTTATTTGTGTAACATTGTTACACTAACAGTAAAACGATTACAAGTAAAACGAATACAAAATGGGCTGACTCTGTGATTTTGTTTTCAGTTCTCACATTTCTATTGCTTATGGAGGGAAGAGTGTTGCCAGCAAACATGTGGTTTGCATGAAGCATAAAAACGCACTACATGCTTCTTCTAGTAGCTCCAAAGTTAGCACCTATTTTGTAAAACCCAATGGTGAATCTGTATATGTGACTGCTGCAGAAGGCGCCTTCGCATATCATACAGTGAAATACCGTATGTCCTACAACTCAACAACTTGCAGTGCAACATTATATTCCAAAGCATTTACTCTTTCCAATATAGTCAAGAAATTTTCATGTGCTAAAACTAAAACTGAAGCTAATGTAAATAATGTGTTAGCTCCTCATACCTTAGACATTGTAAAGGAAGCAATCAAAGACGTAGATTTTTTGAGTGTGAGTATAGATGCTTCAAACAAGAAGTACCATAAGGTATTTCCTGTATTAATTCAGTATATTGATAAAGATAGCGGCATTCAGACTAAACTAATTGAACTTGAGGAACGTGAACCGGAAACTTCCATTACCGTGTCCCAATATGTACTGAAAATCATGAAACTCTTTGATATTTCAAGGAAAGGTGTTGCTTTTGGGGGAGATAATACCAATACAAACTTTGGAGGTGTGAAGGGATGGAAATAATGTATTTTCACACCTAAAGAATGCATTAGAATGTGGACAGAGTTTGATAGGAGTTGGTTGCTCAGCACACATACTACACAACACCCTTCATAAAAGATTTGGTAGTTTAAGTATTGATGTTGAGGTCATTGTATTGAAATACTTAGTTATTTTTCCATTTACACAGTAAGAATGCAAAAGCTCAAAGAGTTTTGTGATAATGTAAACATTATGTACCAAGATCTTTTTGGCCATTCAAAGACCAAATGGCTGAGTCTTTATCCAGCAGTCGACAGGATCCTCTCTTTATTTGGGGGTTCAAAATCATATTTTATGTAAATTGAAAAGTGCTCAAAAATATTGAAACAATTTTTTGAAAACCCATTGGCAGAGGCCTATATGTGGTTCTTGCATTCTCAATTGAGCAAAAAGCAATTTGGAAAATTGAAAAAGAAAGTATGTCTATAAACGAAGTATACAATACTGTATTGGGACTACAAAAGAACATCCAAGAAATGCATGGCAGCAATTTCCTTAGCATAAATTGTAAAATTGTTTAGAACAAATAGAAAATCAGATTTAGAACAATTTCAAAAGTGAAGTAAATGAGTTTTACAACACGTGCATAGGTTATATTGATAAATGATAATGTCATTTCAAAGAAATGTCTTCCTTTCAGTGGATGATTCTGGAGGAAATTCCACAGTGGCACCACATTGAAAAGTCAGTGGAGTTTTTGATAGAAAATGGTCCTTTAATTGATGGCACATTTCTCTTTGACAAGGCAATTTGTTTAAAGGATTTTGTGTCTAAAGTCATGAATCCCAACATGTAAAAACGTTTAGTAGAATGCTTGCAACTGAGAGATGGGTGGAGTTTTTTAAAACATGTAAGAGTTTAGAGCAGTACTCAGAACTATTGAAGGTAGCCCAAATTTATTTCATTCTATCAGCTCACAATGGTACTGTTGAGAGAGTAATTTCATTAATGAACAGTCAGTGGTCTGACGAAAGAAACATTAAAAATGTCCTCAGTGAAAGTTATTTGCTAGTACAATTTAATATAAAATCCGTGAGCTGCATTGATTTTCATCAATATTTAATAAATAAACTGATGTGGGAACACACGACTTTCTCCATATTTATATGGCAAATTACATGTTGTTAGCTCTGGGATCGTTGTCAATATTTACTTCCGGTTGACAATTAAGAAAAAAAAGGAGCGTTACTAACTAACTAAGAGTCAATTGTTAACTATAATCTTTGGTAGGTGGCATGATGGTGACAGCTAAAAATATAAGATATCTCTTAAACAATGCATTATATGGAAAACTGTATCAAACAAAGGTTGTAGAAATTAAATTTCCTACAACTTTTATTCCTATACATTTTTACATTTATCAAATATTAAAGCAAATATTTCCAAATAACGAATGTGACAAGAGTAAACACCCACTTCCGGTCTACCGATTTTTACCAAAAACTAATCAGATCTTTTAACATTTATAAAAATGTTAAATATAAAATTTTGCGAAGAACTGAATAATAGTTTTTGAGTTAGAGCGCCCACAAAAATCTATCACATAAAGACAGACAGGCTGACAGACAGACACACAGACATCATCGAGAAAATAGTCAAAACGTGTTCAGGGGACCTTAAAACATGTATTTCCGTTGAAATCTCGAATTCGATTTTTTTCATGAAAACAATACATTCTCTATACTTTGTATATGGAGAAATTAATAACACGACTTTTAAACAATGAGAATTGTCAGTTACCATAGCTACCTTAGTTGAGTGAGTGGCAGTATTGGGTACTAGTAGAAGGTGCTTGCATATTGCAAGCACTTCATCTCACGTTGAAAAACAATTAATTTTTCAGAGAGATATTTCATCATGGGAAATATTTCTTTAAGTAAAAATATTTCTCATCGGGACCGATTTTCATTTTATCCTTATGAAAAAATAATGGAGTAAAACAATTGCTAATTTTTGCAATTTTAGGAATATTATACCTTTTTCATATTGGATTAGTAATGCCACACATTTCAGCCAAATTTTAAATTTGTAACACATTTAGAAGTGAAATAACATTTATCTAATTGTTTCAATTTAAATAATTTTTAACGGCCGTAATAACAATTTCATAGATATATTGAAATGTTTATTCGTTTATATAGACTAAACTCTAATTAATATAAAAATGTCAGCTCTCTAACTTGCCCAGTAGTATCTAAGCATCTACCACTTTGTTTAAATTTTAAGAATTTATAACTGCCAAACAAATTAAAATATCAAAATTTCTATAATTCTCATTTCGTTTTTTTACAAATCTAACTCTAAAAAAAATTTCAGCTTCGTAGCACATTCGGAAATACATAAACCTTGAAAATTTGTTTAAACAATTGCGAATTTTTAGCGGCTGCATTGTTGCACTTTTTCTCAATTTTACTTTTTTCTAGTCGATTTTGCACAAAATCCTACCTAAGAAAAAAATTTCGAGTCTCCAACTCATCTGGAAGTGCCTAAACATTAGTATCCTCATCCTCCTCCTCCTCCTCCTCTGTAAGAAACGCCTATATAGAATGACTAGTAGTTGGTGCTTGCATTCTGCAAGCATATCATCTCAACATAAAAAACATTCATTTTTCATATTTCATCATTACAAATATCTTTTTAATTCTAAATATTTCACCTCCGGAGCGATTTTCGTTTTTCCCACATGTAAAAATAGTAGTTAAAACAATCCCCAAGTGTTGCTATTTTAAAAATCTTACACTTTATCCATTATGGAGTACTAATTCTACACATTTAAGCCAAATTTTAAAGTTGTAGCACTTCTAGAAGTAAAATAATATTATTCTAATTGTTTAAATTTTTAACATTACGTCGTTTTAAATAAGTAAAGATGGAGACTACGGCGAAATTGATGTTAAATAAAAATTAACTCAACCGTAAAGTTCAAAATTAGAGACACCCCTTTTTTATTGTCTCTCTAATTTTGAACTTTGCGGTTAAGGAGTTAATTTCTATTTAACATTACGTCATTTTGTTTGTTTACATGGATTTCGAACATTTTTGAAGAATAAGTGAACTTTTCCCCTTTGAATTAAAGAACCATTTTATTCGTTATTGTAGCATCGTTTAAAAAATTAATTAAATTAATTTCTTTAAGCCAAGCAAAAAATATTTTAAACAGTATAAGACTAAAATAGAGCCCCTATAATATTACGTCATTTTTTTGTTTACATTGGTCGATTTATGTCTATATGTTGAACCTGGTTGAGCCTGTTTATTCTGTAGTAATTACGAAGAAAGAAGTTTAAAAGAACTTAGCAAGGGCATTTATTTTTATGCATCACATCACTTGGAAAATAAAAAAAATTAAATTAAATAAAAATCAAATTATATTTATTCTTAATCCTAATACAGGTTAGTAATAAATAGAATCTCCTGTTCTATTTAGGAAGAAAAAGTTTACATCTTTTGTCGAATAAATGTGTCTGATCACATTAATTACTTTTAAAAAATTAAAATTAACTTAATGTGACAGCGAAGCGTCACAGGCTCTCTAGTATATTATATTACCGTAATCGTCGACGAGCTTTATGGCAGGTTTTAATAGGTTGACTGGTCAGCCAATCAGAGATCGGGACGTTATTGTTTATATACCTTGGTTACATTATATATTTACCTAAAAAGAACGTTTAATTGAACGTGTTCTTATTTGATAGTTTAATAAAACAATATATTAACATACCGCCAGAACTTTTATTGTAGGGACAACTATAAACCAACTATTATTTTCATTAGTAGCAACGAGTATAAAGAAAGTACGATTTATTTAGTAGGGATGGGCAGCGAAGGAGTCGCGAAGAGTCGACTCTCGCGATCCCGGAGTCGACTCCACCGATGCCGCTAGCGTCATCTACGAAAACAACAATGGCTAGTAGCATGAAAAATACCGTCGTGCAAGAATGATAATCTATAATAATATATTATTATTATTAACTTTATTGTTATATTAATTACATATTATTGATAATGTTAGCCCTGCCTTGGCGGACAGCGATCGGTAGAGAAAATAATGAATACTAGCAGTTGCCCGTCGATAAATCGACTGGTTGGTTAGATTAAATATTGTCTTGGTAGTTGACCTTCTGTCGCATTACCATGAAGGTCAGCGACTGCAAGGTTTATTTCCTGTTACTAAGGTACTCTTGGAGTGCCACATTATTTCCTACAGCGTCTAATGTCCGCCAGCAGTGCCACCTTAAAATCAACCACTACAATTACGTACGTGGAGCAGAGCCGAAATTTTATCCGTTCCGGTTTCCGTTCCGGATCGCACAAAACTCAAAATTTCGGTTCGGTTTCGCTCCAGCAACCGCCATTGAACCGGTTCGAACAGATTTTTTTCGCTCCGACTGAATTTTTTGGGGAAAACTTGAAGAGAATTCCAAAATAATCTTTATTGATTAATGTTATTTTTATTTAAACCAAAAGTCTTCACTGTCGCAAGTCGAGAAGACAAAAGTAGATATCCGCACGTAAAATCGCGCAAGCTCCCCCTCCCACCACGAAACGAACAGTAAACCATTATATGAATTCCCATCTTACATTTTTCGTTATTCAATTTGTAAACTGCTCCTTCTATACAACTCTGTATAATACTGTTCTATAAAAATTTAAATTTTCTTTTGTTTAGCGAATATAAAAGCTATTAAAATTTTTATTGAATTTATAGTCTTTAGTTTGATGTAAAACAGTTGTTATTCTTTCAATAGTGAACATTTATTTGACTTCACGATTCCGATATTCCAGATCCCATTATAAGCAGATACTCTCATTATCTAAATCAATTTTGTCCAAAAGAACTCATGCACGTACTTGATCAGGTACAACAATATTAATTCACAATTGAATGTAGAATGTAATTCATATATATGTTCTTAAAAGATTTGCTTAACTATTTTTAAATGCAATAATTTAGATGTTAATATTACAAATACCATACAATATATAATTACATAAATTTTCTTAAGATGGCAAATATGTACACACTAACATTTACCCCAAGAAACCAAAATTCGATCTACCGTATATACTTGTGTATAGTTCAACTCCATGTACAGTTCGACCTCCGATTTCTCGGCGAAAAAATTAGATTTTTTCATATATCTCGTGTATAATTTGACCCTAGCTTTCTACTTACTCTTTTACCCTAGATTTTCGTCAGGATCGACATTTTTCGTTTTGATATCTCGAAGCTCACAATCGAGGTACATAGAACGATCTTGGCTTTCAACATCTTTTAGTATCATAATAATACTATACTAATAATAAACTGTAAACATCGTAAACCTATTGCACGATCTTGGGAAGAGAAATACTTATTACTTTTTAACTACCAAATGAGACATACGAATGGTGGCATAATTTCTAGCAAATAGACGAAAATTAAGCTTATATAACGAAAATTAATAGACGAATATTACTCGTAAAACCTTTAATAAAATATAATAAAAATAAAAATAAAAGAATTTAGAGATAATACAGGACAGGTATATGCGTCTTCGAAAAAGAAAAAAATGAAAAACATAACATAGTTCTAATAAAAATCGATAAAATTAAAGGTAAGTAGGAAGTTTTGGAGCTATATCATAAAGTTAAGTCAGCGAGGTGGGTGACCAAAAAAATCTTGATTTTTATTATGATATTTTTAAAAAGATAATTTTTTAGATCCGAGATTTTAAACCCTCAAAAGTATTACTCGTGTATAGTTCGACCTCCAATTTTTTGCACAAAAATTTGGTCTTAAAAACTCGAACTATACACGAGTATATACGGTAATTAATAAAATGTCCTACAATGAATTAGCACTGAGGCTATAATCTCTTAAGGAATATTTTAATCCAGAAAACGCGCTCTCTACACTGACTTGTGTTGCTGGTACACCCATAACAACTGTGGCTAGAATAGATTAGATATTTTAAAATAATAACAAAAAAATCTGCATTTAACGTTTTAGATTTTACGTTTTTCCATAGAAAATGCAGACGAAACCGAATTTACATCGCTGTAGTAAATATCCTATTGAAATCAAACACACAGAAAGAAAATTAGACACATATTCAGAGCGTCATGAACTATCATTCTTCAAGCGGAGTCTCTAATGTACGTTTATGCAGTCGGCCAAATACTTAACTAAAAATAACAAATTCGCATTAATCCTTAATCCCTCTTCCGTTTTAAGCAACGAATGCTAATATGTGTGCACATTTTGTTTAAGATTCACTATATAAATAGAAATTTACTAATCTGTAATAAAGGAAGTAAGAATACCTCAAAATAACGACTGCGGAGCGATCCATCCTGGATAAGTTTTAAAGGAAAACTACCAAAATATAAGGGTTTAATGCATATGGAGAAGGAATGAAAGCTTATGGGGACAATAACCTCCGACTTGAAGCAAAATCCAAGTAAAGACTCGTGAAACATTTTTACCCGGAACAATCTATGGGGTAGGCTCAGGGGGTGGGTACCAAGACGATTAGCGGCTGTCTTCAAAGCACCACTAAGTTCCTTTCCACTAGCCTCGTTTAACAGGGTTCTGGAAAACGTATCCTTAACCCTCTCTCTATGTATTGAGATGTCCATGGAAAATCCCACAATTGAACCAACAGATATTATCACGAAGATTTATCCCTCCAAAGGGTTAGGAGCATGTTTCAAAAAAGACTCATAGTAAAGTAAAAGGAAAAACCCTTCTTTCGCTCCCACTGCTTATGCGAACCAAAAAAGTGGAACGAAATAAATAACGGTTTTCGGTTCCGGTCCGGGTTCAGAGAAATATTTTTTTGGTTCGGATTCGGTTTCACTCCAGCTAAAATAACGGTTTTTTTTCGATTTCGGTTCGGTTCCCGTTCGATGCCCTGAGTAGAGCTTAGCCGGTAAAAAAAAACCTCAATATCTCGCGAACGGTTTGAACGATTTTAATTTTATAATTTTCCTGCAAAGCTGCAGGTCGAGACGTTTAATTTGATGCATCACACGTTAAGGTGGCTGTTTGCTTCGCTTTTGAAATTTTATTTTTTTTACGCAATTAATATATAGATATAACTCATTATCATATTTACAATTTCCCGATCATTTCAATTTGAAAATGTTTATAACGAAAAAATGTCAGTATGGAAACAAAATAAAAAGGAACTATACGTGAATACCTCGAAATATGCTCGGGTTGCGTTCCTAAAAACCAGAGCGTATCGCGAATCAGAGTATTGCAAAACACATTTTTACATATGAGTAATGCTATAAAAAAGATACATGTTCCTAAATGGATTAAAATCACGGGTAAGCACGACAGATATGTTCCTAAAAAAGATCTTGTTGCGCGAAATCATGCTAAACAAATGCAAAAATCCAATTGAAAACCGTGTTAAAGATTGGATCGCTTTGATTTTTTTGAGACATTTCAAAGTTATAGGGGTAAAAACTCGAGCACAAATTTAATGTGTCACCACCACGATCTCGGAATGAAAGCAGACTGTCCGCCGAAACACTATCTTGGACATAAAAAGAAACTCGTCGATTACATTATTTCTCCGGTGCATTCTATATTTGACACATGAAATGAATATAAAAACAATTTGAAAGTAGTTCGTATATTATGAAACAAAGTTGTTTTTCATTGCTCGCGTAGAGACCTTTAGAATGGGCAGAGAAAGGATCTTTGTTCTTCGGATTTTGTAAGAGCGTACATATGTCCGAATCAAGGGAGTGTATCGATAGGTAGAGTCAGAAAGTGTAATGGGCCTAAAACCGAAGAAAGCATATCGGGAGGTGTACCTGTATTGTTTACACTTGGAACAAAATAAAAAGGAAACGTTAATGTGACATGAGCATTAAATAGAGTTATAATTCATTATCATACTTACTATGTGCCGATAATTTCATTATGGAAATGTCTACAATGAAAAAATGTCAGTTTGGAAACAAAATAAAAAGAAAACATATTGTTTACACTTGGAATAAAAAAAACGAAATATTAATGTGACATGTGCATTAAAACAGTTATAATTCATTATCATACTTACTGTCTCGATTATTTCAATTTGAAAGCGTTTATAACAAATTAATGTCAGTTGTATTTTGACACAAATCTTGGTAGTAAGATCTCTTGTTTGAACTTGAAATAAACACATTACCAAGAAACTTAGCCAGTTCCACTATTTTCCGGTAGGGGCAGGTTATTTCCTACAGCGCCATCTTAACATCAACCATTACAACTAGGTCGAGCAGAGCTTAGCCGGTCGAGAAAAATCTCAATATCTCGCCAACGGTATGACCGATTTGAATTTTATCATTTTTTTGCAAATCTGCTGATCAAGACGTTTAATTTGATGCATCTCACGTTAAGTTGGTTGTTACCTTCGCTTTAAAAGCCTCTATTTTATTACGTTATTAATATAAAGATTGTGAATTTCTTTGAATATTTTGCATACGTTAACGTGAAAAAATACGACGTTAACTGCGGAGATATTATTAAAGGATTTTAAATGTCTATTATTATATGTTTCTGCGTTCATCACCTCCAAATAAAAATTATACAGCGTATTTTTACCGGAGAATATTACCTTTCAAATAACGCTTGGATAATTTGAAGAAAAAAAAACAAAAAATTTGGGATCGAACCCAGACCTACGCCGTATGAGCTATGCGCGGTATCTGCTCAGCCATTCCCTTTCTTATCAACAAATCGACAATGAAGCATATTTAGTTGCATACGGTGTTTTTGTATATTTTCGATGCTGATTTTTCGAACTCTAGGACCCATTCGCAAAAACCCCGAGATGGGTCTCCTTATTTTCTATGTAGAATCACCTGGTCGCGTTTCATCAAAATCCGTGACCCGAAGGTCGTAGCCTCTCCTTGTCAGTACAATCGAATGACCTTACCTGTCTATAGTGGAATTACCCATTAGTCTCTCCTAATCACTCATCATCCTTCAACCTCTAGATGCTCCAAATCCACCTCAAAGGACGAGAACAACTTCTCAGAAGAGAGATTGTGATTGTTAGGACTTTTTGCAATTAGACATGGTCGTTTAATTTTTATTAATATCCCGAAAAAATTAAATATGTACTTTCTTTGAGTAAAATTAAAACTTATAAAAGACTGGTTACTTGGTACCATTGTAGATGTTAAAAAGGTTACCATATTTCTATTATTTTCTGCTTGCATTTTAAAAATTAGTACCTCCCGACAATCCTCTAGCTTGGGAAGACTTAAATAATTCTTGGCCTCTTCATGAAAGTATAAGTCTTGGCATTTTATGATGAAAAAAGCGTACTTAACTTTATTTTGATGACAATACCGAATTTAAAAATATATTCTGTTGAAAGGTGAATATTTGTAAGCCAACTCAGGAGTATTATATTAATTAAATCTCGATGCAATTCTTAATAAACGTAAAATCAAAATGCAAATATGCTATTCGTAGAGCGCGCCACACGCTGGCTTCGCGCGAAGTTTACGATGACGTCATGCGAAATCGGCTCTTCGCGAAACGACTGCGGTGCTTGGAGTCAAAAGAGTCGAGTCATTCGACTCCTGGCTTCATTTGCGCCCATTCCTATTATTTAGTTAGCATTAGTATGAACGATTATCTACATTTGTATTTAAGAGAACTTCTATATAAGGTATGCATTTTCTTTTAATTTTTCTTTTTCTCTTCCGCAATGTTTAATTTTTCTAATAGCCGTCCGTTGCTAATTTATCACTTCGTGCATTTCTCGATAGAACTAAGAGTTCATCGAACCGGCAAACACATAAATAGTATCTTTTTAGATTAAATGCCAACTAATGGGGATAATAAGACGTTTCATATTTGCAATTTAGTATTCATTAGAATAGAGTGAATAGAATAGACCGAACTCGGACTTCACAACGTAACGCTTCCATTCGTTCAAAAATATGATTTAAACACTAAAAGTT
Source organism: Tanypteryx hageni (assembly GCA_028673005.1). Classification (NCBI taxonomy): domain Eukaryota; kingdom Metazoa; phylum Arthropoda; class Insecta; order Odonata; family Petaluridae; genus Tanypteryx; species Tanypteryx hageni. The sequence goes on along the minus strand of CM054116.1, from coordinate 125,223,955 downwards.
AATGTTTTTTGAAGAGAAATTCTGACCTAAGTTAAGACGAGTACTTTTTTAATTTTTGAAATGGCAATTTCCCTTAAAACCATTATATAATTATACATTTTGAAAGATTTTTACTCCGAAAAGTTTATTTAAACATTATAAATTAGTTTAAGGATTATTAATTACACAATTTTATGCCGTGTGTAAATTTGTCTTTAAAAATCCAAATCGAGGTACTTTTCGAAAGGATGAAACATCGAATAATAGTACGTTAACTCATTTTTAGAGATCTTGTGTGCGTGTAATCGAGTGCTTGCGTGTGTGACTGTTTTGTCTGTTAGGTCCCTGTCGTTGCCGGAAGGCACATAAACCTACAGGCCACTGTGTGCGATACTAGGTCCCTGGCGTGGTTTAATCTCCCATAAACCTAGTATTATTTCCCCGTTCCTTTCCCCTTTTTTCCCTTACCTCTTGGCGTGTACGTGTGCATGTGTCTGTGGTTGCTTATTAGGTCCCTGTCGCGGTCGTACTGACTCACAAACCTTCTAGCAACGGTGTGATTTTTTTGGGTCCCTGGCGCAGAGTAATTTCTCGCAAACCCGGTCCCGTTTCCTTTTCCACCTTTAGGATTAGTGCTTGTGCGATTGAGTGAGTGAATGTGAGAGTGACATCAGGTCCCTGGCGTGGAGTAATATTGAGGAAGTAGGACAATGAAAGTACCGAATCAAAAAACCATTAAGCACTAATTAACGCAAAAAGCCTTTTACTCGGACTACGTTGCTTCGAAATTCAAATGCAGGCCGCCGACGTAAGGAATACACGAATCGAAGGGAAAGCCACGCAGCACGCGATTCTCGCATAAAACGAACATCATAATGTGATGAGCTCATTTATAAGGAACTCTAATACCACCGTTTCATTCTCATTTTTAAATCTTTAAGTCTCCAAATGATCCCGATCCGCAGATCGATAAGTCTTCCGTTGAGACTCGAGGCGCGAATAGATCCTTCCGACTGTGTCGCAGGAACGTAATCGCCGCGCTTCCGGTCCGCGTTGCCGACGGCTGCAAGGTCGCACCAAGGTCAAAAAGGGAGAGAGAGATAGGCGAGGGAGAGAGGTGAGGGAGATTTGGAGTGGATGAAAGCGAGAGAGCCCCGGAGCGAGAGGAAGGGGCTTAAGAGAAAGAGAACGAGGCAGGGAAGTCCTATACACCTATCCGGTGGGAAAAAGTAGAGAGAAGAAAGGGAAAACATAAGTGATAACGAATAACATCGTCTTTTTGCCAAATGCGAAGAAAGAGACGATATGGAAACGGGGGAAAGAAAGAAATGGAGATATCGAAAGAAGACAAAAACTGATATAAAGAATTGCATGAAATAGGAAGATAAAAATGGGTGCGGAAATGGGAAGAAGTGAGAGTATGTAGGTGTGTATATATATATGATTCTAGCAACTATATATATATATATATATATATATATATATATATATATATATATATGCTTTTGGAAGTGGAAAGGTAAGTAGGTATATCAAAAGCAACTAGATATTGTCTCTCTCTTGTGCTGGCAGAGGGATCATACTGCAAGTTCTTCAATCTACATATATGAACGTGCCTCTTCGACACCACGGCGGCTCTCCTGAGAAAAAGAGAGTAACTTTAACATGGATCATTATAATGGGACGAGATTTGGATCACTGAGCACATTATTATACCTAACCTATAAAAAACGCAAACTAAAATTCGATAGGTGGGATTCGAACCCACACTTCAGTAGATACACTGATCGCCACTCTACCAAGGCTAACAGACGTAAGTGAAGAAAGATGAGACAGATGCCACAAAAATTAGGAGATGAGAGATAAGATACGAAAGGAGAGAGAGAGTGGATTAGTGAGGTATGATAAGATTGAATCGGAAGGAATTGCTAAGAAAAGAGTGCGGGAGAGGGTGATGTAGAAAAGATTGTCCGAAAAAAATTTCTTAAAGGGGAGGGGGAGAAATTTCGCGTCAGAAATGAAAGGCGATATTAACCAACGCAAAAACGCCGCCTGATTAAGTTATCTTAAGATACGAGGAAAATACATATTTCGAGCGATTCCACCTAATTTGCGCAAAACCGGCGCACCGTAAGGAAGAAAACATCTAGGTCCCATCAGCGGAGAAACTCCCGTTTCCCATATTGGCCGTTCGCCAAATTCTACCAAAATTGCTCTTTTGTCTCCAGCGAGAGAGAAAAGTGCTTGGTTTCGTGTTCGCAGAAAACTTTGCATTTGGAAAGGGCGAAAGGACATCGAAAGAGAAATTGCTTCTCATTGAAAATGTAGCAAGGAGTGGAAAAGAGGAAAGTGGAAGATAAAGCGTGTGTTATCGCAAATGGGGCCTTAAATTATGAATTAGAATCCAGATCGAGACATTATCCTCCAAGAAGACCTTCAGAGATCATTGAAAATCTATAATGAAAATAGACAAAATTTCTCCAAGGATTTGGCATTAAGAAAAAACAGAAGACGAGCGAGTTACGAATGATGAGCCACGAGGAAGGCCAAGAAAACATTTTGTGTCTTGCATTTCCCTTGTGGGTTTCATATATAGACAAATATCGAAAACATTTCAAAACTAGGATATCACACACACACACATATATACATAGATAAATACGAGCAAATACATGCATGTGCGCATGTTGGTGTGAGGCACAACTAAGGACTCTGAAAATGTTTGCAGTTTTATTTACCGTTGTTGGCTGTTATTCGTCCCCAATATACTCTGCATTTACGGTGCGATTCATCTAATATGCGTTATACCTAACTTCTAACTGCTATAGAACTATGCCACGTCACCAACTGTCCAACGTTTAATGTCTAATTAGCTGTAATGATAATTAAACAGCGTGGCCGAGGTGTCGCAATGGGGATTAAGGGGAATGTATGATAGCACAGGCAGAGGAGGAGAGAGGTTAGTGCAGGAAATGGAAAGAGGGAGTGAGGAAGGGAGAGTCGGTTGGCGCTAAGTTATGGGCAAGGGGAGGACGACAAGTAGAGAGGTGGTTGGTAGGAAATGGCGGTAGTAGGGGATCGGAATTCGGGATAGAATGCGGTGGAGTGGAGTTTGGATGGGATATGAGGGAAAGCGGAGAGAGGGAGGGAGGCAGAGGGATATGGCACATATAAGAAGGGCTGAGAGAGGAATAAAGGTGGAGAGAATGAGGATAGAGAGAATAGAAGGGAGAGGGAGTTGTGGAAGGTTCGCTTGGTGTGGTGAGACGAATCGATCTGAGGAACCTCAGACAAATATAATGAGAATATTGGAGGCAAAGAGAAAAAGATAGAGAATGAGATGAGTGGAGATAGAATAACGACGCACTGCCTCCAAATTTTTTTTATTTAAAAATTTCTTGATTTCCGATTAAAGTTGAAGAAAAACTTAGAATGCATTAATTTTCACTTCAGTTCGTAAATTATTTTCTGCATGAAACAACTTTGTAATAGATTTTTTATTCACTAATGGCCAATCTAACAAATTAAACTTGGGCGATTATTTTTATTTCATATTATAAGAATTGTTACAGTAAAAAATATATATTTCTGCGGAATGTACGGAGGAAAATTTAATAGTAAATCATTACTAGAGTGGATGGAAATAGTCACAAATATTGAGTTGGTGGCATTCATAGGCGATTAAGCAATCAATGTGTTTTATTTGTGTGCAGGCACTGTGGACTGGACCTATCTCTTTCAAGAAAGCGATTTCATCCTGAGTAGTTATTTAAAAAAATACATTCCGGAGAGCGTTTGCGTATTCAGTGGAGAATTTTCTTAATGTTCTCCTCTAGAAAGATTATTCGTTTCTCAAAAAATAACTCTCGAGGAGTTTTCTTCCTTTCACTCGGCAGAAGGTTTCTTAAAAATTGTCCATTTTCTTTTCGAGGAGACATGTATTCCGTAAAGCGTTATAAAGCGTTTTGAGAAAATGCGACGCGAGTGTATTAAAAAATCAGACTATGCAAGCAATTCTCATCGATCCGTCCTTTTTGGCGATTTGTTCGCTCCGAACTGTGTTTCAGTGGAGTGGCGATAAAGAAAGAGAGAGAAAGAGAAAGCTATAGATGGAGAGAGAGAGAGAAATAAAGTGGACGCCATTCTGTCTCTTTCTCCCTCGGGAAACAAAGACAGAACTGTTCTATCCGCGGATCCATGCGATCCGGCTACGAAAGAATACCACGACGAAGGACCTCCACTCCATTCTGTAATGTCTGCATCTCCTTACTATGAAGTGGATTTAGATACGTACTAAGATAGCTATGTTTTCTTACTACCTGCTTTTAAGGTTACTTAGCATGTGAAATAAAATTGGTGTTAAGAGATCAATGGATTTTTTCAGCTCAACAATGGATAGATTCCACCAAAACAAACACGGCATACTTTCATTGTTTCTTCAAAACATTTCCATGGCCTAACACTGCATAAATTTCACAAAAAATACATCGCAGTACAATAAGAAATGAATCATCATTTAGCAAACAAAAACATTTGTTTTGGTACTTTTCCACTATGATGTCGAGGATTTACCTCACACTTAAGATCATGTTTTACTTTGCATACCACACATGCACATTTCGTTGTTTTAGATACGAGATGTCGGTGCATGCAAAGTGCAGCAGGCGCTAAAAAATCACCATACACCAAGATCTAAACTCTTAAGTAAACCATCGTGGAACTCATATATTTAAGATAGTAGATTGCAAAAGTTCTCGCAGAATTTTCTCATATTTCGCGAAATTAACGCACCCATCCAGAATTTCCAAATTATCCTGGCAATCGGCTCGCGACCAAGTATACGTATTCCGAGTTTCGTGGCTCAGATCAGCAGTAGCACTGAACGTCATTAAGACAATAGTTAGGATATTCTGCGTGTTATGATGTCACAATCCGTGATTATTAGTACGTATCCGGATAAAAAATCGCGAAATATGTATAACGTCATATTTTTGCGTTAATAATTATAAAGTCTAGTGGAATTAGTTTCCACAATTTCGACAAATTATATAGGTATTTTAATTCTCTCGTTCAAAAATCGAAAAGGGCTCAAACATTCTTAAATAAATATGAAACACGACATTACCATATTTCTCACCTTTTGCTTTTCTTTCGTGTTTTAGAATTATGACGTCGACATAAGTTTACGTCGTAGTTTATAATCAATTGCATTATAACATAGTTCACTAATTCTTATTAAAAGCACCCAATTAATGCTTTTGCAATAATTAGATTATCAATTCCCACAATTAAAAGAAGTGGCGTGTTTATTGAAATCAATGCCCCTTATCAATTCCTTTTAAAAAAAGCATTATATCGCTGCTATTACAATACATATTACCAATTCCCATTTAAAAGCAATGCACCCGTTTCCATGGTAGTTGACATTTGTGATTGTTGAAAATGTCCCTTTAATCTAGTTATCTATCAAATGTACCGATTTGAATAATTTGTTCAATAATAATAAATCTCATTCTTTTAGCTATAAATATTTTTTATTTTCGAGTTTTATCGCAATTTTAACTATTTTTAAAGTGCAATTTTATGAAACCTTGCAACGATTTCCATGCTTTTGATATGGGTTATTGAAATGCAACATTGGGGTCAAAAATATCTTTTTAAATTTTCCACTTTTTCATAGGATTTATTAATCATCCTGCCAAATTTCAGGTCTGCAGCCTTTCTAAAAGTGCCAAAACATTTATATCCTCCTATATCATATGTAATAAGCAGATATTTATAATAGATTTGTGATGTCTCGTGGGAACATAAATACAGCGGAAAATCCATTGGGATCTACCTTCTCGATATGAGTGCTAAGGTGAATTAAAGATGAAAAGACTCGACTCGCTTCACCCCAGAGATTTCCAGACGATTCTACAGAATGGAATGAGGGGCGAAAATTTCAACTCGGTGGCTTGAGGATAAAGATTGGTTTACTGAACATTTTCTCTTGCTGTTTTTTCTCTAAGTAAATATGGACTAAAAGAAATTGAAAATACCAAAAAAGAGGTAGAAAAATAATGAAGATATCTTGACAGGAACAATACCGCCAAATTTAAAATATTTAAGATTAAGTGTAATTTATTTCACATAATTAACTGCCACCTCTAAAAAGAACGTCGAATTACTCGATGAAATAAGCATGCGCTGTAAAAGGGTATATAAAATCGTATTGGTGATACCAACATGCCGATTACACATAATGATAGTTTTCTACTTTGGAAACAATCATTACAAAATTGACTATTCCAGCACTTGAACCAAAAGTAATGTTTCTATTGGTGTAGAAAATTTTCTAAGCATTTTTCAACTCAACAATTTTCCTCAAACCGCTATCATAAATTATACTTCAAAATGCAATTTTTTGTGAAATCCTGATTAGAATTACAACAAAATTCGCCAGGTTTGACTTTGTGAAATAATCCACAATAGGTATAAAAACAATTGTTGTATTTCCCACTAAGTAGAAATTTTTATTAAAAGAACAATGTTTTAAAAGACGTTAAAAAAAGCCTATATTAAAAAATAAACTTGGATTGGACAAAAAATACCTAAGATACTCGAAATATATTTGGCGTTTTATCGCTAAAAATAATAATATACCACATAAAGACAAAAATGGAAGAGATAACTATCGATGGTTACATTAATGGAGGAAAATTTACAAAAAGTTATTACAAACATTGATGTCAATCTTTTCTCAAAAAAGCTGAAAAAGATCCGAATCTTAGTAGTAATTGATTTTTGGCAGAGCTCTTCTAAACCTTGAAGAAGCCACACGCGCAGCTTTGCACATTATTATTAGAAACAAAAATTACAACGGTCTTAAATGGCAATGGTTTCTCGGATTTTTGTAAATATTTTGAAATTTTGTTGAGATAAATTCCAAATAAATTAAGTTTCGAATAGACGCAAAATCAGTACGTTTAATTTTTAGTTTTAATATTAGTTAGTAAATCAAATTAATTAATTAAAAGTAGGCTCGTTTCTACTACAATAGGATTTTTCACAATATTAGACAATAGAGAATATTTCAAAGCTATAGCTTATATTTTCAAAGTTGAATAAAGCGGAAGGTGAAATTCTATATGCATAAACTTCGAAGATATTTAAAACTAGAGTGGGAAACTATTCTTTAAAAGTATGCGGAAGAAGAGGTAGAAGAAACCATTAAAAAACCGTATCGGTGAAAAAAACTGAATGGGGTAAAAAATTACCACGCGCAAGCACTGCGGGATTAATTAAAACTACGCTAATTTGTTGGGGTAAATTTTAAAAAATGCTGAATAATAACCCTACCACAATTTATTTTTAGTAAACTGCCAGCTGCATGTTGGACAGTCTATGCCAGATTTCAGGATCACATATAAGTTATAAAAAAACTGCTAGAATATTAATAAAAGGTAAATAACTATCAATTTTAGGCGTGACCTATTTTAATATGATTAATTAATAATAGTCTGCCCGTTGCAGCGTTGCTTACATTTTGGGTGTAAGAGTGACAACAAATAGAAGCAAGAATGTCCGATCGCCTATGGCAAATATAGATTGATCTTTTTCGAATAAAATTAACTTTTTGTTCAAATATAGATTTATTAAAAACAAATATACATTGTTTTTCCAGGAAATGTTTACATGTAAAATAATTACTTAATTATATCTAATATATTATTCTTTAATTACATTTACTGTTAAATAATTCACACGATATTTAAATTATTATAAAAGGTAACCTAATAACAATGAACCTATGATAGCATAAAATAACATCATCGAAGAAAAGACATCTGTTTGTCATGTTTTGTGCCAAATTTTATATTGTTCTAAAATGTATATAAAACTTCGCTGGTGTGTTTACAATATTAGTTTTAATTTTACACTATTTTGAATTTATCGTCCTCTAACGGTGGAAATTCCATCTGACGCAGGGATCATAAAATACCAATCGCAATATTTTATTAGTACCTACTTAACCAAAATAGAATTCTTAAAACAAAATTGTTGAATGTCTGCAGAGAGACGGAGGACAAAGCGACCATAAAAGTTCATTTAAAATAGAAATTTTACAGGTATATTTATAATTTATGGAGAAAATGGAAAATAACTTTACTGCAGTATTATTTCCGTTCACCGGAACATTGAACTATTATTCACCACTCTTAATAAATCTCGTGAATTTACTGCTTTCCCAACTAATATTCAATCCGAATACCTTTGTCTTTTTATTTAAGGAGTTTTATAGCATCAGAAAACCCTTCTCTGAATAACTCACTAATGATTTGTCATCTGAAAAACAAACTTATTTGACTAAACTATCTGCTAGATTTATCACCCTGTCTTCAATTTCCCATGCCTCTGATAAAGTCCCAGAATTCTCGTTGGTGTTTAAGGTACGCAATGCTATTCAATAAGATATTTCAAGGTTTTCAGATTTTTCCTGATGCATTCTTGCCTATATCTACCTACCAACAGAATTTCCGAAACAACTCCAGACAGGTATAGCACACGCAGGTACCCTACAAAATTGATATATTGCATACTGAATTTTATATTAAGATTTATATGCTCTCGGTTAAGCGTAATTTATTTTTATCAATAAAGTACTTATATTTTATCTTCATTTATAGAGTAAATATTATATAAATAAAAATAACATCGTTCTTTCTGGAGTTAAGGATAAACTTTTAGGAAATTTGGAATGTGATACTAGATGTTTCGATGTATTCATCTCCTCTAGGAGAAACATTTTTATAAAAAATTATCTGATAAGAGCTTTTCTGTTTAAAATTATACACCCAAAATCATGATTTCCTTCTTCTTTCGTTTTAAAACGTATACCTTGTCCCGATCTAGATAGCCATTATACATTCACTATAGCTTAAGCGTAAACAATCTACCTTCATTTCATTCACACGCCGCTACCTACTAGTGTTTTAAGTTATAATGTATGAGAAATTTCTTAGAATCTCCAGTAATCATAAAAAAGCAAAAGTAAAGTCTTAGAAAAATAAGCCACCTCTTGCACACTGCTTAGTGCGAAGAGGAGTAGCGCGTCGTTCGTGGGAACCAACTCTAAATCCGCGTTCGGGAAAACGACGCGACTCATAAAATATTCACAAACAGAAAGTGAGCCTAGATGCTATTCTTTGGGCGAAGAAAGGGGAGGAGACGTTCCTTCCCAGGGCGGGGGGAGGGGCTGAAAACTCCAAAGGATAAACAAATGAAGGGCGCACGACGCTCTCTTTTTTCGCCTCCCCTTCTCCACCCCGCTCCGACCCATTCCTCTCTCTCTCCCCGTCAAATCGATAAAAGGAGCCTCTCGAATATATTTCGGTCTTATCTCGTGTCGTCGCGTCGGATTTTTTTCGGCGTGTTTGCGAAGGAAATATCAAAGCGAGTCGTCATTTTTTTCGTTACGGGGTCGGTCGCCTTTTTTTATATTTATTCCTCAACCGCCGCCACAGTAATTCGTTCCTCGAGTCGCCTTTCTGGAGCGCGCGGTGGAGGGAGAGAGCCAATCGCCCATTTATCGCAATCGATGGGTCTGAGCAGATGGAGGAATGACAGTCGAAATTAATATCGCCTCGAAGAAAAAATTCTTTCTGGCGGTCGCCTGGGAGATGAAAAAAAGACACGAGCGGCCTGAGTTGAGAACGAGTGAATGAAGAGGAAAGAGGGAGGGAAGAGGAGGGCAGAGGATTTCCTAGGAAGTGAAAAGAAAGAATAAAAAAGAAAATCCCCGAGGAGCAGATGGAGGAGGAGGTGTCGCAGAGGAGAGCGGCGATATGGGAGAGAGGAGTACGGGAAGAGAAGGAGGAGAAAGTGAGAGACGCGAGGAACGCAGAGAGGAGTATTCGTAACGGAGGTGGAGGGAAAGACTCTTAAGATCCGGTCGAGGAAATTGAGAGGGATTCAGGGAAAAGTAGTGTCGCCAAAATTGGCAGGCAAAGGGAAGGAAAACGACGAAGCCATGGGAAAAATGGGTAAGTTATAGGAATACGAAATATTAAAGCTACTCCCCTTGTCTCTGAAAGAGAGAGAGAAGAAAGAAAACACGTGGAAATATATATATATATATATAAGAGAGAGTGAGAAAGATAATGAGGGTGAAGACGAACGTACGGGATGATTTCGACTCCGTACTTTCAAGAAAATGAAAAAGCAAACACATGTCAAGAAAACAAAACTTATTATTGCCTTTTTATAGAGAATGACACGTGAAACTGCGCGGAACACGCTACTGCCACGTCGTTAAGGAGACTTGCCTCCTACACCTCTTGACTGAGGCCCTTTGTGAATATATAGTCTGTTAATTATACCAGAAATTAAAGCACCATATTATCCAAGTGAATGCAACGTCATATATATTAGACAGGTTCGGACATTCTCTGATAATAAATGTAATATATATTTTTATTAATTATCTTCTGAAATGTTTCCCTTTATGTTTAGAGGTTAAAATATTTTTTGGCAAACATTACAGCAAGCGAAACTTTCATCTTTGAAGGTTTTTTATGTACAAAGGCAATCGACCACATCAGTATGAGAATCTTTTGCATATAAATGTATCTTAATTTCATATAAAGGTAAACTCGGGTAAGTCACGAAATATGTTTATTTTGGTAAAATCGTCATTAAAACGGACCACTTTCTGCAGAAACAAAATGTAAGGTAAAAAAAGATCTGAAGAATGAATTCGGACGAAATGCACATATCTTCAAATCAAACCTCCTTGTTCTAGCTCAGAAATAAATTAAAAGAACCCCCAATTCCGCCCACTTTATCTTAGGTGCATACTTCTGCAAAAAAAACGCAGAGGAATATGAATAGAAGCATGCTAGGAATCACCGGAAGAGACTAAGAAAGAAATGGCTACATGAGTAAGCAAATATTGAACGGCGAGGTGATTAAACGAGTCAGGAATATGGGACGACAATCAGGTCACACTGAAAAACGACGAACATTCCACACATGCAGTAATTGATCATTATTCCATGATAAATTCAAGAGACCGGAAAAAATGCTGAGAAACGAGTGGGATAGAAAGAGGCCATCGCGGAGAAAAAATGCGAACGGCGGGAAAAACGCAAGAATTTAAACAAAAATGGACAAGAAAAGGCCGGCAACTTAGTTCTACTTGAGATAAGATGAATTTTAAAGTACAGGTGATAGTAAAAACATCGATTTTTTTGGCAGCAAAACGCGAAATTCGATCTGGATTATGTTGATTCTATTGTTCCCTGCGAAGAAATAGAATGACGCATCACCTCTAGCATTCTCGAGGCAGAGTGATCGAAGGAGAAAGAGAAAGCCACCATCAGGGTGAATGACAAGAATAAACCTATCTCCCAAGCGAGAGAGTGCATGGCGTCTCACGATCAACATCATAGTCTCCTCGTAAACTTTACGTCCGGAAAAGAGACGAGGACGCGTCTCGCTAGTTTTTTGCCTGTCACCGACGTAGCATGAATTGAGATCAGTCGTGTTTAAAAATAATTCAAGTCACGGAACATTCCGCGGCTCTTATACGAGTCGAGTCCGAGCGAAGGAGGGGATGAGGCGGCGTGAGGGACAATGCCGAGTAACAACGATGCTCTGCTTTTTGTTCTTCGTCGTCTCCAAGGCAGCCTTAGAAAGTAAACGCATCAGCTACGCGCATGAAAAAACTGGTCGCTTACTACAGCCACTCTGAATTTGACGAGAAAATCATTCGAGTCGCTAGAATGTTTCACTTATGGGAAGGTACGTGTTAAGTACGAGTATCTACACTTTGATTAAACCTAATATCCACGAGATTATTTTATTCTCTCTAAAAGAGATAATGACCACCATATTTATAAGAAACCTACTTCAATAAAATATGAGATCAGTTAATCATAAAACCCTTATTCTCTTGGTCATTCTGTCCGTAACGCTCAATATCTCATCCGTTTCTTCAGCCAGTTCAACCAAGTTTGGTGGGATTGCTAGACCATAATTTTATAATAATATGGTTCAATATTTTTTTATTGTTCGATCACAAAGTCCGTTTTAAACGGGTTAATTCATCTATACTTTGAAAGTCACCAATTAATTGTAAAGGAGGTAATTTTATGATTAGAGAAGATCATCATCATATTTTTTCTACATTTCAGTAGGTTTCTGCCTAACCCCACACAATCTGTCCCATCCAAGGTCTTTCTATTCATGCCACCCCTTCCTTTAAAACATCTAAAATTCCTTTTATCTGCCAACCTCTCTGCTCCTTTCCAAACGTCCTCTCGTCTATGAATAAATTAGGGAAGATACTGTGTATGCTAAACATGAATATGCACGCTATTAATTCACTTCCCTGCTCAATTAAATTGGTTTTATTCGGCATAACAAAATCACGGGTAGATATTTTGATAGAAAAAATTTATCTCATCAATAAAAATGTACGCCTCTTTCTGACGCTTTCGAAAACTAGTTTTTTCTAAAGACCTGAAATGCCGTAATAACACAAGCTATCTTCATTGTTACTCATGCTTCACCTGCAAAATATAAATCTTTCTAGATGAAAATTTCATGCAAAAGAAATGGGATTTTGAAACTCTCTTCAACTCGAGCTCCACGATTCACCCCTGAATTTTCTGTTTTCAAGAAATGGAGATTAAATGTAGAATAAAACATGTACAACGCAAAAACATGACGTTGATAAACTTCAATCTTTCATTTAATAAAAGATAATGGAAATGAATGGGGAGATCATTTTTATCAGCTAAGTTCGCATTGAATGTTCTTTAAGAACACATAAATATCATTGATATAAATACGGAGAAGAACAAAAAAATTTAAAGTGCCAGTAAAATTATTCCAAACTATAAGTTGTAGCTCAACAAATTCCAAAGTCTTTCGTCCGTAAAAGCGCATTCTTGCTTCCTGCTAATCGCCGTTGCCATGGGAACAAACTTTCGATGCATTCCTGATAGCGGGTCAGGCAGTTTCCTCTTCAAGTTTAAATGCCACTCAGATAAGGGATCTAGAAGTAAAGCGCTGGATTTAATAATCGAATTAATGTTTTCGCTAAATCGTGTCAGAGAGAGGGTGATTTTTTGCGACCTTACGAACACATGCGAACACACACGGCCCATGCATACACGAAGAGTCACATAGCGATGCCAGAGCTTAAGGGCGTGCGCACTTGAGGATTGCTCGACCTATATTTCCGGAAGAAAGAGAGAAGGTAGTGTAGGGGTGGAAAGGAGGAAGGGATGGGAGGGGGCAAGGTAGGAGTGGGAGAGAAAGGGGGGGGGCGAGAGGATCTCAAGCCAGGAGAAGGAATAAGAGCGGAAATGGGGAGCGATATCCCCGGAGCAGAAATAATGGTGGCGAGGCAAAAACGAGCGAGCAGCGCTAAGTGTTAGAAAACACTTGCAACACTCGAAGCACGCCAGCCACCCGAATAAAAGTAAATAAAAGAAAATAAATTTGTCAAATCCAGCATTCAAAGCGTTTATATTTAACTTTTATGGATTGATATTCAGTCTATAGTAAGTATCCGTCCTCACTGCAAACCGGAGTTTAAACAAGAAGTTCAAACCAGGGCTGATGCAGGCCAGTTTCCCAAAATTGACGTCCCGAATTGATTACTTATATTGACAGGAAATGTTTCAGTATGTGTTATTCATTCCAAGAAACTCTCATAAATTCATAGTTTATCAATGATAGAGAAAAATTGGAAAACAAATAAATAGAGCATTATGAGGTTTAAAATACTAAAAACAATGTCAAAATCTCTTTCTAAAATTATATTTATATATATATTTTTTAAATAAACGAATTTAATAAATAATACTGTTTATACGTTAATATGTCTGGATCAATTGTCCATTGCTGAAGAGTAGTCGAGGGGTAAAGAAAATAAACCATTTGTTCGCTCGTCTATGCCCAAGTCGAGTATGGCAATAATCGTCCCCATGGCAACAATCCGATAAAATGCGATTTAAAACGCAAAATACGCTGTTTTAGTAGAAATTCAAAAAAATGCGATCAAATATCATAATTCTGCGATAATAATTAGAACCTACATTCTTTTTCCCTTAGAACAGTACAAACCTCTATCCGATATCACAATTTTAAGATATTTTAGAGAATTAAAGAAAACATCTCTGCACGATGGAATTTAGACTTCCCGTGTAAAACAAAAAGGGAAAAAAGTTCCTGGAATAGAACCCGGGACTTAAATTATCGCAAAATAAAATATAGCCCAGAGGTGGCAGCACGAACCTCATGCCTAGTTTCGTGAAAATCGGTCCGTTGATGCAGAAGTTGTTATTCGGAGAGACAAACACATAAACAGGACCATTTCATAAGGCTATGTTTCCTATGAAAACCAGCCTAAAAACACAAAAACTCTTTCTACCTTAATGACAATTCGCCCGATAAATGTAAAAAAAACACCAGCGTCTCCTCGGGCGAAACACGTCGATCGGGAGCGTCTTTTACTTTATTTTTAAATTTAGCTACTATATTCTTCGCACACGAAAGACGCTAGATTAAATTTCCTTTGGGCACCAGCCTAAAAATGAAAACTCACTCGACAGACTTAAAGCGGTAGAAATTAGGAAAGCAAGTAGCTACCGGTTCATCGAGGGAAAAATTAAACAATAAAAAACCCCTTATGTGGTTTATGAGTTTTATAAAATGCTAGAGCTAAACTTTTTGCCAATCTCTGATCTCCTCAAAAATATTTTATTTAAAAGAAACCCTTCTCTATATTCTTTATAGGTCAAAAATTTAATATTTTTAATACATTTAATTTTATACAACTCAGCATGGCAAATAAATTGATTTTGTGGAGTATTCTTTAAAAGTGCATGTCACACAAAAATTTCCATTTCTACCAGTTCTCAACCGTAGCGTTCAATATCATAGCTGAAAGGATCTCAATCTAACACTGAAAGAAAATATCCCAGCAATACGTACACATAAGTAAACCATTAGAGTTAGCTTTCATTGGTCGTAAGTTTTGGAAATTCCTGTCCTTTAGCGTTGAAATCACAATTTTAAGCTCTTATACTTTCCATGGACTTCTAAATCCATCTATATAAAGAAACGAAAAACAAGTCTGTTCCTTTAATTCGAGTTTGTTTTGCCCGACCCGTTTAAATACAAGGGTGACGGCCAGTTGACCTTTTTGCTGGTTTATTGGATTTTCGGTAGAGATTTTATTCCGCGTATAGAGTTAACGTAATAGGATTTTAGAAGAGATTGGCGTTTTTTCTTGGCATATGCGTAAACTTTATGCGCCGCCTCGAGTTCGAAATTTACAGAACTCGCCACATTAAGGAGATACTCGTACAAGCGGTGATCGTTTGCAATTAACCAGCCATCTGTTTCGTGTTCAAGCTTTAATTTGGCTTTCTTCCAATCTCACTCACTCACTCACTCTCTCTCTCTCACTCTCGCTATCGTGATTACGGATTTAGCCATGGTGTAAGACAGTGCCGCACGCACGATTCGGCGATAAGGATCCTCCCTTGCGGAGAAAGGCACCTTTTAAGGCAGAGGCGAAAATAGAGCACTGTGAGCAAAGGAACGAATAACAGCAGACACGTGGAAAGTTGAAGTTTATTTTTATAAGGTTTCTCATACGAGTTGTTGGTGCTTACATGCTGCAAGCTCTTAAAAAAACAGCATTCGCCAAGATCTAAATTCGTCCTCCTCCAAGGCAACAGCATTTGAGCCACACGGGACCCATGTATAAGATAATAAATTGCAGGAGTTCTCGCAGAATATTTCTCATTTTCCGCAAAATTAAGACACCTCTTCAGAATTTCCAATTTCTCTAGCAATTCTGGGTCCAAGTTTTCTTATTTCAAGTTTCTTGGCTCAGTTTTTGGCCTGTGTTAGTCTATGTGTTACACTAAACTTTATGCTAAAATTAAGGTATTTTATGTTTTAGGACTATGCCCGTGCCTTTTAGTACGTATCCGGATTTTTAAAAAGTCGCAAAATACGCATGACGTAAATATTTTTTCGCTGTTATTGATAGATGCTTGTGGCGTTTCTGCTTCCTCATTTCCGTCAAACCATATTTCAATTCTCTTGTTCATTTCGTTCAATAATTGAAAAAAGTTAAAATTTCTCGAAAAAATACTGAACACTAAAAGGTTTTTGACGTTTCGCTAAAATTTCGTGTTTTAGGGTTATGACGTCATCATAAGTATACGTCTTATGTTAGTTCAATGGCGTTATATGATAGCCCAATGATTCACATTAAAGGTACTAAATCAGCGCTATTACAATATATAGCAGATTATCAGTCCCCATCATTAAAAGGATAAAGGTGTTTTTACTTAATACGATATTTTGAATATATATGTGTATATGTCGTTAGTTGAAATCAACAGTTTTTTAATTCTCTCTGTTAATTCTCTTTTAAAAACTATTCAATCTACATCTGCATCTTACCCTGCAAGTCACCTGATTGGTGGATGGCAGGGGGTGCAATGCAATGCAATTACATTACAGATTACCAATTCCCATTTAAAATCAATGTACCCGTTGGCATGGTAGTTAAAAATTTTCAATGATGAAATTTTCATTTTGTCCAATTAATAATAAATTTCTACGTCAATTCGGCATCGATTTAAAGTCAGTCTTCAAAAATATTGATTATTTATTGTTTTACCTATATAACTGTTTTCGTCCCGAGATTTTAACTTAATTCAAACTAATTTTGAATTGCAATTTTATGAAGTCTTAAATAGAGTTCCATGCTTTTCTTATGGGGTATTGAAATAGAACAATAAGGGTCAAAATAAACCCCAACAATTATTATTTTAAAGTTTTTTTTTCTGTTGGCCGTACCTATCATTCGGCCAAATTTGGCTCTTTAAGAAGTACCTAAACATTTACATCCTCCTACATCATATGTAAGAAGCAGCTATTTATAATAGATTTACCGAATCTTTGACACTGTTGCTGGTATCCACGTGCTATATCATTAAAACGCACATGCCGCGCATACTTGTGAATCCCACATTTGTACGAAAGAAAATTAGGAATAAAAGAGAAGCTGTTCGGTTCGACCCTTGCAATCAGTTTAATTAAGCTCCTGCTCTTACTCGATGCATATATTGAAAAGTATTTTTAATTTATAACGATCTAATCGATACTTTTATAGAAGTTCGTAATAAAAGACGTTCTTTTGCTTTTCGAAAAATCCATTTACCAACGATTTCTTAATCTTAAGACCAAAAGCATGTGATAGCTAAACAAGAGATTCATTAATTAAACTTTCTAAATTGTAGGAAAGCATTTTTCCAAAAATTGCATCATCTGATTCACTATTATCATAGATATTTATAATTTCCTTTATTTTTTGTATTTTTTTACATAACAAAGAAAACCTTGGTTAGCAAACGGTATATACTGCGAGTTTTAGAAAAATCATGTTCTTTAAATTGGGACACTTGAAAAAGATAAATAATGCGTTGCTATTTACTGCTAATGCTGTTCAGCATTTGTTTAAGAGAATAGACGTGATGCCAAATTCGGAGCGTATGACGCTGTCATATTGGTTATATTACTAAAGCAAAAGTTTGAGTGAAGTTACGTAGTTCGAAAAATTATTTTTTCAAAATAGCGGTTGATCGACCGTCGATATTAAAATAAGATATCCTTTTTTATTTCGACTAAAAACATATTCGTGGATATAAACTGGTTTAGCATGTTATGTTTTATGAAATCGAATTGGAATATTTCCAATATTTATTCCCCAGCTATTGATTCATATCCACCAAATTTTTACCGTACGTAGCTCAAATGTAGAACTATCAATCTTACAATTTTTGTTTGCGTTGTAACTTAGGTTATTTTTGAGTTATTTTTAAACAGAAAGATAGACGGGAGGATGAAAATAATACAGTATCGATGTATATTTTTAGAAAAAATCGTTAATAAAGAATATAAAATTAACCGAGAAACTCATTTCAAAAGATGATCATCATCATCATGCTTCTGTCCGAATACAGGTTTTAACTGAATCGCTGCCTCCATTTCTCTCTCTCCCTAGATGCCTCTTTTATACCTCTGTAAGTATTATATCCCTCCTTTATATTATCTAATATTCCTATTTTTTTCTCCCTCTTTGTCTTCTTCCACTAATTTTTCCTTCTAAGATCGTCCTTTGTAAACACTGTCTTCTCAATATGTGCCCTATCCAATTTGCTTTTCTTTTCCTGATGGTTTTCATTAGCATCCTTTCCTCTCCCACCATTTCTAATACTTCTTCATTTCTCTTCCTCTCTGTCCATTTCACTTTCATCATTCTCCTCCATACCCACATCTCAAAACTTTCTAAATATTTTTCCTCCTTTCTCCTTACCGTCCACGTATCTGCACCATAAAGAGCTATGCTCCATATGTAGCATTTTGCTAATTTCTTCCTTGTTTCTAAATTTATTTTCTTGCTTGTGAGAAGCTCCTTCTTCTCGTTAAATGCTGCTTTTGCTATTGCAATCCTATTTCTGATGTCCTGTGTACTACTTCCATCCTGCGCTAAAATACTGCCAAGATATTTGAAACTACTTACTTGTTCCAATTTTTGGCCATTTACCATTATATTTAATTCTTTATGTTCCTTTGAAACCACCATGACTTTCGTTTTTTCTGCATTGATCTTCATTCCATATTGTTGGCCAACCTCCACTAGTCTGTCTGTCATCCTCTGAAGCTCTTTCTCGCCTTCTGCTGTTAAGCCCTGATCATCTGCGTATTTAATGGTGGTAATACTTTCACCTCCTATCTTAAATCCTTTCTCTTCCATCAACGCTTCTTCTGTTATTGTTTCCGCATAAATATTAAATATTGCTGATGAAATAGGACATCCCTGCCTCACTCCCCTCCCTATTAAAGTACTTTCTGTTCCTTCTCCTTCAACCCTGACTCTAATCTTTTGATCAAAGTAAAGGTTTTTAAGCACTCTTTTATCTTTCCAATCTATTCCTATTTTGTTTAAAATACCCAGTATTTTATCCCATTTTACTCGGTCAAAAGCTTTCTCCCAATCTGCAAAACAAAAATACATACCTTTATCGACTTCTAGCGTTCTTTCTATCATCATCCTCATACATCCTATAGCATCTCTAGTCCCCTTCCTCTTCTGAAACCAAACTGATTATCTTGCAACTCCTTTTCTATTTTACATTCAATTCTTTTTGTTATTATTCTGTTTAGAACTTTAGCTGTATGAGAAATTAAACTAATAGTTCTGTAATCCTTACAACATTTTGCATTGTTCTTTTTCTCCAGTGGTACCATCACAACATCTAAAAAATCTTCAGGCCATATGCCAGTATCATATACTTGGTAAAAATTTTTTGTTAGTTGCTTAACTGCTTTAGACCCCAAAACCTTAAGAACGTCCACGGGTATAATCACTCCCAACAGCCTTCCTTCTTTTCATGTCATCAATTGCTCTTTTAACTTCAGACTCGAGAATACTTGGTCCTAGCTGATCTTTTTCTACATCCACTTTTTCATTTAATTAAATATTTCTTGGCTTTCCTTCTTTGTCATACAGAACCTCAATGTATTCTTTCCAGACATTCTTTACATTGTCTGGCTCCGATACTATTTTACCACTTTTGTTCATGATTCCTTTACGTTCTATCTTTCTTGCCTTTTTCTTGAATAGTTTCCTTGCTTTGCTATACATGAGGTCTGTTCTACAAATTCTTTCACATTCGACAATCTCCTCGCATTTCTCATTTATCAACTGTTTTCTGGCTTTATCTGTTTCCCTTCTTAAAGCATTATTTAACTCCTTGTACTTTCTTTGGCCTTCTTCAGTGTTTATGTTCTTCCACTTTCTCCACTCTTCCATTTTTTGCAGCATGGCTGCTGTGATCCAGGGTTTTTTGTTTCTTTCACCCGTTATCTTTCCTACCTTCTTTTCCATTACATCTTTAATGTTGCTATGGATGTATCTCCACTCCTCATCTACATTCTTCCTATTTTCTTCAGCTCTCTCCCGTAACCTTTCCTCCAGCTCAGTCATGATAGCCTCCTTGTTTTTAAGGAGTTCCTCTAAGTTCCATTTCTTGTTAACTCTTATGTTTCTCTTAACGCTCTTCAGTCTACATTGTGTATTTGCCACCAAAAGGTTGTGGTCAGAGTCGATATCTGCCCCTGGTAGTGTTTTCACATTTTTAATGCTATTTCTAAATCTTTCATTGACTAGTATGTAATCTATCTGGTATCGTCTCTGGTCTCCTGGGCTTCTCCATGTGTAAAGTCTCCGCTGGTGATGCTTAAACCATGTTTTAGTTACAATCAATCTATTTCTATTGCAGAATTCCACAAGTTTATTCCCTCTTTCATTTCTCTTCCCTAGTCCATATTTTCCCACTATGTTATCTTCCTGTCCCTCTCCGACTACACTGTTCCAATCTCCCATTACTATGGTGGTGATCCTTCCTTTTCTCTCCTCCTCCAATATTTCCATAATCTGTTCATAGATTTTATCTACTTCGTCATCACCAGCATTAGTTGTTGGCATATACACTTGAATTATAAGCATTTCCACTGGCTCCATCTGAAGTTTTACGGCTATTAATCTATCATTAACTGTCACTACCTTGCTAATTTTTTCAGCTATCTCTTTTCTCATTATAATCCCCACTCCCCTTTCCTTTTTCTCTCCTCCCGAGTAAATAATCTTAAATTCGTCTGAATTTATCTCGCTTTCTTCTTCCCACCGAACTTCACAAAGACCTACTATACCTACATTATTCCTTCTCATTTCCCTTTTTAAGTTCTCTAGTTTACCCCCTGAATTCATAGTCCTAACATTCCATGTGCCTATTTTTAATTTCTCACTACTTGCTTTCTTATTAATGTTACATTTCCTCTGTGCATCCCCTAGGGTAGTCCCCACCCGGAGATCCGATTGGGGGACTATTTTACCTCCGGAATATTTTACCCCAGAAAGATCCATAGAGGTATTTGCAGCTTTTTAGCCTATCATGGTAAATATAATGAGGTAGTTTCCCCTTGCTTTCCTCATCGCAGTTTCACAGAGTGATTACCCATCTGTAGCTGTTCAAATCCACATGATAACCACCTACAGAGGTACTGTGCAAGCTGCTGCAATTGCACAGGGGGATGCAAAACCCCCAAGACTGCTTCTTAGTCTGACTCTTCCCCTCAGACCTTTCCGGCTTGGATGGTCCTACCAGGAGAATTATCTCCCGCCGGCATAGCTCTTTGGTTCGTAAGAGTACACAAACCCTCCCACCTCTGTAAGGTTATTCAGTCCTTAGGGAGGGCAAAAGATGATAGAATAAGTAAAATAGCAATTCTTACCCTCTTTTGATAGGAAACATTGGTTTTGAGAAATAGATAAAATATTTTCTATTGCATGCCATTTTCTTGTATTACAGAGAATATTATTACAAAGAAGAAAATGGCACATCTGGTGTGTTTCACTCGCATTGCCACTATTATCTTCGTCCGTCCGTCTGTACGCATATATCAGGGAAGAATTGGTGGAAGCGATTTCAACCAAATTTGGTACATAGAATCTTCACATAAATATGGAAGCAAACAGGGGTGCCACAGTTACAAATTAAACTATTTCAGTAATTAAGCATTTGGAAGGAATTGGCTTCACGGATTTCAATTAAATTTCGCCTATAAGATTTGTACATCATACCATAACGAAATCAAGATGTTTTAAGCGGAGCTAAAGATCAGGGCTACCGCAGTAAAAAGTAAAATAATATTTCTTTTACATGTATTTATAGAGAACTGACCTCATGGATTTTAACCAAATATGGCAGGTATAATCTTCATATAAATAAAATACCAAAATAGCATATTTCAGCCGAGTCGACTAAACCTAATATCAAGGTTAGAATTTTTCTGTAACAATGAATTTCGAATTTCTCCTCTGCACAGAAATTCAATCAGCACCAAGGGATGGGGGGGATACGCAAAGACACTCTTGCGCGCCAAATCGCGCGACTGGAAGCCGGCAACGGAGCCACTGACAGCCGCTAATGCAGTAATGACACAACTTAATCTCGTGTCAGATCTTTGCTAAAATTACCAACGAAAGACTCCTACGATTTCCTTAAAACGGGCCCCGCAGTTCATTTGTTTTATATCCCTCCTCGGTGAATCATCCTCTTCAACAGATGTTTCAAAGCAAAGAACGGACCCTGTTTGCGTCAGAGCCGACAATATGGTGACGGTTCTTTGCCGCATAAACGCCCTTAAAATCAGAGAGCAGCGGCATAAATGGGAATTTGGACGGAGGTAATGAAGATCTCATCAAGTCCGGAGTCATCCTCTCTTTTCCTCTCTCTCTCTTCCTCCCTCTCTTCCTCCCTCTCTTCCTCCCTCTCTTCCTCCCTCTCTTCTCCTTTCTCAATCCCCCCTCCCTTCCTCTCTTCCCAACTCCTTTACTTTCTTCTTACCCTCTTTCTTTTCGCTTTCCTCCACCCTTCTCTACCCTTCTCTCCATTTTCTACTCTACTCATAATCCTTTCTTCCTCTTCTCCGCTCTGCCTTTTCCAACATACCGCAAATAGTTGGGAAATCATTCAACGCTTCATTCTTTCTACACCTTAAAGCTAAAGCTCGCGAATGTTTACTCCATTCTTGATTGTAAGACAACAAAAAAAAATTGAAGAATAAATTCTAAGGTGAAAACGCTATTTTATTGGTACAACAATTTGTATTGTAGGAATAGGGGAATTAATTTATGGTTTCAAAAATTGAATGTTTCAGTACAGGAGAAAAAGACTGATTATTCGGCGTAACCTGTACAATTCTTTTGTATCGTAATTAAACTTTATTGGTACTCTACTATTACAATTATATAAATCGAAATGTCTCTCAAGAATATTAACTTAGGTCTTGAGATTTCCTGATTAGTCAAGGTATTTATCATTTTGTGTCACTCATAATATATTTGCTGTAATTATCTTAAATTACTGCTCTCAAGGTTGTTCCATTTCCCGCCAGTGTAGTACAAAAAAACCTTGTTTTTCCTCAATGGATGACTCCCATTAATTAATTAATTAATATTTAATCTTACGTTATTGACGTGGCACAAATGTTTTCACTTTCAAGATTATAAGGTCACTATTTCTCTCATTTCATGCGATTTTCTACTTTAGTTTAACCCTCAAATTTTTGTCAACTTACACTAGCGCTCGTTTTCACGTTACGGCGCTAGTATCACTTCAGCACTAAAAATTTCAATCTTATAGCAGAAAATGAAATTACGCTGCTGTCGTTATTTAACGGCCTCTGAGAACGGTGGCTACTTTTAGCTGAAACGGGCATCAAGTTTCCTCAACCATTTGATGACTGAGAAAGTTTTCTACGGTCTTTGATATAAAAATGAATATAAATTTGCCCTACGACTATTATCAACTGGTCAGGGAAAAAATATTTATTTTAAAGAAAGTTTGAAGTTATAGGGGTTGGATGGGTATTTTATTTTCAATGCTGAGACTAATCTAAAATAAATCTCTGAAAATATAAGTAATTTATATTTCATCTATAAAATAAGATAATTACTATCACAACAAAAATATATTCCGCACTTTAAATTGATATTGCTATTTCGAACATAAACGCCCCCTTTTGATTCTCGTTTATCTTCCAGTATTCCAACGTAACTCGCCATAGTCATAAAATAAATGTCGAAAAAAATAATACGATAAAAGTTTTTATGATATCAAAACGATGAAATGATTCGCGCAATATGGAGGCAACAGATAAATTTCCTGTACCATAGAATTCAACTTCAATGAAGATATTCTTATGAAGGATTTTAGATATTAACCAAGGCATAAATTTTCACTTATTGTTCGCCAAACTATTGGGATCCTACAATTGCAAGTTATAAATTTTAACCTGTTCCAACCTCTGTTGTGATGGTAGAACTTTACTTTCTCATATACGTAGTATATTGAGAAAGTATTGTAATCGTGAAAAAAATCGACTTCGAGATTTTGATGGAAATATAAGTTTTAGGTGTCCCTGAGTCCATAAAAGTGGTTTTCGAAATGCCGCCTGTCGGTTTTTTCGCGGTTCTAGGGCCCAAACGCGTATATAAATCGAATGATATCTCGTATTTATGGAACATATCATCTATTGCTGATAATTTTTTCGTAAAAATGATATTGCAGAATAATGAAGGGTAGTTTCCTCTTGGCTATTTTTAGAAAAATTTGATTTACTCAAAAATGGCTAAATAGAATTTGATTAAAATCAATCCAATTGTAGAACCTTATGTTACAAATAATACTGCGTAGGTCATATGTCTCAAAAATTACTATATGGCGTCCAGTGACATTACAATATATGCTGAGCTACCTTACCTAAGCCTTATGACGTCACGCCTCCGCCGAGATCCACTCAAAATCTTACTAAAGCCTAGACGGTTAAACCTAATCGAATGATATCTCATTTCTGGATAATATCATTCATAATAGTCACTCTGAAGAGATGAACGATATTGTGCAACAATTAAGGGTACTTTATGCTTGGATATTTTGAAACATAATTCGACTTACTCAAAAATTGCTATTAGGATCTTGATTAAAATTCATCAAATCGTATAGCCTGATGTCAGAAATAATACTAACTCAACCCAAAAAATTACTTTATATCGTCCAGTGGCATTTTTTTTGTACAAGGCGCTCAGCGTATGCGTCAGAGGGGAGGAAGAACCTGAGGATTCCCTAGTCTAAAATTCCGTACATTTCTGCTAATGCCACGCGCTTATTAGTGTGATATTTTGATGATGTCAGCCGCTTTGGTTCTTTTGCTACGCATTATTTACATCATTGGCAGTGAAATGCCAAGCACAGAGTTAATTTCGGGGCAAAGAGTGTAGTGAGAATAGTGAGACCAAACGTATATAGGTATATGAGAAAGTATGTGCAATGTACATATATTGTCTCGTTTATTTTATAAGTGCACGGTGCCTATCTTCCGCTCACAATCTCCTTTCACAATTTTCATCTCCTCCGATCTCCCTCCCCTTTCTATCTCCCTCCCAATCCTATCTCCCTCCCCTCTCTATCTCCCTCCGCTTCCTATTTCCCTCCCATTCCTATCTCCCTCCATCCCCTATCTCCCTCCCCTTCCTATCTCCTTCCTCTCTCTATCTCCCTCCCATATCTATCACCCTCCTCTCTTTATCTCCCTCCCAATCCTATCTCCCTCCCCTTCCTATCTTCCTCTCCTTCCTATCTTCTTCTCCTTTCTATCGCCATCCCAATCCTATCTCCCTCCCCTCTCTATCTCCCTCCGCTTCCAATTTCCCTCCCATTCCTATCTCTCTCCACTCCCTATCTCCCTCCCCTCTCTATCTCCCTCCACTGCCTATCTCCCTCCCCTTCCTATCTCCCTCATCTCTCTATCTCCCTCCCCTTTCTATTTCCCTCCTCTCTCTCTATCTCCCTCCTCTCTTTATCCCCCTCTCCTTCCTATCCCCCTCCCCTTCCTAACACCCTCACCCCATCCCTATCACCCAACCATTTCATCTCCACCTTTCTCCTCAGAACCCCCCTCTCTTCAACTTCCCCTCATCAAAATCCCATTCCATCAATGACTTAATCTCTCTAATTCCCATCCTCTTCTCACCGCCCCGACCACACCATCTTTAAAATCTCTTTCTCTCCATCTCTCTCTCTCTCCCCCTCTTCGTTCACTTCTTCACCCTCCTCGCCTCTTAACCCCCACCTCTACGTCGTCCCTCCCCTTTTACATCTCCCCTTCCCCTTTCCCGTCAACCCTTCCCTTCTTCTCAATCCCCTTTCCTCCTCTTCCGATCCTAATCCCTGTTCTTAAACTTTTTTCCATATTCTCAAAGTCAACTCAAGGGATATGTACTCGACCACAAACTTTTGTAGTTTTATAAAGCTCTCTCCATAATCTTTTTTCTCGCAAACACAATCTTCTTTTTTCCGTAGCTTACTTCTTAATAAAACCCAAATCTATAAGGACGTATACTTTTGTTTGGCTTTAAGAGTTTATTTTTCCTTCGAGAGTTAGATTTTATTATCGATAAGATTGCTTTGAGAAACTTTGCGTTTCTATGAGATACCTGAAACAAAAATATCAAGGACTGAATAAGCACTTTTCATGTAAAATTATGCGTTTAATGTTTTTGTAATATGAAATATTTGAATGTTCTACAATAAGAGGACTGTAATTGCAGCCGATGAAGAACTATACTATAACGGACTCAACGCAAAAATATTTCAAGCGAAACATTTTATTAAGGGCAGAATTTGTATCAGTAGTAAAAAATATCTGATATGTCTAGCAAATGATTTTCTCCATACAGAATATTGAATGCCTATGATTGCAATATTTAATATTTATGCAGAAAGCATAACAGAAGAAGCGTTGATGGAAGAGAAAGGATTTAAGATAGGAGGTGAAAGTATTACCACCATTAAATACGCAGATGATCAGGGCTTAATAGCAGAAGGCGATAAAGAGCTTCAGAGGATGACGGACAGACTAGTGGAGGTTGGCCAACAATATGGAATGAAGATCAATGCAGAAAAAACAAAAGTCATGGTGTTTTCAAAGGAATATAAAGAATTAAATATAATGGTAAATGGCCAAAAATTGGAACAAGTTAGTAGTTTCAAATATCTTGGCAGTATTTTAGCGCAGGATGGATAGATAGATATAGGTACGTCTTTGTTAGGGCGAGGTTGAGACTAAACAGTCTCCTCTTCTATCTAACCCATTGTCAGTTACATACAATTAGATAGTAACAAGTAATAAAATTAAACTAAAAGGTTACATAAAATGAAGAGCAACATAAAATACAATGAAACGTATAGGAAAGTATAGGATTAAAAAATAAACAAAAGATGGGTAATTGTGGTTGTTGCGGGGAAAAACTAGGGAAGATAATGTACTATTCCCTAGGAAAAACCCCACTGCAGGAAAACACCCACACAAGAAGGGGAGTGTGAAAAACCTGCGAAACCAACTTATATAGCAATCATAGCAATATCTAAAGATTTAGAGGGTCTTGAAATGCATATAGTTAAATACATATATAATACATATAGTTAAATACTTAAATGTAAAGTACACATAAACAGAGTTATACATAAAGCATAAAAAATATATATAAAAGAATAAAATATGGTAAGGCATATGAATACACACTAAAACTTACATACAAATAATACAAATACACAATATAATATACATACATAATACAATATCGATACATGTAAATATATCGAAAAAATTAAACCTTTTTTGGACGACCTGTAGAAAAATAAAATTGCTTGTCATTTTAAGTTAACGAAAGAGAATGGGAATGGAAGTAGTACACAGGACATCAGAAGTTGGATTGTAATGGCAAAAGAAACATTTAACGAGAAGAAGGAGATTCTCACAAGCAAGAAAATAAATTTAGAAACAAGGAAGAAATTAGCAAAATGCTACATATGGAGCATAGCTCTTTGTGGTGCAGAGACGTGGACGGTAAGGAGAAAGGAGGAAAAATATTTAAAAAGTTTTGAGAAGTGGATGTGAAGGAGGATGATGAAAGTGAAAAAGACAGAGAGGAAGAGAAACGAAGAAGTATTAGAACTGGTGGGAGAGGAAAGGATGCTAATAAAAACAATCAGGAAAAGAAAAGCAAATTGGATAGGGCACATATTGAGAAGACAGCATTTACAAAGGACGATCTTAGAAGGCAAAACTAGCGGAAGAAGGGGAAGAGAAAGAGTAGGAATATTAGAGAATATAAAGCAGGAATATAGTACTTATAGAGGTATAAAAGAGGCTTCTAGGGAGAGAGAGAGAGATGGAGGCAGCGATTCAGCTGAAACCTGTCTTCGGACAGCAGCATGATGATGATTGCAATAAAAATAAAAAGTTTTCTTAAGAATCAAGGCAATTACACTCGAAAATAATGTTTAAGCATTTTGAATACTTTTCAAAGTGAAAAATACTTTGAATCAATATCCTCATTGAAAGAACAATAAGTACTAAGAATTGTTAACTGTTGCTATGAATAACAATATATAAATGCGCGAATAAAATTTCCGTTGATGACGCTGCTTTTGTCAATATTTACAAGAAAATTTGTTTACAAAATATGACGTTAGGTGGCAGTGAGGTAATATTTATAGATATTAAAATTACCATTGACAGCGTAGGCACCGCTAGCAACAAATAAAAAGTTTTATCATAGGTACGGAAACAAAGAAATCATTTAGCGACGTACTTAACAAACTCAGACAAATAATCAAAGTGTCTCATAAAAAATGTTTCAAACAAAATTTGAAGAAAATTATATTATCTACACTTTTAATTTTAACAGGTATTTCGGTGAATTAAGTAAGACCTAAAAGAGATGTTTAAAAAAACGGAAAAAAACAACTTAAGTAAACTTGTCCTTCCAAATGAAAAGTTACAGCCAAAATCTTTTCAGAACTTGAATCTAAATATGATAAAACTATTATTCTTTTGGTCGCTTGGTCCTTCTGTACGTAACGCTCAATATCTCAGCTATTTCTTCAGTCAAATTTGGTAGTTGTTATAACATAATTTTGTAATAAAATGGTCTAAGGTTTTACTTTCTCCATACGTAGTGCAGGAGAAAGTATTGTTTCCATAAAAAATCGATTTCGAAATTTCAACGGAAATACAAATTTTGAGGTCCCCTGAACACCTTTTGAGCATCTTCTGGATGATGCGTCTGTGTTTGTGCATGTGATAGAAATTTTGTGGGTGCTCTAACTCAAAACTATTAACCAGGTCAACGCAAATTTTTTTTTTATATTTTTGTCAAAAGGAAAAGAGTTTTTGGTAAAAGTCGGACAACCGAAAGTGGGTGTTTATTTTTGTCACATCCGCCTTTTTTATATATGCTTTAATATTTGATCAAGGTAAAAAAGTGTCGGAATAATAGATGTAGAAAATTTAATTTTCTACAACCTTTGTTTGAAACATTTTCCCATATAATGCATATGATATATAATAATATATATAATGCAGTTGGCTCCCAGTCACTGTTGAAACAGGTTTTACCCCTGACGATGCCCACCTTGTGGGCGAAATGCATTAGGTGTTGTAACCCTCTAATTGTTTAGCTAAAGGAGTACTTTACCTTTATTATATAATGCATTGTTTAAGAGATATCATAAAAATATATTTTTTAGCTGCCACAACCACACCACCTACCGACGACTTTGGTAAACAATTGATGCTTAGTTACATCTTAGTGATGCTCTTTTTATTTTCTTAATTGTTGGAGCTTCGTGGCTGTATCCAATATCAGAAGGCTACTGTTTGAGTTTATTTATTTTCTTTGTAAAGTCTTAAAATATTTCTCGCAGTTCCTTAAAATATTTATTATCATTTAACCTATTTGGAAGTTTTAGAAATATTACAGGTATGGAGAGAGTCATGTGGTGGTCACATCAGATATTTTTATATTGTTTGATTACAAAGCCCCTTTAAAACGGGCCAATTAATCTAGTTTTATAATTAAATGATCTAATTTATTTTTTATATTGTTTCATTACAAAGCTCGTTTTAAAAGGGCTAAGTTACTAATATAGTTACTAATAAAACTGTAAATCAAGGTCGTGGCTATTGGAGATACCTACGACAACTATTTTAAATATGTTTGTTCTTGAAATTTTCCCAGCCGTATCAGTCGTGATTCAATTAGAACTTAGAAACATTCATGCATAGAAACGTAAATGTTGTCTGCGTAAACAATCTTCGCACTAAGTGAAGTAAATAATAACAGCAATATTTACGAAAATGGAGTGCATGCATCATTTTGTGGATTATTTATGAGGAATAAATAATATAAAAGTAAATATTACAACTGCATATCTAACTCATTTGAGATATATTTGAAATAATTTTCGATTTTTTTTATTAATTACAACCGATCAGAAAAAAATCGGCATATAAAAGTTTAATATTTTCCTGGCATCATTTTTTATATTCCTTTAAGTATTTAGTCATTATACTAAAATTACCCAAATACGTTTATTAATGCACCAAATTAGGGGAGGGAAGACAGTTTTAGTAGAGAGACAATCGACACGGGGTGTTTCGCTCTTTTATGATGTGCCTTCGTTCAAATTCTATCGTTTAGTCTCAAATACCGCATCGCCCATTTGTGATAAATACACTGCACTTTCCTAATTTGTCTTATTTATTACAAGCTCTAAAAGAATTTAAGCATTTACGTTTAATTAATTCTACCAAATTATAAAGTAAACACCGAGTTTAAAGATATGGTGTGTCACAAAGAGAGTTCGCGTATTGCTTAATGGAGCAGAGATATCCCTAAAAGAACTTTATCATTCATTAAATCTTTCAGAATTTTTTAAATACTAATTAAGATGGAAAAGTAGCTTGAAAAGTTTTGAGTGAATGTTTGTTTGATTCACTCCTTTGAAAAAAAGTGGAAGTGAAATAATAAAATGTATGTAATGGAATATATATATATATAACGTTTACGTTATTATTTCGCTGAAGAAGGGCCAGGCCAGATAGGCTTGCGTGTTTTTTTGTGTTCGTGTGTTGTACGTGTCTCTTCGACGATCCCAGCAGCCTGCCAACTTGGTCCCCAACTTGGTAAGTGTCCGCTGGGCTTCCTTCAACGCCTTGTTGCCACCCTCATCATTACCTTTTCTTTTCCTGAAGTTTATATATATATATATATATATATATATATATATATATATATATATATATATAAACATACCTTCATCATCTGTTATTTTACTGTGTTACTTCAGCACCTTCAGCGGCCCTCCAATCTCTGGTAAGTGTCCTCTAGGCTTCCTTCTACACCTTGTTGCCATCATTATAATTGCCTCTCCCATTTAAGCATGTATGTGTGTACGAGTATATGCTTTTAATACGCCTTACTTTAACAGCCAAACTAATAGCTAAAGGTGATCTTTAGGGTCGTCCGGATATTCGGGTCAAAGACATGGGCAGGGGTGTATAGGACGGTAGTAATTGAGGGAGGTGAGGCAAGAAGGAAGGAACAGCGGGGACAGGAGATGACGGAGGAGAGCGAGAGTAAGTGAAAGGTGAAAAGAAGATAAAGGAGGGATGAGCCGACCAGACGGATGAGAGAATAATGACGAGGAACTGGAGGGGAATGGAGAAAGGAGTGCGAGGATGGGGAGAAAGGTAGGAGAAGAGTTTAGGAAAATGAGGGGAATAAGGGGGAGATGATGTCGGGATGAAGTGGAAAGTTAAGGAAGAATGGAAGGGACAAGAGGGAAGAGAATGCGGCAGAGAGAGACAGTGAGGGGGGAAGTAAAGGGCGCGGGTCGAGGCAAGAGGAAAGGAAAGCAGTAAGGAGGGAATTCGGGAGAGCGTGGCGGAAAGAAGGAGCGTGTGGGAGTAAGTTTAAGACTCGGCCCAAGGTTTTCTGTCTCCGGAGGGTGGGTAATGGACGTGTGGTGTGACGCAACGGGACGGAGATAACGGGGGACGCGAGAGACCCTTGCGGGGAGCATTTGCCATCGCCGTCTTGGGAACGCTTGCGGTTTCCGTCCGTTTTATGAGAACGACTATGGCGGAATGGGTCGAGAAGGGTTTTGGAAAGAGAAGCGTGATTGGTGCGGACGTGAGAGTTTCAAGAAGAGTGCGGCGTGGACCCGGAAGGAGGCGCTAGCTCCGATGGCGGCGAACCTTGAGGATTTCTGTTTAACTATCCGGTAAAGACAAAACGAATGATTTTAGGAGAGATTTTCGAGCGGTTTTGTTTTTACACTTTGTAGATCTTTCAGTTTGAGTAAATTATAAAGATATATATATATATATATATATATATATATATATATATATATATATATATATATATATATATATATATAAAATAGTGGAGCTGAATCGAAACAAGGGACCGAAATATAGCAGTGGATTAAATCAAATCTATAAATAATTTGTTGAATGTCCGTCTGAGGCAAAGTCATTTGAATGACACACTATTTGAATAGCAATTTGAATCAACATCAATGAGGAGCCAGGGTGGCATTGTGAGTAACGCGTTGGCGCGCGAATATAAATCCCCGTGTTTGATCCCGATTGGTTCACTTATTTTATTTAATTTTATAATTTCATTTCCTTACTTAATTTGATCGATGATTTGAATTTGAATATGGCCATCGAGTAATCTTTTTTAACTAAAATTTTAAATAAATTTAAATGCATACATTTCCTGTTATCCTGCGTAGCAACTAGTATTTATTCCAGTATTTATAAAGATTGCGAAGGCGATCGTGACTCGTTTATATAAAGTTATTGGCACTGCAGGGTATAAACATCAGTAATCTTAGCACATGGTCTGTAAGAATAGCACTAGCTTAAAATATCGCAATAAGAAACATTCCCGTTCAAAGTTAAGGTTTAACTTTTTAAAGAATATTCCTCTGAAGACTCCCGTAAGCTTGTGGAGAAAGAGAGCTTTTTCTTCCCTCAGGGAATATGGGATCTTCCGACTCTGCCGGCGTTCCTTTCTGCTGAATATCCGCCACGATCGAAAAATCTTTTAAACTAATTTCCGCTTGACGCGGAGTGTATTTTGATATACTCGCCGCCTTTCTAACGGAACCGGTTTAACGACAAACTGGCGCGTATTGCAGGAGAACGAACTGAAAATTTCTCCTCGGGGCAGGAATGCTCCGTGAAGATTCCATCTTATTCTTCTCATTCGTCCCAGTTCTATCACGTTCTCTCTTCTCATGTCTCTATGATGGTTGAGCGCTCAGATAAACACTTATGGCTGAAGGAGTATTCATTTTATCTTAATTCATGTCTCTATATCAACACTTTCCTTTGATTCAATACCTCGTGATCTTATAAACGGCTCATAGACAAAATTTCGAGGGTTTTTTTGGCAATGAGTACCTCAAAAATGAAAACGAAGAGATCATAGGTTAATGCCTGTGGCAGTAATCGAATCCGGATCCAGAGGCATAACCGCAGGTCTCACCTTTTCTCAAGTCCAGCAGTATAATTCTTTCCATGACCCATCGTCCTTGCTTCTGTTTTCACCCCTTTCTCTTCTCCTCCACCTATGTGCCCGCCCCCATCTTATTCTTTTCTCTTTCGCACCTTCACTGCTTCTTTCTCGAAAAACGTATTCGATCTGTTTATCCTTGGACTACCTCGTCTAGATCCTGTTATGATTTTAACGGCAATATGACTACAGTTCTGAGAAACTCTCATAAGGAACAGAGGTAATTAAAATTTAAAGTTTCTCGAGGCAAAGGTCTTTATTCAATCTTTTAAAAAGAGAAAGTGTAAAGCTTTGGGTAGATTTTGGTCTTCACTTTCTTGCCATAAATCTTTCGATCACAAATATTACCTATATACACAAATATATCCTTTTTGATGTGAATTATACCTTCAATACTTCATTTTGCTCTCGAAAGCACAAAATATTAATTTTTTCATCGCAAAATCACCCACATATTTTTCCAAGCATTTTCCATTTTGTCTCCGAGGACCCTGGGATAACCGTTTCCAAAATGAATCCATTCTTTACTTGAATAAAAAAAAATTAAAAAAATAAATATTTTGTTAAACAATTAAGTGTGTCGTTTGAATAAGGGTGAAATAACGTCGGATGGCTTCAAATATGTGCGTTTCTTCTGTTGAAAATAACGATTCAGATTCGGAAATGCTGTAAAGTAACAAAAATTGGCCTCAATAATTTTTTGTAGTAGCATGAATGGATAAGAATATTATTTGGTGAAGTCGATATGGTAAAACTAACAAAAAAGAACGGAGATTTTCTTCTAAATCCAAATTTGTTTTGCAGAGGAGACGCGATTTTGATTGATTTGATTGAGTGAAAGGGATATTTCTTTTCTCATAGTGGAATCGAGAATAAGTGAATTTCAACGGATGGAAAAATATTATTCTTAAACTTTCACGTAAAATCATTCCTTATTTTCAAGATATTTTGGAGCGGGTTGGTTTTATCGTAGGATTTGTACAAATCTATATCGTAATGCACAGGTATACTATCTGCTCTTTAAATATAACTCCACGTACGTACATATATTTTTTTCTATGCGGTAGTGTAGTGGTTAGAACGCTGGCTGCTACTCGGTTGCTGTTAGAAGGGGCAGCGGGCACGAATCTTGCGCAAGTAGGGTTTTTTCCGAGGTCGCCCGGCCCCCTGTTTGTGCTGTTTGAGGAGACCGTGCAAATTCAACGTTCCGTCCTTTGGAAGAGACGTTAAACAGTTAGCCTCTTGGCGCTTTTCATAGAGAGTAGGCTAATTCTGGCACCGGGTTTCCCTTCTCTGTGTATGTTCAATTAATGACAGTGCAAAACGATCATAACGTTGACGCACTTAAAAAATCAATCACTACTACTTACTTTTTCTATGCTGTTGACATTATAGCAACTTCGACATTATTCATTGAACGTAAACTTTCAACTTCATCCTTTAAAGGACGGCAAAAATTAAAGGTTATTGCGTAGATAATTATATTTTATTATTCAGGAAGCCGTGTCTTTAAATAATCAAGCACGTAATATTTATAGACAAATATATGTAACAGTCTGCATATCAAATACTGATTTATCGGTGCAATTTTAAGTAATATAAAATAAACAACATGAGATTCAGGGTATGGTGACTGCGGAATAGGATTTTCAATTTCATTTGGACTTATGAGATCGCCTTATCATAACATACAAATCACTAAATGCCAGACTTCATTGACCTCTTTGGTGGCAATTAGTTCCTTGAATTCGCAACATCCAGGGAAAATGCGGTGTCCTCGACTCTCCGACCGTTCAAGCAATTTCCATCCGCAGAAGAGTTTTTTGCGCTCTCTTATCCAAGATTATCACAGACTGCACCACTTGAGGGAAGCACCGTTTCGGGTCTGAATGGCCGCCGCCCCCTCTCTCTCTCTTACTTTTTTATACGTTTATGACGCCCCTGTAGAATTCTCACTTTTTCACCAAGCGTCAAGGTCGCCGCTTCCTCTGACCTTTCTGAAGGCAAACGGGAACACGGATCTAATAGCCGTGTGCCTCCCCTCTTTCCTACGGCATCTCTTCTATCTCCTCTTTCTACTGCATTGCCTTCGCTTCCGTCCTTTGGCTTCGTCTAATATATGTTCTATCTCCCTCCTTAGGTCCCGTTCTCCCGCCTCCATTATCCCCACATCCCACAGCGAGGTTGGCATCCTACGATCGGAAGCAATGAGACAAATAAAAACGTTTGGATTTCCGCTCATTTGCTCCATTGCGCCGATGACATCCGAGAGCAGAGAAAACTTTCTTCCTTTTTATTCCACG
Organism: Tanypteryx hageni; assembly: GCA_028673005.1. Taxonomy (NCBI): domain Eukaryota; kingdom Metazoa; phylum Arthropoda; class Insecta; order Odonata; family Petaluridae; genus Tanypteryx; species Tanypteryx hageni. Next base: position 125,188,594 of record CM054116.1, on the reverse strand, counting down.
TTTAGGTAATCGATTAAGCCGTTTCCCTCCAGACTTAATGGATGCATTGAGGATAATTAGAATAGTGATTTTCCGAGAGCAGATTTAACCCAAACGGAATAATGATCATACGTATGTGTCATTGACATTCATTTCTTCAATATAAAATACTATGGAAAGCATATGTGTGTTTTATAACCTTCAGTAATTCGCAACAATATTTTATTGATTCTCGTTAAAACCTTTTACTTTATTAAAACTCAATGCAGTGGAATTATAAAAAAATAAGGAAATCGTAAAGCATAAGCAATCCTAAATTTAGATCTTATTTGTGTTGGTGGCGTAAAATTAAACCAATTTACGAATTATTAAATCCGTTCAACCTAAGCCATATAGCGATTGCTATATTGCTGACCTACGTTTAACGAGGTGGAATGATTGAAAAAACACGTAGTTAAATATCTAATATAATATTCAGAATTATTAAATTATTAACTGAGTCGACCTTTTAAAGCGGGGTCGTGCAATCTACGTCCCTCGAGACACATCAGACTTGGAAAGCTTTGAAGAAAATTCTTTGATATTTAATGCCAAGAATTTCCTAAATTTTAAATTAAATTGTTACCTGGTGAAGTTTCAACGCTAAAAAATATATTTTATTTTATTTTTATTATTTATCTCTTGATTAAATGCCGGTATCAACTCCCATCCATCCAGCCAAGGAACTCGCAACTGCTAATACAGACCGTTAAAGAGCTTACATCTACGAATGCCGCCCGCCACGTGAAAAGGTTACATACCCCTGCTTTAAAGGTTTTCAATTTACTGAGCGACAGTTATTGCTCCATTCAACAACGAAATCTCCCATTTTTGCCATGAGAATTTTGCGTATATTAATAAACTGGCATCTGGATGAACACTAAAATAAATATATCCCATTATAGCCACAAAATTGAGGAGCATCGCATGCGGCCTCGATCCGACAAAATGTCCATCGTGTCCAACAGACTAGAAAAGACAATTACGCGTCGTTTATTTAGATAAGAACGTGACATTTATTTGGTACTATTCTTTCGAATGCAATTAAATGAAGCAATCAAGAGCAAAATAATATTTTTCATTTTGTATCTGTAGCATATTTAATATTCACCTCCAAGCTTATTCAAGTGATGCGCTTCTGATATCACCGTTTCTCTACCTTTTATCTCGCTATTTTCATTGCTCCTCTCTCTCTCTGCCCAAATGACTGAGAAAGGCTCAAAAGAGCTAAGAATCGTTTCATTAGATGCCATATAAAGAAAATCTGTGATATAAATTGCGTTACAACTTTACTTTAAGTATTTTTTGCACCAGCGAAAAGTTAAAAATATAATAATATATAACTCTGTAATAATTTGAGTTAGAGAAATAGACGGATGCTCACTAAGGTAGAATAGCCTTTTACGTAAATTTATCTCTAATTATATAATGAGAAGTGATATCAATAAAATGTCTAGGCATGAAAACAGGAAAATAAAGCTCATTACGTAAAAGTTTCACTTTAATAATAACACATTATTACAACCTGGGTTTCATTGCACTACTAGGAAAGCCAAGTTGGGTTTTATTAAAGATAAATTGGTACTGGTATTGTTATTTTCTTTTTTCAGAGCTAATCTTTTTCACAAAGTTGGGCCATATTTAATTAGTCTCCAGGTAAAGATTTCATGAAAGACGAGAATTCTGGATTATGATATTGTTTGATGTTATAAACCTTCCTCCATTTAGCTTCTAATTGGGGCAGGGTTTCATTTGATTTCATAAAAAAATTAATAGGGGATAAATCCATGTATAAATGTACTGAGATCGCTGGAGTTGTCAACAAAATCTGGTAATATTATATTAATCCAAAATAAGCCATCACGTCACTTAGAGTTTCCTTCGAAACAACCGCATGCAGGATGTTAATTTATTCTTGGAAATTCTACACCTCATAGCCCACGCTGTCAGCGCACAAAGGCAAAGTAGCCCACCCCACCCCCGATATGCTTCTTGAAATCCAAAAGGGGCGAATAAGAGCATTCAGGCGTACTCTCTTTCCCTGTATTTTCGCATCTCTCATCCTCTCTCCACCTCTTTGTCTTTCCTCGCTTCCTCCTCATTGCGATCCCACATCCAACAGACTGAAGGTTCCTGACCTTCGTTCGCGCCCTTTCGCCCATCTCATCCTTTGCATACCTTCTCTCTCTCTCTCTCTCCCTTCACCCATCCGTCCATCCCTTTTACTTAAAATCCGGGGAAATAAGAGGAGGAGACTCTCCTTTGACCACCGTACGAGGCAGGAGTCGTCCCCTCTCCCACTCAACCTAGCTCCCTCTATCTTGCCTCCCTCGACCTCTCCCATTACACTTTCTCCCTTACATCTCCTGAGTGAAGGCATGATAGCGCAGAGGGGGAGAGTGGATATGCCCTACGCCCTTTGCCTCCTACGGAGACAATATTAGTTTTTGTGCAGTGATATAGGAGGCGTGGAGAGGGAAGTGGGTGGGAAGGGAGAGGAGAAGGGGGAATAGGTTAGAGGTGGGAGGAGGTGAGAGGGGGTGGGTGGAGGTGGGAGGCGATATACAAACAAAAAGGCGCGCGTGTGGGAAGGCGCAGTGGCGGAGAGATAAGGCGCCTAGACACAGGAAGAGAGAGATATAGAGAGAGATAGCGCGAGAGATAAATAAAGGCAAGGTGTGGGAGGTTAGGTTCAGGTGGGTGGTGCTTGAGACCAAGAGAGAGCCGGGATGCCATAGTGAGAGTGCTGAAGGATGAGATTTGGGCGGAGTAAGGGAAGCAAAGAGATAGAGGGAGATAGAGTAAAGGAAAGGGAGAGAGATTGAGGGAGAGAGTGGGAGAAAGAGAATGGGAGGGAGAAAGGAGGGCGATATAGAGAGAGACACCAGAAGAAAGGGTGGGAAAGAGGAATTATATAAAATGGAGGAGAAAGATGAAGAGGAATGAGAGGTATATAGGATGAAAATGGCGATTCAGCGGAAAGGGCCGAGGAGGATGTATGGGGCGTAATTTGGTGCGCGCGGGAGGTTGCGAGGAGAAGCGAGAGAGAGAGGGAGAGGGGGGTAGAGGAGACGTGAGGCGAGGGTGACGGCGGTAGGGAGATACGGAGCCGAGTGATGCCGTCAAAGGAAGGACAGATGGAGGGATAGAGATAAGGGGAAGAGGCAAGCGTGAGAGTGGACGAGAGAGGGAGGCTGTGAGAATGAGAGGAAGGACGGGAGAGGAGGAGAATGAGGAGCGAGGTTTTTTCGGTTTCACGCGTAAATTGAGAGGAATACGGAGGGGATCGACGATTCGATCGAAAGGCCTTTGGTGATGTGCTTTGTGAGTGGGAGCCGAATTTTTGCCTGAATATCCTAAAAGGCTTTCCTTTAACCTTGAAAAGGGAAATGGCACGTCCTTAGATAAAAGGGTTTTCCTGCTCAACTGTGGAATAAAACGTGAATAAATTGAATATGAACTAAATTCGATGAAGTTGATTTTCGCGATCAATAAGGTTCAATTTAATGATAATTATCGCAGAAAAATGAAAACAAAGAATACATTACAATGAAAACTTTGATCAGCGAGTTCAATCATGTCATGAAAAGATGCATCGAACATGCAATTTCTTTGGCACGGGTTTCGCTCCAATTTGCTCACATTCGTAGGAATCATTACGAACAATCCTACCCTTCAAAGAGTTGCTGTTTGGATAATTTGAGGAAACTGGTGATGAATATTCTTAGACTATGCTCCCTTTGCATTTTGTAACAACTTTAATGGCAACACATATGAAGATTGTATTTTTAAGGCCACCGATCCTTGCAATTTTGACCTAAGACAAATATCATGAAATGCTTTGGACAAATAAATAGTATTATACGAAATATAGAGCCAAGATTTTCTGAAAAATGCATGAAATATATGTAAATGGAAATTGCTGATATGAAAATGGCAATTTAAAAAAGTACACAAATGCAAATTAAATAAATTCATTTGTAGAGTGGAAATATGAAAATCAAAATTGCTCACTTCTCGGATTTAAAAAAAAATTAAAACTTTGGATGTATGAAACCTCACTTCATTTTTCTGTCTGCACAATTTAATGCAAATAAAGTATTTCAAAATATCATTATCCTCTTAAAACTATTTATTAAGTTAATTCGTTGAATAAACTATAAATTCTTTGTATTTTAGATTTTACCTCATGAAATGAAATAAAAATCAAAGTAGGAATATACACGGAATCTGTTGTCAGTCTTTAACCCAATCCTACTCAAATTTAGATAATATTATTTTAATCTTCAGTTTTTTCTCAATTCCTTCTTTTTGGACAGAATAATAAAAATGTGAAAAGAAAAATCGATTCATTATTCAGAAAAGTATGGCAAAATGTTGCATTTTAAAAATTTTGGGCGTTAAAAATTAAACTGATACCATATAAAACAAATTTCATTCATATTTTACTTTTGGAAAGCGCCCCAAAACAATTATATCGTAATTATGATTGTACGATATCAAAATAATAATGACAGTTTCATATCTACATCTCTTCCATTTTTATGGCCACTTGCTGCAAAGGCATAGCTCACCTGCGTCATCCTACTTAATAAGTTAAACGTGAAATTTGTGACACTCCTTTCTAGCATTATTACTCGGATGAAGTCCCTGCCTTCCCCTATGGCGTTTAAGCCTCCTCATTTGTCTTCATCTCAGTACAGGTTATTTCCTCCAGGCCGCGCCATACCCACAATTTAATAGCCTCTAATATATATGCATCTTTTCTCATAGTTCGTGTCCCATACCCATATGATGCTATACGCAATCTCAAACTTTCCGCAAAAGATTTTTGATATCTTCATTCATATTCCATGTCATAAAATCTAGTCGCCTCAGAAATGCATCCTCTGTTCTCTCAAATCTCGTCTTTTGGTACCTCTTTCATTCTGAGTTCGAATACTTTTGACAGGCAAGTAGTCAGGCATACTACAAAATTAATATATAGGACTAGTATGCCCGTTGAAGCATTGCTTACAATTTGAATATTACGGTTCAAGTAAATAGGAAAATGAACTATAATTCAAGATACTATTTATTATTTAAGAAATAAAATTAAAAGACCCTTACTGTAATTTTTTATATTAAATTAATCAAATCATTATGAAATCGCAATGAAAACAACTTTCCATCTTTCATCTCGTTTCTTCATCCCAAGATTTAGAATGCGATTTGTTTATTTTATCACTTTGCATATATCCATCTCCTCCCTTTTCACACCTCCAATTTCTTGTTTAAAAGCATTTCACCGTCTAAAAGCATTGAAATAGTTTCATGGAATCAGAAATTTTCAATGTTACAACCATGGAAAATTCACGAATTTATCTGGCAGTAAACGAATTTTGAAATAGTTCTGCATGAATATATATATTCCCACTTCGAAACCAATGTACTACGATCTTTCGGCCATATAGTTGTCCTAGTCTCAGGTTCGTATTTCAATTCTATGCAATGTATATTAACGGCGAAGCAATTAATTTATTAAGAGAAATTTTTATTTTTAGAATTAATTATTTCATAACTATTTTAAGATATTTTTCTGGTGCATTCACTTCATATCAGCGGTTCGCAACCTTCTTCTGCTTCGACCTTAAACTGACCACCAGTAGGATTTCGCGAACCATACCTGGGCTCTTGCGATCCGTGCTTCTAATTGAGCTAAGATTACAACATAGAAGCTGTAAAAACGCCCCTGCCAGCGGACGCTACTATTGTATCGATCTACTGCGCCACAAATTTGGTCGGTCTTTGTCATGAACACTATCGAGGAAAGGGTAGAATTAATGTATGAAAGCCATGTTAGCGGGGGTGCGTATGGAGAATTTTCGGTTCGTCTAGTATTCCTGCTTTACCCCATCTATTTTCCCGCATAGGCGTAAAGGCTTTTAAAAAGGGGTGTGGCTTGCATCGGCTGTTAAGACTGATAAAGGTTAGGAAATTTTCAATAATAATGTATATATAACAATCTGATCGTTGGAAAAGTTTTCTTCTGATGACCCTTCCTCGACCACCGCCTTATGTTTTCATACCAGCCAAATTCATGATTCTTTTCTATTTCGGACCTACCCTTTTCACACCGGTGTGACACACGCCTTCAGCTGTACGACTAAATTAAAATATAGGGTTCGACTTGTTCCAGTCTTTCCCCATCTACTGTAACATTGACCCGTTATTCCCCTCTCTTCATAAATCTCATGATTTTAGTTTTATTTCCAATATGTCCATTCCGAATGCTTTTGTCTTTTCATTTAAGGAGTTTTTTAGCATCTGAAGGCTCTTCGCTGAGTTAATCACTTAGGCTTTGTCACCTGCAAAACTTATTGATTTGACTAAGTTACCTTCTATCTCAATATATTTAACTTTTCATTCCTCTGATTATCACTTTTCTGCAGAGTAGGCAATACTTTCTCTTCAAGTTCTCGCTTTGCCCATTCTAATTGTCCCTCTGCTCCCCTAATTAATGAGGCCTGGGTGTTCTAAAATTCGCGCACATGGACACCGCTACGATATTCATTATCAAAAATTGACACGAAAAGTTATTTGACAAAATTTCGACCGACGCGTCGTTTCCGCATAAAACGCGATTAAAATTATGCAATTTGTCAACACTGTGGGGATCTTGAATTGTATGTATTAATAAACTTAAATTATTATTCTATTCTTTATAACAATAGGGATTGGGTGAGCAAAAATCTGCTCCAATCTCGCCATCTCGCAATTGTCCATAAAATAATACGCAGCAAATAAAGGGAATTTAGTTAAATTTTTCAGACACATTTCATAAATGTCAATAAGTAATGGTCAAGACACCAAAGAAATACTGCCGGACAAGGTAAGGAAAGGCGACGGTAAAATGAGGGAGGACTAATCTTCGTTCAAGACAATGAGCATCTTACAACAATTGCTCGGAATGGGCCCCGTGCATTTCAATGCAGAGGGCAGATCGTCGCAAAATATTTTCTTGAACACTGTCTACCATATCCTCATTGATAGAGGCAAAAGCTGCGTGAAGTGTTGCCACAAGATCTTCAAGATTTTGAGGAGCACCTGCGTACACAAGTTCTTTTAGGTGTCACCATAAAAAGAAATCAATTGGTGTTATATCAGGTGACTGAGGAGGCCATGCAATCGGACCACCACGTCCAATCCACCTCCCAGGAAACTTCACATCTAACCATCTTCGGACATGTACCCCATAGTGTGGTGTCTTACAACTAATGACACACCTTCAAGAAGTTCCGGTAGAACCTCTTGAAGAAACACTAGATACTGTTCAGACTCATTCGCGGAGGCAAAATGTAAGAACTGACGACGATGTTCCCCACGATGCCCGCCAAAATGTTCACGTTGAAGCGAAATTGGTATCCATGAGCACGGATGGCATTTGGGTTAATCCTTAACCGCTGGTGACGGTTATGCACTTTAAAGACACCTTCACATGTAAAATAGGCTTCGTCGATCCAAAGTATGTCTCTCACAAAATCTTCGTCTTTAGCGTATTGGTCTTGTAGCCATTGTGAGATATCCATCCGTGGAGGAAGATCTTCTGGAAGCAGATGCTGGTTTTCACGTAATGATATGGATGCAGTCCATCATCACGGAGAATATTATGTACCATTGAATTGCTAATTTGAAACTCCCTGGCTATGTGCTTCTCCAAGGTTTTCTCTCAATCGCTGCTACAACAGCATCTTTGGTAGCTGGCGTTCGAACACTCCGTTGACGACCTGCATTGGCCCGTGTAGGAGGAATTACGCTGCCCGTTTCCGTAAGACACCGCTCTTAACGTCTGAAGACGTTAGCGCCAGGATGGCGTCGATCAGGGTAACGTTCAGCGCAATTGTGTGCTGAACGTCCAGCTTGGTTGTCACTTGCACCCAGGATTAGAAGAACGTCAACGTATTCGCCTCGCGTGTACTCCCTGACTGCTAGAATACGAATGCCGCTTATTTTTCACATGGCCCTATGACCACGGTAGCCTTCATGTCTAAAAGGAGTATCGATGACAGCAATGCTGGTTAGCTAGTGCTGCTCCATTTGATCAGACTGAAGCGTATCGTACTTTCGCATGTAATACAGCGGTAATTCATCTTCCCCACAGCGTTGCCAAATTGCATAACTTTTAATAGCGTTTTATGCGAAAACGGCGAGTCAGTCGAAATTTCGTCAAATAACTTTTCGTGTCAATTTTTGATGAGGAATATCGTGGCGGTGTCCGTTTGCGCGAATTTTAGAACACCACACACACACACATATATATATATCTGTGTGTGTATGTTATGTGTGTGTTTTCCTCAAAACCACCATTGGTCTTGGCAAAATCTTGATCGAATGTAATTTTCAAAATCAACAAAGCGTACGAATACATCTTGGTTGTATTCAATGTTTCTTTCTACTGAAAGCCTCATAACCCCTGTAGCATCTCTAGTGCCACATAAATTTGCGAAACCCGAAGTGTTCTTCCCCTATATTTTTTATTCGAGTAAAATCCGCTGTCAGTGAAGTCATAAAATGTGTGTGTGTCCGTATTTTTGGCTAATCAAGATCTTGGGTTATTATAGCCATAACTCCTCCCACACCGAACACAATCACAAGGGAGGAGGCAAACCCGGTATCGGCATTAGCCTACTCTTTACGAAGAGCACCAAGGGGGCTAGCAACTTAACATCCCTTCCGAAGGACGGAACGCTGACTTTGCGCGGTCTCCTCAAACCGCACACAAAGGGAGCCGGGCGACCTAGAAGTCATAAAATCAATTTAAAAATATTCATTATTTTCATATCTCACTTGCCTGTCGTTATCTAAGGATTTGCTGCAAATACAGAAACATCGTGGGGAGGAGGAAATGAAACCACGTATTTACTTCTTATTTTCTTATATTTGCTACTAATATAGAAACAACGTGAGGGCGCGTTTCTATTCGCATATTTTATTTTTTGGTAATTTTAAACGAAGGAAAATAGGGATTATATTATATATATTTCTCAGTCATCCATTATGAAATTTTAAATATACATCAACACTTAAGTTTTCTATACTTTTTACACTTCGCACATTGTTATCTCCGACGTAGAATTAATTTCTTTTTCCTCTCCCGTTTTTAGCCTACTTTCCAGAATAAAAATATGCTTATAGTTTTGTCGTTGTGTCTGTTTGTCTGTCCGTCTTAACTTTTGAACTATTAGACCGGTTTTCATTATACTTGGTGGAAATCACCTGCTACTGGATCCGAGGTCACGAGGATAGTTTTTGTTGCGAATATTGAAAGTCCCGGGTTCGATTCCAGGAACTACCCATTTGATTTACATGGAAAATCTGAAAACCATCGTGCAGGGTAAATTTCTCTTACAGATTAAATTGTCTTAGAATTGTAATATCTATGAGGGCTTTGTACTATTCTTTTAGGAATGGAGATTCTAATTTCTATCGTAGAATTTTGAATATCGATCGTATTTATTCCAACTTTGCGTAAATACTGGCGATTTTGCAGTTTTTATCACTCATGACGAGTGTTGCCATACCAAAGACTATTGCTGGACTCGATTCGGTATATTCTAATACATACGCGCGTTATTTTTGCCGCACAAATACGCGTGATTCATTTATTATTCCGTTCGAACGTGTTCGCAATATTTTATAACACTAAATTATGAAATTTTGGGAACAAAGAGCAACATATCCGGAGTGATTTTAAAGCTATTAAAGCCAACATATGAAAGTATTAAATAAAAGATGAAATCGAAAGTAGGCATCATAAATTTCGTTTGGATCATCTTGTTTCTTTTTATTTTTCGGGCAGCATTTGTGGTATTTATTACATATTAAAATAATTATTGCACTTAAGTTGTTGTAGCATTAATATTTTTATTTGATATCTTGTGCAAAATTCCTGAGTTCGGCCTTTGTATATTTTGCAAAAATAAGGGGGAAACGTCGGTTGTGGCGGATTTACGCCTGCTGGGGCCCCTGGCGCTAAGCAGTTGAGGGGCCCCTGGCCTTAAACATTTGTGGAGCCCCTGGCGCTAATCAGTCGGGGGGGAGGGGGGCTGTAATCTATAAATATATAGTGAAACCACTCCTAAGGCTACCCTCCTTTGTGACACCTCTTAACGATCGTTTTTCTATGGAATCACAGAGCGGTTCCAATCATTTTAAAATTGGGACATTTGATGTTTCTCAGATTATATGCACCAACGTTTTTTTGGGATCTTTACTTCAAGGGGCCCCTTTCACGCGCAAAGTGCTACCCCACTTAAATCCGCCACTGAGTGATTGTGAGAGAGAATTTCAATATTTGGGGTAACTAAGCGTTAGGGAAATCTTGCCCTTTCCCCCCATTTTCGCGGATCCACACGGAACTCCAATCTTTCGCCGAATACCTAGTTGAGAAGCAATGCCATACTTCACGGGGCCCCTGGCGCGCGTCATGTGCGACCCTCCCCCCTTAAATCTGCCACTGAACGTCAGTACATAAAGTTGGTGGAATGAGGAAAAACGATAGTAATTCCGAAAACTCATGACACACGCGAACCAAAGGTTGTTTTTAGCAAGTTTCAGTTTCTGAACGCTCTTATGTTTTCGCTCTGCCTGTCCGTCTGTGCAGCAAGTTAAATTAAAATAGCAGGAAAACGGTGAGAGAAAGCTGAAATTTATAGGACACGTGTTGTAATTGGATACCGATACGTGTTAGATTAATTGATGACTAGCGGGGGGTGCCTTCATAATTTTAAATTAAGATTCTGAGCAAATTGTTACAGAAATAAAGTTAAAAAATTTTCACTATCTGTGTGACCAATAATGCCATCTATAACACCAGAGGGGAAATGTTTTTGAAAAATCGGTGGACGGCTGGGAGTGCCTTTAAACTCTTCAAATTAAGATTCTGAGCAAATAGTTATAGATAGAAAGTTAAAATTTCTTAATTAATTACTGAATAAATTATTTTGTCATATAATTACATTAATAAATTTATAAAGAATTTTAAGTTTACAATTCTAAATAAACCTCAAAAAATAAAACGCGCTTTTTTACATTGCATCAGCGAACAAAGCTCCAATTTTATATCTTTTGTTAAATTTGGTCTTTTGAATCTTCGGTTACTCATTCAGTCAGATTAACAGTATGGTTAGTAGTCTATTGTAAAGCCACTGAATAATCAATCGCGGAACTCAATTGAGAGACCGTCCAAAAGATCGCTGTACTCTATTAATGCAAAATTTGGCGCTTCCTAAGGGAATTCAGGGATTAAAATATGTATAGTTTTTTTTCCAATAAGGTGGCATCTCTGATAAAGCGAAATGCTATAAATACCATGTTCATAACTTGTTAAGCAATAAAGTTAATGAAATTCTATTGTAGTATAAGGTAGTTGAAATTAAAAGTTTATTTCTCGTAGTATGGCTGTCTTCATAGAGTGATACGATCCCTGTATGGAATTTTTACACCATATTTTAACGCAAATGAAAGTTGGTAGTATATAAAATTCATGTATTTTATTTCAGTATAATGCTCAAACATCCAACGTTCAATTGGATTATGAAGTAGCTTTATAATCAGGGAAATTCATTTTTACCACTGAATCAGTGAAATTACTTTTTTCGTATGCGTTGCCGAATGAAATTATTTATTGAGCAAATAAATATAAATTACTTATCTTTTACCGGACCACAGAGAAAACCGCTTTAAAATACATGGGCTTGATTGGCGCTTCTGTGTGGTTATATTCCAGCGCTGTCTCCAAAAGCGAATCCTCCGATTCCTATCACTCATTCCTATACCGCACTTCCGCCATATACGCTAATCTCAAAATTTACAGAAATATATTCGCAGGTATCATCCTTCTTTCTCTTGATCTCACATACAAATGTCGCAGGCCAGGAAGTGTTATTTTAAAATCAAATTAAAGTGAATTACCTTTGAAGGTGGCTAGTCATTATATTAAAACTTATTATTATATTAACAAGAAGTCCCAACCAGGACTAATGCAGGCTGGTTTCCCAAAGTTGACGTCCCGAATTGATTACTTATATTGACAGGAAATGTTTCAGAATGTGTTAGTCATTCAAAGGTTTTCTCATACCATAAATACCACTTGTAGTTCATAGTTTATCAATGAAAGAGAAACATTGGAAAACAAATTAATAGAGCACTTTCAGATTTTAAAATACTAAAAACAATGTCAAAATCTCTTTCTGATATTATATTTTGCATGTATTTCTTAAATAAACTAATTTAATAAATGTTACTGTTTATACGTTAAAATTTCTGAATCAACTGTCCACTGCTGAAGGATAGTCGAGTATAAAAGTAAATAACCGATTCGTTCACCCACCCGTCTATGCTCAAGCCGAGTTCGGTAATAAACGTCTCCATGACAACAATCCGATAAAATGCGATTTAAAACACAACATTGCTCTTTTTTAGTAAAAAATCAAGAAAATACAATCAATTATCAAAATTCGGTGATGAGAATTAGAATTTATATTCTTTTTCTATTGAAACATTACAAACCTCGCTCCGATATCACAATTTAAAGATATTTTAATGTAGTAAAGAAAACATCTCTGCATGATGGATTTGAGATTTCCTATGTAAATAAACTGATGTGGGCAGCACATGACTTTCTCCATATTTATATGGAAAATTTCATGTTGTTACCTCTGGGATCGTAGTCAATATTTACTTCCGGTTGACAATTAAGAAAAAAAGGAGCGTTACTAAAATTTTGCGATGATCTAGTTAATAGTTTTTGAGTTAGAGCGCCCACAAAAATCTATCACATACAGACCGACAGACAGACAGACACACAGACATCATCACGAAACTAGTCAGAACGTGTTCAGGGAACCTTAAAACATGTATTATCGTTGAAATATAGAGTTCGATTTTTTTCATGAAAACAATACTTTCTCATACTACGTATAAGGAGAAAGTAAAAAATCTACCGTTAGTACTAAATAAGATAAAATTACTTTATTTTGAAAATTTGACCACAGAAATTGTTAGATATAAGAAAGAATTTATTTTTATCCAATCTGTTTTAATATTCAAAGTTTATAAAAATACTGCATAAGGCATGGCCGCATCGGTGGTTGCGAATACTACGGCGGGTCACATTGGAAGTTTCTAATGCTTCGGCGGGCAGTATTAGAATTTAAATCGAAAATTATCGAGAGATTCTGGGATATAGTATGAGTAAAAATCAAGTCTAAATTTTTGAGGCGAAAATTTCAAAATTTAAGGTTTAACATAATTTTAACAAAAATAAAAAATTTTGCATCAAACTTTATGGATTTCTTTTGTAACATAGCTTCACGGGCCACATAAAACGCTTTATAGGGCCTAATAAAACGTTCTAGGAGGCCCGCGGGTCGTAGTTTGCCTACCACTGGCCTAAGGGATGATTTCCGTCTTCGACAATTATTCTTGAGATCGAATTTTATTTTTACATTTTCTATATTTGAATGATGATGATTCTTTTAATTTGGCGGACAGCTTAAACTAGATCAGTAATCAACCTATTTAGTATGGAGGAAACGGCGCTTTCGAGCAAATAAGCAAAAATGGCGGCCAAACATAATTTATGGAGCCTGAATTCATTCTCAATTGGTAATCCTATTAACGCTAACCGAAATGCAATTTCATTGAAAGTCAAATCCGAGGGACTTTCGTCAGCAACCGTCTCGATTCCTCCTAAACCTCCTTGTAACACAGACCTAATCTTCTTAACCTTGAAAGCGTCGGGAAAGCAGAATCTACTACTAGTCAGGTCACATCCTGGAGTTTAAATCCCATTTAGTTTCCTTTCTTAATGTCCCAAGAAATCCGTTCTTAAGCAACGTTCCGTGAGAGTATTTTTCCTCAAATTCTTGAACTGTTTGTTTAATTGAATTTTCTGGCTAACTTCGCCTCCCCAAATAGAGATGAATGCCAAAGGAATTAGACTTTTGATGCCGACTATTCGTGAGACGGCGAAGGATAAAACGAGAGAGAAAGAGAATTATCGAGGAGGGAATACAAGAGAGATGAAGGGGATTGAATGCGAGGAGAACGAGTGGACGAGAGAATGAGGGAGGGAGAACGAGAGGGAATGAAGGAGAGTGAAAGAATGAGAGGAAAGAAAGAAAAAAGACTTTATTGGCGAGGTTGAGGCTAAGTAGCCCTCTCTTCCACCTAACCATAGAGAGTGTGACGGAAAGTGAGACGGTAGGGGAGAGAAGGGTTTATATTAGAGTGGAAATGAGAAAATTGAAGGGAAAAAGGAAAGAATGGGAAAGAAATTGAAAGGATTGGAGGAAGAAGTTTGAAATCTAAAGGAAAGTGGGAGGAATGGAGAAATTTCACTGAAAATGGAATAAAGTAGAGGGGAAAGGTAGCAATTGGAGCGAAACAAGAAAATAGGGAGGGAGAGCAGGGATGGAAAACGTAACGTAACGATACCCGATAACGTTATAATATCAATTAAATAGCTTGTTTTACGATAACGTAACGATATGTGTTTGTGTGTGTATGTGTGTGCGCAGTTAGAAAAACGTATCGTTATTATAACGTTATGAAAACGTTAATTGCAATTTAGTTTTTATAACGTTATCCAACCAAAATGTTTTGGCCAGGCAAAATTGCACAAAGTGCAACTAACTCAGTGCATTTCGTCACGTGCTCAGTGTCAGCTGTCATGGCGTGAACCTGAGATGGAATAACGTTACAAAGGATTAGTTTTCGTTACATAACGTAAAAAACGTGAACTTTTAGTCTGTGAGGTGTTAGCAACGTAATCCTCTATTTATCTTGATCCATGATTCCAAGCCACATTGCCAGAAGAGCATAGTATTTTATTTAATAATTTTTTATTTAAAAATTAAGATTGGGCTACTTGCCAAAATAAGCAATAATTAAAAAAAATAACATTATATAAGGGTTTTATAAAATAACGTTATATAACGTTACATAACGTTATAATTAAATTGAATAGCGTTATTTTACGTTATGAACGAAAACTAATCCTTTGTAACGTTACAAAACAATGTGACGATTTGAAACATTCCATCCCTGAGGGAGAGAAAGAAGGAAGAAATGAAGGGAAGCAGAGAGATAGGGAAAAAGGAAGGTAAAGGTGCATAAAGCATAAAGTGTGGATTGGTAATGGTTAAATGGAATGAGGGAAAGAGGTGGGTTGGAATGGAAGGGGTCGGAATAGCCGAATTGGAAAGGGAAGGGAGAGAGGTAGAACTTTTCATTAGGTGGTTGGAGGGATGGGAAGGTTCCAGGAAAATCGACTTGGCATAAAATGCAAGGAGAGAATGAATGGAGTGGTAGAAAGGGAAAGTCTCTCGCGACACAGAAGCATATGTGACAAGGCATTTCCCTGTCCCTCTTCTGAGTCTCAACGGGTTCAAAAATGAAACTGTCTGAGGAGAGCTGAGGTTGAAAAATTATTCCGACATATGGCGTCAAAACATTCGAGTAGCGGAACGCACGTCACATCGGCATGATTATACGCGTTTTTTCTATTTCTTTAAGCGCCCGCTGTGGAAATTCAAGTCACGCCATCCACTCAGCTGCCATCGTCAGCCACGAAGGATGAAAGGAGAAAAGATAAAAGGCGAAAGGATGAAAGAAATGAGAGGGGAAGTGGCGGTTAAGTCAAAGGGAGGAGGGTGATGGAGGAGGTGAGAGAAAAGGATGAGGGAGGGGAATGAGGGAGGAGTGAAAAGGAAGGGAAAGAGAAGGAAAGGGGGAAGAGGGAGAATGAGAATGAAGAGGGGGGGGGAGAGAGAGAATAGAGGCGGTTCCAGGAACCTCAGAGAACAGGGAGGGCTAAAGAGGCAATGTTGTTTTTGAAGCTGTCCCAGAGAGGCAATTGAGCGTCAGAGTTACCAAAAGAAAGCGGAAGTTGAAAGCAGAGCAAGGTTGAAGAGACATTTAGCCTCTCGAGGGGATTTGAGGTGATGAGAGTGAAATTCCGTACCGCTGCTCTATTATTGAAGCACTTAAAAAAATCTCTTTTCCTGAGGTCACCATTATTTCTCATCCCTGTCGGACTTAAACGACCGCCGCTAAATGATCCGACATTTCGACGTGGACGATTGAGAAACTAAAAGGTTTCAGCGCAAGAGAGAGAAAGCGAGAGCGATAATAAAACGCGTGCTAAGCGCTCAGAGACGTGTGTTAAGTGACGGGGGACAATTTGAGGAATTTGCGCATTACGGAAACAAACTACGGCGCTGTGCGCTACTTGAAAGATTTCAGCGTTGGTGCTGCTTTAAACTAAAGCTTTTATCCGAGAATCTGAGCCAGAAAACTTTCGACTAATTTTCTAAACACATAAATCAAAAGACTATTCCATGTTGGATAAAAATAATCGATTCCGATTAATTTCATGAAATAAGTTTATGATTTCCTCTAGAACAATTAGTCAGTTGTTAATAATTTTAGTCAATCTTTCGTGGTTACCACTTCAGATCAGCTGGAATTTTAAGTTAGGTACGGATTACCGAAAAGTTGACAAAATTATAAATAAAATGTTAATTTCCCAATTGATAATTCTTTAAGTTTGTAGTGTTTATCTACAGTGGCACTCGCTTATTTAATCTCATTAAGACATTCACAGATTATCATATATATTTACATCAATAATATTTTCTTTTAATTATATGTGCTCTATTGATAGGTAAATTATTTTAAAATTTCATTTCGTTTCTCTACTTAAGAAATTAAATATTACCATTTATTGTAGCCGCCACATTATCATGACCAAGAATCAGCAATGTCATGTTTTCACATCAAAAGAATGACCTAGCATAACACTGAAGTTAATCTGAACCAAATTTAGTAGTTATAACTCGTAAAATATACATCGTTAAGAGCAACAGTAGTCGAACTCTAAACCAGCTTTCGTAACGCAAGTTGTAAAAACCTCCAGGTGACAGAATTATCATTCCCCATAATGAAGAATATGAAGAAAAATTATTCCACAAAAACATTGAAGCAATTCATACTGATAAAGTTAGAGTAAATAGGGAAAGTGGATATTTAAACAGCTTTAATTAAAGGGATCAAAGGGAAAGAGAAAGAAAGACAAGGAGTGGTAAAATTGAGAGGAAGACGTTGAAGAAAAACCTTCATTGCAATTAATCGACTACTTGCATCTAGGGATACGATATCGAAACTAAAGTATCGATACCGTAATCATATGATGTATCGAATGAAAAGTATCGATACCACAAAAGTATCGGGCCGAAAGTACCGATGTCACTAGAAAATCGAAAGAAAAGAATCGAGTACAAAAGTACTTGGTATCGAAAGGAAATTACCGATGTGAGTAAAGTATCGATACTTTTTTCGTGTCTAAGGATACGAAATCGAAACGAAAGTATCGATACCTTACTCATATGTTATGTCGAATGATAAGTATCGATGTCACAAAAGTATCGGTCCGAAAGTACCGATATCACTAGAAAATCGAAAGAAAAGAATCGAGTACAAAAGTATTTGTTATCGAAAGGAAATTACCGATATGAGTAAAGTATCGATACTTTTTTGTATCCCTACTTGCATTCATTCACGCAATTTAAGACACCAAACTCACAGTTTTTAGCCGGATAATCTTTCTCTAAATATTACTCCTTTATTTTCTTAAGTGTGCTTTTTTAACGTGCGAGGTAACTTTTATCTTTTTAAAAATAATTTCTCAAAGAGAAATAAGCATAATACAATGAAATGCTGTTATTTACGTAAATGGGATATAATTTAAGTAGTTAGTCATTAGTTGGATGAGCCACTACTTAAAAAATCTGATGTCGCCACAACATGAATTTCTCCATATCATCAAGAGACCTAGAAAGCAGAAACCTGGCATGCATACTTAGGAAAACCTGAGGGTGTGCACCTCGAGCGTATTTTTTTACTTTTTCATTTAAAGAGTTGTTTTTATCCCATCTTTCCTCCATAAAAAAAGCATGGGAAAGTAAGTTCAATCGGTGCAGGGCTTTATAAAATTGATTTTTTTTATTATTTAAAATTGAGATACAAACTCGGGACCTAAACAATTTTATGTAAAAAAGAATGTTTTCTAATTTTTGAAAGCAGAATTCGAATATGTATTGAATTAGCGTAATTATTAACTTTAATCGTGGAAAAAAGGGAATATTTTACGGTTTTCAACAATGGAAAATGTTAATTGCCATGGTTGCGAATTTAATGATTTTCAATGGGAACAGATACACGAAATGTTACGATCGCGTCTAATTTATGCTATTAAGGGGAATAAATGACGTCATAATGAATTACTTACTGTGCACGATTTTTATTATATAACTATTGACATGCGAATGAGTAATTCTCCGACTGTAATTTCCTCTTTCCGATTCTTACTCGCATATTCTTAGAGATTATGCAAAATATATGCCGCAGGGAGATAACCAACCATGATGGCCATTTGGTTAGATTCCTTGCACATTATCTAAAAAGCTTTTTCTGTGTGGCACAACTAATGGCAGTTTGAAATTAAGCACCATAAACTTACCTCACAAATTATGATTCGGCATGAACCTAGCGATAGAAATCTGGCGTAAATTCGATACCAATGGTGGGCTCCGTTAAATGCAGAGGAACCATCATTTTGCGGGAATATGCATATTCCTAGCGTTTTTATCTGTATAAATTTATTTGAATAATAAATAAAATGCTATAAAAAACCCGAAGGTTTAGTTGAGACAATATAAGGGACAAATGAAAGCTCGAACTACATCGCAAGGCAATATTAGGGAAATATCGGGTACTATATGACAGAGCAATATCGAGATTCTTTTTTCCTTGGACGATTAGGTATCCTACTGAGAAATAAACCCTGCAAGCAATATGTTAGGGACATTTTGGTGAATTGTGCTTTCTCTTACTCGTATGTTTCATGTATTATAGGATATTACCTAAAGACAGATATGGACTCTATGGAAGAATTGTCATAAAATTTTTAACTGGCAAAATTAAACTCAGTAATAAAAATTTGTCCTTTATGATGAATAAATGAGTGCAAAAGTCCAAAATGTTTTAGCGTAGAAATGGGAGATATAAAGAAGAATGACTTTCCTCTTGAAGAATTTATTTTTATGGCTGTTAAAAAGGTAGATGAGTTAAGATGCTACCTTTTCCTCATTGCTCATCCACATAAAAATTAAGTGCGCCTTAAGATGATATCATGCGCTACAAGGAATTTTAAAATATATCGTTGACAACTCGTATTGGTTTTAAATTCAATTTGAGATTGTGAAGAGCAGTAGAATTATTATCATTAAAAGATTTTATCTAAATTTCAAGCAAATTTACCAGGTCTTTTCAAGATAGACAAATTATTAAACGATAACGCCTAAACTTGTGATAAATAAGAACGCATATTTGGTTTCATTTAAATTCGAACATACATACGTAAAAGTCGGTCAAAAACAATTCACCAACATCTGTGGTAACAAAAACTGGATTTTAGGGAGTGCGTGGGTATTTTAAGGTCATGTGACAAATACTAAGCCCCTGAGAGCGTAAAATAACAGAGAGAACCATGAAGATCAAAATAAAAACATACAAGTAAACAAGAGTGACTATAATATAAGATGTATAGCTCACGCGCTCTAAGATGGCAGACGGAGACGCGTGAGAGGGGAAGAGAAGGATAAACTTTAAAGGGGAGCGGACGCCAGAGCCTATGGGCACAAAATTTTGGTTCGCACGAGTCCAAGTTCGCGCACCAAATGCCCACACCTAAACACCACCTCCCCTATAGGCGGTCCCGCCTAGAGGATAGACTCGTCCTTCCGTAAATGTGCTTATTGCTTATTTAGAGCCTTTTTACTATATCTATGGAACAAAAATGCTGTTATCATGAAACAGAGTGAAAGTCGAATAAAAACTTATTTTAAGGAACTGTATGTGATCCAAAACAGGAATGCTCTGGAGAAACCTTTTTCGCAAGGAGAAGAGGCAAAAATAGATTGAATTTTCTTTAAAAGTAATATCCGATTCGATTTCAGTAAAGAATGATACGAGTTAGGAATTTCCAAAAATAAATTATGCGGAACGTTCTCTTCGCAAATATTTGCTACGAGATCAAAATAAGTATGGAATTAAACGGGAAATTTTTGGCATTCGCTCGAAAACGGAACCAAAAAACAGGGATATATTGGCATGAAAATAACAAGTTTATGGTATTTCGCTGGAGATTTCACAAAAAATAGACAGAAAGATCGAAATTTTGCTGTTTGGATACTTTTTCGTTCAGAAAAGTTATGAAATTATGTGAAATACTACATATTGCTTGATCAGTTGTCATGTCATTAACAAAAGATGCTACAACGGAGCCAAGAGGATTTCATTTATATAAATTAAAAGCTAATAAAATGCTATATATATATATACATGCGATTATTATATAAGAAAATGTAGGAAACCATTGCGGAACAAATGTTGAAATTCCATGGTGAAACCTTCACAGGCAAAAATAAAATGATATGATTTTGATTTATTATAGTACCCCAGGTATTATTTGAGAATAATTGAATAACACAAATTATTTGCATGTTTCACAACGATATATTGATTATAACTTCTAATAAAAATCGAATTTAAATAAAGTCAATCATGTTCTAATATCAAGAGAATGTTCTATAAATTTAACACAAAAAATACTTTTATTTGCAATCAATTTTGTTTTATTTTATATTTTCATATTTTATTCCAAATAAACATAAAAACATTTATCAGTATTTTGCGGATTAAAATCTATAATAATGACGTTTATTATCTGATATGAAAAAATGATTAATTATTGAACTTAAGGAATTCTATTAAATTGTGTATTTAAATATCTATTTCCAAATAATCAACTCGGAAAAGTACGTTGTGACGTAGGAAGTTCCTTTAGTCTTCCTAAATTGGATGGTTACTAAAAACACTCGAGTAGATTAGAAGTTTCCCTCTTTTAAGAAAAATATCCAACAAAAATAATGTTGACTCGAATTTAATGCTGGTCATGCTAACGAATGTCTTGTTTGAGAAGTTTATGAAACGCTTCAATGAATTATTTTTTATTCATTAATCAGTAAACAATTGGAAGTATTCACTCTAATGATTACTGTAACAAAATCAGATTGTTTAATTTTAGGAATAATTAATGAAATTTTTTATTCATTCTCGCTTAAATTATCAACTTTAGGTAAATCTTTTTATAGTTACGCCGGATCTGTATCTAGTTCAATGGTGAAGCACGTTAACGTGCTATAATTATGGAAGGAACATGCAAACGCAGTATCTTTAAAAAAAAACAATTATCCATTAAGAAATAATTCCATAAAACTACATGACCGCTAGATAAACTCCACATTTTTCCTAAAGAAACACGACCATCGAGATTTCGCCCGAAGAGTGCAATAAACATCATTAAAACATTACATTCTGTTTTGCCACAGTCATAGAATGAAACCATCCAACATTCCCATTTGTTAAGCGATGTTGTCTTAGCAAGTAAAAGCCATACGAGGTATTTTCGGAGCGCGGGCAATATTTGTTCGAATCATCAACGTCGGCTCCCAAGGGAACATTTCGCTGCTGAGCGGACGCTTTGTTTTTCTCCCCTAGGTCCGCAAAGCCATCTCAACCAATCTTTCCCGACACGCATTTGTTTTTGCCTAACAAGGGTGTCTGTATAACGTGGAACTTTTCCACCGTGCTATCAAATCATGCGGAAGAGCCTATATGAGCGGCAGGACGGCAAACGACCGGAGGTCCGAGTTTGGAGTGGAGCGGAAGGGGACGGAGTTTGGACGGAACGGGATGGGAGGTCGATAGAAGGGAAAGGGGAGGAAAACGAAGGTTAAAGAAGAGGAAATGTTCTTCTCGATCGGGGGGAGTACAAAATTTCGCACCGAATGACGGCGCGGGGGCGGTATTGGGGCGATTCCCGCAGTGGGTCACTCGGACGAGGAGGTCAACCCGTTCCAATTGAGACGAGAAATTTATCCGCAGGATTTTGATCAATGGGGTTACCCAATAAAACAATCAATTATCACTGATTTACTAGCTTGTAATTAGTGCACATTTGGTTGATTTCAATTCTTGCAATTGCCTCGTAAAAGCGTAACATTTTATTCGATTAATTTGCCCCAAAATTTAGGAATAGCTGAATAGAGAGAAACTATTATGCCTCAAACGGAGGGTTTCATAGATTTAAAAAAAGGCACGAAATTAGGGAACCCCATATATCGAGGAAAAAATTATGTGGTGTTAATATAATTGTTATATAATTTTGAGACGACTTTGAAAAATTGATAAAGGAAAAAAATATAGTGGAGGATAAAATTTACAATGCAGACGAAAGTGCTTTGTACTAACGAGCGATGGCCATACGAAATAAAGCATCAAATAAAAGAACGGTGCCCCTCATTATAAAATAAGCAAAGATATAACTAAAATTTATGATAACCTTTCCTGCAGTGTGCAAGTCAAAATCTCCAAGAGGTATCAAAACTATCGAAAAAGGATTATTCAAGACGGGCTATTTTTGTATGCAAACTTTCTAGTACAATTGTAAATTTAGTTTATATCTAAAATTCATTGTACATTTAAAGAATCCCACAATGATACTAAATAATAAATTCTTTTGCAAATAGAGGGGAAATAGGAGAAAGTATTGTTTTCATGAAAAAATCGATTTCGAGATTTCAACGGAAATATACGTTTTGAGGCCTCCTGAACACGTTTTGGCCATTTTATCGATGGTGGCTGTGTGTGTATGTGATTGGAATTGTGTGGGCGTTCTAAAGCATAAAATATTAATCAGAACATTGCAAAATTTTATATTTGAAATTTTTGTTAATGGGCACAAAGTTCATAGTTTTTAGTAAAAATCGGTCAAACAAAAGTGGGTGTTTACTCTTCACACATCAATTTTTTACTTTCTCCATGTCCGAAGTATACAGAAAGTATTACTTTCATGAAAAAAATCGAATTCGAATTTCAACGGAAATACATGTTATAAATTTAATTTAATACTTGATTAATGTAAAAAATTACTGGAATAAATTATGTAGGAAATTTAATTTCATATAACTTTTGTAAAAAACATTTTCTCATATAGGGCATTTTTAAGAGATATTTTTCAAACTATATTATTTAGCTGCCACCACCACACCATCTGGAGGAAACATTTATAAACACCTTACGCTTGTTAGTTACATCTTTGTAACGCTCCATTTTCTTTTCTTACTTGTTGGAACTTCGTGGCTAAATCCAATATCAGAAGTCTACGGTATGAGTTTGTCTGTTCTTTGTAAGGTGTTTGAATTTTTCTCGCAATTCCTTAAAATACTTATTATCGTCTAACCTAATTGGAATTTTTAGAAATATTACAGTTATGGAGAAAGTCATGGGGTGACAACATCAGATTTTTTTCAGTATTTGGCAAATTTCGCCGATAATCCGTGTTCATCAGTTGTCCGTGCCAAGTCCCAATTAAGACGGATAATCGGGGCTTTGCTGTATATTATATAAAGTAATTTATTCAATAATTATTTTAAAAAGTATATTCATGCTCTGTAGTACTCTATATTAGATTTCTAATCTAATGACTATTGTCTTACGATATGAATATATTAAAATACATACAAAAAAGGACCTCATGACGCTCCCCTATTTCTCCAAAAAGGGCTTCATCTGAAACATTTCAAGGCATCCCTTGTCTAATTTTAATTTTTCAAAATGACTTATTCTACATTGCTTTAGATGGCATGAAAAGGTCACAAAAATAGTAAATAAATAACTTTCCATGCATAAACATTTGCTAAGAGTCATAATTTGAAAATTTTGAAGGCACCCCATGACTCCCACCAATTTTCAAAAACTTTTATTCTCTTTACTTTTATAGATGGCAGTAAAGATCACAATTAAAGCGAAAATTTTAAATTTCTACCTATAAACATTTGCCCCAAAAGTTATTTGAAAGATTTGAATGCACCCCCTGCCGTCCACCGATATCTTCAAAGAATATCATACGCAGAATAATAAATTACATCATAGATCGAACAAGCCCCACATATTTCAGTCTTCTAACTCTTGCCGTTTACTTTCTGTTTTAATTTAGTCGACGGTAAATACAGACAGATAGAGCAAAAACATAATCAGGTTCATAGAATAGAATGAAACGCGCTAAAAGCGGAAAAAATTAATAAAAACAGAGATTGTAATCAGGAGAAATAACCTTCATTAAATGATTAAACAGTAACATGAATAATAAATAACTGAATGGCTAAGGAATAAGTAGGTGGATTACTGGCTACTGTAAGTTTTGTCCATGATAATTTGGCTATTGTTCTATTTTTGCAAATTAGGTATTACTAAGCAAATTAAAATTAAGGTTTAAAAATACGGACGGATAGAATAAGTGGAAGAATTCTTCAGAGAGGAAGATTAGGAATAACGCAGCTTATAAGAAAGAGAAAGGTGAAACGGTTCAAGCATTTACTGAGTCGAGGACGGCATTTAACGAGGATATGATTGCAAAACAGTAGTCTCTCGCCAACCACAGGGTTTGTTCTCCTGGAAAACACCGCTGTCTGCAAACGGCGGTAGGTAACAACCTGAGAATATGGAAAATAGAGGGTTATGGAAACCCAATATCAAGGGGTCTTCACCTTTTTTGCTGACATACATCTCAGAGCATCACTAAGCTGGGACAAGCGTCATCTTCTTTCCAGTGTGGTTTCAGTCGCACGTTTGATTGCATGGTGTTCACGATCACGTAATAAACATGATTGTTTCTCTGGAGTGGTTTCTGCATCACGCTCTCTTTTCTTTCTCGAGCGATCTTTTGGACAAACGCTCAGTCCTTTTCTCGGTTCCTTTTTGGCCTTCCTCTTCTTTTTACTTCCTTTTCACTTTCAGGGAGGAAATAGCATGAAGGAAAAGGGTCTAATTGGTATATTAGATATATATCTCGCAGATGACTTCTCATCTGAGAATGACCATATGTTTCGCGTATCGGATCTTTTTTATTTGCAGCTGAGGTGGCAAAAAGGTCACAATCAACCATGTTTGTCTGTTGCTGGACCCTTTCATACAGGATGGGAACATTGCGTGAGTGTATACGAGCCAGGTAATCATGTTGCTCGTCTGAAAGTCTTAGCAAATTCAAACTGTCGTACAAATGGACAGATGTGCCGTTGAAGAAGGTGCAGACCCAATGAGTGATGTGATCTGCATAGATGAGGTTGCTGCTCAGAATCAGAATTTGGGGCTCTACCACTGGTTTGACTAACTCCAGGGCACCAATAAAGGACACATTCTGAGGCGTGTAATTTGTACGCACAGGCAATATCTCATTGAATTTGTTGATGTGGTCCCCTGACAGGTAGTCGCCACTCATTAATCAGATCAGCAGAGAGGTCACACTTCTTCGACACTCATATCCGGGTCATAAATAAAAACTAAATCAAAAGAAACTAAACTAAATGAAGACTGATTAAAATAAGAATCAAGAACAACTGATTAAAGAAGAATCAAGAAATGGCGGAGTTAATAATACAGGAGAGAACAGCAAAACGCTAACACATAGATGCTTCCTCTCTGAGTTCTGAACGAACACCGAGATGCGAGCGCAGGCAGAGCTGAGTCATATCCCTTCCAGCGACAACGAACACTGAGGGTGCACACACAAAGAAAACAGGTAATCCGTTATCCGTTAACCACGTACAGATCTATTGAAAGCTTATGGCACCAAAATGCGCGAAGTCACGTGATGTAGGGGAGATGGCTGTGGAGGGGGAAAGCTTAAGGGGAAGGTGACTGTAGAGAATGACTGATTACCCCATGCGTATATACCCTCACCCCAGCGAGGCTCGCTTTCGAGAATGGACTCTTCCATGCTGAATTCGTGTTTGTGCGCAGGTTCCATAAGCTTTCAATAGATCTGTACGCCTGTTATTGCCGACCGGCGCCGATAAGCATTAACAATGTACGCGTGTTATTAAATGGAGACGAACAAAATAAAAGCGCGTGTCGGCGCGTGCTGCCGGAACCGACAGATGCGAGAGCAGGCAGAGCTGAGTCATAGAGCAGTCCGAGTCAGAGCTGAGCGACTGCGTCTCCAATCTCCATTCAATGTCACCTTTCAACAGTTGCTCTATTATTAACTGCGCCATTACAGCGATTTCTTGATTCTTTATCTCAGACCCAAAAACACCTGTTAACAAAATCGGACTAAAATAAAAAAGCCGTTGAATTTCGGACCGCCATATTGGATCCACCATATTGAATTTTTAAAAATTAACATCAAATTCGTAATTTGTGACCCCGAAAACCCCAGCTACCGATTTTCATCAAAGTAGGACTAAAATTAAAAATCCGTCGCCTTTTTGAATTTCCCAAAATTTCCCCCATTTTCTACCCCCTGGGGGTGGAATTCCTGGTTGCCTGATTTTTGCGCACCAGTTCATTGGTCCCTCTATAACAGGTATGGCCAACCTTTTTTGGTCAGCGGGCCAGATTTTGTACTTTAAGATTGCCGCGGGCCAAATAAATCTTTAAAAGGAGGCGATGATTGGGAATAGGCATCCCAAAATTGACGAAGAGGCACAACTGTAGACCCACCGCGGAACTTCCCTTGTGAGAAAAACCGCGGCAGAACCCGCTGCCGAAGAGGCTGCTGGCGGGTTTACAGAGTACATCGATTAATCTTTTTGGAGTAAAACACCATCTCTGCGTGTGCTGTACCTAAGGTGTTCCATAATATTCTGAATATATATGTATATATTTTTTACTTATTGAGGGAGGTATAACAAAATGCAATTTAAAATAAGAGAAGTAGTAATAAATAAAAACACATATTTCATAAAATAAGATATGATAAATTGTTAGAATTATAAATAATGTTTTATAATAATTTATACACAACAGTTACATACATACATCACGTTAATATTATCGATGTGACTTTTGTGCTTGCGTATTTTTGACTAGTTTATCAATATTTGGTAAGATTTTGGTCGTCGCAATTCTTAAATTATTTTCCAGATGACTATCAGTCAACCTCGAATATGTCTTTGATTTAATAAACTTCATTTCTGAGAACAATTGCTCACACTTGTACATACTTCCAATTAAAGACATTATTCCTCGCAAAATTCAATAAATGAGGAAAAGCTTCTCTAGGCAATTTTTCATAAAAGTCAAGTAACTAAAAATCTGTAATCTTGGATTTTAGTTTATCATTACTTTGAAGATCAATTAATTCCATCTATAATTCTTCATGAACATTTTCCACGCTAACGTCAAATGGAGAAGCAAAGATGCTTAAAATATGTTCTTGTGAACTGAAATCTGCAAATCTTTCATTGAACTCCATACTGATCAATTTAATTTCTTCAGTGTAAGCCAAATAAGGTCCTTTATGAGTAGCTAATGTAGGAAAATGAAATGAATTTTCGTTTTTTAACTACGTTTCCCGTAACTGTAATTTCGATTGAAAAGATTTTATATACGAGTAGAAATTATGAATTAACTGACTTTCCCCTTGCAATTTCAAATTTAAATCATCAAGACAAGAAGTCATATAAACAAGAAAAGCAAGATCGCGTATCCATCCGTCGTTGCTAAGCTCTGAAATAGGCTTTCATTTCATTTCCATAAACGTGAGAATTTCACTCCTCAGATTATAAAATATTTTTAATTTTGGGGTATAAATGTTTTTATAATAAAACACTTATTTTCTCTCAAGAACGTTTGAACGCGACTGACCCGCCTACGCAAAGAATACGTCTTGCAGTCATAAACGATTGAAGGAGACTGGCACAGCGCGCAGCAAAGTTCGTTCATAGCAACCGTACAGCGCCAGCGCGTTGCACCTTCCTAAAACAATCGAGGCTCAGGGACGGCAGGCAGCAGTGGCGGATCGCAGTCCAGAATTTTTGGGGTGCTGTAAAGTTAAAGGACCCGTTATTAACGATAACAATTTTATTAGAGTGGGTTAGGCTTTTTCGCGCCATTTGTATAGCATAACTTGAAACTGTTTCAAATTTATTGACATCACCATCATATAACGCGAAAATAAATCAGCTTTAAGATGACATTCTTATTAGAAAGATCCAATAAATTATTGACCTTAAATTTCCTTTAAATTTTCGCCCCTAAAATTCACGTTATTAATTGATATCCCTTGCGTTTAAAAAATTAATATTGTTCAATTATGCTTACCTAACTAGATAAAAATAAAACACAACGCCTCTTCTGAGAGCCGTTCATGTATCTTCAATTCAATATAGAATTCGCGATAGGTATTGAATCGGGCAACTTTAACACCGGCGCGCGTGTTCACGTAACAATTCAAGTTGAAAAAACGTCACCTGTTGACAACAGTTCACGGATGTTGAAATCTTCTCAATCCTCCCAGAGGTGTCGAAGTTACGAAGTGGTGTTGATTCCATAAGGAGAATGCGCATTTAGTTGTTCACAGCAGCAATGGGCGATAGTTGAAGTTAAACTATTCGATATATCGAGGTGCATTTACCCAGAGCGCGCCAAATCTTGTATCTCAGAATACGTTGTTAATAATACGAGTATATTATTTTGATAATAAATATTATACTTCCACAAAAAGGTATTCTTATTCCAAGAATCAGTTCAAGGAAAGACAGAAAAAGGATTATGTATTTGCGAGGGGAAATTCTCAAACAACTTGGAAATAGTCCGCGGGCCACTTGAAAATAGCATGCGGGCCAGATCTGGCCCGCAGGCCACGGGTTGCCCATGTCTGCTCTATAATATCCCAATTTCAGCTTTCTAGGTTGTCGGGAAGTACGCAAAATCGACTGTACATACATACACCATTAGCCTTTTATATAGATAGAGATTATCGCCCAATTGTGATTTTCAACTGAATCTGTTAATTAGAACTTCCACTTTACATTATTAGTTCAATAAACTTATACTCGTATCTCGTTAAATGGCATCCGTCAAGCAACAATGAAATATCAAACATTTATCTCCCTAGCTCATATATGATCTCTAAGGTATAGATTAAAAAGATTATTCGGATAGAGAATAATATTTACTACAAGAAAGTCCACGAGGCCACGTAATTACGACTTATAGTTTTGTAGATAAAAATTCGAGAAATTCCCTAGCAAAACATCGCACATTTTGTTTACATCAATCGCGAAGACGGTTCTCTCAGCAAACAGCAATTAAAAATCTATGTATTTCTCTCCCATTCTCTCATATTCTCTGTGAGGTATAGATTAAAAAATTTATTTGGATAGAGATCAACATTTACTACAAGATAGTCCCACAGACTATAGTTTCGGGGATAAAAAATCGAGAATCGTCCAATCTTTCGATACCGTTCCATACGTATTTCCCATTAAGAAAGCATTTGGAATCTCTGTGTATTCCATTTATGGAGTATACTTTTCCATCTTGTTTACCATCCAATAGCAATTGATAAATGGCATCATAAAATTTGAAATTACTTTGAATCGAAATGCTTCTTTGGGATTGAACCTGTTCCAATTCCTAAAGTATAAAGTTGATTTTGTTCGGTTCAAATACTCTGCGACTCTTCAAATTTACCGAAATATTCGCTTTGCCTACGAAAAACAACTTCTTAACAACGGACAGTTTTGGTAACCATTACAACCTCGAACATTTTTATTTCATCTGAGAATGCGCAATAAAAACCCTTTTTGGCATGCAGGAGAGCAAACCAAGCGATATGACGGGGTTGGGACCCTAAAGAAACCCAAAGTATATACTTAAACATTGTTTGCGATGATATCTACATTTTACTCAGAAGAAAGCCAGTTTATAACACGTTTATTACCCACGGGATCAAAAATTACAGTGTTGCAAGCTTTTCGCAGACGTTTAGATTTTGCATAGCATGAGGACTGTAACTCTTAAAATTTGACGGACCGATATAACATTTTATGGCTAAATTCAGAAACAGCCTTCATGCGCCGGTTAAATTTCCGAATGCGTATTCTCTCTCGGAGCGAAAAAAGAGAGATATTGAAAAAGATGGTTTCGTTCGATTAGGGGCACCCTGTGTGCAACTTGAGGAGCGTTATCCTCGTCTCCCTTATCGCCAATGCACGAATAAAATGGAGGTTCAACACCGCGTCGCTAGGATATCGATATCCTCTCTGCCCTTATTTTTTCACTAAAAAGGGGGTTTACCCTTTTATCGCACGTTCCACGCGAGGCGGTCCATCACAGCGAAACACGCTGTTAACTTCCACGTTGGCGCCCTACCCTTCAAGGGAAATGACTTTAAAGGCGAATGCAGAGCCATCTCGTGAGCGCAGTGGAAAACTATCGTTGATGATGCGCAGATTCCGAAACCAACTAATAAATCAGACGCATATTAAACCAAACATTATTGTAAGATTAGTCCATGAACTATTCTCGAAGATGAAAATGACATAGACTAAGAGTAAGATAAGGAAGGTATTTTACAGTTTCAAAAAATTGTTTTTTAAGGCAGTTACTAGGGCAAAGAATATATGTACATATTTGGTCATATCAAATAGAATTTTGCTGTTTCCCTTCCCTCTGGATAATCCGAGAAACTTCTACTTGCCTCGCTTATCAATGCATCATAGGTATTGATTAGCGTGTAGACCAAATAGAGATCCCATTTGGCCCGAGCTATTATAACTCTGTACCATCAATAAACGCTTCGCGGCATACCACACCTCATGTTAAAGCTAGCTGTACCAGCGGGGTGGTTAGCGGTTCTGCTTTTACATAGAATGTAGTATTAGAAACAGTAAAGTCACGACCAAACAATACATTATAAATGCTTGTAAAATTTCAATCGAGCGAAACATGAAAATTTCCCTACAAATAACCCCCGGAAAAACGTTTCAGAGTATAAAACTATCAAAGGTTTACAGAAAAAAGATTGCGTTTAGATCAAATCAGATAAAGGGAATAGCACCGTCATCCTCAATAAAGACGACTACATTGAAAGAACCACAAACACAATAGAAACAGATCCTTAAGTTCATATTCCCAAAATTCCCATCAAGAAACTTACAACACAAGTTAAACACAATATCAAACGTTGAATTGACACAATGGACAAAAAACAAACCTTCTCTCTGAAGGTAGAAACCCCACAATTCCAAGACTTTACTGCCTACCCAAAATACATAAACCCGGGAACAAAATGAGATCCATAATTTCAGGAATTAACTCACCCACTTGTAAACTTGCCAAATGGCTCACACATGAATTGAAATCACTAGGCATCGAAGACACATATGGCAATAAAAACAACCATAACCTATAAAAAAATATTAAAAACAAAATAATACACAAAGATGAAATACTCGTATCATTTGACGTGGAACAACTCTACCCGTGTCCCCCTTGACGTTGCTTTAGAAAGCCTTAAAGATTGGTTAACGGCAAAACAAGTTAAAGTAAACAAAATTCAATAACAAATTCTACAAATAAAGTAATAGAACCTCCATGAGCAATCTTCTTTCACCATTTGTACATTTTATAAATATTGTATATTGTATATATATTGTATATTTTCCTTCACGTTTTTGAGTGCCAATGTAAAAGGACTTTAAAATATTTCCCCAACATATGGTGTAGATATTTTAATGATATCATCGCAATTTTCGACACAAAACAATACAATATTGACACTTTCGTCCGAGAACATAACTCCATCCACAATTTCACTTATGAAACTGAAGAAAAAAGGTGACTTCTCTTTTTAAACATTTACTTATATTCCAATACTTTTTAAAATAATGAAATATAAAAGCAAATGTTAAAAAAATCTGATGTGGCCACCACATGATTTCTCCATATCTGTAATATTTCTAAAAATTCCAAATATGTTACACAGCGCCGTAACTAGTAATAATGTAAATAATATAATCATCATGGGTAGAATGCGTTAAAGAAGAGAATTATACGTTTCAAGAAAAATGAAGTGAGGAATGTAGATGTAAACACGCGCGAGCACACACACATATATTTCATTTACCCGTATGTGAAAGGATATATTATATTTTTAGGAGCGTCCGTGTTCTTTTATGAACGTTGTCCTACTGAGAGTATAAGTAAATTCAGCTTCGACCAAATCGGTGAGGTTAAGAGTAGGCCTGGTACGGGAGATTGTGATGGTGAGAAATAGAGCACGCGAGAAAGAAATTATTCTCCTAAGGCGCAATATATTTTCAAGGGTAATAACATTTTTTCGTCAGTCCATCTGTCATTATGCATATATCAAACGCTTTACTACTGAACGTGTCTCGATGAAATTTGCTATTTGGATATAATATCATTTGAAAATTGAAAAATAAGAGTTACGACAACCATTCTGGGTTGAAACTTTGTCGAAAACAAAAAAGAAATCTTTTTGGCATGACCTGTAAAATATCAATCCTATAAAATAATTTATTTTCGGCAATTTAAGGATAATACAAGATATTAATTACGTGTCATGCAATTTTTTACAAGGAAAATTAATTTTTTGTAAATCACTTAAAACACATTCTCAGATATGTACCGTAATAATAAGACACAATTCCCTTTTCACATTATTTTTATATGGTGTCCTGATTTGATCAAATCGCAAACAAACATTTCATATAGCATATTCTGATTGTATGGGCCGATCTATTTTAGACCTTTATGCTTGAGAATTATTTTGAGATGCAAGACAAAAAGGTGCATCTGGTCAGCAAAGTACGGGTTGAAAATTGAATGCTAGAATAATACCACTTAATCTGGACTGCCATAATACCCGGAAAAAAATGAAAATTTTACTGAATATTTTGAAACTTTGAAAGTTTTTCCATATTGAAATTGGATTTCAATTAACTGAAGTATGATATAAAAATGATGTGCCTGTTATCGAGAAAAGTTTTCATATCCTCTTAAAAAGTAATTTAAACTTCAGTTTTAGAAGTCGAAATTTAGAAGCTCCATTGTTATTCCGATAAACGTAAAGTTTTTAAAAAGATAAATAAGAAAAACGAAATAAATTATTTTAATTGGCACTTTTAAACAATTAAGCACTCCCAGAACAAATAATCAGCTTAAAAAACAAAACTGAATCTCATGTAGCATAGTAAGTTTTTAAATTCCAGTGGACATAAATTGTTGTACGAAGGCGAACTATTATATATATATATATATATATATATATATATATGTATACATAAATTTTATTGTTTCAATTAACTTGCCGGGATTGCATAGCCTGTGTGAATAATCTCTCATTTCCGGTTGCACCTTTTTTAAAATTTAGCATATTTCCATGCCTGAAATTTCGTTTACTTTTTGAAAAGCATTAAAATAGAGGATTCAAAATTTTCCACGGAGCAAACAATGTCCTAAAAAAGGAAAAGAAATTGAGGTTCCTCTAGTCCGGTTAATGCCGTCTCCTCGTCATAATTTGCCGCCAAAAGAGCAGCGGCCAACGGTACGATCTGCGTCTCGTGCACGATTAGCTCCGGTTGCCGCAGCGACGGAAAACTAAAAAAACAAGGCGAATCGCCGAGGATAATGACGTCGGAGCCACGACCACGAATGGGATGGGAAGAGTATCTTTCGGGAATCGGGTTCTCAGCTGCCACGGAGCTCATTAAAGGCCTTCATTTCGTGCGTCACATCAAGTGGAAAGGTACGGCAACTACAAACACTCTCTCCCGAACTCATCTAGTCAAACCTTCGAATACAGCCCACCAGCACGCCTACCACCATTTCTCTCCACCTCCACCCCATTGGACTTTTTCCCTCGATCCTCCCTCCTCCGTCCCCCATAAAACCAAGGTCCCATCTCCCCCTGTGACTTCACAATGCATTCCTCCTCTATAACTCCTCTCTCATTTTCCTGCACATGGTCCTCCCTAAAGTCCCTCGACCAATCGTAAATTCCCTCCACCCTACTTCCCCCTCGAATACCACCCGACCTAATACACCCACGCCGGACTTCATCAGCCCCTCAGACCACACTCTCTTTCACTTCTCCTCCCTCTCTTTCTCTCTCTCCTGGAAATCTACTCCTGCTACCAAACATCCACCGATATATTTTCACGCCGACTATATAGAAATTTCACCTTAGTTTCTCTTGCTCATCCACACTTTTCTCATCATTCTTCTTCGCCGCATTGCTTGTCCTTCCAACTCCATTCCTGTCGTCCCCATCTTCCTCGATCTCTCCCTCACTCCATTTCCTTTCCACTGTACCTCTTTCTCCCTTTCCCTCCAACTATTATTGAAGTGGTGGTGGCTGAGTGATTAGAGCGTTGGCCTTCCACGCAGAGATCCCAGGTTCGAATCCAGATTTTTCAGCCTGGGATCGTCCCGTACCCTAGTTACGCGATTTTAAGTGACCGCGCATGTCAGCGCTCCGTCTTATGCAGTAGACCTCCTTGGTGATCTTCGTAACGAGTAAGCTAATACCGGCACCGGGTTTTCCTCCTCCCTTGTGTATGGGTTCGGTGTGGAAGGAATAATGGCTATAATAATCCATCAAGTTGATTAACCATAAACTCCATACAACAAACACACAATCCAACTATTACTCTCCCTTTCCTACTCCCTGTCTCTCTCTCTCCCTCCCTCCCTCCCTCTTTCTCTTTCTCTCTCCCTCTTTTCCTTCCTTCCTCAAATCATCCATTGCTATATTACCCTTCACATTTCTCTATTTATTTTTCCGCTCTCCCACTCTTTAACTCCATTCCTTTTTCCCCTCTTTCTATCTCCCATTCCTTCCTTCCCTCTCCTGCTCCGCCTCTCTTTCATTCTCCCTTCCCCTCCCACCTTTCTCGAACAGTTTCCTAATTTCCCTCCTCAACACCCTCCCTCCTCCCTTGCTCCATCTCTCCATCACTCTCCCTTCCCCTCTCTCCTTTCTCGAACCCTTTACTAATCTCCCTCCCCACACCCTTTCTCCCCATCTATCTCTCTCTCCCTCTCTCTCTCAATACTCGCGTGAGTTTCCACGGATACTTCACCGGACGACCGAACTCGTTGGATCCGGTGAGCGTTTAATTCCATAACTAATGTGGATCCCTTTGATTCTCTCTCTCTCTCTCTTCCCCACCTTAATCCTGAGTGCACATACTGCCCCATATCGAAATCCATCGCGAAGGAAAATTCGATTAACAGAAAAGACACCCTGTGCCGTGCCGCGGCGTGTGGAGCTAATCCTACCATTGTCAGGCGAGTTAGTGGTTTTTAAAAAGTCAGTGGACAAATTTTTGTCGTCCGAAAAAAATGAATAGGGTGAGGGGATTTGCGTTCTAAAACCGAAGTGAATGGAGTTGATTGATGGTGTCGCCATTTACGCTTTGATCTCGTTTTGGTAGTGGACAGTATTTTGTTTTAATTTTTGGTCGCAAACCGCTGAAACATATTGTAGAACTTTCTCTGATTAACAAAGCAAATAAGGGATAAATTCCATATTTTCATCGATAAAACTTGCCAGATTTTTGCTTTATTTGGCAGATTTTTTATCGTTATTGCGAACTAATACTTGCTTAAATTTGGAATAAAAGTTTATTCGTTATGTTTAGCAATGAATTAGGATTAGTAATTCGTTTCAATTTCGTAAAAGCTTATTTACGAATTAATTTTTCTCCCGCACGACACGACTCTCCAGTTTAAGACAATATATAATTTCTCATGTTTTCATGATTGTTGCCTTTGTACCATATGTAAAAAAAGAAACAATAGGAATTTTAGATAATAAGTGACCCCGAATTATTTATACGTGGAATATCATCAAAGAGCATATGATCCAGATTTAACACATTACGTTATCAAAAGGAAATACGTATATGGCTTCCATATATCAATTTTATGTTTAAATCATCTGCGACGTCATGAAACGAATTTCCCTGACAAGAGTTAAAATATAGTGATAAAGCTCATTAAAATAAATGCGCGCACATAAATACCGTACTTGCTCGATTAAAGGGCGACCTCAAATATACAGCGCATTTCAGAAGCCACGCGAAAGAAAAACATTTCGGGGTATTGATACTAATATTATCATTCATTTTAATTGCAAATTATTCCGACAGTAATTTTGCTATTTTAAAATGATAGCCCTGCAAACAGCTCGCAAAAATGCAATGTTTAATATTTTACCTAATATATTTATGCGATAAAGTAACTAATAATTAAGATAAAACGTACATTTATTGGCTTCCAGGTAACTACATCAAGATTTATTTCTCAAACGTTTAATACGAGAAGAAGGCATAAGCTCTACTGAAGGATAAATTTGGCAGATGCGCGCGCCAATAGCGCAATACTATCTTCTATTGGTCGCGATTATAAAGCAAGTATGAATTTTTCGGCTTACGTTTTATATGGATTTCACTTTATATACCTTATAATGGGCCAAAAACAGTTCTTATTGGTTATTTTTTGACAGCACGGATGATGTTAAGTTAGAGTAGGCAACAACATTTATGCGTTTTCCAGGCGCAGCAGTGTACTTGCTAAATGCTCTGCGGTAATATGAGTGAGATGAGGGATAAGTAGAGCAGATTAGGTAATTAAGTAAAGCGGGCGGAGGGTAAATAGTGGATGAAGAGGAATCACAAGGAAAACAAAAAACAATGCAATAAGAAAGATGAGGAAGAAGAGTGATAGAGAGGAAAGGAAGAGGAAATGCGGCGAATGAAATAGAAGTGGAATTAAGAAAGAATGAGAACGAGAGGAAATGTGCTATAGCACCACAATGCCGGAGTTGGCACTGAAATTTGCTTAAAGGGGGACATAAACTGAAAATGATATAGCTTTACTTTCCATTTTATCTTCAAATATCTCAGATATGTCCCTCGCATGCGATAAATTATGAAAGTGGTCCAAGGTAAGAATACTTGCCAGAACATTAGCCATTAGTAATTGATGATTGTATTTATAAGCACTCATACTATGTTCCTAGCCTATCTATCAAGAAAGAAATTAACAAACTAGTGCAATTGTCAGCCAAAAATGACGGGTTCCAATTAATAAAAATGGAATTAAAATTTTTAACTTTAAACCATTTTTACAATCAGTATTTAAATTGATTATGTTTCTTACAGCAGTCGGTTGTCAAGATAAAAAAATTGGCGATTTCGGAAAAAGAACAACAGAATAAGTGACTTTATTTATTTATATTTAAAATAGGATGATCGTAGGCCAGGTTTTTCCAATTTTTATTTCCAAATGAATAAATGCCTGCACGACAAAAAGTCGATTTTTGAGTGTTATCTTACGAAGAATGGAAATATTACCCTGGAGTCGAACCCAGGAATTTTTTCGCAAATTTTCTTTCGGAAAAGCATTTTTATATTTAAATAGATTATCTCTGCTAATTTTTAATTTTCTATCTATATCCTTGATTGAGTTATTCGCGTTTTAATAACTTGACACTCAGACCAACGGACGGACAAAATAACCTTTAGTTGTTATTTCTGTGATTCTTTGATTCTTTTAAACCTCTCTTTCTCTCCCTATTTCCCAAACCGTCCTCAAGTCCTCCATTCTTCTACCTAACTCGCGTAGCTTATTGCACAATTCTTCACTCCATAATACTTTTACATGCTCGGTTTGTTTATTAAAACGTCAAGCATGTTCCTTGGATTTTCATACCGCTTCTATTTCAATAATATTGAATTTAGCTCATTATTACGATTTTTAACCTCTTTGAATAGTATCTCAGATTTTTAGGTATTCTTTCTCGTAAATAACTCGCCGAATGTTGATTACATTTATAGCTATGAAAATCATTTTCCTCTCCTTCCGTCTTTCTCTCCTTCCCTTAACAAAAGCCTACAAATCACGTTTAAACCTATATGGATTGAGGTATCAATAGGATCTCGAGGTTTAACAATGTAGTTGGTAGGCAAGGCAAGATTCCGTTAAAATGCCAAGATTTTTCCAATATTTACAATTCAAGCAATTTGGAGCTGAAGGCGAAAAAAGAGGAATAGAATAAGAAACTTGAAAATCTTTTCTCTAGAATGGTCTAGATTCGAAGATCAAAGGTAAAATTTTTATAATTTTATTTTCCAAAAGAAGAAAAGCCTGCACGTCGAAAAGTCCATTTTCCCTGGAGTCGAGCCCGGGTCGTTTTTGCAAATATTTTTTCTTCAATCACGTTTTATATGTGACTCAAGCAATCCTAGGAAATTTAAAACCATCGTCTCTCACCTTTTTTGAGATATAAACGATTAATATCGGCATGAGTGCTTCAGTGGCGCGTGGTGAAAGTTGTTGCAGACGGAGTAAGTGATATATATATTTAAGATGTTGTTTCTTTTGATTTATTCCATCAAATAACGTAACAGGCTTTTTCATACGAATATTTATAAATGATCATATAAATAATCATCTATGTAAAATAATGTAACCTCACAGTTATGGTTATTTAATTCAGTAATTCAGTAATCATCTCCTCGTGTGACCTGCTTCAGAATGTAATCGCAAGATATCCAGCGCGTAAAAAGGTATGTTTAGAATATACCGGCTGGGTTAAATTCCACAATACATTAGAAGAAGCAAGAGAAAGGGGATTTTTTTCGTTCCGAGTCTCTCGTGGACAACTCCTTCAACAAAAGAGGATAAGAAAAAGAAATCCACGCTCGTATCGCGCGAGCGCTTGAGCACTGGAGCGGTGTCGCGTGGCCTATTCCTGTCCCCGACTATCTCGTCAACCAGTTGCCATGGAAAATAATCACCTCTACATAAAAACCAGATAAGACGGAGACCAAACATGAAGTGCGACGTAAATCTTTCACGAAGCGGTATTTTTATCCCGAAACCGCCCAAATAAATCTTTCGCGGCTTTGTACCCCGGGATTATTTTCGGTTTATAAGCGGAAATAAAAAGAGGAGTTGGACTTAGGGAGACCCGGACCCTCTTTTCCCGCCGCCACCCGCGGCGGCGAATCGCTTTTTCTTTGCCATTCAAATTCTCTCCCGCGCAAGGCGTCTCATTCGGCCACTAATCATCCTCGCCTTAGTTCAGCCGCATTCTAAGAGAATTTCAAGTTTAAAAATAAACCCTCTCGCATTCAATCAGTCGAAGTTAATTTCTCATAAGTTGTACTTTTTATTTATTTATTTAATTTAAACAATTATTTCAGATCAAGCTAAAAATGTCATTTTACAGTGAAATGTAATTACAACTACATAACGTCAAGGAATAACAGTAAGTAACAACTAATAATAATGATAGCACATATTATCACTTACTGATAAGACATAAAAGAGGGAAATGAGAGGCGAAAAACATCTAGATCGGTTAAGAGAGAATTTAACAATGATTGAAGGCAGAAAAAAGAGAACCCTTGGCCGGGTTGATCTAAAGGGCACATGAATGTTGAAAAAAGATAATACCTCAGTGCAATTAATATGAGAATTTAGAGTGTTATAGAGAAAAAAAGGTTTTGTGATTATGGCGAATGGCAGAGAGATTGTCAATAGCTATCGTAGGGAGGCCTGTATCTTTTGTAGCATAACGGTGTATTTGGTGTCAGAGCTTGCGTAACGAAATATATTCATACTTTTTTACCCGAGCATAATAAAAAGACTAACAGAAGCTTTTCCTGCTATGTTGATATTTAAATGGTAATATTA
Organism: Tanypteryx hageni; assembly: GCA_028673005.1. Classification (NCBI taxonomy): domain Eukaryota; kingdom Metazoa; phylum Arthropoda; class Insecta; order Odonata; family Petaluridae; genus Tanypteryx; species Tanypteryx hageni. The sequence continues at coordinate 125,148,892 of CM054116.1, read as the reverse complement.
TTTAAAAAACAATGAAGAGCTGGACATGCAGATTTGTTCTATTTGTTTACTGTTGGAGTGCTCGTTCTTTCGCAAAGTTCAATCTCATTGAACTCTATGAATTACGAAAGCAGTATTTGTATTTGTTTTCTCGGTGTTTATAGAACAGGATAAACATCTATATAGACCTTACCCGAGCTCTAATGCGGATTTAATGATAATTTGCATTGAAACCTGATTATAGAGAATTATATTTACGTCGAAAAAGAGTAATGTAACTGTAACGATATCCTGCATTTGGTATTTAGTACTTGTGGGAAAGGGCAACAAAAATTATATAAATAGTTCACACAAAACAATCAGGGGCGCCAAATTACTAAAAGACGAACTTTCCCTCATATCTCGTAAAATATTAGTCATACCGAAAATGTTTTCAAATACATTTCGCTCCATTTTTTTAACAGCCGAAATTTAAAGTAGCTGTATTTAGGGAAGTGTTAATAGCAATTCAATATTTTGCTCTGAAAATTTTGCATTATATGGATTACAAACTGCTTAAAGACTAATTCGAAACGGATATATATTCTCTGTATCGTGAAATTAAATTTTGTTCTATTGGTAGCAAGGAAATTTAAATGTAAAGTCTACATCTCGATTATATTTTAAGAGAAAATTAAAAACGATCTAGACTCTTTTCGTTTCCGTATGAATTGATGAAATTAACCTATACAATAAAATTAAGACACCCTTGCTATGGTAGGAGGTGGAAGCACGTTTTCTTAGAGTTCTTCAGGGTTCTGCTTTGCCTCCTCCTATGAGGAGGGGAAGACCCGCACCGTTGAAATTTCCCATCCGTGAAAACTTCTCTCCTCTAGTTTCAGTAGTTTGGATACAATACATTTTCAAAGTTTTGAATTCTGATTTTCAAGCCATCTAGTGCAAATCCATGAGCTACATAGAAAACCCAATCGGTGAAAAATTCCTAGTTTGATAAGAGCTATCTAATTCAAAAAGAATTTTCCTAATATTCCTAGCAGTTTGGCTACAATACTATATCAAATTTTGAATTTGAAGACATCTAGCGGAAAGTCTACAAACAGCCTTGAAAGTTCAACCAGCGGATGCTTAATGGATTTATAAGAGCTATCTAACTCAAAAAGAATATTGAAAATGCCACTTAAAATAAATAGGTTGTTCTCCACAGACGGACAGACAAAGTTATAATATTAACACTTTTTTCTTTTAAGAAAACGTGTTAAAATCATAATTAACGCGAATCTATCATGGGTGATTTTTTCGAGACACGATATTCCTAGGACGTGATTCACGTTCACCTACATTTTAAAGCGTTTTTTCCACTCTGTATTCCATCTCGAAGTAGGCGTGATATATATATATATATATATATATATATATATATATATATATATATATATATATATATTCATTTATTTATTTATTCAGAGAAATGTAAAAATGGTAATTTTTTTATATTTAAAACCCGGTTATAGCAATTCCATAGATTATTACGAAGCGCAATGGATCGTGTCGATAATGTATTCAGTAAAGTGGAACAACTAAATGTAAGCTTAGTTAATGTGGTGGAATCACGGTGATTAAATCTGCAATATTAATGCCATCCACATGTAAGAGAATCGAGGACATGACGTGCATTAAATCAGTATTAGATTTTTGTCCCATTCAGTTATGGATACGGAATGGGCCTATTGAAATAGCGGTGTTGCTTTGCATTCTCTATTGAAAACGCATTCAATGGCTGTGGAGTAAATATCGTCACTGTCTGAATTACTCCATTTAAACTGACAAAAGCATTGTATCTGCGGCGGTCAACCCACATGGCGGGTTATATAAGAAAAACTCGAGTAAACGACGAACAACATACAAACAATAACGTTTCGTTTTATTCCAAATATAAAATTAAGGTGTCAAATGGACATAATACGATTTATGATTTTAACCACTTATTTTTAACCTGCTTTCCAGAATGGAAATAGGCTTAGTTTCGTCTTTGTTTGTCTGTCTGTCTCCCCGTCCACCCTATTACCTTTTGCACCAATAGACCGACTTTCACGACTTGGTGAAAATCTGCTGCTAAAGACGTGCTCCCGAGGATAGTTTTTGTTGCGAATATTGAAAGTTCCCGGTTAGATTCCAGGGACTATCCTTCCCATTTGATTTACATGGAAAATCTGAAAACATTCGTGCAGGGCAATTTTCTCTTGCAGATTAAATTATCTTAGAAATGTAATATCGGTGAGGGCTTTGTACTATTCTTTGAGTAATGGAGATTCTAATTTCTATCGTAAAATGCTGCTTATCGATCGTATTTCTTCGAATTTTGCGTAAATTCTAGCGTTTTTACAGTTTTTATCACCCATTACGAGGTTGTTGCCATAGCAACGACAATTGTTGGACTCGGATTAGGTATAGCGTATACATGCACGCGTTATTTTTGACACACAAATACGCGTTATCAATTTAATTTTCCGTTCGAATGTATTTTTAATATTTTATGACACTAAATTATTAAATTTTGGAACACAAAGAGAAACTCATTCGCGGTGATTTTAAAACAATTCAAATCAATATAAGAATTAATTAAATAAATATATGGAAAGTTCCGCTTGGATCATCTTGTTATTTATTAAATGTATTTCATAAATTCAAATCTCTAATCACTGTTTCTCATAAATTGTTTCGAAACACATTTATTAATTGTTAACTCGATTAAATTAAAAGGAATATACAGAGCAAACCAAAACTTATTTCAACGCGGCAACAAATTCCTAGAGAACTTATTCGATAAGCATGGAATAACATGTTACCAGGTTTAAAAAAGTAGAAATGTAGCCAAAAACGCAAAAAAAATTAATCATTCGTAACTGTATTATTGTTTCACCTCATGGGTTTAATTATATAATTTATGAACTTTAATCCTGTGGACCAGAGGACTTCAAACTTTGTTACAAGTGGGCCACTTGGTCAGTAAATTTTGCTTGCGGGCAAGAGTAACAACATGAAAAACTTTTTGAAAATATAGGCGCACATTATGAAAAGGTAGGCTATTTTCGTATTAAAAGGATATTTAGTGATTAGGGTAAATTACAATTTTTCCGGGAAATTTTTCGACATGTCCGGTCTAACGTTTATATATTCTTCAATAAATATTAATCGAAATCAGACAAATAAAGAACAACTATTTTATCAAGTAGAAAATATTCGGTCCTATTACTGGTAGGAATATTACTCATAAGTAAAAAGAGGTTATAATAAACAAACATAAATTAAGAAAATGATTAAATACATTTAATGAGACGTATGATAGTGTCTTTTGTCAGCTACAATTATATAAATTATGGGTTCCAGTTTTGTATTAATGATCATTGGAATTCATTGCATATATTCAACAGATAAAAAGATCGGTTTTTTACTTAACAAATTTAATTCTGAGAAAAGTCTTTTCACTGTTGTAGGTAATACCATAGATGGAAATCATACTTTGCGTGAAGCTCCGCATATTCAAAAATTTTTCTTTAGGAAGATATTTATAGAAATCTATCACATTCCCGTCTTTAAATTTATTTACTGGATGTCAAATAATTCCATTTGTAAATGTTGGGACAATTTCTCCAGTTCACAATTAAATGGATTTCCTAAGAAACGTATTTCTTCAGCATGCTCCTTGAAACGGTCTTTCAGCTGTTGTTTCAATTCAGATATGATTTCCAAGTCGAAAATTTTTGGAAACGGTGACTGGCATTCGTGTTGAGACTTTTCGCAACAAAGGGAGGTAAAAGAAACCGTATCTTGAGAGCTAATTCTAAAAAAAGAGGAGTTTTTTCTGAATACAGATCACAAATTGGGAGATTTTACCCCTGTAGTCTCAAATTAAAATCGTTCATGCGCTTAGCCAAATCAGCTAGAAAAGCTAGCTTCCACATCCATCCACTGTCAGAAAGGTGGGCGAGGGGGTCGCTTTTTCTCAGTTAAGAACATATCAATTTCTACTCGAAGATAAAAAAAACTCGTCAGTACCGATCGTGACTTTAACCATCGAACTGCAGTGCTACGGAACGTCGGGGTACCCAGACTCTTATAAGAAATACGTGATGACGCAGTCTATGGATACGGATAAAATTTACCCTAGAAACAACCGAATCCATTACACATTAAGTATCCAACGATTTCCCAAAAAGGGCCTGCTGATGTATTATACAGTGAAGAACCGTAGGTTTGGGAGAGCTTACATCTTCAGCAGCAGCACAGATTCAGTAGAAATGCAAACATGACAAAATTATGATATTTTTTCGTTTTCATTACGTTTTTCGTTAGAGTTATTTTAAAATTTTCGTTAGCGTTTAACGTTACATTATTAAAAAAGCCTTCTATTATTTCGTTACGTTACGCATAACTTTTTCCAACGCCGCTATATTGTTACATCTAGTATAAATGTCAAGGCTTATTACAGGCTGGAGGGACACATTAAATGGGGTTGCCGGCCACACATGGCCCGCGGGGCATAGTTGGTAGATCCCTGCTGTAGATACGTAAATACTGACTTATGTACACCACAGCCACAGAAGCAATCCTTCCAAGTGGGTCTTCTTGGTCGGTGATTTTAAATATAACACGCGAGTAATATTACAGACAGGCTAGTATTCGCAGGGATAATTTGGATTATTAGCGAGACAACATCACCGCGGGAATGACTATCTTAGCCAACCTTGGGAAGCCCAGAATGCCTGCTTTCTTCCTGTTTATATATATATAATACAAAAACATAATGACGTGTTTATAATTTACGGGCAGTCGCCTACAAAGGTTATTGCCCACACATCGACATACAAAATGAAAAAATGAACAAAAGAAGTGTAAATTTCTGAATCGCTAGCCAGCGAATAGCCATTGGAGGTGACCACTTCTTATTTGAAGTTCGCATATGATTTACTCAACAGTTTTATGGTAAAACGATTCATCATTATCCTATAACCAGATCGTATAAGGAATAAATAGTCTGATTATTGACAATAAGACGCAAGCACGCATTCACAATGGCTTAGTGATACTTTTCTCCAATCCAGCGACTCCTTCATGCAGGCAAAAGGATGCTCTTTAATTATCCACTCCGGAGAGTTTATTTAAGCCACACGCAGCCTAATTTTGGTCGGTAAAGTCATAACGTCTGCAAAAACTGCGCATCCAGGATTACTTTTCGTCAGCGGTATTTAATTATGGATTTAAGCGGCAAGAACTGAGTTTTACCGTGACATTTTCTGGCCGCAGTTTTGGTGGTCACGCCGCGTTCTTTCACGATCGGCTATCATTCACTCCATCGATTTCTTCTCTTGCGACTCTAGAATATTACAAGTGCTCGTGGCAATAAATCGCCGACATATTGTCAAACATCTGAAGATTAACTCGGTTTACAAATCGCCATTAATGCAAATCGCTAATTGAGCGCTGAATAATATATTCTCCACTTATTTTATATTTAACCTTTTCATACGATAAACGAAACGAAAGAAGAGATACACAAAGGTCACCCGGCTCCCTGTTTGTGTGGTTTGAGGAGACCGCGCAAAGTCAGCGTTCCGTCCTTCGGAAGGGACGTTAAGCCGTTGGTCCCCTTGGTGCTCTTCGTTAAGAGTAGGCTAATGCCGGTACAAGGTTTCCCTCCTCCCTTGTGAATGCGTTCGGTGTGGAAGGGGCTATGGCTATAATAATCCAAGACATTGATTAGCCAAAAATACAGACACAATAAAGAGATAGGCGACGCGTTCACCCCACCGACTCGCATATCCCCCAACGCCGTATAAAATGGTGTAATCGCAAACATAGCCTTAATCTTAATCTATTTAGAATTTCTGTATTGTCCGCTGTCTCTCAATTTCAATTCCAATAGTAATTTTCCCATCTATTCTACAGTATCGCGGATAATGACATTTATCTTAGTCGTTAAAAAGCCATGCATGTATCCTATATGACTTTTATGTCGCGTACCTACCCATATGAACCTTATCAATCAAATGAAGTTCCCCTTTAAAATTTGCTACAGTCTATATGCGTCAAATTAATGATATTTTTCACAGTTAATATCCGTCATCTTACTGGAATAAGGGGAAAATGTTTAGAACAACCCCTGTCCTACATAATAACATAATTAGACAAAAGGTTTCTAAGTGTCAAACACTTCCACTTTTTATGATAACTGCCAGCTTCATTTGCTGTGAAACTATTCTGTAGTTAAGTGTTAGTTGTGTGCCAAGAGTTTTAGTATTTTGGCACATTTCACATTCCATTTATTGAGAAAATGTGAAATTTTATCGCTATATGCTCTTAACATTAGGTTTCTGATGCATATCGTTAAAAGTAATAATTTGTGTTTTGAGCCTTGTGCTTAAGAATGATATCGTCACAACAGAGCCTTAGTGAGGGTGGGGCAACCGAGGCATGTGCCCAAGGAGCAGCTTCGTTGGGGGCGCCAAATGGAAGTCTTATTATGCACTAAATAAAATTTGAGTTAAGCGAAAATAAGAGGAAGAAAATGGAAGTTTCATAACAAGATGGAAATTGAAGCGCCCCCAATACCTGAAATTACAGAAAATACTCTCTACGATGCAGTACACAAAGCAATAAATTCCCTTCAAATGCAACTGTCGGTACGATTTACATCTTTATATGAAATTAATAATGCTTTTAAATTTTTAATTTGTGTTGTATATAACATGAAAAAAGATGAAATTATAAATTCCTATAAAAATTCTCCTAGTATGTATAAGAACGATGTGGATGAACGGGAGTTAATCAAAGAAGTTTGCAGTTTGAAACACCACCTGCCTTTGATATAAAGTGTAAAAATTACAGATAAAGAAATGTTAAGTTCCTTTTCCCAATGTGGAAATTTTACTGAGAATTTTTCTGACATTCGCCACATAAATTTCAACTGGAGAGCGTCCTTTTTGTAAACTGAAATTAATCAAAAATTATCTAAGGTCAACAATGAACCAAGAGAGACTTCCTGGTCTGGCCATCTTATCTATTGAATATGACACTGCTCAAAATATAGATTTCAATGACACAATCAATATGTTTGCTGCAAATAAAGCTCAAAAAATAAAACTTTAATGAAATGATTGTATATTTTTAGTGAAATACTCTTTTAATAATACGAACTCATAATTTTATTAGATCATTTTGGGGCGCCAAAAAGTCCTCTGCCCACGACGCCAAAAGTGGTCACTACGGCCCTGCGTCACAAAAATGTTTGGTTTCTGTTGTATTATTTACTTTAGTATTATCTTCATACTGCTATAAGACATACATTTCTGAGAACTGCTATCAACTAAGTATTTCCTGAAAGTAGAAACAATAGGGGATAAATTGCAATTTGGACTTTTTTAAAACGTCTGTGAGCCGAAAAGGGGTTCAAGAGAGCTAAAAGATTATTATAAGGGATTTTATGATTAAGTGGGACTTACAACCGAAAAAAACTGAATTTTAATAATAAAAAATTAAATCATCCGCCATCACGTAAATGTTTTTAAGTGTTCCCTCGTACCTATCAAAGTGCCCCAGTTACGCAGCTCTATGGCAATGAGCCTAATTCTCCTATTCCCACTCATGTTCTGTGTGCGTATTATAATTGGAAAAGTATTATTTTCGGAAATCACAGAACTTATTAGTAAAGATATTAAATGTATGTCTCGGGGCTGAAATGTGCAATAGATATATAAATACAATTCATAACTTAATGTTCTCACCTGATCCTTACAACACATAACTTAATAAATCTATTCTTAATATTGGTGTCGCGGCTTTTCGTCACTGATAATCCGTCACTGCGACATCTCGTCACAGATGACAATTGGAACCTGCGACATTTCGTCACACTTTAAAAATGGTAACTGCGACAACTCGTCACACATTTAAATTCTTACCGGCGACATTTCGTCGCACAAAATATTTGGTACCAGCGACATTTGGTCACACGTTACAATTGGTATCAGCGCTTTTCGTCACAAAATTATTTTCGTCGCACATTACTTTTCGTCACACGTTACGTATGTGAATTCTTTCGGAGAACACAGGCTTCATGGATATCAAAGTACTCGGGATGATACGTATGTTGGAAATTTATATTCATTTAACAAGCTAAATCGTAATCGGCGAGGGAAAAGGGGTGGAGGGGGCACTGCACCGAGAGAAGTTATTTCATTACTCATTACAAACTGTGCCTTATTCTGAAGGCTATTTCTGCTCTTTTCTTGAAAACGTATAGCAAACGAAAATAAAATTGAAAACGGTTTATTATTGATGGATAATGTCCCCGGAAAGAAACCCCTATCCACCCCCACCGCCAATTCGATTACTCCCTCGATTTATCGACATTTATGCTAGCTCTTAGCATATAGATGAACCTTTACTCAAAATATAATACTAATTTCGAAATAAGGTGAGGAGACAGCCATTGCAGGCGAATCCACGATATATTAGAAAATATTTAACAGAATCGATAAAAATGGCTGAATTCAATTTCCAATGAGATAACGTCTCATGATACTTTCATTAATACTTAGCCCTAAAACTATTCGTAATATTGGGATTTCGTGTTTCTGAATTATGGCATTATCATTTATCACATATATTATATCATAAACATTGTTGGATAAGCTGCAATGACGTTCAATGTATGTTGCAGGTACCAAATGTCATGGGTGACGAAAGATCGTAGGTACCAAATGTAACGTGTGACGAAATGTCTTAGGTACCAAATGCCGCTTGTGACGAAATGTCGCAGGCACCAAATATCGTAGTGACGAATTTTCTGTGATGAAAATCGCTAAACTCTTAAGATTACTAACAAATTTTCTTCAACCAATATTTCTCCTCCCAGTTTATAGCTCCAATCCACTATACCGAGGATTTTTCGTTAACTGTGGTTTTTATCGCTGCTGCAATCTGTTTCAGATTCACTCGGGTGCAGTGTCCATGACCTACGACGAGAACGGAAGGGTGGTGGAAGGAGAGGGGTCCGGCCGGAGATACTTAACGTCCAAGGGTTGCTATGGGAACATTATATTTGCTCTGTTGCGGGGTTAGATCGAGCATACGATTCCGCGTGATCGCTTTATCTTTCCTCGTTGAAAAAGGTTGCATCGGCTTGCTTGGATTGTCTGTGAGGTGTGCGGCACATTCTCTGGCTCGCACGATTCGTCGGAGGGAGAATTGATTAGAGTATGGCATCGCTCTCTGTCCATAAACAAGTTTCCGACGTCCTTTTCGATGTCTATTCGTTCACCGTTCCTCGATGAGCAAAAAATGATGTTTGGAGGCGAACATTTTACATCGATAATGCGTTTCTTAATGGGATAAAATACGATACAATTGTATTTCTTATAAAATATTTCATGTAAATCTAAGAAATTTAAGAAATGTTTTAAATAAGCATTTTAAAAATATGCGTAGTTTATTTCTCATTCCGATTTATAAAACTCTTGCATAGGTTGGGGTTTTAAGTATGTTCTTCCCGCTACAAGCGTATTCCTTGCATGTCCGAAGAACCTCTCGACGCCGAATCTATGTATTACTATTTTTGGAATGAATGGGTTTCATTCCGCGTCAAAGGGTTGGGGCAATTTCTTTCCTGTGGAAGGGGAGAGTGAATGTCCCAAGAACATGAAACGGACTGGGAAAGTATGCGACCCGCGGACTTGGTACGGTGTCTAAATGCGGCCCGCGGATTCGGAGGAGGACCTTGATGCGGCCCGCGCAACGACGTGAGTTTGAGTTCCTTGTTCTAAGACATAATCAGTAACGCGAACGTGTGCGGGATTTAAGATTTACTTTCGTCCTTTACAAAAGAATTTGGTCCAAAATATTTCAAAAGACTGTCATCACATATTTCAATTAATTTTTCACGCACATTTCTTTAGTTCCTCCGCTGCTTTCGGTCAACGTTATAAAGTTTTCTTCTATCCAGTGCGGGACATCCCAGCATATAACTGCCCAAAGAGGCTTGTTCGTTTATTTTTCAGATGTAAATTAACCTACGTATGAAATGTTCGGCCAAATGTTTGACATTATATCGTTCGTATTATTCGCTTCTACCCTTAAATTAATTATTTACATGCGATACCATGAATTTTTACGCGGAAAGCGTAGTTAATTATTAAGTCGTTTCGCACTATATTTTGTTTTTATCACATTCGTCAGTAACGTGAGTTCATCGGGGCAAAACATTGGTACGAAATTTCAATAACTAATGTCTGTCGAGTGAATACGAAGTCTTAATTTTTACTGAATATTCAGTTTTTCTGTAATATAACCTCTATAAATCGCGATATTTTATTTGTAGTATATTTTTAATATTTTTAATAGTTGATATAATACGGTGAGAATAAGCGTGAAATATACATATGTATCTTTATCAAAACTCAAAATAAACGTCCTCAAGAATAATCATCGGCAATTATATTCGTGAATCATTATTATATACTTTGAATAATTTTCACAGTGGGAAATACAATTAATCACTTTCCACAATGAAAGAGATGCAAAGAAATTAAAGATTATTATTATTTAATAAACTGCGTTTGGACTGTGGACATTTTTAACGTTTGACCAAAAGAAAAAAATCTTCTTTCTTTATTTCAATACTGGAATGTGAACTTTTTCGTATGGGAGAGACACTTAAAATTGAACGTATAAATTATAAAAACAAAGGAAATTCAAAATATCAGTTGTCCAATTTTATAAGGAGAAATGGGCTCTTATTACTTTTAAACATGCAGATTTCTGACTGACTTCGCAAAATGTTTTGCGGGTACCACTAGTATTAATATATACTGTCCTAACGGAGATATTTAGCAAAAACGGAAAAATGTCCAGAGTAAACCCCTACCTCCGGTTGATCAATTTTAGCCAAAAATCTAATCTGACCTTGGTTTTATAATTCAACTTCTAATTACTTATAAAGTTCTGTGATTTGATTAGACATTTTTGAGTTAGAGTGTGCACAAAATCCCTAGCAAATGCACAAGCATATATCGTCAAGTAAATAGTGAATACGTATTCAGGCAACCTTAAAACGTGTATTTCCGTTGAAATCTCGAATCATTTTCGCAAAAAAATACATTCTTATTTACTGCGTATGGAGAAAGTAAAAAAGTTACTCTGCTAAAAGGAAAAAATCATAAAAGTTAAACCTTCGACATTCTCTCTCTGCCTTTTTTATACAAATGCTTAAAATGTTATCGAACCGCAGTTGAACCTTGAAAAGTCAAAGGCCTAAGAATCGATCATTTATTGGCTCGAAATAAATGTATTTTGCGATCAAATTCTCTCCAGCTTTTGTGTTTCATTTTATTTGCTTTTATTCTATAAAGTTTTAACGCCTAAACTTTAGATCAGAGGAATATCCTTGAGCATTTTCAAAACGAAAAATTAATTAAAATATTTTATTGCACTGCAAAAGTTAAGAAAAACTATTCATATTCATAGGGACGCGCTTCGATAAAAAATTGTCTTCTCTTAATTTTTATTTTAATCGAACTTGCCATATCGTATTGAGTCTCTTAGAAAAAAATGCAAGCGATTTTTTAAATTTTTTGTTTACATCTATGGCTAAACTAAATTTCGAAAAAATAATCACGTCATCAATTTATTTATATTTTCCATAATACGGTCAATGTTGACTCAATTTAGAGTGCCAGGATCCAGGAGGGAAAGGAGGTTTGTTTATACACAATATTGATTTCCTGTTCTTGAAGTCTATGTGATTTGAACTCTTTTTATCTTCCCTAGAGGTATTTCTGTCAGGGTTCCAGTTACTTTTATCCATACGAAGAGCCATTGCGGAAAATTTTCAATATTTCTGGATGCGTATAGTCGACTGCCATGCAAAGTAAGGCTCAAGTGTCTCAGCGATAGACATCACAAAGAAGTTTCCTTGAAGGGGAGCTCGACAGCCTTTAAGTGACTATCACCCAGGCCACTTTCACTATTTCGACTGCTCAAGTTACCGATACTTTCTTCTTGTCCCTTCGTCACTGTTGCTACCTGTGAAACATTTTGTTGAAAGTCCTCCCTCCTCCATCTCTCCTCCACCTTCCTCTCCTTCCCTCTCTCTCTCTCCTTCTGCCTCTCGTGTTTCGACACAAGGTCCTTCTCTTCCACGCCACGGGAATCGCTTTACTGCACCCACACTCACACACACCCCGCCGTTCAGCCTATAGACCCCTCCCCTCCGCGCCCTCAACTCCCTTCCTCCCCCTCCTCTTCCTATGGAGGGAGTCACATGACACTCACCTACAAAGGAACAAAGGTCTTAACCCCCCGCGCTAACTCTCTGCCCTCCTCCTCGTTGTTATTAATGTCCTTCCCGCTGGCTTGCCATCGACCGACCGCAGTGGCGACCTCAATAGCGCGCGCAATGCAAACACAAAACGCGTCATGTGTGTGTGTGAAGGTATGAATCGAGAGAATCGTTAGCTTGTCTTTCATTTGAGGTATTTACCTTCTCTGTAATCGGATTTAAACGAATGTTTATCCAATGACACAGCCCAAAACAGTAATTCAACTCTCACATCATTACCTTTGTAAAATATTTGCTTTTTATTTTTTTACTTTCTCTCTCTTTTTCTCTTCTGTCGTAATTTGACTATTCTCTTTTAGTGAAAACTCCTTTATACGTTTCTCACATGCACGTTTTTCTCAATTATACGTAATATTCACGCGGAACCGTACACTTCTCCATGTAAAAACGGTTCTATTGTGCGATATTCGTTTGCACGTTTTTCTCACTTTTACGTTACAATTTACGTTCCCCGGCGGCCATTTCCCCTCAATTATACGTGACCGATAGCTGATTTCCCAAGAATTAGTGTCATTAGGCGACGTTTTGATGTTCTTCTGGAAAAACGAAATAGGGATTATACAAATTTTAATATTTTAATTTGTTTGGCAGTTAAAAATTCTTAAAATTTAAACAAATAGATAACTGTTTAGGGACTACGGGATGAGTTAGGAAGCTGAAATTTTCAAATTATTTACAGAGTAGTAAATTTGCATAAATAAACATTTCAATTTTATCACATATGATATGCGGCGGCCGTTAAAAATTATTTAAATTTAAACAATTAGAAAAATATTATTATACTTCTAGGAGTGCTACAATTTTAAAATTTAGCTAAAATTTGTAGCATCAGTACCCCATAATGAAGAAAGTGTAAAATGTTTAAAATTGCAACATTTGGAGATTTTTTAAAACAATTATTTTTACATGAGGGAAAAACGAAAATCGCTACGGATGTGAAATATTTAGAATTAAAAATATATGTGTAATGATGAAATATGAATAATGAATGTTTTTTTATGTTGAGATGAAATGCTTGCAGTATGCAAGCACCAACTACTAGTATAACATACGTCTATATATAATGATAACATATAACAGGAGGATACTAATGTTTAGGCACTTCCAGATGAGCTGGAGATTCGAAAATTTTTTCATAGGTAGGATTTTGTGCAAAACCGACTAGAAAATGCGAAAATCTTGAAAAAATGCAACAATGCGGCAGCTAAAAATTCGCAATTGTTTAAACAAATTTTCAAGGTTTATGTATTTTCGCATGTGCTACGAAGTTGAAATTTTTTTATAAGTAGAATTCTTAAAGAAACGAAATAGGGATTATACAAATTTTGATATTTTTATTTGTTTGTCAGTTAAAAATTCTTTAAGTTTAAACAAATAGGTAGATGCATAGACACTACACCTCAAGTTAGGGAGCTGATATTTTTAAATTACTTAGAGGTTCGACTATTTAAACGAATAAACATTTCAATTTATCCATAAAATTGTTATTTTGGCCGATAAAAATTATTTAATTTTAAACGATTTGATAAATGTTATTTCACTTCTATATGTACTATAAATTTAAAATTTGGCTGAAATGTGTGAAATTATTAACCCAATGTGGGAAAAGAAAAATGTTTCTAAGATTGTAAAAATTAGTGATTGTTTAACTCCATTATTGTTCCATAGTGAAAAAACGAAAACCGGTCCCGATGATGAAATATCTCTCTGAAAAATTAATGTTTTTTCAAGGTGAGATGAAATGCTTGCAGTATGCAAGCACCTTATACTAGTACTCAAATATGCGTCTTTTTGAAAATCTCACGCTTCTACTCTAAACAATCAGGTAACCGCAAGGCTCTAGGGTAGTTTTGAGAACAAGTTTTTCCTAGTCCTTTTGAGGTTTTTGAGATAATATTTGCCGACCTAGTAGTGGGATATTCCGCGAGCCTCTCTATACAGATATGATCATGGATATGTCCTGCTGAGAGTTCCTCGAGGTTCGGAATAAAGGAATTTCGGTGGTCGTTTTGCTACTCATTCCACGCATCTACCCCGTGGAGTGTATTCCTAGAGCAAATGTTTCTTGATTGCTTGCTAGGGTTTTACCGACGTTGTATAAACTTTAACTCCTTATCCGTATTCACTGAACCCACTCTTTTGACATTCTTTCTCTAAAAGCTATCCAGGAACGTTCGTTCCGTTCTCTTGCTTTTGGCTTCTTCATCCTTTGCTACAGACTAGTAAATTTCAATTTATATATAATGGTTTAAAAAATGTGCACATAAATTAGCAATCGTTACTTAAAATTGAATAAGGATTAATATTTATTTGCCATTTGTTGTAAAATATTTTGCAGATTGGAAAAACACATTTTAATTAGGATTTGAGGGTAAGACTGTTGATCGAACGCTGAATAATGAAGTGTAATTTTTCTCTCTATGTAGTTTATGCAAAATAAAGAGAATATTTAGCACAGTGATGAAATATATCAAATGATACAAAGAATTAGAGAGTTCTTTTTGACAGCTAAAGTATTATAGCGATAATTATATCATTAATGTTTGTCCTTAATTAGTCTTTAATTGCCATCAACAAATGTCTAACAGCCTTTAATCTGAACTCGCAAATTCATTTTTTTAGAATGTTTCACGGAAAAAGCATCTGCATAATGTTCGGATTTCATAAATTTATCTTGTTCTAGTTTTAATTATACAATTTCAAGAGGCAAAGCATAATTTACTATTTGCATTCGCTATACAATATATTTACCAACGACGCGAATGGAAGAAATATACGAAATAAAAATATCTAGATTTAGAAATACCAGCTTACAATATTCGAGATAAAAAATATACTAAGTTTCAGTGTGGTAGAACAACAATAATATTCTTGTGGCCGATATGTAAGGTACTAATTTGATTTAGTCATCAACAGTCAGTTAGTACAAGACGTGAATTAATTATTAATATGTTTTCTCATGTAGGTTGGTTGTCGAAATTGGCAAAATTTGTAAGGAAAGGAGTGAAAACACAAAAACAAGAAGTATCGTTTCGTGTTCGCACTATGAACTTTTTTCAGCACTGACTATTTTTGTTATTTAAGTTTGGTTGTACGCTATGCATACGTTGCATTAACACTTTGTGTACCAGATTTATATTCCCGTACTACACTCAGTTCCTGGACATTTTGTCGTCAATGCATAAAAAGCACGCAAAATCTCTTGACCGACTCAAAGTGGTGATTTTCTTGCTTAAAAGTTACGATTTAATTATTAAAAAATCAAATTAACGATTTAAATATACTTATTACTTTGTACACTTTTTTACTCTAAGTAAAAGATATAATAATATTTTAATAAAATTAATAAATTCAATTTATTAAACTAATTTTAGTTTGATAAATCGAAAATGAGGTAAAAAGCAACAATTTTGAATTTATCATGGTTTTTTCAATTTTGTACGTGTACTGTGTCCTGTTGATGATACGATCGTAGCGAAACCGCCGGTGTTACAATGTAACAACTGAAGATACATACAGTGACTCAAAGTAAAATGTAGTTTCGCCCGGATATCAGAGTCCCAATTGTCTAACTCTTCCTGTAAGGGCCATCTCACATATTTTTGTCGCAGTAAAAGGTTTAAATTGTAAGAATGCGACATTATTTCATTAAAAACATATATTAATAATGATTTACTTGCGAATCCTCGACAAATAAATAAAATATGTATTCTAGAGACTAAATACTACTTAAAACTTCTTGCCTTCCACTGCTAGAATCGCCATCTATCGGCAGAATACGCAGAAACGGTTCACAACGGGAAAATTGCGACGCAGAGCGACAATTACGAGAATCATTTCCGAAAAATTAAACAAGGCGCTACAAACAACGCGTACGTATGTTACGAGGGTTATTTTTATTTTCCAGGCAAAAAATACCGAGTCAAACCACTGTTCTTGTTCAATCGCCGTTTGATTTTATCTAGATAGGCGGCGCCACTGGGAATAACTTCCTCATCGGATATTCCTCGCCACGCTTCGAGTGGAATAAAACAAGCCCTATGGGAGCATCCTACGTGCCTCGGAGGACTATCGAAGCTCTAAAAGCCTTATTCCTGAGCGCCGAAATAATGGTCTCCGCAGAGTGGCCGAAATTTTCCCTTGGCGATGAAAAAGAAATTCACAGCATCGGAATTCTTCTTAAGGCAGAATTCGATTCGGAAGATAATCCTGAGAGATTGAGTGAGGAAGGAGAGGCCGGCGAAGCAAAGAGAAAGAACTGTAGAGGAATAAAATAAAGGGAGCGACGCAGGGAGCGACCTATGGGCTCTTTCAGATTTTCCCCGCCAATCCTGAGCTTGAGGAGAGGAAGCAATACTTTGAATTGGGAAACGTAAATCGGATGACAGGTGATGTTAAGGCGCCCTCCCCTTTTTCCTGATGGACGTCTCTTCGCTTACAATTAGTCTCATTCCTAGTTTCTTCATCACGACACTCAAATTCTCGTATAAGTATTGGGAACGGGTAGTCAAAGAAGCTATTGCAATCCGGCTAAACCCCCCAAACTTCAAATGTGATGCTGGCTTAGCGATAAGCAAGGCGTGGGACCCCGCAATCGCCTGTCTGGCAAAACCACACCGCGCTGATTGGCCAGCCCATCGGCCAAAGACGGGAAAAGCTATTGACAATAACGCATGCGTACCACAGTAACTATATATTCAATATTAACGATTCAGATTTATAGCATCATTCCCGTGACTATGGTGTGGCGAAATAAGCCTATGGCGTCGCTCGTAAAAAACACCAAACGACACTAGCAAAATATTTTAAGAATATATTTTTCTTGAAATTAATATTTTTTCGATATTAAAATATTTCTTAAAATCGGTACAATATATATTGCACCAGTATGGTGTCCAAACATTTTGTCCCCTGAGGCAAGTTATAATTTGAAGCTCTTTAATTATTCGTTAGTTCCATAAGTGGGGAACAATATGCATAAAATCTATTTATTCATACCGTAAAAATACTTTTATTTAAAAAATGAACTCAGGTACGTTTTTTTTGCGTACAATTTTAATTAAAGTACATTTACTTTTACCTTACACCGAATAAACAAAACAAAAGGAGGCAAGATTACTAAGTGTTACTTTTCCAAATCATAAACCTCAAAGATAAATATAGCTTGATTAACTTACATGATAATAAACAAGAAGGAAAGTATACACAGAGATTTCAAAGGCGTTCTTTGTTGAATTTACGTACAAAACGGTATGGAAATCTGGACAATTCTCAAATTTTTATCTCCGAAACTATAAGTCGTAATTATGTGCTCTCGAGAACATTTTAGTTGCAAATATTGTGCTCTATTTGAATATTTTTTTCATATATACCTCATGGATCATACAAGATCTTAGTATTATAAAATATGATCTTTAAAATATTGTTTGTCATTAGAATAGTCGTAGTCACTGATGTAAACAAAATATGTTATGTTATGCTTAGGATTTTCTCAAATTTTAATCTCAGAATTAAAACGTTAACTTGATGGGAACGAGGATGAATCACAATAGGAGCAAAGTTTATTGAAAATACCACTTCTGTTATTGCGCTAAAGCTCTACCAGTAAGTATCGTCCCTTTTCCATTCCATATGCTGCGGATCCCTTTCTATTCCTCCATTTCCATTGTCAAATCTTCGTTCTGTATTTTCTTTGTGATCCCAAAAGTGCTTTAATATTTCTCCCCTTCTCGAAGCTTAACCTTGCACGCTCTTGTGATGTGATATGGTTATTCTGTGTTAAGTTACGTGTGCGTATGTTTTTAGGGTATAAAAATATATTCATCCCGTGAGAATATATTCTCCCGCCGCTGGAAAACTTAAACAGGGAGGAGACGTCGTCTTTTCAGATCAAAGCCCTCCAATTCCCCATTTCATGTCCAGCTTCGGTTTAATGGGGTGTATGTCAAAGACAATCGATCGAGAATAATGTAGGCGTGCCTAAAATTGTCGGTTAAGATACGTCATAATTGAAACTTTTGAATTTTCTTGGTTGCAGTGATATTTCTTATGGGTAATATTTTTGTTATGTCATTATTATAGATCTTTTTATTGCTGTCTTATTTTTTGTCTTTAGATCTCGTTGTTGGATGTGTGAGAGACCTACGAGGTTTCTTTATGTTACCACCTGGCAGATCGCCAACTTGTAGCACTAAGTTTTAAATAAATAATTAGGGATAGGACAAAGGAGATTAAATTGAACGCGAGCCTTTAATTAAAAGGTTTTATGAAATTTACACAAAAGCCAATTGGTCATCCTCGAATTGTTTGAAATGAACCCATCAATCTTTCGGTCCAATTCTTTAAATCGGCGCCAATTTTCGTATTGATTACTACAAAATTGTCGCACATAGTTCTCTGAGACCAGTATGTGAGTAAAAAAATTTCTGAAGTTCTCCATTATCGGTGGAATATTACTGTATCTCGTTGAGAAGCAAAAAAACTCGTGAAATTAATTACCTATGGTTTTAGATTATGGCATTGAAGTGGCGAGTGTGACTACTGGTTTACACACAATAAAACCTTGCGTTGAAACTTAATCGGCAACTATAATTTTGTGTCTGGTTTACACATTATACAAATAAACCGCGCTCATTGTCACAAATTTTATATAAGGCAAACAAAAACACAGCTCCAAACACATTTTTAAAAACACTGCACACTTCAAACACGATAGCTTCGAAAAATAAAGGACTGCGAAACATTCTGCTGATAACTTTTTAGAATCTCAAATTCCACTTGGAAGAGATCGACTTTGTGAAAAGATTATTAAAGAATTGTCTCATTATCGATTGAATATTCTTCCTCCTGCCTATTATTCGTTTAACTCTCCTGCCCTCCCTCCCTTCATCCACCCTTTTCCGTAAACCTCTGCAAAGTTTACATCACCTGATTATGCTGTAACAGGCGAAACCGGTCAAATAAATTCGTCTAGTGGACATTTACGATAACTATCTTTGTTTATATTTTAGAATCTGCTCAAAATAAATTACCACTAACAAGGAGAGGTTACAATCTTTGGGTCGCGGATTTTTCTGAAGCGAAATCAGGTAATTCTAGGTACATCTAAAATAAGGAGACACGTGTCTCTGAGTTTTAGTGAATGGGTGTATTTCTGTGAATATTTACATATGTTAATTCATGTTTATAAAAAAACGTGGAAGTTATCAGTGAAGACTTGAATAAAGTTCATTCATACACAGCGCAATATTAAATTGTTGCTTCGGTAAAAATACTACCAAATGTGTTATTGTGTATCCAAGAGGCTAAATAAAAATCTGATGTAGCCAGCACATGACTTCCTCTATATCTGTAATATTTCCAAAAATTCCAAATAGGTTACATAATAATAAATATTTTAAGAAACTACGAGAAAATTTTAGACTTTAAAAAGAACAGAAACAAACTCAAACCATAGCTTTCTGATATTGGATATAGCCACAAAGCTCCAATAATTAATAAAAGAAAAAGGAGCGTTACTAATTGTAAGACGTAACTGTCTGTTAACAATAGTCGGTAGGTGGTGTGGTGGTGGCAGCTAAAAATATAAGATATCTCTTAAACAATTCATTATATGAGTAAATGTTTCAAACAAAGGCTGTAGAAAATTAAAGTTTCTACAACTTTTATTCCAATACATTTTTACATTTATCAAATATTAAAGCAAATATTTTAAAATAACGGATAACTGACAAGAGTAAACACCCACTTCCGGTTGACCGATTTTTACAAAAACTAATCTAGTCTTCTAATTTTTATAAAAATGTTAAATATAGAATTTCGCGTTGATCTGATTAATATTTTTTGAGTTAGAGCACCCGCAAAAAAGCTATCACATACACAGACATCATCGAGAAAATGTTCAAAACGTGTTCAGGGGACCTCAAAACGTGTATTTCCGTTGAAATCTCGAAGTCGAGATTTTTCATGAATGCAATAGTTTCTTTCCCCTATATGTACTACGTCTATGGGGAAAGCAAAAATTTTGCCCTCTAGTAAATAAACGAGTACAAAAACTTGCATATGATCATTTAGCACTGTAATTTTTATTTGTAGAAAAAGTATATTAAAATAACAATTTTTATGTAAGGGACATTAATTTCTACCTTTCTGCTACGAACCATTGTATCATTGACGGCAATATTTGAAATTCCAATTAATTCAAGTTAATTGAGTTTTTTTCGATTCTTTTACTGCTGAGGAACTCGTCTTTCTCTCTTCGTCGGCTAGGAGCAATCTAACGGTTACTTCCCGAAGGCGTCGTTTTGTATTTCGCCGCAGCAAGCGGAGGCCAGTCAGTGCAAAGCGTCGCCGAGGAGGTTCGACTGACATGCAACTCGGCTGCGCGATCGCGAATGACAACTTTTACGGTAACTGACGCAACCAGTCGTTATTCACCTAGGAAAAGTTGGTCGGCGCTCTCCTATTCGCCCCGCATTCCGTTCACTATCTCTTATAAGCAATCCCGGCGGGAAAAGCTAACAGGTTGCTCGCTGTAAAAACCGAAACTCTCCCGTTTTTACCAGGAACATTCCGCTCCCTTCGCATGTTCCCGCCGAATGAAATAGTAAGGCGCGCCCTTGAAAACGCGCGAGGGGGTGAAATACTTCGCGAACTTCGGTCGGATTCTTCACGCACCATGAGCTTCGAATTAGGCGTTCATTTCGCTCCTGCTTGCATAGCGCTTGGTCATTGAGTAACGGCAATTGCGCTCAATATTACGGCGCTTGCCTTTGAAAATAGCAGCTTCGTGGCATTCATATTACCTACATCCTATAAAGTAAACAGATTAAAATAGAGTATTTAAATTTCAGCTTACATACTGAATTTTGAGAATTTTTACAATATAGCGTAAGTACATACATATTAAAATCTGAAACAACAGAACAGGGGTGGCCAAACCGAGGTTCGAGAGCCGCATGCGGCTCTTTTATTTTAGTATGTGGCTCTTTTAAATTGCCATTAAGAGGCGTGTCAACGTTTTTCATTACGGAACACAATGACGTATTGTGATTTAAGACGTGTTGGGGATGCCTAAGGGATATGCATTATAGGTATTTGAATTGCTTCGGATACAGGTTATGTTTTACTGTTCCTAAATTTATGAGCACAGAATGCGTCATACGACTGTAACACTTATGAAGATTATCCTATGCGGCTCCGAAGATAAGTAAGCATGGCCACCCTGCAATAGGCTATTATTCTAGCGTTCAAATTTAAGTATGGTAATCTGCACGCATTCAAGGGAACAAGCCATTATGCCTATGCGGCTCCGAAGATAAGTAAGCATGGCCACCCCTGCAATAGGCTATATTATAGCGTTCAAATTTAAGTATGGTAATCTGCACGCATTCAAGGGAACAAGCCATTATTTTTTAATATTTTATATTGATAAACTACGTCTCTCTAATAATCATACAATGGTTGGGGAAAAAAACGCTCATTTTGGCTTGAAGCATCAATGGTGATTCACTGTTAGTAGATTCTAAATTCATTTCCCTTTTACAATACACTATCAGCTAATAAATAGTGACGATGTCTGGTTGCCTAAACTTTTTATGGCTGCTGTAGAGAAAAATTAGATCAATTTCATTCTAGAGATAAGGTGAGACCGATAATTCACTCTCTGAATGAAAGTTAGATAAGGCGTTGCCGATTAGTATCGCGAATTTAAATTTTTTTGTCTGAAAACTTCTTCTCGCATCTTACTTGATAGCCCAAACGCGGCACCGCATGTATTTTAGTTTTTTTTTGCAGCGACACGTCCCCGGAACAAACGAGCGGCGATCGCCGCATTGAACTCACCCGTCGTGCGGGAACGACAGCGGCACCGAATGCACGACCCTCAGCGGCTCCTTCATCATCCTCGTGAGGTCGAACCCGGCGACTCCGCCGTGTCCGGAGGCTCCGCTCTTCCGGGATCTCCTTCGAGCATGCGCCGTGAACACGCGTCGCAGGCGACCTCCTTCTCTCCATCCTCCGGAACCGGAGTCTCCCGATCCTTCTCCTCCTCCCGCTCCTTCTCCTCTGCCTCCTTCTCCGACTCCGCTTCCTCCCGAACCGCCGCCCTCCTGGCTCACTCCGGCCGAACGTAGGTCCAAAGAGGAACCGGACTTTCCTATCACGTACATTTTTTTTTAAGGTTTGCCAACGCGGACGAAGGGGTGGGGGAGGCAATGGATTGAGGGAGGCAAAGGGTGGGGCGAGGCAAGGGGGCGTGGTCGAACTCGAAAAGTACGCGAGATTCGTTATCTCGATTTTTTTACGACTCCGTGAGTGTCTTCCCTCGCCTCTTCTGTTTGTTCTGGAGGGCAATCGGCTAATTCGACGCTCCGATGACACTTGGGTGCCCCACGGGAGACGCAGTTAAACGGACGTCTCCTTTTGGAAATAGGCGAAGCGGGGAGAGAGGAGTAAGCTTTCCGATTGGGGCTGTCTCTCGCGAAAAGGATTTACGGCCGGAATGGTTTGTTCGTGGATCTCTTTCTTTGCGGTGAAAGTGTTCCGTTTAGATCGAAATTTTAATGGCTACGAGGAGTGGGATATCACACTTGTGTTCACAGTTCGACACGATTTGTCAGGAGGATCGATTTTTGTTCTCTCACCACTCTGTGGATAGGAACTGACAATCGTTATCCCTTTCACGATGGTTAATTCTTTTTTGGCGTTCCTCTATTCCAGTCCTGGTAAAATTCTTAATGCTTATATTTGTATGCATTTACTATTTAAATTTGATTATATGGTATTGTAAAACAGAAGATCAGATTCTTAACCACGAAGTTACTGTATCGACATCATGCCTTTGAAAGTCATAACACTTTGAAGGCAGAGTAACTGGTCAAGATAATTTGATAGCATTTCATGTAAGGTATAGACAGAGAGATTTCACAGAAAGTTCAAAGACTCCCCACAGTGACAAGTTTTCGATTTCCTAGAATGTTTTTTCCGTCAATGCCAGTATTTAATATCGTCAAACATCATGGTGCCGAGTAAAACGTATATGTGATCGAAAAACGAAGCCCAGCAATGTTGGGGCGTTAATTACATTGGTACATCAATCAACATGAATCGCAAATCGATCGCTGTTTATGGAGTCAGTATATTAAATTCAATGACCTTATCTATATTGGTCCAATGCATATATTGTCCTCATTAACAAATTATATTAAATATATGTGCCAAAGGAAGCGAATGAATTGGCTCAACTGTGAAAATGAACAAACTTCACATTAAAATTCATAAAAAATAAAATTGAGCCCTATTTGTGTTTAATTTCATATGGATATATTCTATATACTCAAGGATATTTGCGAGTTAGTCACACTTGTTTTTTTTGCTATAATTACTTTTGAGACCAACTGAAGCTAGGCATACTAAATCTTAGGACGTAATAAGATGATGTTGTAAACGGTATTATAAAATTTAACGTCATATAATGTCAATATTCAAATCTATTTTAACTTATTATGCACATATTAAAAGTTGCTTGATGAAACGGCTTAGGTTTTCTCACACTCGCTGTCTTTCAAACTTAAATATTTTGATGCGCAGGAGAGAGGTCTGGGGATCTAATTGAGCTTATCTCATAAATTATTCGGACAATATGATTACCTCATCAAACAACAATTATTCCTCCCGTTTAAATGGAAGCTCCAGATTCTCTATACTCCTCACTGTTCAATTTTGCAGTCTTCTGGTCATTTGTTTAAGAGGACGCGAGTTCTAAATATTTCACTCAATTTTCACTTGATATGCGAAATAAGACTCAGTTAGATATTTCAAAATCAGTCTTACCGATCATTGAACTATACGAGCCATTAATTACGAATGCCACAAAATTATTACAGGTTTACGGTTCTTTAAAATACTTACAAATTTTATAATCCTAACGACGGTGGCTAACTTTTGAATCATTCTCCCATGTAAATTTTTCCTTCAAAATATTTATAGAGCTGATGACGTAACACGCATATAGTAAATAATAGAAAATCTCAATAGCTTACAGTGGATTCGAAAGCGTGTTTTGAGTCATAACTCTTGTTAACCCTCCTATCCTAACACTGCAGTTAATTATATCTCATCAATAAAGGTTTCGTATTCGTTTAAAGGTCCCTTCGAAGACAATTGCGCTCTCCAAACGCATAAGATCTTTTCTATAAAACCTACGGGACGGATCACGTTTCTTATGAGGCTTTTATTTTACATCAAAACGTCCAATTCTGAAAATTGAGTGATATGTCTCTCAATTGTAGTTGGCCACCAGTAATCGCATTAATTTCTCATCAGCCTTCGCCTAATTCTTGGCTAACATTTTCATGGCCTTAGCGATGTCCATCGAATTTACGGTGGTCCTTGTGTTTGGCGCTGCTATCGATACTTTCAGTTTTTGGGAAAGAGGATTTCTATAGATCCGTACAAAACCTAAGTAAAGGAGCGCTTAAGCTAACAAGTCTATTTAAGGGAATATTACTGGAGTGGACGGTTTTTCCTATGTTTTTGGTACGCTTGCGAAGTTAATGTGGTCTTTTACTGACCAGTCTGGCTCGTTTGGACGATGGATTTGTTTAGTCGCATTACTTTCAAACTTCCCTGAAAACTACGCACACTTTTGAGGAAATGCAATGGACCAGCTAAAACATATATTCCCCTTCAAAAGTTAGTGCCTTCTTAGAGAAAAATTAATTTGCATAAAGGCCTTATTTTAGCATTGGTATCGGAAATTAGATTCAATATATGGATTTTCAGTGTGTAAACTGAAGAAAAGACGAAGAATTTCTTTTGAATTCAAATTAAATCCGGTAAATTTCTTACGGATAATCTTAAAACATGTTCTTATTTTTCGAATTACACTTTCCTAGCTATATTATTGGTGTTATTTTCTATAACAATTAATTCGTATTAAATTATTAGACAATGAGTAACGAGAAAAAGTTCACACTTCTACAAAACTCACACAAACCGAAATTTATGCACAGTAAGATTGTTCACAAAGGCCGGTTCTGTCGAATAATTTGCATTAAGAGTTTTGCTGCTCTTTCGCGGAGTTATCGGAAGTTACATAAGGGAGGGCGTCGAATTAATTTGTCGCGCGAGTTCGTCCCTCTTCCCTATCATAATTTCAGATCGCTTGATTCTTCAGAGTATCTTCTTTCCTGGTCCTCTCAGCCGAGTGACCATATTCGCCGCCCACGAGGGGTGAGGACGGCGGAGGCAAGGGGCGGGACTCTCCCACTCTCGTTTTGAGGGTTTCCCTTCGCCCCTCCGTTGACCACAAAAGGCTCAAGTCGTTCCCTGAGAGGAGGAAAGGCGGAAAGAGAACGGGGGGAAGGATCTTTCATTAAGGTCCTCTGGAATCCCTTGTTGACCAACACGCTGGCTTCGTTTCAGTAGCATCGACTGCGCGGAGATTTACCATTCTATCAAATTGTGGATTCTATGTAGGCAGATTTTAAATGGATTCGTCATATAAGTTTCGATAAAAGGATGTAGAGACCACAATTGTACACGCAAATTGGATGTAAAAAAGTTTTAGTTCGTAGCATGCAAGTCGGTACAACCGTGGTTATTTAAAGTAAGGTTTGGAATAATAAAAGTAAGGAAGTACTTAGAAGCAGCTGTATTCTATTTTGGGTCTGTGTTGAATGATATAGCAGAATAAGGTCAAAATATTTCTTGGTTACATACGAAAATACTTTTCATAGATAAATAGGAGAATTATAAACGCTGTTATTTCTCAACGATTGGTTTCTAATTGGTTAAGGCACATAGTAGATTTGGGTAAATATATATCTATAGATTCATTTGGCATTACACGCTCGATCGAAAGAAGGGAGAGGAAAGGGAGAAGGTGAACGAGGGGAGAAGGAACGTAATGATGAAAACTGAGGAACGAAAAGAAGTAATGAGAGAATGTGGTGGAGAAACGGAGAGGATTATAGATAGTAAAAAGTCGTTAGAAGGTGATGAAGGGCGTAGGAAGGGTCATCATAAAGAGCTGTGAGGATATGGGAGGGGGGAAGAGAAGTTTCATTCCGATAGTCAATGAGAGGGGGAGTTTTGAGCGTGGAAGACATGGAATGATAATTAGGAAAAATGGAGGAATGTTAGAGACAAAGGCAGCGTTTGGAAAGAATGGTAGAAAAAATAAAGTTTTTTGTGCAGAGGGGAGGGTACCAGGGAGAGATAAATAAAAAAATGGCAAATGAAGTAAGGGAGCGAACGAGGAGATTGATAAACAAAAAAATTACGCGGTCGAGATAACCAAGAGATTGAGTGAGGGCGAGAAACATGGAAGGTTGAGATGTTGAGAGAAAGAGCGAAGTGAGATTTTGCGAGGGAAGAAAGGACAAGTGCGAGTGGGATTGGGTCGTTGGGAGGGTGCGGGAAGGGGGGAAGGGGGGAGGGGAGGGATCTATGCGACTTAAGCAAGGCAAAGGGCATATGAAAAAGTGTAACCCGAGGGATACCACATTAGACCGTGAATTTTATAGTATGCGTTCCAACTAATGGAATCAGTAGGCAGTTATATAGAGTCTGACATTTATTGGCCATTAATAGATAAATCGATTATGCCGTAAAGTTTTATTTCTATATGAACAAGCCTCGACCCCTTCAACCGTCTCCGCACGAAGTCATTCCTCCCTTGTTCATAAAATATGTTACAACACCGAAGTGGGATTGCTTGGGACGTCGATACTTGACTCATGTCGCATGTCGAAGGAAATTCCCGATATTGTCACGCGATACTCAAAAACTTCGCACCTTTGTTTCATTTGCGGCAAGCGGAGTTAAGTATGAAGAGCACATAGAGCTACCTTATCACGTTCAATTTCCATTGGCTTTTTGATTCCTCAATCCGATCATAGATTTTCATTACGGCTGGCATTTATAAAAGTTTAAAATTCAGTCAGATAATTACATATTTTTATTGTTACGCTTTATCGGGAATGCCATCTTACTGAAAATAATCATCTAAATCGATGATCTACCCAATTTACAGAAAGCATTTAGCAAACATTACCCCCACTTGTTAAATCATTCGACTGTTTTCATAGTAATAAATGGGAATTTGGGTGCTCAATCAGTGAAACTCAATTGCTGATGTTTGCACAAGTAGGTCCCTCGCGTGAGGGTCGCTTCCCGAGTATCCAATATTGCACGAGGCGGCGTTGATTCGTGAAATCTGTCGACGTGTATTTTACTGCGAATGTGTCGCAGTGAATGAAAGAACCTCTGCGATATGAAGTCAGCTCAGCTAGACCGTGAATGGCCGTAATTTATGGCCTCACGTTCCACTAAGAACGGAATCATTTTACAAATTTGTTTTTTTATGGCATACTGCCTCATGCTTGTGATTTCAGACGAAATGAAGTTTGAAAGAATCCTTATGTAGGAACTTTCTTTAATCATACTTTGTAGCTATCCTCCAAAACTTCACTGCTTTAAAAAAAATACGAGCCCTTCAGAATATAGGGCGAAAAAAAGTTTCCCGAGTAGATATTTTCCGGTTCCCAAATCTAAACGACTGGCGTTGATATCCTGTACGGCAGTCAGGCTACGCATTTTAATGCTGGGAGACAGAATTACTTGGAGAATTATTCTGTCTAGTGCATCTTCTAGACAACCGGATTTATCGCGCAGGTCATTCAAAGAGGGTTTTACGCTTCGCTCTTAGAATTTTAAAGCTTCCACAGCCCCTAAATATCATAGATGGCCATAGTGCACTCGAGGAGTCAATATCTCCCATTTTCCAGATACAGCTGTGAGGAAATGAATATGAATAGATTTGGTGGAAATGTTACTGAAAGCTCTTAATCGACTCCCCGAATAATGTTTTTAAAATACGTAGATTTGCTAACCAACTATTTCATGGTTATATATGAAACACGTATTTTCGTTATAAAGCAAAACTACAACTAAATGAATATGTTGGTGGAAAAATTACTTCCCATAGGTAGTTGATAACTTCTTTAAAATATTGTTTAAGAATGTCTAAACTGTTCTTATCAACAACTTAATGCCATCCATTCATCCCATTTACCTTCTTCCGTAAGTGTATATATATATATATATATATATATATATATATATATATATATATATATATACATATTTATATACACAGAACAAACAAAAAATACGGAAGCGTTCGGAGGAGATCCCTTCGTCACCACAGGAGCTGACGAAGGGTTCACCCACGAAAGCTTCCGTGTTTTTTTGTTTTTGTGTTTGTTTTACGTGTGCCACTTCGACACACCCAGTAGCTCGCCAACCTGAAGTCATCTTATTGGTGAGTGCTCACTGGGCTTACTTATCCCAACAACTTGTATATACATATATACTAGCAGAAGGTGCTTGCATTCATCTCACCTTGAAAAAACATAATTTTTCAGAGAGGTATTTCATCATGGGAAATATTTCTTTAATTCAAAAGATTTCTCCTCTGCACCGATTTTTGTTTTTTCCTTATGGAACAATAATTGAATAAAACTATTACTAATATTTGCAATTTTAGCAATATTATACTTTTTCCACACTGGTAATAATGCCACACATTTCTGCCGAATATTAAATTTGTAGCACATTTAGAAGTGAAATAACATTTATCTAATTTTTTAAAATTAAATAATTTTTAACGGCCGCAATAATAATATCATAGATACATTCAAATGTTTATTCGTTTATATATACTAAGCTCTAAAGCGAATCTTTAGTTAAAAGTAGATTAAAAAGTTTTATAAATTTTAGAAGACAATGTGTCATTCCTATCCTCGCATTGCTTGAAATAAATCCATTCATGTATCGGTCAAATTTTAGAAAGCGGCACCAATTTTCGTATCGATTACTACATAAATAGTTGCGCATAGTTCTCCTGAATCAGCACGTAAGCAAAAAAATTACTGACATTCTCCATTATCAATGGAAAATAACTACATCTTGTTGAGAGGCTAGGGAACTCGTGAAATTAATACTACTTATGCTTTATATCATGGACTAATGAGGGTGAAGGATAACGTGAAACAAGGCTTAAAAGAGAAAGAATGGCAAATAATGTTCCTGACGATGTTGCATTGCAACGAAACCTAGGTCGTTTTAAATAGATTTATGTGTAATTACAACAAGTCTCTTTATTTTACATTATGAAGAAATTCCACCAAGTGACGCCTGAAACAATTAACTTTAACTGTATATCTTTTACTATTCCTCTTCCGTTTAATTTGGGCTAGCTGTGTAAACTTGGTTTTTCCGAGTAAAACGTATTGCAGCCATGATATGAGTACCGTGGTATTGGACTTCTTTTCATATCATTTTTGCGACCATTAATTTATAAAATAATAGAGAAAATGAATAGATTTTTGACAGAGGTCCCAATGCACGACACTTTCAATTCGATAATAGCGTTATCATTTTGCACTTCCTAGTCAATATTTGATGAGTAATAACAAATTAGAGGATTAAAGTATGAGCTACATTTTCTGATTTTCCCAAGATTTAACAGATATTGTAGTTATTTATCTCGAAAAATTCTATATTTATCGGTAAATTTCTGCTAAACGGAATATGGATTTAAATTTCAAAATTATAGCTCACCAATTTAATCCTTTAACATGATATGGTGAATAATTCTCTAGACATAAGGGACTGGCATATAGCTGCATACCGGTAGGTAGGAAGCCCTCTTAAGCAGTTTAAATTTGGTGAAAAACAGTAAATAAAGGCAGGTTTGTTTTGCAAATTTAAAAATGTGAGCTCAGGTATACTCCTGCGGACTGCTTACTGTATTCATTTAAAAAGGAAGAATAGTAAAATAGATTTGTACTTGAAACACCAAAGGAAAACCAAGGTCTTAGCTAGAATGTTTGCTATGAATTTTTGCGATGACAATTTTGATACCCATATGAGAGATAGTAAATTAACTTTCGATGTGTGTTTTAAAGTTCCCCATAAAGCAAGTAATTGTCTAGAATTAAATATGTTTGAGAGAAATTTATATAAATTTTTCCTCAACAAACGTGGATATAAATAAAAACTCCTGAACCGTAAAATAATCCAAGTGAGCAATTACACGTCAATAAGAGAAAAATAGATGGGGAGGAAATTTATACTTGCAAGTTTGCAGAACGATGGCCTATAGGAACCTGTTGTCGGAAACTAACGTGTAATTGTTCTTCCACCAAATAAAATTTATAAATTTTATTCGGAAGAAGTGCAATATATCCTTCCCTCAAAATAGCGCCACAAACGGATATTTATTTCTTTAATTATCATGTCAACCTTAAATAAACAAATTCCGATTAGTTCATTATACATATATTTCTGCCAAATTTCAATTTTCAATCTACATCCTTGATCGAGTTATTTACACTCAGACCAGAGGAGAAAAGATAGAGAGATAGATAGATAGATCTAAAGAATTTTATTATATTTGCTTAGTTTTCATGTTATTAAATATTATATTCAACCGCCATGTTAGATAAGATATTATTATAATTTTTAATGTGTTATCTAGAGGTATTAATTGGTTTAAGGGTTGAATATATACACTAGTATAATTTCCCGTCATATTTGACGGGAAATTAAACCAATTAATATCTCTAGATAACACATTAAAAATTACAACAATGTCATATCCAAATTGGCGGTTGAATATAATATTTAATATCATGAAAACTAAGCAAATATAATAAAATTCTTTAGATCTACGATATAAATAGAAAGAGTTATAGCATAGAGGTCCAACAAAAAACCGCGCGAAAACGACATCCCGGTCAAAGAACTTCGACTATATTTTCTGAATATGGCAAGAAAATGGAGAAATTTTCGAGAGTCATCAGGCGTGAAAACAAGAAATTCATCCGAAGAAACGACAAATGTGTCTGATAACGTCGAGCAGAATCGCGGAGAAAAGAATTCTTTTTACGACTGGAGAGAAAACATCCTCGGCGGATTATAGCGGAAAGGGGAGGGTGTTTGAGCGGAAGGGGGAGGTTGCGGGGGGGAGTTAGGATAAAAGGGACGGTGGACGGAATATGAAAAAAAATATATAAGAGTAAAACGAACGAAATGAAGTGAAAGAGAAATGGAAGCTTGAATGAGAGTTCCGTCCGGGAGACGGCAGTTTGAAAAGGGTTTCGGAGTGAGGGAGGGAGGGGAAGAAGAAAGAAGGGAGAAAGGGAAAGCGTAAAACGTAGGATCGGATAAAACATAGGATGGAGAAGAGGGGAATGGGAGACGGAGAGGCAAGGGGGAGAGGATCGGTGGGGATTAGCAAAGCTAGGGAAGATGAGGAGAAAAGAAAAAGAGGATGAGAAGAGGGACGAGTGAAGAGGGAGAGTTGAGGGGAGGGAAAGGAAGACGGTGGAAGAAATGGAGGGGCGTGGCGATATATGGAGGGAGAGCAAAGGAGTGAACTATAAGGGCAGGAAACTCGAGGTTGGCGGGCTAACAGAGATCGGTGAGGAAGAGGGAAAGTTGGGGAATTGAATGAGTCTAAATAAAGTGGATTTGGATTTTTTCTCGCTCGATGGCGGACAAAAGAAAAGTCGTTCCATTGAGGAATCGTAATTAAAAAAGGGAACGAGGAATTAAATTGTTCTGAAAAACCGCCGAGGAAATAAGCAAAAGTTGAAAGCGTTATGCTTGATGTTAACCTTTGCTTTGATTGGAACGTTGTATCCTGCTCGAGGAAAACTTTCTCGCGTTCGAATTTTCAAATGGACGAGGAAGTAATTTTCGTTCGTTTCGTTTTATTTCTTCCTGGTTTCGGCTTTAAAAGTGGTTACATTTTTATTTCAAGTCGATTGATTTGACCTGGTGCTCCTTCAGACACGGTGATTTATTCGATATCGTATTGTCACTTAATCGCATTGCGCCGAGTCTATTCTGCATTTCCCCCGAGAGCAAATTTCCATTGCAAATGTGCCTTCGAGAAAATCAGAAGCGATGATTTTGATTTGTGGTTTCTGCCTCGTGCAAACAAATGCGTAGAATCTTTGAGGTTCGGGAGTCGAAAATCCAATTCAAGCTCGTTATTGTCAAGGTTGTGATTGTGTTGCCAGGTTTCTGAGCATTTCATATGTAAAAACTCATGATAACTGAATCCATATTAAACATATAAAAGAGCAATTCTTGCCAAATAAATGCATAGATTCGTATTTAAAATAAGAAGTGCACGGCATCGCAGGAAGGAAACAGAATATACCGCCCTGATATCACTCAAAAATGTCGTAAAAACATCCATTTACATTTTATTGCGTACCATGTACCGGAGAGTAAATTTCTAATTACTAAAAGGTCTTTTCGTAAAGCAAACATGTACAAGACATTAATTCGGTAGCGGCAAGCAAAAACCATTCCTTGAAGACACACTGGCCCCTGAAGTCTACCTCTCGCGACGCCTCACCGAGATCTTTAGGTCGAAACCTGAGGCCCTCAAATGAGAGAGAGACCCTTTTTAACGACACCCTATTCCTTCGCCTTTCATTACGCCTTCCCTTAAGTCTTCTGTATGATCCTACCGTGTTAACCTCTTTTCCTTTCCCTCGTATTACCCCGGTTAAAGGTTTAATCGCTCTTTCGAGGCAACTTTTCAACATTTATGAGCTCTGCATGGAGGAAAAATCCTTCGCTTGTTCTAATATTTCCTCTAAATGAGTTACTCTTCAACTATATTTGAAAGTATTTCTTCTAAAGAGAAATGCCGAGTTTTTCTTGCTTTGAATTTTGCGCTTTCAAAAAATTGCTAATGTATTCTGTTGGTCTGTATGTCCGTCCGTATTTTCGAGCAATATCTCTGGAATCCTGCAACTTGGAGAAGCAAATCTTTCAGTATGTATTTTTCTGTATAAGGGCTATGCATGGCATAACTTTTGTGGATATAGGATTAGCTGCTGGGGATTAATTTGTGTATTTTTCAAAATGTTTACTTTCTATCCATCCATAAGAAAAGCATGAAATTGGAGTATGATATTATAAATTTTAATTTCAAATTTGTTAAAATTAATATAGGAGCTCGGGACATAAACAGTTCTGCAGCAGAAAAACATACTTTTTAAAACAGTAATCAAATCCGCATAGAAAGAGCAAACAATTGTCATTAATCCAAAAAATTGTGAAATTTCCGATTTTTTAACACTAAAAAATAAAATTGCTATAGGAACGAGTCCAATGGGAAACATATTATCACACAGTATCGATATATTGCTTTTAAAGGGAATTTATAGAGTACTATATTACAAGGCCGTCGATCTCAACCAAAGATGTAATTTTTTGACGAGGTCATGATTTTAACAAGACAAAAAGCACCTTATGTAATTTGTTCAGCAATTCTTCCCTCACTTGTTTATGTTAGAGTGGCTGCGTTTAATTTAGTCACTGCAAATAATTTTTCGTTCTATATTATCATTTAGTTGAATTAATGCATGACTTTACTTCTTCTCTTTTTCTATCAATTTCGTGAGTAAAATGGTTAGTTTGCTAAATATCTCTTGGACGTTGTCACGAATTCTATCACTCGTTAAGTCAAGGTTTTAAGGGCTATTTTTAAGGACCATTTTCTCCTTCTCCTCACAACAATGTCTTCTCATCAAACTTCCAAAATCCCAAATGCCCTCCTTCACCTTTGCTCTTTTCCTGTCTTCCTTTCTTCGTCAAACTACTCTTGGCACGCTAAACATGTCCTAGAATTTTTGTTTCTCCTTTTACTAACAGGAATTTAATTTCTCGCACATTCAGCTGCACTCCGAAGTTTCTCATCTGCATTAATCTCAGTAAAAACTATTATTTTTATTTCACACTACACTCAAATCTTATAAGTCAAGCTTAGATCATCCGCCCATGCCATATTTCTCATAACTGGGTATAGATCTTCGTTCCATGTCAATTTTTTCATATCTCGAATAAGAGGTTATTTTAATGACTTCCTTCTGCCGCTAAAGGTATCTTTTACTGTCCGTATTAAAAGAGTAATTTTGTCTTAATTCAACCTTGCTCCTTCAGAACTCTATCCGAACTAGTATTTATTAGTATAGTATATTAGTATAGCATAAATGTGACTTCTGCTTATGTTAAAAAACTTTCTTAGTTTTCATTTCATAATTTCGTATATTTATTAAATATTGTTTCGTATTTTTGTTTCATTAGCTTGCTACTTGCTTAAAACTCTATTCTAGATTAGCCACCAAGTACGTTGTCCCCCTCAAACCTGACTGACCTAATTAAATTGTCTCTAACGTTTTACACCTGATTTAAATCCTCCCAATATGGATTTATCATCCATTGAGTAAGAACATCTAACATAGCTAATTACTAATGTACTGTGCTTCCTCATTTAGTCGGCTACATTCTTAGTTTCTTTTCATTTATTAGCAGAACATTATTGAAGTATTCAAGTTTTTGTATTTAATTCACTCCTGCACTGTTTTATTGGCAGTCAAGCCCTTCTCTTAGATTATACATTTATTTTATGGAATAATTCCTTCTGTACGGCTGTGTTTACATTAATAATATACCACCAGGATTTTATGAATTCCTTATATTTTTATTATGAAAAACTGAGTGACGGTCATTTACTTTTGGGCCTATTGAAGAGCCTTATTCATTGATTATGGATCAACATTCTTTTCCAAACAAACTCGCATTTTGCTCACTTACAAACGAACTTTTCTTTTTCTCTCCGAATTCCCCTGCTGGCACTTGAGTTTAGCGTAACTTCTGCACACCTTCTACTATCAACACCCTCCTCGGCCAAACCCTTCATCTCCTCCAAACTCTTCCCACTCAGCCGCATACAAACCTCTTCAACATTGCCTTTCATCTTTTCTCTGTATTGTTTCTGATGTTCCGCTTGTCTCAATCCAGAAAATCGTACCAATCTAGTTGGTGGTTGGTGGTGACTAGTCTATTTATCTCAATGGAAACTTATTTCTGACTGCATAACTATACATTTAGATAATTAATGCCTTCAAAAGTTTCATACTTATTTAATCCTGTCGTGGAATTGATTGTTCCACTTCTGGTGAAGATAAATATTTCCACTGTAAACAATGAGAGAATATTAATATCAATGGATATTGATCAAATTAAAAAAGATAAATCGGTGACATTATTGGATTTTCTAATCGAAAACTGAATAAGTTAGAGTTGACGCACTTTATTTTATGTTTGCTGAAACATACAAATATAATATCCATAAATAAATATATTTGACTCATTGCTATTCATTAAATAAGTAGAGATATATTAAAAACAAACAGACGCTCTTTCTCATTGATGATACGGAGATTAGGATTTACTAATGAAATTTTCAGGTATAAAAATCAGCCTGAAATCGCAACGAAATATATTTTGTTATTCCAAGAAAGGCGCGCACCCAGGGGAGGGGAAGAGCTGACGTGCTTTAGCCTCCCCAAAACTCGAAATGTTTGTTCTTCCTTAAGAACAGTGCTCGCATGGAAAATTCGTTCCACTTGATACAAAATGAAGCTCTTTGTGTTACCATTGTTAAAAAAGCAGATAAGAATATTCTTGTTGTTAAATTATTTCAGAAAGTTGGCGATTTTATGTTGGACCCAGAGTCGGCTTTAGGGGCATCAATTTTTCTCGAGCGACAAGTGATGTAAGTGAGCGGATGTCTTAAAAGGAAACGTGGGTAGGAAAAAGCCACAGGCGGCCTTCCTGCTGCCTATACCAGGGAATCGTATGTCTGGTTGTACATCCAGTGTACAATAGGGGAGGCGGCCTTGGTCCGCATACTTTTAGAGAAATACTGATTGTGGGAAGAAGACACCAGAGATGGGAAATGCATCTCCTTTACCGAAAACGAGAGAGTTTGTCAACAGGGAGGAGTAAGGTTGAAGTCCATGGATGATTTAAGAAGTAAGCTTCCTTTTCAGAAAAAATGTCCTTAAGTATGTTGGAGGGAGGGATAACATGAGAATGGCGTGACAATGGGTGAAAGCTTCAAGACAAACAAGATTGGAAAGGTGTACTCCATGTCAGAGAACACAGTTTCCAAATGCGTTCTTTGAAATTTCGCAATATTTTTCGCTCAGATGAGAATCTAAAGAGAAGCAAGCGAGGTACGTTGTAAAATACATGTGGGTCTTCATGTAAAGTAGTTGTAATTATAGTCCGATTTTAACCAAAATTGGAATCGGTCAATTAATTTTAATAAAACTACCCAATACCAAAATTCATCAAAATATGAAAAGCGGTTCCCTAGTTGAAACAAAGGTACATTGTAAAATACATGTAGGTCTTCATGTAAAGTGGTTGTCATTGTTGTCAGATTTTCACCAAAATTGGAATGGGTCAACCGACTATAGCAAAACTCTCCAATACCAAATTTTATCAAAATACATATAGCGGTTTCCGAGTTGAAACAAAGGAACATTGTCAACTATCTGTAGGTCTTCATGTAAAGTGGTCGTAATTGTTGCCCGATTCTAACCAGAATTGAATTGGTCGAGCAATTTTAGTAAAACTTCCCAATACGAAATTTTGTTAAAATACGTCAAGCGGTTCCCGAGTTGAAACAAAGGAACATTGTTAACTACATGTAGGTCATGTAAAGTGGACGTAATTTTTGTCCGATTTTAGCCAAAATTGGAATCGGAATAAATTTTACCAAAACGCCCCCAATACCAAATTTCATTAAAATACCTCCAGCGGTTTCCGAGTTAAAACAAAGGAGCATTGTAAACTACATGTAGGTCATGTAAAGCGGTCGTAATTTTTTATCGATTTTAACTAAAATTGGAATCGGTCGACCAATTTTAGCAAAACTCCCCAATACCAAATTTCATCAAAATATACCAAACGGTTCCCGAGTTGAAACAAAGAAATATTGTAGGGCTTTATGTAAAGTGGTCATCATTTTTGTCCGAGTTCGACCAAAATTGAAATCGGTCGATAAGTTTAAGCAAAACTCCCCGATACCAAATTTCATCATGATACGTCCAGCGGGTTCCGAGTTTTAACGTGCGGACGGGCGGAAACGACCTCCCTTATATGGGCTCACTTCATGCAAGGAACGCATAAAAAGTTACAACATATTGGCGCAATTTAGAATCAAATCGCCCGCTACATATTATATACGCCACACCATGTGGTTACCTGGTGTTTGAGCGTTAGTACTCTCTTGACCAGGACTCAACCATTCTCTTTCAAGAGTTCGAGCTGTCCTAAGTTCAATTTAAGACTCTCAGTGTTCTATAGTAGACGGTGTGAAAGGGCTCTTAGTCATCGTGTATATATTTAATTTTGTGTATAATTCGTTGTTCAAATTACATAACTATCAACTAGTCGTTGATCGTGGCTATTAATTACTTCCTCTATTTCTTTTCTGCGATCAGCGATCTATATCATCCATCTCTCAGGAATTACATCGGCCACAATAGAAGAACGCATCGTCTCACAGTCGGAAACTGTAGGTGTCTCAAGTTTTATAAATTTAGCTCTGATTAGTGGTTCGTTCATCGTCTTAGAAAACTAATATTGATTGCATAGCCATGATTTGAATTGAAAATATAAATTTAAATTGCTCTGATGCAGTAGTTGTCTTATCTTTCAATGAAAACTTTTGAAAATTTTATATTATAATTTTCTTTGGAAATGATTTTGCCCGAAGGTATATAGTTGACTTATGCTAAGATTTTGGTTTAATAAGAATGGTAATTTCAACTGATGATGCGCTATATTTAATGCTATGATATAATCAACAACTTTCGTATATCATCAATGAGGCAAATACGACAAATCTTTCGCCGTTTTATCAAATGAGTACGAAATCGTGAAAAAGTCGGCCGTGCGATTTATTTTCGCTTGTTTTGTTTTCTGTTCTGCATATCGGTGTGCGAATTAACATGAACTTAAATTAATGAACTTGCCCCTGAATCGAATAAGAAAAATTCTGATGTGACCACCAAATGACTTTTCCGTACCTGTAATATTTCTAATAATTCGAAATGATGATAAATATTTTAAGGAACTGCGAAAAAAATTTAGTCATTAAAAAGAACAAAAATAAACTCAAACTGTAGGCATCTGATATTGGATATAGCCCCGAAGCTTCAACAATTAAGAAAATAAAAAGGAGCGTAATGTGTTTACAGTAGTCGCCGGTAGGTGATGTGGTGATGGAAACTAAAAAATTAAATTACCTACAATTTTTATTCCAGCGCGTTTTTACATTTATCAACTATTAAAGCAAATGTTTAAAAAAAAATTTATGTTGCCACCACATGACTTTCTCCATACCTGTAATATTTCTAAAAATTCCAAATAGGTTACATAATAATAAATATTTTAAGAAACTGCGAGAAAATTTTACTTTACAAAGAACAGAAATAAACTCAAACCATAGCCTTCTGATATTAGATATATTAAAAAAATGTCAACAAAATTAAAGCAAATATTTTAAAATAACGGATAAGTAAAAAGAGTAAGCACCCAATTCCGGTTGACCGATTTTTACCAAATACTAATCACTTCTTGTGACTGTCATAAAAATGTTAAATATAAAATTTCGCGATGTCCTGATTAATAGTTTTTGAGTTAGACCCCCCACAAATAGCTATTACATACACACACACAGGCATCATCGAGAAAATGTTCAAAACGTGTTCAGGGGACCTCAAAACGTGTATTTCCGTTGAAATCTCGAAATCGATTTTTTTCATGAAAACAATACATTCCCCTATACTACGTATGGAGAAAGTAAAAACGGACGTGACTAAAGTAAACACCTACTTCCGGTTGACCGATTTTTACCAAAAATTAATCAGCACGTCTTCCTTTCACAAATTAAGAAATTAGTACCTTTCAGAACCAAAACGCTTCGTCAGGCGACCAAACGCTATCAAGCGCCATTTGTGAGTTTTGTTTTTTAATTTCACTATATACAGTTCAATCATTATTTTCTTACACATATAGCTGCGCAGATTATTGCAGAAAGCTTATAGTGACCTTTATTCAGCATTAAATCATGTGTGATGTCATCGAACAAATAAAATCTATACGTACTAATTCAGAAGAAGAATTTAAAATTATATATCAAACAGCATCTGAAAAGGCAGAGTCTATTGAGATAGAGGTAAGGAAACTAAGGAGTTGCATAAATCGTCAACAGGGTGAAAATATGCCATCTGAAACAACGGAATAATATTATCGGAGGTCTGTATTTATTCCCTTCGCAGACCGTATGTTAAGTCAGCTGAATAAGAGATTTTCGAAACATCGGAAAATGCTTTAATTTAGCAGTATTCTACCTAAAGATGAAATACCAAAACAAAGTCAAATAGACAGTTTTTTGGGACTTGTTGAGTTCTACACTACCGATTTGCTTTCAACAAATTAGTGTCTTAAAAGCAGAGCTTAGAATAAAGTACAAACTTTATGAAAATTCAACATCTTCAATAGTGCCACCCAAGAACGCCATGGATGCACTAGCACAGTGTGATAAATTAATTTATCCCAACATTTTTATAATGCCAAAAATATGTCACACTTCCTATTACTACATGCAGCAGTGAAAAATCGTTTTTGACTTTGTGAAGAATGAAGACATATTTGAGGAACACCATGGTTCAAGACAGTTTAAATGGTTTAGCTCTATTAAACATACACTGTGATATTACAATTAGTCCTCGAGATGTTTAAAATGAATTACAGAAAAAAGAAAAATTGACATTTTAATTTAAAACTTTTAACATTGTATAATAGAATATTAGTGCGGTTTGGTGTAATTTAATTTTGTTTAATAAATGCTAAGTGTAAAATATTTTTTTTGGAGTTGAGCCCCCCTCGCAAGAGAAAAATCCTGGGTGCGCGCCTGTTCTGAGATATTTAATTTTCGTATTTTGATAAGTATCTATGGCAAAATTACGTGTTATACAAAATTACAAGCAGCGTCTCCGATTAATTTCCGCGTGTTTCTCTTGCATCGTGTGTATGCCCCGTTTAAACTTGGAACGGTCATTAATCGCTCTCCGGGGCGTCGGTCTGCTGCGGAAGCAGGAACCGCTTCTCCCTCCGGAGAGCTGCCAAAAGAATCGCGTTTGAGTGAAGTGGTATGATTGGCGGTCGAAATGGAGGAGAGAGGTGAGGTTGGGAGAGAGAGTGGAAGGAGAGTGGAAGGCCGAAGGGTTAATTGCTGTAGTTTCCATTCAATTACTGTCGTTTCACCTACGGTTTCCAAAGAGTGTATAACCCCATTCTCTCCGCATCTTTTGGGGGTTTCTTGCCCGCGTCATATCTCCACTCCTCCACAAAGTCATTTTCTCTTTCTCACTTCTTTACTTTCTCCGGATATTTCACTTGTTATATTACAGTCATTCCTTGTTTTCTTCCCTCTTTCTCTTCCTCTATCCCTTCCTAGTCTTCTCCACTAATCTAGTTATCTTCCTTTCTCTTCCTTTCTCATCTTTTCGACTTCCATCTTGCATTTCAGCATTATTCTCTCCTCTCTTCTCTCTCTAAATATTTCTCATTCTGTGCAACCATTGGTTCTTTCCTTTCCTTCCTCTATCTCCGGTATCTTCATCCTAATCATTGTGTTTCCATCCTCCCTTCTCTCTTTTAATCCATCTCACTTTCATTCTTATTCCTACTGTTCTATCGTCTCATTTTACCGTCCTACCTCCCACTCCTTTCTCCCTCTATCCATCCCTTCCTCCTCTCTCCTTTCTTTCCTCTTTCTCTCTCTTTCTTTCTCTCTCTCCACCAACACTCCCTCTCGTGTGATCAAGTGCCGTGGATGCGTAATCGCGTTGTGTCTCTACCTTACCCACGCGACCCCACACTACGATTAGGCACGTAACGAGCGTTGGATTCCAAGGAGCGCGAGGAATAAAACAAACGATAAACTCGCGCGCCTCGCTATGATTTCGAGTGAGTGTGATTAAGGGCTCTAGGTGCTGCATATTCTCATTCTAGCCAGAATTCCTTCGTATGCAAACTTTTAAAGAATAACGTGTCTGAACAGAGACAGACTCATCTGCTTCCGTGAAATCGAAATGCTTTTCTGTGCAAAAATGAATTCGGGAATAATTTTGAAACGAGAAAAAAGTCTGCTATGACCGGGAATCGAACCCGGGTCTTCCACTTGCCGGGTGGATATTTTACCTCTGAACTATCGTAGCAGAAAACTTTTTCTCGTTTCTGAACACGGATGTTTCCTTGGTTGGGACGGAACTAGCCAAACTAGTATCAAACTACCCCAACAGATGTCCTCTAAGAGATACATCGAAGAAAACTCCTCCCTCTCAAATGGTGAGATTGCCAAACAAGAAATTATTCCATCAAAAATGAATTCGACAATCCGAGTTCCAAAATAAATTGCTTATATAAATGTTTTTATGAAACTAAAATGTCTCCTCAGATCTAAAATGGTTTTCCGTGGTCTAAGGAATTAACTACAGAAATCTCGAGTCATTCAACCTGTTCGTCACCATTTTTATGCAACGATCTATGACTATGAGAATTAAGATATGAACTTAACACATTATGCCCGGAAGAAAATTATTTGAAGAATCAGTATCCGATGTACATCAAATTTGGTCGAACAATATTTTCCTATTAATATATAAAAAAACAGTCAAATATGACAATAAAAGTAGCACCTAATAAAGAAACCACCAGTTGTACTGATATTTTGTTTTGATTTTTTGGTGTAATTTGGGGAACCAGTTTTTATTAGTGTTGACAGAGCATGCTAATAAATTCTGTAAATGTGTTTTTTGATTCCGTAGCTATTTATGTATTACAATCTCTTAGTTATTTTTCTCGCATGAAGGGGCCTCTCACAGAATAATTGGTAAAAGTACCATTAAAAACTATAGAGTTGCCACTAGAAGTTTTTTTAGTACAAAAACAATCTTGCACAATTCGTCACATATAGCTCCGTTGTTTTGTCGATATAAAAAACTCGCTACAGACAACACTTTTTTATGGCCACAATTCTCCTAGAAATAAACAAAGAACGATCTTTGACACAACAATTGGAATCTTCTAAATCACTTGAGGCTCAATAAATGTGAGATAATTTAAAACTAAAAGGCTATGCCAAGTCTCTTTAAAAAGTGTTTCACGAAACAGTTCTGGAATTTCTGCTTTGGCTTCTTATCGCATCCTCGAACTCAGCTGATGCTAATGAAGCGGAGAGGGATCAGCAGCAGTTCTCATTCCCGCGCACGGAATGAAATTCTGGAAATTGTAATGCGCCACGTGCGGTGGCATTTGTTTTTGTGATGAGGTCATTTGAGACCAACAGCAAGAGCCATGCTCGTTCATATTCTCCGCGTTTGGTGAAACAAAGCAGAAATGTTATAGTTTTTACATTCTGACCTGAATTTCTAGGGAAGGTTTTAACGGAAATTCCCAGTGAATAACCCATTTAGAGCTATGGTAAGACTATTGAAATGGTTTTTATTCGTGTTTTATAAAAATTCCCTAAATCGTCGCAATTTTCATGAGAGAAAAACATATTTTATAAACTGCAAGTTAAGTAAATTAAGCTAAGTGGAATATAATTCAATATATCATTTCCAATTTTATGAATACATTAATTATAACTTCTTCCACAGTGTCTTATAAAAATATTATTTTTTCAAACTGATGCTTAAATAGTAATTCCTTCATGGCTCACAAAATGTCGATGCTCGGATTTTAAAGGAGCATCAAAATTTTTACTATGTGTAGTGTGTTTTATTTGGCTTTGCAGTTAAAGCCCACTCGTAAGTACTGTGACGCGTTATATCAAAATGGAGAACTATACGGTAGTAGTGGTGCGGGAAAAGAGAACACAATTATTCATATGAGGGGAAGTCTTCCGTAATGTTTTATTTACGCGTTAATTTACTCAAGACGAATAGAATCTCCATATTATAGTGCGTCTGATACATAGCGCCACGGTATGTTTCTTTTACACATAGTAGCAATACGCTTAAAATTACTGCACTTACAGAAAAAGTATGGGAGCGGCACATTTAATTTTATTGAGACAGAAATGAAAGAAACTGGAATGTAAAAAAAAATGAATTTGAAGATAAGAAAGGTAATGAAAAAACCACAGGTGGGTTAATGAGGAAAATAATCAAGGTCGGATTAAGGGGCTTGGGGGCCCTGGCGCATAATTTTTCCCAGGTCTCTCTCTCTCCACCTCACACACAGTGCCTGGGGTCTCCGTGGGGTACCTTTTATCACGGGGTCCTGGCGCAACTGCGCCCTGGTTAATCCGGCATTGAATATAAAAAAGAACTTGGCAGCAAAAATGAGAGGCGAGAGGCTGATTTCTGATGTGACACATCTTTTTGTATTGCGTGAAAAATTTAATTTTAGTAATTGTAAGATAAATAGGTAAAAGCAGCGTGAATACCACAAATGATGGAAAATGTGTGTCGTGTCGGACTGCCGCGAATCTTGTGCAGGGGTCAGTCAGACTTTTCTTGCATTACCGATTGATAATGAAAAGAATTCCAACACAAAGAAGCTGTCATATGTCTTAAACGATGAAGACGGTCAGCGTAAACGATCTTAGGCTAAGACCAGTCTCAGCTGACGGGTATCACTGAGAAAATAATCATTTCTAATGGTTTCCATTGAAGGTTTTGAGTTACGATCGACACCGACCTATATTGTGATATATATCTGAATAAATTATTAAGAACTAGAGTGATTTCCGTTGAAATTCAACGGCAGTTTTTTATGGAATTTCGTAAATAGATGCGCCGCGAAGCTATTATCCAAGTCAATGGTACCCAATTACACGAAACCTGCAACAAAGCGAATCAATAAGAATGCGTCAAATTCTCGGGTTAAAATCTGATCTGTTGATCGATTCGATGGCAGGAAAACCAACTTTCGTTCTTTTAGGCGTTCGTAATTTAAAGCCTTGAATTCTTACCATGATTCTAAGTCATTTTAACATACGGATGATTAATGCTCTACATTAACATTTATTCCTTCTCGTAAATAACGCAACGAATGTTGTTTACATTCGTTGCTATGAAAATCATTTTCCTCTCCTTCCTTCTCTCTCTTTCAAAGCAAGCTTTCATCCATAAGGATTGAAATAACAATGGGATTTCGAGGTTTAACAATGTAATGGGTTGAGAAGGCAACATTCCGTTAAAATGGCAGGATTTTCCCAATATATGTGAATTGAACGTTTAACATTAGGGATTTCGAAATGAAAGATTAACAGAATAAGAAACTTTATAATTTTTTATTTAAAATGGTTTAGATCCGAAGATGGTAGATTAATTCTTTCTAATTTAGATCTCAAAAAGAATAAAAGCCTGCACTTCGAAAAGTCGATTTTTACGTGTTGTTTTATGGGAAATGGAGATGTCTTCCATGGAGTCGAGCCCAGGATATTTTTCGAGATTTTTTATCGTTATTCTTTTAAAATATGCGAATTTAGTATTC
Organism: Tanypteryx hageni; assembly: GCA_028673005.1. Lineage (NCBI taxonomy): Eukaryota > Metazoa > Arthropoda > Insecta > Odonata > Petaluridae > Tanypteryx > Tanypteryx hageni. The sequence goes on along the minus strand of CM054116.1, from coordinate 125,104,056 downwards.
TTGACAAATTTCAAAAATATATCTCCATCTTTTAATTAGTTATTTTAATTTTTATAGCGTGACAGAGGGAGCCACAAAGTGACAGAAGTAGGCTTTTATAGATTTTAGATTTGATTGCTCGTTTTCCTCCGTAAAACTTAACCACGTTTTCAGAATTCGCGAGTCGTGGGCCCAGAAATTTACTATCACGTAGGGGCCTCGAAATCTACCATTGCCTAGGAACCTCGCAAACCACTGTCGCCTAAGGCTCTCCAACCGGTGTGCCGCGGCATAGTGCAGTGGTGTGCCGCAACGAAGTACTTAGTGTGCCGCGGGACGTACAGAGTAAATACAAGGAAAACTCCGAATTTGTAATTCTTAAGCTACAAACGAGCGTAAGAAATGTCTTCATTTGCGGACTTATTAATTAGGTAATGATTTCTCCCAAAAAATTAGAGAGAATTAATTGAACTCAGGAACGATCGCAGTTAGATGATATGCAACTGGATGAGTTTTGGCTGCAAGTGAGGAATGAATACCCAACCATTGCTGAATGCGCAATTGATGCGTTGTTACCGTTTCCTACAACATATTTATGTGAGTTAAGTTTTTCAACATTGCCGCTGATTAAGAATAATAAGAGACCGTGTCCGAAATATCTCGACCAGAAACTTCGAAACTTTCCGCCATAGAGCCGAATATCAAAAGACTGTTCTTCAAGACAGGGACCGGTTTCTCACTAATAAAATTATTTAATAAAGTTCCCATACATCTTTAGATGTTAAAAAATTCATTATATGGAAAATATTTTCACCGTTTCTTCGATGTCGTTATAAACGTGTCGTACTGCATCTGAACATAGTGATACCGGTAAAAAATTTGAAAACTTAATTGTGGTTTTATTTCACAAAAAACTGAATTATAAAAATGATTTTTAATGAACTTTAGCCACAATTTATCCCCTTCTTAAGGAAATATTTTATTTTTCATTTATTTCTGATGTCGATTATTTTAATTATTTTCTGATGTTGTAATAAAAATCTTCAACAACGTTTCGTGTGAAATTAACTCCACTGTGCCGCGATGAATGAAAAAATCTATAGGTGTGCCGTGAAAGAAAAAAGGTTGGAGAGCACTGGCCTAGGGACCTCGCAAACCGCCGTTGCCTAGGGACCTTGCAAACCACCGTTGCCTAGGGACCTTGCAAACCACCGTCACCTAAGGGCTTCGCACTCCGTAAATCCGCGCCTGAAGCGAAGTGCGTAAAATCAAAAAGAAGAAGGAGAGGAGATGAGGAGGTTTCTGATAAGGGGAAATTCGAAGTTATGGTTAAATAAAATATGCTATGGTGAATTATTTTAAGGAATTGCGAGATTTGGGAAATTTAATATACCCGCGAGGCTGTGATTTATACGAAACCTGGTTATAAAAATATACCTATGTTAACCTTTCTTTATAACGTAATCTGTTGACAGTGAGATATATCTTTCACAACTTGGGCGATGTATTAATAAACCCGCGTGCCCAATTGATCAACTTCTATTTTAAAAAAAACGACGCGTTTAACAATAAGCCATAGATATTGATATAGCGCATGCGTATAATAGATCCTAAAGCTGTGGATAATCTTGTTATCCTACTAATCTTCTGAGATACAAGATAGTAGCCGTAAAGCTAGATTACTGCGCCGTAGCATAAATCGGATTAAATCAGAAGTGAAACTACACCAATAAAAGATCCTCGTACCGTTTTTTGCCATCGCTACGTGATTTTTTAATTCAAAATATTTTCAAATGTATTACTTTTTTGTTCGGACGCTTTCTAATGTTTTATTGTCGAGTTAATCCGATGGCCATTTTACTGTTATCTCCAAAGATGATCTCGGGATGATCAACCAATTGCGCCTTCAAAAAAGCATCTCTTTTCTATGCACCATCTACTTCGAATAAAACTTTTGAAACACTCAAAACTGAAATATAGAAATTGGTCATATTCTTTGAACGTTTTCAAATGTTATAAACTCTCTTCAAAAGGATATTATTAATTTTTCAATTAAAAATACACCAAATGAGACAAAGTAAATATTTAATAAAATTTTAAAGGTGAAGGAAAAACACCGGAAAAGTGATTAATAAATGAATTAATTTACTGATTTAATCAAATTAGGTAAACCTTTTGGCAATACATGCAATTCTATGAGTTTAATATTTCTTATTAAGCCTATATCCAATGATTATGAATTTGTTAAGTTAGCAGTTATGGCGAGAAATATTTTTTGCCCATAAAATTATAAAGTACTTGATGTTTTATATTTAAGCCAAATAGCTCTCAATTATTATTACGTCGGAGATATATCGGTCTGAATGATTTCCAAAAACAACAATTTGCTTCATAATTACTTTTATCGGTGTGATTGTTTTCTTAAATGTGCATTTTGCGCAATGTAAGGGAAAATCTGAGAACTCGCGATGAGAATCTATGTTTCAATTAAAACGCATGGCCAGCTTTGAGCAAATATTTTAATTAAAGGTATCGTCGATCCGTGAGATCTTCTTTTAATTGCAACGAAATCCCAAAATGAAGGATTCGATAATTTTAATTAAAATAAGATAATTTAATAAGAGAGATGCAGTTAGCATTTTCAAGGAAGGCATAAACGCGTTGGTATTCCATTTAGGCAAATTTAACAGTCAAGGATGAATAAATAGTTAATAACCACTACATATTTTTAGAAATCCAAAATTACTCGCAAATACATTTCGAACCAATAACCTTCTTTGGCCGAAAGAGGATCGGTTGATCGTGAAATTTAATCATGAATTTAATTTCTGAATTTTCGCGACAGCCCGAATTTGAACGCGTGCATGAGATGACTTCTGATTTCCACCAGTTGTGATTATCGTCACCTCTCCGTGCCCGCCCTCTGTCTCTCAGAACATTCCTTCGTGTTGAATCCGTGATCACATTCCGCTCTGCCTTTTGACTGACCCGCTTTCGCTCACATCTCACGCCATACTTTTCCTTCTAGTCCAGTTTTTTTTTCATTTTGTTCGTCGCCCGCCAGTCAAGAATGCTCTTCCAACATTTAAACGGCAAAAAAACTAAAGGAATGACTTCTTTTGATGTTGCTTTTCTCTCGGAAGAGTTAACAATCTCGAATAACGTGAATTAGAGCGGTCTTTTTTCGCTTAAAAATGGTAATTCGGGAAATTAAAGCGGCGCTTAATCCGTAAATGAATCGCATCTCTCTCCGGTTTCTGCTGTTGTAATTGAGTTTTAAGCCCATCGCGAAGGCGGTCTGCTTCTCACAGGCGCCACCAAGCGATAGACGTAGCAATTATCAGGTCTGCCGCATATCCATTAAGAGACATTTTGAGTGGGTCGCCAAGATACTCTTGTTGTTTTCCGAAGATTGATAATAATTTTTTTTTTCTGGTGTAACTCCTACAAATGTTAAAAACGGAACTGTAATTTAAGTTAACCATGCATAAAACTTCACTACCTCTGTTAAATATGAAATCATAAAGAAAATTCGGTGCAGTGAGCTATGTTTGGATTTGCTGCGTTTGACAGTTTGTTTATTTTTGCATGATACAAATATTTGAAATCAAGGAACTATTTGCAGCCAGAGAATGACTTGCAATGCAATCATTATTCCACGGCACTACGTTTTGGAGGGCTTGTGAAACTATTTCATAGCCTGCTTTCTAATAGGTAATCTGTCGTATGACTTTTTGATCATTGATAGTGAGGAAAAATTTTGATAACATTTCCCATACATCAGTGTATAAATTACAATGCTGCTGATTTATCATGAGTGAACTCCTCGAAGAAACGAGACGTTCGAGGTAGACCAGTGAAGGGAATGAAAAAAGGCAGCAGAAACACATTAAGAACCACTACCATAGAAGGTGGCTAATATTGTAACGATCCATGAAAAATAAAGTGACCATTTTAAAACCAATGCGTCGGATTAGATGGATACAAAGCATTCTGGGCAGTTATAAACATGTACATATATTTTGTATCTTTAATATCACATCACGTCTAATCAGCTATGACACTAAAAAGTTACCATCGTCTCAATGTCATGAAATGTAAAACAAATAATATCTCCTAAACATTATAGTTTGGTACAGAACTTATAGTTGGATATTTTAGAATATGTATACTATACGTGATACTCGCTGCGAATAATTTTTTGGAATTGCTTTTATCAAGCTGCATATTTTTTGTCCAAAACGTTTTTTTTTCTCCAGCGTACCATTTCCGAAACATAAACTATTAAATATTTCAAACTGCCGCAATTTCGTTTTTAAGATGACTGATGAAAATGAAAATAGTCTTCCTGTTGTCTCGTAGCTAATACAAACAAAATGCCTTTAACCGAACTTCTCTACAACAAACAATTCGTGAGATAGAAAGGAAGGCGGAAGAACGAACAGACACTCGAAAAATTATACACAGGATTATGGGCAATTATTATCGTCGTTATTACTTGAAGTATTACGAATTTCTTATGTTAATGTCAGAATGACTAAATCACGCGCAACTTATAAATGTAAAACAAGAATCTTGAACCCATGATTCTCCATTTCTTTCGGGTGACGACCGCTTGCGTTTTCTATATTGGACGCCAGTTTCGCTGCCATTCCAGGAAGCACCTTCAGGTCAAAGTCGCGAACAGATTATATATAGCGACAAAAATAAGCTGCACGTGACTTCGACCTGAAAATGCTCCTCGGAATGGTAGCGAAACTGTCGTCCAATAAAGACAACGCACGCGGTCGTCACCCGAATGAAAAGGAGAATCATGTAAGGAAACACTGCTGAGGCCTTCGTAGCAATCTTGAACCCAGATGGGACTCCAAATTCGTACCGGAATCTAGTATCAATCTAGTCTCATTCGTGGTGAAGCGAACTCCATCGTGCGTATTCGCTTCCTCGAACATTATCTCACACTCCCTCTCTCCTACCCACTCTCTTTCGCATTTTCCCTCCCTCTTCCACCCCTCTCTCTCTCCCTCTCTCACTCCCTCCTTCTCTATCTTCCACCCTCTCTCTCCCTCCCTCTCTCTCTCAACCTCTCTCATCCTCCTTTCTCTCTCCCACCCTCCCTCCATTTCTCCCCTTCTCTCTCTCCTCTTCCTCTCGCTCTCCACCTCCTTTCTCTCTCCCTCTCTCTTAGAGGTTAGGTGGAAGATGAGACTTATTGTTAGTCTCAATATCGCCCCAAATAAAGACCACATCAATCAATCAATCAATCTCTGCTTCTGGATTAAGGCTGTTGTCCCACCTGCCCAGTCGATTAACACAGACCGACCGTCAGTGGTCTAGATTAGACTGACAGAGAGAGAGAGAAAAACGAAAAATAGAAGGTCGTCAGAGGCAATAGAAAATACAGAGTGGAAAAGGTCGACGACATTACGCTGCGTATTTTTCGATTACAATAATCGATCATGGCTCGAGTTGTGGAGGCAACAGAGGAGCGATGACACATCACTATCTCATGTTTCGATCTCTCGTTTCCATAACACTCATCTTTCGCTGCGGAGTGGCTGAGAGAGTTGGGGAAAGCCGGAGTTGGACCTTTCTCTCTCTCTGTTTCCTGCTCTCTATCTTTTTCCCTCTTTCTCTTAAAGCCTAGCGCGCACTATAAACTCTTCCGTTGGGTGCAAATAAACAGTTTAGTTGGTACGCTGAGATCGGACTCAAGAATTAACCAACTAAATACTGGGCTGTAAAACCAAATATTCAATAATTTCTCCTTAACATTTCGGTCATTATATTCCTTCACATTTTCATCATATTCAATAATCAGTGCTTCCGTATCGTAGACATCTTTTATTAATTGAGGCATTATTAAAATAGGTAACCCACGCACATGTCCAACGTGATGTGGACAGCAATGCAAACTAAACAATGCTGGGCTGGAGCCACCGGGTGACCTTAAACTGTTTAGTTGGGCTCATATATTTCTATGCGTTCCATTTCTCCGGCCGATAATTTAGTCAGGCTCGGAATGCGTTCGATCCTAACTTTTACGTTGGCCAAACTTTTTAGTTGCCAATGAGCGCGTCTCCATAACAAACATAATGTTCCATTTTTCAACTAAACAGTTGAGTAAACGAAGTTGGATAATGCGCGCTAGGCCTTAATCTCTCTCTCTCTCTCTCTCTCTCTCTCTCCGTGTGCACGCCACACATTTTCTAATTTCCTCTCGACACAACCGCCTTCCCATCCGGTGCCTCTATCTTTCGCCCGACACGGTCTGGGGTCCGTGACCGTGATGCTCCGAGACTAGCACGGAGGGTTCATTTGTCCGCCGCCAGACCCGTGCCTAATCACGCGATGGGAGCGCACGACTTTGAGTGAGTCAATTGGGCCGTCGAAATACTGCAGCTTTCGAGAGATCGAGTCATATTACGTCCGTCTCTCCTACACCCTATATCCTTACCCTGACCCCTCGCTGCCCAGCACTATCTCCCGACTTCCCATTTCCTCCTCCTCCCCCCCTCCTCTTCTCCCCCTCCTCTCCCCCTCCCTCCACTCCTCCTCCTCCATCCTCTTCTCCCCCTCCCCTCCCGAGGTCAGATACACTCTCCGGCGTCGCTCGCCGAAGAATGCAATAAACCGAGGGCTGAGGGAGCCGCTCTATCTATAACGAATGGACGCGATTGCAATAATTCCTCTCTTTCTTTCCATCTCTCTATATATCTCTTTACAATTCCGCGGGTGCACAAGCGCGCGCGCAGACACCCGCGCGGCCCGTAAATCCTTCTAGGGCCCTAATCAAGAAAAGGAAATCGATCGAATCGGGGCAAGCAGCGAATGGATTTCTAAGAGACGTCTTTTGTTGCGCGTCAGATGGCGCGGCAATAGACGCATTCGAGGGTGGCTTTAATGTGGATTTTTGTGAGCTTATCGAAGGGTCATTCACGCGAGTCGCAGAAATCGTTTGAATAAATCCGATTCCATTCTGACTCCAACATATTTGGAACTAAATTTCAGTTTTTCTGCTCAAGCAGTTGAGCTCAAACTTTTTACATCGCATTCGTAGTTGTGAATGCTTCGGAGGGCCGCATTGGAAGTCACGAGAGTTCCGGCGAGTCAGATGACATTAGAAGTTAGCAAGGAATTCTGTGGTCTCATATAAGCGAAAATCGAATCTAAATAAATTACAAATGTTAAAGCTTCACCAGAAAAGGTTTAGAGACGACAATTATACTGAAAAAATATGAAATTGTCTATATCAAATTTTACCGTTCACCTTTTCATCATAGCTTCGCGGGCCGCATATAGCGCGCTCGGGGGCCGCATTTGGCTTGCGGGCTGGTGACCTCTATCCTCGAGTATTTTCCCATAAATATGACCGATTGAAATTTAGATCTAAACTCAGGGATCAATATTTAAATTTGTTAGCTAATTCTATAGAACTAAATGTATGTGAACCGGGTACGTTTTTCATCACTGCGACATCGGATCGGGAATGAGGCTAAGTAAATTTTAGTCAAATATAGTTAGTGATGGAAAGTGATTACCTTCTATTAGGATCGAATATTATAATTCGTTGACATAGCGACGACACCGTTGGGAGCCTCGGATTAGCTTCATTCTCTGTTGAATCTCTTCAAGGAAAACTCATTGTAAGCTACTGTTGAATGATTGGTGATGAAGGCATCGATCACAGGAAGTCCGTCACAATGTGTTGGGCAGAAATCACTATCCGTTGAAAAAATGGATTCTAATTACTGATAATTCTTTTTGACATTATTCGAAAAATGTAAATTGTCATATTTCTCTGTAAATTTACAAAACTTTTTTTAGTTCTTCGATGCAGTAAAATTAATTATAATTAATTTATTAAATTCATTTTATATCTAGTTCTACAATAAACTTTAAACATAACCAATAATAAGGGCTTCTCATTTTTTCTGTCTTCTTAACTTTTAGATATTCTGAATATTCTGAGTATCGGTTTTCCACAGAGTTTGAGACGATATTCCAGATTCGATACGACGGATTCATTCAATTAAAAGCTAAGATATTCCATCTCCCTTCACCTGCCCTTTCAAACAGTGAAAGTTACTTTTTTCATTTTTAAAATAGGGCTATATATTCACCACCGCCCCATACTTATATATGATTATCATTTTAGCCTTCGCTTTCTTCCATTTTATTTCTGGATCCATCCCATACGCTTCTTTCCCTTGGAATTATTTTTAGACACTTCCTCCTGCTCTTTTGAAATGGATTTGCTGTCCCATTTCGCGCACTCTCTCTCTTCTCTCTCTCTCTCTCTCTCTCTCTCTCTCTCTCTCTCTCTCTCTCTCTCTCTCTCTCTCTCTCTCTCTCTCTCTCTCTCTCTCCCTCCCTCTCTCTCTAAAAGCCTTATTCAATTCCTGCGTCGGTATGTTTCACATTAAATTTTCATGCAGGGGATATCCATAGGTATATATTCCGAGGTCCTATGTTTATCTGCTCTTCTATTCATACCCTTCCCATTTATTATTTACGTACTTTTTTAAATCACTTTCCGCCAGGCACTTTCAATGGCTTCCGCATTCACTTTGAAGCCGGCGACACTGCATTACCAACCGCGCCATTATAAAGCGGATGATACCAAATCATATATTTTACGAATCTCTAAAAAAATAACTTTGTCATAAAAACTGTAAAACAATGTAAATGCAATCTAAATGTAAAAAAATAATCACTTACGAAAAAAACTAACAAGAGAATATACTTCAGAATGGGGGAAATTTTTCCTTTCGAAAAGAATAAAAGGAACGGAAAGGGAGTGTCTGTAAAGCAAAAGCAGACAAAAAGATCGTAATCTCACCTAATCTGAGAGATATAAAGAGGTAACTTTTGTACGTTTTTCATGCGCATTTCATTTCTCTCTCTCTCTCGTTCCTCCAGATCCGTCGCTTCCACGCCAGCACCGCGTTTCTTTGTGTAAAGAAGTCCAGGGGGAGCATAAAAAAAGGCTCGGAGTGAATTAAAGAGAAAGTTGGAGGGCAGCAAGACGAGTTTTCCGCGATCACACAAAAAACCGCCTTTTAATACGTCTCGAAAAATGGCTTACTTTTCCGAGACGAGTTATGGATCCCGAGGAGCACGAAAAGTCCTCGAGGGCCCTCTCCGTAAGAGGGATCCGAGACGAGATCCAGGGCCCCGGGCGAGGAAGGGGTGAATGGCAAGGCCACTCGACTACCCGCCAAGTGTTCCGTCTAGCGGAGAAAGGGAAAAGTCCCGGAGAGGAGATTGGGAGTGGTGATGAGGAGAAGAAAGCGTTTTAATGAGGAGAAGACGAGACCGTGCACTTCCCGAGGTAGAGGAAGAGAGAGAGAGAAATAGTGAGACAGAGAGAGAGAGAGAGAGAGAGTGAGAAGGTAATGAGGGAGGAAGCGAAAAGTAAGAAGGGCGGGGTGTCCCTTTCGAGAGGAGGTGAATAATTAAATGTTGAAGCGCCGCCGCGTGGCAAGAGAGAGAGAGAAATGGAAGTGAGTCTCTAATTGAAGGAAACTGTCCTCAATCACCTGAGAAAGGAACGAAGTGGAAAAGAAAGCGCAAGTTTGCCATGAATTTTTCACCCCTTTTAACAGACTCTCCGTCAAAGGTTAAAAGGTGACAAATGAACACGGAGAAAAAGAGTGTTGAAAAGGCATCTGTTTCTGACCCTCTTTGCGATGCCGAGGCGTCCACTGCCATTGCGCCAGTGGCATTTGAATTGAGGACCCTTATCTCCGATGTCATGTGCAAAAGAGAAGAAGGTAGGCTATGTAGATTTTCGTACTGTAGATTTACTTGAAACATAAATTAGTTTTACCTATCGCATCACCCTTTACCCTGCGGTACTCACGTTAATTTGTCAAATGCCAGTACTCGCGCGGTGTACTCCTGACACCCCACTGATTTTTTGTTATAAAAATATCACCTTCATTCAATTAATTCCTTATTTTGTTCTACTTATAATCATTTATGAATTTTGAGAAGTTTCAAATGATTTTTTTCATTAGAAATCTATTTCAAAAAGAAAGTCTTAAGGTAAACTTTCATAAATGTATTCGCATGCCAATCTACGAATCAACTGACAGTTTTTAGAAACATAATTATAATATCGTCAGCTCAATTAAAGAAATCGGAAATCCCACAATAGAACACAAATAATAATTATACGCGAGAGGAACCCCTGTTCTTCGCATCGTGACTTTGAAAACTGCTTTTGTTTTACTTTTTCAATTTGAATATTCATGCAATTCACTATAATATTTATCTCTCTCTCATGGATTGGTAAATGTTTACCAGAAATACCCGCTGTCCCTCGTGGTAGTTCTGTCAAATATCAGTCGGAAAGTCTATTGGAAGATACAAAACAAAAACCGAACAAGGAAATAGTAAATATCTACACATTATACAATGACGATCAGTGAAGAAGCTTTTGAAAGACAATCTCAAATTATCTGAATTAACAAAAGTTCTATATATAATAACAATAAATTAGGAATAAAATATGAACAACGTCATCACAAAGAAAAAGCGCTGATTTTCATAATAGTGCTGCACTATTATAAAAAACTTCCAAACTCAAAGAATCATCACCGAACATTGAATTTTTTAGCAGAATAGGTTACAAACACATATCATTCCAGCTACTGATGGGTCGGGGTGATAAAAAGCTAAGGGAAAGGAACCCTGTCATAAAACGTATGCCTGTGGTGCCCACAGCACCCCGCGCGAGTACTGGAGTAATTAAAAAAATCTGATGTGGCCAACACCCGAATTCTCTCTCTCCCCCTCTCCACCTTCTACCGCTCCCTCCCTTCCTCATTCCCTCCCTCCCTCTCCCCTCCCCCTCTCTCACCCTCTTCCTCCCCCTCTCCACCTTCTACCGCTCTCCCTCCCTTCCTCATTCCTTCCCTCCCTCTCCCCTCCCCCACTTACTCTCTTTCTCCCCCTCTCCACCTTTTACCGCTACCTCTCTGCCTCATTCCCTCTCTCCTTCTCCCCTCCACCTCTCTCACTCTCGTTCTCCCCCTCTCCATCTTTTACCGCTCCCTCCCTTCCTCATTCCCTCCCTCCCTCTTCCCTCCCCCTCTCTCACCCTCTTCCTCCCCCTCTCCATCTTCTACCGCTCCCTCCCTTCCTCATTCCCACCCTCCCTCTCCCCTCCCCATCTCTCACCCTCTTCCTCCCCCTCTCCACCTTTTACCGCTACCTCTCTGCCTCATTCCCTCCCTCCGTCTCCCCTCCCCCTCTCTCACCCTCTTTCTCCCCCTCTCCACCTTCTACCGCTCCCTCCCTTCCTCATTCCCTCCCTCCGTCTCCCCTCCACCTCTCTCACTCTCTTTCTCCCCCTCTCTATCTTCTACCGCTCCCTCTCTTCCTCATTCCCTCCCTTTCCCCTCCCCATCTCTCACCCTCTTCCTCCCCCTCTCTATCTTCTACCGCTCCCTCTCTTCCTCATTCCCTCCCTCCGTCTCCCCTCCCCCTCTCTCACCCTCTTTCTCCCCCTCTCCACCTTCTACCGCTCCCTCCCTTCCTCATTCCCTCCCTCCGTCTCCCCTCCACCTCTCTCACTCTCTTTCTCCCCCTCTCTATCTTCTACCGCTCCCTCTCTTCCTCATTCCCTCCCTTTCCCCTCCCCATCTCTCACCCTCTTCCTCCCCCTCTCTATCTTCTACCGCTCCCTCTCTTCCTCATTCCCTCCCTCTCCCCTCCCCATCTCTCACCCTCTTCCTCCCCCTCTCCACCTTTTACCGCTCCCTCCCTTCCTCATTCCCTCCCTCCCTCTCCCCTCCACCTCTCTCACTCTCTTTCCCCCCTCCACCTTCTACCGCTCCCTCTCTTCCTCATTCCCTCCCTCCCTCTCCCCTCCACCTCTCTCACTCTCTTTCTCCTCCTCTCCATCTTTTACCGCTCCCTCCCTTCCTCATTCCCTCCTTCCCTCTCCCCTCCCCCTCTCTCACCCTCTTCCTCCCTCTCCACCTTCTACCGCTCCCTCTCTTCCTCATTCCCTCCCTCCCTCCTTCTCCCCTCCCCCTCTTTCACCCTCTTCCTCCCCCTCTCCACCTTTTACCGCTACCTCTCTGCCTCATTCCCTCTCTCCTTCTCCCCTCCACCTCTCTCACTCTCTTTCTCCCCCTCTCTACCTTTTACCGCTACCTCTCTGCCTCATTCCCTCCCTCCCTCTCCTCTCCACCTCTCTCACTCTCTTTCTCCTCCTCTCCATCTTTTACCGCTCCCTCCCTTCCTCATTCCCTCCTTCCCTCTCCCCTCCCCCTCTCTCACCCTCTTCCTCCCTCTCCACCTTCTACCGCTCCCTCTCTTCCTCATTCCCTCCCTCCCTCCTTCTCCCCTCCCCCTCTTTCACCCTCTTCCTCCCCCTCTCCACCTTTTACCGCTACCTCTCTGCCTCATTCCCTCTCTCCTTCTCCCCTCCACCTCTCTCACTCTCTTTCTCCCCCTCTCTACCTTTTACCGCTACCTCTCTGCCTCATTCCCTCCCTCCCTCTCCCCTCCACCTCTCTCACTCTCTTTCTCCTCCTCTCCATCTTTTACCGCTCCCTCCCTTCCTCATTCCCTCCTTCCCTCTCCCCTCCCCCTCTCTCACCCTCTTCCTCCCTCTCCACCTTCTACCGCTCCCTCTCTTCCTCATTCCCTCCCTCCCTCCTTCTCCCCTCCCCCTCTTTCACCCTCTTCCTCCCCCTCTCCACCTTTTACCGCTACCTCTCTGCCTCATTCCCTCTCTCCTTCTCCCCTCCACCTCTCTCACTCTCTTTCTCCCCCTCTCTACCTTTTACCGCTACCTCTCTGCCTCATTCCCTCCCTCCCTCTCCCCTCCACCTCTCTCACTCTCTTTCTCCTCCTCTCCATCTTTTACCGCTCCCTCCCTTCCTCATTCCCTCCTTCCCTCTCCCCTCCCCCTCTCTCACCCTCTTCCTCCCTCTCCACCTTCTACCGCTCCCTCTCTTCCTCATTCCCTCCCTCCCTCCTTCTCCCCTCCCCCTCTTTCACCCTCTTCCTCCCCCTCTCCACCTTTTACCGCTACCTCTCTGCCTCATTCCCTCTCTCCTTCTCCCCTCCACCTCTCTCACTCTCTTTCTCCCCCTCTCTACCTTTTACCGCTACCTCTCTGCCTCATTCCCTCCCTCCCTCTCCCCTCCACCTCTCTCACTCTCTTTCTCCTCCTCTCCATCTTTTACCGCTCCCTCCCTTCCTCATTCCCTCCTTCCCTCTCCCCTCCCCCTCTCTCACCCTCTTCCTCCCTCTCCACCTTCTACCGCTCCCTCTCTTCCTCATTCCCTCCCTCCCTCCTTCTCCCCTCCCCCTCTTTCACCCTCTTCCTCCCCCTCTCCACCTTTTACCGCTACCTCTCTGCCTCATTCCCTCTCTCCTTCTCCCCTCCACCTCTCTCACTCTCTTTCTCCCCCTCTCTACCTTTTACCGCTACCTCTCTGCCTCATTCCCTCCCTCCCTCTCCCCTCTCGTTCTCTCTTATTTTCACTTCCATTTTTCCACCGCTCAGACGTTTTTCTTTCCTCATTCAATTCATTTTAATGCGCGTAATTCTGCGAAATCAGTAACCATGCGGTTGCCTTTGAGGACGAGATGTTCTCACATCAGAAAATTTAAAATTATCGTGTTCAAAACAAATTTGCGGACCGTTTCACGCGTATTTAAAAATATTCGGTATATAAACCAAGTTGTAAACTTTTAGGCATTTTTCTGTTCCCGAATTCGTATGATGACTATAATTAGCCTTAACATGCAAATCAAAAACATGTAGCACCCATTCTCTCTGTCTATCTGTGGACTTTTTTGTTTCAAATGATATTTGGGAATCTTTTTGAATTTGGTAGCTCCTATTAATCTATGAATATTCCAATGATTGGATTTTCCATGTAGTTCTTGGATTTTCCGCTAGATGGCTTCAAATTCGGATAATTCAATACTTTGAAATTGTATTGTATCCACACTAGAGGAGTGAAGTTTTCACGGATGGGAAAGTTCTAATGAGGATCTACATTCCCCAAAGGGAGAGACAAACCAGAATCCTGAAATTTTCTAAAACAAAACGTGCTTCTACCTCCTGCTTTAGCAAGGGTATCTTACTTGTTTGATTAATTAACAACTGCTCGGAAAATAAATCGATAAATAAAAATGCAATTTTTCCTTGGCATCATTTACGATATATATTTTTCAGTATATAGTCATTTTAGTTAAATACGTTTATTAATGCACTAACTCGGAGAAGAGAATACATTTTTAGTCAACTGAGAAGAGTAATCGGTTCGTGGTGTTTGGAAGTTTTATGTTGTGCAACACTGTACACTTTAATAACTTGTTTAGTTTTTAATTACTGGTCATTGAAGAAACAAATGCCACTTTTAATTCTATAATATGTTTGTTTGTTTTGGCGATATTTCAGTTCTAAAACAGAGAAGAGGAAATGGTAAGTATAAATTATATATTAAGCATATTATGAGTCTGTTATAAAGCAAGGTAAGATTTGCAAACAACTGTAAAAATTGATTTTATAACAGTACAATCTGATCACAATATTTCTAATTAGTTTGTTGTAGTTCGAGTACGCTTGCATTGTACTGAATCAAATAAGGGGAGTATTGTGGAGGAAAATTGTTCGCATTCTCCTCATTGCTGGACGTGATAAATACGCAGCTGGGAAATTATGCGAGTAGATAGAATACAAGTTTTATGTGTCGAGAAAGAGAATTCAGTTGACCATGTGCGATTCCAGTTTCTAATTCATTCCATTCAACTCAATCGCCATGTTTGCCTTGAGATTTCCAATAAATTAGTGAGAAATGTAACAGCTGTCACAGTTAGAAATGATACATTATATTCAGTGCATAACGACATCAATCTATTGAACAAAATAATGCACCTTTCCTCTAGTATCCTAGATAAATATCTGACGAACACTGATGACGCGCATTCTCTTCTGTGCAGCTAACAATTACAAAATAGTAACTTGAATGGATCCCGATCGCAGACTGACCTCACGCGTCCTATCCTCCTATTCCTTGATCCTTCGGGATTTGTTATTAGATTTCCGTTCGTTCCACAACCCCTCTTATCCTTTATTCTCGCACTTCCAAAACCCTTTTCATTTCCTTTTTAATTGCTCTCTCGCGTCACAGATCCGTCCGCCGTCGCTTCCTCCACGTCCGCTCCAAATCGGAGAACGCCTTCATATCATTCCGTCTCCCGTCCCGACTGGACCCTCCCCATATCTTCTTTATCTCCCTCCTCCTCTCTCTCCTCCTCCTCTTCTACCCCATCTCCTTATCCGTTTCTTCGATCTCATCTTTCGGAAACAATCTCCAATCCAATTCGTCCTTTAGTCGTTTCTTTGACCGTGTCTTCCGCCAATTGTCTCCGAGTTCTATGGTGCCCATCCGCCACGAATTTTTTTTACCATTTCTCCTTCCTTACTACTTAATGTTCCCTTCTCCGGTTGTTGTATCAAAGCGTCCAATTTCTCGGGCAGTCCTTTTATCTTCTTATACGGAAATATGGGCTTAACGATCGCCAATTTTCGTCTTCTTTTGTGAGACGCCAGTAATGATGATAATATCGAAACTCTATCTTTATCAAATGCATGCAATGTTTTTAATCATAATGTATTTATCGGGCATATCCGCGTGATAAAAGGTTTCCTTCACTTTTATTGACGGAATGGATTTATAGCGCTATGCTCCTTTCTGGTCCCTTCTCCCTGAATCTACTGCCATTCTCTGTCTCACGTCGCATCAAACCTTACTACCCCTTAAACCAGGGGCGGGGAACCTTTTATATGAAATGAGCCGCATTGATGATAGCGAATCCTTCGGGGGCCGCATTGGAAGTTGCCAATGCTCTGATAGGACAGATTAGAGTTTAAATCAGATGTTAACTAGAGATTCTGAGTTCTCATATAAGTGAAAATCAATTCTAAATGAGATTTTTTCATTATTAAATATTTTATTATCATAACTTGAATTGAAATATACGAATATGGTGTTAGCGTTTACGGATATCATTTTTATCGCAGCTGCGCGGGCCGCATTCGACCCGCAAGCCTTAAAACTTTGAACTTATTTACTACCTTTAATGCAGAATCCATCGGAATCGATATCCTACTCAGCGCGAGAGCTATTTGATACGAGGAAGCGAGCAGATTCGATTCTCAACTTTGTGTCACTTCCTGTATCTGTATTAGCTTCTCATGGCGTTCCGTCAACTCGAAAATAACTCTATTTTCATTTCCTGCAATACTATTATCATTGACTTTAAAGTATCTAGTCCAATGCTTCTATTACACGGACACGCAAGTGATATTTTCATCTGCTTTCCTAAACCGCCTCTTTATAGTAACCGAACAAACTAGATGGAAGGATGAAAGGGGATGAACATTAAGGGAAATCATCTTACAACAAAGCAAGGGAGGAAACTACAAGAGAAAGGAAAACGATTTTGGGAAGTATAAGAGAGTGAGAGGAAAGCAAGAGAGGGTGCGATGAGTGGAAGAGAGAGAGAGAGAGGAAGGAAGGAAGGAGAGATATGTAATACACATCCCTCCTTCTTTCAGGCATTCGTCCAATTAAGGTATTACTTGGGGTGTGTAATACGACGCTGCGCGAATTCTCTTGCTGTCTTCCATACACATGGAAGACAGCAAGAGAATTCGCGAAGCGTCGAATTACACACCCCAAGTAATACCTTAATTGGACGACTGACGCGTGGAAGACGGTTTCGAGGGATCGCCTCCAGATGGAGTGTTTATTTCACAGATGTAAGGAAGAATAGTCTGAGAGGAGAACTCGCTTCTTTATATCTTCTAAGAAGAGGATCCTCACTGCCTCTCTCCCTCCTGGACGAAAAGTTTCCCTATTCTTTATTCCTTCTTTCCTCATCTGCTGCACTCGGGTCAATTTATTTTTCGACGGATTGCATTTTTCGCCCGAAAGACCTCCTTCAGTACCAGCCCGAGGAGTGGCCTCTCTACGCTCGAGAAAATATTACGAAAGCGTATCTTTTCAATCAGTGATATTTTAAATTTAGGACGAGAATGGAAAAACACGTAAAAAGTAATAAATGCCATTTAAGCGACATCCAGTGCTTCTTAAAATTTAACTGTTGCAAATATTGTAGAGAAAAATCGTCGAATAAGCGCACTCTAAATTTTGGTACCTCGGGCAGCCGCGCGCTCAGTGAATAGGATCGGCCCTGACCTCCTTAAAGGGCAAATTCACGTATTGTACTGCGTCATTTCGAGATATCCATGAGAAGGTTACGATGATACCGCGATATCTGTATTCATGATATTGTGGAGCCAATTGTCACTTCCAGCTGTACTGATTGCGATCAACCCATCGGATGTGGTGGAATTTTTTCCTCGATTTCTTGCGCATCACCTCACAGATTGAATCATGTCAAAATGACATCAAATTATATTCGATAAACCGGCACATAACAGCTGCCATAACCATCATACAGGTGACTTGAGATTCTTTCTCGTTTGTCTCCTCTCACGTGCATTTCTCATTTGATTCGATTTTTTTAAAGCGCATTATCGCGTACTAAACCAATTTGTATCGAAATGTCTTCATCAGGTCATAACATGGATTTATACTGTTGATATATATGGAGCATAAAAAATACGGTTGTCATATTTTGTAGCTTACTTTAATGCATTAAGAATGGAAAATGGTTTGAGATTGGTCTCAAATAATTTGCTGGTGGCGAAATTCAAAATTTACCACACAAATGGCTGATGAATGTTTTAAAATAATATTTTCCGTTTGTGACGGAAAGTGCAGTTAAGATGAAACCAGCATTCGGCTTATTGTTATATCACATTGGTACACAACTCATACACAAACACATGCGGATTTTTACACACCCGAATTTCTCCGCTCCCTCACCTTCTTCAACCACCCTACGGCAGCTCAAAGGAAGTTCCGAATCGCAGTTAACGAGTTCACGTGATATCGGACCGGCAGAAATTTTCGACTTCGTCAAACGGAAGGCGAGAGGTATCCGTCTCTGACTCTTTCCGTCGCCTAGGCAACGCCGAAAGAGGAACTCCGCCGGCGACGCCGTGGGGGTCCGAGGAACCAATTAACAGACGAAGGAGCGTGTGACGATTGCTCTGCCCTTTTAGCTACGCTAAGGACGACTCACTCCACGTTCTAAGAGATTAGCAAAGGTAAACGGAGTTCCACTATTTAGTTAATTTTTATTAATTAGTGGTCGGATTATCTCTCGCCTGTTGCTTTCTGTCTTCCCCACTACAGTTCCCTTCTTTTCGAAATAGTTTTTGGCATAGCCGTCTTAATGGGGGAGCCTTGGCCCAGCGCCTCACATTAAAGGGGTGACCTCAAAATTTGGAGAGGAGAAATAAAACAGAGATTCATAAGCCAGAAATACAGTAAAACCTCACGCAACGCGTATTCACGCAACGCGGATTCACGCAGCGCGTTTTAAGTATTGCGCGGATTTAATTTTTGCACCAATTTTCTTTCCAGGCGGTCCATTTTCAGGCTACACGGAGTGATCCGAGACAAAAATGGGGAAACTTTGCGTCATTTTAATTTAGCGCGCTACCTCCGGCGCCTCAAATATTCACTTAGTTTCTGTATGCACGCCGAAGGCAGATATCGCAATGAGGAAAATAATTCTTTGAAATGTATCGGTGCAAAATGTTGGTGTTTTGGCACTTGGCGCGGGAGTATGGAGTGAATGAATCGACCATTCGCACCATTCTCAAGGACAAGGAACCCATTGAAGCGGGTCTTGCGGCTGCCGCTACTACTAGTGATTCCGTAAGGAGTATGAGTGATAGGTCCTTGCAGCAGAATAAGACAGAGAGGTTATTGAACGCTTGGATTGAGTATCAAACACAGAACGGAGCGGCACTCAGTAGCACCGTAATCCGGGAGAAGGTGCAGCGAATCTGTGAAACGGTTCGTGAAAAGGGAAGAAAGCTTTCAAAAAATTAAATTTAGCGATGGTTGGTTTGAAAAGTTCAGAATGCGTTCTAATCTGCACAATGTCAAGTTTTATGGTGAGAGTGATTCCGCTGACCACCAAGCTGCAAAGCGGTTCCAGAAGGTTTTTAAGGATAACTGAAGAGAACGATTACCACCCCACCAAGCGTCCAATGCTGATTAGACAGGATTATTTTGGAAAAGAATGCCATTGAGAACCTACATCAGTAAACGGGAAAAATTGGCGCCTGGGTACAATACCGCCAAAAACCACCTGACCTTGTTTTTCTGAGCCAATGCATCGGGAGATTTTATGTGTAAACCTCTGCTGGTTTACCGTACAGAGAACCCTTTGCCCGTTATTTGACGGTCTAACAGGAAGGCATGAGTAACAGCAGCCATGCTCAAAAATTGATTCACCTCCTATTTTGTGCTCCAGACAAGATAATATCTTGCACTAAAGGACCTTCCATTCAAGGTTCTCCTTGTCATCCTTCTGTAATTTTGCAAAATATAAACCCAGATGCGCATGTTGTGTTTATGCTACCACACACGACTTCCATACTCAAACCTCTAGACCAGAGAGTTATCAAGACCTTGAAGTGCTACTACACCAGGAGGACCATGAGGAAACTTCTCAAAGCATTGGAGGAGAACCCCGAGAGTGGCCCCCCAGACTTCTGGCGTGAGTTATACATTGCCCACGCAATTGCAGACATCAAAGCATCATGGGATGAGTTGAGCCACTCAACTTTAAATGTCGGATGGAGCATATTATGGCGCAGAGTTGTGAACGATGCCCAATGTTAACCTACATTAACATCTGAGGTGAGGATGATTGGTCATCTGGCAAGAGATGTGGGTGGTGAGGGCTTCGATGATATGGGAGAAGAAGAAATACTTTTGAACTCGTTCCAAGAGGAGTTGACTGAGGAAGAAATGCTGCAGATGTTCAAGTCCAACGATGACGGGGAAGGGGTGCTTGAAGAGGAGGATCAGCTCACACCAGCATTGTTATGGGAAACTTGCTTGGTTTTGACAGACTTGCAAGTCGTCTCGTTCAAGCAGAGTTTAGCATGGACAGAAGTCTTAAATTGAAACGTGCTAATGAGCAATGTATACTGCCATTTCGTGCAGACTACAGCGATACAGAGACGCATTACAGATTAATTCCGCCAACCACCAACATCAGAAGACTTGGTGCTGTCAAAATGTTAGGTAAGGAATTGATTTAAATTAAAGTTTGAAATTGTTTTATCTTTATAATATTATCTTATCTTACAATCTTTACGTAAAAAAGTATACACATAACTTCCCAAACTCTGGGAACGTAACCCTCTTTATTCCATAAGTCATTAAATTCACGCAGCGCGTCTTCTCCCAACGCGGCCGCTTCAGGAACGTAACAACCGCGTTGCGTGAGGGTTTACTGTAATTATCAGGCAGGAGGAAATAAACAGAAAAAATAGCCTATATGGTTATGTACATTTAAGTTTTAATAAATATATAATATGAAATAGTGAGTTTACCTTATATTTTTTGTTTTTAATATTTTAATTTTTCCAGTATTTTTTTATACCTCCCAGCCACCCACCCTAGGGTGTCCCTTAAATTTTAAAACTGATAAAAGTAACTTGCTCAACGTATTAAAATATGCTTTTTGCTTAGAAAACGCTTCTGTTTGAAGCGTTTTGAAGAAGAAAATTTTTTAGAGGTCTAAATGCAGTAAGATTGAACACTTCACTTTTTGGGTTAGAAATACCTGTGTCATGGTCAATCGGTCGATTACGGCTCATCTGGGCGAAAATGTCAACCGTTTTGACGTATCTCTAACAGTTTCGGCGGAAATATCCATTAAAAGCGCGCGTCCGAGCGCCGTGGCCGGGCGGCGCCGGCGCGAGCAGCGGCTGCTGAGGTGTGGGAGGGGAGGGGCGTGCGGGCTGCGTGCCGCGGGAGGCGATGGGAAAGGGGGGGGAGACACGAAACAGTATTGGATAATTTCAGCGAGGCAATTGAAGCAGACGACCTGTTTAAAAAAATAATGAATAAAGCTAGAGGAAAGAAAACTTTATTGTTTTACAGCATTTACAGGTTCAGGGGCCCTGGTTATTGGGACGAAATACGTTTCAGGCGCTGGATACTTTTGGATAAGTATGATGGAGAGGAGGACAAGAAGGGGCTCTCATTTCGTTGAAAAACTCCGACCTTAGTAAGGCGGTAGCTAATTTCCGCGTCTCGCAGTTGGGTGTTTCTGAGAATCTCATCGCCAGCCGCCTCCACCGAGGAGCACACAAAAGTCTCTTGCTGAGGCACGCTTCGCGAATCTCGACCGGAACGATTGAAGGGCTTTTCGCCATGAATGTCAAAGGCAGAGAGGCAAAAGGAGAAGGGAGGAAGGGGGAGAGAGGGGAATGGGGGAGAGAGGATGGAGGAGGGAAAGAGGAGGAAGGGGGAGAGAGGAGGGGGGAGAGGGGGAGGAGGGAGGGGGAGAGAGGAGGGAGGGGGGAGAGGAGGGAGGGGGAGAGGAGGGAGTGGGGGAGAGAGGAGGGAGGGGGAGAGGAGGGAGAGGGGGAGAGAGGACGGAGGGGGAGAGAGGACGGAGGGGGGAGGGAGGGGGAGGGGGGTCGCGGAGAGAGGGGGAGGAGGGGAGAGGGAGGGGAATTAAGGAGGAAGGAGGGGAATTAAGGAGGAGGGAGGGGAAGGAGGGTAGGGGGAGGGAGGGGGAGGGAGGGGGAGGGAGGTCGGAGAGAGAGGGGAGAGGGGAGTAGGAGGGGAGAGGGAGGGGAAAGGGAGGGGCAGGGAGGTGGAGGAGTGGAGAGGGATGGGAGGGAGGGGGAGGTAAGGGGATGGGGAGGTGGGGGAGAGGAAGGGGGAGGAATGGGAATGGAGGGGAGGAAGGAGAGAGGGAGGGTGAGGAAGGGTGAGGGAGGGGAGAGAGGGGGAGGAGGGAGGGGAGAGGGAGGGGAGAGGGAGGGGAGAAGGAGGGGAGGGAGGGGGAGGAGGGAGAGAGGATGGTGTGAGGGGAGGGGAGGAATGAGGGAGTGGGAAGGAGGGAGGAAAACAAAGGCGTAAACAAGTGATGAGCTTATTAAGAGAGATAAGAAGGTTCCACTGCGCGCCGTCCTAGAAGACCTTCGAAAATAAGGGAATCGCTTTTAATTGGAGCACCGTTACCTAATTTGAGTAGAAAAATCGAGCCACCGAATTTGATTAGCGGTCGTTTCGGGGAAATTTTGACTTCGCTCGTCCGCCGATTCTTTAATGTTTGCGAGTCAATTCGCGAACGATCTTTTCAACGAATCCCGTCGTGATTTTAACAAAATTGTATTTCGCTCCTAATTTTAGCCTCCCACTTATGCTCGATATTTCAGCGACGACTACAAATAGACCATATTTCGTTCTAATGTGGGCTAACACAAACTATAAAATTCGTTTGTGAAACTATTTAATTTAGGGAATCATTGAGTTAAGCTTTGAAATTTTTCCATCAGCTGCATATGGTGCAAACAGTGCTCAAATTGCCTTCTTACAAGTACATATTTATCTAAGTTCCAGTAAAGAAAAAATAATTGTTATGCCTTCCAATACGAATGAATCCTTTGTAAGTTCTTACTGCACGCAAAATTAATTGCGCATATTTGTTGTAACAGCCCCGTTTTCAGGAAACACTCTGATTGAATTGCTAGCAACTGGCAATTACACTTACAAAGTACACGTTCTTGAGTCAAAATAATGGCTTTCAGGCAGCAATTAATAGAACGGTGGCGGAGATTTATCCATTTATTAGGGGCTTGTAAGCACCTTACAACTGTTCCATCAATTTTTCAAATAATTCCCTTTTTCTCTGTTTTCGAACTTATCCCTGAAGTATTATGTTTGTGCTCGCATTAGAGACAGTAGCTCTTCCGCAATTTTTACGCGCGATATGCTTTATCAGTGGATCTGCGTAAGTTACCCGTACATCATAATTCACCCTGAAAATCGCCAATTCATCACTTTAATGATCCAGACCATCATTGAGGGAAAATATAAAAACGGAGAAAATGTACAAACTGATTAATTACAAGTCAGAAGAAACTTTGCTAAAACAAACTCAAAAAGCATTACGAACGTCGAGAAGAGAGACTTTCCAAAATGAGATTCGTCCCACTCAAAATATATCCGCGCATCGCGTGGCTTTTATCTTTTTAATAACTCTGAAGTGGTCAATTTGTTTTTTTTTCCACTCTCCCGATCTTTCTTTGCCTTTTCAAAAGGAGATTCGGTCTCAAATATTCAAAATGGCCGAAAGCAGTTTCCTTATCTCTAGCCACTCACTCATTAAAACTGACGGAGCCCTCTTCCGCTTCATTATTGTTTCTTGGATCTTCCGAGAATGATAAGCTTGCAGTTCCGCATTAAGTTCGTGAAGGACGTGAATCAAAGAGATCGTAGGGAAGGATAAGAGGGAGAGAGAGAGAGAGGGAGAGAGAGAGTGAGGTTCTCTACGGCGTCGTTGGCGTAAGCAGCTGAGTACCGCGGGCACGGAAAACAAATGACGAAGAGCAACAAGCGCTTTGTGAGGAAATGATCAGGTGGACCTGTATTTAGATATACCGAAAATTACTCGGTTAATTAGGAATATATTTATACTGTGAAGTGTTTAAACAGCATCTCAGGAATGTTTGATACAAGAGAATACTTGTAGTATGAGATGTAAAATGCATATGGTGGGATATTTGGGAAAGATCCGTGCACTTTCCTATTTAATCCAATTACAATGATGATTAATTATCGCTTCGTATCTGCGAATAACAATCTCAATCGATTAAAATGTAATAATTGTTGTATAATATTTATTGGGCAGTATTAATCTAAATTATTCTCAAAAAAAATTTAAATTTGAATATTTCAGAAAGATTAATACGGAAAATTAATACATTTCTATAGTTCCTACGCTTATTCGGAGCGAACAAAGAAAAACCAGCTTAAGCTTTATTTAAGATTCCGTAACTTAACGGCTCATCATTTTAAAAGTTTTTAAATTAGGCAATATAAAATCATTTAAATAATGGGAACTTTATTTGCTGACGCAATATGAAAAAACGCGTTTTTTATTGAGGTTTATTTATAATTGTAAACTTAAATTTCTTTATAAATTTAGTTATATAATTACATGTCAAAGTAATTTATTCAATAATTAATTTAAAAGTTTTAATAATCAATAACAATTTGCTCAGAATCTTAATTTGAAAATTTTGAAGTTACCTATTATTCAAAAATATTTCTTCTGAAGTGTTATCGATGGCATAAAATGGTCGCACAGATGTTGAAGAATTCAAAATTTCTCTCTATAACCGGTTTCTCAGAATCTTAATTCGAAATATTTGAAAGCATTCTCTACCAACCTCCGATTTTTCAAAAAAAATGTCTTCTATAGCTTTATAATTGGCATCATATATCACATACATTCTGCAAATTTTACTCTCATATCCCTTACTGTTTACTTGTTATGTTAATTTAATTGACAGACAACGAAAATATAAGTCCGTTGATAAAATGTAACGCGCTAAAAATAGATTATTCCACTTCAAGATTAATATGCGGAATGAAATAAACAAATTTATAATAGTTTTCATCATGATTTCGTTATATATTTTTCCGAAAACCTGTTTTAATCAGGGTCCACTTATTTAAAACATCGTAAATTAATATATTATAAAGAACAGATCAACGGATTACCAAAAGGAGAACACAGGATAGAGATATTAAATAACAAACTCCACTAATCGGAGTGAAGTGTTGAACAAATCTTTTGTCTCCGACTAAACCTCGTGAAAGTTCCGGAAGCAGTTCCTTGAACTAAACAACGGATTCACTTCAAGATTCCTCCTTCTCGAAATAAATTAACAGCATGAACAGCAAAGATTTGTCTTGTGTTTCGTTAACAACGTCCCGAAGTTAAATAAAGAATAGCGATTATCAGAGCTAAGGGAAGTAGCGTTTTCCCAAGAGTAATTTTGCGAGCTCACGTCAACAAAAACAGTGTGCTAAGGTGGAAGTAGATATAGATAGGGAGCGACGGAGTAGAGATGATGATGTGATGATGATAAAGGAGGAACAGAATTTGGAGAAAGATGTGGAAGTAAGCGGCGGAGAAAAAAAAGTTCTTTATGAGAGATGACATGGCAAGATAAGACTGGAGGGAAGGAGAATAAAAGGAACCTTGTTAGGTAGAGAAAAAATGAAGGGACGAAAGGAAAAAGGATAGAAGGATGCGGTTTAAGACGTAGTTAAAACAAAACGGTAGCATAAATATGTGAGTGGAAATGGAGAAGGATGGAAGTGGAATGAGAGAAGTGAGGAGACCTAAAGGGAGTATACGGAAACAAGAGAGGTCTTTGGAGGGCGGAAGAAGAGCGGCTGGAGAGAGAGGGGAGACAGGAAGAAGACGGGAGAATGTAGGAATAGAAAAGAGAGGTTAATTTAAAAAAGGAGGGGGAAACTGCGCGCTAAGACTTAAGAAAAGTTCTCCTCCTCGTTTTTAAAAGGGACAAAGAATACTTGTTGTCGGCGATAAAGAATAAATAAAATATACGCCCTGGAAGGAAGAGAAAGTTGAGAACAGAGAGTTTTAGGAGCTGAGCGATAACGAGGGAGGACCTTCCTCGATCGTTATGTCGCCTTAGCATTTTAACCAAAAAAATTTCAACTCGAAGAAAGGCCACTCGCTCGCAAGAAGGCTTTTAAATAATGATAAATTACCCAGGCAACCATTTTTTCTTTATATATATATTATTATATCAAGCAAGGCATCCTGCAAGTTATTTTTAATTTTCGAAAAGGCGAGATGAAGGTTTACTTTTCTCGTTAACAGAGAAAGATACAATTCAAAGCAGTACATTGGGTTAAATGCACGTAAATACCTGTGCTATAATTCCCCTTATTTTCCGTTTCCATTTCACATTTCGCCTTTTTAGGTTATCTCATGAACGCGAAAGCACAACTTTTGCAGCATCGCTTTCCAAGTTCCGCTTTCATTCTAACATTGCTTACGCTTTCCACCCAAAGGTAAGTGGTTACGTTCTGGCCACGGTTGTGCACGCAAGAGAAACATAAGAGGATCGGTGTAGGATGCATAAACGTTGCGCCTTCATGTTGTATAGAACTCAGGCGAGAATTCGGAAATTCGATGAACACGTGGCTGAAATAAATTGTGTGATTTTAGTGCAAATATTATTTGAATTCGCACCGAATTTGCTTTAAAAGTTTTAGAAACTAAAAAATTACATAGTTTCCATCTTGGTCATAAATTCCAGCGTGACGACCCAGTACTGAGTTGCAAAATAGTACATTCTATCTCATAATCAAATAAATAGCTGAAATATATAAACTGCTCTCAGAAAAATAGTAATTATTTTGTTAGATGCGATTTTAGAGGTATCGTGGTGGGGCCACAGGGATGGACCCTATTCATTGGTAGATGAACATCTCGGCGAAAATTGATTCTTTTTCGACGCCGCAGAAGAAAAACGTTCTAACGGTGTTTCTGTCAATAGGAAATACAAATTGAATTCTCCTTTATTGCACTTATCCTTTGTCTCACCAAAGTTAAAAGGTCACACTTTTGAACGTTACCCCTCGATTTGACATCAAGATATAAGAGTGTTTTGGTTATAAATAATGGCACAAACTAAGGAAATTAAATATTAGAATCGATACAATTCACTGATGGAGAGCGGTGGTGGAGTGCTTCGACGTTCCACGTTAAAATCCTGGTAGTGGCTGGATTTATAACCCAGGCCTTCCCTGCCCCTTACTTATGTGTTGCGAGGACATGCAAATCAGCATTCCGTCCGTGATCGGAAGAGACGTTAAGCAGTGTGACCTCTTGGTGCTTCTGGTAGAGTTGCTAAGCCCAGGACCGAGTTTCCCGTGTGTGAATGTGTGAGTGTGTGTGTGCGTGCGTGCCGTGTAATCCACGGAAGTGGTTGTACGACAGCCTGGCGACCTGTCTTCGTAAAACACGGAGTAGTTAAGTACCCATGGGTTTAGTCTTGGATGTACAGGCGACCGTTGAAAAGTGTAAAACGCCAGAGAGATATAATTCATTGAAGAGGCCGATGTCTGGTAATATGAGAACGAGAGAAACATGGAATTAAACAAATTTACAATCTCTGTACTATTTATACACAAGTGAGCGTTTGTATTTCATCATAGGCTAAAGAAAATACGTATTGAGGAAAATAATAGTAGACTGAAGATAAAGGTGCTTAAACTAAAACATGTATATATATATATATATATATATATATATATATATATATATATATATATATATTAGTGTGAATTCCCGTCAAATATGACGGGTATTCGTGAAATGAGTATTAAGTTAAAATCGAAATAAAAATTAATGGAACCAACTTTTATATGCAAAAAGTAAGCAATATATGGAAAGTTCACATGATTGAGTGCTCTAGAGAGTAAAAATAGCTTTGGGCGAATAGAAATTGTTTGACAAAGAAATTCCTTACGCTATACAATTCTCATACGGCCAAAATTATTTTTAATCCATGTAACATTTAATATTGTCTCTCTCTCTCTCCCTCTGTCTCCCTCCTTCTTTCTCTCGTAATAAAGCATTCAAAGCACGCATTCCTTACGCATATAGTATAAGGACTAAGGCGACAATACAATTTCGAGGTTTAACAATGACAAGGCAACATACCGTTAAGTAGCTTAATATTTTCAAATAAATATGATTTAAACGTAGAACTTGAGCGATTTTGTATCGTAGGCAAAATGCGACAATATGAATAAGAAACGCTGTTTAATTTTCTTTAGAAAGGTTTAGGTTCGAAGATCGTAGGTCAATTCTGTCCAGTTTTAATTTGGAAATGAGTAAATTGCCTGTAAGTTGAAAAAGCGATTTTTACGTGTTATCTTATGGGAAATAGAAATTATCTACTGGTTACGAACCCTGGTCTTTTTTGGAAATTTTGTTTGGCAAATGGCTTTTACTATAAGAATCAAACATTCCTACCTAATTTGAATCTTCTACACACTCAGAAAGTTTGTTAAAATAGCATTACAATCAGTCAGTGGGGCGGTATGGTGGCACGTGGTAGAAGCTATTGCAAACGGAGTAAGAGAAATATATAAGGTGGATCAGGTTGCACAGGTAATGATAACAGAGATAGAATCAGATTTCGTGTTATTAGAAAGCGGAGTGAGGAAGACCTGCCCAATTCTTTAAGGATTATCTAATATTTACCCTGAATAAATGGTTAAAGAGGAATAATATGATGCACATACCGGAATAAAAGTAGGTGGCCTAGTCAAATCATTCATATTTAATTAAAATAAATTATAAGTGAATAATTTAGAAAAGTACCTGCAGATACAAGTGGACTCGGAAAATAAAAAGGTGCAGGCATGCAAACTAATTGGATAAAAATACTTTTATGAATCTAATAAGACAAATGAATGCGTATGTGGTATTGCTATAAGACGTGAAACACTTTAATTGTGTAAGTAATTCAAGAACCAGCAATTTAAAAACGTACTTGCCTTAGGTATCTCCAGTAGCCACAACAAGTTTAGAAAATAGTTTTATAACCTTGTTGTGGCTATTGAAAATACCTAAGGCAAGTGCATTCTTAAATTGCTTGTTCCTGAATTTTTTTTAGGCTTAATACGAGCTCGATTGTTCCCTGTTGAATTATTTAGGTAGTGTTTCAACGCAGGGTGATAGGAGTACCTAAGAGATAAAGAACCCTATTCTCGCAAAAGAGGCTTTTATGTGACGACGAAAGTTGATGACATGAAGATTGGATGAAAACATTAAATAGAGGTTAATGAAAACGTTGATAGGGAGAGTAGCGTAATTTGTATGTGAGATGTGGACTTAGAGGAAAGAATATTAGCATATTAGAAGATCTTGAGATGTAGTTATGGAATAGATTGGAAAATATAGGTTGAACAGAGAGAAAACAAAGGAAAACTATTAAATAAAGTAGGATTAGAGAGGAACTTAATTACAGTAATAAATGAATGAAGAAATGGCCTGGTTAGATTCTCAGAAGAAACGGTCAGTAAAAATGAGTCGAAGATGATAGGATGCTAGAATAGAAAAAGAGGGGTGGAAAGAGAAAAGGAATACTCGATAATTTTAATGAGAGAAAGGAGTTCAGATAAGGGAAAATAGGTTGGGTGAGGTGCCCACCGTATGGTATAAGTAATAACGACGAGTGATGCTCGATGCGCGAGCGAACAGGTTGATTTGCTTACTTTCACGACAAAAGATTAAATCCAAAAGTTTCTTGTGCTACACTTTATTAATTGTTCAATTATCCCCGTAAGAGAGCAATCCAATGCCCATTAGAACAAACAAGAACTGTACTAGTCTTAAAGAAAAATATGGATATACAGGCAATTCTCGTTCAACGAACGACATGCGTTCCTGAAAAGCGTTCGTAAAACGGAAATTCTTTGAACGATCGTGATTTTCCGTTGACTTACCCGTTTAAAACTCCAGATACGTTCCAGACAAAAGATTTCTTATTCTAGAATTCGTAATTCTTAGCTATTAAAATGTCTGTCATAGCGACTACAATAATGGATTGACTAGAAAACCGAAGTAAAAACAATCGAATATAGAAGTATGTACAGTGCCACCTATTGTATGATACGAGAAAATTCAACTTTTGAATGAAAAACAGAATCTCCCAACACCGTCAATAAAGAATTAAAACCTCCTCGTGATTTAAACATGTCCAGGATAATAATTAACGAATTGTTGAACAGTTATGAGAAAAGGTTATTTCGATGATATTCAGATATAGAAAGCGAAAATGATTTGTAAAGTGCCTTTTAAGGAGAAAGATTAACGCAACAAATCTGATTTATCATGTGATTTCCCGGTGTGAATATAAACTTCATTACTCAGAATAAGTAATGAAATAACGCATAATCAAAGTCATGGATATTTTCTTCGAAAAGCATTTAAATTACTAATGGATGACCCAATTGGTAGAGAAAATGTTAGTTTTATTGATAAAAGAGATAGAGATAGGAGCTTTAAAATAAGCTATTCAATTTTACGTTACGGTGGTATTTTTCTTAGAATAATAACTGTAAACACACCAGGCGCATGGGACGGTACGACATAAAATATTCAGAGGACTTGAAAGGGCTTGAAAATTCGCTGAAAATGAGAAAAGAGATACATTTAAAAGGGGACTAAGAAAATTATTTCCAAAGTTTAAGACGGAGGAAAGAACGAAAATCTAGAGAAAGATGAGGCAAGGAAATGGTACTTTAATAATACGGAAATGATACGAAATTGGCGCAAGAAGATGAAAGCTACATATAGCAGGCGAGAATGAATTTCTTAAGAAGCGTTCATTTGCGATGTGAGGCACGAGGATATGAGAGGAACGGTTGAGTGAGGATGAGGAATGGGAGGAGAAATGCGTTGTGGGAGGCGAGGATCTCGTCAGAAGGGAAGGATTCGGACGAAGAAGGATAGTGTCAAGGAGTTGGAGGGAGTGCAGTGGAACAAAGGAATAAAAAGACGGAGGCATCTGCAAAGGCGATGTAAGTGGATTCCGTAATGGCGAACAAGATTAATCGTCTCAGAATGATATTATATGAAATCGATATTGGGAAACATAAGGAAAAACTGTTACGGATAAAAATAAACAGCAAAATATACATTTCACAAACTTTCTAATATACGTAGGGATATACGCTTGGTCGACTGTGTACGGTTATAAAAGAAGAACGCATTTTAATCAAAGTTAACCGTAGTTTAGAGTATATTTTAATGCCACTGTACGATAAATAGTATTTTGGGACATATGGCGTAGTATTATTGGTGACGTCAGGCTGTACGATTAGATGGATTTTAATCAAAATCCTTATAGTCATTTTTGAGTAAAACGAATTTAGTTTCAAAATATCCTGGAATAAAGTACCTTTAATTGTTGTGCAATATCGTTCATCTCTTCAGTGTCTATTTTGAATGATATTATCCACAATTATGAGATATCATTCGATTTAGCTTAACTGTTTAGGCTGTAGTAAGATTTTGAGTGGATCGCGGCGGAAGCGTTGACGTCATAGACGTAAGGTAGCTTAGCGTAAATTGTAATGTCACTGGAGGACATAGTGATTATTAGAAAAATATGGCTTACGTAGTATAATTTGTGACATCAAGCTCTACAGTTGAATTAAATTTTAACAAAATTCTCTGGAGCCATTTTTGAGTAAATCAATTTTTTCTAAAAATTGCCAAGAATAAATTACCCTTTATTTTTGTGCAATATCATTTTTATGAATAAAGGGCCTGCAAAAGATGATATATTGCATAAATACGAGATATCATTCGATTTTATATACGCGTTTGTGCTTTATAACCGCGAACAGACCGACAGACGGACAGCATGGCGAAAACCACTTTTATGGACTCGGGGACACCTAAAACCTGAATTTCCATCAAAATCTCGAAGTCGATTTTTTTCACGATTACAATACTTTCTCTATATACTACGTATATATGAATGTTATAAAGTTGGCATTATTTAAAAAATAATAAAACAATTACAAATTAATAAAATATAACGATTTTTATATCTATTAATTTTTTTAAAATAATAATATATCATTAAATATAGTTTACACTTGAAATCAAAACTTTTCGATAAACAATTAACAGCCTGAAGTTAAAATATAAATGTGACTTCTGTTGGATAGCTAATTTTAAGTGAGGTTAAATTGGCGCTGTTTGAAATAACATCAGCACGGGTAGCCGGAAGGCATTATTTACGATTTCATCATCATAACGATCACAAATTAATCAAACAAGTCGTCCATCTCGCCAACGCCAGAAATTACGCGAAACGAAAGAGGCACCGAAAAAACTAACCGGCGATGTTCATATTGCAGAAGCCATAAAGCGTATTCAGAAAAATGAGCGTTTCTTCATTTGAAAAAATAATATTTTTCAATAATTCCGGCAGATGGAAAAAATATTACCAACGCTTTATAACACGAACATGGGCAGGACTGCAAACTAATTCGTGGAGTTCAATTTCAGAAGCAGAATCTCTCACGCTTCCCCATGAATAAATTTTTATTGCTTCTTCGACCAGGCATACACATGTGTGTACAGATGTTTACATCCACTCAAGGTATATGTTAAAACGGAATGAATGGACGTCATTTCAAGGCGCAAATCGATTTGAAAACTCGAGCTTCTTCAATGGAACGAGAAGTTTCCTAACTCCGAAGAATACTCGAGAACCTGAATGGGTGGAAAGGACGAAGGAAACGAGAGGAGAAAGAGGAAAGCAGAAGTTGTTTTTTTTTAAAGGGCGAATCGAAAAAATAAAAGAGATGCCAGAAAAGAGGCACGCATTCAAACGCCGAATTCAAACTTGGAAATCGTTTGAGATGGGCTGACAGGGAGTAAACAGGGAGAGAAAGAGAGGGAAGGAGGAGAGAGTGGAAAAACGCAAGTGGGAGAAGGGAATGGGAAGCGATATATCTCCATGGAAAGTTAGTGACGATTCGAAATAGGAAAAAAGAGGACGGAAGAGGAGAGAGTAACGGAGAGATAGATGGAAGAAGATGCGGAGGAGGACTAGGGAGGAAATCATTATTCCGGAACGAGAGAGGAAGTTTTGACTTATTGTTAGTTTTTTCCGACTGCGTGCAAATATGCATAAGGATGCAGTAATGAATCGGGAGAAATTTTTCAGGTAAAAGTGTAGGAGAAAGGATCCAGCCAGTCAGGCATTGAAAAGGGGAATAACGTTGTTAAGAGTTCGAGAAGATTGCGGAGGAGAGAGGCCGTGCAGAGATGTTTTCTTTAAGACATTAAAATATATAAATATTGTGATATCGGAGAGAGGTTTGTACTGTTCTAAGATAAAAAGAATATAGATTCTAATTCTTATCACCGAATTATGATTTTCTTGAAATTATACTAAGACAGCGTTTTTGCGTTTTAAATCGCATTTTATCGGATTATTGCCGAACTCGGCTTGAGCATAGACGAGTGAACAAATGGGTTATTTTCTTTTCCGCTCGACTACTCTTCAGCAATGGACAGTTGATACAGACATATCAGCTTATAAACAGTAGCATTTATTAAATTCCTTTATTTAAAGAAATAAATGCAAAATATGTCATAAAGAGATTTTGACATTCTTTTTAGTATTTTAAATCTTATAGCGCTCTATTTATTTTGTTTCCAATTTTTCTCTATCACTGATAGATTACGAATTACAAGTGGTATGTATGGAATGAGAATTCCTTGTAATGACTAACACACACTGAAAAATTTCCTGACAATATATATATATATATATATATATATATATATATATATTAGTAATCAATTCGGGACGTTAATTTTGGAAAACCAGCCTGCATTAGTCCTGGTTTGGACTTCTTGTTTAATTGTAGTTTGACAGTAGAATTGCCGTAGCGACCGATGCAAACACAATCTGTGACAGCTAACAGTTAAGGAAATTTTTCAACAAAAATCTTTTAAAAACTATAGATTCTAAAAACATTTTTTGAGATTCGTACAGTTTAGGAGTTTGTTTTTAAAGGACTTTTCTTTAAATAATTTCCTTAACTGTAAATTTTCAATTTTTCAACGTAGTCTCCTTTCTCTCATATAAAACCTGTGATGTTATGCTTGAGATTATCTCGAATTTTTATCTCCAATGCTATGAGTCGGAATAATGTAATAATTTTTGTAACAAAATTTTTTCTCTATCCGAATATTTTTTTTAACTGATACCTTCCGGATCATATAAGAGCCAAAGAGAGAGAAAATATTATAATTAATTGCTGCTTAAAGGATGCCGCTTAACGAGATACGAGTATAAGTTTTATTCAAGTGCTTATGTAAAGAGAAAGTTCAAGTGCAGTTAAAACTCATGATACGGCTATAAATTTAAATATGAATGATTCGTTTAATTTAATGAAAATCCGCCCAGCGGTTCAGGAGATGAAAATTGCGATAGACGATAGACAGGCAAGACGTGCCCATAATGCGTTCCGTTGCCAAGCATTTCCCTGGTAAAGAACGCCTAAAAATAGAAAACCACATCAAACGCCAAATCATGATTGTAGGAAAAATTAAAATTTGAATAAGGATCAGAAAACCTAATTAAATAATTGAATTTTTGGAGTTAAATTGATTCATCAATAAAAGAAAAAAGGGTGTATGGAAAATGTACGAAAGTATTTAAGAAACCTAGATAGAATACGGAGGAAAACTGTCGGAAAACAAGCACAAGAAGTCTATTGGACAAAGCAAG
Source organism: Tanypteryx hageni (assembly GCA_028673005.1). Classification (NCBI taxonomy): domain Eukaryota; kingdom Metazoa; phylum Arthropoda; class Insecta; order Odonata; family Petaluridae; genus Tanypteryx; species Tanypteryx hageni. The sequence continues at coordinate 125,069,762 of CM054116.1, read as the reverse complement.
GAAAAGAGAAATAAAACGAAGGTAATTACTGAGAGATGTAGGAGAGAGGAGATACAAACATTAGGAAACTAATAGCCACTTCAGAATTCCACGCCAGGTGGCATTAGTACATCTCTTGAATAGAGATAGTTACATCGGTTTCACCTTAAAATTAGGTCAATAATTCAGGCGTATGGCCTCAAAAAATAACCCTGTATTTCTACGGGTTGAAGGATTTTGTAAGTTGATCCTCTGATGACAATTACGCTAGAGATGAAAACTGGAAATGGAGGTTAAATTTATTGGATAGAGGACTAATTAATGAACAAGTTCATAACATTTACATATCCCCTCTTCAGTAAATCACGGGATTTTTTAAATAGAGTTGCCAATAGATTTGCTGGTTAGGATTTTAATTTCATATATTGCTTCTGTTTTCCATTCTGGTTGGAAATATCACAATAATACCAATGACTAGTATTGTCCCATTGTATGGTCATTATACAGAATTTGTTTGCCCGATGCAGTTGTATATAACAGTGTATGCAGATCGGAAGAAGGAATTAAAAAAGTATTTTTTCAGGGAATATTAATTATTTAAGAAATATAATTAAAAAACCTTAATAATTTTTTTGAAATTATATTAATCGGATCATATTATAAAGTCTCCATTAAAATAACTTTCCATTTTGCTTCTCGTTTCTTCATTTCAGGGTATAAAATGCGATTTAATTATTTTCTATCTATCCATCTCCCCCACCCCATTTCCAATTTAAAAGCATCACACCATTTAAAATAGGGGTTCCTAAACTCCACTGAAGGAAGGTTCCACTTTGTGGAAAGATTCCATAATAGAAATAAGTAAGAGTAAGAATTTAATCGACCGGTTTAGTCTATTACAGCATCATCAGCTGATGATCTGGTGATGCTGTAATAGGCGAAACAGATCGATAAAATTATTGTTCAGTGGAAATTGCAATAATTGTTTTATTTCGATTGGGGGTTCCTAAAGTTTGGCCCACGGGACAACTGCGGCCCGCGAACTTACTCCCTGTGGCCCGCGACAAATGTTATAGTGAATATTTTGTATATTTATAATTCAATGACCAAACTACCCCCCGTGAGTCGCATCTGGCCCGCCATTATTTTAACAATTAAAGAACACAATGAAAATTAAAATATAAATTTTTAAAAACAGTTTATTTAGTCTTAGCTCTACTATTCCCATAATAGATACATTGAAAACAAATCAAGTATTATTGTCCCACAACTAAACCCTTTAGTTTCCTTAAATTATTCTCCATCTCTATTTTCGATTGGGTGGCCTGTGAAGAGAGCCGAAGTGGGCTGTTTCCCGCGACGAATACAGAAATGGGTTATGTGGCTATCAAGACCAAAAGTTTGGCCACCACTGATTTAAAAAAATCGGACTTGTTTCCATTGTAACATAATTTCTCAATGTTTAAAACATTAAATATTCCAGTTCTTTCCAGCATCAAAAGAATTTTTAAGCTGATTCGGAATGTATTCGGATCATCTCTTCAAAAAACATTCTAAGTTCTTTCGTCTGTAAAACTGTCCAAGTCTCATGCTCGTATCATAATTATAACCAATTTAAATAAGTATGGAAAGATGTACTCCATTTCTGAGTACACAGGGTTTCCAAATTCGTTCTTTAAGATCGACAAATTTTAGTAAAACTGCACAAAGCCAAATTTCATCAAATACGTCCTGCGGTTACCGGGTCGAAACAGTTATGTTGTAAACTACATGTAGGTCTTCATGTCAAGTGATCGTAATTATTGTCCGATTTTAAACAAAATATGAATCGTTCGGTCAATTTTATTAAAACTCCCCAATACCAAATGTCATCAAAATACGTCCTGCAGTTCACGAGTTGAAACGGAGGTACTTTGTAAACTACATGTAGGTCTTCACGTAAAGTGGTCGTAATTTTTGTCCAATTTTAACCAAAATTGAAATTGGTCCACAAAATTTACTAAAACCCCTCAATACCAAATTTGATCAAAATACGTCCAATGGTTCCCGACTTTTAACATGCGGACGGACGAACGGTCGGAAACGATCCATATTCGTTTATTTTGTGCATTTCTTGCAAATAACGCATACAAAGCAATGCCGACGCAATGTATTCATTATGGGAAAATTTCCCTTAAAAAAGTAATTATTTCATAACTATTCCGTTTTCAGATTTTTCCTTGTACTCTCACGTTTATATTTGCATAGCTGCCAAGGTTCTAATTCTCACCTATTCCGGATATACCACTTCCACAACGGCGTGAAGCACTCGCACACGCATGCAGTTACACTACAAAATGAACATATGTATAGGATTAGCGTCTTTACTTTTTTTAGAGATATATTGTTCACTGAGTCGGTTAAAAGGGATGGACTAATAATATTACAGCATTTTAAATGTTTACCTGTAATTCATCTCTTTTTAAGTGCATAAAAAGTCGATAATGGCCTTCAAGATAAAAAGCTACTAAATGATATGTGGTTCTACGGTTATATTTTGTGTGTTTGGAAAGAAAAATCTGTATATTCTACTGCGCGGATTTTAGAAAACTGGATGAGATTGAGATAATGGGAGAGAGACAGATGGAGAGATAATGTTGTATATGGAGATAAAGGGATAAGAGAGAAGCGCGGAGTAAGTGGCTCCCTCAAATAGCAGCAATAATGCTAAATCACACTCAACGGGAATTTCCAGTAACCGTGCCATACCCCGAAGGCCTTCTTTACGAGGAAAATCGTCCCGAAAAATATGTCCGAAATCGTTGATATACATATAATTCGCATTCAAATTATGCTAATAGTTTAAAACACTTTACCGCCAGGTGTCTTCCAGCAAAATTCAGTCAAATATTCCTCCAGCCGGAACGGAGTGAAATGAATCTTTGTTGGAAGTGTAATGCCCTTCCTTGATGGAACAAACAAAATGAAAACAGAGAGAACGTGGTGGAAGAGGGAAAAGGACGTACTCTCAAGGTAGAGATAGCGGGGGGAGGAAATTATCCTGAGAAGAGGTGGTTTTGGAAAGAGACAAAGAGAGAGAGAGAGAGAGAGCAGTTCGGAGAAATGGTGAAGTGGGAATCCACGGGACGGGAAGGGCGCTTTTGGAAAGTCTGATAGCCGAGTCGGAATAAGGGGTTTTAAGGGACCTAAGCAACGGGGAATGTAGATTTCAGAGTGAGAGATAAGGGAGAGGGAGGAAGGCAGGTAGGGGAGGGAATTGGATATGAGTTCGGGACGTGAGGGGGTCACTTGGACCTGACAGATTAAGTAATTACGAAAACCTCACCGAGGAAAGGGAGTAGGCAGGAGGGAGGGAGGGAAGGAAGGAAGTAGGAAGGGAAAAGGAAGGAGGAAAGAGAGAGGAGGGGTATGATTTAGCTTAAATCTGAGAAGTTGTCTGGGGAGCAGAGGGACCATGGAAGGACCGGTGGGCGAAATTATAAAAAAGGTGAGAGCATCATTTTTTCAGAGCAGTTTTAAGGGATTATAGAGTGTGCAGGAGAAGGGACGGCGTGGAAATTGGGTTTGCAGCAGTGAAAGACGTAGGTAGGTGGGGAAGTAGGATGTGCGAGAGAGGAGTGGGGAAGGGAGGGGAAGGGGAGGGGGAAGAGGGAGGGAGATGGAAGGGGAGGGAGAAGGGGAAAGGGGGATGTGGGAGGGAGAAGGGGAAGGGGAGGTGAAAGGGGGTTGTGGAAGGGGGAGGGGAGGGAGAGGGGGTGGGAGGGGGAAGGGAGGGGGAAGTGAGATGGAAGCGGAGAGAGAATGGGGGTGGTGCGGGAGGGTCCAGGGTCTTTTTGTATCCCAACGAGAGAGAGAGAGGGAATGCCAAGAAAGTAGTTCCAAGAAATCAGAAATTTTGTATTTGGCCGTGCTCGACAATATTCTCTGAAGAACCTGCTCTCCTATCCCTCTCTACCCTCGTCCTTTCTTGCCCACTTTCTCTCTCTCTCCTCCTTTCGCATCCTTTCCCTCTCCCTCGCTCTCTTGCCCTCCGAGTCCGAATTCTGAGTAAAAGATTTTCTGGTTTTTCCCTCTCGGCTCCGTCTCAAAAACTCCATGGCGGCGCTTTATTTTTTCATGTGGGTATTAAGGTTAACTGGGCGCCGAGTTCTTCTTCTTTGAGAGGAATTTCTTCTTAATTGCATGAAAGGATGAAAATTTCTGAAGCATACGGTGCGTATTGACCCGGAAAAAGGCTTTGGGGACTAATTTAAGGGGTTTTACCCGGACCCAAAATCAATTACGCAGAATTACAGATTTCACTTTTCGTTGTAAAGGGTGAGACAAGAACTGCGGAAATTTTCCATGTTTATGTAAAACGTCTTTTTAATATGGGACAGGATGTATGTATGTCTCCAAACTACTTGTGCGCGGTATAGGATATGTAATACAGGTTAAAAGGTTTCAAATATTCCAATTTCCAAGAACTAGGACATAATGCTTCCGATTTTTCAAGTATGTTAATTTTTTCATACTCCAGTGAAGGGGAAAAGCTGCGTTTGCAGATGCAAAAATTAAAACGTTAAATTCCCGTATTTTCACAAATACGGGTCTATTTTCCTTAGTCAATACCATCATCCACAAAACTCTAGCTAAAGAGCTAGGGATCGATATGAATTCGAACCAACACGAGACAATATGTCCTTCAGCTCAGCATAGGATCTCACAATTCGTCAGTCCCTTGATTGTGGCTTGGTTAATGAGTTCCTTTCCCGTCCTTACTTCCCATATCGCTCCCCTCCATCCGCCCCTCAACAACACCCCTTGAACCACCACTCTCCTCCTTTCTTAATTCAATTATTTGTTTCTCTTGCCTCTCTCCTTTTCCTCTTCTCCTCGCTTTGGACACTCGTTGTTGACTCAACTACCTCTTCCGCATACAAATATCAACCGTTGTGTATTTAACGCTCCAGGCCAGCGCCCTTCGGATTCACCAAGGTCCATTGTCAATCATAATAATGCCCGCCTAAATTTTGCCATAAGATTACGAGGTTTATATTCCTTTCCTTGTGTAAATTGCTCGAGTTTTCTTTGCTATTATCTCTGTTCAAATAGCAATGGATATAAAGATATTTTCTCCACAATTAAATGGACTTTCCTAAAGTTAAACGTCAACATCATAATTCTGCGTATTCTTCCGGAGTAGCAAATGAACCCTTTACCCTTTAGCGACCCTTGTGAAGTTTTATAAGCGTTACGGTCATTGTTTTTTCGAAGCGCACCTCAGAAGTAGCGTGCAGGTTAAAGCTGAACAGATACTTCTTCTTATATTTTTCATGGGTTCACTTATTTGCGTCTACGTGTGTACGTGCAACGCTGGCATCGGAAATTTTTTTAAATGCGAGCGCGTTTCAATTTTGTTTCATGATTAGAAAACTGTCCTCTTGTTACCTAGAAGTATTGTGGAACACCACGGAAGTCCAAACAATACGTGAATCGAGCCTTTAAATTACTTCAGCACTCATACGTGGCACAAGCTTTTATCGATGCAAACAACATTTGCTGAACGTTTATGTGGCAATTATCTAATAGAAACGTTTTTAAAAAATAACATACCCCATAATGATCACTAAATATTTCACCCTCAGAGAAAAATTACTAAATTAAGTTTAATCATATACCTATTACAGTAATAACGCCTCCAACTCGTTGTGTTTCATGAAAGAAAATATCTTTACTGCCCATTACACTCTAATCTTCATCCACCACAGGAATTCAGGGTACAAGTTTTCCCCATTTCCGCCCCATCACTTTTTCCCTTTTTTCTGCACATTGCTCCTCCAAACCATTTCCTCCAATCCAACAAATAGACACCTTCTGCTATATTTTCGCTCTTTAACCCTGCAGTGGTAACGTTGGGTCTGACAGACCCAACGCCGTCTGTTTTTGTATTTTTGAACTAGATCGGTTTGAGTTGCAACATTCTCCATTAGAGTACCTTCCTATCAAATACTCATGAGACGGTCATGGGACGGCACGTGCCCCAGCTTTTAGTTTATCAACAGCTGTCAAAGGGTGAAATGTTATTTGGGTCTGACAGACCCTACGTTACCACTCGTGAAAGTTTTTTCTTGTGATGACTTCTACGTCTTCCAAGAAATTCTTTGATCTGAGTAAAGAGGAAGAAATGAGAGAAGTAGACTGGACAATATGGTACCTATACGACAATTATTTGAAGCGTTTGTTGCAAAATGTTCGAAGTCGTACTCTGTACTCTCTAATTCTTGACGAAATTCTTCCAGCATTCCGCGATAGGTGTCCCTTTAAAGTATACGTGACGAATAAACCAAGCCGATATGGAATAAAAATGTATGCCTTGGTTGATGCTAGAATGAATTGTACTTTGAATTTGGAAATATATGCTGGAAACCAGCCGTCGGAAGTTTTAAAAGTAAGCCATGAACCGGACGATGTTGTAGAACGAATGTGCAGGCGTGTGTACAATACAGGAAGAAACTTCACTGTGGACAACTGGTTTACCAGTTATTAAATAGTGAAAAAATGATAAAAGACTATAATTTAACTGTTATAGGAACTGTAAAGAGTAATAAGGCCGAGTTGCCTACTGAATTCACAAATCCTAAAAATCATAATATTTGCACAAGTTTGTCTGGGTTTCAAGAAGACATGACGCTAGTTTCCTACATTCCAAAAAAGAATAAGGTTGTTAACCAAAATTAGTCACAGAAACGGGGGACAACAAAAAACCGGAGATTATCACATTCTACAATGATACCAAAGGAGGCGTATATGTGGTGGATGCCAAGTGCGCTGACTACAATGTGTCAAGAAATTCAAGAAGGTGGCGTTTGACTATTTTTTTCACTTTGTTGAATATTGGTGCCATAAATGCACACCTAATATTCAAAGCAAACAACAATTCAGTTGAAGAGCGGAGAATTTTTATAAAAAAACTTGGTAAGAATTCATTTTTATTTTTTGAATTGATATTTCCGGAGGTTAATGTGTGTGTCAAGGCATTAGGTTGAATTTTATTTAAGAAAAAGATTTAATTGAAGAATACTTAAAGAATAGATCGACGAACATGTATTTATCTAAAGATGTGAGGCTGCTTGTTCAAAAGTATTCAGGCTACCAAGTTCAGTAACATCCACCAGTGCAGCCAAATAAGAGAGGAAGATGCATTCATTGTAAAGACTCTAAATCAAAGTATTACTGCCAAAAGTGTTTGAAGTATATCTGCCTTAAAAATGCATCAATGATGTGATGTGATTGCATTGATAACAACTAAATTTCTGTGCCATTTTTTTAAACTCATATCGCAAATTTTTGGAATTTTTAATTAAGATCTGTTTTGAAAGCATATTTTTTGTTTTTTTTAGAGAAAATTTTATATTAGATATATAGTATGTATTGAAGTATAACAAACAGCAAATTTCATGCTGTATTCTCTAACGCTTCATTTTTTACAAGCTATTGTTACCTGGGTCCCTTGGACCCAACGTTACCACTGGCGGGATTAAATCTCACGTTACCACTGACGGGTTAATACCACTTGCCGATACATGCGTTGTTTAACTTCTTAGGAGTCTATCCGAACAAAGAAAACTCTTTAAAGTATATCTTAAAGCCAGCACACACAGTATAGTGTATCTACGTAAAATAAATAAGATGCTCGCGGTTTTTGTAAATAAGGAATTTTACCGTTGCTAGAGGCTATATAATTGGCGTGGAATGAGTTGTGAATAAAGTGTGGATTCCTTCAATGGTATTGGGGCTTTCCTGAGAAATATATTGCAATTGGCGACGAAAAACCATTCGGATATTTAAGGATTTACATTTGTTAATGCCATCATTAGATGTTTTTATCCCTTAACTACTCGCGTCGGGTCAAAATGACCCATGTTTCTTCTTGTTCAGTTGATATTATTTTTTCTGCCCGGTTTATATGGCGGTACCTCTAATGTAATCTCTTCCTGTGTGTAACTCTTTCCCTCAACGTGGTTTTCGAGGTCATTTTGACACACTGTCACATAGTAACTTGCAATTTGACCCGACGCGAGTAGCAGAGTTTCCGTCTGCAACATTGTATATTATGGAATAGCGGGGGGAGTCATCGAAGTTTTTCTCTCGTCACCCTGACTATAAAAATAGTTATAGTTACAATAGCAGACCATACATTTCGTCCAGACGCAGGTTTTCTATAATTCGAAGCTCTCTAAGCAGACGCGACCAGCAGTGTTTCATTCTGATAAGCTTTTTTGTTATATGTTACAAATGTTATAAGAGCTCTTATGTTCGATCAAGCTTAGTAGGACTTATATTATGTAATAACATGAATATTTATTATTTAACAACACAACAAATGAAGTGATTACATTTTTTGGATACTGGGTCAAATTGACCCGACGCGAGTAGTTACGTAACTTTTTGCCACGCGAGTAGTTAAGGGTTAAAGGATATATTTAGTGGTCCCGATGGAAGCGTGAATTTGAACTATTTTTGGAAGCAAAAACTTTTCAGATACTAAGAACATGGGCGTCTGCTTGGGGAGACGCAGGAGGGGGAGGAGCATTTGTCGCCTCTGGATCAATCCTGTGTCAAGGGAAAACCACAGTTGATGTCTGGATAAGTAAAGGGATTGACGCGGTATTTTTCTGAGGTCAGGCAAGCAAGTAGGGACCCCTAAAATATGCTGGAAACCAATCACTAAAATATTAAGCCCGCCAAACCCGACTGCGTGAGCTTGCCTATTTCCTTGCCCATCTAGAAAAGTTTCATCGGACGCCCATGACTAAGAAAAAAAACACTGTTTTTACATTGTGGAATTATTAAACTACATAAAATCTATGTATTTTCTCTAGCACAATAATCATAGAACGAAAAATATGAATGGGCATACGCTAATACAGTAACATCTATAGATGACGAAAAATTTAGAGAAATAGAGAAAAATGTTCAGGTTGATGCTATTTTCATTGACTTCAAGAAGTCATTTGATATGATTCTCCATCGAAAATTAATAGCAAAGCTCGTTAAATATAGTGTCAACCTGAGAAGTTTGAATTGGGTGAGAGACTTCCTCGGGAATAGATAATAGATAGTGACCATCGATGGAATGAACTTGTCCTTCGTTCAAATCGCGTCAAGTGTTCCTCAGAGAAATGTATTTGGCCCTCTACTATTCCTAAATTATGTAAATGTACGGTAGTAAATAGAAAAATTAGACTTTTAGCAGATGACACCATCATATACACTATGTATAGGGAGATACTCAACCGAGATGACCATCAGCCGCGGCAGGAAGATTTAAAAGCCATATCGGCGTGATGTAAGGAATGGAAAATTGAAATTAATCAAAATAAATGTGCCGAAGTATCGTTCTGGAGAAGTATGAATAGGGAAATAGGTTTCGAGTATGAAATCGGTAGAAAGAATATTCAAGCAGCTGAGCATGTAAAATATTTATGAGTTACCATTTGTCATTACCTTCCGTGGAACATGCACATTTGTCATGTTATAGATGCAGCTAACAAGAAACTGCCGTTCATAAGCAGAATAGTGTGGAATAGTACAGAGAAAGTACGCGAAGCGTGTTATTTTGACTAGTTAGACCGCAGGTGGAATATGTCTCCAGTATATGGGATCCGTATGAGAAAGGCCATATAAATCAGTTAGAAAGATTTAGAGATTTAAACAAGAAAACTCGCGCCTACAAAAACTACTTAACGAGGCAAATTTAGAGCAGCCAGATTCGTTAAACAAAAGCACAAACATATGGAAAGCGTCACGTCATTATTGAAGGACTTAAAATCGAGATCTCTGGATGAACGTAGAAAGTGCTCAATATTAAGGCTTCTAGAGAAATACAGATCAGTATGTCTAGCAAAGGATGTAGTGGGAATAATTGAGCTCCAATGTGCATAGGTAGAAACGATTATGGCGATAAGATACGTAAGATCGATTGCAGGATGGAGCGTTACAGAGGCTCATTCTTTCGGAGCACAATACGAGACCACAACAGGAGAGACAAATCTGCGAGTAATAACTGTTGGGTAGGCCTCGGCGCATTGCACCTTCTGCAACCCAACAGTTTAGTGAATTGCAGAGTAACATGTAGATGTATATGACGAATGGTTAGGTGACCAAATAATTGAACATTTTAGTTCTCATGTGTTACAAATAGAACTTTTACCAAAAGTACCTGAGCATTTTCAGGAAATCATAGGCAAAGTAAAAAGTATGGAAGCTGTAAAAATATATACTTCCATATACATACTAAAGGTTTAGAATAATTATAAGTCGATATTAACTGGTTCGCATAGACGCATAAAGGCAAATCAGTCATCATCGTACTGGTAAACTATTGATTTCTTAACGACACCGTTATAAATGTGGGAAGCAAGATCATATCAGAGTGATATAAAATTGCCCGGCATTAGACAACAGTTGCAATAAGTCCAATTACCTAAGACATTTATTAAAAACCAATGTTAGAAATCGGTCGGGCGTTAAACGATACCAACAGAAGATAAACGAAATAGAACAACTTTTCATAACATATTGATTTAATCTTAGTGATTAGTGTTTTTAAATAGGAAAATATTTGTCAGAGAAGGATAGTACCATCGTACCTTGACAAGTTGAGGGCAACGATATGAATATGATGAGTGAGTTGCTAATTGCTGTGTCATTCACTTGAAAAAGTGGAAGTACTTAAAAGTAAAAAGTTGAATGGGGTTTGGTAATATATATGTTATTGAGTAGTCAGTTATACCAAGACAGGAAGGGGACACTAGAGTTAGCAAACAGGGATCATCAAAAAGTGAGGCAAAGAAGCAGGGCTTGAGGTTTAAGATTTTGTGATCAGGAATCGACAAAGACACTAAGAGGGCTGTCCGCACCTGCCATAGTTGTCAGATGGTGGGTAATTCTCTATCCGCAAGAATGAAATTACCAGAAATTCTTGAGATGAAGAGATCATCGATTTAATGGGTTCTTTGAGATCTGGAGACAGTTTAATGGATGTGATGAACTACTACAGTAGATTTAAGTAAAAATCATGAAAACTATAACAGCAAAGGAAACAGTAAACACTCTCACTCAAATTTTTGCAAGGTATGGGTTACCACAATCTATAGTTGTTGACAAAGGGAAAATTTTACAAGTGGGATTTATGTAAAATTTTCTGAGTATTTATTGCACACTTCCATTTTTACCGTAAGCAAATAAGGTTGAAGAGCGCCTGAATCGCTAAATTCTTAAAGTTATATGGATTGCTCATGCAAGTGTCCAAGTAAGAAGCCATGAACTATAAACAGCCGATGAACGCGGTGAACTACGGAAAAACATGCAGCAAACAGTCGAACACCGCGAAATCCTTCGCACCAAATTATAACATATCTATTTCAATGCAAAGTGGCACTTCATAGCGTCACAGGAATTGCTCAAGCAGAACCATTCTTTTAATGGAGAATAAGATATGAGATTCCCACTCTGAATGGCGTCAGAATGCTAGTAAAGGATATGAGCAAGACAAGAGCAATAAGTGGGAAGGGACGCAGTATGCTCATAAAAGATGATAAGGAACAGATGTGGATTTAGTTGTCGGTGATCAAGTCTCAAGGAAGAGAGAAGTAAGATAGTGCAGGATAGCACAAAATTTCCATGCGGTTCTATGCATAGCTGCGGAGAAGAGAGGGCCTGACATACCCATGGATCTCCAGGAGTTAAGCATGCTAGGCATTGGTTATTTCTTAAGCAATATGAAGAAAGCATGGTCGGTCGACTTTAGAGTAACACCACAAGAAAGCATAATATAAGTCAAACATCTCCATGCAACTCAGATGTGGCAATAGAATGAGTAGAGGATGGAGAGGAGATAAGGAAGAGAACAAGTCAGTGATAACCAGCCACTCCTATAAAATTCCAAGATTATATTCGTTATTTAAAAGAATAATGGATCAAGAAATTGCAGCTGTTAATTCTTAGTAAATTAAAATTTACATTGTTATTTCATTATTTAATTGTGTAAAGAGAAATTCTTTTGACTCACACTAATATTTATTTATGTTATCGAAATCATAAAGTAAAATTAAAATTTTAGGGTAATTTTGTAGCCTCTCAGAATTCATTTGTTAAATAGCGTTCTACTATTTAGCAAAGCAGGCAGAATTGTAATATTCTTACCTGATGAATGTCATGAGGGTTGCAGCGTATCGATTTAAAATAAATAAGGTATTTATAATTCCCATAAATAAGGTATTTCACCTTTGGTGGAGGTTACACAGTTGGTGTGTAATGAGTTAAAAATAAATTGTGGATTCTTTTAATGGTATTGCATTTGTCCTGAGAAATGTATCATACGCAGGCTGCGTTACCGGCAATTAATTTTCTCTATTTTTTCTCGAAAAACTCGCCAAATATGATCCTCTGCCCTCAAAACATTACCCTCTCTATCCCAGATTTAAAGAAAGGTCCCAACCATTAAGAAAAAGGAAGAGCCGACGGGTAGACGATATTCCTTCTAAAAAAATTCAGATTCATCACTTTCCAGAAAGTCTTGTATATCCCGCCTGAAATTGCCCCTATCTCTAATTTGGTTTTAACTCGTCTTCGTGGGACTCATTTCATACAAACTATCAAATCTCTTCCCTAAACATTTTTCTTTACCAGAATAAACTTTATAAATTGTGTGTGGATGTCAAAGAGCCCATAAATGAGCTATCAGGCATTGGAGGGGGAGAATTTTGATGCGATGGTTGCGGGGCTTCGTTCATCAAAGAAACTTGAAAAGCTCCGAGAATGAGACCGGTTGATATTGTAAACCGTGTATAGGATTTAGAGACTCCGATTTTCCAATTCGCAAAGTATCTTTAGGAAGGAAACTCTTATAGTTCTTCCCAGGTTACCCCAATTTAAATCTGCATGCTGTTGACTGGATGTATTGCAACGATTGGAAATAATTAATTTTTATTTCAAAGAATCATTTTTACTTTCTCCATACGCAGTATAGGGGAAATTATTGTCTTCGTGAAAAAAATCGATTTCGAGGTTTCAACGGAAATACACGTTTTGAGGTCTCCTGAACACGTTTCGACCATTTTCTCGATGATGTCTGTGTTACGTGATAGCTTTTTTGTGGGTGCTCTAACTAATAAACTATTAATCAGGTCAATGCGAAATTTTATATTTAACATTTTTATAAAAGTCAGAATACTAGATTAGTTTTTGGTAAAAATCGGTCAACCGAAAGTGGGTGTTTACTCTTGTCACTTATCCGTTATTATAAAATATTTGCTTTAATATTTGATAAATGTAAAAATGTATTGGAATAAGCGTTGTAGGAAATTTTATTTTCTACAGCCTTTGTTTGAAACATTTTCCCATATAATGCATTGTTTAAGAGATATCTTGTATTATTAGCTGCCATCACCACGCCACATACCGACAATTGTTAACAATTGACGCTTAGTTACGTCTAAGTGGCGCTCCTTTTTATTTTCTTAATTGTTGGAGCTTTGTGGCTATATCCAATTTCAGAAGGCTATGGTTTGAGTTTATTTCTGTTCTTCCTCAAGTCTAAAATTTTCTCGCAGTTTCTTAAAATATTTATTATTATGTAACCTGATAAAAGGTAACCAATCTCCAAATGCCGTACTATGGCATTTAGAGATTTGTTATATTTTATCATTGTATGTGTGCCGTGGAGCCCATTCCCATATATGTTATATAATCTATTTGGAATTTTTAGAAAAATTACAGGTAAGGAAAAAGTCATGTGGTGACAACATCAGATTTTACTTTATCATATACGCAGTGTATTGAGAAAGTATTGATATCGTGAAAAAATTCGACTTCGAGATTTTCATGGAAATACACGTTTTAGGTGTCCCTGAGCCCATAAAAGTGGTTTTCGCCATGCTGTCTATCTGTCTGTTGGTTTGTTCTCTATTCTAGGGTCCAAACGCGTGCATAAATTCGAATGATATTTCGTATTTATGCAATATATCATCTTTTGTAGACCCTTTTTTCATAAAATGATACTGCACAAAAATTAAGGATAGTTTGATTTACTCAAAAATGGCTGCAAAGAATTTGATTAAAATCAATCCAATTGTAGAGCCTGATATCACAAATAATACTAACTAAGCCATATATCTCTTAAAATTACTAAATGGCGTCCAGTGGCATTAAAATGTACGCTAAGCGACCTTACCCAAGCCCTATGACGTCACGCCTCCGCCGCGATCCAATCAAACCCTTACTACAACCTTACTGTTAAACTAAATCGAATGACATATCATATTTGTGGATAATATCATTCATAAAAGACATTCTGAAGATATGAATGATATTGCTCAACAATTAACGGTACTATATTCTGGGATATTTTGAAACCAAATTCGATTCACTCAAAAATGGCTATAAGGATTTTGATTAAAATCCATACAATCGTTCAGCCTGATGTCACTAATAATAGTTACTAAGCCAAAAAATTACTAAATATCGACCAGTGAAAATAAAATATACACCAAACTACGGTTAACTTTGATTTATAAGCGTTTTTTATAAACGTACACAGTCGGCCAAACGTATATACGTATATGAGAAAGTTTGTGCAATGAATATTGCGCCGTTTATTTTACTGGTGAGTTTGTGTTCCACAGCCTCTGCTTCTAATATCTGCGTAATTTTAATTTTGTCTCGGATGTCTGTCTCTATCAGTTTTTCCCTTTTTTCAAGCCGTTACTCAAAATAATCAACCAACTTTCCTCCGCGGATCGTCAACTCCCCCATCTTCTTTCTCCCTTTGAATTTATTGGTAAAATTACTCTTGACATCTAAGGATGCTACGAGTGTAGCTAAGTCGGCCGTTTATAATTAAATCTGAAAAGATGGTAATTACTTATATCTACCATGATAATGATTACGATTACCAAATTTCATAAATTTCAACCTAAACAAACAGAAATTCATCCAACTTTTTACTTCTATGATCGATTATGGATATCCTCCAAGTTGCACCTGTAACAATAAACTACGCATACGTTTTGCAGTGGCATCGTGGATTTTATTCTCCATACTAAAATTTCATCTTATTACGCAGACAAAATCACGTAAAATTATGAAAAGATATTTAGTTTTGACAAAGGCAGGTGTCCCCAAACTACGGCCCGCGAAAGGGTTTTATCCGGCCCGCGGAACTTTATTAAACATAAAATCAGTGTTCCCAATTTAAAAATGTGCGCATTGTTCGCATTAGATTTTTTCTTACATTTATTCACGTTTACTCACAGTCATATATGCTTGTATGCTTAGGTAATTATAGATTAAAATATTTTAAATTTTGAAACGTTTATTATTTTGATCCGGCCCGCCTAGCATTTTAGATATTCCTATGTGGCCCTCCTCTCAAAATGTTTGGGGACCCCTGGACTAAGGTATACAAGAAGTAAAAAGGAATTGACTGAGATATCTCATACGCGTGGATATTAATGCGACACAGATTCGATTACGCACCTATCGAAATTGACTTCTTGGTTACAATATCAGATCATAACGTGAGAGGCATCGGCAGAACTACAATTTATGATTCCGACCTGTCGCGATGATCTCCACTATCGATCTGAACACATTTTGGTTTACGATAGCGGCGTATACCCACCCGATATCCATTTCGCGGCGAAAAAACGAGCTTCGTCTGATCCGTGTAGCGAACGTCCTTCTCGCGTCATATTTCTCTGGATTTTCATATGGACTCCAGATTCTCGCGAGGAATTGGGAAACTGGACGAGGGAATAACATTTGGTATCGTCGACGGAATTGGCGGGCAACGTTTATTTGAAACGCACAGAGACCAAATACAGAAGTCGATTAACATAATTTACTTGGTTATGTGTAAGGTGTAATGCTCGACTGTGGCGCCGCTCTTAAAGAGCCGTTATCCAAGAGCGGAAAAATCTAGAACTATTTATCACTGACTGTAATACTATTTTTAGTAAACTTTCTGAGTATGTAGAAGATTGATATTTGGTAGGAATGTTTAATTCTTATAGTAAAAGCCATTTAAGAAAAAAAAATCCCAAAAAAGACTACAGTAGGTAATTTATATTTCCTATATGATAACACGTAAAAAAAAATAATTTAGCGACGTGCATGCTTTCATTCTTTTGTTTATAAAAATTAGATAAATCGATCTTCAAACCGGAACTGTTTTAAAGGAAAATTGACCAGCTTTTTAATCTTACCGCTGATTGTCTCCCTCAGTCCGTAAACGATCGTAACATATAATTCATCATCGTCAAAAGTATTTTAACAAGTTAAAATACCATTTGGCCATGGTTGTACTATAACCTTCCTATACTTTCTGAAAACAGGGTATAAAATTAAGAAAAAGGCTCCTTTTCAAATGAAAACTTCATTTGGCGCACAATAACCTGTCTTGACCTTAACAACCAAACCAAATAAGCATAAATGTAAGGAGGGATACAAATTATTGAAATCGACAATTATTTCCTACGTTTTGGAATAACGATATGTCGTAATATATTCATTCCAACTTAAAAAACACCGATGATGGTTTAGGAAAAAATTATTTTCTCTCTCTGAGGATGTTATGGTAGAATGAAACCGCACACCGCCGAAGAAATTATAACGAGGCAATGGATCCGTTGACGGGTATCTCGCAAATGGCGAAAGTTTTCCAAAATCCATTTGGCGAAGCGGGCTTCCGCTGTTTATGATTGGGTAAACGCTGTAAAACGTCGGGTTTTAATGAAGCGTCGTGATTCGGTAACTTCATTAAAACGAAATTCAATATCTCCCCATGGAGTGCCTCAATTTCCCCTCAACCCTCTCCATTCACATCATTTCTTCCCTTCCTCCCTCTCTTCTTCCCATCTCTCTCTCCCCTCCATCTTTCTCCTCTACCTTCCCCTCCCTCTCTCCCCTCCCCCCACTATCTTTTCCCCCCTTCCCCTCTATCTCTCCCCTCCCCCGCTATCTCTCCACTCCCCCTCTATCTCTCCCCTCCCCTTCTATATTTCCCCTCCCCCTCTATCTCTCCCCTCCCCTTCTATCTCTCCCCTCCCCTTCTATCTCTCCCCTCCCCCTCTATCTCTCCCCTCCCCCTATATCTCTCCCCTCCCCCTCTATCTCTCCCCTCCCCTTCTATCTCTTCCCTCCCCCTCTATCTCTCCCCTTCTCCTCTATCTCTTCCCTCCCCTTCTATCTTTCCCCATCCCCTCTATCTCTCCCCTCCCCCTCTATCTCTCCTATCCCCTTCTATCTCTCCCCTCCCCTTCTATCTCTTCCCTCCCCCTCTATCTCTCCCCTTCTCCTCTATCTCTTCCCTCCCCTTCTATCTTTCCCCACCCCCTCTATCTCTCCCCTCCCCCTCTATCTCTCCTATCCCCTTCTATCTCTCCCCTTCCCTTCTATCTCTCCCCTCCCCCTCTATCTCTCCCCTCCCCCTATATCTCTGCCCTTCCCCTCTCTCTCCCCCCCCCCCTTCTATCTCTCCCCTCCCCCTCCCTCTTTCCCCTCCCCTCTATCTCTCCCCTCCCCCTCTATCTCTCCCCTCCCCTTCTATCTCTTCCCTCCCCCTCTATCTCTCCCCTTCTCCTCTATCTCTTCCCTCCCCTTCTATATTTCCCCCTCCCCTCTATCTCTCCCCTCCCCTTCTATCTCTCCCCTCCCCTTCTATCTCTCCCCTCCCCCTCTATCTCTCCCCTCCCCCTATATCTCTCCCCTCCCCCTCTATCTCTCCCCTCCCCTTCTATCTCTTCCCTCCCCCTCTATCTCTCCCCTTCTCCTCTATCTCTTCCCTCCCCTTCTATCTTTCCCCATCCCCTCTATCTCTCCCCTCCCCCTCTATCTCTCCTATCCCCTTCTATCTCTCCCCTCCCCCTCTATCTCTCCCCTCCCCCTATATCTCTGCCCTCCCCCTCTCTCTCCCCTCCCCTTCTATCTCTCCCCTCCCCCTCCCTCTTTTCCCTCCTACTCTATCTCTCCCCCTCCCCCTTTATCTCTCCCCTCCCCTTCTATCTCTCCCCTTCCCCTCTATCTCTCCCCTCCCCCTATATCTCTGCCCTCCCCTCTCTCTCCCCTCCCCTTCTATCTCTCCCCTCCCCCTCCCTCTTTTCCCTCTTACTCTATCTCTCCCCTCCCCCTCCCTCTTTTCCCTCCCCTCTATCTATCCCCTCCCCCACTATCTTTCCCCTTTCCCTCTATCTCTCTCCTCCCCTTCTATCTCTCCCCTCCCCCTCTATCTCTCCCCTCCCCCTCCCTCTTTCCCCCTCTTAGCGCATCTCTATTTTCCTTACGTCTCTCCATCTCTCTCTTTCTCTCTCTACATATATCACTCCAAACTACATTCTGACCTTGTTATAAGCTGAGCGGCCGAAAAAATAAGGAAAGAGAGGGAATTCAAGTGAGAGAGGGAGAGAGAATGAGGTGGAAGGGCGTTGAGGAGGATGAGAAGAAAAACGAGAAAATCGAGAGATTGAATCACTTGAGCGATGGTCGGATCTTTTGCCATCGATTTTACCGCTGTTTGCACAAAAGAACGAAAGAAAATGTTATGAATTCTTTTCGTAAAATTCGCGTTTTACTCATTTTCGACTCGTCGATTCGTTCGGATTCGTGCCTACTTTTACTTCGCACGACGTCACGCTGCAAAACGGACGTAACATCGGGGAATTTTAAAATTCAGATCGATATAAAGTAAAAGGACACCATCTTCAAAGAATTACGATTCTTTCCATTAAGTTGGCAACCTGAAAAAGAGAAATGACTCAAATACAGTAATAGCGCTCTCTATTTTTATTTTATTCTGAAATCTAATTCAACGAAGGCTCAATGGAACGACTAAGGAGTTCAAATTTCATTTCCATAATCGCCACGTCAAAGTTTAATATAACCCAAGCGCGTCGTACAATTTATGTATGTTATTTAAACAAAGTTCTCAATTATAACACGATGAAAAGGCTCGGAGGGCGCGATGCACATAGATGAAAGAAAGCGCTTGATCGAAACTTTCTAAAACAACTAGGTCTCCTATATAAAATAGTATGTATATGTAAGAGTAAATGCTTCTTATTCCCAACTCTATAAGCCAAAAAAATAACTGTTTTTTCGGATAGATATTTTAATAGTATAAGGAAAAAGTTCGTTTGATGCTTTCACTAAAGTAGCAGCCATGTGAGAATGACTTGATCCTAGTTATGTCATTTTAGTCTTTCTCTATCAAATAAATTCTAAACGATCAATGTAATCGAATACCGTCTAGGAGCAAAGCACCGGATAAATGACACAGGCGAACAGCGGGACAGATATATACAGGCGGACGCACAGGAACGCAGAAAGCAAACGTAATAAGAGCGTACTCTTTTAAGAAACGCGCCTGTAATCGGCGAACACTAATGCATCGAAGGCGTTTTTGTTTGTAGGGGGGGGGGAGAAGAGCACCAATTACACGCCATATTCGTTCCCTCGAGAAAAGGGCAGCGTTCCAGAGATCTCTTTGAGAGACGAAAAAGGCTCACCGAAAGGAATATATATATATATATATATATATATATATATATATAATTCTTTTGTTTATCGTTCGGAAAGGTAGACGCTTGCCATTTGAGCCTACATTTACGTGTTCAGGCAGCTGCGCATCCTCCCAACGACAGGGAGTCGCCTTTTCCATTCATCGTGGAATGTTTTTTCACATTTGAGCTCGCATGGGCGAAGTCGAGTCTGATCGTACGAGGGTCCAAATGAACGAGAGAGAGACAGAGAAAAGAACATGAAAAATTCATGAAACAGTAAAACGACATTTTTCATCCCGGGCGAAATGAGTCCTGACCCTCTTTTCTATCATTTTTCTCTTCCCCATTCTTCTTTCCCACTCCTACTCCATATCTTCTTTCCCTCCACCGCCCTTTCTCATGTTCTTCTTTTCTCCACCCACTCTCTTCCCATACACCCCTTCTATTTTTCCCTCCCTTCTTTTCCTCTTCTCTTTTTCTCCCCGCCCCCCTCCTATCCACACTCTATCTTTTCTTTCAGGTTGTCACAAGAATGCGCTTATTAGGCATAAATTTATAATTTTATTTTATTTATTTTTCCTGTATCATAATGACGATGTAATCTCCCAGGCATACCTTACCCTACAATCCCTGTTCCCCTCTCACCCCCCTCCCTCATATGGATATAAATGTATGTACATATGTTTGTATTTATGAATGTTTTTTTTCTCTGTTTCTCATATTATTGATTTTTTTCTTTTCCTTCCCCTGAACTATTTAGGAATTTTCGCAGTTTTTTACACCTCTCTTCTCTTCGTAGGTGTTTTCCGCAGTGGGAATTTTTCTGTGTTAAAACATAACCGATACACAGTTTTTTATGACCCACAAAACTAACATTCTTTGGTAATGCTCTGTTATCTACTAACAAATATATTAACTTGTAATTAATTTGTATTTTGTTAAAATCTGTATGTAATTAACTCCTCTTATTTCGTAAATATTGTAATTACTTATATGACGAAAGGGTTAAATGTAAGAAGGGACTACATAGTCTCAATTTCGCCCTAATAAAGTCGTTTGTCTGTCTGTCTATCCTATATTCTTTTCCGCGGCATTTATGACTTTATTTTTTGTTTTAAAAAAACTCATATGACGTCGAAAGTTGTTGCTCCAGAAATTTATTTTTAAATTCGTTAACATTGTACTGAATTCCAGCCGTCGGCTCTTGGTTTTATTCAAGGAAATTTAAGTACAAGATTATTATAGTAACTTATGACGTAACAGATTTTCTTCAGATTTTTATTGCGCAGTTACATTGTGTGATACGTCATGTTTGCCGGAATTATGCAGCTACGCCCAAAACGTGGGCTTATAATTTCCAAATTTAATTGCCACAAAAATGTTTGACCCGAAGCAATATGGGAATGCTTAAAAACTTCTTTAAAATTAATATATTTATCGCAACTCTTTACCTGTGGATAAATTTCTACTGCTAGAAGCAAGGCAACATTTTTCATGTATACTTTAGGGCAGGGGTGCGTAAACTGCGACCCGCGGGCCACATGCGGCCCGCGAGGGAATTTTATGTGGCCCGCGATGCCATTATGAAAGTGAACCGTAATATAAAATAGAGATAATTTCATATTTGTAGTTGAAATTAATGCCGGAAAACCTTCTCCAGTGATGTTATGGGGATAACATATTATTTATTATTGATTTTCACTAACAGGATCCCTCGCATTACCTCACATTACTTACGATGTGAACCCTAACGTGGCCCGCCGAAGCATTTTCATCTGTTTATGCGGCCCGCCTAAGAAGCTGCAACTGTTAATGCGGCCCGCCACGTAAAAAGTTTGCCCACCCCTGCTATAGGGTGTACTGATGGCTCGATAAATGCTGGCTATATTTCTTTAAAACCGCTTGATGCTCAATTTTGGGTCATTACCGTAAGTTTCCTACCAAAAGGTTGTTTCTTTCACCTACCCCCTTATCCGACTACCTGCCATTTACCAATGGTTGGGCCTAAAAAACAGAAAGGGCTATTCTAGAATTTAGAACCTCCACTATTATTGATGAAGCAAATATTCTCTCGATTTAAATTAAACATCAATATTAAAGAGAAAAATTAACACTCAGAATGACGGAACTGATATGGGTTTAATTGTATTAGTATGAATTTTCATGAAGTCGTAAAGCATACTCATTCAATTCGCATGAATTTATGAAATTCAAATATGCACTCAGCTGTTATCCGAACAACCTTTTGACAGTGAAAATACCAAAAACTATCCTTAACTTAAATGCGTTGTAATTGTTTGTAATTAGTAAAAGGATTTCTTGTATTTTAATGTAATTATTCGCTATTGACGTTAGGATGTAAATTTCTTAACACAGTAGTTTTAACATTGTTCTTGACGATCAGCTCAACTTTATCTTCAAATCACAGAATAACTGTTGCAAACACAAAATTATTTGAAAATCGATAATAGTATTTAATGGATCCTTTGGCTTTTATAAATAACGTTTCCTAAAATGACTCATTATATCCTGAAATAATGGCGGTAATGAAAAAACGTAATGATCAAAAAGGTCTATTTGGATTGATCTGTTACAAATGACACGGATAAAAAATATTAGAAAATCAAAGAGTACGTAGTGGAAATACATTGTTTCTTATAATTACAGTATCTCCATATTCTCTTACTTATTATGAAAGTGTTAAGCTAAATGAGTAGTTACTTTTTTATTCATTACTAATTCTTATTATCTGAACTATAGTAAAAAAATCACTAAATAATGTTGTTATACATGTGGACTTGGAGGAGAATACTGAAGAAAAAATGGACAGATAGGATAAAAAACGAAGAAGTGCTACGAAGAGTAGTAGAGAAGAGAATGATTATTCAGACTATTAGAAAGAGGAAGGCAAACTGGGTTGGGCATTATTTGAGGAGAGAGAGTATGATTAAAGACGTGTTAGAAGAAAAACTAGATGGAAAAAGGGGAAGAGGTAGGAAAAGGTTTAAGCTGATAGACAATTTGAAAGGGAAAGAGAGCTATCAAGATATAAAGAGGGGAGCGGAAAATAGGAGTATATGGAGAACCAGGTTTAATCCTGAATAATCACGGATCTGTCTACGGACAGACTACCTAGGATGACATGTTAAGAAAAAACTCGAATTTGCCATTTATTAAATATATTATGATAAAAGCCATAGATAGATAATGTACGTATAAACACCAACGTTTAAGAAATTTAAATATAACATTTCGTTTCCTGCAAAGCTGTGGTCGTCATTAGTCTACAAGATTAAAATTAGCAGTCAAGTAAGGAAAATGTTCTAAATGCCCAATTCAATTCATCAATGTTCTCAAAGAAATTAAGATACGACAGGAGTGACACGAAAACGAACACACCAGACCCATAAAACCGACCCAGACATTCGTTCTAAGCAAAGAATCCCAATTTAAAGGAAATTCCCAGTCACTGCGCCTCCAAAAAGGAAAAAGAATTCAGACTAGGTTATCCTTGAAATGAATAATTGGTATGGCGTTTATTTCATACGGAACAGTAATTAAAACGGAATTGGAAATGCCTATTATAAAAGGATTTATAAAGTCTTATCTGAGGATAAGGTTTGAAAATGAGTCAGAGGCGCTTAGAGGGAGTCTAGAAGAGTCGAGGGAGACAGATAATGGAATAGAAATGGAGGGGGGGGGGTTAAGAAGATCGGAAGAGATGTGAGAGAGAGAGAGGGAGGCAAAGAGGAAAAATGAGGGAGGATGCCAGGGAGGAGTGGAAAAGTGGAACGAGATGGGCGAAGAGTAGCTATGGGGTTCCAGAACGGAAAGGGGAGAAAGAGAGACAAGAGGATAAGCGGTCGCTATGGTAACGGGAGGAATGCGTGAACCTTTCGGGTGTCAACTCCATTTATGAGAAAAGGTGGGACAACGCCCAGCAGTTTGAGAAGAAGAAGAGTCTCTGAAGAGTGCTAGAGCAGTTTGAGCGAAAGAAGGAGAGAAAGATAACGGAAAGGGAGGAGAAGATGGATGGCGAGAGAGAAGTACATGATAGAAGGAAGACGGATTAGAAAGAGAGAGAGATCTATCTACAGGATAGCGATTCACAACGAAAAGGGAAAGAGAGAGAGAGCACTCGGTAGACGCTATATAGGCTTATGCAACAAATTGGACGAAGGAAAAACACGAGATCCGAGATAAAGACAGAGTGGACGCGATAAAAAATACAACAGGGAAAATGGGACGAATCGCGTCGTGGAAGAGTAACATAATGTGGAGAGAATGGTAGGGAGGGAGAGTAACGACACTAAAAGCGAGTGAAGGAGTGGTATGACGATTTCATGGGTAGATTTCGTCGACGAAAACAAACAGAATGGCGATCGTGCTTGGAATGAAAGGGGCTGATATCCAAACGATTTTAGGGATAATAAGTGAGGAGGGAGGGATGACTCATCATAGAAGTCGTAGAGAGATAGATTAAAACAGTAGAAGCGCACGAAAATTTTAGCTGCGGCTGCTTTTCAGGCAAACTTAGTAATTCTTGCAAAAAATTATCACGCTCTGAAATGAAATCATAACTTTAATCATGAAATTCATCGCACACCGGTTGAATTAATGCATCACGGATCTAACAAACGCTGTATCACGGTTTACGGATCCGAGGTAACCTAGCAAACCAACCTTTGTGTAGCTGTCGTACGTGCTCGGGAGACCGTGATCGTTGGCGTGGTTACTACAGATCCATAAACCAAAAGTGCGTGGGGTTTGCTCGCATGATGCGAGATAGTATTTCTTTGTGATTTTAAACAAATATTTAATTATGAATTAAATTTAAGAGACCCAAACACTTAACAAAATTCGAGAGATAATGAGGAACATAATATACGTATGTTCAACTTGTTAGCGATAGAAACAGTTGGTCGCATTCTCGCAATATAAATAACCATTTCGAATCCTTACCTGGGTACGAATAATTGTGCTTTTGTCACAAAGAAGCTCTTTTATTTGAATAAAAATACGATTTTCATAAGAAAATATATATTTTAAAATGTACATTCTGAAAAAAGTCAATGATGAGTTCCAAAACAACACAAACATCGAAATTTTACCATTTTTGCTTAAATATTATGAGATCTGCGATAAGTTTAATGAAACTCATGCGTATATTTATCATATCTTCTAAAAAATAATCAGTTTTATAAAACCTAAATTAAGAAATTTATATAAATAAATGTTTTTATCAAAATTATACTTAGTGGACTAGTGCTGCTTTGGAATTCATAACTTCAATTACTGTTGATACAGTGAATTCAAAAGGTGAACCATCGATGGGAGTCTCATGTAAAAATCCATATAACCAGGAAAAGATTACAAAAGTAAGTAAAACTCAGTCTGCTATGCATCGTAGTGATTGGATATAGGAAATTTTTCGGCATGCGAGGAAAAGAAGTAAAAAGGATGAGAAGGGTGGAAAGATAGATAGATATAGGTATATATTTGGGTGAGACTAAGACTAGACAGCCTCTTCTTCCATCTAACCCATAGGATAAAAGTGAGCCAAAAAGAACAAAACACAAAAAAAAGTATTTGAGAGCAGGAAAAAGTCTGCGTTGAAAAAGAAGACAGGAAGAGAGATAGGAAGATATATAGAGAGAGAGAGATTCAGAGTTTAAGATATGGATTTTAATTCATAAAAAGAAACAAGAGAGCGGGAGAGACTGAAATTTTGATGAAAATGTACGAGGTGGAAAAACTGAGAAAGGAGGGAGAGGAGAGATGGAGGGGGTTAGGAGGAAAGTTTGATGGAAGAGGGAGAGAACAGATGGTTGGATGAGAGGAAGAAACGATGATTGGAGGGAGAGAGAATATCAAATAGTTTTGAGAGTTGCGATTAAAATGTAAAAAGTAAGTGAAATCGGAAGAGAGGGTGCTTGAATATTTGAGTGAACACGCAAAAATATTAATTGAGAAAAATGGATATTCATAACCGCGCTCCTCAGATTCCTTTGCCATATCAGAGAAAAAACATCCGTATATAAGTTACAGTTGAAAATCTGGGAGAAAATAATAATACAAACATTATTGAAAGGAAAAAATAAATGAAGTTTGAAATTCCGAAAAAGATATTAATTTCTGTTTGTGAATGTAAATACCTTCACGGATGAACTCATTAAGCAATTGCGAAAAAAATACTTCAGTTTAAATTTTGATACACAAAGAAATGTGATAGCGATAAATGTCCGCTTGAAAATCTTTGTTTCATTTTTAGAGTGGACCTTCGACTTAATGTAATGTATTTAATTTTATTCTATGAAAAAAACTGGACGGAATAAATAAAAACGAAGATATTAATATTTCATTCGCATACTTGCATAAAAAAATAAAAAGGCGCTTTAAAATTTTAATTAAAATAAGGTGTTTTGGAAGCGTAATGTCCACTAATAGTCCAGCTGAAGAAAATTATCAGGAAATGAAGAAGGTTGTAGTGAATAGGGTGGCGAGAAGAGCCTGATATAAACTACAGTGTCCGCAAATTTTATGTAGAAATTTAAATTTTAATACAACCTAAACAAAAATATCTAAAATATTTATTTCAACACAAAGTACATCTCTAAAAGTTTAATTTAGGATATTATTACACAGAAATGCATGTGTATTGGCGGATCTGTTTACGGAGATACTTTTTCATGACACTATAAAAGTAGGGGAGAGAGGGAAAAGTAACGGGCGTTTGAAAGGGAAACGAAGAAAAAGTCTGTGTATAATATTTCTCCCAGAATGTTTCTCCTACTGAGTCCCAGAATTTCTCTTACATTAAGCAATGTATTTCTCCTCCATTTCCTTCTGCTTTTTCTTATAGCCAGCTAATTTTATAGGGAGAAGAAAACGCTCGCAGCTAGAACGTATTTAGGTAGTAATTTCTTTGTAAAAAACGCAAGTGTGTTGTGTTAACTAAATATTTAAAAAAATAAAGCCATTCAATGAATTCTTCGTAAAAAATTCTGCTATGACCGGGAATCGAACCCGGGTCTTTCACGGATGTCCTCCAGGAGGTATGTCGATAGGAGGCTGGTTGATACTAGCGTGGCTAGCCCGAACCCAACCAAGAAAAACACCCGCCTTCAGAAACGAGAAAAATTATCTGCTACGGTAGTTCAGTGGTAGAATATCCGCCCGGCAAGTGGAAGGTCCGTGTTCGATTCCCGGATATAGAAGAATTTTTTCGTTTCAAAAAATTCTCAAACAGCTTATGCCTATCTGCATAGGATCTTTAAATCATATTATTCCATCAATTTCCATTCTTCGTAAAGTAGAAAACGAAATATGAGAATCAAGCAAGAGTGAGCGATGCCGGATAAGGGTTAATATTATTATGAAAACAATAATCTTTCAATGAATCTAGGCCAAAAATTAACAGATATTTTTGCCACTCTAATGTTTTGATATGACGTTTAGAAGATTGTAAATGCAACATATTTATAGATAAATATGCGACTTTCCAGCAATTGATTTGAGTAGAGACATGCATGTAATTGATACCCACTAGCTGCCCCAAGAGAGTTTGAGTTGTTATTTAACATAAATTAATTAAATATATAACACCCTTAGAATTCATGATCACTCGTAAAAAATTGGTTAAATAAAAATAAATGCCATATTTAAAATCTACAATCCAACATTATTTAAATCGCGAATGCTTCTAGGTAGAAAACTCGGTAATATAATATTTCTACTTTTGCATTGTTAGAAATTTGCTACTTACAATGTATGTATGATATCGAAGAAATTTCTTTCCGGAAAACAGCACCATAAAAATAGCTTACAACGGATTAAACCTGAATAGCTATTTGGTTTGAAAGTCAAAATAGATAGAGGAATGAATTGCAAAGAAGTAAACGTCAATACTACGATTTGATCATTAAGGGATCAGAGTTTTCGGAGACAGAAAATGGATATGACACTGAATAAGAGGGTTAATATCTAACCGAGGCAGCTCTGATTAACATGAAGGACGCTTTTCGAGCCAAAATTCGATTTGAAATGAACACACAAATTAAATAATCAAAAATTAAAACAATTAACTTAAGATGAGTAAATTGTGGTAAAGACATTTACGGAGCGAGTAATGAATAAAAACATTTTCATGGAGAAGATGGTTCCGGCAAGACCCGAAAATATCGACTGGGAACTTGGAATAGTCGAAAGGAAAACGCCGGATTGTCTCCGACTCTCTTAATCTCCTTCCCAGGAGGCGAAAGGTTTCTATTCATCGTCTTTGTGCCAGCAGAACCGCCTTCGTCCCCTTATTTTTCTTTATCTCAAAAGTCTTAAGGAAAATACGCCCATTCCCGAAGCCAAGAAACTCTGGAGACAATGTTTGAGTTCGTTTCCATGACAACCATTCAGCAGTAATAATGGATTACGGAATGCTATCAACCCATCCTCTCATCATCTCTTTCTCTCCTCAAAACGTTGCGCCAGTTTTATTCGACCCTCACCCCCAAAAACCCCTCAAAAACTTTCCTCAAATATATATATATATATATATATATATATATATATATATATATATATATATATATATATATATAACAACTTACGGAAAAGGAAAGGTTAATTGGATATATGGATGTCAACAAGGTGTTGGGATGAGGAAACCCAGTGAACACTCACCAATCAGACGACTTCAGGTTGGCGAGGCACCGGAGATGTCGAAGCGACACACGTAAAAGAACACTAAAACATAGAAACAACACAAACGTAGAAGCTTTATCTCTCTCTGTAGCTGAAGAAGGAGTAGTTCCGAAAGCTTCTACGTTTGTGTTGTTTCTATGTTTTAGTGTTCTTTTACGTGTGTCGCTTCGACATCCCCGGTGCCTCGCCAACCTGAAGTCGTCTGATTGGTGAGTGTTCACTGGGTTTCCTCATCCCAACACCTTGTTGACATCCATATATATATATATATATATATATATATATATATATATATATATATATATATACACCCAGTGTCACCGCCATCAGTTCTCTCTCTGTAGCTGAAGAAGGAGTAGTTCCGAAAGCTTTACGTTTGTGATGTTTCTGTGTTTTTGTGTTATTTTACGTGTGTCGCTTCGACATCCCCGGGGCCTCGCCAACCTGAAGTCGTCTGATTGGTGAGTGCTCACTGGGTTTCCTCATCCCAACACCTTGTTGACATCCATATATCTATTTTACCTTTCCTTTTCCGTAAGTTGTTATATATATATATATATATATATATATATATATATATATATATATACACACACACACACACTAGCGTAATTGCCCGTCATATGTGACGGGTATGCGTGTATTAAGTGTTAAGTTAAAATTGAAATAATAATTAATGAAACCAACTTTTATATGCACTAAAAAGTAAACAATAAATATAAAATTCACATAATTGTGTGTTCTAGAGAGTTAAAATAGTTTTGGGCGAATAGAAATTGCTTGACAAAGAAATACATTACGCTATACAATTCTTATACGCCAAAAATTATTTTTTATCTTTGTAACATTTAATTTTGTATCTCTCTCTCCCTCTGTCTCTTTCCTTATCTCTCTCTCGTATTAAAGCATTCAACGCACGCATTCCTTACGCATCCTCCTATATAAACCAAATAACACCACAATAAGAAATATTATTATTAAAAATTCCTTCTCCCCCCTTATTTGGTGCACCAACAAACATATCATGTACTTTTAATGATTAATACTGCAAAAAATATATCAGAAATGATTCCAGGGAAATATTCAATATCTATCAAGTGATTTATTTTCTAATCAGTTTTAATCGACCAAATAAGAGAAAATTATTTAAAACATACCTCACTTGAGTTCAGTACTTGTAATATTTACGTTTATGTTCTTTTCTTCGCTGTGGATAATCCATCTTCCATGCACGCGTAAGGAATTAAATGTATTTTGTAATTATAGCAGATATTATTTACTTCAGTAACCAATAAGACAATTTTCGTCGATAACAATTAGGTAGCTATGCATGAATTTTTCAAATATGACGGGTGTGCGTGAATTAAGTGTTAAGTTAAAATTTAAATAATAATTAATGAAACCAACTTTAAAAAGTTAGCAATAAATATAAAATTCACATAATTGTGAATTCCTATCGGTTACCATGGCACTTAACGGAGATCTCATCAGACCGCACATTGCGATGCATACATTCACATTTATCAAAATTTAAATAATAAAGAGACAAACACAATTTAATGGCTTTTTAATTTAACGAATGCAGATTTCAATTCTTCATATTTACTAATATTTTTAAAAACTTTGAAGGCTTTAACACAATATAATGACTTTTTAATCTAATGCAAAAAATTTAAAATTTTCATATTTGCTAGTATATTAATAAACTTTAAAGAAGTTAAAACAAATTAAGGACCTGTAAATAATATGTTGCATTCAATCACATTCATCAAAATAAGAAGGCAAACAATTTAATGACTTTTTTGTGTATGTTTGTTGTGAGCTAAGAACTTGATATTTGGCTCCAGCATTGTTGTCTTTAGCTTCAATTGGTCTTCCAGGTGAGTGATTGTCATCTGTGATCTCAGACACGTCCTAATTTGAGCCATATGTGAAAATGTTGATTCACAACAATAGGTTGTGCCAAAACAAGAGAATAAACGACGACCATATTGACGCAGCATTCTTCCATATTTCAAAGCGTTCCTTTTTACTGTCGAATAGAGGCTTCATAATGTTATCTTCTGAGCGCTCAATCAGCTCCATCTGCAAATCCTCAGGTGCATTCGAGACATCAACCAGATGTGGCTGAAATGCTAACCTCAGTGTGGCACCATGTTTCTCAAAATCTTTAAATCTGTTATTGTATTATCTAATCAAGTAGTCTAAAACACCTATTCATATTCCAATTTTGCAAGTTTTTATTCATATCTTGTTTACCAATTACCTTTGCCAGTTTAGAAAAATGCTCGGCTGAAACAACTGATCTGATAAGGCCAATTTTGGAACAATTCAACTTCTTCCGAAATGACTGAATTTGCTGCAACATTTCATGTATGAATTTAGTTTTACCTTGTATTCAAATGATTTTGTATTTACATTAAATCACACAAAAATGAAACATTTCTGCAGAAATCTTTTTCAAAATTTTATAAGGTTCATTCCGTTCTTTGAAAAAGCTCGTGACTTGTTTTCGCAAAGTTAAAAGATTTTCTAGTACTTGACCTTGTGACAACCAGCTCACTTAATGGTTTGGAAGATCTACACTAAATGTTTCATCGTCATATTGAAGCATGGTGCGAAACTGGCGATGGCGTGAAGCATTTGCTCGAATGTAGTTCACAATACCAATAACTATACGTAATGTGTCATTTAAAACAAGATTTGGCACAAAGATTCTGTTGATGCAAAATACATATCTTTTGTTTGTTCTTTCTGTAACTTTAATACTAAAATCATATATGAGTTTGAGAATGCTTAGAAAAGTATGCAAAAAGCCGCACTGAGTATCACAAAAGGCCTCCGGTTCCCCACCCATGTTATATATTCTTATTTATTTTTTTGTTGTACATAGTTACCATGTGATAAAATATATGCTGAATTCTGATTATGGTTCGGCATATATAAATTGATATACTTTATCATTTGTTAAAATTAAATAGCGATTAAAATTAAACAGATTAAACTTCTTACTTATTTAGCGCATTGTTTCAAGAGATATAAGATTAAACTTCCTCAAGATATAATTGGATTTTCGGAAGCCAATGAGATTCTTCAGATTGCGTTACCAACAAAATTTGCTTATTATATATATATATATATATATATATATATATATATATATATATATATATATATATATATACACACACCTATCTCTCCACTCCGCCGTGGAATAAACGCACGCGATCTCTCTTACATTTCTCCTTCATCCATATTCCTCGTTACGCAATCTCTCTCTTTCACGCACGACCTCCATTACCAATCCTTCCTTTCGCTCAAGTTCCTCTCTATATTTGGTGCGCTCTCCTTCTGAATCCCACTTCTCTCCGCTTCAAAAATCTTCTTCCCCTTTCCCTCCAATTCTCTTAGACTTTCTCTCTGTCTCTCTTACCCGTTACCAATCTCCCCATTACCTCTCACCATCTCCGTCTACTTTATCTCCTTTCCCCATCTTTCTCTCTCTCATCTCCATTTCAACCCTTCACTTTCTCTCGCCTTCTCGGAAAGCTCTTGAAAAATAAAATCGCTTCCTTCAGCTCCCATCAGCGAAATGTCCCGAAGTAATGGAAAGCAGAATCCGCGAGGTGTACTCGTTGCTCGTTCGGCGATTCGTTCCGCGTTAAGAAAGCGGAGACGCCGCGAAAGAGGTATGGGAGATGACTATCGGAGGGAGGATGGGAGATGGGACGTGCGTTTCTGAAGGGAGGGAGCGGAGGCGGTGTTTGTGACAGGAGCCGGAAGAGGCGGGAAGCGGGCCGCCGGAGGGAAAGTGGAAGGAGTGGGGAATCTGCTTCCTCTGGAGAAAAGCACGGCCGAGTGTCGCAGTAGGATAACCAGGATTCAATCGAGTGGAATGCAAACCGTGAGGATTGACGTTTCTGAAATCGCCAATGGAAACACTCAGCCAGCGCAAAAAGATGATACTGATGGGAATCGGGAGAGAGAGAGAGGGAGAGAAGGGAGAAAGAGAGACAGAGAAAGGTAGAGAGACAGAGAAAGGGAGGGAGAGAGAAAAGGAGAGAGAGAGATGACGATCGTTTACAATGGATTCAATGGCTCCCGCTCTTCACTCACGGTTGTCAAAATCCTAATGTGCGGGAAAGTGATGCAAAACGATCGCTCTTTTTTCTCGTCGCGGACTTTTATTATTTATTTTCGAATATCAGTGGCTTCGTGCTTTACCATTTATATTATAATTTACACTAGTTCGTCTTCGCAAAATTGTTTAAAAATTCAACTAAACTTAATCTTTTTCAGGTCCACTGAACACGTTTTGAACATTTTCTCGATGATGTCTGTGTGTGACCGAAATTTTGTGGGTGCTCTCGTCTTACTAACGCTCCGCTCCTTTTTATTTTCTTAATTGCTGGAGCTTCCAATACCAGAAGCCTACAGTATGAGTTTATTTCTGTCCTTTGTAAAGACTGAATTTTTATCGCAGTTCCTTAAAATATTTATTATCATTTAAACTATTTGGAATTTTTAGAAATATTATAGGTATGGAGAAAGTCATGTGGTGGCCACATCGGATTTTTTCAAATAAAGTTCTATTCACAGAAACATTAAATGTGAGATGGTTTTTTGTGCCTTTAAATTTTGAATAGTATATGGAATGTATGTCGCCATCGATATTATCAACACTGGAGAAAAGTGAGAATATTTTGAAAAACTCGAGATAAACTAAAATATGCCTGGCATAAAAAGTTTTATTTTATCACTGGAGCATTTTCTCTTCAATTTAACTATGAACATTTCTTTTATTATGCAGTTAGGTACTTCTGTATAAGTCCTGATTTCAACAATCAATAAAATATAGTTTAAATGCAAAACCTACATTTCACGATAGGTCCAGGCTTACTCTGCAGCATATCGATTTCTTAATACAACTTCCATCGAAGTAACTTCTAAAAGCGAAGTTTAATGGAATCACAATTCTCTGAATTTTCATAATTGCTTTATATTTACAGGACATGCATATTTATCAAAAGATTCATTTCTATTTTTCTTTAGATTTTACGGTAGAAAATTTCAGAGAACGAAAGATCTCCCGATATTCATCTTCCAAACCGATTTGCTTATCCTTTAAAAACTGTATAAAAATACTCTCTCTTGCAGAGTGATTGCTAGAAATCCTCCGAAATTATCATCAGATGATTTCTAGAAGTCCTAGAAGGCTGAAACAATCGCTACCCTCTTCTGTCCCTACGCCTACGCAATGCCTCAATACGGAGGACGTTGATGATTCTCATCGCGATCTCGTTTTTATGATAGGCTAGTAATCCGTTCAAATTTTCCCATTTCCCTTTTTTTTCACGAAATTGAGAACGAAGCCGAACAAGTTTGAAAGTAAAAGATACTGCTCCCGATTCGATTTACTCACTTCCTCCTAGTTAAGCGTCAATTTTCCTTCGGCGAAAAGGCTTCCGATTTGGATTTCCTAGTTTATACACACGGAGTAAGAGAAAACTGGAAAAAAAAACTGAAATTATATTTCTATAGTCTCATCAAAAAACGACAAAATCTATTTGGAATGAGAGCATAAAAATGCTGACCTTTGGGTTGGAGTTTTAATAAAAAATACGAGTTAAGCGATTAGAAGGTATTTACTCTATTTTTATTCATTCTAATAATTCCTTAAAGTAAGCGCATTAAACGGATTTTTCGTATACATGCATCATGATAGAGTAGTATGATAATTTAACTGTTAGACAGTTATAACACGACGGCGAGTTCGGCTAAATTTAACAAACTATTGTGTAATAGAAGTATTTATTCCACAAAATGTTCACTGAATATGTATGCCTTAATATGAATGTACAGATAATACAAATTTACATTTGTAAAACCAATTGAATACATACTTTAGTAAGACGAATAGGAAGACGGATGCATTTGACGCTAATACAAGCAGACAATTTATTGTAGTTAAATATACCGACATTTAACAATTTAACCGCGATGATTGAATCCCATTAAGATTATTTTGATATCATTTTAAGAAACTCTTTCAAAGTATTACCTTAATTCAAGATTTTTTTATTGCCATTTCCCATGACGGTATCTCATATGAGCCTTATTTATAGTGCGTAATCTTCATGTCGTACCTTTCTTTCCATCTAAACTCTCTCTCCAAGGTCCTGATTAGGAAGGTTTAGCTAATAAATGCTGAAAAATGTAATACCAATGCAATAAGTTATTTTAACAAAGAACTATTAATATTAATATTGGTATTGATAGTGATATAACGCGGTGTTCTATAATGTGATACACAAAATGTGACCATAGTATTCTAGAACGCGGTCTGGGTTCACGTTTAGGAGATTTTCAAAGACCTATTTCTCCGATTTTAACTGAGAATTTCAGAGGCGGAACAATTTTGGCGCGCCAAGCCCACATGTGAATAGGATTAGCAACCGTCCTGATTTCGGTGAAATAATCCCGATTTGAAAAATAAAATCCTGTGTCTCGCGTCTTGTTAAGCGGGACAAGAAATATTCCTCTATTAGCAGTTTGTGGTATTTAAAAAAATAAATAAAAAATGGGGCAAGAAATTGTAAATGGATTAATTCATCAAAAAAATAATACATTATATTTAGTCACTCTTACACATGTAATTTTTGTCCGCGTGTTATTGACTACGTCCTAATCCGCGGTCGCGATCCTATTTTGAGTCTATAATTGGTCTGAAGATTTTATCATTTCCTTTTCGGCGACCACCCAGCGAAAATCCATAGCCAAGCTGCTCTTCAATGCGCCATTAGATGACATGGTGTGACATTGTGATACACCGGCCTGTCAGTTCGTCTTCAGTCCTGAGTCAAGCCGCGTAGCTCAGCGAATCCGCGCGCGTTATTAGTTGGAGAAGACAAGCGGTACGCTTATCAAAGAAGTTTCATATTAATTTAATATTAAATATACCGATTTGCCATATTATGCCGTTTTTACTAGATAATTCGGAGAATTAACATCGAAAAATAGCCAGACGTGTCTCGATTTCTTCGAGACTCATAGGTATCCTATAACGTGGTTTCCAATTATACGGTGTTTTCCGGGAATGTAACCCTCGCGTTATAGGAGAGACGAGTTAAATATACTATTTTATGTGGTTCTAGGTTAACCTAAGTACGTGAAACGCTGAGATTATTACATTTATAAATATTCGCTGGCGCAACTTTTGCGTTTTAATGAGTACAATATGAGATTTAAATCTCGTGATAAATGTAATTTTTAATAAAAATGAACAAAGATGGCTAATAGAGATGGGTTCGACAGACAAAAACTTTTTCATTGAATGATAAGAACGGAAATAATATAGTTAACTTGAATATATATTCCGCTATCATTATTGCTACCTCAAGAGAAACTTAAAATTTTCCTGGAGGTCTAAACGACAAATAAATGCTAATTTAAAATAAAGATCAAACCTTCCATAAAAAGCACTTGGAAAACGTGAATAATTTGGATACAAAATATTTGCGTTACTGTCAAAATTTTCTCATAGGTATGTTTGTTGCGATTCTCATTTATGTCATACCTAGGCTAATTAAAGTGATTCAAACGAAAAAGCAGCCCTATATATGCAAACATACTTATCGTGTTACAGTGATAGTTATTCAGATATCTTAACCAGTCACATGAAAAACATTGGCGGAGTCGAAAAACATTCGGTGGAGAATATAAATATGGAGATTTCAAGCAACGGAAGAGAAGACACAAAAGAACTTCCAGTGCAGATATATACATTCATTTTAAGTAAATCTGATTCAGCTGCATTCAGGGCGTTAGGTGGAAATGTCGTGAAAAAGAGCTCAGAATAAGGAAAATTTTGTATTTATTTTGTGGTATTTATCATGAAAGCTATACGTAAGTAACGTAAAATTTTATAAAAGCATTCCTATCCTTTATAAAAACAAAATTACTTTGAAGCAACTAGAAACGGCAAATGCTCGAGAGAGATAATGGGATTAAGTGGAACTCTAAATTTTAGGGTTGGCAAGCATCCAAACAAAGAGAGGAATTAAAAGCAATAATTGAGAGTGGAATTACAGTGGAGGATTTTGTAATCGGGATTCAATTTATCTTTCAATAGAATGTTCTAACGCTAGGTTTAATTATACTTCGATGGAATTTTCTATGCGAAATGTAACATAAACCCCGGCATCTTATGCCACCGGTGGTACATAAGGCGTTGTGAGACCAGAATTACGTTATTTTAGCAATAATGAAATCTCCAAGAGACTTTTATATCAGAACAAGGACATAATATCATAGAAATTTCTAATAAAAGGATACTTACTTTATTTTAGTAAAATATATGGAACGGAAAGCATTACGAATTACTATTCATCTTCATAGCAAGCTAATTAAAAACAATGTTGATAAAACTTGCTCATTAGCCGAGACAAATAAGACTATGTGGTGTCAAAAATACAGGAAGAATCTAAAAAGTTGCTATCTAGGACTGTTACTTTTCCCATATATTGAATGTAATGCTGAGATGCACTTACTCTTTTTCGCAATATACAAGTTAATTTTAAATTAATTCTTGAAGAACCATCGAAAATATTATGAAACAATTTACAGCAAAATCATTTGTCTTTAGATTTTGTTCGTATTCCGATTAGTAAAATCTCTCTGTTTTTCTCAAAGAAATATGTTTCTTGCATATAAATAAGAAATGTTTGCTTTTTCAAGTGTAAAATTTTCTATGCATTCTGGGAATCTTCTCTGATGCACTTGGAACTTTTAGCCCCCCGCTTTTGTCTATTCTTATTACGGTTTAGACACATCTATGTCACCTCTTCAATGATTTTTCAATACTTGCTCTTATTGTCAGTTCAATTTTAGACAAGCAAATCCCCGTTAATTAACTCGATTTCTAAAGTAATATTTCATCTGGTTTGAAACAATGCTCTTCCTCGCAGTGATATACATTTAATAGATTTTTGTTCTCTCTCTCTCTTTAGATTATACGATGTGGCAACAATAGGTAGCGACCACGCTCCCAGCCGGACTGTGTCGCAATGATCGTTGTGCGTACCCTTTATACTGCTTCCTAAAAGGCAACGATGCCGAATAAAGAGTCCAGCTAATTTTTAAAAGCATTGGATCTAAAATCTTTAATACTGTGGACTTGATCTGCTCTACTTCATTGCATGGATGGAGAATTTTCAAGAACGCCGAATAAACCTTTGGGGAGTAAGGATCAGGAAAACTATATGGAGCGAGATATGAAACGCACGCTCGCGACGCAGAGAAATGAAGAAAGTGGAAAACTCCATTCTCTTGGGCTCAATTGCAAAAGTCAACCCGGAAGCACGAATCTCGAGGACATAAAGTAAAGCCTCAAGCGGTGTCTTGATTTATCTCGATTCGGTTGCTAGTTGGAGAGGAGTGTACTTGGACGCACTGGGGGAGAAAAGGAACTCTTGTTCCAGTATCTCATCCCTCTCCCCCCCCCCCCCGCTCAATTCCCAAAAGAGCTTTTTCATTCGTATCTAGACATCCAATCCTCCCTCCCTTCTTCCACCACCCACTCCTTTTTCTCCATCTCCAACTCCTCTCCCTCCCTTATCCATTCTCGTTCCCGGCTCTCCATTGCCCCGCCTCAATCTTCCCCTTTTACCACTCCCGCCTCCCTCCTATATTCTTACGTTTCTCATCTCTCTCCCTCGGCCATCTCTCCCTCCCTCACAACCTCCCTCTCTATCTTATTCATTTTACTCTTTCCCTCTTATCCGGCCATGAGCCACTTTGTTGTTTTGTTTACATCCTAGCGATTTAACCTCCTCCTCTGCTTCTCCAATTCTCTCTCTTTCCCGCCCTCTTAAACCGTTCGTCTCGACTACCATTATCTCTTATCGTCTCCATTTTCCGTCTCTTTATCTCTCTCCAGTATCATTCCGCCCTCTCTCGCTGTGCTCTCTATTCACCACTCGTTCTTAAACATCTGTTACTCGAATGAACTGATATTGAGACTAACTTAAAATGGTTTGCGACAAATAATTTTGCATTTATTTTGTATGTAGATAAATATCATAAACTTGTTGATTCATGTTAGATAGAGACTAATAATCTTAAGCGTACTTTGTGGAACAATTCCATAATCATAAATCAGTGAAACGGAAAAACGTGTATATATATATGGCAACAAGTTGTTGGGATAAGTTGCTGCCATTCCCCAACCACCTCCGCATCCACCAATTACACGATTTTTCCGCACTACCGTTCCACCCCCATGCCTCCACCCAATGTCACTGTCATCAGCTGTCTCTCTCCTGTGCTGACGAAGGGATCACCCCCGAAAGCTTCCGAGTTTTTTGTTTTTGTTTTGCGTGTGTCACTTCGACACCCCCAGTAGCTCCCCAACTTGAAGTCATCTTATTGGTGAGTGCTCACTGGGCTTCCTTACCCCAACAAGTTGTTTCCATCCATTTATCCCATTTACCTTTCCTCTTCCGTGTGTATGTCTCTTACACCCCATGGGGTCAACAAAAAACTATTTCCACAAGAATGCATGGGAAATGATGTGGAGAAACCCCAGAAGGCCATGCAGCCCTTCACTGATGTGGATATAAATATACCTCAATATTAACTTACGATCACGGCAAATGGCTTATTTTACGCATGAAAGACTGAATATTTTAATTCTATTCATGTTTTGTCGTATTTCATGCTAAATAACTCAAGACTTTCATTTAAGCGCAAAATTTATCGGTTTAGATGACCATTTTCCAGGCGGCAACGAAGCTAATTTTTTTAATTGCTGTCCTCTTTAAAGGGGGATAATCACGTAAAGATTAATTCAGGTAAAATCCACACCGTGGCGCACC
Source organism: Tanypteryx hageni (assembly GCA_028673005.1). Classification (NCBI taxonomy): domain Eukaryota; kingdom Metazoa; phylum Arthropoda; class Insecta; order Odonata; family Petaluridae; genus Tanypteryx; species Tanypteryx hageni. The sequence continues at coordinate 125,030,671 of CM054116.1, read as the reverse complement.
GTTGAGGAAGAATAGACAACGCCAGAATATAGGGTACAAATGGGTTCATGCCTAAATATAGTCTATTAATACTTTTAAAGCGAGTCAAATGATTTTTAAGGAATATTAGCACATTGTTATCTTTTGCCATTAACATTAAAAAATCTATCGCAACATAAATCCATACATCTACTTACATTTTTTCGATAACCAAGATGTTGTTTATGGTTTACGTTTTGGCTAATAGTGTTGATATAATCCACATAATTTTATTGCTGCTTTAAAGGCTTCGGTGGATCTATCCATGTGAATATTAAGTAAGTTAGTATTGAAATTCCCCTCACGGAACTTAGAGTAGATTTCGATAATGTCATCCTTATGGGCGATTTTAATTCTGATCTCCTGAACCCGAATAATTTTCACACTAAAACACTCCTTAATATATTACACCCGCTAGGACTTAGTATTCTCCCGCTTAATCCCACACACCGCACCCTAACCTCTTCTACTCTACTTGATTTAATAATAACGACCAAACCTGACAAAATACTCAAATACGGTCAGATCTCAGTCCCGGGGATATCTGCACATGATCTCATTTATGCATCCTGCTCTTTCAAAGTACCAAAGGAACAACCAAAATTTATTACTTTTAGAGATTTTAAAAACATAGACATAAACAAATTGACAGATGATGCTCTCTTAGTCCCTTGGGAAAGTATTATTAATATAAATGACATAGATGACAAGGTGAATAATTTTAATGCTTTCCTCCTCAATCTATTTGATCGCCATGCTCCACAAAAAACAATTCGTGTTACTAGAAAAAATTCTCCTTGGATTACGGATGATATAAAAAGATTAATGTCGAATCGTGATTCCGCTTTTCGTAAATTCAAACGCACAAATTCTACGCTCCAACTCGAACAGTATAGAAAACTGAGGAACTCAGTAAAGCAGGCAGTTAGAAATGCCAAAATAAAATTCTCGTACTCAATAATTTCTCCTCAGTCCGACAATGCATCACTATGGAGAAAACTGAAAGTATTCGGAATTGGGAATAAGAAAAGTGACTCTGAACTACCTTCTGTCTCTCTTGATGCATTAAATGATGCCTTCTCATCACCACCTAATATATTTTCAGTAAATCAAAGAAATTTAACTATCTCTGACATTTTTTCCTCAATCATAAACTATTCACAATCCTTCAGTTTTGCTTCTGTTTCCATATCCGATGTAAAGAAGATAATTTCTAAACTTAATTCGAAAACAAAAGGCTATGATCTCATCACTGGATCTATGCTCCATAATTTGATTCATATCTTGGCACCGATCATTACACATATAATTAATTGCTCCTTCTCTAGCTGTTACTTTCCCAGTTCCTGGAAACGTGCTCTACTGCGACCTATCCCTAAAAAGGCTAATCCAACAACTCCACAGGACTTTCGCCCTATAAGCATCCTGCCAACGCTATCCAAAATTATTGAAAAACTAGCGCATAAACAAATACATCAATATCTAAATGAATATGAGCTCCTTAACCCCTATCAATCTGGATTTCGTACTGGCCACAGCACTGCTACCGCATTGATCAAAGTCACAGATGATATTCGGGAGAATTTCGATAACAAAAAAGCTACAATTCTCACACTATTGGACTTCTCTAAAGCGTTTGACTCCATTGACAGCGGAGTATTACTTGCCAAACTTGCTAAAATGAACTTTTCCCTTAGCTCTTTGAAATGGATAAAATCTTATTTTCAGAATCGCTACCAAATGGTATCAATCTCTGATAAAAGTTCATCGTGGAAAAATGTCTCCCGTGGTTGTCCCCAAGGATCTACATTAGGACCCTTATTCTTCGCCTTATATATAAACGATATCTCTAATTCAATTCATCACTGCCAGTACCACCTTTATGCTGACGATCTGCAAATATACATAAGAACTCAAATATCTCATATCAATAACAGAATTGATTGCATGAATAGGGATATAAGATCGCTCATGACCTGGAGTGCTTGTAATGGCTTAATGTTAAACCCCTTAAAATCTCAATCAATAATTTTCTGCTATCCTAAATTACTCGGCAAATTACAAAAGTCAAATATTGACCCAGTATTAATTAACTCCACTCCTGTACCGTTTTTCAAGTCAGTAAAAAACCTTGGTGTTATTATGAATGATACACTCTGCTGGTCTAAACATGTAAACGAAATTTGCCGAAAAATCAACTACTCACTTTATTCACTTAGGCTACTTAAAAACATTCTTCCAGTAAAACTAAAAATTTTACTTGTAAATTCGCTTGTAATTCCTCATTTCGATTATTGTGATTCCGTTTTTCTAGATCTAAAACAAGATTTGTTACTAAAGCTCCAGAGGACTCATAACTCCTGTGTTAGATACATTTTTAATATGAGCAAAAGTTGCCATATAACAAACGCATTCAAAGAATTGGGCTGGCTGTTCTTGGAAGAACGTAGGAAGATGCATATCCTAACGCAACTAAGAAGTATCCTCACCTCTTCCTCGCCTAAATACCTAAGCTGCAACTTCAAACCCCTTAATTCTGGCCTCTCCCTGAACACCCGAGGATCATCCAAATTACTTATTCCCACTCATCGTAGCAGTTACTATAATAAATCCTTCACCGTTACCGCCTGCAATCTTTGGAACTCTCTCCCCTTTCACTTTTACTCTGTCAATGGTATTAACCAATTTAAGAATCATTGTGCTAAATACTTAGCCAGCATTAGGTCCTCATAAAAATGTAATATTTTCCTCTGTATTTTTCCTTCTATCCTTCATTTAAATATCAGCACATCACTATATCCGTCAGCAAACTGGGCAGTGATGATGATTTTTATTATTTTACTTTGTGTACATTTGTGCTGTACTATTCTTATTTTTTTTATTATTTACGAATACCTTGAAATGATTTTCATTTCTCTATATTGATTTGTATTGAATTCTGTACATTTATATTTATCATATTGTGTATCATAATGGTTAGGTGGAAGAAGGGGCCATATGGCCTCAACCTCGCCGTAGTAAGAAATAAATAAATAAATAAATAAATAAGACGTTAATGCATAAATATATTAATGATAAAACTTTACAATACAGTACATAAAATAGTAAATGTTAATGCAAACATCGCTTGCATATTTAAGGAATGGAAAACGTTTGGTAAAGTTTGGATCTTTTTTTGTGGGGGCTAGGCCTCCAATCCCCCGAACCAGCAATTAAAAACTTGGTGTACCCAACAGCAAAAGTAAGTAAATTTCAAAATTTATTGTATTATTTTTATTGTAATATGACATCAAAAGCGATATATCAATAAAAATAATAAAAATCGTTATCTGCTTAAAAGAAAACTCTTTCCCGAGCGAAGCCGGGCGTTTCAGTTAGTACATCGCTATCTATATAAAACTCAACCTGTCTGGCTGGCTGGGAGTCTGCTGTTTCCTTCAAATATTTCTCGCTTAATATCTTCGGATCTACTAAGCCTAAAGAGCTGACATTTTCACAATAGTTAAGCCCTTATGGTGGTCCCTAAAAAAATCAAATATTCCGGAAAATTCCCGGATTCGACTCTGGAAGACAATTATATTTTCTCATAAGTTTACACGGGGTTTTTGATTTTTTAAGGTGCAAGGTTTTTTTTCTTTCATTCATTAAAATACGTAAATACTGACCAAATTTCTCCGCTTTTGCTTTATTCGACGGCTAAAGCTATAACATATCTTATTCTTTTTGAGTTGAAGGCTTTCGCAGCGTTGCTGAATGCTGGTGGTGATTTTCGGGTTTCGCTGCGTTGGCGGCATTTCTGGCTCTCGACGTTTCGCAGACGTTGCAGTCTGCATCTTCAGGAGATGATGATGACTTCATCTCCTGAAGATGCAGACTGCAACGTCTGCGAAACGTCGAGAGCCAGAAATGCCGCCAACGTAGCGAAACCCGAAAACCGCCACCAGCATATCTTATTCTTGCAATATTTAGACGGTATACGGAGGAATTTGACAGAAATACGCATTTCTTTTCGAAATTTTATCGCTTTTTCGTACTTTCCAGGTGTTGACGAGGAGTCCCGCATTGTTGCCTCCAATTGAATTAGCGTCTATTAAACCTTCAAATAGAAGAAAGAATTACATTATTCGCTTCGCGCTTTTTATGAAGCATCGAAATCATTATTGTCGCAACGTCAAACGTAATAGATTCCAACTTAATTAATTGCAGATAAGTTTGATTGAATGGTTCACGCTTGTGTATTGCAGGCAGAAAATTTTGGATTTTTCTTTTAAAGTGGTAACCCCCAGAGTGAAATAGTCTTTTTGAGTGTTACATTTGTGCCAAAGTTGAGGAATAAATCCAGGTTAGATTTTAATCTTATATTTTAGACCACGTAACTTAACCATCCTAGCACCTGGAGGAAAAACAACAAATATTGCTTACAAGGAAGTATTATAAACAAAAGTTAAAGTATGATGATATATTACTATTTTAGATTATTTTCAGACAGCCTCCGGTATCTGTGCTTTATTTCGTTCTCGGACTTCTTTTTCAGTAATATTATTTTAACCTTCAACAAAATAAATACTGCGCCGCTTTATTATCCCGAGCGAAGCCAGGTATATCTGCTAGTGTGTGTGTGTGTATACATACATATATGTTTACAGAAGAGGAATGGGATAAATGGATGGCAACAAGTTGTTGGGATAAGGAAGCCCAGTTAGCACTCACCAATAAGATGACTTCAAGCTTTCGGGGGTGATCCCTTCGTCAGCACAGGAGAGAGACAACTGTTGGCAGTGACCATATATATATATATATATATATATATATATATATATATATATATATATATATCCATCGCTGAAGAAGGGCATATGCCCGAAAAGCTTAGGTGTGTTTTTTGTGTGCGTTTTCTGTCTCTTCGACGCCCCCAGCAGCCTGCCAACTTGGTAAGTGTCCGCTGGGCTTCCTTCAACACCTTGTTGCCACCCTCATCACTACCTTTTCTTTTCCTTAATTTAATATATATGTGTGTGTGTGTTGTTTTTCCATTTCCCAGATTTATAAAATGGGGACTATGAAGTCCATTACCTTCTACCAATGAAAGATATACTTCAGGTTATGAACAAGAAAATATAAATAATCATGATACCAAGATTGTTGTTAGCAGCGATTACATCAGGTGTTGATTAAATCAGATCTTCCATGTTATTTTCAGATGAATGCTATTATAAATTCTATAAGTAGAAATGGGATTATATGGGAACTAAGGTGACGAGGACGAGCCAATGAGGAAAGAGAACACGAGAAAATGAGGAGCGCGCTCAAATCAACACTCCTTCCTTCGGAAGGGACGTTAAGCAGTTGGCCCCCCTGGTGTTCTTCGCAAGAGCAGGCAAATGCCGGCACCTTCCTGGCTATTCATTGCACTACCTCTAATATACCCATTGTGAGTAGGATAGAGGCGAATCAAGCTGGACTCATATATGAAAGATTATATGGGCAAGCTTCTTCGAATATAGCTGTGAAATTTTGTTTTCAGTAGCAAATTAATGAAAAATTATCAAAATAGTTTTCTAACCCATATCAGCGGGTTTGCAACGCATTTTGTGAAACAATGATGTATCTAATTTAACTGATAACCCAAAATGCCGGACAAGGTGATATTTTAAGAACTACCCCATGCTGCCCCGAAGCGCATGCGGCCTGATATTGATTACATTTGTACCTGTGATACACTAGCAAAATTCAACAGAGAACAATCAAGCTCATCTTATGGCTGAAAAAAATCAAGTACAAGCAATTAAATATGTACCGTATTGTCCCGAATATAACGCGATGTTTTTTTACAAAAAATCAAATTTTAAAAGTAGGCCCCGCGTTATTCGTGTACTTGTGATTTTAAAAGATCGTAAAATCGTGCTTCGAAAAATCACCGTACATTCCGCAAGTCTGTTTACGAGATACAAGATACTTGTTACATTGTAGACACATTAGGCGTACATTACATTGTACTTGAAAAGCATCCGAGGCAAGAATAGATCGAGAGTTCAATTGGTGTCTGAACCCCACGATAGTCATTGAATTGAAGCTTCAGTACATCGACGTATTCTTTGTGACTACCATAGCGAGTTTTTACCCATCCGTTATTTTAAGAATGGGTGACAAAAAGGGTGTTGATCATGTTGAGAAAAAAGGTTCTTCCAATCCCAGGTTAACAGAGGAATCCGACAAAGTTATCTCATTAATTTTAAAATTGTCGTAGCTAAATCAGTGTTATTAAAATCCACTGGGAATGAGAAATCATTTGCTTGCAGTCAGGGCCAAAAACTGACTCCCTACGTAATTTTAAACCGTAAAAGGATGCCAAAGGAAAAGTTGTCGTCAGGTGTAATATTTCACGCGCAGGAGAAGTGAAGGATGAACGAGGAACTTGTGTTTGATTGGCTTAAGGTTGTTTAGGATCGCGTTATACTCGAGATTTAGTTTTTTATTGAAAAACCTTCCAAAAATCTTAGGGTCGCGCTATATTCGAGATCGCTTTGTATTCGGGACAATAGGGTACTTGCCTTAGGTATCTAACCTGGTTGTAGCTATCGGAGGTACCTATGGGAAGTAAATTTTTAATTACTTGTTCTTTAATAGTAAACTTGATAAAAGAGTAATACATATATAATTTTTAAGGAAAGCTCGTCGTCTTATCTTTTTGTATTTGGAGTTTATTTAGAGAAAATGAAAAACTTCGAAATGGTTATTACCTATCTTGACATATAGACCGACAGATGAGAAGGAAGCGACAAAAACTCGAGTGTTTGAAGGAGAGACGGATGGATCGGAGAGAGTACGCTTTCAAACTTTTCCTTCGAGTGGATTGATTCCCTTGGAGAAGCGGGAAGGTGGAGTGTAACAAAAGGCTCACTTTATACACACAAAGTCGACCCGGCAACCCGACCTTCTGAGAAACATCGGGAAATGGCATCCCTTCGACACTTTGAGAAGTCTCTAATTAGAGAGTCTTGGCGTTTAAGGGGCGCTTCCTCCTTAGGAGACCGTGGAAACCACTCCCAAGATTTGATTCTAAACTTGTAATAATTTCGAGAGATCGAGAGGTCTTATTAAAAGAAAAAATATATTTTTAACACAGTAAAGAAAACAACAGTGCGTAATTATTTCGTGACTATTTTTTTCTGTCTGTATCAACTATTCGATTGTAATTGCTACCACGCATTTAGGTAACCATACTGTTACACAAATTACGTTGAATGCACTTGAACGTCAGCGATATATGAAGCCATACATAAATATTTCATCTAATCTGCAACTAACTTGGCAACAAATGATGTGAACAAAATAGTACCAATTAATCCTGATTTACTAACGCATACGGATCAATTCAATGATCAGAACGACAGATGAGAAAGTGCGGTAGGGCGAAGTTAAGGCGTTTCTAAGCAAACACGTTCATTCTTTACGAGCAAACGGAGGGATGATGAAAATTGAATCTGTGACCTTTCAACATAAAGGCATATTAAAAATGTGTGCAGAAAATCATCCCGATGCAATGACAACGAAGAAATCGCACTCGGAGAACATCGAGAGCGAGTGGTACAAGAGGGACGATTTTCCAATTGCCACGATACTACGATGCTGAGAGTAAGAAAACTAGCAACAGTTATTCGGAAAATTCCTCAAATTTTTGCCGCTTCATATGTCTATACTTCTAGCTGGTGATACTAACTACATACCTGAAAAAGTTGGACCATCTTCACTGGAACATAAAATAACAGACTTTCTCCATAATTCGCTGCGATTTATCATAAAGTCGCTGTAAAACTATTTTTGTTTTGCGTCATCTAGAACCTCGCGTTTATCACGGTATAATAACTGTGAGGTAAACGTTTGCAATGGATTTTGGAAGTAAAATCTCTTCGAATTGTAAATCACTGCCATTTTTTGTCCGTGCGATTCATTCTTATCACACAGAAAGTTTACCAGAATTTAAAATCTTCAATTACGGCGCTCAGTTTCTTAATCGCGTACATATACGTACTGGAATATTCACATTCACTATCCCACATTTGACAGTATTTTTCTAATCTTTCAAATATTGCTGAATGCGTCTGTTTGGCGAAAAACCATATAAGGAGAAATGTATGCTACAATGGCCGCGTAAAAGTTCTTTCATAAAATGTACTAAATTCGTGTGAGAAAGAGAGAGAGGAAGAAAGAAAGGCTCCCGTCATCCAAACGTCCTTATTCTAGTTTACACGGCACAAAACACCTGCCTCTCTCCCGCCGCACGCGTGCAACTACTGTAAGTTATTGCCGTCGTCACGCATTTTCTCAAACACGTAAATAAAAGAATCCTTGCGACATATTTTTATAGCGCTTGAGCTCTTTTTATTACGCATTCGGAAAATTTGTGCGTGTTCATCGCTCGCAGTGAAATTAGTCACGACGCGGTGGAAAATGAACACGAGAATCTTCGAAAATGGAACTCAAGAAAGTTGCTGATATAAATAACCATTTACAAAATTTGCAAAAGGATATAAGCGAAAATTTCCCGAGAAGACCTCAGCAAAATTGCGAACCCGTTTTATATAGCAATTTTTGTAGAAGGAATTACAGCGGAAAAAGCGACGCGAGTGAGTAAAAAAAAATTACGAGTTGGAACGATTTATAACATGTGTAATCAGTTAAAATATGGCCTCCTTACAAAATCAAGATATTTTCTTCTAAATAATCCAAAGCAAACTGTTTTAGAAAAAAAATGCCGTAATTCGGTTACGTCGACACCGAACATTTTTTGTATCCAATGTAAAACCACCAAATACTTTTGGCGTAAACTGACAGATGGATAAGACTCCAGCCAAAAACAAGTGGTATTTAGCCCGATGCATTTCGCCCACTAAGTGGGAATTTTCAAGGTCGATGTTCCTTCGACAGCGACCAGGGTCGACTGTACAAGAGTGGAAGGACCAAGGGTGGAGCAAGAACGAAAGACAAAAGAAAAACGAAAACACGGGTGGAGTAAGTACGAAAGACAAAAGAAAAACGAAAACAAAGAGGCGTGTGTATTATCTCCGGTCAATAAGTCTGTAAAGCGTTTTGTTGAGGTCAGTGTCACTGTTCATCAATGCATCTCGATTTTTGTAAATGTGAAGGTTTTCTAGGGAATTTAAAGAACTATTAGATGAAATTGCCAGTTGTAAGTATTTTAATTGAATGCTGTGGCCGGTTTCAAAAATGTGATTAGCGACACTGGATTTCTCAAATCGGTTGTATTTATAGCGAGCTAAGTGCTCCTTAAAGCGAATGACCAGCTTTCTCCTAGTTTGGCCTATGTACTGTTTGGGGCAATGCGAGCATTGAATTTTGTATATTCCTGACTTGTCTAAAATTTCAGTTTTGTTCTTCGTGTTGCCCAGAGAATTTTTCAAATTGTGTTGACTCGTGTAAGCTATTGAAATATCCTTTTTCCTGAAAATTCTGTTCTAACCCCTGTTAAGTGAAGGAAAATATGGCAATTTAATATATTTGTTTTCCTTTTTGTTATCTTTTGTGTTTTGTGTTTTTGAACCAGCTTGTTGATGAGATTCTGATGGTACTCTAATTTGGATGCTGTTTCCTTATTATATTTAAGTTCTTTCTCATATCTCGTTTTGTTAAGTGGAACATTAACAAGTCTGTGGGTTAAGAAATGGAACACAGCTGTTTTATGGTTGGAAGGGTGAAAAGAGTTGTGGGGGATGAAGTTATCTGTGTGTGTTGTTTTCCTGAAGATGTTGAACTCTAATTGATACTGGTTGTTTATAATTAATAAATCTAAAAACGGTAAAGTGTTATCTTGTTGTACTTCATATGTAAATTTTATGGAGGGATATATGTTGTTAAGTTGATTGACGAATGCGTCAAGGTTGTGTAGATTTAAATCAAAAATAGCAAAAATGTCATCAACATATCTGAGCTATGCTTTGGGAAAGTAACTAAATTTGTTTTTGCATGTGTTTTCAAAGTGAGACATAAATGTGTTGGCCACAAAGGGTGACAAGGGATTACCCATGGATGTACCTTGAGTTTGTTGGTAGTATTCATTTTTAAATTGAAAAAAGTTTTGTTTCATGCGAAGATTTGTGAGTAATAAATATTCGTTTATCATATCTTCAGGAAAATTTTGGTTTTATAGTAGTGTTTTTAAGATCTGAGAAGTTTCAGGTAAGAGAACACTAGGGAAGAGACTTTTTACATCGAATGAGACCATAATTTCTGTATCTAGTTATGTTAAATTTTCTAATTTCTTTATCAAGTCGAAGGAATTTTTGACAGAGTGATCTTCTGGGAAAGGTATATTTTCAAATTCGTTGTTTAGCCATTTGGCTATATTATCTGTATGGCTATTAAAACCTGATGCTATTGGTCACATGGAATGGTCCTGTTTATGTATTTTGGGGAGTCCATATAGTTTTGGAATATTTGGTTTTGGAATATGTAATTTAAACCTTTGGTTCTTGTCTAAGATTGTCTTGCAGTTTTTAATAGCTTCTTTGGTTTTTCGGATAATTGAATTCAGGGGGTTTTTATTTAATTTGATATAAGGGCCATCGTTGAGCATAAGTTGAATGTTATTAAAATATTGTGTTTTATCCATAATTACTAATTTGTTGCCTTTATCGGCTTTAATATATAAGCAGTCTTTTTCTTTAAGCTGTTTGATAGTTTTAAAAATTGATTTTGAATTAGAAGTTGTGCACTTGTTAATGTTGTCTTTTAGTTGTATGGCACAATATCCAATATAAAGATAAGATAAAAATCATCGAATAGCTTTTGCTGTTAAATCACAGACCGAATACCTTAGAAGGAATCTGTGTCACTCGGGAACTAGTGGCTTACCGTGGTAAGAGACCTAATTTGGAATGACATCGGATGGAGTACGGAAGTTAAACGCGTCACTAAGGGAAACGGATAAGTGCGGTTCGGAGAGTGCGGTATCAGTGGAGAGAGGAAGGAAAGGGGAGGGGGAAAGGGGAGGAGAAAAGGGGGAAGGGAAGATATGGTGGGGACCAGCGTTACTCTTCTCACACCAACTGATGCGCGAAATTGCTTTAAATTTCACGATATAACCCAATCTACCAGCTTGAGGCAAACGTAAAGCGTGTGCCTTCGACAAATTCATCCCATTATGCGATTCGTAAAACAATGTCATCCCTTATTAGGTTCAAGAGGATTGCTAGAGTGGCAAGACAAGTAGATGACATGCTGAAAATGTATAATTTATCGTGAATTTCCAATAACAGAAAGAAGTACATATTGACAAACTATAAATTTCGTTTCTTTAGCATAGGTTTACAAGTTTCTATGAGTCCTAGAAAAAAATAGGTACATCCCTTTTATTTAGTCCAAAATGCATGGTCTCAATTCTCTATTTTCAACGTTCTTTAGTCTTACCAATTCAATAAACTAATGCCGCAGTTTACGCATAAAAGGATATTCGTCGATAAATAATTAATGAATAAGGATACGGTGGATCTGTAGGTAGGGGGTAGACTAAACGAGATGAGAACAAATCATATCATTCATATCCGTTTGATTCAATTCAATGTGAATATTGTTGAAGTTTCTGCAGCAATCATTTGATTGATCTCTCTTTAGCATTTCGATGGATCTCATATGATCAGCGCTCAATACAAAGAAAAACGGGAAGAAATCATGCATGTATGGGAGGATATGAACGCTATTTCACAACGGAGGAAAGATGCGAATTGCCACAGAGCTTACGGTATTAGGAAAACTAGTGCTTTGTTTTATTAGCAAAGGCTAAGTAATCAGCGAGAGGAAAATGCATTAATTGGTAAGAATAAAGGTGATTGCTTTGTTATTTGATAAAAAGAAAAATTTGATAAAATTTTATGCAGTTTGATGTTCATCTTAAGAATGCAATACATTAATTGTTCAATAGTTGGTTTAAAAAAACTATAAATTTAAGTGAAGAATATAGTGGAGGAAAATTTACGTAAATGCATATTTGTTTATAGATTTCATAAGCACATGATGGAAAGAGATGATCATAACTTCCTATAAAATTCGCATAAGATGGAATATGGGAGGGAGAAATTAAAACTCGGGAGAAAAATTCTGCCATGCTCGGAAATCGAACCTGGATCGTTCACTTGCCTGACAGATATTCTATGAGTGAAATATCGTGACAGACTATTTATAATTGTTTTAGACACATTCAGAGAATTTTAACACATTCAGATGCTAGATATGACAAATTCTTGCATCAAATTTATATTGATATTTAAGAGAAAACGAAATAAGGTGGGAAAAAGGCATATACATTTGCTGTCCAATGATACGAGACCAAAGTGGACGAAAACGCCGTCGCCATTGGCTGCGTTCCATTTTTGAGGGTTTATTGGCGAAAGAAAAGGGTTAATACATCATGGTAGTCATTTGACAGGGCGAAGATAAGACGATAAGAGGAAACTCCAAAACTGCCATTTTTCTGAGGGGCTCCCAATCGTTCTTCATATTGCGTTTGACAAGGAGGACGGACATATTGGCGAGGGGAGTCTCCAAAGTCTCTAGGGTGAGGAATCGAAGGCACAAGAGAGGGAGAGAGAGAGAGAACCGTCACGGTCGAGTTCGTCACCTCACTTTGAAGCTAGCAAACTCCTTCATTCCCTCCCGTCCTCTTTGAGAGAGCCCCAGAGAGGGAGACGCTGGACAAAATGGTTGGTGAAGGGAAATTGGAAGGCGAGAGAGAGAGAGAGATTAGTTTTAGGAGCGCCAAAGTGAGGACGATGTTCTGAGATTGCTGGCGAGAACGCGACGGCGTGGTCGCTCGTGGAGAGGGCGTTGGTGACGAGTTCTCGAAGAGGGCGGACGGAATAGACGCATCGGAGAGAGATCAGATAGTTTTGCGGGAAAAGAATACAGCGCTCGGTGTTCGCGCGATAAGTACACGTCAACGGTTTGTCTCTCGCTCGCAGCAGAGCGCTTTAAACGGATTTCTCCCGTTTTGTCGCCAGTTGCTCCTTTTTATATCTCCCGCTGACAGGCAGAGTTCTTCAGCGAACACATGGGGGTAAAGTCTCCATCCGGGAATAATTAAATTCCGCGTCGTTATCAGAGCTAGTCGAGGAAAAGGTCAAGGGTTAGGCTAGATGCCGCGTGCACCTCAGAAAACTTGACGTCTCCGCCAACATACATCGATTCGCTCGGCAATTTATATAACGATGCGAAGAGTTTTACAAACCCGAACATTTAAGCGGTAATGAGCGGATGTCATAAAATGAGGGAGGCGTTCCCAAAATATCTCGAATACCTGGTGAAATGCGTGGCGAGGCAAACTCGGTCCTTATAACTTACTTTGCGACGAAGACGCGGCTTGGATATTCGACAAATATCGATTCACCCGACATCATAATTTTATTAATAGGAATCGCTGCTTAAGAAGCGATTTTTTAAACCGACTGCTATCCAAAAACTACAGGCTGAAAACTAGTGACCGATGTATCGTGGTTTGAAGAGCGGGGACGGGAGCGGTGTGTTCCTGGCAGCGTCGTTTCTGCAGATGAGAGGCGAAAGGCATTAATTCGCGCGATAATCGAATTTTGAGCCAATAAACCTTGGAGACGGATAAGATACTTGAGTGGCAGGCTCATCGTGATCTGAAGCGCTTTAAGGCAGGTGCGCTGAGGAACGCAACTCACGGCGTCGGCCACGAATGGCAAGCGATCTCAACGGGATGACAGCGCGGTGGCGCTTGCGCCTCCTTGAGTTTAAACTATGTCGAGAGAAAAGACTCGCGTTGATGGTTACTCTCTTCAGAGGATCCACGCTCAGCTGCTCGAGGAAGCTAAATATGATAAATGATTTCTCGTCATTTAGCTGCGAAGATGGCATGGCCCGTCATCTTTAGAGAAATCCTTACATCTAATTCGCTGGAGAAAAACAACATTCAGAGATAGATGGCCCTAGTTTTACGAATAATGGATTTAAATTTCGAAGCTCGAATAGGAATTTCTAAAATCAACGGTCTGTTGAATTTTTAAAGGAAGATTTATGTATTCGAATAGAGACTCCGCTTCATTCAACAAATTAAGATAGCGCAAGCCTGTGAGCAAATAGATATGATACTGAAGAGGTTATTCTGAGTTCTGGCGTTAGACAGATAGGGATCGAATTAAGGTATCCAGTGAAAACACATACACATATATACAGTTAGTCTCCGTTATTCGTAGCCCCGTTGTTCGTCGTTTTGTTCATTTGTCGTTTGAAAGTTAAAAATTAAAGCAAATGATAGTGAGCAAACACTAAATTTCTCCAAAACAGAAACATTTTCTTGTGGTGATTCAAAATTAAGTAAAGCAGCTCATTAGAATAGTGCAAAAACAATCCATTCGTTAAATAAATATCAAATGAGAGGCTTTTAGCATTTTTTCAGAACATATAACACAAACACTACGCAGCAATTCTACTTTATTCCGTGTAATTATTACATAGTTTTTTGTTTTACTTGTCGAAATTCCACAAAGTTGAGGCTTACCTTGTGGATATTTTTTATTTCATCGCCACCTATCTACAAGAGACATATTATTGGATAGTAGGAGGGCTTTAATGAGCCCGGGGTGGCGGTGGCAGAGTGGTTAGAGCAGCGTTTCCCAACCTTTTGAACTCCGCGGACCACTTAAGCAACCCTTTCAGGCCCTGTGAACCACTTCATTACTTACATTAACCTATTTACTGTATCTACGATTAAGAAAAGGGGTACTTGGTTAGGTAGTTTATTGGACCATTTTCAAGTATACACGCAGGCGAATTCCAAACGGCACTGGCACTCTCAGCTAATGAGGTAATAAGATCAGTAAGCGTAAGTTACGGATGGCAGAGAGGAGGAATCGGGAGATATGAAGGAGTTGGAAAATGTTCAAATAAAAACGCCATTAATAAAAATATTCTATACCTGTGATAGTGTACAACTTGCTTAATTTTTCTCAAAAAAATTCCAGGTAAATATGCGTTGCGGCCTAAAAATGAATTAATTTTTGAAACCACTGCGTACCACCAACAAAACCTTCGCGGACTACTAGTGGTCCGCGAACCATAGATTAGAAAAAACTGGGTTAGAGCGTTGGCTTTTCACGCAGCGGTTCCACGTTTAGATTCGGTGGAGGTCGGATTTGTCGACCTGGGATCGTCCCGTTCCCTACTTGTGCGCTTTGAGGAGACTGCGCAAATCAGCGCTCCGTCCTTTGGAAGGGACGTTAAGCAGTTGGCTCCCTTGGTGCTCTTCGTAAAAAGGTCGGCTAATGCCGGCATCGAGTTTCTTTCCTTCCTTGTGAGTGTGTCTGGGGTGTAAGGAGTTTGGCTATAATAATCCAAGAGAAATGCAAACAAACAAACAAAACCTTTAATGAGCACAGGCCGACAATGAGCGACGGGGTTCGAAAGAATTTTCTGTCTTTCATATTTTGTTGAAACAACGAGCAGTGAATAATTACGAGCACAAGTCGTCTTCATTGCCACGAGAAGCTGCTTTATAATATATTCCAAAAGTCGGTCGAAAAGACTGCACCTGAGAGGAGAAGAGGACGATTCCGCGGAACGCATACGAATGGAGCAACCACGTGCGCCGAATATTCATACACGGTTCTGGAAATCGCGCCGCTGCCACATTTTATGTTTCATACAGAACGCACAAAATCACTTTGATGAAACCAGGATCTTACAGCAAAGCACGGGAAACGAGGGGAGAAACTTCAAACGCCGACATCTGTTGCGTCAAGAGCAACGAAAACACCGCCGTACATATCTACCCGAATAAGTCCATCCACCTGCATCGAAGCAAGTACGTTTTGAATTCTATTTCCCTCTTCGCATATACACCGGTGATAGAATTGCGATGAGAATTCTAAGCGAATAAACGTACTTTTCCACCAGGACGAACGTGCGCATTGAAAGCCTTCAAACGAATGTGCATTGAAATTAATCACAGTAAGATTTCATCACCTGTACAGTTTTCGAGAAAAAGACACTTTTGCAACATGATAGTTGAGTAAAAGGACGCATGCCCATTTTAAGGAACAAACGCTGGGGTCATTGCGTAAACTGGTATAGATGAAAATAGGACAGTAACCATCAATCTGCAGGAAATCTCCAGGAGGTATCAGGCGCTTCATTTATATTCGGCTTCGAAAGGCTAGTAAATTTTTAATTTTAGGTGCCAAAGTGGCAGATATTAATAAATAAGACAACAAAGTCCGACAAAAATGATTAGTTATAATGTGTTTCAACACGTATTACGGGATAATCAAATCTGTGTGGGGATGTATATGCCCGCACAAATGATGCATAAAAATTTCGGTAAATTAGAGTGAACATCATAACATATATGAAAAATAAATTTCTTGAAAACAGTTTGTTTAATTTAAAAATTACGAAAAATTAATCCTGTGCAATAAACACAGTCATAATTTTATTTGAATTTTGTAATGTAATTGTTTGATCGCGTGCCACTTAATCCGGAGCCGCCATTTGATCATTGATGGTCGGATATCATAAACGTCAGTATATCGAGAATGTCAAGAATTTCTCGGTCAGTATATCGATTTTCTAAAGTAAGACGAATGAACTGGTAATTCCAATGAGTGCAGAAGCATCTCAAAGGTTGTGTTCAAGTCTCTTCAAATAGAATGAGATAGACTTCGGGCATTTGGTTTGATTTCTCGCTGCGCTCTTAGATACGACACTCCACCCGGAACCCACACGCTCCGCACATGTCTCTTCGGCGTCGTTAATATCAATTTGGTGAGCGGTCGATATGTCGAGTGAGCGGCGCCGCGGCGCAACAAGCTAAGGATCGAAACGAAAACATCTCTTGGTGTATGAATTTTAGAAAACGTATGCTTCTTCAACAACATATACGTGTGTATATGTATATATATATATATATATATATATATATATATATATATATATAACTACAGCCGAATCAATGCTTGAGTCTGTGAGAATAATAACAATTTGGTGTTGATTTATTTATAGAGTCAATACTAGATCGATGCTCGATCACTATTGAAATTAATTTTTATCTTTGTCTTGAAGAATATTGTTTGATTTTGATAACATCTCGTCTTCGGCTCATCGTTGTTTCATAGTAATTACAAATGATTGATTACATTCTATGGGAATCTCAAAGCTCATTTTATTCGCCTTTTTTGATACAACAGACAGCTAACATACGACATGAATTGTTTTCCCCTAATTTTTCGAGATAATTAAATGAATCGATTTATGTGACTAGAAATTCAAGTGAAACCTACGACGATATCGTGGTGTGCTAGCAGTGATAGTCGTTCAACGTCCGTATTTTTAAAAGGATGATTTAGGTTTCGTTGGGCGCAGGTTCTCGTGATCTGATGTCGTTCACAGAAGGGCATTAGCCACACCCACTATCCTTACTTTTTCTCCCCCCCCCCCTTTCTCTCCCTCTCTTCCTCCCTCCACCTCTCTCCGTCTCTTCCTCCCTCCACCCCTCTCTCAGTTTCACTTTCTTTCCCTCTCTTCCTCCCTCCATTTCCCTCTCCCTCACTTTCACACTTCACCTCTCTCTATCTCCTTCACTCTCCCTTTCTTCCTCCCTCCACCTCCTTCTCAGCTTTGCTCTCTCGCTCTCTTTCTCCCTCCATCTCCCTCTCAGCTTCACTCTCTCTCCCTCTCTTCCTCCCTCACTTTGTCTCTCCACCTCTCTCTCTCAGTCTATCCCTATCGACCTTCCTTTATCTCGCTCTCACTCTCACCGCATGGAATAAAATAACCACAAGCGCCGATCTCGATGACTGCGTGTTTCCCTCATCGCATTTGTTCGTCACCCGTCGACAATTAGGGAAGTTTCTCGGAGCGAAGTTTCAAAGGAGGCGAGACAATGAGCGTGCTCCCAGACGGAATACAAATTGCCCTTTATTCGCCTCGGAAAAGATCTCTAAGAGCCACGCTGACACTGTATTTTAACTCATCTAAAAATAAACAGAACATTTTAAATGCACTCACCATATTTATTCGAATAACAAAGGCCGTTGAAAATGAGAAAAAGCAAGTTTAACAAAGAAAATGTCAAGAAAACACAATTAGAATTCTATAGATTAGTATCTGACATTGCAATTAAAGTTCTTATGAACCACTGCATTATTATGCACCGAATTTAAAAAAATTCGCCCAAGAACGCTACTATTTTGCAAAATTATCCTAGAAGTTTGCCAACAATGCCTTTCAGTTGAAGTAATCGGAATATTCCCGTATAAGACGGAATGAGGAATTTTGGAGATTATGTAGAGCTCAAATTAATACAGTGATTTTCCAGCATCTCCTCTATTTATACAGCAATTTGTCATTTCGTATTTAAGATATCTGTTCGATGTTATTTCAGAGCGGTTACTTTTTTTGTAATATAACCCTGACTTAAAAATCTAGCCATTCCGTGAACAAGACTTTTAAACATATTCACTCGTTTCATGAAGAGAGCGCTTCATCGCCGGCAAGTGTTTGTTCGCAAGAGAATAGAAGGTCATGGTGAGTATGAGGCCCTTTCCTCTTTCGCCGTCGTTTCCCTGCGAGGCATAGACTTGTATTGTACATGGGAATTCCCTCCCATTCATCGCATACCGCGGAAATCTCCGGTTGCGTCAAGTTTATTAATTTCGTCGAATGGTAACTTGGTAACTTCTCACCTCCCCCTTTCCATTCTCCCCGATTCGAACCACCTTACCATCCGCAAATAACGAAGGCGATTCCGAAGCGACCGCCATGACATAATTAATGTGAGGATGCGTGTGCGATTTTTTGTGTAATGCGTTTCTTTAATTTGCTAACTTTCCGCACGTCCACCTTTAACAATCGCATTTTTCCGTAAAACAATGAACCATTTTCCTCGCTTTTTCGTTATAAATTGACCTGTTTCCTCATTTTTATTCTCAAAAAACTTATAATAACCAATTTATCAAGTCCTTCTAGCTTCTTTGTATTAATATAAATACAGTGTGTTTCGTTTAATGCGATCACATTGAGTTAAATTTAAATGATTACATCGAGCAGCTGATAACATTACACGGCAAATTCTCTTACACTATACCTTTTGGAATTCGGCAGTTGACTGCAATAAGCGGATGATAAGAATAAGAAGTGATAACATCCACTGCAATATAAAAGACTTTGAATAATTAATGAATAGATAAGCGTATTTTGATACAAGAACTTGTGGTCCATTAAAGAATATGTACGGGTAAATTACGCTAAGGAAAATACATAATGTATTTAGTAGCCTAATGAGCGCTCGGCTAAATCCTAAAAACGGAATAACGAACTGATTAAATTATGACACACAGCTTTTCACGGCTCGTCCTTTTCCTGTCCTCATCCATACTTCGACTGTAATTTACGACTGAGAGTTTTAATACTACGAAGTTGATCAAGTTTCACACCATATTCTCTGGAAAAAGGGAAGTTTAAAAGTTTACTCTCCCCCTTTCATCGATTTCTTCCCGTAGCCAACGATCCAAAAAATAATTACCAAGAACAAAAAACACCATATCCCCCTCCCAAGGCCTCTTCCACTCCACCCACCCCTTCCCATTCTCCAGCCTTACCACACCACTACCTTTTTCCCACACCCTTCTCCTTCCCCAGACATCCTCCCCTCCACCCTTCTTCATCTCCTCTGTTGTCATGACAGAGCCCGCACACGAAGAGTACATCGAGACGGGAAGCAGAAATAAATTCGCACGTCGTATTTTAAGCCATTAAAACGTTTCCCTTCAGTGTTATTTCCACTCTAAGCGCTTTCTTATTTCCCTCTTGCCTCTTCTCTCGAGCCACTCGAAAATCAACAGCCGCGGGAAGAAGAAAATTGCTGCTGTTCCATTTCCATTTTGATCGCGTCCTATGAAAAATTCAGCGGTCTTAAATCGCGGTCGTGTCGAGAGACGCAATGTCGAGGCGAAACGCGAAATTCCCCCTCCCCAAACTCCCTCCTTCCTCTCTTCCTATCTTTCCCCTTTCTCTCTCCCTCCCTCCTCCTTTTCTCCGTCCCTACTTCCTCCCTCCCTCCTCCCTTTCTCCCTCCCTACTTTCCCCCTTTCTCCCTCCCTCTCTTCACCCTTTCTCCCTCCCTACTTCCCCCTTTCTCCCTCTCTCCCTCCTCCCTGTCTCCGTCCCTATTTTTCCCCTTTCTCCCTCCCTCTCTCCAACCTTTCTCCCTCAATACCGTTCCTCTTTCTCCATCTCACCCCATTTCCATCCCTCCCCTTTTCCCACCTCCCCGTATTCCTGTCTTCCCTTTTTGCGAGTCGGGATTTGCGCCTGGGACGCGTATCTCTGGAGTAACTCACTAAAACACCGCTTCGAGTGACACGAAATGCGCTTTCCCTCTCTTTCAATCAGAGTAGCGGCACACAATATTCCATGACACACGTATCCATAATATCTCCAAGGTGACAACGATGTTTTGGTACACGCCTTTTGGTCTTATTTTAAAACCTTGACTTACATGCATGAGGTGACATCGGTGTGATTATGAGACATTATTTAGATAACTTCTGTTGAGTAAACTAAATGTGTGTTTAACTCAAAAAGTAGCTGTTCTCTGATGTAATTCACGGAGCTATGTTTAAAAAAAGAATGGGATAAAGTAGTGACCTTGACCACCGGTTGGATTCGATCCAAAAGGTTTGCTCTATAAATATATATTTTAATGACATGAAGATAATTTAAACAACCGACGAAAATTCTTATTAATCTGATAGTTTTCAAACAATCAATCGAATTCGATTCAAACTTGAAAAATAACTCCGAAAGTCACACTGAATGAGCACCTAAAATGAATAAGAGAATTAGTGAACTCATGGCTGGAGTCCAGTAGATTATTATGTATCTACACGAGCCATAAAAAGAGGTGGACAAAACTAGATACGCGCTTCAGGGACAATTCAACAGACATAATTGGCAATTCTCCGATAGTAGAATTCAAATTTAAAATAAAATAGATTTGAATCTGCTGCAGGTGAAACACCACCTATAACAGCTGCTTTAGAGCAGAAATGTGCATCTGGTATTCATTGCCGTTGTTTTTTATATTAAAACTAAAAATCTATGAATTACAGTTCAAGAGGATGAAATGTAAAATGAAACAAAAAAATGCGCGCCCTCACCGAAGCATTCCTATAGGTAATGAGGTCTTATAGCATTGCTTCTCTTAAATGGAAGCAGAATCCTAAAACATTTTTCAATAAAATTACCTCCCGTAGATGATTTTAAAAAATTATTCCCGTTGCTTTCAAACGTGGTCTTCAGGGTACAAAAACATACATCTTCCTAAAATGAAGAGTAAAAACCGCAAGTTCAAACTGCAAAAGGCGAAAAAAATTAAACTCGTTCTCTCCCTCTTTTTTTCTCATCCCAAAAACCTGCAATGCAGTGGTCGAGGCGAAATGAATACCCCCAAACACCCGCACTGCTTGCCACGACTGGAAAAGGGGAACAGCGAACTATTTTTCGATGGCACACGGGAATCCTAATAAGTAAGCATTAATTAATGTAACAGAATGTCACGAGGTTACGCAAAATAAGCGGCGCGAACCGTCGATTGGACTGACGGAAAAGGTCGCCGGTTCAAATCACGCCGCGGACGTTTCTCTCATCCGTCACCGTTAAACGTCGATAACCTCTTTTTTCCCCGCGATAACGAAGCTAGTCCCAATGAATAAAACACGCTTCAATCAGGAAAACATGCGATAACGTTTCGGGCACTTGGGTCGAAAAGGCGCCTTTTGTCCAAAGGACACGCGCAGACAAGGCGTCGCGCGGATTATATCTCGTCGCCGAATCGAACCCCGCTACGGAATGGGACGCGCGAGGCGGCGGACCGCATTTCCGAGCGGCGAACCGTAATTTCCTGGTCTGCCGTCGCGTCCGCTTCCGAGCGCCGCGCCAGAAACCCCGTCGGCGTCCTTCCGTCGGTCTATATCTGCTGGGCGGGGTGATTGCTCGAACGGGATCAATCCACGATCTGTGCCAGTGCGGGAGGGTACTTAGTTAACGGGATCGCGAAGGGGAGGGAGGAGTAGTAGGGTGGTGAGAATGGACACCCGCTGCACGCGAACGAAATTCGCCCGAGGCATGCGTAGAATGTGCTTCAAACACAAACGCAATGAGTGAACGAGAAAGAAAGGACGAATACTAAATTTTCCCGATAATGCCATAAAATTTTATTCAAAAAACAAAGACATTTTAATCGCACAATTTATGAAATTATCATCTTAGTGTTCACATTTGAAACAAGATGGAAAAGTATACTCCACAAATGGAACACCCAGAGATTTCAAAGGTGTTCTTTTTTGGAAAATAGGTAAGAAACGGTATCGAAATATTGGTTGGTTCTTGAATTTTTATCTTCGAAACTATAACCCTCTATTACGTAGTCTAGTGGACTTTTTTATAGTAAAAGTTCCTTACAGATCATATAAGAGATAGGGAAAGAAAAATATGGTATTTCATTGTTGCTTGACGGATGCCATTTAATGAGATACGAGTATAAGTTTATTAAAGTAATTTCATATGTAAAATGGAAGTTGTAATTGACGGATGCAATACATTTTAATAACGATCAGTCTTACTTAATTTAATTTAAATCCGTCCAGCGGTTTGGGAGATGAAAGTTAAGACGAACGGACGGACAAGACGTGTCCATAGGGTGTTCCACTACTACTGCTTCGTTGGTGAAGAACGCCTAAAAAACGAGAAATAAATGAGGAAAAATAGATTTTTGTTGCCACATAAAATAAGTCAATGGCAATTCAATATAGGGGGCAGTTTTGTGTTGAAGAATAAAATCAAAACATAATTAGATAGAGATAATTGTAAAAGAGAGTTTAGGAAAAGTCAAGAATAATAAACTAATGTCTGTTGCAGGTATACCGCAAAGAATGAGCTGAGTAAATGATAGAAGGAAACGTAAGCTACGCAAGAGAGAGAATAAAATGGCAGCTTAGCGGTTTAGATGAAAAAAGACAGGGAAAAGATGATTTTGGAAGGAAGAACTCAACAGTATGCTGCAAAAGGAAATAAAAAGGCGATTGCGTGCCATTTTTATGACAACCTACTGATGTGAGAATGTTCGGAATGTAACCTAAGAGTTTCCAAATGTCGGAGTTCACGAGAAAAGAATGAAGGTATGAGGGATAGATGGAGAGGGAGGAGAGTGGGTTAGAGTAAGCGAGCTTTTGCCTTTGGGTCATTGGCGCCAACTATCGAATCGATTGGGAAGCAAACCGATTCCTCCTCATTCCATCGTCAGCTTATCTTGTCATTCGCGGTAACCAATCTCCTTTGACGCTTTGATTACGGTTTTAGGTCCGGGAGATTGAAGACGCGACGTTTTCCACATTAAACGAAGGAATCTCCATCAACCCTCAGACCTCGCCCACAGATTTATATCCGATCGACTGAGCTTTTCTTTGTATTTTTTTCACCCTCGTATTTTCTTCAGTTATACTTGGAACAGAAGCGTATTAAACAGGTAAGGGAATAAATGCAGAGCTAATTACATAAGGCGCTATTTTTTAGGAATGCATATATGATTGAGATCGATGGCCTTAGAATATAGTCTATAAATTCCCTTTAAAAGCATTGTATCAATGCTATGTAACAAGATGTGTCCCATTTAAAATAAATGTACTCGTTTCTATGGTAGTGTTACAAATTGGAAAGTATTTCCTCTTTTATGGATTAAAAACAAACAAAACAATTCGAATTTAGTCTTAAAAATGATAAATATCATTCTCTTAGCTTTGATTGATTTGCTTTGATCCAGAGCTTATATCTTAGTTTTATCTAATTTATAAATGCAAATTTATAATTCTCTGCAGCAATTTCATGGCTCTTTTATGGAAATAGAAATGAATCTGATGGGTTGGAATAAAACAAACCGAATACATAAGCGATTTAAAAAACCGCTAAAATGAAAGACGAGAAAACCCATGAAAGCCGTTAGAAGATGATGTTTTAATTCATAGAGAGGGTAACATATATAAATATTAAAAGCGTATTAGCATACCCGTCATTTCCCTTCAAAACAATCCTATAGTACGATTTTTTCCCATAACAGCCGAATTCTCCTATTGGTGCCTGTACCTTTTTGAGATTATCTAACGAAATAAGACCACAGGCCTAGATATTTTGTCCGCAATTCTCTTTCATGTAGAAAACAATACCTTGAGTCGCTTCACCCAATCAGAAATGCGTTTTTTTCTTCTTTAATAATTGTAAAATAATTGGTACGAAGAAAACAACGCTTTCCCGGTTTTATGATTTATGAGTCTCTGTTGTATTTTTGCGTTTCTCGAATCTCGAACGTAAAAAAAAAAAGTTTTTTTTTCATTTAATTGCAATTCTGAACTTGCTGGATTTAATTTCCTTTTGTCAAAGCGTTCCAGAAAAAAACTATTAAATATTTAGGACGCAAAATTAATGCTGCTCATAAATATAAAAATACGTAGTTAGTGCTTGTTAATTCATTCATTTTGAAATGATAAACCAGAATAAATCCTACTCTTTGCCGTTTTGGAGGGCAACCAAAGAGAACACAAAAGCAAACTCGAGGCTGTTGTTGAGAATGAGATTTCGGTGCGCGAATAAAACTAGAAAACTGGTACAACAAAAGGAAAATCAACATAATTGAGATGCGATTAAAAATAGCCTTGTACTTGCTTTGAAGATCAAAATAAAAATAATCGTCATCAAAGCAGCTCAGGTGGGTATAAAACAGTTGTGATTTTCTCATTCAAACGAAAATTCATTTCATCCAAATCCTCATCCTCGCCATCAGTGAGATATCCTCAAAATTAAATTTCCCTCATAATGCATCAAAATTACCCCATTTCTATAGGACTGCAGCCAATCGTGTGGTAGTGGGGTAATTACCCCCTTAAAACTCAACAATTGCCGATGAAAATCGGGGGCTGAATGTAACAATGTCAATTGATCAATCTTAATGAAATTGAAATAGCACAACAGTGTAAGAATTTTTCTTCAAATCTGACTCCACAAAAATGTCTTTGTTTTGAAGTTAAATCTCACTTATAATATTATAATTAATAAATTAATTTTTATGTTATTTTAATGCACTAAAGACTAATTCATTGACTTTCTTAATGTAAATTGTTTATGATAAATTATTTACGTGTTAGGCTGCTTCACCTTTTAATGATATACATTGTAGGAGATTATACTTTTGATGGTTATATAAGTAGTTAACCAAGTGATGTCGAGCATGTTGATTACAGAAATTGGTTGTTAAGCCGCTTAATAATTCTTCCAAAATTCGGGGCAAAGATGGTGACCTAACTTTTCATGATAATCACGTCTCATAAGAAGGCCACTTCCTACCCGCTAAAAATTTTGTTAGTTCATTTGAGTGCCTTAAAATATTATATTAGAAACTTATTGAACTAAAATCTTTTAAAAGAAATTAACGATCATTGTAATAGACTAAGGTCAATTGTAGAGACAATAGTATTTTAAAGACGTCAAAATATTCCTTTAAGAGGTCATCGTGATTTTGGTTCTTTATAACCAAGTTCTAATATTGAAAAAGTCAAGGAAATTTTCTCGAACTTTTGGTTTTTTGCGTGGCATCGTGATAAAATTCTCTTAACGCATTTAAAGGCAACTTCTTTCAAATCAACATATAGCTATAGGCAAATTCTTCACAATCAATTAATTGAATGTGGTGAGAATGAAATTCAAATCGTTATTTCAAAATAGAATCAAGGAAGTAAAATATTCCTGTGTCATATTTGACGAAAATACTGACATACTGACATCATTGGTTTTTAGATACATATAAAAAAGATATTTCCGAAGATTTTCTTGATTTTATACACAGCCATGAAGCAAACTGTTACTGAACTATAACTGAATTTATTTCACTGTGGAACCAAAATTAACAGGAAAAATATTGGCCAGAACTGTAGCTGATATTATAAATAAGAATCATTTAGATCCAGGTCATTGTGATAAGATTGGAATTGACAGTTGCTGTGTCATTATCAGTAAAATGCGGTGTATTCGCCGAACTAAAATTATTTTTAACAAATGCAGGGCGTTTCCAATTTAAAAATTTCAATTTGTATTTCACGCCGTCGGTATAATAAAGGAAATAATTGATTTTTTGAAGTAACGTTTTAAAGCATATAATCAATCTGAGATTCACACGTTCACACGTTGGATAGCAAGACCTGAAGCTGCTTTAAAATCCAAAACTAATCTTGAGAAAGATGATAGAAATACTTAAGTTAATATTACAATAGATATGAAAGTGTCTTCTGAAAAATTAATAATAAATTAATGCTAGTAGTGGTACACATAAAAAAATTTGCGAAGTCAGTCAGAAATCTGCATGTTTATAAGTAATAATAGCCAGTTTCTCCTTACAAAATTAGACAACTGATATTTTGAATGTCATGTTTGTTTTTATAATTTATACGTGCAATTATAATAGTCTCTCTTATATGAAAAAGGGCACATTCCAGTATTTCAATAAAGAAAGAAGATTTTTTCTTTTGGTCAAAGCCCACACGTAGTTTACTGAATAATAATAATCTCTAATTATTAACGTTGCAATCTATTAACTTTGACATTGATACAACTATAATTTCGATACTTCATAAACAGCGCGAAGCAAATAACGCAATTATTTTGTCTATTTGAAGGCTTAATAGACGCTAATTCAATCGGAAGCAACAATGCGGGTCGCCTTGGCAACACCCGGAAAGAATGCGAAAAATTCATAAAATTTCGCAAAGAAATGCGTTTTTCTGACAAAGTATTCCATGTAACATCAAAAATTTGCAAGAATAAGATATTTTATAGTTTTAGCTGCAGAATAAAGTAAAAACGGAGAAATTCGGTTTGTATTTACGTATTTTAATGAATGAAAGAAATAACCCTTGCACCTTGAAAAATCGAAACTCCATTGTAAACATATAGAAAAATATAATCGTCTCCCGGAGTTGAATCCGGGACACTTCCGTAAACGAAAATAGTTTACTGGGGTCTCCTAGTTGGTAGAAACAAAATGGAGTTTACGGCATTTCTCTATGACAAACTCCTCAAGAGATAAAAGGGGATGGACGGACGGACAGACATTGAGTAATTATATATAAAGATTGTAACAACTACATTTATTAACGCAATATGTTGCTTATTCGATGTGCTGTGCACTTTTCTACCACTAAGTAGATTAGTTCAAAGAAGAAATCTTGATAAGATAGTAGCAGAAAACACCATACAAGATGATTGATATTTTAAATGATAAGAGAACTCTCACTGAAAAAAACTTTTGACTGTATATAGTGAGGTTATTAATTTGCTTGAATAAATGGAAATAAATGGAGCTGTATCAGGACAAGTAGGTAATCGAATTCATAGGGCTAATACACAATCTAGTTTTCCTGAAGAGTACTTTAGGATATCTACATATTTACATCTGCTAGAGAATATGTTTCAAGATTTGAATTTCTGATTTAATGAATAAACTTTAAGTGTGTTTAACTTAATATAGTTATGCTTATAATATTTATTGCCAAACAACAGGAAATAAAAATGCATTTAGATAAATTACACTATTATATGAAATCATTTCTACTAGAATCAGATGAAGAAATATTTTTAGAAATATTATCATCGGAAATAGATTTGTAGCAGACTAGATGGAGCAAAAATGACGCTGTGAATATACCTGATTCAGCATTAAATGTTATCAATAGTTGTTATAAAAAAACTGTTGCTTATATGATATACACTGATCACAAGCGTAGCATGTGAAGAAACTAGTAACTATGCCTTGCAAAGATTAAAATCTTGGCTTAGATCAAATATATGACAAGATAGGCTTAGTGGATTAGCTTTACTATATATCCATCATGATATTGAATTAGATATAGGAGATATTACTGATAAATTTGCAAATAGCATTAAAAAGACAAAATTTACTCTAAAATGGAAAATAATAAATGCTTACTTAATTGATTTCCACTTTATCGTTAAGACTCAGTTTTTAGCAACAAAAAGTTATATTTGTAGTTAATTAAATAATAAATATTTCTAAAAATATTTCAATTTATTTTTTCGTATTCTGGGTATTATACTAAAATGTTGCAATTAGAAGTAATGTATATTATTATAATTGGACATTATTTATATAAATATATCAGTAAATGTGTTTTTATTTTATCTCATCCCCCTAAGTTGTGCATCTAGATCCGCCAATGATTGTAAACATCCTGATATTATATTGATTTGAGGTGTTATCTTTCAAAACATTTTATTCATTTATGCAATTCAACTTTCTATAGTGAACCAGAATATTAAGACTAACATATCAGATGACGTGAGTAACGCTGATTTGATGAGAGAGTAGTTCAAAACAATACCGTAGCTTCGGCTTGGATTCTCTATTAGTGCGAGTTTGAACGAGGAAAATCGACAAAAGGAACAAAAACGCCTTAATTAACTAAGAAGAAGCTCAAGAAAATTGTGCTTGAGAATCTCGATTGATATACGACCTTGTTGACAGGAGCCAATGTACTTTTAGATATTGCTGTCAAAATGAAAATGTAAAAACACGCGCAATTGGTGTAAATTCCTCATTTTAATTATAATTAGCATATGCTTCATTAATATATTCATTGAAACGTGACAAAATGTTTTTTTATTAAAATCACGTTGAAAGGTGAGTGGATTTTTTATCCTTCGCAAAAATTATTATTTTACGATTCTTATGTCCTTATGCCCTTTGCCATTTTACATAAAAAGTTAACTCAAACTTTTAAAAACTATTTACTTATACATACTCTAATATATTCTATCTTGCTAATTCCGCTCAGCACTCTGAGTAAATGAGAGATAAAGACGAGGAGGATAAAGAAGGGCGGAGAGGTAGAGCGAGAGCAAGACGGCCTATTCTGATTGGACCATTTATTTAGAAATGAGAGACAGTCGTAAGGCTCCGCGAACTTTTTCATTTGGAGCGGATTAAAAAAAAACCTTACTTGATATTGGAGGAAAGAGGAATTCCGTAGCTCTGCGATAGGCTAGAACGGTCGAGTTAGGGTGACGGGGGGAAGGGAGGGGTTCGAACGTACTACCACGGATTAAAATAAGTCGCGTTCCCACCTGTCGATCGAATAAGTCGAATCTTACACCCGTGGATTCATTATTTCGGATCGTATAGTGACGTCATCCTACTCTACCTCACGACGGAAGATGTGTAGTACGTGGAATGACTGAAATTGGGTTTAATTTACATCCAAGTTGGCCTTGAGATTGCTCTCAAAACCGAGGAGCTGGAGAGTTCTCATTTGCCTTTACTTATTAGATTACGGAATCCTAATTTTGTCGGAAGAATAAGTTCG
Source organism: Tanypteryx hageni (assembly GCA_028673005.1). Lineage (NCBI taxonomy): Eukaryota > Metazoa > Arthropoda > Insecta > Odonata > Petaluridae > Tanypteryx > Tanypteryx hageni. Next base: position 125,001,203 of record CM054116.1, on the reverse strand, counting down.
CCAAATGAACAGACCAAATCTTTTCACACCGTTCTCCAAGTGCAGTGATTCTAGCATTGTAATATAGAGTGCGGTTTTGTCGTTGCAGAAATGAGAGGTCTTCCTTAACTTCATACTTCTCTTTGTTATTTCGTGGTGGGAAGTTGCACACGAGTAATATTAAAACTGAAACTAATTTTGACTTTGATAATTTTGTAATACATCACTTTCCTGAATCATGTAGGAGATTAACCCAAAAGATCTTAGTGAAATGAATTCTAGAACCCTCAAAATGGAAAAGAGAGTTAATTGTGTGATTTTTCCAAAAGACCTGCCATATTTTACCCGTTTGGTTGCAGAAAAATACGTCGGAATGCTTTCTCTAGGACTTTCTTTTGTTTCCATCGGCTACGCTTTTTCGAATATCTCTTCCGCACGAGAATCGTCTCCATTCGCCCAAGAAAGCATTGAACGAGCTTAAGGGCACCAATCTCCTCCACACATTCAAATCTCTGTGGAACAGTTCGATCCTTTATCTTAAGCCTTTTTCTCGTCGATGAGAAGGAAAAATACCACCTCAAGAGACATTCCTAAACGGGTTTAACGGTATATCCCCTTTCTGCTTTCGGTGGCTATGGTAATTTTCCCGGGGTAATTAGACTTTCCATAGGGAGGTCAAGAAAAACCCTTTGAAACATCCTTCCGCCCACCCTTTTTCCCTTCACCTATCTTCATGTTGCTCCCGTCTCCTCCCTTCCATTTTTTTCGCTAGATATGGAGAGTATGGAAGGGCCGCATGCTCCGCTCAGAAGGACGCTCTCTGCAGCGGAGCGCCGCAGTGCTCTGTCAAAGCCTTTATTTGCACTCCTGATAACCCGAAGAATAAATTTGAATCCGATTACACAGAGCTTACGCGGCGTTCGTCGCTTCCGATCGCCGCGTCTGCAAGCAAAATTCTTTCGAGGGAAGTACATCCTAGACTCTTTAGGTGCAAGCCTATGGCGTGGGTGCCTAATGTGGCACCTTCGGAGAATGTTCTTGGCACGCAACACGTGCTGCCGCTCTTTAAACTTTACTTATTTTCTTCACTTATTACATAAATTAAGCATGAGAAATTGCAAAATTTCCGGCGACTTTCAGAGAAATTCGGGAACAGAAAACAAGACACAAAGTAAGAGCTCCATGCAAAACACTGAAAAGTTCAGAAAATATAAAAGCGAAAGTGAACAAATTAATAGAACAAAGTTGAAGTTGTTAAAAAACAAAAATTACATTTAATTTGATTAATAGATTTGCCGATTGACATATTTACTTTCCAGTCATATTTATAAGACTTTAAAATTAAATCACTTTGCATGTAAAATATGCCATCTTCATTTCATAGTAATAAAACGTCAGTCTTCTGCTGATTCATCTACCGGACGTTTATTTCAGATCCTCGGGAATTTCTCCTTAACCCCATCTTCATAAATTTGCCACCAATATAAGTAACATGGGAATGCTTTTCCTTCCTTTATAGATTTACTATAATGCTATCACACGACTTGGAAATCTGGGATTAAAGCCAAAATGCGAGCTCAAAAAACCTTATTTTTATATATCCGCAGTCGAGCCCTAGATAAATTGAATAAGTTTCAGGAATTTACGGAATGTTATTTTTTCTGTTTCTCATAACAAATTAGAGAGAAAGTAAATTAGCGAAGAGAGATCAACTTTTAGAGAATCAGAAATATAGATAAGAAAAGAGATATGGGAAAGTTTGAGGGACGAGATACTAAATCCTTAACTATAGCCTAGAAAAAGAAGATTAAGAATAAACGATTTGATCAAGGAAATGGAGAACCCATAAATCAAGCATAGCAAAAAGTAAGATTAGATCATAAATAGTAACATAAATAAAGAAATATATTTATAGATAAATATGAGTTTTTTAGCAAACTAAGACATGTGAAGCATAGAAAAACATAACTACCATAAATAATAAGATGCGTTTAACGCAAAAATGAACTATATAAAATAAAACCAAAAGAAACTTCTTTTAATTATTATACAAATGACTACATGATAAGGCGCTGAAACACCTTAAGTATCGCCTTGTATAGAGTGAAAACATGGAAACTCAGAAAAAATAACAAGAAATATTGGTAAAACTTCGAAAATCTCGCGCAGAAAACAATGCAGTACAGGTATTCCTCGCGATACGCTGTTTCACGATACGCTTTTTTCGGTTTTACGCTCAGTACACTTTCTGACTCGACCTCTCGTTACGCTCGCTTGATTCGGACGTACGCTCTTACAAAATCCGAAGAAAGAAGAGCCTTTCTCTGCCCATTCAAATGGTCTCAACGTGAGCAATGAAAAGCAACTTTGTCTCATTATATAAGAACTACTTTTAAATTTTTTCATATTCATTTCATGTGTATACAACACCGCACCGGTGAAGTAATGTAATCGACGAGTTTCTTTTTATGTCCAAGGTAGTGTTTCGGCGGACTACAATCAGTTTTCAGTCACATTGAATTTTGCTCGAGTTTTTACACTTATAAGTTTGAAATGTAGCAAGTGAAAAAATTAACATGAAGTATTTCTGTGTGTGCATGTGTGTATTTCAACTAATCAACCTCTTGGATTGTTATAGCCATAGCTCATTCCATACCTAACACACTCACAAGGGAGGAGGGAAACCCAGTGCTGGCATTAACCTACTCATGACAAAGAGCACCAAGAGGGCCGATGACTTAATGTCCCTTCCTAAGGATGGAACGCTGGCTTTGCGTGATCTCCTCAAGCCACACAAATGGGGCCGGGCAACCTCAGAAAAATCCTACTTCCACAGGATCCATGCCCACTGCCTTTTTAAGCAGTGAGCGAATAGCAGCCAGAATCCTAACCACTACATCACTGGCACCCCCGCGAAATATTTTTCTTGATTAATTAATTAAATTGAATAAAATAAAACTTTTTGAAAGTGGACATTGACACATACTTTTTCTCTAGTTCTGTCGACTATGAGAACTATTTGCAGAAGTGCAGGAAAAATTAAAAAATTGTGCTCAGGGGACTACTTCTCATCAACTGTGCGGGAGAGGCATAATCGAATTGAAACCTTATTAGAAACGGAGCGTTTGCTCAACATATGAATCGAAAAACAAAATATTACACGCGGTTCGTATGTTTGGCAGAAGATGTCAGCACAGTGTAATTTGCATTTTATATTGTAGTGACGTTGCCTAAAAATTATGTAATGCCCTTCCGTATAGCAAAGAGTATGTAAAGATATTTTAAGCCACCAATCTAAATACTTTGGTGATAATTAGAGCATTGTATAAAATACGTACGTAATATATATCGCGCGCATTCTCTTTTCCCCTTTTATCTTTGACATGGTTTTCAATGGGATTTTTGTATTCGTTTAGCACGATTTCGCGCAACAAGTCCCTTTTTAGGAATATATCTGTCGTGCTAATTTGTTATTTTAATCCATTTAGGAACGTATCTCTTTTTTATAGCATTGCTCTTATGTAAAAATGTGTTTCGTCACACGCTGATTCGCGATACGCTGTTTTTTTGGACCGCAACCCGAGCGTATTGCGAGGTATGCCTGTATATAATATAGACAAATTAAGTAAAATTAAGGAATTAATGCGGAGAATATGAGATAATGTAATAACACAATAGACAAGAAATAGAATATAGGTGATTAACTGATAGTCATAGATTTTTAAAAAGAACATAATAACATCGTAGCCGAAATGCGCATCTGATTTTAGTAACTTGTTTTTGGCAATAGAGATACCTAAGATTCGTAATTGTTTTTAATTGGGTTTTAGTCATATTAAGAGCTCAATAACTCCTTATTGAATTGGAACTGGAATTATTTGAAAGAATACCGCATCTTTGGAAAGGAAATTGATGTGAAATTAGAAGGCAGAAGTGCAAAACCAAGGAAAAGGATTCATATTATCAATAAATGAAAAATATTACGAAGAACAGATCAATGTCGCTATTTAAGTTTTAAGCAGCAGTCACGCAAATGCTTGAAGACAGATTACTGAAGATGACAAATATGCTAAGAGTGGAGTTTAATTAAATCCCGCCGTAAACTTATGATCACAGAATGTGTCATGCGGCTCTCAAACTTCTGAAGATATGGCAGCTCCGAGGTCGAGTAAGTATGGCCAACCCTGGTCGTTAGTATTTAAGAAGCGTCACTAATATTAATTTGCAGGTGGTTTTATAAATTTCTTTACTCAATTTTCCAAACAAATAAGCAATAAAAAAATGCCGACATAATTCGTATCCTTGGATAATTTCAGCAGTTTATTCGAAAAAATGTCTAACTAATTTTTCTATCAATAAAACGAAATAACAAACGTATTCAATGTAATGAGAGTTATCCGTTCAATTATTATTAAAATCTTAAGCAAAATATGTCATAATCCCATTCCTATTTTGTTTAAATATTCACCAATCGATATATAAGAACCGTAGGCTCCAATGCTGCGCCTACAAATACATTCAGAAATGAGAGTTGATATTCATCGAAAACCACAGTGCACAATGCATTCATGGTGAAATTTTCGCGGGTTTCCAGCGGGGTCACTACGGAGGGCTTGTCCTACGTTTCGGCGACTAATTCTGCCGTCATCATCGAGGACACTGCACAATGCATTCCGTTGCCATGCCATCAGCAATAACTTTGTATTGCAGCCGTGAAAAATCGATGCTGATACACAAGTAGATATATTGCACTAAGGTTCAGCGCCGAAAGTGCACGCAACAAGAGATAAGGATAACGGCGTGAAAAGTGAGTGTTAAGGTAGGCAACCACACGGGATTTTTTTTACGAACCACGTCTGAGGAGCGCCCGCGTTGGCCGCTAAGTCAACAGGTTGGTCGAGTTCTGCGTCTTGCGAAAAAGCGTTCGCGGGATCAGAGCAACACGTCGTCTTGATTCCGATTTAGATTTTAGTAGAGATTTGACAATAAACGTCAGGAAATAATTCTAGTTAGGTTCTGTAACATTATCGTACATCTTAAGAAAAGCTCATACGCGAGGTCTTAAGAAACGTTTGGTGAATTAAGGGCACCGTTACTTATAAATGTGGAAATTACGTATCGAGAGATGACGGTATATTTCGTCCTAGAAGTGAGGCTTCTAAACACAATTCTCTCCTGGAGACTCAATTACAGTCTATATTTGCTTATACAGTGCTTCATACTTCCATCGCATTCGCCTTCTGTTCTTTCTCACTTTTTCATTTTGCTAAGCCCCACGGATCTATTTAATCCTTCCCCTTCTCTGTCGTCCACGACCTCAATTTCCCTACCGCATCTTTATCCCTTCTACTCGTTCCTTCCTCTTTCCCATCTCACTCCATTCCTCTTCTACATTTCCACCGTATTTCTCATTTTAAGTCTAGCACTACGCTAACAAATGAGTAACCATGGCGCAAAATGGCGTGTATGCTAACCGTTGTTATTATTAGAAGATAAACACTCCCAATGAAAGGTTTCCTGCTTTCATATTTATAAATTTTATAAAATAATGGAACTTATTTTTTCGTTGACGCCAAGTTATTTTTTATCAATTTTACTGTTTAGTGCTATTCCATTTTCTTGTAAATTTTAATATCAATTACTTCAGTTTTTTTTCTTTTTCATCAAAGTTGAACAAACGAATATTAAAAAACGAAGCCTGATACAGAAAACTTCGCATTTGAACTGACAAATTTGGATCAATTTCTTTGTATTTGTTTCTACTCGCAAAGAAAACAAAAATGCTTATCCACGAGATTGGAATTTTCCATGAATCGCATTTCTAAGTGGAATAAGAATAAAACAAACTAACTTTACCTGCGCAGAGTAACTGCGCGCTAATACTTTATTCCTCACAATCAGTATCATATATTTTTTATACACACAATTTTCGATCTCTTGACTTTCTGATACAATAGTTTGAGAGTCAAATGATCTCTCCATCCCTCTCTCCCTCTCTTCCTCTATCAATCCCTTCCACCCTCCCTCCCTCCCTTCCTCTCTCCCTCCCTTCCTCTCTCCCTCCCTTCCTCCCTCCCTCTCTTTCCCCCCTCTTTCTCCCTCCCTCTCTCTGCCTCTCTTTTCTCCCACCTCTATCATTCCCTCCTGTCACAATCCATAGCTCTCCCTCTTTATCTCCGTCTTCTTCTTTATCTCTTTCCTACCGTCCTTTTCTAATTCATTATCTCAGATTTTTCTTCAGATTTTACAATTCAATACTATCATTATGATACAAAGATCTAATATGTTTCAATGCCAATTGTATCAGCTGTGTTTGGCAATACAAAGTTCTTCTCATAGCTCGGCAACTCCAGCGTGCCACGCATTGCCGTAGCGTTATATATATATATATATATATATATATAGTTTTTCATATCGAAGATCCGATGCTTTAAGAAACTTCATGTGCATTGATTTTCAATCTCTCTCTCTCTCTGTCTATATATATATAGACTTAAGGAAATGAAAAGGTAGTGATGATGGTGGCAACAAGGTGTTATATATATATATATAACGAAGATATAAAAGATGGAAAACTGATACTTGGGATGTACATTTCCACATCAATTCCACTTACTATTGAGAAGTTTGAGTTTTGAAAACTTAATCGAGGTAGATAGGAAAACGTTCAAAATTTTCAGACAAATTGATTGCATTCTAAACTAATGTCATTTTGGAATTATCAATTATACGATACATTCTTTTAATGTGAAATATATGTTTATGTAGAGCGATGATGCGCAATATAACGCTCACTTAGCTTTTAAGCCTCTTGTTATTTAAACGCCAACCTCACCTTCATGTGGTAGCCCCGTTATAAAACAGACGAGGTTCTATTAATAAATTATTAATTTAAATGCTAATTACTTTAGTCCTCCATACCTCTCCGCTTCTAAATTTATTCCTAAAATTCTGCACGCCGCGCATCAGTCAATTTCGTCGATTGCCTCGATAACGCATACGGAAGCGTGAGTATACATCAGCTGCGGCGATTTCTAAAAAAAGAGTCGTCATTCAGCAGTTTTGTACCGTAATTGCTCTTTCATTACAAAAAGGACGAGAGACTTTAAAGGGATATTTTTTCCCCTAACCAAACATATCAGAACCTCATGACCTAATTTCACGAGGGAACGCTACCGAAATAAAAACATAGGAGCAAATATTGCGTCATCTTTTTCTTCCGCTTACTCGTTTGCACCAAATTAAAAGAAAGGCTTCCCTCGTCGAGTCTCGTATATTTTTGAGCGACGGAATCGTTTCGTTTCAAGTTTAAAAATTTAGAACCAAACCGACGGCAAATAAAATATTCCTAGTATTACTTGAAATCATGGATATGGTTTGCATAATACGGTGTTGTCAGTTCTTAACATTGACTTTAAATTAGTAGTATTATCCATGAACATTGGTTTAAACAGCTCGTTATATATTTTTCATGTGGCTATACTGCCACATATTCGGTTAATAATAGAACCTCGTCTGTTTTATAACGGGGGCTACCACATGAAGGTGAGGTTGGCGTTTAAATAACAAGAGGCTAAAAAGCTAAGTGAGCGTTATATTGCGCATCATCGCTCTACATAAACATATATTTCACATTAAAAGAATGTATCGTATAATTGATAATTCCAAAATGACATTAGTTTAGAATGCAATCAATTTGTCTGAAAATTTTGAACGTTTTCCTATCTACCTCGATTAAGTTTTCAAAACTCAAACTTCTCAATAGTAAGTGAAATTGATGTGGAAATGTACATCCAAAGTATCAGTTTTCCATCTTTTATATCTTCGGAGATATAAGTAAAACAATCGAAAATTCTTTAAAACATACCTACACTTGAGTAATTGTAACGCAATCTTTACGCTCATGTCCTTTCCTTCGTCGTAAATTATCCATTCTTTTTCACTAACAAAGCGCTTTGAGTGGACAAAAGGAAAAATTAACATATTTACGTTCATTTCCTCGTCGTTGAATATCCATTTAATTTACTATATGCTGTGTGCCTACGAAAGAAAATTTAACGTATTGGTAGTATATATTATTTACTTCAGTTGATATGAAGATTGTTTTTGTTGACGATTAATAAAACCAAGTAAGAAAATTTCTAATTTTAAACTAAATTAAGACTGTTTTTCTGGATTATCATCGCTTTGCCGTCTGCCCATATGTAGACGTCTTTTAAAAGATATATTTGAGAAATTCTTTTTTAATTAAATAGCTCTTACCAATCTATGAATTTTTGATAGATTGAAGCTTCCTAGTACTCCATATATTTCCCGCAAGTTGGCTTAAAAATAAAAAAATCAAATTTTGAAAGGGTATGGCAGACTTACTACTGATGCGAAGTTTTCACTAATGGGAAGGTTTAGTGAGTATCTAATCTAATCTAAAAGGGTTGACAAAATGCATGCTAAAATATTTTAGGAAAACCTTCTTTAGCAAGAGAATCTTTTATTGTTTTTAAAAATGGAAAGAAAATTCTTTTTGATTGGATAGGTACTAAAAAAATATTACGATACGCATTTTATGAATCTTCCATTAATAACAGAGATGAATTTATTCTTCGGCGGTGTTGCGTTGTGCTTTCATAATTTATTCGAACCATTAACAGGCATTTATATATAAATATATTTCTTCTTAAAAACGGTATATTTGAAAAAAAGACTTATTGTCCGCAAAAACGACCATTCCGTATTCACCAAAGGCGATTCGAAATTCTTGTTACTTTTTGTAAAGAACTTCTAATAACTGAACGATGCAGTTTGTCACTAGAATACAAATATTCTATCTTCACTTTCGCTGCTCCTTTCATATTCCTTTCCTATTTCCTACCTAATCCTCAGAAAAAACTTAGTTATGGTTTATCTATACTTATATTTGATTAGTAAACTACCGAAAAATTATCAAAAAACAAATGAGATAAATTTAATATTCAGCGCGTTAAATTGTGCAAAATTTTGTACTTCCTCACATAAATAAATAAATACAGAGAAAATTGCACTCCAATTGACATGTCTCCGTGAATCGTATTCTCCGTCATAGCAAAATGGACTTATTCTTAAAGGACCTCTCCAAGAGACAGAGTCCGTTCGCGATCAACGGATCTTTTAGCATCTGTCAGCATTAGTTCGGGAGTCGGATCGCGCGCAACACATGTGCAGCTGCTCTCCAATCAACAACCCACGCTCTCATACGGAGTGAGGAAACCATACGACGTTATCTCCCGTTGCACTCGTGCACCAGATTCCTCCATTTTCCGCGCTCTCGGGCGTAACCCTTGGAGGAAATTAAGGAAGCCTATGCCGAGCAACGGCAGTGCGGGGAAGATAGAGGAAGGAAGATAGAGATCGAAATGGAAAAACAAGTGGGACTAAAAGGTAAGGAGGCGAAGGATAGAAGTATGGGTGAATGGAGGAAAGGGAGAGGAGGAAATAGAAGGAAAGCAAAAGGGAAAAAGAAAGAGAGAGAGAGAGAGAGACACACACACAAAGCGGAAAAAGATGCGGATAACATCAGCAGACAGGAAAGTGAGGGATAGGATGAGCAAGGAAGGACTGAAAGGAGAAAAAAGGCGAGAGAGTTGTGGCGGCGAGGGGAGCAGGAGCAGAAAGAGAGATGAGACAGCCAAGAAAGGACTAGACCTTTTCCGAAACAACAAATAACGACGAGAATCTAGTCCTGTCATGAAATTTTAATTGTCAAAGAGTTTAAAAAGTTGGACGATCATGTTTACGAATTAGTCTCCACGGCGCATCTCACGCATTGCCCTCGGGCGTTAAGAAGACTTCCGTTTTGAGATTAAGGGTCTAGAACGCTTCGCTCTACCCGCGAAGCCCATCCCAGCGTGGAATTCGAGGGACGATAATATAAAATCTCACGCGCCATGCTAAACGATGATCGATACCGGTACTGATAATACGCCACGGTCCGGGGCGGAGGGAGATTTCCTGGTCCCGTCCGGCGTTAAGTGTGGTCAGTGACCAGCAGCAGGGTCGAGCGTCTCGGTGGACGCGCGCATTACTAACGTCGAGAGGAGAGAACTTCCCTCACTGCAAAGTAGAGCGGAAATCCGATCGATAGTTTTTGGTGTTGGGGTGAGAGGGAATCCTTGTAATTTATAAGGTCTTTTCGTTGCGAAGGTTAATCGAGCGTAAAATCGGAGAAACATTTATCAAATAAATTGATTTTGAAAAGGCTTCCTCCGAACAAATTCTCAGCGGCATAAAATAAATTGTGTAATGAATTTGAGCGCGTGAGTTCCTAATTGAATCAAAGGGAATTAGCAAAGAGGTAATGAGGCAAATTTTCAGAAGTCCAGAAGTGGAGCTCTCAGCGAAAACGATGAGAAACGACGCAGCGTTTTTTATTTTTATACATTATTTAACCCAATTATAATGAGTAGATAAACAGAAGTCTTGTCAAACACGCCAATAAACGCAGAAGAATTTGAAACAGCAGTTTTATTAATAGTAAACATTTTATGTTGTGTTTTTAAATCACAAAACAGAAGCATCATTATGGGTTACAAGCTCATGAACGACTTTCCATATGCGTAATCATGTTTGTTATTTGAATTGGTCAATGATGCATATACGTCACCGAGTGATGCTACGTCATTAAAGGAGACTCTATTCCCGAACGCATGGTTAATTCATAATTACCTACCTGAGGAAAACCTCACTCCTTAAAATGCGTGAAATTATTCTTGCCCGTTTGAAATTCTTCATCACGCTGAATAATACCGAAGAAATTAATTCATCGAAAAGGAAATGAATTATCGGAATCCCTCGCAGGAACTCTTTTCAATTATCCCCATCAAAAGACTCATATCTTTGCAAGCTCATTTTGGAATCGGGTGGTAGACAAAACTCAAAATTTTTAACTATTATTTGACCCTAACGTAACGCTTCTTTGTATATTTCCGCTTATTACATTAAATATTAGAAAATAGTGCAGTAGCAGAAGCTCTTGCAGAGCAGCAAATCATTTCTATAGCACATACAGTTAATAAATTCAGAAAAACAAAAACGAATGTAGAACTTGCCTCTCACTCAGATAAATATTCTCTAGACCACATAGTTTGAAATAACTCATGAGTTTTTATACTTCATATTTCTGTTCAAATACGACTCAGTTTCATCTTATCACGCAGTAAGATACTTACTTAATTTATTCGTAATGTGAAATAAGGCTCTGAAGTTGGAACAAATAAAAATGACGTTCCTGCTGCGACATTTATACATCGCTTTTAAAACTCCAAGACAATAATCTACCATTACAGTAATATCAATGAGAAGAGTATTATGAAATCATCTTCATTCCTAAATTTTTGCAAGCGTTTTTCTTTCCTACTTCCATAAGAACTAACACAAAACTAAATCTTCCACTGCTATTTTCATATGGAAGAAGTCAATACTTGCGATGAATACTTTAAAATTCTAATAAAAAACTGAAATTTTACTAATCACAAGAAGCTAGTGAAATACTTTTAAATTTGAAAATGGTATTACTAACTTTACGGAAAGACACCATATAAGCAACTATACCTGAACAAGTTTATTTTAGTACACCTCAGGTTCAGTTGTTAGGATATAAAAAATGCCGACAAATAAACCTTTAAATGTAACAGTTCTGAAATATCATTAAATAAGTATTTAAGCTTACTTTTGAATTTACACTTACTCCCTATAAACTGATGTCATTAAAATGAGATTTTAGAATTAGAATTTCATTAAGATTGATATCATATGATAGTATTTACTATAAAATGATATAAATGATTCAAGCCTGCGCTCGTAAATCCGCGTTTCATTCGATTTAAAATGTCCGTGGAAATAATTTTTTCTATCACTCAGCAATATCAATCGTGCAACAATTTCCTAATCCCACCAATCACCACGTATCGGAACGTATGTCAGAATGAAGAGGTTCTATAGACTTAGATGCGATAGCCACTTTTTATGGGGAAACCCGATTTCCCGTCTCCGAGTATGTTCTGACGTGATTCGAAAGCCTATCGAGAGGAGCAAACGGGGCGAAAGACAATGAAGCCCGGAGGATGGGGAGAGTCACGAGGGACTTTGAAAGGGGGAACGGAGGGCGAGAAAAAGAGAGGGAGAGAGGAAGAGAGAGACCTTTTTCTTCACGCAACGTTGCCTCCAATTGTCGATGGTACCTCACAAAAATGGCGTTCGGCCATTGGATGACGCACACCAAACCCGACACTCCCCCACCCACTATGCCACCCACAATGCGCTTGTTTTATTTCCCCCCAGCGTCTTTCACTCCTTTGCTCCCCTCCTGTTATCCCTCCCCTCTTTTCCCCTTCTCCTCCTAACCCTCCCTTTTCCCTCTCGACCCTACGCCAGCAATAATCCGAAAGGCAGCAGAATGAATGGGGACCGAAAGAACGGAGGAGGGAAAAAACGAAGGAGAAAACGCGAATGCGAGATAGGTCCGCCGAAAACGACTAAGGCAAGGAAAAAATAAAGGCAGGGGGAGTGAACGAGATAGGCGGGGAGAAATGAAGAGAGAGAGAGAGAGATAACGGGAGGTTGACACTCGACAGTGTAACGCTTCGATTAAGTTCTGTTTTCCTTAATGTTCCCGAAAAATACGAGAAAAATTAATGGAGGGAACGAAATGTGGACTGTGTTTTAATGAAGGTGCTATAAGACAGAAGAAAATGAGTTCATTCGTCAGTAATTACGTCATTCTGCGGGTTTAGAAATTGCTGTCGGAGCGACGCATACCTTCATAATTTCAGTTTAAAAATAAATTATCGGTATTCGTAGTTTTCCTTATTATGCCCGAGACTAACCCAGCGATGTGCAAGCAAAGTAATTTAAATTGGGGCAACTCTTGTGCCTATTAAATTATAACTAGAGACCTATTTCAATTCTGTGTTATTATTTAATTTGCAATATTTCTTTATATACAATTTATTGTTCGAATTCTTGAATATCCTACATATTTGCATGTGCAAAGCTAGGTTCAGACGTAAAAATTCCAACTTTGGCTAAGGTTTGGCCTTGCGATTTATTTATTGTCATGGCATAAGACAGTTTGCATGTTAAAAAGAATTGCTGGATCATTTGGCGTGTCAATTTTTACACGTGAGATAAAGTGAGTGATTCCAGCCTTAAAAACAGTAATAATTTTCAAAAATTAATTTAATTATTAATCACATTTAATTAATTAATCACTTATCATTCTCTCTCACGTTTTCCAAACATAACTCACGCTATGCGCCTCTTATTTACCTTAAATAATGGTACATTCAGTTCTCGAGTTAAATCATAATGTTCTCTTTCAGATGCAATGAATTTGATTGTACTGTAAATTTAATTGGAATAAAATCGAAATTAAATATAAATACCGATAATCAAATGAAACTTAAACGTATACAACATCTATATTAATTTTATTTAACATTACAACGTAAGACTTTCATTTAAACACAAACTAAAATTAATATAGCGTGTAGTATGAATTGAAGCTTTCTGTACTTTACGATGTAATAAAGAAATTCTGATTTTAATTCTTACCGATGCGTAAGTGAAGCTTCAATGTGTAAATTGTTAAACGAAGCGAATATAAAAGTTTATTTACTAACATTACTAACTATACACTGTTGTTAGTAACCATACAGAAATATACATTTATAAGCTGAACACGACTTCTATTAGTTATAAAGTGTTCCGCTAGGTGAAAGCACTCTACTCTTACTCCACACCTTCTACAGAAATTTTGAAAACTAACAGCGCTTGGCAAGTGTCACCTCACCTAGTACAATATAATAGAGATATTTCTTCGAAGGCGTTATTAAATTTTCTAGTCAGTGATTAACATTTAAACAATTCCACACTAAAATGCGATAAATCGGTAAGAAACATCGATTCAAAAATTGTATTTTTCCGTAATATATTTCGCTAGAAGATGGAAAAGTTACCACTCTTCCTAAAATTTTGCAATTGACTTGTTTATTCACATTCATTGCATTACCTCTCAGATACCTATTGCGCGTAGGCCAAATGGAATCAGAAGGTCGTAAAAAATAATAAAAAATGGCTATAAGCTAGATCGAAGCTATTTGGTTTCAACTCTACCATCCGTTTGATATGAGATGGTCTGATATAGCAGGAGATACTACAATAACGAAGACTGGTCTTACAGTACATTATTGTACTTCCTTTCAAGAGCTGCAAAAAGATTACTTGATGAACATTGTTAGCAACAAAATTCTATAGTCCGCGATGCTCATTAATATAGTTCGGAGAAGGAAGTTAAGTTGATTATTGAGATACGCAGCCACTGCGTGGACGAAATACTTTTGATTACGTCAATTTGTATTTTCATCAGTAATTTATTTTCAAAAACTGCAGTCGACTCGTAATTTGTTGCATTCAAAAATTCACGTTCACAGGAGTTCGGAATTCACGGCAAGATCCTACCCAAGCGGTAAAAGAGATTATATGCAGTTTTATCAAAAGCGAATGTTTCGTTTTCCGTTTGATAGTCACATTAATGGTGACAGAGAAAAACAACCGAGGTTGCTTGGTTTAGGACAAAAATAAAATGCTCATAAAACGCAAAAATGTGATATTTGAATGATTACAGGTCTTTTTATCAATTGCAATATTTCTAAAAAAGTAGTTTCGAATAACGTTTCTAATTGCTGATGATTACTTAAGTTTAACTTATTACCTCCCCGTTTTATCCTCTAGATGGGATGTTCCATTTCTGCGGTCGCCCTTAGTGAATACACCGATTAATTTAAATTGGTTAACATGCTAATACCACTGTGTCTGTTTGAATGAAGCAAATAGTTTCCTACGGTTTAGTTTTTCATAATTTCGGACTTTATAAAGTAACCAATTTTTCTTTACAGTATAAGAAATCAATTAAACAAGTAGTTCCGGAAAGAATTAATCCGCCTACTTTCTTTTCAATACAATTTTAATATATAACAAGTAGGGGTGTACACCGGTTTCTCGTGGTACAGTAGTGCCTTTCGTCAAATTCACCGTAGTATAATCGTACATTAATGAATATGCTTTAAAATAAGGAAATTATTTTTCCTTATATTGTAGTAGCCTTGTTTTTTTATATGCATTTCGTTTTCTTATTCTATACTCGCCCTACAAACGAAATTTCTTTTAAATCCCTTAAGCCACTACCTTCCAAATTCATAATTATAGAAAAATTCTAAACTTTATATTGTGGTAGCCCTGTTTAGTCGACCCGGTTGAAATATGATATTTTGGTTATTTATTTATATAAAGTTTAAATATACTATATTTGGTTAAAATCCGTGCGGACAGTTTTGATAAATGTGTAAATGAAATATTATTTAACATTTAAATGTGGTAGCCTTGCTCTTTAGCTCCGTTTTAGACATCTTGATTTTATTAT
The DNA here is from genome assembly GCA_028673005.1 of Tanypteryx hageni. Classification (NCBI taxonomy): domain Eukaryota; kingdom Metazoa; phylum Arthropoda; class Insecta; order Odonata; family Petaluridae; genus Tanypteryx; species Tanypteryx hageni. The sequence goes on along the minus strand of CM054116.1, from coordinate 124,985,773 downwards.
CACATCTGAGTCCAGCTTGATTCGCCTCTATCCCACTCACAATGGGTATATTAGAGGTATTGCAATGAATAGCCAGGAAGGGAGGAGAGAAACCCGGTGCCGGCATTTGCCTGTTCTTGCAAAGAACACCAGGGGGGCCAACTGCTTAACGTCCCTTCCGAAGAACGGAGTGTTGATTTGAGCGCGCTCCTCATTTTCTCGTGTTCTCTTTCCTCGTCCTCGTCACCTTAGTTCCAACACTCACAAATAGGGGGCCGGCGCGTCCTCGGAAAAAATCCTCATAAGGATTCGAACCGGGTGTCGCACTTTTAGCAGATCGTACGGTGGGGCCAATACTCTAACCACTACACCACCGGCTCTCCTTCATTTTATTATGGTATGCTATACAAATCTTATATACAAAATTTAATTGAAATCCGTTCAGCCAATCCCTTCCAAATCCTTAATTACTGAAAGAGTTTAATTTGTAATTGTGCCACCCCTGTTGGCTGATTTGGTTTAAATATACTAATATGGTTTTGCATATATGCTTATATTATAAGTATTACATTTGGTTAAAATTGATGTAGACAGATTAACACATATACTTGAAAAAATAATTTTTGTTACTCCTTTTTTGTGGCAGCCCTGCTTTTTATATCTATACTAACCATCTTAATTTTGTTATTTAATGTAGCACGCCTACTTCATAGAAAATTTCGTTGAAATCGGTTGCAATTGGGCAACCCTGCTGAATCGATCCGGTCCGAATACAGGTTTCTCTCTTATTATGCGTTGGTTGCGTTCCAGGAAAGTGACGCATAAAGCGAATTCGCATAAGCATAGCCCATATTTACATGTAAAAGATATGGGCACGTTCCACAAGCAATCCTAACTTCCCTCCAAGAAGCTCTCCTTGCGCTCCAAAACGACTTCTTATGCACTAAATATAAACTTAAAACAATTAACACTAAATTATACTCGCCAATAAAAGGAAACAGACGAACACAAGTGGTGTCTGTTGTGGCTGACTAGATAGTGGACGTTTAAAGTGCTGGATTGTTGTCTTGGTCCAACGCAAGTTCCGCGGACAAAGAGACAAAACTTCTCGAGTTTGCTCAAACAGTACCATACGCAATCTCCGTCTCATCTCCGTTCTATAATATCCACTGCACACACATTTCTTTTACTCTAGCATTAATACGCACAGCACATGAGACAATGGTCGCCTTGTGGTGTAGTGGAGAACTTTCTTTTATTTGTATTGCACTGGCCGCGTAACCGCATAAGAGCGAATCAAAGACGCATAAAAAGAAATTCCGGTAGCGATAAGTTTTTCGCATAAGAGCGAATTCGCATAAAGCGAACCCGCATAAAGAGAGGGAAACCTGTATGTCACTTAGGCCATTAATATATGTACATATTCTATGTACCAAATTTAATTGAAATAGGTTCATTAATTAAGAAGAAATTAGGGGGACACACTCACACGGACACCGAGGCGATATCATTAGACAACTTTCCATTTTTTGTAAAGTAGGCTAAAAATATATATACTCCACATAACCAGATAATTCTTTCCAATAATAGGTATGTTGGATTCGAATTTTTTTATTCATACCATAAAGACTATGATAACTATCTTAAGAAATTTATTTTTATCCATAAATTCTCAAATGTGATTTTTTAATGTTATAACTTATATTAAATTAAATCGTAGTTAGAACAATAATTTGTAAGTATATAAAGTAAAACGATTAGGATATCTAATGCAATGGTACAGAGAAAGAAAATGCCATTATTTCAGTTTCAAAGTACTTTTCCACTGTATATTTGCTAATAAATAAAAATATAAAAAATATTAGCCATATCGCCTTAGATATTGTTTTCATCCGAGAATATACTTGAGTTGTAATAGAAGTTTCGTCTATCGATAGATACAAGGTTACTTTTCTTCTAAAAGTTTGCCACTAATAATTCCTTTCTTTTCTGATAACTGATATTTTTACACATTCTTTCTTGTAACATACGATATGCCTTATAAAATACATTGGAACGTCTATAAGTCAAACATCAAGGGAAACAAAAAATATTCAAGTTGTCGAAAATTCGACTTATGGAAATGTTTTAAAGATGGGAATTTTGCCAGGTAAAGTTAATTCACTTCGAGTTATGGAAAATTCGAATTATAGACGTTCGAGTTATGGAAGTTCCACTTACTCTAATTTGTGAATAATACAACTGCTTAAAAATTTTAATATTAAAATTATCTGTTTAATGAACATTTTCATTCAATTCATCGGCAGGCTTAAGAGTAAATGCTTCTATTTTCGCTTGAAAAATCGTTTGAAATTCGATGTAATCATGATTGACGAAAGTATCCATAAAATTTCCGTTCCAAATTAGATTTTTTTATGGACACGCTGCACTCCCTCTGTCGTTTTCCTTCGCGTTTAACTACATAAATAAAATTAATTGTATTTTAATTTGTGGGAATTTTGGATTAGGTTAAGATACTAAAATGTTTGAATTGCAAGTCCTATTGGGCTTGAAATGTTTTTTTAAATGAGGTCGATATATTTGAAAATGCTTATTAGTTCAGCGTGAATAGAATTTCTCCTCTTTCTCTCTCTCTCTCTCTCTCTAGCACGTTGATTCAAGTTGAACTATTATCGCATTGAATGCTTTCCAGGCTCACTGTAATTGGTTTTGGTGTGGTCAGCATCGCCTAATTCCGACCGCATATGCACACAGAGGGAAGAGAAAGAGCCATACCATTTGCTTTGCAGCACAACGTTTCTCCGAACAGCCGCACGAGACAGAAATTAAACCAGGCATTAGGGATCCGACAGTCATTATTCGTTTCACGTGAAGTAAAAGAACTCGTACTAAAACCAGTCCAATACATCTCATCAATTTTTCAAATGACTGAGCATTTCAATAAAAATATAATTTGCCGTATTCTTAACCGAGAGCTATTTATTGTACAAAAGAAATGTGTTAGTAAGCGCCAGTGGTACATTGGTTTTTGATTAACGTAATTCGGCATCACATTTATAGATCATGCTAACTAGTTAAGAATCGGGAAATCAGACAAATTGATACAATATTAGATAAGGATGCAAAAAAATTCAATCTCTTACTTTACTTTCAAGCTCAAAATATTTAGTTTCAATTTTCATTTTATGAGAATAAAATTAAACTTGAGATGTGCTGAATTTAGTCAGTGATTACGATTTTTATATACCAATTTTAAAATACCGTTCGTTGTAATGAAGACTGGAAAATATTTGACGCAATATTCATAAGAATTTTAAAATTGTAATCCCATGAACTTTCTCAACTCATGCTTCCCCTATCCTTTATGTTATATGACCAATATTACAAATATGTCGTGGGGGTTGCAAAAGCCCAGGCGCTTAGCAAAATAATTGCCGTTGTAGAAAATTGCTCTAGTTATTCCGAAGCCGAGGTTTACAAGTTCAGTTCATTCATCGAGCGTTTTACCTTTCTACCTGCTATCACTGAAATTTAGCTAATATGTTAGAAAGCTCAGTATTAACACACCCATTTAATAAACTTTTCATTGGCCACCTTGGTAGAGGGGTGGTTAGCGTGTCTTACTCCCTATGTAACGGTCGCGGGTTCGAATCCAGCCGAGAGCATTATCATATGTGCTTGTCATAAATATATTAAAGCATATGTAATTGGGGTAACTTGTTTGTGTTAAATAAATTATTATTATCTATAAATGGTATCAAGATGATTTCTCAAAATAAGAAAGCACTCATATATTGCTACCAAATATTATTCTTTAACTCCAATTAAGTAAAATTTTAGTCATGAAACAAAGCTGATATTGAAGGAACGAGAAAATGCCTGACCTCATACAAGTGCTTTAAATAAATGTAACCATTAACTTCAAAGCAGACAATTCTTTTAATGGCGAGTAAGAGGGATTAGTTCCTGATAGTAGTTTATCGCGGCGAAATAAATTATGAGTATGTCATTACTAATTATGAAGTACACATTCATTTTCAGGCGTTCTTTGCTAATGAAGCAATAATAGCGGAACACCTTATGGCAGGGGTCTCAAAATCACATCGAAGCGTGGGCCGCATTAAGGCACCGCAGACCGCATTCCATGTTAACGGTTTTCCCGCTCCTCAATCCATTTATCCTTTATGAACATTACATTTCTTATTCCAATAGAGGCAGAGATCGCCTCCATCCTTAGTTGTGCATTTCAAGCAATTCATTACGAAAACACTAGATTTGGTGTTGCAGTTTAGGTCATATGGACAGTAGGAAAAAAATCATTATGAGAACCTGGAGAACATTCTCCTGTGCCTCAACTCTGTACGATTGTTAAATGGGCATTAACAGTAAACTGCGGACACTTTGGAAAAGATGATTTAATGCATTATTATGTTTCAAAGATTATTTTTAATGATTTAATTGGGGTATTTTAAGAGAAATAAATAGAGAGATACAGTTGAGTTTGAATTCGAGGGCCGCGAGCTTGAGACCCATGCCATGACAACGAGTCCACTTGTTGAGCTGATATTTAACATTTTAAAAAACAGGAACATTTTCCCTCATTTGTAATTAAAAACAATTTTTTGCTCTCGTTCGACAAGGATTGGAATTATTATTCTAAAAATGTCAACCTCAGTTTTTCTTCTATATAACCGTTTAAATCTTGAGCTCATACTATAATTTTAACTAATTTAAAAATTCAAACTTATAATGCTCTGCCACGATATCATTTTTTACTTATTGGGGTAGAAATGAAGCAACGGGGTCGGGAAAAGACAGCGATTACTTCCCAGCAGCTAACTTTAGAACCGGAACGTTATTGTCATATCTACCTCTTATATAAACCAATGTATCCTGAATATTTGGTTTCTCCAGGTTGCAGGATTTCAGAGATATTGCCCGAAGAGATGGACGGGCGGAAGGACGGACGGACAAACTGAATACATAAAAAATCGCTAAAACATAACATAAAAAGTTAATTTACATGTATTAGTAAGTATACCCCTTTCCTGAAGCTGTAGAAGCAAGAGTCGACGGAAGATAATTTAGAGGCTTCCACTTCCTTTGCTCTCATGAGATCCTCTTTGCTTGAGGATTCAGCACGAGGCGCTGATAGGTCCTCCACAACTTCTCCATCAACTTCATCAAAGCCTGTTTCGCCTGGTCTACAATTTGCCTTGGAATTTTTGAAGTAACATAAAAGCCCGTAAAATTATGGACACATTAACGCTAAACTTTCCTAAACATTCCATTCATTGCAGTTAGAGTCTAATATTCCAACGCATATTTTCTATTATCGAAAGCCCTGTTTATGTTTTATGAATGCCAAATCTCCTTCGTTGTTGGCTTGCAAACTTAAATTACTGTAAAATAATAAAATGCAAAACAAAAATTGTAGCTGAAACAACACAATACTAAAATCCATAAAGGTTGTATAATTCCAGTTGCAATATATTTCTATAAGAATCGCTTGACACGTGCTTGAGAAAAAACGCGTTCATTCCTGGCTGCTTGCCGTAATTTACTTCTTCCAGTGCGCGTACTGAAGGATTTTACTTGCGATAATATTTCGACAAAGTGAAACGCGTTTGCGATATATGATTATTTGGTCATATATAATGAGCTGCAATAAAACGAAACAGCGATAAACGAATGTGCTATAAACGGTAACTTATTGTACGTCAAATCGCATAGTCTTCGGGTCACTCGACGAGAAATAGGAGAGAACCAACAACTCAAGAAAGTATAACAATACAATCAATCTTTTCCAACTTTGTGGTAACTTGTGGAGCACACACCTCAATAACCAGTTTCCCCTGGTCAATTTGGATAAAATGTTTATTGCATATATACGCAGAAAGCGAGTTTCTATATAGTGTTTCTATATAACATAGTAAATAACGACTTTGATAACTCGGTGTATTCCATTTATGCAGTGCACTTTTCCTTCTTGTTTACAAACTTTCGTTTAATTTGGAAAATGTGACTAAAAATGTAGTAAAAAGCTGCAAACGTGCTTTATCCAACGAAACATTTTGATTGCTAGAAAAGGTAACGTGTATTAAAAATGAGCCTTTTTAGAGGGCATGTGTATTATTTATAAATATGGACATTAAGGAAAAGTGATATAAAATATTTGGAAAGGTTCGAAACGTGAGGAAGAATGCTGAAGATAAAATTGACAGGATGGAAAATGGGGAAGAACTAAGAAGAATAGTAAAGAAGAGATTGAATATACAGATTATGAGACAGATGGCGAACTGGGTTGGACAATACCTGAGAGAAAGCATGATTAAAGACGTGTTCGAAGGAAAAAGAGAAAGATGTAAGAAAATGTTTTAGTTGATAGGCCACTTGAAAGGGAAAGAGCTATTAAGACATGAAAAAGATTACAGACTAATATGTAGAGAATCATGATTAATCACGGATCTGTCTACGGACAGACTGCCTTTGATGATGATGAAAGATTTACTAAATTGAATATTTAATAGAGTCATTTATTTTTCACTTTGTGCGTACTATACGTAGTATGATAGAACTTGTAAAACCAAAATAAAATTTAATTCATTTTGATGAAACTAACTGCGACTAGGAAAGTTATATAGCATTTCGGCTGTACGCTGTCTTTGCTTTGAAGGAGCGAGTGGCGAGTTATCGATTTTTGTTTTTTAATCCAGCGAAAGCAATATGAGCACGTGACAGATATATCGAGATACCCAGAAAATGGCTAGAAAGCAAAAGGTACTTTTATTGCTGCAGCAATGCGATACGAAAATTAATGTCGGTCCGCGAAACACGATGTCAGTTGGCATTATTTAATGAAACTTTTACTACCCTTGCCGCAGCGCATGCAAAAACATGAAGCTAAGCAAAATTAAAAGGCAGATAACGTTACATCTGAACACTTAAATTTTATTCATTCTTCGACTTAACCTTACTTTATTAAATTAAAAATAAATATTTTTAAATAATCAAATGTTGTTCATATTTATCGACTTTCTTATAAGCAATAAACAAATTATAGAGTATTTTAAATTCAAATCACTCTATACGTTTGATTTTCCTTTAATTTCATAAATTTATTTCATTCTAGATTTATATACGTACGTGCGATTTCTAAAAGAGTTTAATAAAATTGCCGAGTTCAGTTTACAATATATCTACTGTTGTAGACGGAATTATTTTACTGTAAAAAGTAATTCTGGAAAAATATAGTCTACTTTGCTAAATGTAGGAAAAATATTTATTTAAGCGAACGGACGATCTTTTAGAAATATGTAAAACTTTTAGGGGCATATAATGCGGAGAAGGAATGTATCACTATTTTATCTGAGAGTAATATTGTCTAAATATAATGGAAAAAGATGCCAAATTGACGTCCCCGAGAGCAACAAGGAAACTTCATAATATTCACCCAATTTTAAAGAAATTGCATACCTTAAAGTTATAATTATTTCCAAGTTTGAGTTTTAATTGAATTTAATGGCTATTAGCTAATGAACAGAAGTTTTCAGCATTTTGATTTTAAAAGGTCAATGTTTTTCAGAAGTTGATCATGGTATAATTTAATTGTTTTTATTTCAGAGCATCAGAGTGAGCTCATAATTAGTTCCGAGTAATTAAAATGAGTTTTCAACAAAACTGCTTCTATCTCTCGGTAGTTTTTGCTGTACATCGGTGGTGCGCAGATCCCAGGGATAGATTTTCCAAGGCCTTTTTATTCAATCTCTTGCTGAGCTCTTTGAAGGGCGGGCACCTGGGCTTCGCCCTAGCTGCCTGGGAGATGGATACGCCACTGACGTAAATGTTCCATTTTTTAATTACAATTTAATTGTTCAACTTTTAATATTCGAAAACTATTATGCTTGAAACCACCTCATTAAAACACAAATAAATATCGTAATATTATATTAACTCATTACAACTGATTATTCCTCTGCAGACGGTCTACAAGTCGTTAGCAACGAGTTGTTCAAGAAACCGAAAGAACGCATAAATATTACAAGGCCTATTTGTGTTGTTTTTATATGTTGTTTTTCATAAGGTGTCTTATGCGCCTATCAATGCTAAGAAAATGCTCAAACGATCGATACTCATTTGTTTTCGAGGAGATTGTGGAAGGCGGTTTTTACAAAAACTCCAAATATTATTAGATTAGAGAAGATATAATTCCTTGCGCTCTGCTTTTCCCGTCGCAATATTTTTTCCTGCCTCCAATTCTCAAAAGGCTTGAATTAATGGGCGCTACGTCGACCCGTGTAATCATAAATCAAGTTGGCGCAAAGAGGGCCTCCGCAGAATAAGCAGCATCGAGCGAAAGGTTAAGGTCCCTTAATTCGCATTCACTGGTATATATCAAGATTCTGCTGTTCCAGGCGATTCTTCGACAATGGGACGAGGCCACGGACAGAATTATCAGAGTTGGGCTAATAATGTTTTGTCATGCGTTACGTAATTTGCCATATTCATCTGTACGTCTGGATGATAAAGAAACTTGCAGCCGCACGGGGGCAAATGCAAAGATCATTACAATAACATTTTGTGAGAATCGAAATTATTACAATTTCTGATCCTATTAGTCTGCATTTAAGGAAACAAGACAGCAGCGACGCCTCCTTTAAACTGATGACAGAGTAGATAGAATTACAAATGGGACGACTGAGAACAGCAACGTGGCGCCCACAACATGCAACCGAATCAAGAAATCTATTTGTAGCAAATAATGCTAAAGGAAGTGTGTAGTTGGAGCATAGAGTAAGGGAAATGTGTGTAGGAAAAAGAAGTTAGAGAAAGAAACAGTGTAGGAGAGAGGGTAAATGGAGAGAGAGAAAGAGGTGTGGAGAGGGCGGAGTAGAAGGATAGGGGGGAGAGAGAGGAAGAGAGAGAGGGAGAGAGGGTAAATGGAGCGAGAGAAAGAGGTGTGGAGAGGGCGGAGTAGAAGGATAGGGGGGAGAGAGAGGAAGAGAGAGAGGGAAAGAGAGAGGGAGGGAGAGGGAGAGAGGGAGAGAGAGGGAAACAGAGGAAGAGAGAGAGGGAGAGAAAGGAAGAGAAAGGGAGAGAAAGGAAGAGAAAGGGAGAGATAGGAGAGAGAAAGGAGAGAGGGAGAGAGAGGAGAAGAAGAGGGAAGGGAAGAGAGAGAGGGAAAGAGAGGGAGAGAAAGGGAGAGAGGAGAGAGAAAGGAGAGAGAAGAGAGAGAGAGGTGAGTGAGGGAGAGAGAGGAGAAGGAGAGGGAAGGGAAGAGAGAGAGGGAGAGAGAGATGGGGAGGAAGACAGAGAGAAGGAAACAGCATCAGCCACGAATGCATGCAAGCCAAAGACTGTTCAAGTTGTTGAAAAACTGGAAAGGTTGCGACATTTTGAAGAAAATTGAAAAGTTAGCTCATGTCTGTGACCAAATAGCGATGAATAATGAGCGCATTCCAATTTCTACGAGTGTTGCTTTCTCCACAGATGTCAGCCCACCCTCGCGAAAGCTCGCGTGAAATCGTTGCCTATACTTTGCTTATAAATGCAACGCAATCGCAAAGTAATGTCCCTATACTGCTACGCAGTCGCAGCCTCTATCTATCTAATATTTTCTTTCGCCTCTATGAGGGAAGGGTGGTTTTGAGAACCTCGCTCACTTTGCTGAGCCGTTTATGCAAGCGTCATTTGTTTGGAGCAGCTGGATAAAAAAATCAACCGGAATAGGTTTTCACGTCTGCATGAGAATTGCAGCACCTGTGCAATGTGATACAAAAACAAAAGCCTCTGCCGGGCGCTCGCTCACTAACTTTGCAATGAAGAGCGCCACTAGTGTGAGAACTCTTTCCCTTCTCCCTGCCTCTCTCACTCCATCTCTTGCTCTCATTCTCTCCATCTCTCTGTAGCCCGTGAGCTTTTCAGAAACATTTGTTGTGAATAGATTTTTTTCTTTTCTAGCGTGCATTCGTCGACTGCTTTGTTTTACCACACTTCTATTCGAGTACAAAATCTGGCGAGTTTTAAATAAAAAAGCTGGCATGTTATCTCCATGTAGGTAAGGTATAACAATTCCGTCATTTAAAATACAAAATTTGCTGAATTTTCTCCAGTTCTGTTTCTGTCATTCTGTCTGTCCCCAAAAAACATTTTTTCTAACTTTCCAACACTTTTAGTGATGGATTTCCATTAGTTATGCTATACTATAGGTGTCTGAGATGATTAACTACCCACAAGTTTCATTCCCGAAGTGATTCATTCCTGCATCTGATTAACATGGGAATGAGTGCAGCGTGTATTTATTTGAATTTTATAATTACTTATAATCAAGGCACGAATTCGAGGCTTGAATCAAAGACTGATATTTAAAAAATTAAAATGTATTCTTCTATAGCCGATTATCAAATTCGCGTCGAATTGGTTCAAAAGTAACTACTTTGTACCTGAAAATATTAGATTTTCGTAGATGAATATTTTTCGTCGTCAGGGCCAACCGCATTGGTGATGATTTGGCGAAATTACGCACATAAAATCAGATTAAAATGAAAATTAGAAAACATTCATGAATTTGTAGTCAAAAGGATCTTCTTTAAATAACATACAAAACACAGTGCTTTTTCCAGACGGCACACAATGGTACTAAGTACCTGCACTTTTTTCAAAAAAAATAAAAATGCGTTGTTAAAAATAAAATAATCTATTCTAGCACTCTTTGAGGAAGATCGCAGGTTGATCGATTAAGCAAATGTCTGTAGTAAGGAGCGCATAATACAGTCCCTTTTGAACCCCTATTAATCATTTTACTGCTAGGAACAATCTTAGATCAGCACGCGAGGAGACATTTATATATTTTTAAAGTTAATCTAACTATATTTTTCACGGAAAACGTATTTTTAATTAGCTTCAGTTATTGAAAATAATTCTTCTGCTCAAGATATTACAAAAACGACCAAAAAATCAGTGAAATTTTAATAAGTATTTCTTTAAAAATACAAAGAAAATACGATGCACATTGGGACCCTATTACGGAATTTGCAGCTAATGTATGTGAACTCTTTGATTTCACTAATCAATAGAGAAATCCAAATCGACACATTGTTGAAGAAGTATTTTTAGGGAGAGAGATTGGAGATAAGTAGAGATAGCAGGGAGAGACGAAGAGAGATAGGAGGGAGAGAAGAAGGGAGAAAGGGAGGGAGAGAAGTGAGATAGAGAAGGAAGGGAGGAGGAAGGTGGGAGAGAGAGGGATAGGCAGACACAATCGCTTTTACAGTGAGAGGAGGAAGAGAAATAGAGGAGGTGATAGGGAGAGATGATGAAAAAGACAGGCAGGGAAGATAAGTGAGAGAGGTAGAGGGAATGTGAAGGAAAGGGAAGGAGAAATGGAGGGAGAGAGTGAGGAAGAGAGAGAGAGAGATTGAGAGGTAGGAGTGAAGGAAATTTTGCATGGACAGCATCTGTAAAATATGGTAATGTGATTAAGTTATTTTTCATTCCAAAAAAGTGTTTTTATTGTACGAATATATTTGCCTTTCTGTTTAAAAGAAATGCAAAATGATAGAAAAATACGTAAAATTTGATGTCACGTCATTTTTGATGGGCGCTTTTAACTTGCTGTACTGCAAACCCTAGCATTTTTGGTAAGGTTTACTTTGCATGTGCAAATAATACGTTTGAACTCCACTAGAGCTCAATTGTGCTCTCCTGTCAGCGCTTAAATCAAAATATCTCATTTTATGGCTCCAATAAAGTTGATAGCCTATGTGTCTTCAATAGTTATCAGGGGGACCAGATAAACGTTTTGGCAACAAAGCAGTCGACATCAGCGGTGGCTCACCGTTAGTAGATTATAAGTATGATAATATAATTAACATATATTTTTTAGAACATAACGTCAGTGAATCACCGCTAATGACGGCTGCTTTGTAGCTGAAACGCGCACTCCAACCATTTCATGGCAATCGGAAAGATATAGCCTCTCACACCCATCGCCAGGGTCGTTTATCACCACCGCCGTTTCATTCGCATCCCATTCGGTTGAACATCTCAGTGATGTTTTCTCGGAGAAACGATCAATGATCCAAATAGAGAAGTTCTCGAAGCATGAGAGCCGCGTCTCCCGCATCTGCCTCCCCAAAGTGCGACGTTCCACGCGCATCAGTATTCTAGATTATAGAGTCAGGCATATATTTCAGCTTCCTCGGCCTGCGGGCGTTGCTCGGCCCCTTGAAATCAAAACAGATTGACTAAGCCGCCTTATGGGCAACGGTAAGCTTTTAAGCCGAGCGCGCACGTGGTATCTTCGACAAACAACAGGAGGCGCTGGGGTTAGAGCGCGATGCGCTGTATATCCCTCTGACATTTAGGTGTCAGCTCATCATAGCCGAGCCATGTACTCGTGACACCTTCCCTTCACAGTGAACTGACTTTTATTGCCGCCACGTTTACTGTTTTATCTCCAGCAAACGGTCAGCAATCGGGAAAAGTTTATAATGCAAAAAGGAAAGCCTGCGGGCACCACCGTTAAGCCAAGGAAATGTTTATTAAATTGATTATAATTATGTTAAGGAATTGAATGTAAATACTAAAATATAATGCAAAATGTGCCTGTGTTTACGTTGAAATGTTTAGTTTAAAGCGGTTCAAATTAAAATGGTGAACTGACCCTTAAACATCTTTACTGGTATTGATAACTATGATTATACTTTTGGAAGAGTATCCGATTCCATGAACGTATATTCGATCCCTCGGGATGATACAAATTTGAACGTATAAAATCGCTAGAAAAGGTGCGAGCCTGAGGCGTTTAACACACAAAGTGAGATCACGCGGTCTCTCGCAAACTTGAGCGGTGGGCAATCAATGCGTAGGTGCGGCAGTCATCGCCTGGAGGGTAATCAAAAAGGTTGGAGCGGAACCTTCCGTCACAATCAACGCAATGTGACACTAGGTTTTCAGGAGATGCTTGCACCTCAGGGATACAGGCAGAAAGACATAGCGTTGGATAGCTACCATGAACAGGAAAGTGAAACAATATTTCTATGAATTCATTCAGTCGGAAAAATTATTTACATGGCTCTCAAAAAAAGAGAATGAATAGGGCACTAATCATAAAATATCATTATTGCTATGGTACTGATGCACATATATCCATATGCTATGATGGTAACACTTCAGAACAGCAGAAAGATGAGGACAACTACGGAAGAAAATTACTTATGATTTTATGTAGGTAGCGAAAAATGTGTCAATTTATAAGTTATATAAAAAGAAAGAAACTCGATCAATAGAAACAGAAATGAAGACAGTAAAACTATAGAACGGTAGAAAGACGTACTTCATATCGGAGCATATGTTTCCAAATGATTTCTTAGCTGTAAAGCAACCACGACTTGTTTTTATTGTTTAAATCCATAAAAATTGGATTTTAGAAGCTGTATGCCTGGACATAAACTTTATATTGTTCAACAAATGTCTCTAAATCCGCGAAAACTACGACAGAAAGTATGTGGTGATATAATTTTCTTATATAGTTATGTGTTTATTGTTTTCAACTCTGCATATCATTTACGAGGTACAGGTTTACCGAAGCCCTTGTGTAAAGAAGATGTTCTGATCGGTAATCATGAACCAAAATGAAATTCACTCAACTTTTAGCTTGGATCTCCCATGTAAGGCGTTATGAAACTTATTCAAGCAGTTTATGAGATAAAATATGCGGACAGGCAGGAACGATCTTCCCTCTATATACGTTTACTTCATGCAATGTGTCCAAAGAAAACGTACAAGCGATGGCGTACAAACATCGGCATTTAATTAAGTGTTATTCATCATCGAGCGTAATGAAAAAAAATTAGCATTTATTTTTGTGAGACAAAGGAAAGCGAATATTAAATGTAAATAATTACAACTAGTGGTCCTCGATAAGCAGAATTGACCACATGGTGGCATCATATTAGCAGGATAGGATTTTTTTAAATTTCCTTCTCGCAAATCTAGTGAAAAAGTTGCAAAGGTAGGAAAGATTACCCTTGAACTATAATGAGATACAAAAGAAAGGACAATTTCGGTCGAATAAAAACTTATACGAACCTAAATTATGAAACGGATAAGTAAAATCAGTAGTTCAAAAAAATAAGCCGTGATCGGCACTTCGAGTCGACCGTTACCTCTGCAGTCCAGCGTCATAGATCAGGCATTGTACTTCTTAAACGGCCTCTTTCTTAGAGAAAAGGGCCTCACACGCGATCATTTTTGGGAAGGAGGAGGAAAACACGCGTAATAATGTCATGTAAAAGATGATACAAAAGCTGCGAACGACATCACCGCACGTGGTCAAGCGGTTGCTATATTAGAAAATAGTGAACCCGATGAAAACCCAGCAGGATGCGCCGATATAAGCGATACAGACAAATGGGGCATGCGGGCGCTGACGGAGGGAGGTATGAAAGGAAAGGGAGTGTGGAGAGAGAGGAAGTAGGGAGGAAGAGGGACAGGAAAGAGGTAAAGGCACGCCTGTGTGTGCGTGCGTGTGTGAGAGAGAGGGTTTTTAGGTCGAACCGTAGAGAAAGAGGCAAAGGAAGAGGGGGAGGGGGAAAGAGAGGGAAAACGGAAGGCCGGGGAGAGAGAATTAAAGAGAGTGGAACCATGTGGCCGGTGGTTAGATTGGACGATGTACACAAGTGAGGCGCAGGGGGAAAGCAGACGGGAACTTAACAAACCCGTCGTAAACACGCTCTTTTCATTCTCGCAGGAGAAAGATAGGGAGAGAGAGAGAGAGAGAGAGAAAAGGGAGTTGAGAAGGGAGGGAGAAGCTGAGAGGGGGATCGAGGAGTGAGGTAAATGTAAAGTGGAGGTGGAGAGAAGGACCACAAGAGGTCTCGAGGGAGTGTTTGGAGGTGTAGCTGGCGACATTATGGAAAGAAAAGAAATTAGGGAATATATATATATATATATATATATATATATATATATGTAGTGAGTGAGAGAAAAGAGGAATAGAATTGGATTTTGTGAGGAATAAAATTTTTTTAAAGCATCTGAGAGGCTGTTGAAGTGGTCCAGGCGAGACTGTGCTGGTTTCTCGAAATTCCTTTATTTTGTTTTCAGTTCGACTGGGTTGGTGAGGAAAATCGGGCGCACAATCGCATCGAGGCAGGAAATATGGCGCTCCAGAACAAAATGTAAAGCGATAATGGCTTCAATCCCCTTCTCCCCTGAAAATGGCTTCCCTTCCGTAGTGATGTGATGTTATTGGGAAGACAATTCAATTAAGTTTATAATTTACGTTCTTCCTGCTGCAGTTGAAAGGTCCAACGTAAAATTTTCATTTCTTTTTCTCGTGCGTATATCACCTAGTACGGTTTGATTAATCAATATTTAATTTACTTTTGTAAGTGGATAGGAAACCCTAGTCGGATTCCAAAAACTACATTTAAATGGGGAAAATACACTCGTAAAAAATAAAAGAAATCCAACCGCAGGGACATGGCCGCATTTGCAAGTTTGAATTTTTTAAATATAAAAGCCCAGGATGTGAAATATACTTTTCACCTATACAACACACGGGTACAGAGAAATTTTATTTGTTTCATGGCAAAGCCCTCTAATTTCTTCGGTGTTTGAGAGAATGTAGGAAAAATATTGACATTTTCTCCTAGCAAATATCTATGGGTGACATATTTCAACATCCAGCGACCCATGTGTCCGTTGTAAAAGCGTGTCATCCAATTTAAAGTTTTAGTTATTTTATCGCTTGCTCCATTTTTAGGTCACAAAATGAAGAATGGACGTTGTTTTTAATAAATAAAATTCAGTCTTTTTCCTTTACAGTCCAGCAAATATGTTCACAACCATAGCGTAATAATAATACAATGACAAAGTATTGAATAAAATTAACTATAAATGCAAATTTTAAACAACAATTTTGAACTTGTATAATCTTTTTTTGACCGTTGTGTGATCATGAAAATTTTTATTGGGATTTAAGTCAAGCGAGGATCTTGACTGTTCTAAGAAAGTTTCACTCTTGAGTTAACAAAAACTATTGTTGAATCTAGGAATAACACTTTTCAGCGTTTGATTGTTGAACTCTAAGTAAATTGTTACAAAATATCGTTCACTGACAAGGATCGTAGACCTCAAGTTAATGCCTATTTCATATTTTCAGAAATGTAGGGATGGACTCTGTATTATGAGATAAATTTCAAAAACCTCCAAAATTAATTTATAATGAAGTCAGCAGAAATTCATTCGTTCAGTTAAAATAATTAGATATAAAATAAGCAGTTTTTGTATGAAGACTTGTTTTAGCTTCAGAATTATTTGGTTTATTTTATAACATCTTTTCATCTTGTTCACTATGAGCTAAATATAAGACGGCTTCGTGGTCACAATAACAAAGAAATTTCTTATTTACAAAGCTTTCGCTGTATTTCAACAAAATATCTTCGCTACAGATGGTTTAGAGTTGTATTGAAATCGTCAAAAAGCTGAGGCAAAACACAAAGAAAATGAAAACAGAGTCAGGCGAAAAACTCTACGAAGTGGTCAGCATAATAGAAAGATCCTCTGGTGCGAGAAAACTGCTAAGGGCACATTTTTTACGTTGCTAATCCCGAAGAGGGTTCACATATTATAATGAAAAAACGAAACATTTAATGGATATCAGACTATCAAAAAAATTAAAGTAATAAAGATTTTTGCGTGCAACTTAGTCGATAAAATTAAAAATTATAAGTAATTGCAATGCGAAATAACTCTTCGCCAATCATTTAGCATATTACTTTCCGAAAAGCTTCTTCGTTTGTAAATTCGTGGTTCCTATTTTACTAAGGTATTTGTTTCATTTTGCTTAGTAGGACGTTAAGGTGACCCAAGGGAGCTTCAGATGCTCCCCACGAGTAATACATTCCATGAATCCCCAAAATCCTCAGAATTCACAAATGTCTATGGTTTTATTAATACTTATACATTTATCTAAAGACGGCTTAATTTATTTCCGATATACATAGTAAATAATTATTTAGATTGTTTAAACAAATTATTTCTCGACATTATTCATTATATTTTTACGTCCTTATATTCTAGATTCTTTTCTTAATCCTTTCCGCACAGCAAATATTTCCCGTTAAATTATTTACAATCCTTACTATGGATAACCAAACAATCATTGTTTTTACCTATGGCATAACATGATTGCACAGCAAAAAACTGAGATCTTAAGGACAAGTTATTTGCATCACCAATAAATAAGACACGATTTTAACTTTGCTAGTCATTTTTTAACGTTTACAAAAGTTAGCAACGCGAGATTAATGAAAAGCAATTTTTCCAATCAGCGAACACTAAAACTGCTGGATACTCATGAAAAATACATCCATTTTACTCTTTTCCGAAATGAATCGTCTATATATGGTCTATATATGACTAATGCATAGTTATAAAACGAAGTTTATACAGTTGGAAACCCCCCGGAGATTGAATGAGATGCCAAATAGATTACATCATAGTAAAACAAAGATTCAGGAACAGCATAAAGAACGCCAAGGCATTACCAGGAGCAGACATTGATTCAGAACACAGCTTTCTAATAGTTGACGTAAGAACAAATCTCAAACAAATAAGAAAAACAAGTTAATATAGACTGACATGGGACCTAGAAAAATTGAAAGAAAGGCAGGATGTAGTCAGCATGAAGTTTGAAGATTGCCTAAAAAATTTGGAAAACAAACCAAAAACCGGGGATATAGAATGGGAAAAAATTGAAACCAGTATCAAGGATACCTTGGAGAAAGAGATTGGAAAACAAGAGAAGAAAATCAGAAAACTATGGAACACTAAGGAAATGCTGAAGAAAATGGATGATTGACGAGAACAGAAAAACGTTAACAGTGAAGAACGTAGAGCCAGCTATAAACGTATAAACAATGATTTTAGAAGGGTAACAGATAAAGCTAGAGAAAATTGGATAAAGGAAAAATGTGGTGAAATACAACAAATGGAGAAGTTAGGACGGTACGATATGATGTGCGCTAGAGCACTGGAATTAGAAGATAAGAAGTCTAATGGAATTCGTGGTAAAGGAATTACAAATACGGATGGGAAGATAGTCCCAAAAACAAAGGATGCAGCACAGGTATGGGAAGAACACATTAAGGAACTATACAGCAAGCAGGCAGGATCGGGAAAAATAGAACTGCAAGATGAAGAAGACATTAAAGAAGACAACTTAGGACCAAGTAAAAAAGCGATAGTAGAATTAACGAAAGGAAAAGCCTCAAGCAGCTATGGAAATTAATTGCCGTATTTCCTGGCGTCAAGGACGCTATTTTTTTCCTGAAATAAGTCTCGAAAATTTACCGTGCGTCCTGGAGACCGAAGGTTATGTTTTTCGTAGGCCTATGCTAACCTCAGAGGAAGGTTATCTATGCTGGGTAGTAAACTGAACTCCTATATATGGCCTCTGAATTAAATGTATAAATTATACTTAGTTAAAATACTGAATAAACAAAGTATCATAAAATAATATATATATATACGTAATCACAAAAATATAGTGACACATCGGACAGTATTTACGACCCTGATTATGACAATGATGCCAGTGATATGGATAACACCAGTGAATTTTCTGGATTTGAGGATATGGATGACTGAAATGTTTTTCCTTATATGTAGAGGTAAAATTTGTATTGCTTTTAATCTTTATTCTATTTTAATTTACCGGTAATTCTAATGTTTGTTTTGTAATGTTCGTGTAGTACTTTCACAAATGGTAACAATGTACAAAATGTTTTCAGGATTTGAAGATTGAAATGATCTATCTTATTTGTAACAATTGTATTGTGTAGATTTTAATCTTTATTCTATTTTTATTTTGTTCCGTTTGGGATGTCATGTTCGTGTGGTATTTTTACAAAGTGTAACTGTGCAATAAAATGTTATTCCGTATTTCTAATACTTCCTATTGTGGTGTTAAGTTTTTCCTATATCTGGGATTAAAAAAATTGCTGTATAAGCCTACATCCAATAATACAAAAACCTTGATATACTGCACCAGCTGTAGCCCCAACCGGTAGGCTAGGTGTAAATTTAGGGAGTAAACTTACTGTGTCTCTGTACTGTAAAAGAAAAAATTCAGACCATAAGTGGTCAATATGATCTACATGTCGCTCAACCACCCACAAAACATCTTGGTAAGGTAGGTGAAAGTGCTGAGACCATATTTTTATGTTTATTCTTTTTTCTCAAAATTTTGCATTTTAAAATTGGGGTGCGTCCTTGACGTCGGAGCGTCCTTGACGCCGGGAAATACGGTAATAGATTTAGGACACGGGAGAGTGGCCTCGGGATTTCCTAGAAGTAACAATGATCCCTCTAAAGAAGAAGCCAAAGGCAATGCAGTGTAAATATTACAAAACGATAAGCCTTCTGTCACACACTTCGAAGATCAACACGATGATTCTAAATAAAAGGCTGGAGAAAAAGGAAGAAGAAACACTAGGGGAAGATCAATTCTGTTTCAGAAAAGGACGAGGAACTAGAGATGCTATAGGAGCAGTTAGAATCATATCAGAAAGGGCAATAGAGTACAGTCAAGATATCTGTGTATGTTTCGTAGATTGGCAAAAGGCCTTGGACAGAGTAAATAGGGTAATGTTGATGAAGATATTAAAGGATATAGGTATAGACTGGAAATACAGGAGACTGATCAGAAATTTATATCCGAATCAAGTTGTAAAGGTCAGGTTGGAAAATGCGGATGCCTGCGAAGTAAATATCGGTAGAGGAATAAGACAGGGCTGCTTATAAGAACAGTAAAATACGTGGATGATCAAGTACTTCTAGCAAGAAAGGAAAAGGTACTCCAGAAAATTATAAATAGACTAGAATTAACAAGTAGAAAATACGGTATGGGAATAAATACAGAAAAATCCAAGGTCATTCGAATATCGGGCAATGAAGAGAATCTGAACATAGTATTGAAGGAAAGCCTTTAGAACAAGTTTCAGATAATAAATACCTTGGAAGCATCATAAAAAAAGAAGCAAAATGTACGGATGAGATCAGGACTAGAAAAGGAAAAGCAAAAGCAGCTTTCAGAAGAAAGAAACACCTACTTACGGGGAATATAAGGGAAGATATCAGCAAGAAGTTCATAAAATGCTATGTACGGAGTATAGCTTTGTACGGGGCAGAAACATGGACGCTAAGGAAAAATGACATTAAACACTTGGAAAGCTTTGAAATGTGGACTAGGAGGAGAATGCTGAAGATAAAATGGACAGATAGGACGAAAAACGATGAAGTGCTACGAAGAGTAGGAGAGAAGCGAATGATTATACAGACTTTAGGAAGAGGAAGGCAAACTGGGTTGGACATTACCTTAGGAGAGAGAGTATGATTAAAGACGTGTTAGAAGGAAAACTAGATAAAAAAAGGGTAAGAGGTAGGAAAAGGTTTCAGCTGATAGACGATTTGAAAGGGAAAGAGAGTTATCAAGATATAAAGAGGACAGCGGAAAATAGGAGTATATTGAGAACCAGGTTTAACCATGAATAATCAAGGACCTGTCTAAGGACAGACTACCTATGATGGTGATGATGTGGTCACATGATATAATGTCGCTATAATGAATCATTCTATTAGGTCTAGCCACAAAGATAAGTTAGAAAGTCGAGGAAATAAAAAAGATATTTAGATTAACAAAAACTGAGGCAGGGGGGAAGAAAAACTTAGCGCAAAGTAAGAACAGAAGTTATCAACGTCAAAGATAAATAAACAATTGTGAAATGACAATGAAAATAAATGAAAGAGGAGAAAATATATGAGTAAAAAGAAAAGTAAACAATAAAAGGTGATTCGAGAAACCGTGGAGCACTTAGAAAATGAGCGAGAAATAGGATGAGAGGAGGGAACAGAAAACAACAAAACATAAATAAAACAGGTAAGATACACCCTTGCTAAACACCGCTGTAAAACAGAATATGCCTGAGAACTATATTCTAATCTCTGATAAATATACATATATATATATATATATATATATATATATATATATATAGTTATATAAGTTTTTAGGACTGAAAAAACTGGCTTTCTTTTTTGTCTTCTAAATTTCATTGCTATACATTGTGTAGTTCAAGGTGATAATGGTAGAATTATCCTTCTTTTGGCGCCATGAAATTCTAAAAACATCGAAGTGTTATGAAAGTATTTAAGTCACCTTGAACTACACAATGTATAGCAATGAAATTTAGAAGACAAAAAAGAAAGCCAGTTTTTTCAATCCCAAAAACTTTCGAGAGGAAAGATTTCAGTCTGTTAGTGAGAAAAATGACGGTAAAGCAGAAGTTCATAATGCGTTATGGCGGCCACCCTGCCTTAGTATAAAGAGAGAGAGGAACGATAAAAGGGGCTGGTTTTATTGGCATAGACGAATCAGTCGGCCATTTACTCTATAAACCGCCGAAACTTCTTCATTGCATGCAAACTGTACTGCTCACACGGTATTGATACTTTTCACGTTCTAAATAATTTTACTCAAAAAAACAAAAGGTTTCTTGAAATGACAAATACATCTAAAAGTAAAAATGGAACATACGCTATATATACTCGTGTATGTATGACGACTGAATTATGTTAGACGGAAATTTTTCCAAAATAATTATTACCAATCCAATGGTTCCACTTGAGTAACAGAAAGTCTGTGGAATATTTTGCGTTGATTTTTTCTTTAACTATGATTTATTACGCGAGTCGAGATTAACCTTAAGTTTCATAAGCTAACTCTGAAATTAGTAAATGTTTCTTTGCTGATTATAACCGCGGACTGTCTCACAACTGAGAATCGACATCAATACTTTATCATTTTTACACCTCTGGCAAAAAAAGTCACCTAAAATAAGGAAGTCATAAAAAAACCTTTTTGGGTGACCGTCACATATCCCCGCATCTAATAGTAATGTGAGCACGCGATTGTGTCTTTGTCTTGAAATAATTACCTTAGCGACGATAGAGGAAGGGCGTAAGGATTAGAAAACACTTTTGGTCTCCTTGTGCGGGAAAATAAAAGTAAGCAAGAACAACCTCTTCCAAAATAACATATGATTCGAGGGGGCGGTGAATGGAGGGAGACGATCATAAATAACCTCATAATCGAAATTGCTGCTGAGATCGAGAATTCCTTTTTAAATAAGTAATGCATGACCTGATGAATAAGGAATGCAAAAATCGGAATGCATGGTCAAGCGTGTACGGTCAATCAAAATCATATATAAATATTACATTTATGTAAGCAAAGTAGCTCTAGTTGTAATTAAAAAAATATCGAGCTTGCTTTGAGACTGGAATCCAATTGATGTACAGGCATGCCTCGTTTAGCGCACGTTCTTTTAGCTCATTTTCGAAATAGCGCGGTTGGCATCTCGGGACTAAAATTTTAATTTTTGAAATTTTTAAAAATAAACCTCCTAAATGCTACGGTCCTTTATTATGGTCCCAGCATTTTTCTCACTTTCATTTTTACTTCACTCTCTGTTCAGATATAGTCATTCCACTCAACTTAAAGATAATTTGTTGTTACGTTTTGAGCTAAAAATCTGGAAAAAAAACTAATTCGAGTCATGTCCGCACTTCCAAAATTTTGATATTTTACAGCAATATCGGATGAATAATCTATCTGAAGCCGAATTTAATGATATAATTATGACAACAAGCAAATACTTAAGAAATGAGTTCTAAAACGACTTTTTATACTTTTTTAAGTACGTAATTCCCATCCATTGTCATTAGACACAGACAACTCAAAAACCTACTTTGGAGTCAAACTCCTTGATCTAGCAGAAAATTTCAATTTTGAGCCGTTGCGCATTCTCAAGTTATTTAATTTAAAATCAGTAATTTTCGCTAATTTTGCGAAAGTACGCTAGCTCAGCCATTATTCACCTAGAAAAAGAGCGAATTTCACATAAATATACGTAAACTGTTCATGCTCAAAATAAATCCGTCAAATCCCTCAGAGATCGCACAATACCAAAAACTAGACGCACTGCGACCGGTTACATAGAAGCGTTTCTCACCTATCTGTGGATAAAATGTATCACTTACAGCTTCCAGAAAACCCAAACGAACAATTCCAACAGCTATTTAGTAACACATTTCTGTCGCAAGGTTGTGTTCTTTGCTTTTATATAGAGTAATAAAAGTAGTATGTACATATATTCTTTTAGGATTGCGCAACGTAAAAAGAACCCAAAAAAATTAATTCACGGTAAAATGTGATTTGAGCATGTCACGAATTAAAAGGCAATCTAAAAAATTCGTTTGTTTTTAATAAAAAATATATGAAATTCAGTTGATTATTTCTCTTACATATCCTTTTCTATGAGAGTGAATGACACTCTTCTATTTACATAGACATTTACGAGATTTAGGTTTACTACTGGCAGCAGGCAAGGAATTTTTAAAAAATACCTGATAAATATCGTGCTTATTATATTATTCAACGCATTAAAAAAATATATTGGTTATAAATCGAGGAAATAAAATGCACGGCATATTGTGCCTACTGAAGAAAACGCATACTCATCTCACGCCAGGCACGAAGTGTTATTAGGCGTTTCGCGGGGGGCCTACCCTCAAAAGAAGGAGGGGCAAATATCGTGTATGTCCGCACCCCCTTTTTTGATGGGAACTTGTGAGGGAAAAGGTGCAGGTATTACACGAGTAAATACGGTACTTCGTTTTCTTGACTTTAAAGTAATATATAAAAATGTCCTATCATTATATAAGTTGCAAGATATAAATAGTACAATTTCTGAAGGGTAAAACTCAACTGGGTTAAGTGCTATGTTAAAAACTGTTCTTTTAGTGTAAATTCTGATAGCACACAGATGTCTCGGAACGTCTCTCATGCGCTAAGCGAGGCATGCTTGTATTAAATAGTTTAAATAGCAATAAAATTTTGGAAAAACCAGATGCGCATTTCGAATACAAGTCAACCACAATAAAAACGTCCTAGCACAGAGCTGCCTTCAGATTCAAGATCGATCATAAGAAATCCTTATAAGAAATAATTTTGATAGGGCGGTTTTTGCAACAAACGAAGGCGTCTCAAGGCGCCGGCAGTAGCACTGACTCAAACAGGTAAAAACCTCATGAAATACTCGGCATTAAGCAATGCGATCAATAATGTCGCCTCTCACGCAGTACGAGCGACAATTAGCCTTTGGCTTTCGTGAAATCATTCCCATGGCGTGGGCGAAGGATGGCGTGTTGCCGCATGACCGTTTCTTGGGGGAATTGAGAGCGAATTGAAAAGAAAACAGAGAGGAGGATAGAAGAAGTAAGAGAGGGAATAGATCTCTCGAGTCAGCGGAAAAGTTGAGGAAGAGAATAAAGCCTATTTATGTGAGATTATGATTCGATAGGGTTATTTTGTATTTGGGTGAAAGCCGAACGTAAATAAGTTAAAAAGCAAAACAAATATTTTTAATACATTAAGCAGAAGTGCCTAAAAACTAGAAAGAGATGGTTAGATGTATATTAAGATTTTATAATTTTCTTTAAATTTTTTTTAATAGTATGATTTTAAAATCAATATAACAATTTAAAGAAAATTTATGCAACCTGATATCATCGAAGAATTCTTAATAGAATTAAATATTATAACAAAAACTATTTTATTATGCTGCTACATAAATTTATTCCCAATTTATTTATATAGAAAAGAAGAATGTGACGATTTAAAGAAATATGGCCCATTATATTGGAAAGTTTGTATTTGGGGCCATAATTGAGGTTTTACATCTTCTGCCAAATTTTCTCCAAAGCTACAAAATTTGAAGGGGATAGTTAAGTAAAGCAACTAAAGTTTTCGTTAAGAAATTATTAAAATTTCTGAAACGTATTTTATAAGGAATTTGAAATAGAATTTTGAAATGGTCGATTGTAATTTTTTTATTCGTTAACTCTGATATTAAACTGTTTCTACATGCATAGTACTGGACTTACGCTTGTTAAATTCACTATAAAATTCATTACTACACATAAATATGCCTTAGCTTACAAATTTTTATGTATGTCTGTAATTTATTTTTCGAACTATAATGAAATCATTTTTTTATTAGCACAGGAAATTAATCGCAAAAATAGCTTCATTCTTCTTGAATATTTAGGCTACTATGCTGCATTCTCTTTCCGTGTATTCTTGTCTCTTCAGAAGGAATTTTAATTTGTTTGTTCCGCATCGTTATAACCTAAATTCAAAAGGTGAACTATGTAAATATTCGTCTGAATACGTAATGGAGTCATACCTACATATGTCCTCAAACACCCAAACCAAACATTTAAGCGAAGCAACTACGCTGGTAAGTATATTGAATAATCTCGAGACGATTGCTTCCGCGAGCAAAAACCAACAAGTTTTCGGAATTATGGTCGTAAACACAAAAGCAAACTTTCTGTTTTAGCGATTTTGATTTGAGAGAGTAGAGAGATAAAAAAACGTTCGCATGATAATCGAAAGAGTGCGAGCGTTCTTTGGAGGGACGTGATGACGCAATGAAGAGGTGCAAAAGGAGGAGCGTTTAAACGATCTGCTTGATTGGAATCGCTTGACATGGGAGGAAGATGATAAGGTCTGAGCGCGCTTCCAGAAGAAGAGAAGAGAGAGATGGAGATGTGGAGGAAATGAGAGGGGAAGGAGATCCGGTTTTATTTCGACTGTGGAGACTCTACAATGAAAGAAATATTCATATTGCTGGGTTGACTACAGGATCACATTAATGGGATCCAACTTTGGAAATTTTAAAAAAATTGCCAATGCTAGAAATGTAAATCATTAAATTTTCGGAGCTCGCGGAGCCCCGGGCCTCCGTTCGGGATAAATGTATTTTAAAATAAAACAAAATACATAAAGCATTCCTGTTATCCTCATTCTCTCATTTCTGCAGAGCGTTTTTACTCGTTACGAAAATATTTTTATAATGAAGTATGTGAATCGTTGAAAAATAATGCCCGCACGCTGGGTGAATCTAACAAATGCGTTTTCATAACGAGTAGCTTATTTAGTTTTGGATACTGTTTTAATGGTCAAAATATTACGGAAATTACGTGCACAAGAGTAAAATTGCGATGAAATGACCTGTTAGATTTTTTCATCGATCAAACAGGTGGTGTACCCCGTTTGAAATAATGAACATGTTAAAATTAGCAACAGAAAGGGTTTCGCGAACCCAAACCCAATACACGCGCACTTTTAAAATGAGAGGACTGATGGAAAGAAAAACCATCCAATAAACTGGAAGCCGAATGTAGTAAGAAGTAGTTTGCTCAGCACATCGGACGAAACCAGTGACTTACTGCAGATAACAAAGGAACCAACATGAATTTCAGCTTAAATGCCGATAAATGCATATACTCGTGATTTCATTGCAGCACATACAAGAGCTAAAGAGACCAGAAAATGAGGCAGAAAATACTTCGAAATTCTAATAGAGTATTTTTAAACAGCTATGTGTGTATGAAAAGAAAGAATAAAAAGGGTTTATAATAGAATTTAAAATCTATTCCACTTTACAAACGAAGGAAATATTGGTACTTATCAGGCATAATTGGTGATAGTAACCCCAGATGAATTTGTAATTAAACAGGATTGTAGATGAATATAAATTTGAAAAAGAAAATCGTGCTTTATTGATTCGAACGTGGAATTTTCCTGAAGTTCATATAATAATGAACAGCGCTTAAAATATAATTATAGCTTACGCGTTTATAAAGAAATAAAATCCATATTTTTTAATATAACGGATGAGCAAAAATGAACCCTATGGGAGGAAAATAATGAAATAAAACGATGCCTTATCTTGGACACCTTATCTAATCTACGAGGGATGAAAATTATTTTAATTAAAATGACAAGAGAAACGGTTAAGAATGACTTTCCAAAAATACGCGTTAAGCTATACTTTTTTAAAAAGCATAGATTAAAAGTATTGTTCATAGAATTGCATTTTCGTTGGTCGTTAAAGTCTCAATCGCAATTAAACAACTCGTATATTAATAAAATACTTTTAATATTTGCAAAAAGCTTCTCTCGGAAAATTAACACAAAGTCGCGCGCTTACGTAACCTTTAAAAATTTCATAAATAATTCCTGTGTATTCATTGTGGTCTCCTGACAAAATTACGACAGCGCGTGATAATGATGCTACATGAAAGAAAGCCAGCATACCAGTCGTACTTATCTTTATAAATATCAGCGTTATAAAAACAAATTAGTAATAAATTACAGATATGTTTTAAATGCTTTAAAAAAAACACACTTTTATGAATCGCCTATTTCAAAATATAGACTTAATGACGGAAATATAGCTGCATTTATATTTCGCACAGTCAAAAAGGTAATGAAATAAAAATTACTGAGGATAGAATCATCCCCTTTCGGCCGACTGAGCTCAAGCGAATGCCATGGTGCCAATTTTTTACATTTTATAAGCAGAATACATTTTTTCCGGTTAATTAAGCCCCTTGAATTTTAATTAGGATGATACAGCAAAATTATTCAGTTTCCAGTTCATTATTCGTCGAGATCTAATATATTTTTTCCGCAAAAATGCTCTCGATATAAATTTTCAAACCAAGGAGACATTTTAACTTAATTTAATAAGAAGTCTCTCTCTAGTACAACGTATCCGGTTGAGAAATTACCCACTTCTGACGCGCCTTTGGATAAGGGCTTATTGCTTATTTTTTGCTCTAAATTTCTTCCCAGGATAAATTAATATTAAATAAATGAATCAATGCCATGAAACTTCCAAAAAGATAACTTACGTTAACACTCTTGGCATCGGAATAAGAAATTTGGCAAATGCTTAGTCGAGAAGTTTTTGATGATACCAAATGAAACTCGTACGTCCTAGTTGATCGCCGTGTCTCAAAAAATAAAATAAAATAAATTCTAAGCTTAAAAGGGTTCTTATGAGAACTCGTGTGAAATTTCAAAAACAATGAATGCGGAAGAGGAATCTTCGTTTTTTCTCTCCGAGTGCTTAAATAATATTGTACTGAATCGAAGGTATTTCAATTCCTTCTTTCTAATTGTCGTGAAATTATTAACAAATACAGCAATTTTACTTATCCTTCAAGGATCTCGTCGAACTCGCATGATTAATGTGTAATTATTTTTTTCAATTTTTTGTATAATAAATTTTTAAAATAAAAACTCCATTCGATTTATGATACTTTTTGATAAAATTTTGAATTTCGGTATAAAATAAATGGAATTTTTAATGTTAATAATTCATTTTATATTTTTAAACAACTGTATAGGGGAATTTACAAGGGCAGTGCGTGGAATTAATATATTTTACATAAATTCTCCCGTAAAAATTAATGTCCACCTGAAGAACCCCACCACGCCTAAAAATATTTATTAATAATTCAGCTTAAATCGAACTTCCAACTATGCATGAAAATTAAGATAAAATATCCGCATTTTAGTGAGTCTGATAAGAATTTTCGATTGTGGATTTGAAGGATGTCTTCGCCTTTATATAGATATAAATAAAACTCTAATGAGGTCCTTTCCAGGCCATAGAGGAATTTACAGCTCTGACGTCATGGCATTCATTGGTTCGAACATCGGAAATAAAAATTCCTTTTCTATTGGAATTCGTGACGGGGGCAGAGAGAAATTGGATATAAGGGGGAAATATAAATGCAGCACAAAAAAGGACGAATGTGTGAAAGAAGTTCAGATAAAAGCAATCTTCAAAAACTTTATATTCCAAAGAATAAATCAATAAATGCCAGCAAATGCTAATTGCAACATTCCGAACACACCCAATAACGATATCACTGCTCCAACCGCGATCGTAAAATATAACTTATGGAAGTAGCCAAAAAATACTGGAGTAATTACATTATATTTGTGGGCCATTCAGCGGTTGTACCCCTAAACTAACACAAAGTAACACGATCGAGAATCAAAAACTCAGAAGATAGAAAAATAGATGAATAATTTGTGTTTAGATAGTTTTATAGAAAGTGGAAATTGTATATATTTAAAGAGCATAAATAATTTACTTGAAGAATACCTTTTGGCTCATTTGATTTAGCTATTAATTTAATTTACCATACACATTCTGAATGAATAATAAATATAATTTTTTTGTTATCAGAAAATTGCAAATGAATGAGAATTTGAGCATGCAATCATTGAATTTACGGAAATAATAAATTGCACTGATTTTTAAATTGGCATTTTGGAATAGAAATCACGAGAGAAATCAGTTCTAAAAATAATTTGAATTAATGCAACCGAAAAATAATTATGTGCCCTGACGAAAGACGACCCAAAACACTTGTTAACTCCCTTCCTAGTACAGACAAAAACCAATGCCGTCGCACTCACCATCACACCGGAGACTGTGCACGTTCATGTATGCATATACAAACAGCGCTACGTCCAAATCACGGGGGCTAAAGAAACAAACGTATCTCTCCTACACAACGCCACTCCTCCTCCTCCTCTTCTCCGATAAAGGGGACCACGATAGGTTCCCAAAAGTCCTCGGGAATATTCCCCTCACTTGCTCTCTATCTCTCCTCCCGCGAAACACGAAATCACAAACTTCCAGTTTTTTTCCCGTCCGTCTTTAAAAGGCGCGAGCGTGCGAGGATCGCGTCGACCCGACCACCACGGAGGCCAGACTATGTCCGGATACAACTCGCCAAACCCCCGTACTCCGGGGAACCGCGCCGGAAAGTGCCGAAGTGGGAGCGAAGGGATGCGAAACACCATTGGCTGGAATAGAGGGAGTCAGAGGGGTTGGCGGAGAGAGAGATATATGCAAGGGGAGGGATGGAAGGAGAAAAGGATAGGGAGGGGACGCGACGGAAGGAAGGAGGGGCGGAGAGCAAAATGGGGAGGGAAAGAGAGAGAGAGGGGGATAGGGGGATTCGAGAATGAGACAAAGACAAGAAAGGGGATGAAGACATTGAAATTGAAGGGGACTAAGATAATAATAAAAAAGATGAACCAAACGGAATTTATGATGCCTACTTTCCATTTAATCATTTATTTAATACTTATGTTGGCTTTGATACCTTTAAAATCACCACGGATATGTAGCTCTTTCTGTTTCCAGATTTCATAATTTAACGTTATAAAATATTACAAATACATTCGGACGGAAAATTAAATTGATCACGCGTATTGTGTGGCGAAAATAGCGCATGTATGTACTAGACTATACCGAATTCGAGTCCAACAATATTGGTTGCAATGGAAGCACTCTCGTAATGAGTGATAAAAACTGTATAAACGCCAATATTTACGCAAAATTCTAAGAGATTGATAAGCAAAATTCTACGATAAAAATTGGAATCTCCATTTTGTCTCTCAGAGAGTAGTACAAATCATGCTCCGATAATGCAATTCTAAGACATTTTAATGTGCAAGAGAAAATTACCCTGCACGATGGATTTCAGATTTCCCATGTAAATCAATTGGAAATTATATTTCGTGGAATCGAACCCGGAACATCAATTTTCGCAACAAAAACTATCCTTGGGAGCTCAGCCGAAGTAGCAAGAGATTTCCACCAAGTGTCATGAAAATCGGTACATTGGCAAAAGTTAATAGGGGACAGACAGACAGACACAACGGTGTAACTATAAGCCTATTTCCATTCTGGAAAGTAGGCTAAAAAAACCCTCCGCACTTGAGAATAACTCTCCTATTTATAAAACCCTGCAGCAAACGAATCTGACGGTTTATATGAGCGCCTTAGTTTGAATCGATCGCTTGGGAATGTATCCCATGGCCTTCTTTTGGGTTCATTACACTGCATTCCGTCATTTACCTGAGATGGATGTTTTTTTCGTTTCCGACCTTTTCTCGAGTCTTTCTTCGCCGTTCCTTTTGTCTCCAATTAACCCAATTGCAGGAAATTCCTATTTCAGCACTCTCGTTATCTACTGTAAGCCTCGAATATCAGTAAATCCTCTTTCATTACTCTCTCTTCTCCTCCCTATTCCAACCTCTTATATTCAAGTCACAAAGTATTCGTCTAATCTAGTCATTCAATTTAAATGCACATGCTGGAATTCTTCATCGTTGGTGAACAATGTAACTTCTCCGGAATGAAAGATACTAGAATATCCACAGAGGGGGGCTGCTTTGTGTAAAGGTACGCAGTTGGTTTACTTAGACATTACATGTCTGCAAGGGTTTCCTTGATAATAGAATGCGATCTACGTTAGCTTCTAAATTCATTCTTGAACCAACCTCCATCGTAACTATGGCAACTGCCACCCTTTTCAGATATTAACGCGATGAAATTGGTCATAAATAATAATATATTACTTCCATAAACCGCAGAATTGCTTCTTTTATCGATGGAAAATAACTCTCTTAAGAAATCCATCGCCTTTATTTTTTAAAGCATTTTTGCGGTACCTTAACATCATCTTTTGAAATTTCTTCACAACCTTTCCATGACTCGGTAATGAATCTTTCTTCATTTTTAACTATATCCTATTTCTGTAAAATACGTGATGATGTTTAAAAGTCTCTTATTTTCATATGATTCTCGTGAACAAATAAGTCAAGCGAAGATTTTATTTGATTTCATAACACCTTTGCGCCTGATCTCGCGCATTACTCTGTGAATATAAATAATTTGGCGTAAGATTAATGAACTACTATAAATGCAGTGTCTGCGCGTGTGAATGAGAGAGAGTAATTTGAGATAGGTTCTTCGCGAAAAAAGTCAAAAAAAATTACTGAGTGAGGGATTGTAATGTCAAGAAAAAATATTGTACTTCATAATCATTAATTTAAGCATGACCATAAAATGAGATCAACATTAAGCATTTTGTATTTTAAACGAAAGTAAACTCGTTAATCGCATAAAACTATATAACTATATTGGCGGTTAAATCTCAAGTGAATAAAATCGATAACATGAAAATTAACAGTAAATATTTCTTTTCCACGAAATGCGATTTAGAAAGGGACTCCTCCCATTACAGCATTCTCACCGGGATAATAAGTTTATTCTCTATCTCTTCGTACGCCCTTCCTTTCCTCATTTACTACATCTTTATCTCCGTGGCAATATCTTTTCCTCACTTTCTCTATCTCGCTCCCTCCCTCCCTCTGATGCCCTCTGACCTCTCCCACGCTATTTCTTCCACCTCCATCTGGCCAGTCCGTCCTCTCCCTCCGGATCTCTCCCTCTCGCTCCCAATCCGACCCCCTTCACTCGTTTCATCTTCTCGTAAACTCGCCTTTTAAGTGTGCCTGCGCCGCGGCAAGAGACCGCCGCAGCCCCCCGCCTCCATCCTCCTCTCCCCCGCCTCCACTCTCCGTTCCCCCGCCACCGACATTACCAGCGCCCACTGCGAAGCGCTTGGCGTCTTTTAAACGGGAGGGTTGGCGGAGTGAGAGACAATTGATAACAAATGAATTTCGTCAATTAGGTTTGGGGAGAGAGTACGATTCCCTCTATTACGAGCACGCCGCACCGCTGTTTTAACCCCCTCTCGACCCCAAATCAGGTCATTCCATTTGTTATCTCTCGTTTTCTCCTCCTTTACCCTCAACCTCTTACTACTCCCCATCCTCCAGGGCGATTTCCTTTTAATCTATTCTCTCTCCTTCCCTTTTACGTCGCTCCATTCCACCTTCGAGAAAGTAAGAGACGGCCTTCTCTCCCTCCCATCACCTTACCTCCCATCCCCCCCCTCTCTCTCTCTCTCTCCCTTTTCCCTGTCCTCATTAACTCTACTCCACTTACCATCTCAACCGCTAACTTATCGCGACGCACCCATTCCTTCTTGTTTTCACGTAGTTGACTCGTTCATAACGATGTTTCTTCAGGATGATCCTATATCCCCAACTACGACGGGAAGGGTTTATCATGTTCAGTCAAACTCCTTATTTGCGGTGTTTCTATTCAAGTTTATCCACTCATGGCGTCGATTCTTCCCCCCTGCCTTAAAGTTTGTACTAGCAAACCGCATAGTGGTTGGAAATGCCTTGTGCCTAATTCATGCCATTTTATCGGCTCACAGATGTTGTGATATTTTAGTAAATTTTAATTGAGTATTAATTAATAATTAATTTTGTGTGTGGTGATAAACAACCAGTTTTCATGTAAAAAAGTTGAACATGACTTTCTCCATACCTGTAATATTTCTAAAAATTCCAAATAGGTTACATAATAAGAAATGTTTTAAGAAACTGCGAGAAAATTTTAGACTTTACAAAGAACAGAAATAAACTCAAACCATAGCCTTCTGGTATTGGACATAGCCACAAAGCTCCAACAATTAAGAAAAGAAAAAGGAGCGTTACTAAGACGTAACTAAGCGTCAATTGTTAACAATAGTTGTCGGTAGGTGGCGTGGTGGTGCCAGCTAAAAATATAAATACCTCTTAAACAATGCATTATATGGGGAAATGTTTCAAACAAAGGTTGTAGTAAATTTAATTGTCTACAACTTTTATTCGAATACACTTTTACAGTTATCAAATATTAAAGCAAATATTTCAAAATAATGGATATGACAAGAGTAAACACCCACTTCCGGCTGACCGATTGTTACCAAAAACTAATGTGGTCCCGTGACTTTCATAAAAATGTTAAATATAAAATTTCGCATTGCTCTGGTTTAATGGTTTTTGAGTTAGATCACCCACAAAAAAGCTGTCACATAATCACACACAGACATCATCGAGAAAATTGTCAAAACGTGCTCAGGAGACCTCAAAACGTGTATTTCCGTTGAAATCTCGAAACAGATTTTTTTTATGAAAACAATACTTTTCTCTATACTACCTATGGAGAAAGTAAAAATAGCAAGTTTATCAATAGATAATTTTAGTTTCCATGACTACCTGGCGCATTTTAGTCCCACATAGGATTGTGTTTTAATTCTCTTGGCAATGACAAACGAACATATAGGGCTGGGCCTCGCAAGGGGCAAATTTTTAGTCGATAAAAAATGAAAAATATTCAACTGATATTTCCCAATATGCATGCAGTCGGCATTATAAATTCATTGGAACAGTTTGAATTAAAAATATTCTTATATTTGAATAAATTTTAATTAAATTTATGAGGATTTTATATTTTTGTTCATTTAAAATTCATTGGGTGTTCGTTGTACCTTGTTTTTAAGGATTTTACCAAGTAACGTACAACATAGACGCCAATTGAAAGCGCTATCAGTATGTAAACAAACGCTTATGCATAACATTTGTATTTTCGAGAGAAATTTCCGTCACTAAAGATATCTAATCATGATTGTTTATTTTAATGTTTTGTTACTTGAATTGCTTTTGCAAAAATGTATTTAGCCGCAACGAGTGGATAATATAATTTTGTTTACGTTATTGTAAAATCCAAATTAATGTTAATTCAATTCGTCGAAGTGTTCAGACGCATTAGCTAACAAATATCTGATTAAATCCATTTTACACCGATTTTAACGAATAAACATTAAGTGGATACAAACAGCCGAAATTTCATATTTTTGAGTTTTATTTTGTGCATTGATACGATAATTACTAATCTTATCAATATTTTAGACTGTGTGTATGTATGTTCCTTATACGTTTTTACACCGTTGAAGCTATCGAATTCAAAAGTTTCATGGGCACTCCTATGGACCAAACGAAGAACTTGGTCTAGGTTTGCAGACCGTGGGGTCTCTTATACCCCACGGGGCCCAAAAAAAATGCCATTTCCATAAGAATGCATGGGAAATGGTGGGAAGAAACCTCAAAATTCCATGCAACCCTTCACTGATGTGGATATAAATATAACTAAATATTAATTTACGATCACGGGAAATGGCATATTTTAGACACGAGAGACTGGATATGTTAATGATGTTCATGTTTTGTCGTATTACATGCTAAATTGCTCGAAATGTTTTTTTAAGCAAAAACTTTATCGGTTTAGATTATCATTTTCCAGGCGGTAACAAAGCTCAATTTCTTAATAGTTGTCCTCTTCAAAGGGAGATAGCCACGTAAAGATTAATGCAAGGAAAATCCACGCCTTGGAGGAAGAATAGCCAAAGCAAAGGTAAAGGATACAAATGGATTCATGCCTAAGTAAATTCTATGAATACTTTTAAAGTGAGTCAAATTATTTTTAAGGAATATTATAACATTGTTATCTTTTACCGTTAACATTGAAAAATCTATCGTAACTTAAATCGATACATCTACTTACATTTGTTCGATAACCAAGATGTTGTTTATTGTTTACGTTTTGGCTAATAGTATTGACATAATCCACATAATTTTATTGCTACTTTAAAGACTTCCGTGCATCTACCATGTGAATATTAAGTAAGACGTTAATGCGTAATTTTATTAATAATAAAACTTTACAATACAATACATAAAATAGTATATGTTAATGTAAACATCGCTTGCGTAATTAAGGAAAGGGGAACGTTTGGTAAAGTTTGGATCTTTTTTTGTGGGGGCTGCGCCCCAAACCCCCGAACCAGAAATTCAAAACTCGGGGCAACCAACAGTAAAAGTAAGTAAATTTCAAATTTTATTGAATTATTTTTATTACTTTCTCCATATACGTAATATAGGATAAAGTATTGCATTCATGAAAAAAATCGACTTCGCGATTTCTACGGAAATACACGTTTTCAGGTCCCCTGAACACGTTTTGACCATTTTCTCGATCATGTCTGTGTGCGTGTGCGCGTGTGTGCGTGTGTGTGCGTGTGCGTGTGTGTGCGTGTGTGTGCGTGTGCGCGTGTGCGCGTGTGCGCGTGTGCGCGTGTGCGCGTGTGCGCGTGTGCGCGTGTGCGCGTGTGCGCGTGTGTGCGTGTGTGCGTGTGTGTGTGTGTGTGTGTGTGTGTGTGTGTGTGTGTGTGTGTGTGTGTGTGTGTGTGTGTGTGTGTGTGTGTGTGTGTGTGTGTGTGTGTGTGTGTGTGTGTGTGTGTGTGTGTGTGTGTGTGTGTGTGTGTGTGTGTGTGTGTGTGTGTGTGCGCGCGCGTGCGCGTGCGTGCGTGTGCGTGTGTGTGTGCACATTTTATAACAGTCACAAGAACTGATTAGTTTTTGGTAAAAATCGGTTAAACGGTCACTTATCCGTTACATATTTTGAAATATTTGCTTTAATATTTGATAAATGTAAAAATGTACTGGAATAAACGTTGTAGGCAATTTTATTTTTTACAATCTTTGTTTGAAACATTTTTCTATATAATGCATTGTTTAAGAGATATCTTATATTTTTAACCACATATCGACGACTATTGTTAACAATTGACGCTTAGTTACGTCTTAGTAACGCTCCTTTTTCTTTTCTTAATTGTTGGAGCTTTGTGGCTATATCCAATATTAGAAGGCTATGGTTTGAGTTTATTTCTGTTCTTTGTAAAGCCTAAACTTTTCTCGCAGTTTCTGAAAATATTTCTTATTATGTAACCTATTTGGAATTTTTAGAAATATTACAGATATGGAGAAAGTAATGTGGTGACCACATCAGATTTTTGTAATATGACATCAAAAGTGATATCACTAAAAATAATAAAAATCCTTTTCCTCTTAAAAGAAAACTTTCTCGAGCTAGTAATAGATAAATAATACTACTCCATAAAAGTGACCTACATCCCAGATGATAGGCGAAGCTCCAAAAAGACTTTTTTATTTCTGTCTAAATTTTTTATATTTGCCGTAATTAAGACTTTTTTTGTTTGAATATAAATAATATTCTTCAGGCACAGGCTGAATGATCCATTTTCTGCACAGATGTTTGGATAAAGTTAATGGACGAGGCCGATACTTCGTGGATTTCCATAATCAAGTAAAATAAACAATACTGGATAGTACGTACCTACGTTTTTATTATTAAACCATTTTTGCTAATTTCGACAAAATATCAACAAAACACGATCGGTTTCGGTAACATAATCATCAGGTAATAAACATTTATTTTTTAATTAAAAAATCTGATGTGGCCACCACATGACTTTCCCCATATCTGTAATGTTTCTAAAAATTCCAAATTTTTAAGAAACTGCAAGAAAATTTTAGACTTGACAAAAAACAGAAATAAACTCATAGCCTTCTGATATTGGATATAGCCACAAAGCTCCAACAATTAAGAAAAGAAAAAGGAGCGTTACCAAGACGTAACTAAGCGTCAATTGTTAACAATAGTTTTCGGTAGGTGGCGTGATTGTGGCAGCTAAAAATACATGATATCTCTTAAACAATGCATATGGGAAAATGTTTCAAACATTGGTTGCAGAAAATGAAATTGCCTACAAAGTTTATTCCAGTACACTATTACAGCTATCAAATATTAAAGCAAATATTTCAAAATAATGGATATGACAAGAGTAAACACCCACTTCCGTTCAACTGATTTTTACCAAAAACTAATGAGGTCTCGTGACTTTCATAAAAATGTTAAATATAAAATTTCGCATCGATCTGATAAATGGTTTTTGAGTTGGAGCACCCACAAAAAAGCTACCACATACACATACAGATATCATCGAGAAAATGGTCAAAACGTGTTCAGGAGACTTCAAAACGTGTTTTTATGGAAATCTCGAAGTATGTATGTATGTTTAATAAAACAATATTCCAATCTGGCTGCATCATGCAGCTTATACACATACACAAACGCGCTTATATGCCCGCGGTCCTCGACAACGGGAATATAAGGTTCCATAGAGAGAATCCGACCAAACCAAACACCAACTAAAAGACGAGAGGAGGAAATTAGAACATACGAATTGAAAAAAAATGAAACTTTTTTATGATGTGTGTGATCACACAAACACATTTATATAAAACAACATATCATTCAAGTAAGCTATGATTTCGCTTTGCCACGAATATGATCAACATTTGAAGCTATAGTTCGCAAGCCCATATATGGATTTACCTAAAAACGAGAAATTTCTGTGATTAATTTACCATGCAGAATGTTATCAAATTCCAGGAATCAGATCGCCGCGGAGGGCGGTATCGCCGAAAATCACATTACGTGAATTAGACACGTATTCAATGCAGCCATATTAATTTCACAAAATATTACCATTGACAACAATGAAAAAGTGACAGAAATCGTGAGAGAATTTGTGAGCTATTCTTCTGGTCTGAACCATTGATCACAATTTAAAATTCTTGACAGGCCCGTTCGGAAAGAAAGGGTGGTGAATACATGAAAAATTTCTCGTTCCTTCGAATGATTTAAAGAGCAGTCATAAATAGCTGCGATTACGCTATACATAAACACACACACACACTATATATGTATATCATTCCATATAATACTCCATGTCGCTGAAGAAGGGTTAAAAACCGGCAAACTTTCACTTGCGCCGTGTTTTCTGGTGTGACATCGACACCCAAAGCAAATCCACCAACACCGGTAAATGTCCACTGGTTTTCCTCTAACACCTTGTTGCCACCGTTCTCAAGAATATATATATATATATATATATATATATATATATATATATATATATATATATATATGGATGTCAACAAGGTGTTGGGATGAGGAAACCCAGTGAACACTCACCAATCAGACGACTTCAGGTTGGCGAGGCCCCGGGGATGTCGAAGCGACACACGTAAAAGAACTGATGAAGGAGTAGTTCCGAAAGCTTCTACGTTTGTGATGTTTCTGTGTTTTAGTGTTCTTTTACGTGTGTCGCTTCGACATCCCCGGGGCCTCGCCAACCTGAAGTCGTCTGATTGGTGAGTGTTCACTGGGTTTCCTCATCCCAACACCTTGTTGACATCCATATATCCATTTTACCTTTCCTTTTCCGTATGCTGTTATATATATATATATATATATATATATATATATATATATATATATATACACATATACATGATAGCGTCTAGATCAAAGCTAGGAAATAATGAATAGGAGATTCAAGATGGAGAATGAAGAGAGAATGAGAGGGGAAGGAATAAAAAGAAGGAGAAAGAAATAGGGGCATAGAGAGAGAGAGAAAGAGCACGTGGGTTGAGGCAGAATGAATGCGAGGGGATGATATACGCACATAGAAGCTAAGGAATATATTTTTCCGCGTAGGAAAACGGACAACAGAAGTGAGATACACTGCCTCCAGCCAAGGTGTACAAAGTGCCGATCTTATTAGAGTGCATATCTGACAGAGGTAATGGAACGGAAGAAGGGAGAGATAGAAACAAGTAGGAATGATCACGGGTTTCCCGTGGTATAAAAGTGCTTTTCGTCAAATTCGCCGTAGAATAATCTCATGCTATCGTATTTCCTTTGAAATCAGAAAATTATTTTTCCTTATATTATGTTAGCCCTGCTTTTTAGATCCGTTCTGAACGTGTTCATTTTGTTTTGCCATTCTATACACGCCCTACAAATGAAATTTCTTTTTGAAATCACTTCAGCTAACACCTTCGAAATTCATAGTTACAGAAAAAATCTAACCATGTTCTTGTGGTAGGCCTGTTTATTAAACCCGGTTAAAATTTGCTACTTTAGTTATTTATTTATATGAAGATTATATATACCATATTCGGTTAAAATCCATGAGGTCACATCTCTAGAAATACGTGCAAAAGAAATATTATTTTACTTTTTATTGTGGTATCCCTGTTCTGTAGCTCTGCTTTAAACATCTTGATTTCATTATGACCTGTTGTACAAAACTTATATAAACTATTTAGTTGAAATCCGTTCAGCCAATTCCTTCTAAATCTATATTTACTGAAAGTTTTATTTGTAATTGTGGCACCCCTGATTGGTTGATCCGGTCTAAATATGCTAGTGTGGTTTTTATATATTTGAACATTATAAATAGTAAATCTGGTTAAAATTGATGAGGCTAGTTCAACACAAATACTTGTAAAAAAATGTTTAATTACTTGTATTGTGGCAGCCCTGATTTCTATGTCGATGCTAAAAATCTTGAATTTTGTTTTTTATGTTGCACAACTCCTTCATTGAAAATTGCGTTTAAATCGCTTCAGGCAGTTCCTTCCAAATTCATAATTACGGAAAATTTTTATTTTGCAATTGCACTCCTGCTAGGTCGATCTGGTCCAAATATGTAATTTTGGTCATGTATTTCTGTGAAGATTATATGAACCAAATTTGGTTGAAATCGGTTTAGCCAATTCTTCCCTGATATGCGCGTGCGTACGGACGGACGGACATCACGAAGATAATAGTGCTTTTCAGTAATGACGAAAAGCACTAACAAGTAGGGGTGTACACGGGTTTCCCGTGGTACAGAAGAGCTTTTCGTCAAGTTCGCCGTAGTATTATCGTATACTAATGTATTTGCTTTAAAATCAGGAAATTATTTTTCTCATGTTGTGGTAACCCTGCTTTTTGATCCGTTTTAAACACATTTATTTCGTTTTCTCATCCTATACTCGCACTACAAACGAAATTTCTTTTAAATCAGTTCAACCAATACCTTCCAAAATCATAGTTACTGAAAAATTCTAACCATGATATTGTGGTAGGCCTGTTTAGTCGACCCGGTTGAAATATGCTATTTTGATTATATATTTATGCGAAGAAAACAGAAGAGGAGACCACGACGAGTAAAACTGTGAATTGATGATTAAACTCCGACCTTATACAATATTTTTGTTGTTTTTGTAAGATGACCACAGTGTTTCCTTTGTCTGCCTTCAGTAAAAACAATCTTTATGATTGAGTGTTTTAATTGTTGTGTATTTGTGGAGGCTGTGACGCTTCATTTTTGACTTCTCTGTCAGGTTTTGTTTTATTTGTGACAATGCGGAGTGTCTGATAGAATTCTTGATGTTAATCGGTAATTTTTTAATCGATGATTCCATGCCTGCAACAAGGTGTTCCAGTAGAGGTTTACGGTATGGAAGCGTATATTTTAAGCCCTTTCCAAGAAGTGCGAGCTCTTCATTTGTAAAAGTGACGTTTGAAAGGTTAACTACGTTTTGGTGAAATTGTTTGGAGCTGAGAAATATATTTATTGATTTTTTATTTTTAAGGGAGAGTAGCTTCCTGTGCAGTTGTCAGTTTTGTTCTGTATTTTTTGTTGAATGACGTTATGAATTCTGTTCAAGTGAAGATCCCATGTTGATTGTTCAGTTGGTAAGTTTAAGGTGTAATTCGTATGCTTCTAATTCAAGATTGCCAGTTTTCTGTAAAAGTTTTTGATTTCTACGTCTATCATTTTCTGTTTGCAAAAAGAATGGCTTTTACCGCTATAGGGTTCGTGTTCTTGGGGAAAATATTCGTGAATTGATAAAGGAGTTTTTGTTTTATGCAGTCTTTGAGGAATTTGATGTCGGCTCCACTGGTTTGTATTTGTGCCGAGAGTTTGTGAAACCTGTTGAAATCCTTAGGTTGGAAGGCCATGGTGATGATGAATAGAGGAAGAAACAGCGACGAAGATAACAGAGGAATAGGATTTATAACTTTGGTTGGTGTGAGTGAGGACTTAGCGGAAGAGATCGCTGACTCGGAGATCTGCTGTCGGAACGAAAGGTGTGAAATTGTATACGGTCGGAGTTTAATCATCAATTCACATATTTGGTTAAAATCCAAGGTGTCTCTCTAGAAATTCGTGTAAAAGAAATATTATTTTACTTTTCACTGTGGTAGACCTGCGCTTTAGCTCCGCATTAAGCATCTTGATTTCATTATGGTATGTCGTGCGAATCTTATAAACAAAATTAAATTGAAATTCGTTCAGGCAATTCCTTCCAAATCCATTACTAAAAGATTTTTATTCATAATTGTGGAACCCCTGTTTAGCTGATTCGGTCTAAATATAATAATATGGGTTTTATATAAGTTTATATTATAAGTATTAAATTTGGTTAAACTTGATGTAGACAGGTCAACACAAATACCTGTTAAAATAATAATATTAATTCTTGTATTGTGGCTTCCCTGCTTTCTATATCTCCACTATAAATCTTGATTTTGATTTTATATGTTACACGCCTCCTTCGTACAAAATTTCGTT
The DNA here is from genome assembly GCA_028673005.1 of Tanypteryx hageni. Taxonomy (NCBI): domain Eukaryota; kingdom Metazoa; phylum Arthropoda; class Insecta; order Odonata; family Petaluridae; genus Tanypteryx; species Tanypteryx hageni. The sequence continues at coordinate 124,943,767 of CM054116.1, read as the reverse complement.
GAAATCGGTTAACCCAATTCCTTCCAAATTCATAATTACCGAAAAATTTAACTTTGCAATTGTGGCGCCCCTGATGAATGAATCCGGTCGAAATATGCCATCTTGGTCAGTAATTTATGTTAATTTCTATGTACCAAATTTTGTTGAAATCGGTTAAGCCAATTCTTCCCTGATATATGCGTACGGACGGACACCACGAAGATTATAGTGCTTTTCAGCATTGACGAAAAGCACTAAAAAGGAAGTAATGGGTGAAGGTTAAATTCAGGAGCATACGCAGACAACAACGCCCTCGAACGATTTTTCTATTGAGAAAAAACAAACTTCACTGGCCTACCTTTTTAATCTATAAAGCGCCTTGGCCAGTTAAATCCAGAAGACTTACAACAATCCATAAAAAATAATCGATAATAAACGAAAGAAAATCAATGGCCATATTTTTAAGTACTTAAAACGATTGGGAATTTTTTTCAAAGGTAAACATGGCGGTGGACCGTCAGAGCAGCGCCGCCGTTATGGAATGCGTGAATGATTTCGCTGACAAAAACAAGCGAATTGAAAGGTTTAAATGGCGAATGAGTGGGTGCAAAGGGGTTTTGTGGGGAGGTATTCAAGAGGGAGAGTGGGAGTTATTCGAGAGAGAGAGGTTTATTTGGGGGAGCCGGGGAAGGAGTGGGAGATGGGGCAAATGAACGCTGCTTTCCCTTTCAAAATCAATCAAACGAAAGGTCAGCAGCATCACTAACAATCGGTCGTAAATGGTATTCATTTCGAACGCCAGGCCAGGTTTAAAGGGCTCGCCATCGTATTATCGCTCCCGAGATATTTATTTTTAAAATGCGGAAATCTATCTTCGCCTGACGCGTCACAAGTGAGCGCTCGAATTCCGTGTGAAAGGTCGGTGGCCGTTATTCTTCGGAAACTCGGCATTATTTTCCTCCAGCGAAACATTATAGCGCGTCATGCGTTCACTTATTAATTACTTCACTGCTACAAAATATCCTTTCAGTTCTTCAAAATATCTATCTTGATTACCATCAAGTTTGAAGCAACTCAAAAAGATCTTTTATACTTGAGTTTTCATGCGTCTCGCGCATTTCATGAAAATTAATAGTGAATGCGAACTTGGCGGGTAGATTGGGAAGGAGGAGAGAGGCGGAGAAGGGAGTGGGAGAGAGAGAGAGGTGAGGCCGCTAAGGAGGGAAATTAGGAGGATAAGGAAGAAGAGATTGCAAGCAGGAGAGGATGGGGATAGGGAGAAATCCTGGAAGAGAAGATGGGAAAAGAGGAGAGGGAGTGAATGAAGAGAATATGTAAAGGTGAGAGGATTGAGAGAGAATAGTTTGAAAATTATGCAGAAGGAAGGCGAAAGAGAAGGGATAAGGGAAAGAGACTGACAGTAAGAGAAGGGAAGATGGGGAATCTAGGAGAAGATGGATGGATGGGGAGAAGGGTGGATTTCTGTGAGTAATTCAGTCAAAAGCACATTTATTATTAGCTTAACAAGTTTCGGTGGAGATCCAGAGTTCAAGACGAGAACAAACGACGGAGGAGAACAGATTGAATATTCAGAGCGATCATTGACTCAAAGCATTCGTTTCGTCAACGCGAATAAAGATATGGTTTTATAAAAAAATGTCTTTCACACTTTATATTTATTTCAATTTTCAGCAATCTAGCAAAAACATCACACTGCTTAAAAAATTCTCCTCTTAAATTCATGAAATGTTTTTAGGATAAATTAATAAAAACAATAATAAATACAACAATAAAGAGGAATAATTAGCTTAAGCTTGGCGTTCGAGTAAAACACTGAAGCAAACGTAAAATCCAGTCATACATCAACCTCAATTTTTGGAACAATTCTAGTAGCATAACAGACCAAATTCGTGCGGCTTTCGAGAGAGTGAAAAATAGACCGATGCCATAAATTATTGGGAAGAACGGAAACATATTTATGAGAAAGTGTTTTTGTTATATGCGGTGAGAGGATAAATAATTTGAAGAGCGCGAGGGGGAGAATGCGAAGGGAGATATGCAAAGGAGAGAGATGTCACACGGGAGAGGAATACATATATGCGAAAGGGTCGGAGATAGCGTAAGGGGGGAGAGAGAGGAAGGAGAGGATGGATGGGATGGGAGAGGAAGAGTGAAGGAGAGGGAGAAGAGAGAAAGAGAGGGTGAAAGTATGTGAGAGAATGAAGGGGTGGAAACGAGAGGGGAGTGGGCGAGGGCAGCTACAGATTTTCGCCTCCTGGGACCCCCCTGGCGCTAAATATTTGGGGGCCCTGGCGCTAAGCAGTTGAGACCCTGCAATCTAAATATATAGTGAAACCGCACCTAAAGGCTACCCTCTTTTGTGACAACTCTTAACGATCGTTTTTCTATGGAATCGTAGAGAGGTTACACTGACTTTTAAATTGAGACGTTTAATATTTCTGAGATTATAAACACGAACATATTTTCGGGGCCCCTGTCGCGCGCCAAGAGCGACCCCCTTTAAATTCGCCGCTGAGTGTGAGGTAGAAATTCAAGATTTAGTGTAAATGAGCTGTAGGGATATTGCCTTGGGTTCCGCGTAACCCAAGTTGAGAAGTACTGCCATACGTCACGGAACTCCATACTTCACGGGGCCCCATATTTCACGGGGCACGGGCCATGTGCGACCCCCCTTAAATCCGCCACTGGGTGAGGAATACGTATCGAAGCGGATATAATGGAGGATGATGTGGTAAAGGGAGGGACAAATAGAGGGAGGAAGGGGAGGGTTGAATTCAGGCAAGAGAGAGATTCGGAGAAAAAGAGAAGAGATGACGCGGGCGTCAAGGAGAGCGAAGATGGAATGAGGGAGAGAGGGATAGTAGGGAAAGGGAGGAAGAAGGAAGTGGAGGGGGCAAAAAGGGACCGAGGGGAGGAGGAGGAATAATAGGAACCGGAAGGATATTAGCGTATTCATACAAAGCGACCATTAATTAAAACTCGCTCTCTCACTTTCCCTCGGCTAAAAACGCTCAACGGATGTGGTACATGAGGCGATTTCTTAAAATACAAACAATGAAAAATTCTCGCGATGTTTTTATTTAATATGATTGTTTGTATTTAGGCATAAATTATTTTTTTAATTTCGTACTCATATTTTTGTTTTGTCGCATACAGCTAATGTATTTGTCGGAAAAGTACTGAATTACTTTATCTTTACAATGCTAACTATGAGTGAAGGTTTTCAGTGAGAAAATAACATTCTGCTTGCGTTAATATCGTATTTTACACATTTAACAAGTTCGGACAACTGCACCCCCTGGTGGCGTATTTAGAACATGGCAAGAGAGATAACTGTCCTGCTCATCACTGCTCCTGCGTCAACTTCCCCGCCGTCTCTTCATAGCCACATCAATTTAATAGACATAAATTATTTCAGTGCAGAAAATTATAAACCGTAGTTACCCTTCCCCTGTTTGAGCGTCGCGAGGAGAACATTTTTATCGGCATTCTGCCCTTCGGAAGTGAAGCTAAGCTATGCGTCCCCTTGGTATCTTTAGCAAGAGAAGGGTTATGCTGACTCCAGGTTTCCCTCCTCCATACAGTGCTCAGAAGTGGGTGTGTGAGAGGCTTATACCGACCTTAAAACATGGTTCGCCAATTATTAATTTTAAATGCAGTATCTAACGCTTTATTCAAAAGAGAATTTTTGAGCCCGCCTCATGGCTGGCATCCAATTTATCAATTGGGCAGTTTCCAGACATTTTTATGGCTATCGCAGCACTTTTATTTATAAAAGTAGCCAACAGGAAATTTAGTGTAATACATAAGCTAAGATTATGAGATAGTAAAATCGTAGAGAAAAACCCATGGGAGTTGGTGACTCACCAACTAGGGGGACAAAAGAACATTTAGTAGTGACTTTTAGGACCACTGCGGTATTTATAAGTCCCTGCTTTTCGGGGTGTAAATTTCGCGACTTAAATGGAAACACAAATTATTATGATTTTTTTAGAATAAATAAAAGTATTTCCATGCCATGGTACATTTCTATGTGACTAAACTTCGATGAAAATAATAATCACGATTACGCAGAATCACTTCTTCACGTTCAACGAAACCGATAAATCATTTTCGAGCACTTTATGGCATTCGTTATTGCGTCTTCGCTCTGAATGATTGCAATGACGCTCTCCACTTATACTCTTGGCGACGGTAAATCAGACTTTTGAGGAGATCTGAGAAACTATTACGATAAGAAATTACATTCGCCAATGCATTTCCCGTCAAAAGTTATTATTCGTAATTTAAAGGTTAAGTTACTCGATTGATTCGTATTTCCGGACCTGATAACTATTGTAAAAAATTCTGAAAAAATGAAATTAGATATTTTGGTGGAGTTATTTTTATAGCTTCAATTATCGGATGCTTCAGAGAACTCATTTAGTGATTTTTTAAACATCGAAACAAAGTTATCTTTTTTCCTTCATCATTTGAGTTATCAGAAATTTTAACTGGCAATTCAATCAGGATAAACTTACATTAGTAACAAATTGTATAGTATAGAAATAAACAAAAACACCGAAAAACGCAAAATCGTCGAATTGGTGTCTAAGAAGAGCACTGCACAGTTGCGATATGGAGCTTCTATCCGTCGACGAAGAATAAATATCGACCGAAGACCGCAATACAAATAGAGACGACAGGGCGCGGCGTGCGACGCGCACATAAGGCACGCACGTCCGTCCTGTTTGCGTGCCTTAATCGCGTTTTCATATCGGCCAGAACGAGCAGTGTTGTGACCTCATCTCAGCCGAACCCGACCCTACGGCACGGTAAGAGTGGGTGGCGGAGGAGGAATGGCCAAAAGGGCTGGAAAGGAGGAGAGGGGAGCGGGGGAGTGGGGCCGGGGTGTAGGTGGGGCGGCGGCACGAGGAATCGGCGGCATTCGAAGGCAAAAATCGATCGGACAGTCTGAGCGGACCCCAATATTACGAACGCCGCTCTCGCCTAAATGCGGCGTGCGATTCAATTCTTTCGACGTTCCGTTTGTCAGCGAAAAGCCACGCGAAAGGAATCAGTTTATGGGTTCAGGCGGTCGCGCCTCTCGCGGAATCACGAATTTTCGCACGCGACGCGCGTACGCTCTCGAGGCAACGCTTTCTGGCTTTTAATTCACTGAAAGAGAAATGACTCTCGACTATCACGAAATAACACGCGTCTCTCTTACGCAAAAACCTTCACACAACACACACTAATTTTATTTTTTAAACATTTGTAATTTAATTAGTGAAATTGAATTTTTAAAACACGACAACTGTATCTTTGAATATATATTCAAAACACGTGTGAAATATGCATATAATGAATACGTCAATTGAGCCATGAGAGGGAAATGTTGAAGTGCATCGATAAAACACAAGTTTGAATGTGGAAAATTTGGATTGGCACGCAATGTAAATTAATACTTCTAAAACATAGGTAATCCAACAATGATTAAAGTAGCTTTTGGGATGCATCGATCCGCGAGACATTCCAGCATGCCGGCGATCATATACCGGTATTCCTACTTATATCGATTTGAAAGGATCAGAACAAATTCTAAACTAAAGGATCTAATGCAGGGGTGGGCAACCTACGGCTCGCGGGCCTTATGCGGCCCCCGAGAAAATTTCCTGCGGTCCGCGAAGCATTGATGAAAAAGCGACCCGTAAAATTTAACACGTGAATTTTTGTTATTTTGGTAAAATTATCAAAGTACGACTTTGAATTTTGAAATGTTAGCCCTAAACCCCTCTTTTAGGATTGATTTCCACTTATTATATGACTCCTCATAATCTCTAGGTAACTTCCGGATTAAACCGCCGCCGAGGTATTCGCAACCACCGGTGTGGTACGCCATGTAGGAAAGATTGCCCACCCTTGGTTCAATACTTTTTTGCAATTTCATAAAAAAATAGGACAAATTACATCGTGAAAAATTGAGGAAACTTTGCCCTGTTCAACATTTAAAATTAAAAATTATTCCATGCAATCCACATATGGAAAGCTAATACACAAACACCTTTAAGCGCCCGTATCGCTTTTAAATCGCATCTGAATCTCTTTGCAGTTTAATGGATATTATGGTCTACATCCTGAGTTTGATGAGAAGTTTGAAGTTTGCATTTGAATGAGGGAAGTTTCGAAGTTAACGGATCAAAAGTATGCAGTGAGTTTCAAAGTAATGCCTTGAGCGCGCTAATCTAGTTGTTTAATGCGGTGTTTCTTTGAGTTGGAATATGCAGGGTGTAATAGGGTCGGTTGTTGTGATTACCCAGTCTTATAAATTAAATGGAAAAAGAGGAAAAATTTATGAAATAGGATTTTTATAATAATTTGAGCCTGAGCCTTTATTTCACGCGAACAAAGAAGAGAATTTTACCAAAAGATCTCGAATAATCCATAAAATTTATTGGGCGTTTCATCAAACTAATACAATTTTACTCAAAATGCAAAACACTTTGTTGAACGTATAAAAGACAATTTCCCCAGCTTAGAGCTAATCTTTTTTCGTTGTCCCAGACAAGGCAACGTCGGGTTTGATTTTCGTCGATAAGTTTACGCATGCCGTAAGTGATTTTGTAACTTATTATTTCTACTATTCGAATATATTTGCTTATATTCAAGAAGTTGGCATTCATTCCCTGATGTCTACAGACAAACTCAAGAAATTAAAGATAAGAATAATAACTTTGTAAAAACCATCACTTTATTGTGGTGTTTTAGCGCATTTTATTTTATAAAGGTGTTTATGTTTTTGCTCTGTCTGCCCATCGGTATGTCTATCAATTAAATCAAAATAACAAGTAAAGAGTAAGAGATATGACTAAAATCTGCAGGGTGTGTGTTATCAATGGCACCATTTATTACGCTGCCAAAGAAATTGGTTAAAATAATCGGTAGGCGGTAGCGAGTGCCTTCAATATTTTCAAACTAAGATTCTGAGCAAATGGTAAAAAGATAAAATTTCTCACTATTTATTTGAAAATTTTATGCCCTCTATAGCACTGAAAAATAGATTTTTCGAAAAATTGGAGGACGTCAGGAGGGCTCTTTTTAGCCTATGTTAACAGAATGGAAATAGGCTTATAGTTTCGTCATTGCGTCTGTCTGTCCGTCCCCGACTATTAACTTTTGAACCAATAGACCGATTTTCATGACACTTGGTGGAAATCTCCTGCTACTGGAGCCGATACCCCGAGTATAGTTTTGTTGCGAATATTGAAAGTTCCGGGGTCGATTCCAGAAACTATCCCTCCCATGTGATTTACATGGGAAATCTGAAATCCATCGTGCAGGATAATTTTCCCGTGCACATTAAAATATTTTAGAGTTGTAATATCGGTGCGGAATTTGTACCATTATCTGAGGAAAGGAATGGAGATTCCTAATTTTTATTGTAGAATTTTGCTAATCGATCGTATTTCTTCGAATTTCGCGGAAATACTAGCATTTTTGCAGTTTTTATCACTCATTACGAGAGTGTTGCCATTGCAACCACTATTGTTGGACTCCGATTCGGTATAGTCTAAAGCAGTGGTTCCCAAAGTGGGAGGTACTGCCCCCTAGGGAGTGGTGGGTTTACCTAGTGGGGCGCAAAGAAGCAAGGGGGCGGCAGGGGGGCGTTTGAGTGTGTTGATCGCTTGTTTACTATTGTTCAGGTTAGCGCATAGCACGCAAATTTGTGCATATTTGTTAAGTAATTACACAGGGTGTCCCACGAATGGTGTACAGAACTGACAAGATTCCGTTCTTAAATTATAAGTGAAAATCACACACCCTCGTCTGAGTATAGCGGTTTCAGGAACTATCTTCCTTAAGAACAATGGTCTCCGCGGAATTTTTTATTTCAAGCGTAAAAGATTCTTTTACTTTCATTTGTACTCCACGATTCAGCATATTTAACGAAAAACTATTTCGATAAAATAACCAGAAATGGACAGAATATTCTACTGTTCCAAATATATAAATAAAGAATCATGCAAACCGTAAATGTATTTCCTTCTTAGAAAATGAAATGAATATTTTCGTTTTGTACATAAGTAAATAGAACGCACAAGCTCACTCGCGCTTCTTATGAAACCAATTAAAGCAACTTCTTTCTACCAAGGAAACACACCACACTACACTTTCCACCACAATAATTATCGAATTAAATTGTTGGAGAAGCAATTGACATCGGAGCAATTCTCGCGTTATAAATTATTGCTTGACTAGTTGACTTAATAGTTTTCATTTGATATGCTTAATTGTGCAGCTTCATAAAAATTATGTATTTAGTTAGATGTATTATGATCACGGTAAAAAGAATCTCTCTCAAAGGATTAGTTCCATTTTGGATTTTGTTGGTAACCATATCGTAAATCTGTCTGATGGGGATTGTATATTTTGTGAACTGAAAACTGAATAATTCGAGTGAAAATACGTAAAGGTTGACTTTAAGTTCATTGCTACTTATTAATATCCTTTGTTTGATCTTGAAATTTGAAGTCTAACACAAGTGTTTTCTACAGACGAAGAGAACAGTGATCGATTTTTTCCTCGGCTACATTTAAGAAATAACCGCTTTCAAAGTACCATATCGGTCGTGATTAAGTAAATACTGATTTTAAATTTTGGAAGTTCTTTGAATTTTTGTTATTAAAGATAAACTAAATCAGGAGACTGACATCATTAACAGAAGCTGGGCTTGAACAGTTAGGATCATGCGTAATTGATAATAATATTTGTCCTTATCTTAATAATAATAATCAGTCCAGCTGCAATTGATAAATAATATCTATACTTTAATTACGAGAATGAGAAGTGGCTAGCTGCGATAATCCCCTTTTTTATGGCCGAAACATATAAACACATTCTGTTTTAATATTTCTCATATTTTAAATTTACTATTTTTCATTTTCTTTAATAAATTCACTTGCTTAAGATTCGACCCCGTGTCTTTTCATTTAGTTTACAAACATTATTTTTATTGATATGGATAGATTTTATTTTATTCAAATTTAATCATTAAATAATTGTTCCAGAAAAAGAATGACAGAAGCAGATAAATCAAAGAGGAAATGTAGACAATATGGTGTGGAATATCTGAAGTATGGATTTATACCAGCAACTACAAACAAGCACCTGCCAATGTGCCTAATATGCAAAAAGGTATTTTTAATGAGGCAATGAAACCTTCCAGACTTATTGAACATTTGAGGAAGGCACATCCTGACATGGCAGACAAGAATTTAACATTTATTCAATCACTTCGTGATAAATTGCAAAAGTGTCAAGTATGTTTTGTAATGTCTCACAACAAAAAACTGGTGGTTTGCGTGCATCATACAATATTTCATTGTTGATTGCCAAGTCTGGAAAGCCACATACAATTGGTGAAAAACTCATCTTACCAGCAGTAAGTGAGGTTCTGAGTACTGTTTTACATAAGTCACCACATTAAATAATTAAGAGTATTCTTCTAAGCAACAATTCAGTTCAAAGACGCATAGATGAAATGGCTGAGAATGTGGAAGATATGTTGTAGCATACTAAGGACTACAGAATTTGCATTACAGCTGGATGAGTCAACTTGGCCAGGCAATGAATCTTTGCTTCTAGCTTATGTGCGCTTTATAAAAGATGAAAGTTTAGCTCAAGAGTTGGTGTTTGCAAGGTAGTTAGAAACATATACTAAAGGGGAGTCAATATTTCGTGTTGTTGAACAGTTCTTCAAAGACAAGAAAATTCCGCTTATTAACATACTTTTTTTTGCGACGGATGGAGCTCCATCAATGACTGGTCGCTACCAAGTTTGTGTTGCGTACTCGAAGAAAGTTGTATCAAATGTTTTCACCATACACTGTGTCATTCATCGTCAACATCTGGTTTCAAAAAACCTCAGTGATCACCTTCACAAGTCATTACAGACTGTCATTACTGGTGTTAATAAAATCAAAGCCCATGCTCACAACGATAGAATATTCCGGAACCGTGTGTTGAGAATGATGAAGATTTTCAACGTTTGTTGCTTCATACTGAAGTTCGTTGGCTATTAAAAAGCAACTGCGTAAGACGCATTTATAATCTTTTTGACTCTCTTGTGAAGTTTTTTGAAGAGAAAGATGCTTTTCGCAGTGATAAACATAAAGATATCAGGTATGACATTGCATATTTGTCCGAACTATTTGCAAAGTTCAATGAAATGAATTTACAGTTGCAAGGAAATGATATCAACCTTATTAAGGTATTGTTCCCTTTTCTGTACAGTAATTATTTATCACATGCTTTCGTCATTTACTGTGAAATACTCTCAAAAATGGAACATCTTTCTAGCGACTTTTGGCAGATTTTTTATCACCCTCATTGGATGAAGCTCTTAGTACCCATGTGCAAAAAGGATAAAAGAAAGCGGTTTGCCTTTTATTACCGCTCACCCTTTTTAGCACGATTTTCTCCCTTATTTTTCGGAATAAGCACGAACACGAATGAGATCGGCAATCTTCAAAGTTTTTGGATCTCCTACCGGTCGCATAACGCTCACGGTTGGGACGTTTTAGACCAAAATATAAAAATACTATTTTCAATGGGGTTTATATGGTGAAGTCCCAAGTACGTTCACACTTTAGGGGAGGACGCGGTTGGACCTCGGCACGAACCCCTTGGGTCGCTCGAGGAGGCAACTTTTGTCCCAAGCCCCATCGAGGGCATACCTCGGTGACAGCAGAAGTGAGCTTGAAAGCCATAAACTACTTCATGCTGTAGGTGGGGGCCAGAAAGCGACCGTGCCGCGACCGATGTCTAACCCACAAGTGTGAGTGATCTCCGCAAAAATAGTCCTATCCCTAATAAAGCCCTCAACGCGACCTTCATGCGACTGTCCCTCCAATGAAAACCAGCCTTTATGCCCTTTACTCAATTTTGTGCATAGATTTCATTTGCTCTTGCATTTCTGTCGAAGCAACATCTCAAACTTTATCTCGAGTTCTTTCCTAAACTCCAAAGTTGCATTTTTAGGGTGTAGTATGTAACTTCTTTTGTGCTATTTACCGACCGGAATAGAAGAATTGTCGTAAGACGTTCTCTTGGATCAACCGGTAGTAACATTTGGAGGAGGAACGGAAGAGTATCTGCAAGGATATCTACAAATCATTACCGAATCCAGAATCTAAGAAGTAAGTCTATTATTTTATGCAACATATTATTGCAACCTAACAAAGAAGTAAATACAAGAAATTTACTATCATTTATTTCATTCTTTTAGCTTCAAATTGTTCATCTAGTAAAATTTTAGCTATTTTTCAAATATTCTATGAAAATTATATGAAATGATAATCTTTTGTATTACATTATATTACATTTACGTTGTTTAATCGACCCAATTTCTCAAATCGTTTATTAATTTTTTGATATAAAATGGCTTCTCAAGGTTCAAGCCATCCAGGTGAAGGGAAATATTATATGGAAATGTTCCACGAAAGTGAAGAGGAAGTAGGAGGTGTGGAAGACGATGAAGATGAGAAATTCGTGGAGTATAGTGATCATTACTCAGACACGGAACAAGAGGTTAGCTCCGATGATGAACGCGAAGAAGAGGAATCATCAGTAAGTGAATACCTTAGCAAAAAAAGGTATACATCCCGACGGAATACGTGACAATTGATGAGCAACTGATTCCCTTCAAAGGTCGGTGCTCTTTTCGCCAGTTTATCCCAAACAAACCGAAAAGGTACGGAATAAAGGCTTTTGCATTAGTGGACGCGAAAACATTTTATTTATTGAAGTTCGAGATATACGCGGGTGTTCAACCAAAAGGGCCATACGCACTAGGAAATAAGCCTGATGAGGTGGTGAAACGTTTTGTAGAGCCAATAAAAGGAACGAACCGAAACGTTACTACCGATAATTGATATACAAGCGTCCCCCTAGCAAAGTCACTACTGTCGGACTATAAGTTAACGCTTGTAGGCACTTTGCGAAAAAATAAAAAAGAAATTCCGGCAGAGTTTCTTCCAAGGAGATACAGGGAGGTTAGGAACAGCATTTTTGGTTTCACTAAGGACATCACACTAGTTTCGTATGTTCCAGTAAAAACTAGAGCCGTGATACTTCTTTCAACCATGCATCACGACAATATAATTGACGAGAGCACGCAAGATCTACGTAAGCCCGAAATAGTTACTATGTACAATGCAACAAAAGGTGGCGTAGATATATGCGACCAGCTCTGCGCTGCTTATAATGTTGGCAGAAGAACGAAAAGATGGCTGTTAGCTGTGTTTTTTCATTTGCTGAACGTTTCTGCCATAAATGCCTTTATTGTTTATAAACAAAACGTTCAAAAGGAAATGACAAGGTGAAATTTCTTGAAATCATTATCGAAGGAATTAATAAAGGAACTACAGATGTTGAAGTCTCAGAGTCAGTTTATATCTAGGCATCTCCGAAGCGCATATGCACTCAACAGGGACTTGCTGAGGAAGGTCCATCACCAGGATCGGGACTATCAACAGGAAGATGCGAACATTGCCCAAGAAATAAGGACAATAAAGTGTCCACTAGATGTGGAAATTGTGGAGCTTTTACTTGCAAAGACCATATGATAATGAAGTGCATTGAATCTGGGGAGAGGGAAAGTGATTAGAAAATACAAAAAAATATTTTAAGTAATTTTAATCAATGTTTATTGTAAACAGGAAGATGCGAACATTGCCCAAGAAATAAGGACAATAAAGTGTCCACTAGATGTGGAAATTGTGGAGCTTTTACTTGCAAAGACCATATGATAATGAAGTGCATTGAATCTGGGGAGAGGGAAAGTGATTAGAAAATACAAAAAAATATTTTAAGTAATTTTAATCAATGTTTATTGTAAAAATTATTAATAAATAATTGTATTATAATGTAAGATTGATTTTATTTCCTGTAAAATATAAATAAATAAATATATTATTGCTTATCTTTAGAAATAATTTTGGGGTCATATTGACCCCACGCAACTAATTACGGAACTTTTTTTCACTTTTTTCCAACTCATCTCCAAGCCACAAAATCGACTCCAGATTACTGAACGTGGTGATTTAAGACTCCTTCTAAGCGACTTTAAACCGGACATTGGGAAATTGGCATCATGTCATCAAGCCCATCCCTCGCATTAAAAATTTACAGAAAAATAAACTTGTTACTAAATGTAGTTCTAAGACTTTTGTTAAATGACTGTCAGATTTTGAAAAGCTAGAATCACTAGTCCAGTAAGTTCAATATATTGAATTAAATAAAATAAAACTTTTATTGGATTTGAAATAAATGTGCAATTAATCTTGATTGTTTTGAATTATATTTTTTTGTTATCTTCCTCATTGGGTCTTGCAGTCTGTCACTCTGAAAAATATTTTTATGGGTTAAGATTAGGGGGCGTTGGGGATGTATTTATGGAACCAAGGGTGTAGTGGCTCGAAAAAGTTTGGGAACCGCTGGTCTAAAGTATACACGCGTTATTTTTGCCACGCAAATACGCGTGATCAATTTAGTTTTCCCTTCGAATGTATTTGTAATATTTTATAATGCTAAATTATGAAATCTGGGAACACAAAGAGCAACTCATCCGCGGTGATTATAAAGGCATTTAAGCTAATATAGATATTAAATAAATATTATGTGGAAAGTAAGCATCATAATTTCAGTTTAGATCATCTTGATATTAATGTAATGTGTTCATATCATAAGCCAATAGTCATTACATTAGAAACTTAACATGTATATGGTTATGAATATACTTTTTAAATTAATTATTGAATAAACTACTTTATGTCATATAATTATATTACTAAGCATATAAAGAATTTTAAGTATACAATTCTAAAATGAATATAAATAAATAAAACACTTTTGCGTCAGCTAAGGAAGCTCTCATTTTTTACAAAGTTATTCTCTTTTCATTCATTTTAAGAAATGGAATTATTCAAAGTTATGACTGACCAAATACATTTTATTTTAAATTCAAGGAAGGCAGTTGCAATAAAATTTTTAATAAATATACTGCCGGAATGAATCGGATATTTTTCTTGACACAAAATAAAAATGTTACTTCTGTGGTTCATACCCTCCCGTGGTATGTGTTTCTGAGTGGCCTTCCAGAGTGGCTCTACTTAACGTCGTAATGTAAAATAAATGTGTTATGCAGGCACCTTACCCATGTTTTCTATGATAGTCAGTACTAAAAAATAATAGTCAGTAATAAGAAACAGTAGTCAGTAATAAAACCATAAAAACCTTGTCATGTTCGCCGCTTTTTAGTAGGGACCCTATCCTCTTCACCTGTGGATGCCAATGCTCCCTTGTACTTGTCCCAGACCGACACTTTGTTTTTTGCAAGATCGCAGAGAACGTCATTTGTTTTGGCTTCTAGTGCGTCTTTGTACTTAATGGCTAGATCTCTGGCGACTTCCCTAATAGGTGTTGTCTTTAGGGTATCATGGAGGTCTATATTTTGTCCCTATGTCGTGCTTATTCGTCTTAAATTTTTTTCTCCGCGAACTCAAGTATACTCCATGATTTTTGTAATAGGAGTCCGGACCATACTGGCGAGGCGTACAAAAGTGTCGGTGCAGGCGTGATGAGTTTTCCTCTTGGACTTTCCACCGGGGGATCGCTCATGCCAGAATTAGTTAGGGAACGCGTGTATTTCCAAATTGTGTTGTCTTTAGTGGCTAAGGTTGCTAGTCTGATCGACCAACGGTATCTCCGCTGTCGCCTCAGCTGGTCTCTTATATCCCTATTCAGTACCCGGAGATCCATTTTTTGTTCGGCAGTGCCGAATCGATAGTACTGTCTTATTACCCAGTTTCTTGTCTTAATTAGGCTTTTTATTTCGTCAGGGATCTCCAGGTTTTCCTTGGCTTTTATTGCCCTGCGCATAATTGCTTTTTCCGCTGCGTTATTTATAGCGTTCCCTAGTAATTCTGCAGCCTCGTCTATTTCCTCCCCGGTGGATATCGAGGGCGCCTCTTTGGGTAGTTTCTCCGTAATTAGCTATCTAAAATTAGCCCAGTCCGCAAGTCTGTAGCACATGCGGTGGTTGTCCTGTTGATAAAATGTTGCTTGTGTCCCAATCCTCAAAATTACTGGGTAATGGTCACTCGTCAGTTCTGGGATCGTTTTTGACACCGTTCGTCGATCCATATTCTTGACCAGTGCGAAGTCAAGGACACTTCCTGTGTTCCTTGATCCTGGTCCCGTCATTGCCACCGGAGCTACTACCCTTAGTTGATTGTCTTGTGCCCATCTCTTTAGGAGTGTTCCACATCTGTTTTCTTTGCTGCAGTTCCACGCCCAATGCATTGCATTGAAATCGCCCGCGATCATCAGTCCGTTGTCCATGCTGAGGAGTCCGTTTAGGTCTTGCATGCTCAGTTTCTTCAGTGATTGCATATTTTGCTGATATTTGACAGAGTGGTGACTCTGAAGCCCTCGTTTTTCTCTATTGTTGCGACATATAGGTCCTTCCTCGTAGGTGCTAGTATACGTGTTGCTACGCACGGGACCCCTACTTCCACCAGTTCTTCCTTAATGAAGCTCAGGTCCATCCCCTCGTCCAACCCCTTGATTAGGTACCTGAGCGTCGTATTAGTTTTGCCAGCCCAGGTATGTATCTGGGCGCCAGCCTCCATTAAGTACTTTTTCACTACGTCATACTCAGCCGTTGTGGTCAATTGTAGCCTTGACCCGTCCTTTGTTTTTATTATTGTGAAATCATTTTCCCCGACTTTCTGTCGGATCATCTTCACGAATGCTGCCTTATTCAGAATGACATAAACGACTATTGCCGGTGGTTTCTTTTCCTGGGTGCTTACCCTTGGGTTTTCATCTGGAGCGTCAATTAGAGGATCAAACCTGTTTGTCGTTTCGGTTGCTGTAGGCGTAAAGACCAACGGCTGATATCGTTTTCTTTTCTTGGCCCTCTCCACCGTGGTGAAGATGGCCGCGTCGTTTTCGTTAAGATTTCCTACGGGTTCAAGGACTACTTCGTTTTCTTTTGCTGGCGCCGCGTCATCCTGATTTTAGTCTGGACGTCCCCATTGTCTATTCTTTGAAATTAAACTGCCTTGATGCTATGTGGGATCGGTATTCTGTTCTCTGTTTTGGTAGAGGTGCCTGCTTTGCTCATTTGAGCTTCGTCCCTTTTGGGAGGAGGTGAGCGGATCATTCTGGGGGGTGTTAGTTCTTGCCACCTACCGAGATAGGCAAGACCGAACGGGTAAGAAGGTGGGGCTGGTTAGCCACCCCCCGCGGAAGGAGTGGGACCGACCGTGCTATGGCGGCCACCCGGGATTGACCCGCCCGCAGCAAGGCGTGCTGTCAACCCTCGGATAGTACCTGGCCGTGTCCCAGAAAGCCTAGGGAGTCCCGCAGCGACTTACGTACTTCCCCACGAGTGGGGGTGTTCCCGCACCAGGCAGACGGACTCCCGTGGTAGTAACTAAAATTGTAGAATGATCCGCGACGTGGAGGGTATGAACCGTATCTGCTTAGCTATAGGCTCGCTAGTCATCCAATTGGATGATCGATGATGATGATGATGATGATCTGTATGAAAATGTTACTTAGAGTTAATTATAAGAATTTAAGTAATAAAATTGTAAGGCATATCTCGAGTTAAAAGGAAAAGAGTTCTGAAGTAAGCTATAAAAGGCTAATGGTGCGGTTACTAGCTCCAGTCACATAACTTGCTGGATATCCTCGCCTTTATTCTAGTACCTAAGTGGATCATTTATCTTGTAGACCATTTAATTCGTAATCTCTACCTATCTACCTGTGATCTGCTGTTTCAGGAAAAATATTGGAACATTTAAATGTATCTGCTAAGGAACAAGATGTTTTTATCAGTTTCAAAATTCATCTTATCAAATTTGCTTACTTCTTCAAATCTTCAGAACTAGTAGTTCGCTACTTTGATAAATGCAGTATTCAGCTAATTTCGTAAGTTATTTTAGTTTTTAACCTTGCCTATTTTTATATTTAGCTTATTGAAAAACTACTGATATTCGAAATGGTTTTCTTTGAATTATGAATATTATTATCATTATGAAGCTAATAATTTTATTGAAAAAATTAAGAAGTCTACATGTATATTATTCAAGAAAGTGACTCGCTTCCCCCACACTGCCTTTTCGCGATTTAATTTCCTATTCTATGATCCCGTCACGATCGAGAGGTCACGTGATAGGCTGCACAACACGCTCGGCCACCATGAGAGAGAACGATCTGCCCTTGTAGCGCGGCCCCAGACCCTCATTTGTCACCCCTGACAAGGATGATCCAGTAAGTGCGTGTAAAGCTTCCGAAGAGTTAGATATGGAGTCGCTGGTCAATTCACGGTGAAATCGAAAGTCGGAAGGTTAAGTGATATTAATGGTCGATCTTCAAGAAAATTTTAAGAAGCATTTAGCTTACAATTAGTTGAGTCACTAAGAGATGGTTAAAAATAGGACTACCTAATTCTAACAAATGGTTTTTCCGTAATCGTTTATTAAACTCTCTAGTTTGATGAAAACGAAGGAGTTTGGTAAGGAAATTGAATAAAATGCGTTGATTGGTGGCAAGAGGTCTCTATTCGAAAGACAAATAGCGAAGTTTTTTCCAAATCAGTTATTTCTGTTTTCATTTTATACTATTCATAAAATACTTTTAAAAACTACAATCTATAAACTACAAGGCAGCTAATCTTTGTTACTTCAAGAGAAGGAAAACAACAGATTAAAAACATCTTAGCTCTTAATTCAACTACTGGATATTCACTTTGATAGAAGATAGAGCTAATTTTCATATCCATAAGTCTGACGGCTAAAGTAGTTCATTTATTGGTCTCAATAAATACTTTTAATTTGATAACTCATTCGAATAAATCCTGGTGCCATCAATTTAATACACAAACATATACGTGTGTATGATTTTAAATCAAAATCAACGATTTTGAGTATGAGTTAAAATGGATTTCATAGGATATTTAAATAAAGTAGTAACTGTATAACTTGTCATTATCATAACTCTTGTAACTTCATATTAATAAATTCAGTCAGTTCAATATTAACTCCTAACTAACGAAGTAAAATATTGAAGTTGATAAAAGGTTTTATATTATAAATACTCGATATTATAGAGCAGGGGTATCCAATGTACGGCCCGTAGGCCGGATGCGGTCCGCGAAGGGTTTTCGTTCGGCCCGCAAAGCTATGATCAAAAAACAATCAAAAAAAATTAACACAAATACAAACGCTTTTATGAAACTTTTTGTAATAAACCTTTTAAAAGTGAAATGTTAGCCATGCTAACCTTATTTAGACTTTATTTTCGCTTATATGACGCCTCAATTGTATATGTAACTTCCTATTTAAACTCTAATGCGGCCCGCCGAAAAATTGGCAACTTCCATTGTAGCCCACTGAAAGATTCGCAACAACCGATGCGGCCTACCAAGTAGTAAAGGTTGGACACCGCCGCTGTTCTAGAGCCTTCGATATCAAACTGTAGCCGTGTAAATCAATGATGGAGGATACGTTATCTAACAATAATAAAAGGCTACTTCCGTCCCTTTGTGGCTTCCTCTGTCACACTATAAAAATGCAAATAGCTCGATAATGGAACTAGAATAATTTTTGATATTTAGCAGGAATGATTGATTTACATATTAAAAGATGATGACGAAAAGAAATTTCGAAAGAAGTCCTAGGTTCGACTCAAAGGTAGGCATTTCCTTTTCCCATATGATAACACGTAAAAATCGACTTTTTGACTTGCAGGCTTTTATTCTTTTTTAGACCTAAATTAGAAAAAATCAACCTATGATCTTCGGATTCATCCCATTTTAAAGAAAAAACTATGGCGTTTCTTATTCTGTTAATTTTTTTTCGCCTACAGCTCTAAAATCCTCATGTTAAACGTTTAATTCACATATTTTGGGGACCCCTTGCCATTTACCGGGATGTAGCCATGCCAATCCATTGCACTGTTAAACCTCGAAATCCTATTGTTATTTCAATCCTTATGCATGAAAGCGTGATGTGAATTCTCTTACAATTAATACGAGAGAGAGAAGAGAGAAATTCATTTCATAGCAACCAATGTAAGCAACATTCGTTGCGTTATTTACGAGAAGGAAAACGTTTGAATCTAGAACATTAATCATTCGCATATCAAAATTAGGTATTTAGAATCATCGTAGAAGTTCAAAACTTGAAACAACGAACGCCTAAAAGAACGAAAGTTTGTTTTATTGCCATTCAAAGAAAGTCAAGGTATATTTATGTTCATTTTTTATTTCACAAAAAACCTTCCCGTTGAATTTCAACAGTCATCCCTAGTCCTTCCATAAAAGGGGATCTGTCTACGTCATTATTACCTCGACCGCGCACACTGTACAGAATCTGATCTGAGGAGTCGCATCAAAGAGATAAAAAGGAGCAGTTTTTACCACGTACTTCAATTTCATCTTCCTCTTCTGCGTTTCTTCTCCAATGCAACATACCGCAAAGAGAAAAAATGACGTCCGCGTGCATATTAATGCACGCAAAGCGCACACGTCAATCCCATGCCTTGTCACTCGTATTCATATTTTTTAGAACGGAAAGCTCATCGCCTTCCTTTCATAAAAGTGCTTGCTAGAGATAGAACAATGTCGCTCTTCTCTGTGGTCTCTTAGAAGCGCTTCTTCACCGTTATCGTCTAGCATAATAATAATAATAATAATTCCATATTATTGATGTGAAACTTTTCAAAATGAGCACCCAAAAACTGACCCATTCCCAATAAATGATCGAAGCTAATTTGGGTGGCGTTATATGAATTTATTATTATTTCCCTCCCATCCGTGGAAGAGTAATGGCCAATAAATTTCGATTACAAACCCTGCGTTGTAGAAATGATAAATATAAATGATTTTATAATAATTTTATGCACTTCAACTGAAAAGAAAATAGTGGGAGGGAAAAAAAGGCAAAAATCGAAATCCCCCTTCTAACCAAAATATCTCCGAAAAAAACCAACCGATCTTAATCAATCTTTTTTAGGCGATAGGGCAGGCCACAAAGTAGGTTTCAATACCACTCTTAACACCCTCCACTCTCGCGCAGCACAGCCCTGGTGAGAAATCCGTTTCTGTCTGTCTGTCTGTAACTGTGTTCCCTTATAACTCAAGAATGGCTGAACCGATTTGCACCATTCTTTCACTAATTTGTTCAGCATTACAATGAACAGGTTTACGCAAAAAATACAGAATATACAGCGTGTTTAAGGCAAATAACGTTTTTACCTATAGTACAAAAAACATACAAATATACAGTCTGATGGAAAGTTATGAGATTTTTTCAAGAATCCTTTTACGGAACAAAATAATTCTCTGTAGGCAATTTTTAGAAGCTACGATTTGTATGTCGAGTGCGCGGGCAGTGCGAAGGTATATAAGTTTTTGCAATTCCGATTCGCACGTTCATAATGTTTGATGCCGGATCAGCGGTGGAAAACCTATAAACCCGGTATTCTTTCCATTAAACTGTCGAATCCCTTTTCCACTTTTGACTCCTCTCACTCTCTCTCTCTATAACTCTCAGACTCGGGATTTTGACGTGCGCCCTTCCTCGCCAAGAACTTCGATCAATCGAGGCAAGATGTCCGACGGCAGCGGTCAGGCCTCTCATAGCGTGATCCGCGTTTCCATTTATTCGCAGAGGGATGCGAATCTGGTCTAAGAAGGGATGGTTTCGACGAGGAGCCGAAACATGGAATCCTTCTCTCTATCTTCCAAAATCCGCCCTCTCGTGGGCGTCGTTGCAGAAAAGTGAGGATCTCCTGGCGCACTCGAGCAGCACCAGGGACGGAATCGCCTGTCTCCCAAAAGAGGAGCGATAAGAATGCTTTTACATCGATAGCAACTTGAATGGGAAGAGAGGGTCCAACGCGCGCGAAACGGAAAGGTTTCTCGGATCGAATGGGATGGAGTTTAGGGTTGCCAACCGTCCCGTATTATACAGGATTTCCCCTATCTTTACTTTCTTTCCCGCGTCCCGTACGGACTCAATACGGGACGATGTTTTTCCCGTATTTTAGCTTTCTTTTTTAAATAGCGCGTTAAATTACCTAAGAATGTATTAAACACTGATCCTGCTTAATATGGATGGAATAATAAGACTCCACGTTATACTTTCCTACCAGGTTTATTTACAGGCTACACGCTTCTGCAAAGGCAAATTCACATTTATCTACCGAACATATTATTACTGATATATCATATAACAGTCACTAATAGATAAGCTGCTGACGCGCCTTTAAACACCGCCAACAATATTGAAACTGCCTCCATTGAATGAGTTTAGATTAGAATAAAAAAGGAAATTATTTCATGGATCCATTGAATTGGATTGGACTAGTTAATGAAAGGATATTATTTTGGTAGTTTTAAGTGATTAACTGAGTCAAGAGCATATCTATGTGTCCACATTATATAATTTTACTAAGAAATTGTTGATATTAAACTCGTCTATTAATTGCGGTATGTCATGCGGTAATTTTTTCAGTTTGTATAAAATGATGTAGAACTTTCAACTGCAGCAAAATAAGAAAAGAAGTACAGGTAAAAAAATAAATATTTTTTGTTTTATTATTTTAAAATTTATATTTCTGATATTTGTACGCGTTTATTTAAGTAAAACATTTGAAATTACTAAAAATAATTCTTACATGCCCTCCAAAAATAGGTTGTTCCGTATTTCCCTATTTTAAAGTTGCCAACCCTACCTGGAGTGCTCCCTCTGCGGCATTATGAAATTCTCCTGTCACGTGACATTAAATTATACGATAATACTTAATGTATGGAGGAGGAGCATACTTCGACTCAAATATAAATCATATGTGCTTATAAATTTGGAAAAATGATTGTTCCAACAGATCAGCCCTGCATTTAAACTCTTAATTCCTTTATTTATCAACCTACAAGTCTGTATAATCAAAGATTTTGCGTAGTTTGCATGTCATATTGAATTCGTCTGTTTTATATTTAGCCCTTTGGACTTATTTCCATTATTTTTCTTCTTCTCGACTGGTGAAACAAATCCATTTTTAAGTCTACTTCTGAATGACCGGTTAATTTTCGTGTTACGATTTTCTAAGGGAATGGGTAATCTGTAGTAAGATCGCCAAGAGGTAAATAAAAACGTCAGATAACGGTTTATATTATATATATATATATATATATATATATATATATATATATATATATATATGGAACTGAATCCGTGATTATTGGAACTTACGGAGCAGGAGAAGATTCGGTAATTTCCGAAAAGGAAGAAGTAATCAATTCAAATATGTGAAGTAAATCGCTGGGCTATAATGTATACATTCTACCAAAATAAGGAAATGCCTGTGCCGTGCCGGACACCCCCGCAATTACCGCGCGGCGGGGGGAACCATGGCCAAAGTGGTCCCATATTTTTTGCGTGAGGCCCATGAATTTTTCCAGGACTTGAATATTGTTTTGGCGGAAGGGACTACACATTTTTCGGTACGCAATTGCGAAATACATAAATAAACATGGACCCAAAAATTAGAGAACTAAGATGAATAATAGATTTGCATGACAAAGAGTAATAATACAGGATATTAGGGCAATCAAAGGGCGGATCCAATCACAATGCAGTAATAAATAAAGGTCGAGAAAAGTTCAGAAGAAAGAAATTGAAACTAATACAAAGATGTTAAAATATGTAAGACAAATGTACTTCGGGTGAGACAGTTAGAAATTTATATACTAAGTACTAAATTGGACATAATGAAACGAAATTCAATTTGTGAAATGAGGATTAGTATGAAAGAGAGCATATATAAAACTGCATGCAATGCACTAGGGATAGATGACGAAAAGACAAAGTGAGAGATGTGGATAAGGATCTGGGGACCGACAGAAAAAAACAGCTTGCGTTAACTGCTGAATGCAAAAACAGTAAATGAAAAAATTATTATAAAGCTCTGAATAGGATATTTAAAGCGAGAAAAATGATGGAGAGTGGTGTAAAATGATTAACGATATGGATAGGTTACTTGAATGTAATAAATCAGCAGAAGCATAGAATTCGTAAGGTAGATGAGAGCACCAGTAAAGGGGCCGAGAATTAGTGTGATAAAAATATAGGAATGGATGAATTACTTCAAGAGACTCTTTATTGAGACAATAAAGGAATTTGAAAGGAGGAAGAAAACAGTACAGCTGAAAGAACGAAATATATAGCAAAGGAAGAGGTCAGAAATGCATGGAGGAATTCAAGGAATGGCCGAACTCGATTACCAAGAGGAGTCATGATAAGTATTCCCAAATGTGATGGTAAAAATTTGGCTCAAGTACTAAGTAAAACATTTAATAAAATAATGGAGAACAAATCACGAAGGAATGGAACGATTTTTTCATGAACACAAAAAAGGGGACAAAAAAGATTTTAATAACTATAGGCAGCTGTCTCTAGAAGGATAATAATAATAATAAAATAATAATAATTACATTAATAATTAATTAATTAATTACATTAATAATAATTACAACATACAGAATATCCGAAGAAATAGAAAAATTATAGAGAAAATGATGGCAAAAAAATAAGGAACTCTAACTGCTCTTCGTTGATTTAGATCAGGGGTAGGCAAACTTGTTACATGGTGGGCCACATTAACAGTTGCAGCTTCTTAGGAGGGCCGTATTAACAGATGAAAATGCTTCGGCGGGCCACGTTAAGATTCACATCGGAATTTATTTGAGATAATGCGAGGGATCCTGTTAGTAAAAATCAATAATAAATAATTTGTTACCACCATAAGATCACTGGAAAAGGTTCTCCGGCCATAATTTTAAGCTGCAAATATTAAATTATCTGTATTTTATATTAGGTTCGCTTTCATAATGGCATCGTGAGCCACATAAAATGCCCTTGCGAGCCACATGTGGCCCGTGGGCCGTAATTTGCCCACCCCTGATTTAGAGAAAGAACTTGATATTGCGCCTAGAATAAAAATATGGAATGCACTAAGAAGAGTACAGAAGTGCTCATAAATAATATTGTATAAAATATGTAATGTCTTCTTCAGGAATGAAGCAAAGAGGAAAACCCTCCAAAGTCATAGAGAGGTAGAGCATAGGACAGTTGATGAAGAGGAGAAGCCTTAAAGATGACGAATGGAAGAACAGAGAGGAATGGAAATTGAAGACTAGCACCAGACACTAGAGTTGGGAAGTCTGGATAAATAGATAGATGGATGAAAATCTCATTTCCATAGATTTTCTCGAGTGATGCCATCAGGATAATACATAAGGCGTAGAATTAGTTTTAGATAAGAAAGCAGAACAGCAGGCGCATCTGGTAAACGATCGTATGATATTAGCAGAGGTTAAGGCAGAACCAGTAAATTTGGTGACAAAATGGTAGATTTATGTAAAAGAAACAAGTTGATGGTAACAAATATACAATTTAAGAATCACACCAAGAGAAGATACACTTGGAAAATGCTGAGAGATATACAAAGGTATCACATTGGATATATTCGGATCAGAAAAAGATATAGAAACAATGTTTTTAACTGGCATAATTTTCCGAAGTGAGATGCAGACTATAGTCACAATTTGGTGGTCATGAGTTCATTCAAAAAGAAATAAGAGTACAGAAAAGATAGAAGTGCTCAAGAGAAGGAAGAGGAAAGATTAACCGAATTCAGTTTGGCAAGCCTAAGGAAATACTGGTAGGGAAAAAACTGATGAAGAAAACTGGAATGCTATGAAAGCACTTATCATATAAAGCGCGAATATAACGATAGGAAAGCTAATCTCGAAGGGAATACGAAAGCCCTAGGTTACAGAAAAAAACTATTAAAAATTAGGAAAGGAGAATGAGTTTAAAGCAGCTTAATACAGATTTTGAGAGGAAAATGTATGGAGAATCAAGCAATGGGATTAGGAGGAAATCCACAAAAGTAAGAGGTGTGACGGATAGGGGAGTATGAAGAAATGGAAGAACTGCAGAGGTGGGAAATAGACTTTCTGTATGGAAAATTGAAGGATTTACGGGAAACAAGAAGGTAAATCCATTGGACACAATAAAATACAAAACCAGGAAAGTATTATTTTTGACAGAGGATGTGAGGAAAACATGGAATGAGTATATCGAGGATTTATTTGCGCAAGATTCTAAGCCCGATTCTATTCAGATCTAGAGGGAGGAAGATAAGAGACTGTGACAACGTTGGCCCGGATATATTGAACCGTGATATTGAAAAGGCTCTTAGAGATTCGAATTTAAAGAAAGCGAAAGTATTTTATTACCTCTCAGAAGAGACGTTTACTGAACTAGAAAAAGGGGGGAAAGAGAGGTTTTATAAATTATACCCTAAAAATATGTCAAGATAGTGGCCAAAGGACTTGACTACATAAATTTTGATTTATTTAAAGATGAAGAGAGCATCAGAATGTCAATATAATAGAACAATTAGTTTAGTTTCACATGCCTCTAAAATTATTCTCAGAATTTTGAGCGGGAGGCTACATGTTTTGAAGGGATATTTCTACTAATAATTGTACATTTTTATTTATCGTAATTATAATTGATAGTAAGTTTTTATTTATCTTAAAAACTTTTTATCTTTATTCATTTAAGATTATTCTGAAAACTTTTCCCTATGAAAACGTCATTAAAAACCTCGTTGTTGATCAACAGTTTCACTCCTACTAGTATATAAAGCTGAATTACTCTGAACTAGCAGTATATTTTCGTAGATTTTAAGCAATATGAATAGATAAGTGAGTATTTTCATTAATGAAACAAAAGATACAATCAAATTTCTTACTAATTATATACCAAACATTCTTACCACTGAGTTCTCTACTTCTGTCTGCCATTCTCTCAACTGTAAAAATGTTAAAGGTTAAATATACAGACCCCCACATCACTCAACAGCTGGTAGACACTTTTGCAACTTTTACGCCCATGCAAGAAGAACGGTTATCATAATTGTATTATAGAGTTTAAACATATTTAACCATATAAAAGTTGGTTGAAAAAATTCATTTTTATATCTTCACTTATTATTTACTCAATTGCTGGAGCTTTGTGACTATATCCAATATCAGAAGAATGAGTTCATTTCTGTTCTTTGTAAAGTCTAAATTTTTCTCGCAGTTCCTTTAAATATTTATTATTATTTAACTTATTTAGAAGCTTTAATAATATTACCGGTATGAAGAAACTCATGTGGTAACCACATCAGATTTTTTCTTAAAACGATCTAGGTATGCGATATGTATTTGCGATATCCCTCGCTATAATTTCAATTTCACCGCTTTGTATTTTTTGTGAAATTCTTTAATTCTGATCTTGCATGTATATATTTAAAACTATCATTTCTCGCTTTTGTGTGCGTATATTAGTTATTAGAAATATTCTTGCGAGTTATCTAAGGCCTGCGATTCTCTTTACGGTCATATTTGGGTCATTGAAATAAAAGAGAGAAAGTTTACGCGTCCTTACAGTATTTTCACTAAATGGCAGACCCCATTTTTCTGCTTTATCAGTGCAGCTACACTGGCATGCCGACTAATCTCAATGCAGCTTTACCTACCTATCCCGACCCCCTTCTTCCCTCTCTCCACTCCACCCCTCTTGCTCCCCCTCTCCCTCCCTCCCCCTCTCCCTCCCTTCTCTGCAGAACGCACAGGTCCATTTCCGGACAAGAATGTCGAGACTCGCCCGTGTTATGAGAGGCCCTGGGCGTGTTTGCTCGCCGATACCGCTGACGACTGCGAATGCTTTCCTTTCCCGCGGAATTCCTCCGAATCCCAGAAGAACAGAACGAGTTGATTAAAACGGTCACGTAATATAACCGTCGCTATCTAGTTCGCTCATTCCATCCGCCCAGACATTTCGATTCCCCGACATTCCTAAATTAACCCTTATTTACTTTCCATATGGCTATCTCATATATACTTTTTCTCTCTTCCTTCTTTTCATCTCCTCTTTTCTCCATCTATCTGTATACCGTTACGACCTCCATCTCTCTATCTCTCTCTCCCCCCCTCCCCTCCGCCTATTTGCCCCTCTAATGATATTCCTCCCTCATTTTCATATTTGTGTAATCGTTATTTTTCATAGAGAGATTGTTAATCACTGCGTACCATCGGGACATTGGTTACGTTCACTGCGAAGCATCTTTCCTTCCTCTCATGTCCCATTTATATGATTCTGAACATCTACTTTTTCTGTTATATACTGGTGTTATTGTACGTAAATAATCACAAGTGGGCATGAATTCAGTGTTAAGTTAAAATTAAAATATTTCAAGATGTGCAGTTTAGCTAAGCGTTATTTCGAAATATCAACGTAAATACACAAATCTATGGCTCATTGTCAACATTTAATGAATCCTTAATAAATGCATGTTAATTATATTTTTATTATTATACTTTTATAATTGTTAACGTTAGTTTAGATTACATAATTTTCCACGGCCTTAGTTTTGGATAGCATCACACAAAATAATGTTGAAAATACAATCAACAGTTTATTCGTTGGTTTATAAAGAGAAACAAAACGAAAACGAAAGTTGAGTACAGCAATTAGATAAAAATGAAAATTCTAATGTAACAGTTTAAAAATATTTTTAAAACTCCTACACGAATGCATCAATTATTTTTTAGTTACAACTTACGCTAATAACTATACTATTAATGCGTGCCTAAGCTACACAAAAATGCTCTCATTACGATTTAACTTTAGTCTACACAACTTAAGTAATAGCATTATACACACCATATTAACTATTTAGGTAAACACGTAATGCTGTCCCAAATCAAAAATTAATTTGGCATGCATAATCTCATTAAAATGGTAACAATGCATCTATATAACATCCCGCAAGTCATCAAACAGGTAGGTGGCAGTCTTACTAAAAAATATCATATTCAATCTTGAATACCCTATTGTGATCTCTGATCGTTCTAGGAAAAAAGAACCTCGATATTATTTCGTTCTTCAGTCTATCTAGAATTTTCAATATAACATTAAGTCGGCGCTCATCTAGTGATAACCAATACAAACTCCTTAATAACGAAAATACACTATGCATATGATCATGAATTTGTTTGACCTAATGCTACACTTTTTCCAACTTGAGTATATGGCCTTTCCCACGTACATATCATTTATTTGAAACGCAATCAATCTGCAGACTAACCAACGATAAGTAACATGTTTCTCGGACTTTGTATTTTGAATCACTCTTCCTATGAAAGCCTATTTCTTCTTGGTTGCACCAATAGTCCATCAATTTTACACAGGAAATCTATCGGTTGATTTCTTTCTGTCGTTCTAGAAATTCATAATGGAGCACGTTTTGGGCTTGATTTCCAACTGATATTCCTTAGACCAGTGGTGGACAACCTTTTCTAGGTGGCAGGCCGCATTGGCGGCTGGGAGTTTTTCGGTGGGCCGCATTTCAAGTTGTCACTGCTTCGGCGGGCCGGATCAGACATTAAATCTGATGTGAACTAGAAATGTTGATGTATCATATCATTGAAAATCAAGTCTAAATTATTTTTTACGGTTATCATTTCAACCTCAAGTATAATACTGTCATAATTTTAATGTATGTTATATGAATTTGTGTGTTAAATTTCACGGATCTATTTTCAATCATAGATAGACCTTACAACATTCGGAGATCGCTTCAAGACCTGTCTGCAGAGATTTCCGATTTTCCTGTATATTTATTTCGCTATATATAATCCGATCGTCCGCGAAGAGTATTACTTGGCTATGCACCGCCAAGCATATATCACTGACATAAATCAAGTATAAAAACGTAAGTAGGACACTACCTTTCGAAACACCAGATGGCTATCGTGGTCAAAGCTTATTTCTCCGATAACTACTTTCCGTTCTCTGCTCCAGAGAAAATTCGTAATTCAACTCATAAATTTTGTACTAACGCTAATATTTAAGAGTTTTATTAAAAATTTTCAGTGAGATACCTTAATAAATCATGGCGGAGAGTATAGTGAAGATTAATTTGGTATAAGATTATTCCTAAACGGTAAATTTCAATGTCACAAAAACTAAGTAAAATAGTAAGAAAATAAAAAGTAACAATCTACAACAAGGTGCAGAATTGAGAAAGAATGAATTATAAATAAAAAATTAAAGACTTACAGGTATATGAGATGCTATTCTTCGCCAGGGACCTGGTGTCACTCACATCCATGCACGCGCTCAATCACTCAAACACAACTAACGCTTAAAGATGGAAAGAAAGATGATAACAGGTTCAAGAGAAATTATTCCGCGGCAGGGAAATCTATAAATATTGCGTCGGCTTAATTATTTTTCTCGCCGAAACTCAGTACATCCTCTATAAAAAGACCCAGCTGGATTTCGCACGATTTACCTTTCCTGAAACTGTGCGTATACTTATGAAGTTGGCACTGAATATCTATAAACATTATTGTGGAGCTAATGATGATATGTTTAAGCACCTTACAAGATAATGATGTCAGGGATATCGGCCGATAATTTTCGGGATTCCCTTTTTCATTACCCTTGCTGGTGGGCGTTGCGTGAGCAAATTTCCAATATTTTAGGAAGACCTTTTGCGATAAGGATATTTTAAACATTATCTTAAGGTATTATCTGATATTATAGACTGCTTCTTTTAACGCTCACGCATTAAA
Organism: Tanypteryx hageni; assembly: GCA_028673005.1. Lineage (NCBI taxonomy): Eukaryota > Metazoa > Arthropoda > Insecta > Odonata > Petaluridae > Tanypteryx > Tanypteryx hageni. Next base: position 124,914,018 of record CM054116.1, on the reverse strand, counting down.
ATGGTACCACGCATTACATACTCTAAATTGAACACAATAACAAAGCTTCGTTCTGGAAACTAAACTTAATGTTGATTCCCACGACACTGCTTCCACCCTTAACATCTGCATAAAGTAAAACGGTCTCTCACCTGAAGCTAGCTGAAGAGACATCCTTTCACCTCGCCTCCCATAGATTGAGTCCAAATTTAACCGTTATATTTCATTTTTTTCATTCTTTTCTATTTTGTTCATAACAAAGTCTCAGATGAAGTATCATTAGCCTCAATCTCACCCTAATAAAAATATAGTAAAGATATTGCGCCTCACTCTTCTCCTCATTTCGTTCGAAATTTATCGCGCACACTGAAAAAATTCTCATTTAATACGAACGTAGTATATTGCATAGCACATGGTGACAAGCGTCCTGCAGAAACAAAATGAGGAAATTCATATCAAGTCGCTACAGAAGTAGTTTACGTATTGCAATTACTACTCGATTGTCTCCTGTAGCGGTTGCTGTCACTTTCAGAGCGCCAAGGTAAATTTAAACGCGATGTAGGCACTGCATCGCGTGTTCATTGCGAATGTGTGTCGCTTGCGTATTTTTGTTTTTGCTATCGCGTTTTCACGTCCACTTTTGCCATCATTTATTTCGTTTCTTTTATTATTTCGTCATTTTATCAAATTCTGTAACTTCTAATAAATATATTGCAGTTAATGTGGCCACGGTCACTGAAAATTGAATGGAGTTATTACTGCAATAAATAGGCTCAACATATGAATAATGTTCCTTTGAAATCCTAAAACGCGCTCAAGTCGTTGAAAATAAAATAAATATGAGTAATACATATTGGTTTGAGTCTGCAATATCATATTTTCCGTTACATTGTCGCATAACGAATTAAAAATTGTGATAATTCGCAAATTTTGCTATCAATTTATTCCAATGGCTAAATAAATAGATTATTATCATTTATGAACTTCCTTCTCTTATTTCAAAACGAACACCGTTGAGATTCAAACAAAAGGATGTAGCATAAATTAAGGGTTGCAGAGAAGTAAAGTATAAATTATCTATTTAATTTGATCTTTCAAATATACATTACCAGGGTTAATTCGTAAAATGCCTGAAGATAAAGTGAAATTCTATTAAAAATGCAAAACTCTAGAGTAGTAGCTCCGGATTTGCAACTTTCTCCAAGTACTCTTTTTCAAGTTAACAATTTCACTTGCAATTTAAAAGTAAATATTGGTAATGGAATGAAACATAAGCATATATTTCAATTATTCTTTGATATTCCAAAGTCAAACATTTTAATGCTTTTCAAAGTATGACATTTTAACTATACATTCAATCTGTTGACCAAAGCTATTCGTTATCTGGTTTTATCGTTCAAAGGCACAATTATTCGTCAACATATTTGAACCAATAAAAAACATGACCGATGAGAATCTGGCGACAGGAAATGAACAACTCTCGCTTGAGAACTGAGAAAACATTAAATTCCAGGCTAGTGACTATTCACTTCCAACCCTGAATAGAGACTTTCTGTGCCTAACTTTTTAAATTCCAAAACTAAACTGATCTCCAGATTTACAAAAAAAAACATGATAAAGATCGCATTATTCCCAAAAATTCTTCGAATACTTTTTACCCTCAAACAGGCATCCTTTCATGAAACAACTTCTCTTGCGCTTTATAATTTCAGAATATTACTTTAAACACTTCCGAATAAATCGATATCAATAACATTAGCCTAGCAAGGAAATTACATGAAATAGTTCACAAAAATACGAATACTTTAAAACATGCGAATTGCAGTATTGCACCTCGTAAACGATGCACATTCAGTTTCGTGAGTCATTTTTAACCAAACAAAATTCCTACCAAAAAACAGAGTTCTTCTGTCATCCTTTTACGCCATGGCGGTGGCGTCCAACGCCAAAGACCAAATGGATGATCTATAAAGGAGCAGTGCCTATAAAATCACCAGTTAAGGTTGTGGAGAAATCTACATAGAATAATTACAGGGGAAAGTCTTAAAACTAGGATCATGAAAGAGTATCTTGAGACAAAAAACAAATACGGTTCTTTCGGCGTGGAATCGTTCTATTTTCAAGTTGGAGGGCTACGAATAGAGCCCATCGAATAAGTGGATATATTCATCCACGGTTCCTCCGACTCAGCCTCCATGGGCATCCCACGTTATTCTCCATCCACCAAAGGGATGTCAAACCTTTGAAAACTGGTCATACACATCCCCGGTAACAGTATTATTACGCCTTGTTCTGTCATCCGCATATCGTCCGTCCATCCTCTCTCCCATCATCCCACTCTCCCCCCTCCAACTGACTAGTCGAACCACGTATAATGAAGCACAGCGGCAATCTTTGCTAAATTATTTATTGCATTTGTGTTAAATCGATTTTACACCTATTTTAACGCATAAAAATAATAATTTTTGGCTTACATTTCAGTTTAATTTGTTTAGTTTTGTGATCGGACCTATGCTTTTCTTGCTTTATATAAACGACATCAGCTCAGTTGTAAAAAGTAATATCAGGTTTTTGCGGATGACACCGTAGTCTATAGAGAAATTAGTGGTCCTAGCGACCATCGTCAGCTTCAGGATGATCTGGATGCGTTATCTGTTTGGTGCAAGGAATGGCAGCTAGAAATCAATCAGAAAAAGAGTAACGTTATAAACTTTTGGAAATCTAGAAGCCCATCGTCCGTGTTTACCTACTCGATAGATGGTGAGATCATTCCTGTTTCGGAATCCGTGAAATACCTCGGGGTAACCTTGAATCGTGACCTGTCTTGGGACACCCACATAAGACGAGTGATAGGTGCGGCAAATAAGAAGTTGGCTTTTGTGCGTAGGATAGTCAGGAAAAGCACGGAAAAGGTGAGAGAATCCTGTTATTTATCGTTGGTTAGACCTCAAATGGAATACGCAGCAGCGGTTTGGGATCCATATCAGAGGGGACTCATAAAGGATTTAGAAAAAATACAGCGGCGAGCAGCTAGATTCGTGAAAAAGAATTACGATAAAAAACAGAGCGTTACGTTACTCATTGAAGAGTTGAGTTGGCCATCGTTGAAAGATCGTAGATTACAGGCGAGACTTAAACTTCTAGATAAATATAGGTCGGAGATATTCGTAAATGAAATGAAGGATATTATTCGACAACCAACGTATATCGGACGGAGGGATAATGACGACAAGATTCGCGAAATATATAGTAGGACGGAGAGGTATAAGGAGTCCTTTTTCCCTAGGACAATACGTGACCACAATAGATAACTGTGAATAATAATTCACCCCCTGCCATCCACCGTCAAGGTGACTTGCAGGGTAATATGTAGATGTAGATGTAGTAAAGCAATTGAGGATTTTCTGACGCATAATTTCTCTGCAAAATTTAAATTTTGCGCAGTTCGTTCGGGTTCGATATATTTCTTTTTAAACCGCGCGATATCGATTTTCGTGTCGATAAGGAAGATTCCCTAGAAAGAAGAATAATGAGTCTCGGATTTCGGTTTAAACTAGCAGTTGGGAGCAAGCCAATTAATTCATCTTTTCCATTGACCGCGCGTCTAGCACCTGGTGGAACTGAAAGTTTCTATGGAAAAAAAACTCAAAAATATTAGTCAAGGGCTAGATAAACTCCACCATAATACTTCAATACTCAACGTAGTTAATAAATTTATTTCCAAGAACAACCGACTGGTTATCTTTCATGGAAAATACCTTGTTATAATTCCATTTTAGATCAAAATGTCACTGTTCATCATTCGACGTAGCTCGCAAATTGCAGCCAAATAACAAACCCAAACTTCTGTAATTAAACTGGCATTACTTTTATGAGGGATGAGTTTCTATTCAGAGCGACTTAAAATTAAAATCATTTATCGTAGAAAAACTCACCTAAACTCAAATTCCTGTCAGAAAGTGAGATAGAAACGCGCGGTTGAACGTGACATCGATGCATGGAAACGTGACTAAACTACGTTTATTTTTTTCCTTCATTTTCTCGCTTTTCCGTTCCATCCTTTAGAAAAATAAATATTTTCTCGCGTGAAGGACGGACAAAAGGATTAAAAAGAGAACGCGAGGGTTTCACGCAATTCTGATATTTTCGTTTGGCTTAATGAAAACGTTCAGAGGAAAATTCATAAAAAAGATAGCTTCGACGGAGCCGCGGGTTTATTTCATTTGTTCGGAGCGAATGCAAACACAATTCGCGGAAACGCTGGCTTAATAAAGAGATACAGAATCAAGAGGTTTCAATTAATTATTCTATTATCCGATGAGGAAAAAATTCGACTTTATTTGTCAGCGTGTTTTAGACGTGATGTTGAGTTTTAGGAACTTTTTAGCTCCGATCAATATAATTTTAATTGCTAATTAAAAGGAATTTTTAAAATGGCGACTATTCATTGCTTCTGAACACGTTATCTCTGAAACGAGAATAAGCTTATATTACTGTTCTATTTGCACGTTTCTGCCAGCCTGTCCGTATTAATAAAAAATTTTATAAAGTATTTTTTCCATTAATTCAATTTTTGATGCACTCTATGCCCTTGAATGTTGTAAGTTTTCTTTAGTTAGAGTTGTACAAATGCGTTTAAACTATAGAAGCTGATCCATATAAAATTCATTGTTTTAAAAGGAAATTTTTTAAATGACAGAGAACTTCAATTTTTAAGGAACGCTAATGAGTTGTGAGCCATTTATTTGACAGTTTTACTCCCTTATCCCAAAATAGTGGAGAATGCAAATGTTGAAGCTTTTGTACGTCTCGAAAAACCAAGTGACGCATAATTCTATGTACGTTTATTGTTTCCACATATTTCATTCCTCGGACAAACCATAGACATGTGCTACCACCTCTTCAACCACAATGATTGTTTTTACTTATTCGCATAGTTTTCAGTCACAAAATCTTTTAATACTTTTGGCCACCTGATTCATAGAGGATCGTGCATCCAAGTCTTTCCCATAGTTTTATTGAACAATATTTAAGTCTATTTAAAATATCAAAATGCAAATACAAAATATGTTTTAATCCAATAATTAATACACATAACTCTATAATATAAATTTATATACCTCGTTTTTTTATTGATTTTTATCAGTCCTAATTCGCGCTGCATAAAGATACTTAAGTTTTATTGCTAGTAATCTTGTTTCATTGACAAAATCTACTGACCCATATAGAAGAACATAACATATACAGCTCCGAAATATGATGCCATTAAAAAGGTGCAATTGAAGTCCATTGAATGGATTAACATTTCAAACGAGAATTTACAAATGAACATCGACTGGAAATTATCAAAATACATTCAACAAAATTAACTATGTATTTTTGACTTCAACATAGCGTTATTAGATGTAAATTATCGCTCTTGCGAATAAGTAGTATTTAATTTCCTAGCAAACTGAAAATATTTCTTGTATTTTAATACTATGGATTCATTAAACAGCTAATTCCAATAAAAATCGTACTTATTTAATCCGTTTGATTTCAATAAATTCCATTATTAAGGGTTCCTAATCGGAATACCGAATAGTTGAATTACACATTTATTATCTGAAATAAGTACCTTCCGTTGATTCTTTATTTGATCATTTTAATCGCCCTGTAAAATTGTCGGGTAACGTTAATTTGCAGGTATCGCTATTATGATACAAGCGAACATTTTTCGTTTAAATTGCAATTCTTACGTGATTTTTGCATATTTCTATCCTCTTCTTTCCAACTTATCCCCACTCCCAAGATTTGTTTGTTATAAGTTCATTGCGGAAGGAAGTTGCTTCTTTTTAAAACCCGTTTGCGTGTTATTTAACGAAATTCACGAAACACTTTTATACGCTATTGAGCAATTTCGCTGTCATGGATGAGATACTACCTATATCATGGAAGTTTTTATGGAAATACTGTCTCTTAATTACTTCACGTATTCCATCAATATGCCGTCTTTTTTATTAAAATTATAATTAGCTTTTTTATTTCTTCGTATCTCTCTATAACCTTCGGTGTCTGTCAGAGTCAATTAGATTTTTTTATCAGATCACATTAATTACAATTTTTTAGGTAGTACATGTTTTTAGCTTAAGAACCTCATTGCTGGATAATTTTAAATTTTAAAATGAAGTTTTGATTAGAGAAGAGTGCTTAGTAAAAATGATATACTCAAATGGGTATTAACCAATTGAGAAAGACAATCCATTTCATTAAGAGAATGAAAAAAACTCGACTATTTTGTTTGTATTCATTCCAAAATACAACAACCCGTTCATTGGTATATGATAGATTCCTAATTATTCCACTTTCACTCAAAAGGGATTTATTTCGGCGACTATGGTAGGCATACCACTAAATTTTATCCAAAGATCCTTCTATTATTGCTGCAATACCTGCTGATATTTCGTTTAAATCTCGTTTTTTTAACCATAAAGTCTGAAGCTTCTAAAACGAATTTCCGTAGTAATCCATTTTATTCAACCCTTTAGAAATATTTGTCCCTCTCGCCACAAACAGTTACATCTCCATCAACTACTTAGATACATGTGTTTATACCAGGGGTGGCCAAACCGCGGCTCGCGAGCCGCATGCGGTTCTATTAACTTAACGTGCGGCCCTTATTCATTTACACTCAAGAGTGTATCAAGGCTTCTCACGTCAGAAAGCAATAACTCGGTGCGAGTAAGACGTTTTGGAGATGCTTATCGAATATGCAGTCTCTCTGTATTGCTTCTAACACAAGTTATGTTTACTGCCCATACATTTTGGTGTGCAGAATGCGTCTCTTGCGGCTCTCGAACTAAGGAGGATTATCGTATGCGGCACTGAGGTTGAGCAGGCTTGGCCGCCCCTGGTTTATACGCTTCATCTCCAACCTCCTAATTCCTTATTTTGATAAACACTACTCTCAGGAATAATTCAAACAGGTTGGAGATTATTGTGCTCTGTTTTAAACCCTCTCAAATGTGCAAGCGCGTGCGCGCGTGTGTGTGTTTGGTATATCATTTTCACTCGACTCGGTTATATTATCAATAAAAACTTGTAAATTACATGTAAAAGCCATCATTAAATAATTTCGTATTAGTCAAAATCTTGAAAATTTCGCCTCTGCATCCTAAAGACATTTCTTCGATTTTTTGTTTTTTTTTTTAGGATACCCTCATTTTCTTCTTTATATTTAGTGCTAGTATATGTTGCAATAGGAATACTTATATAACCGTTGATCTCCTGAATACATACATTGACATTTTCGATTGTAACATGCGTTAAGTTACATGCGTGCGACCGAAACTTCCGATCATTCATTTATTCCCTCCATTTTCAGTTACATCCGGACAAGAAAATACAATAAGCTAATGTTGAATTGGTTGCATAATTTGAATAATAGAAACTGTTCATAAATTTCAGCTGAATATAAAACTTGACAAGAATATTTCCCCAACTTCGTAAAAGTCCATAAACAAATTTCATGTGTGCAAAATATTATTGTAGTACAAAGTTTTCTTGTTACATTCTTTCGAGGAAATGATTTCATTTTTCTTCATGATGCTGCTATTTTCTCAGGGAATACGAATTTTTCAGAAATCAAAGAACAATCTCATTAGTGAACACGTCTTCCTTGTGCCGGTACGAATATTGTAAGAATTATTAGTTATGTTAGAGAAATAAATAAGAGGACAAATTCGAAGGAAGCATCTGATTCATCTACCGTGAGGTCTGAACTCACTTGGTGATTATTTCCTTTTGCTTCCATTTCCTGATTTTTCTTCCAATCGTTGAAGCTTTCAAAGCAGCGAAGTCTTTATTGCCTCACAATTTCAACGTTTGCAACAACAGATAACGAGGTTTCCCCCGGCATTCAGATGTGAATTGGAAATTCACATTTTTTTAACTAATTGCTGTAATAAGCGTTGCATGATCAATTTCAGATTAATGCCAGCCAGATGGAAAGTAGTGAATAATTTCATAGTTTCATTTGTTTTTCACCAATAGGATAAAATAGCATCACGCTTGAAACGACATACTAAAATTGGACATATTATTGTGTGGAAAAGGTTCTTTTGAAGATTACTTTTTTGCCTGTCGATACCATGCCCATACCAACGGCTTAAGTAAGACAATTTCCACCACTATATCTACGACGCACACGCAAAAATGAAGTATTTTTATATTTTTTGATGCAAATCTTTCGGATAATAAAGACTTCGAATCTGCATCAGAATATATTTGAGAATAAATTTTATATTCTTTTCATTATTCAATTTATTTTTTGTAGTTCTTTAGAATACGGCGTGTCCTTAAACGACAAAAAGTGCTTTATTATCATTGAATAATAATGAACACAAAACAATGGAAAAACCAGTCCATGCAAAGCGTAAGCAATGAAAGAAAATATTGTTTTATTGTTTCTCATAACAACCTCTACCCTACCAGCGAGTTTCCAATTCAAGAGACAAAGAATGAACTTCGCATTTTAACGGCGCACAAACCTCCCGAGAGAAGTACATTGGAAAAAAACTAGCTGAAGTTTTTTAATTCACTTTCTTAGAAAATACGACGGATGTTAAAATATGAGACCTCAGAATTAAAAAATACAAGGAATTCTTTAACGTGATATGGAAATTATGAACGTCGTTTGAAAAATCAAGAATTCAACCTACTTAAATTATGCTTCAAAAATACGCTTTATAACGATGTTTCCTAATGCTGTGACAAACCATGCCGATTTTTAGGCCAACATCAGCTACTTATAAGTTGTTATTTTACTAATTGATGTCTTGTATTCACCAGAGTGGCGTTATGATTTTATTCTGGAAACAACATGTAGTCAAAAAGTTTTGGAAATTTTTAAGAAACAACCTTAAAGGAGTGAAAATCAACACGGAGCATAATCATCAAGTTTACCTTGATCCCCGGTAATCAAAATGCAAGACGAAATAGATTCATGCGATATATCATTCTACAAACCTCAGAAAATTTTAAAAGAATAATATAAGCTATTTTTGGGAGATCCATAATTAATTAATTATTTTTAAATTGGATAACTACAAGCATATTATCTTTCAGACCTCTTACAAGCCGAAAGTTATCGCTAAGTAATACCGTGGGAGATAGTCGAACATTTGAAAAAAAACAATCACACAATACATATAACTTAAATGTAAGCAATAGTTTCCGGGGTAACTTTGTGAAACTACGTCATAACAATGATAATAAAAACTTTGTAAATTCCACATTAATGTATTTTACACGACCATGATGTTAAAATACAGACTTTAACAGAGTACATATATATATATATATATATATATATATATATATGGATGTCAACAAGGTGTTGGGATGGGATGAGAGTTCTCTCTCTGTAGCTGAAGAAGGAGTAGTTCCGAAAGCTTTACGTTTGTGATGTTTCTGTGTTTTTGTGTTATTTTACGTGTGTCGCTTCGACATCCCCGGGGCCTCGCCAACCTGAAGTCGTCTGATTGGTGAGTGCTCACTGGGTTTCCTCATCCCAACACCTTGTTGACATCCATATATTCATTTTACCTTTCCTTTTCCGTAAGTTGTTATATATATATATATATATATATATATATATATATATCCTCATCCCAACACCTTGTTGACATCCATATATATATATATATATATATATATATATATATATATATTAACTTAAGGAAAAGGAAAGGTAGTGATGAGGGTGGCAACAAGGTGTTGAAGGAAGCCCAGCGGACACTTACCACTTACCAAGTTGAGGACCAAGTTGGCAGGCTGCTGAGGGCGTCGAAGAGACACAGAAAACACGCACACAAAAAAATATATATATATATCGAAAACTTAATGTGAAGAGAAAAAAGCGATTAAGGAGGAAGGGCAGAGTAAGGTCATTGGCTGTACATATAACGAACGGTACTAGTGGTAAAAAGGAGGCAGGGTGGGGGTGTAAGGAAGAGTAGAGGGATATGGTTACAAGGTTTACTCACTGGTGGAATATATAACTGTGGGCTATCAAGTAGGTGGAGTGGAAATGGAATAGGACTTCGATAATTACTTGACAGTCACAAGAAGCCACACATTGTAATATTTCAATTTGTTCCAACATATCAAGTCTGGATTCCTTACTTTCAAGATGAAATCAAAGTTATGATACAGTGTAACAAATATTTGGCAAAATGAGAAGTAGTTTCATTTTTGATGAAGTACTGATTATGTTTTATTAGAAAAGGCACTGAAATTTGTCCCTAATCTTCCAATATCAATGCGCGATTTAAAAACAATCACTGTAGATTGTGAAATAGCCCTCTGCAAAGAATATGCCGAGATAAAACATTCAATAGCCCAGAGAATCAAATCCGACCTGTATTACTTTCAGATTGATTAGTGATCAGAACTGGCTGTTATTGCCAACATCAAACGCACTTTAGCAACTGAGAACCTTATAATTAAAAAAAAGCGGACAAAGGGAAATCCGTAGTAATCATGGATAAGGACAAGAACATTGATAAATGCCAAGACTATTTACAGCAATAAAGTTATACAACTTCCCCGTGATCCCACCCCGTTTTCAACAAGTGTGCCGAAAAGCCATCGCAACGTGTTCGGCATGATTTAAATCCAGTGAATTGAAAAAAATAACCCAAATGAACCCACCGGCACTCATATTTTTTGGACTCACTAAGTTACACAAACCCGCCATTCCAATAAGACCTGTTGTGTCGAGCGTGTCAGCGACCACGTAAATTTTATCCCATGCATTAAATTTGCTGTTTAGACAATATTATAAAATTTCCCCAGCATTAAATCTTAAACATTCTTATGAACTTGCAAAAATTCTTTGGAGAAAGTGTTACCGGCAAAATGTATATTAGTGTTATTCGACGTAACCAATATCTTCACAAGTGTTCGCACTAAAAAAGCCCTGGATATAGCCAAAATCGAAAGTTCAAGCAGTGTTCAAATAGCTGTAACGGAAAACGTAAAGAAAACGAAAAAATAAATTTCGTTATTTTGTTAACAGTCGATAAAAGGTTATGTTCTAGTGGCATTAGTCCTAGGCGGCGTGTCTTGAGCAAGGGAAAGTGAACTAAAATCCCTTTCCTTGGTTTTACTTGTCCCCTGCTACGCCAATTTTGCCGCCTTGTCGCGAAAGAAACGCTATCCTGACCACTACCTATTGTCCTTTGGGTTTTCCTTCCATTTGTGAAAAGAATGGTTCCCTGGTGTTTATCTTTCTCCAGGAAGCACAAGATAAGGAGCGTGGAGGATGAAGAAGGATGCTTCAATAAATGTGCCACTTGTAGTTAAGGACCTCTACCATTCCCTATCCTCCGCCACAGTGCACTGCAGTGCCTCGTACTTCGAAAACATTCTGTTATATATTACACCGGAGTGAGATTTTCCTCTGTTAAAGGTCGATGCCCTTGAAGTTCTAATCCCACCATCCCCTCCAATCTCGAATTCTATCCACTGTTCGTCAGTCTAACTTAAAGACCGGAATACACTGGTGATTAAAGTCGAGCGAGTAGCTGTCTGATAGCAAACTCGCCAGTGTAGACAGCTCCGCGAGCAGTCTCTCCGACAGTGTTATCAAATTGCAGCGGAAGCATCGACAGTTGACTCACTATCAGTGTAGATAGGTATCAGTTTGGTCACGGAAGCTTCTCGCGCAGTTCCAGCCAGGTTAGAATTTATTGCTACTGTCTGAGTGCTGGGTGAAGAGAAAACATGGGCGACAAGAAGAAAACATGGTCAAAGGAAGATACCATTGAATTCATTCAAATGTACGAGTGCAATGTGGAGTAAGTCCTATTTTCATAAGTATATGAAGTTTATATTTTGTTTAGTATTAATTAAAGTCAAGTAATTCAGTGTGGCGGCTTTCTTCGCCATTATATTTTAAATGCCGTTGGATATACCATTGGATTTTTACTCATAACTATCGGGCATAAGTCTTATCAAAATGATAAACCCTCTAATCATCTGAAATTAAAGAATATTTAAAATTAGTTCTTCATTTTTATCAAATGCGTTGGAAATAGACTAAAAAGTAAAAAAAAATCATATAAACGTAATCAGATCGCACTGAAACATTAAATTAAAGATTTCGCAATTATTTTGATATTCATTAAAATTTAATAGTATTCTTTTAGTCACAACAGCAATTGAATACTCGCATTGTTAAAGATTACAAATTTTTCTATTTTATCCGAAAAATTACCTACATTCATAGTAATTTGGAGTGGTTTTAAATTTCTTCTTTAAAATAGTTTAATTAATTCTTTCATATACAAAACAAAGCTATTCCCGGGTTAATATCTCAAATATAACTAATCTTGAAATGTAATATTGTAAATTTCCATGTGTTTCTTATGGGGGATATGAAAAGAAAGAACATCAAAAATGAGCCCTAAAGAGGACAAATATTGGCATTTGGATAATTCTCTTTAGTTTTATTTGTGTTACCTATAAAAAATTCTAATATTGGGCATAACCGTTACAACACTAATATTTTAGTCTTAAATATGGGTTAAGATTATTAACTTGAATGTAAAATTTTGAACATTAAAATCCGAATTTTCAAACTTGATCATCAAAAACGAAAAATGTGCCGAATATTTCGAAAACTTAAAAAAGATTCTGATCAGCAGCATGTATTTAGAAGAGCCTATAAATTATTATTCTAGATGATAAGCACGTATTTAAGGCGGATACGTAACCTAAAAACAAAAATAAAAGAGTAACTACACTATTTTTGCCGAATTATTTCGTTATAACGTTAAACGTAACGTAAAACGAAATGTAAAATATTGTGTAACGAAAAACGAAATCTCTTTTTTGCTAGTAACGAAAAATCGTTTTTTTTTTTCGTTTTTCGTTTACCAGCACTTGTCTTAATCGATTATTCTGAAATAAAATTGAGGCAGTTTTCCTTGATCTGAAATCGTACCTCCCGCTGAGAGGGTTACCTTCGAGCCGACTCTTCGCGAGCAAAGGGTCGAAACCCTCACCGCGAGTATCTATTGTGCTTCAAAAATTGGCCATAGTTCCCTCTAGCCAGATTTCGATCGATTATATATATATATATATATATATATATATATATATATATATATATATATATATATATAAGTTTTTACACACACACACACCTCAGAAGTTATATTTTAATCACACTACAAAGTCCCGTTGATGTTCAACGGGTAATTCCGCTCGTCTCTACTAGTTCAAGACACCACATCTCTCAAAAATTAGCCGTTTTTCATTCATTGCTGCACACGTTGATTAATATTCCTATGTCTGAGTCAAACATACACCTAGAATTAAATACGATAAAACAAATTGCCATTAATAACGATTAACCCCTTAAAATAATTGAGTCTGTACAATAGAAAACGAGTAAACTAGCCCTTAAAAGTATTTATTGTTCTCCAATTTCAGATTCAAAATCGCAATGGCGTAGATTATCATTACTTGGTAATTTTTTACCTAAAGTTAAAAAATTATTACCTAAAAACAGAATTAAAGCAACCTTTTATAATTTACATAATTTATTATGCCGAACGAAAGAAAAAATTGGAACCTTTGTAAAAAGTGGTATATACAAACTTCAATGCAAATATTGTAACGCGGTATATGTCGGGTAGACGGGCAGAAATTTTAAAATTAGAATTAATAAACATAACCAGTGCTTCATCAAAAATAAAACCACTTTTCATTTTGCAAAATATTTGTTACACTGTAATAATAATAGTGATTTCGCCAACACCATCCTCCATCTTGGAAGTAAGGGATCCATTCTCTATATTCTTTGCAGAGGGCTATTTCACAATCTACAGTGATTGTTTTTAAATCGCGCATTGATATTGAAAGATTAGGGACAAATTTCAGTCCCTTTTCTAATAAAACATAATCAGTACTTCATCAAAAATGAAACCACTTCTCATTTTGCCAAATATTTATTACACTGTATCATAACTTTGATTTCATCTTGAAAGTAAGATATCCAGACTCGATATGTTGGAACAAATTAAAATATTACTGTGTGGCTTCCCCTGATTTTTAATTAATTAACAAAGTCCCATTCCATTCCCACTTCCCCTACTGGATATCACACAGTTACACACTCCACTACGGAGTAAACAACTTTGTTACCATATTCCTTAACCGATAATTTCTCTCTTCTCCCCTTTTAACACCCACCCTCCTTTGCACGAAGTGAACGCAGATAGGGGAGGCCGTTTCCATCCGTATGCAAGTTTAAACTCGGAAACCGCTGGACGTATTTCGATGAAATTTGGTATTGGGGAGTTTTGCTAATATTTGTCTACCGATTCCAATATTGGTTAAAATCGGACAATAGTTACAATCATTTTACATGAAGACCTACATGCAGTTTACAACGTACCTGTTTCTACTCTGGGACAGCTGGACCTATTTTGATGAAAATTATTATTGGGAGGTTTTACAAAAAATTTTCGACTTAAAGAACCCTTTTGGAAACTGTTTACTCCAATATACTTGTTCCTACTAGAGCCATTCGTTATATATACAGCAAAAAACATTTTTTCCCCTCCCACTGAGATTTCAAAATACGAGTTGTCGGTGCTTGCATATTGCAAGCCTTAAAAGAATCACCATACACCAACAGTAGATGGTAGCTCGTAATCACTTTGGCTCCAAGTTGAACAGTTGTATAAAACTCCTTAAGCCAAAAAAATTGTAGGGTAAGCCCTATGCATTTCGCCCACTAAGTGGGCATCTTCAGGAAAATACCTAAATTGGAGGTGTGAAATGTGTGGCTGCTTAAAGATTGAAGCCAAAAGGAAAATTGGCAATGGTGTATTTTAATATGTGGTGATGAACTGGTGGTAAAAATAATGGAAATAAACCAACGATCAGATATAAGGCACATCAAAGCTGGTGACCTTGTAAAATGAAGATCGCAGGGCGCGATCACATACGGTGGACAGGTGAAGAAACAACAAAGTCTCAGTAAAACGTTCTAACGAAGTAGGTGTTAAAGTAGATGGGTGAAATCTTGGATTGCCAAATTCACTCAAAATAAAACAAGGCACAATCCAAGTCGAAGAGATAAAAACAAAAACAAATAACCGAACAGAAGGGCAGAACCAATTCTGACGGAAAAAAAAACGAAAAGGTGAGATTGACAAACCCCCACGTTTGCCAAGTACCGGAAGAGCTAAACAAAAGCCGGAATTGCTGATAGAACAGTAGATGGTAGCTCGTAATCACTTTGGCTCCAAGTTGAACAGTTGTATAAAACTCCTTAAGCCAAAAAAATTGTAGGGTAAGCCCTATGCATTTCGCCCACTAAGTGGGCATCTTCAGGAAAATACCTAAATTGGAGGTGTGAAATGTGTGGCTGCTTAAAGATTGAAGCCAAAAGGAAAATTGGCAATGGTGTATTTTAATATGTGGTGATGAACTGGTGGTAAAAATAATGGAAATAAACCAACGATCAGATATAAGGCACATCAAAGCTGGTGACCTTGTAAAATGAAGATCGCAGGGCGCGATCACATACGGTGGACAGGTGAAGAAACAACAAAGTCTCAGTAAAACGTTCTAACGAAGTAGGTGTTAAAGTAGATGGGTGAAATCTTGGATTGCCAAATTCACTCAAAATAAAACAAGGCACAATCCAAGTCGAAGAGATAAAAACAAAAACAAATAACCGAACAGAAGGGCAGAACCAATTCTGACGGAAAAAAAAAACGAAAAGGTGAGATTGACAAACCCCCACGTTTGCCAAGTACCGGAAGAGCTAAACAAAAGCCGGAATTGCTGATAGAACAGTAGATGGTAGCTCGTAATCACTTTGGCTCCAAGTTGAACAGTTGTATAAAACTCCTTAAGCCAAAAAAAAAACGTGGGGGTTTGTCAATCTCACCTTTTCGTTTTTTTTTCCGTCAGAATTGGTTCTGCCCTTCTGTTCGGTTATTTGTTTTTGTTTTTATCTCTTCGACTTGGATTGTGCCTTGTTTTATTTTGAGTGAATTTGGCAATCCAAGATTTCACCCATCTACTTTAACACCTACTTCGTTAGAACGTTTTACTGAGACTTTGTTGTTTCTTCACCTGTCCACCGTATGTGATCGCGCCCTGCGATCTTCATTTTACAAGGTCACCAGCTTTGATGTGCCTTATATCTGATCGTTGGTTTATTTCCATTATTTTTACCACCAGTTCATCACCACATATTAAAATACACCATTGCCAATTTTCCTTTTGGCTTCAATCTTTAAGCAGCCACACATTTCACACCTCCAATTTAGGTATTTTCCTGAAGATGCCCACTTAGTGGGCGAAATGCATAGGGCTTACCCTACAATTTTTTTGGCTTAAGGAGTTTTATTCAACTGTTCACCATACACCAAGATCATCACCATCATAGGTAGTCTGTCCGTAGATAGGTCCGTGATTATTCATGGTTATACCTGGTTCTCCATATACTCCAATTTTCCGCTGTCCCCTTCATAGCTTTGATAACTCTCTTTCCCTTTCAAATCGTCTATCAGCTGAAACCTTTCCTACCTCTTTCCTTTTTTTACATCTAGTTATCCTTCTAACACGTAAATAGCACCAAGATACAAACACGTAAATAAACCAACGCGACAGAATTTGAGCTAAACAGAACCCAGTTATATAAGATAATAATTTTCATTTTTTGCGTAAGTAAGGCATCTATCCAGGATTTCTAAATTCCCTGGCAATCGGCTTCGTGTCCATGTTTTCCAATTTCAAGTTTCATGGCTCAGATCGCCCTTTTTAAGCAATAATTATAATCATCATTAAGACAATATCCTATATGTTACATTAAAGGTTATGTAAAAATTACAATATTTTGTGTGTTAGGCGTCATTATCCGTGCCTTTTAGTACGTATCCGGATAAAAAATAATTTAAGTTGTTACGTCATCATATGTATAAGTCGTTGGTTGAAATCAAATGGATTATAATGCAGTCTAAGCATTAATCAATGATCTTGAAGTATGGAAAATCAATTCCCGTTGAAATGCATTGGAGTCGTTGCTATGGTAGTTAATATAATTCATTGTTGAAAACTGAAAAAAAAATCAAAATTTTATGATGAAAATCGAATTTTTACGCCATGGATTTGAATTTTGTTTTCAAATATATATATATATATATATATATAAGTAAGGCATCTAGCCAGGATTTCTAAATTCCCTGGCAATCGGCTTCGTGTCCATGTTTTCCAATTTCAAGTTTCATGGCTCAGATCGCCCTTTTTAAGCAATAATTATAATCATCATTAAGACAATATCCTATATGTTACATTAAAGGTTATGTAAAAATTACAATATTTTGTGTGTTAGGCGTCATTATCCGTGCCTTTTAGTACGTATCCGGATAAAAAATAATTTAAGTTGTTACGTCATCATATGTATAAGTCGTTGGTTGAAATCAAATGGATTATAATGCAGTCTAAGCATTAATCAATGATCTTGAAGTATGGAAAATCAATTCCCGTTGAAATGCATTGGAGTCGTTGCTATGGTAGTTAATATTATTCATTGTTGAAAACTGAAAAAAAAATCAAAATTTTATGATGAAAATCGAATTTTTACGCCATGGATTTGAATTTTGTTTTCAAATATATATATATATATATATATATATATATATATATATATATATATATATCCTCTACATGTAAGCAGCAGCTATTTATAATGATATACCCTGCTGAAGTCTGTTTTTTCACCTGATGTTTTTGCTCTGCAACGAAACCATGGCCGTGTGAAATACATTTATTTTCTTAGTCATATAACTTAATTCACAATTTATCGCTGATACCAATACATTAACATCGTTCATTTTCAACTCTTATTCATCCTATTTCAAATAGCTTAAATGCATGCACAGAATAATTTAATATAAACCTTTAAAGTAGGTACTCACAGAGCCACGCCTTCGAACGCAACCTCCTTTTAACGCGTATGATCCTACCTGAAAAAAGAAATGAGTAGAGTTAGATTTAACTTGATATGCGAAAGATAAATAAAAAATTACGGCAGACACAAGTTGAGATCACTCACTTAGCTGAATGTAGGTAACAATTCCTTTTGCGATAAATAAATGGATATGTTGATTAAAAACAACTTTTCGGCAATTAAGTTTGCCGAAGTGTGGGAGCCAGTTAATGAAGATTGTAAGTCTGTTAAAAATAGTGATGGTAATGCGAATACATAATGATGAACGACCTCCGAAATGTTGGAGAGAGATATAAACAAAAGAAAATAAACCTTTGCCAGAGAGGTAAAATTTCTGCCCAAAGGAAGTTCCTATATCACATAAAAATGAAGTCATTACTTTCTTGGGAAATATCAAAATGGATAAACAGTTAATGATATTGCCTAGGTACTTTTATTTGCTTTTCCAAAGCCTAGTCAGACTTTTAGTGTTTTACCAGGGTAGTTGTATTTTGTGATTATTATATAAATGGAATGATTAGACTATTCGCTGTACTTTTATCTATAAAATCCAAGGTTTGGGGGAGCTTCAAATACAGAACAGGAAACCGAATCCCCAATATCCGAAACTAATCATTACCATCAAGAATGTGGTCATCTGTTCCGTAAGTTTTTCGGCGTAATATAACAGTCACGGTAGATTTAAAGACTATTTATAATAAATTAAAACGGAATAAAATGTTTTCTTACTTATTTCAGAAGGCATGTTGAACAATAACTTACTAATTTATTGTTTTAAGTAAAGCTGTCCATCTGCCTTAAAATGTTAGGTGAATTCAATAATAAAGTCACCCTGAATGTAATGAGTTGATTTAAAGCACACTTACAAGACAATTATCCCTTAATTTTCCCTCCAGTTATAAAAAATAAAATAAAAATTGAGACAATTTTAAATATTTATTTTATGAGATAGTACGGCTCCCATTCAAACAAAACACTAAAAAGGAAGTAAATATCGACAGGTGGAAACCACTGTATAATTATACTATTGGCATCTTGTGTGAGAGTAAAACCAATTACTATTTGGAGCATATTTCGTAACCGTCACTCATTCGACCAATTGGAACTGTTTTGCAGCTTTCTCTGACAGACTTCAAAGCGAAAAAAATATGGAATAACTTGTTCGATTCGCCGACCACTTCGCATCTTTCATTTTTGGGTCGACGCTTCTGCTGCAACAAGTTAGGAGCAAAAAATCACGACGGAAGGAACACGCATGTCATGCGCGGAGTTCGAATATGCGGAAAGGAAGCAATATTTCCAACGGCGGCCGCAGAGACAGGCGTAGTATATTTCGCGTTACACCCGGCCATAAATTTTAACGCGGGGAAATAGAGGCGTGAGGGTTCCGCCGGATAGTGGTTCAGACGTCGCTCTCTTTTTAAAGAAGACGTCTCCAATAAACGCGATTCCTTCGTCGAGGAAATCGATAAACCCCCAATGCGTTCCGAGTAGAGTTCGGGAAAATTCGCGTCCCCGAGCGGATGTTGTCGTAACTAACAGCTGGCCCGTCCGAGACATTTAGGTCCTCGGCTTGAAATGCTCTCGAGAGAATGGAATTGGGCGAGTCCCTACTGCGATTTTAACGCCATCTCGCGTGGCGTTCGGTTGGGGATTTTTGGCGAATAACCGTGCAAAACATCAATATTAATCTTCGAATACGATTTAAAAACCTGTCTCTAAGTCCATAACAAGTATTACAATTTACGGTTAAGGAGTTAATTTCTATTTAACAAGTATTACAACTGTAAAATTGTAAGCATGCCACACCGATGCGATTATCCGATTCTCACGATTGCTATAATGTGCTCTCCAGGGCCTATTTCCGCTACAAGTCACGCTAAAACTGTTTTCGGAAACCCCATCCCCCGCTACTGACTTTCTCCCATTCTCCCTTTCCTCCTCGGAGAAAGCCTGGTCTCTAGCTTTCATTATCAGAATCAACTTTCCCCTTCCTCCATTTCAACCGTCAAGTTGTGTGTTCGTGCAGATGACGTACACATTTATACCACCTTTGTGACTATTGTTTTCGCTTCGAAGTTTGCAGCGTCTCGCTTTTAGACTTTTATGGCCGGAAGAGGTGGTGTAAGTCGGGATTAATAAATTCTTAACTAATTCCACTTGGGAAGAGAGAGGGTTGCGAGACACGGTGAAACAATACAATAGTAAATAAACAAAAACTCCTTCACCGTAAAAAGGAACAGAATACTCCCACTCGCGCTGCAGGCTGCTGGTAAACACCGTCGCAGGACCTAAGTCAAAAAGAGAGAAACTCACACGCAAAACATACAAAATCCACTCACACAGTAAGCTCTAACCAAAAATTAAAACTAGACGCCGATGTTTTGACAGCTAAGCTGTCATCTTCAGTAGTGTAGGAGGGAGAAGGGGGGGTATATATATATACAAGGAGTGACCGTTGGGGAGAGGGGGTAAAAAGTTAAAGGATTTGGAACGGTTAACTGAGTAACTGAAAAAGGGGGGAGTGGGGGATTGGACCTAAGTCGTTGTTCATAACCGTGTTTTTGTTTTTATGTATGTAGATGCTTTCGTATGCATCGAGTTTATTGTATTGGTCGATTGATTTGAGTAAGGATAGGTTTTCTGTGGTGATAGGATAGCGAGTGTCAAACATATGAGTTGCAATGCTTGATTTGTTTATTCTGTTGTTTTTGTAGTGTGCTATGTGTTCTTTAAACCGGGTTTCCAATTTGCGTCTAGGTTGCGACGGTGTTTACCAGCAACCTGCAGAGTGAGTGTGAGTATTCTCTTTCTTTTTACGGTGGAGGAATTTTTGTTTATTTACTATTCCACTTGGGAAGGCTCGATTTTGTGGAAAGATTCCATAATGTAAATAAAAATGAATGTGGTAAATGTCCACTAGATACGATTTGTCTATAGTGGAAATTTACAACATTCGTTTTTATTTACATAAAGTCCTAATTAGCTTAATATGGCCTACGAAATTATTTTTACACTTTGTTCTATTTTTAAAAGGGTTCGTTAAGTTTTAAAGAACTTCACAACTAATTTAATCTACTTAAATTAGCTTAAAATATTCGATTTGAACCGCCAAGTAGAGTTGAATAAGATTTAAATTATAACATCTAAATGTATGCAAGACAACATTTATTGAGAAACTCCCTGTGAAAAATAATTACTTAATTTTCCTCTGTTGTTTGTCGATAATTATTGAATCAAACAGAAAAGGAATACGTAAATCAGTGTAAGTTGCGTGAGTAAGGACTCCTCTCGACGGTGATCAACCTGCCGGAAGTGGGTAATATTTCAGATAAACTGATAAAAACGTCATCAAAAACGGACAAAACATCCGATCTGATGTAAAAAAGTGATTCCGGTAAAAAAATTAAGAAAATTCAACTATCTAATTTAAAATTTGATTTTTTCCGAATTACATCCTGTACATTTTGAACAATGAAATCGCTTAATTGGCGAAATTCGAAGTTCCCGGAGCATGTGACCGACGCTATGATTGTGCTTCAGTGTCCATTTTTAGGCGTTCTTTACAAAAAGTAAACAAAGAACGCCCTATGGTCGGGCCGTGTCCGTCCGTCCGCATGTTCCATCTGCGAAACTACTAGACGAATATTCATGAAATTTGGTATTTGGGAAATAAGGGCTAATAAAATTATATAAATGGTTTACGTAGCGTAATCTGGTGACAAAAAATGAACTTTTCTTCATGTCTCGTAAAGTATTACTTATAACAAAAAAGTCTTCAAACAATATTGTAGAACTAGTCAAATAGCATATGTTTTGGTCAGTAACCGATTTAGAGAAAATAATACAAGAAATTCGTAATTCACTTTCGTCTTAAAAAAATTTCTCGTGTTTTTTAATAATTCTCAACGAAAACAATCTTCGTGGTAACTGAAGTAACCAATATCTGGCGTGAATAACTAATTAATTTAATTATCTCTCGTGCGCACGCAAAATTTGGTAAATGATTGGAAATGGATTATCTACGACGAAGAAATGAACGTAAATACGTCTATTTTCTTTACGTATACACAGCGTTTGTAAGTGAAAAGAAATGGGTAATTTACGACGAAGGAATGAATGTGAACATAAAAACTATATTACTACTATTAGAGTGAGGTAAGTTTTAAATAATTGTCGATTGTTTTATTAATTACAACTGATTAGGAAATAAGTCGGTGAATAAAAAATTCGATATTTCCTTCGCATCACTACTGGCATATCATTTTTCAGTTCTTAGACATACGCCATCAATAAACTCCTTTCTGCGACTTTGTACTCCTGAAAAATTACCTATGCACATACTCCTTTAAAAAAACTTGCACTATTTCGGAAAATCGCAATACATTTTCTTGCAATGTATACTCCATAGGGGCGTGCCGATATTTAGTTTTTATACTGAATTGGCCCATAAGTTAACGAAATCTCTCGACATAATCACGTAAAGCAGAGTCATGTGGACGACATTGTTACAAAATAGAAGCGCTTTATATCTCGTAAAGTAAATCTGGATCAATATAAGAGTACTTGTGAAAAGTTTTCTCATGTACATAATACCAGAGAATGAAAACCTTATAAACAAATTCATTCCAATAAAAAATAAATATGGTAACACTCCCTCTATATGTAATGCAATAGACCATTGTTGAATGATAATGTAACATTTTAATTTGTACATGTGGTGTTTTAAAGTATAATTTCCTCAATCATTCCAAAAAATCCGTTTGTTCAGTTGCAAAGGCATTTTCTTCATTTTTATTTCCTGATAAATAAATAAAATTCATTTATTTCTACAAAAATGTTTTCATTTCCGCACCTATGTAGTATGATATGATAAGAAACGGTTTCGTATTGAATACAATGTTTGAAAACTTGACACATTTGTTACTTAAATTTTCATTATTAACAGATACCTAAATTTAAAAAACTCAAATTATGGATTTTTAAGTTCGTTTACACAGATAAATACATCCCTGATAATATTTGTTTATTTGTTGTTATATGAGGCATCGGTTGAAATATTTAATGGTGTAAAAAAAGTGAATCACTATCATGTGAATACAATTTAAAAAAAAAAGGAAAACTTTTGGTCTCTTCCCTATCTACATATAATCAAAATGTAGAAGCCCCTATCTTCAAATTACATTATCTTAAAAAAAGTAAAAGAAAAAATTCTGTTGAGGAGGGAGGGGTTAGGGTTCGACGCCCCTCCCCTTTTCAACTCCTTTCAATTTTTTCAAATCTGGTCACCTTAATATTTATCTTTTTTGACGCCATTGCATAAACAGTAATCAACGCCTCTGCCTTGCATGGATGCATTCATTATATGTGCATCTTTCCTCTATTGTTAATAAATGTATGCGTTTCCGTCTATGCAACACGTAGCGTGATTGTAGCGAGTCGTTGACGCCTGCAGTGCGGTTCCGCCTTAGCGTAGTCGAGTCGCGGAATCATTCATTACGTTATACGAAGTGCAGTGCTGGAATTGGGCGTGAACGCCGTTTCACTTGATACAAAATGCAGCCTATAGCCAGCGGCGGATGAAGGTATCTTAAGGCCCCAGGTGCAAAAGGTTTGGGAGGCCCTCAACTGTCCGCGAGGGGGTACTAAATCTATAAAAATCTTTACAACTTACGAATGGAAAAAATGTACGCAGCAGGTTAAATAAATTGAACTACTGGCATGCATAAATAGAATATTTAATATTTATTATATAATCTTGCATATATTGAAAAAGAAACAAAAAATGAATTATACACAAAAATAAATATGTAACTGTTCTCCGTGCTGTATTTAACAAAAATTACTTTATATTTGGTATTAACAATTAATAAATAAAATAGGAACAATAATTACGTATGTACGTAAGTAGTATATAATACCGATTGTGAAATATTTTACTAAATTAAATACTGAAAACTGATTTGATGCTCCCATGAGTGCCGAGGCCCCCAGGCGAGAGCCTCATGCGCCTGTGCGGTAATCCGCCACTGCCTATAGCGTTCCCGTTAAAATATCAGATGAGAATGATCCGGTTACAAGCGTTCCCGTTGTTAAAAATTTTCCAATTCGAGCACTGACGTAGTGCATACCAAATAAACTGAAGAACGAAACCCAAAACCTTACTTGGTTTTCCACGTATTATATGCGAGTTTTACTTCAAATTAACCATTTTCTACGCAGTAAATAATCAGTTGTTCGAAGGGTCAAAGAGACGTCTTCGTCTCAGGTATTTGCTTCAACTGAATTGCAAAACAATGGTTTTATAGTTATTACAGTCAGTATGCACAGATTTAGTGTATATATTTCCATTTTTAGCCTACTTTCAAGAATGGAAATAGGCTTATAGTTTCGTCGTCGTGTCTGTCTGTCCGTCCCCGCTATTAACTTCTGAACCAATACACCAATTTTCATGACACTTGGTGGAAATCTCTTGCTACTTGGGCCGAGCTCCCGAGGATAGTTTTCGCTGCGAAGATTGAAAGTCTCGGGTTCGATTCCAGGAATTATCCTTCCCATTTGATTTACAAGGAAAATCTAAAATCCATCGTGCAGAATAATTTTCCCTAGCACATTAAAATATTTTAGAATTGTAATATCGGTGCGGGATTTGTACCGTTCTCTGAGGAAAGGAATGGAGATTCTAATTTCTATCGTAGAAATTTGCTAATCGATCGTATTTCTTCGAATTTTGCGTAAATACTAGCGTTTTTGCAGTTTTTATCACTCATAGTGTTGCCATAGCAACAACTATTGTTGGTCGGTCGGTCGGTTGTCGGTATAGTCAAGTATGTAAATACGGGCGCAATTTTTTCCGCACAAATACGCGTGATTAATTTAACATTCCGTTCGAATGTATTTGTAATATTTTATAATGCTAAATTATGAAATTTGAGAAAACAAAAAACAACATATCCGCGGTGGTTTTAAAGTTATTTAAGGAAACATAAGTATTAAATAAATGATTAAATGGAAAGTAGACATCATAAGTTCCGTTTGGATCATCTTGTTTGAGTTTTATTTCTAGTTAAGCAAATATGTTGAGTAAATAGTGAACCTCCATGGTATTCGGGCCTTAGGGTTGTTAACTGTCCCGATTTGGGCAGGACAATCCCGATTTGGAAAATAAAATTCCGCATCCGCCGCTTATAAGGCGTGACTTCCTAAAGGCAGGTTGTGGCATACCTGCACTAAATCAGTGTTTCTTACACGGTGGGTCGCGACTCCTTAAGTGGGTCGCGGAAGGATTTTAAGGAAATTCAAAAATTATATATAATGCCTCTGGAAATGGTTTCGTGATTTAGGTTTGCTAAATCGGAAGGCCTTAATAGATAGGTAGTCTGGCTCCTATTATTAGAGGTGCGGGATTTGAGTATTACTGTGAATGTTGTACTATGTTATCGTTAATATACTCTTTGTTAAAGGACATGAAGTGCTGTTTGCGAACTATTTAAAAATAAATATGTAAAAAGACGCCCTAAATGTGGGACTTTTGGTCTGAATGGGTTAAATGAAATATTTCCCCAACAATATAATTTATTACTGCAAACGATTGCCCATAACCATCCTAATGCAACCTAAAATCGATTATACGAATCATGAAAATATGCTCTGACCTCTCAACTCAAGGATTGGCTGTTTAGACGAGTAGCTTCCTTATCGCCCGCATAATCTTTCGCCCTCTTTCCCTTACACCACTTTCCCGACAACTTCTTCCAAGGGATAATATTATTTTGAATAACAACCTCATACTCTCTCTCTCTCTCTCTGGTTTACCTACCAGACCCTGAATCCGACATTACGATAGAATTTTCCTGAGGTGCATAAGTTTTATCGCTTTAAAGAGAATTAATTTTGAGATTTAAGGACGAAATAGCTTTTAAGAGAATACAAAGGTATAGACGGGAGAAAAGTATCATCAAAATTTAAAGTAATATATTCATGTTTTTAGGATATTAAAGGTTGTAGGTAATACTCGTACGTTCATTTATTTAGGGCAATAATACTGCATTTTAACATGCAAAGTAATAAAGTTCGTATAAATGGATGTGGTAATTTGCAAAAAAAACGGCATTCGGGTATTTGCAGAAATACTGAACAGGTTAATGCGATCTGATTAATCTTCTGTACAGATTTTTGATTAACAAACATCGGAATGTGCAGAAAATTTTGTTAGATATCACTATATTGATATGCCTTTTTTATGCGTTCTTTGCAGGATATAGGGGAGGTCCGTCCGCATGATAAATCCCGGAAACCGCTGGACATATTTTGATGAAATTTGGTATTGGGGAGTTTCAGTAAAATTGGACAATCAACTCCAATATTGGTTAAAATCGTATAAAAATTCCGAACACTTTACATGAAGACCTACATGTGGTTTGCAATGTTCCCGTTTCAACTCAGGAACCGCTGGACGTATTTTGATGAAATTTGGTATTGGGGAGTTTTGCTTAAATGGGTCGATTGATTCCAATTTTGACTAAAATCGGACAATAATTATGACTATTTTACATGAAGACCTACAAGAATTTTACAACGTATCTGGGCAAAAAATATTGAGAACATTGTGAAATCTCAAAGAACGCATTTGGAAACCCTGTGCACTCCGACATGGAGTACATATTTCCAATCTTGTTAACTTTAGACGCTAAAAAGGCATAAAACATCGGAAAGTAATTTTTAGTTGCTTAAATATGATACATTGTCAGAGGATGATATCAGCCCTGCGCACTTGATCGAAAAACGGAAATTTTCGTATTTCTTTACACATTTGCTATGATAACATCCAAAATGATTCATTCCTCTTATTTTATAACCTATTTTATGAATAAACTTGCATGGATGCATTCATCCACCAATTGCTCTATTTGTATTTACCATAGCTAATATTCCTAAACGTATTATTAAATAACTCCAAGAACGTATGTACTTCACGTTCAGTCAAAGAAAGCTGCATGATGCGTAAATAAACGGCGCAATATACATTGCACAAACTTTCTCATATACGTAATATATACGTTTGGTCTCACCGCACTCTTTGCCCCAAAATTAACTCTGTATGCTTGGCAATTCACTGCCATGGCTTGTTGATCATCACTTTTTGATCAGGATTGGTCTTAAACACTTCTATCAGTTTTCTCTACTGCCGTAGTTTAGCGTATATTTTAATGTCACTGGACGATATATAATAATTTTTGGGACATATGGCTTAGTTAGTATTATTTGTGACATCAGGCTGTACGATTGGATGGATTTTAATTAAAATCCTTATAACAATTTTTGAGTAAATCGAATTTTGTTCGGAAAACATCAATAACATGTGTTGGAATTTTTACCCTAAGATTTGTGAATTGCGTTGATATTGCTTGTCATATAACGTGATATGTTCGTAAATCACTTTCTTTATCCACTAAGGAAATATTACAAGCGGTAAACTAAACGATGAAACAGTAATTTAAATTAATTTATATTAATATAAATTACTTTAATAATTTAATGTTACACCAATACGAAATGCTTCATTCTATTTATTTCTAATTAATTTAGTTTTGCCTCATTAAGATTGATTATATTAATTTCTTGCCATTCGATTAAGTTTCATATCATATTTTCATTTGTTCATTAATGAAAATTTAGTGATTTTTTGTTGAAAGGGGAACATTTTTGCCAAAATTTGTTTATTTCTACTCTATTTAGATCTAAAAAAACTATTTCTACTGATTAAATAATCCAAGTACCCACTTGCGACGAGCAGTAAAATAGAAATCGAAAGGTAACGAATTCGCCGAAAATCATGTCTCATTTAAAATGAATTTTCAAAACTAAACCCAACTGCTGTAAAAGAGCGTTGTAATATAAAAGGTTCTTATTTGCAACTCGTTTAAGCAATATGTACAAATGGATAACGAAAACGATCACAAATGAAAATAAACTGCTAATTTTTTATTTCTTTGTATTTATTTATAAGTTGATGAATCCCAATTTATTCGCGCCCGTTAGGTTTGCGGCGCCTCCAGTGATATCGCATGGAAGCTAATTCCAATGGAAATTACAAAAATAGTTGCGAGGAATTATAGGTTTGGGTGGTAAGGTGACTAGACTTCAATGGTCTTCACTAGTATTTTAATTGTAGGATTGTAGCAAGTTGGAGCGAGGAGGGTGAGGAGTGAGTTGGAAAAGGTCGATAAGACTCGCATTGAGTTAGGAGTACAGAATTTATATTTTGAATAATATTTCTGTGCATTCAGTAAGCGTAGATCAAATTTATCGTCTTCTGCGTATGGAAAAAACTGACAAAATTTCGATAGGTTGAGGTGTTGAACATGAAATTTGTATTTAAACTTTCGCATTCTCCTTCTGTATAAAGATTGTCACTCATTCATTTACGTGATGAAAATGCAGTCGCTTTTAATGAATGATACATACATTCCTTATTGATTCTTGAACTATGTTTAAGGAGTTGTTAGAAAGAAGTTTTCGTTTTAAGTTATTGTGAATTTTTTATTATTAGGGTAATTTTTTTGGATAAAGGTTATTTAAATGCTTTTATTGTTTTTAAGTAACATCCTCCAGAAGTTCAATATGTGGCTATCAAATCCTTGTTTTAGTTAAGTTATTAGATAATGGTATAAACATTGCCTGCTTATTTTAATGGACACAACGAGAAAGCAAAAATAGCGAACTATTTGTGCTAAATTATGTTTTCACGTATGAGATTTTCGAGAGTTACGACTAATACTGGATCCTTAGTAGTTACGCTAACGTGTATCACAGGAAGAGAAGAAGTAAAACACTTAAGTAAGTTGTGGAATTTGATTCACTTACACCTTTATATAATTTTAATTGATTAATAAAATTTTATATTTTACACAAAGGTTATGGTGACAACCACGTCAAATTTCAGCTCAATGCCGCTTAGAGGGAGCTTGCCATCCAGGACACAAAAATGTAAGAAAGTCACCGAGCTATAATATTTATTGATGAAATAATGAGTTTTAGTAGCAATGTTTTCAGAATGCATTCCTATTCCAAAGCAGTTAATTTGATGAATTAATTTTTTCATCATCTAATAATAGCACTTGTGTACTCTTGTGACGAAATTCACCGGCAGAACTACCCAAGGCCTACCTCTGCATATGATAGATTGTGTTTATACCTTATGGTTTAGATTCTATATCTGATGTTTTGGTTCAGCGTATGTAATCTGTTTTCTTAAACTCGTTATTTGCACGTTGATTAGTCTGATAAATCTACAGTTGTGCTTGTTTTCTAGTGTACTTTGTGTGATTAACATCCAAGTTAAAGTTGCTTAATTGCATACATATAACAACGATAGGGAATATTTTAGTCTTCTTCTAATAAACAGCAAAAAATAAGAATCTCATATAATAATAAATGAATCTCTAGTTGATTTGAGTAAGAAAGTCATTGATTTCTGAGTTACCTCAGTCTTCATTTATTAACTGAATAATGCACAGAATCATGAATAATTTTAAACATTGAAACCTACTTATGTTTTTAAAAGCAGAAGCCTATTTATGAAGGTTTTTCAGTAATGTAAAAATTCATCTTCTAAATTATAACACCCAAATCTTTCCACCTTAGACATCTTTCATTTCATAAAACAGTCATCTTAAAAAAGTTGTAGAGTCTGTTTATTATCGTCACTGGCTATTGTTATCAACCAGTTAATGTAATTAAATACAGAATTTTCAATCAAATCTAGTTTCAGAAAGGAATCTCTTTATTATTAATAGCTAGTTAAAGCTTAAGAGGATGTGTAGCATTTTTTAGTGTATGAAATCAAGCATAGTCACTTGGACCATGTTGGAGAAATGGACAAAAACTCAAAATTACTAAATGTTATTTAATTATTCACATTTTTATTTTAAAACAAATTTCGTTCATTTAATAATTTTATATTAATTTAACATTTAATCTTTGAACAAAAACTAAAATCTTCTCAAAGACATCACTCAGTGAAAAAACTCTATGCTCACAGATATTTGAGATTTTTATGTGATGATTTCAGAGCTAAGTACAAGAGCCCAAAAAGTGCTTTTATTTTATCAAGATAAAATAATCGTGTGTCCTTGGAATCTCTCTGATGAGCCTAATTAGACTGATTTTTTCAATACATGTCTGTGATACCGTTTCATCTATCACAGTATCAAGAAACAAGATGATCCAAATGGAACTTATGATGCCTACTTTCTACATAGTTATTATTTATTTAATACTTAAATTTGCTTTAACAGCTTTAAAGTCACTATGGTAGAGTTGCTCTTTGTGTTCCCAAAATTAATAATTTAGCATTATAAAATACTACAAATACATTCGAACTAAATTGATCATGCATATTTATGTGGCAAAATAATGTGTGTATGTTCTAGGTCATCAGTTCTCAACCAGAGGTACAATATTTCTTCCAGGGGGTACGGAGTGACAAGGGTGCAGACAGTGTCAATAGTGCATCAATGCAGACTCAAGGAAATTTATGGGAGAGAGGGGGAAAGTAAAAAAAAAATAGCTTAAAATGGGTTCATAGTGAGTGAGGATCAGTATACAAGACGTTCTTACAATTTGTATACAAAGTTTGAGCATTGTAGGCAAGGGGTGGGGTGGTGAATACGAGGAAAGGGAGAGACATAAATCGCCAATTTATTTAATTGTCCTTCAACCTGATGGATGGAATTCAATTAAATATCTAGAGGGGTTAACCAATGATGAGATTATTATTATTATCAACTTTGACAGTAATAAAGACGCGGAACCACAATAGTCTGACCTCCAAACACAAACTCATCCTTGCAGTGACCAGAATTCTGTTGTGCATCGAGAAGAAAAGAAGAAGAAAACAGGTGCAAAAATCGCACCGATGCAAGTAATTAAAAAATAATGTAACTTGGTAAAATTTCAACAATACTAAGTTACATTATTTTTAGGCTGGTTTACCAGAGCCTACCTCCAGCCTATATTTTATTTGGCCAAGATTGAAGTCCCGGGTTCGATTCCAAGAACTTTTTTCCCTATTTGTTTTACATAAGAAATCTCAAATCCATCATGCACTGATGTTTTCTTTAATACTTTAAAATATCTTAAAATTGTGATATCGGAGTGAAGTTTCTACTCTTGTAAAGGCAAAAGAATGTAGATTTAATTCTTATTACCAAATTTTGATAATTGATCGTATTTCCGTGAATTTCTACTAAAACAGCGTTTTTCCGTGTTAAATTGAATTTTATTGGATTGTTGCCATGGGGACCATTATTACCGAACTCGGCTTGAGCATAGATAAGTGAACAAATGGGTTATTTTCTTTTCTGCTCAAAGCAATGGATAGTTGATCCATACATATTAGCGTATCAACAGTAACATTTACTAAAGTCCTTTATTTAAAAATATACATGCAAAATATGTTAGAAAGAGATTTTGATATTGTTTTAGAATTTATATCTGATAATGCTCTATTAATTTGTTTTCCAATTTTTCTCTATCATTGATCAAGTATGTACTACAATTGGCATTTATGGTATGAGAATTCCTTAGAATGACTACCACATACTGAAACCTCCTGTCAATATAAGTAATCAATTCAAGACGTCAACGTTGGGAAACCAGCCTGCATTAGTCCTGGTTTGGACTTCTTGTTTAATTATGGATTTCTGCTATGTAACGGCTGAAACAGTTCACTATAATGTAAGTATCTTATTACGTCTCATGCATAACTGTGCATTGATTGTTTAGCCTTCCAAATTGTAGATATTTTTTATTCCCCTTGTTTTGTTAGTTTTTTAGGAAACGTAGTATTAGCAAGGCAATTGAAGGCAGTGAATATGTCACGCTACTTGAAGATTGTGGAAGTTACATCATAACACATGTGCTTAGAAATAACATCAAAATCTCACTCAATCTACCCCATCAAACTCAAAAATTGCATAACCAGCCTAAGCGCAATTTACCTTATCTTCAGATGATGATGCAAATCACGTTGAAACCACCAATGCAATGCTTGACTTCGACAAAATTTATCAGACAAGGTTTTATGTGTTACTACTTAAACATTGTAATTCTACAAAGTCACAACCTCAACTGTAAATTGCATACATATTATTGAGTGTGACAGCACTAAGGAAACTTTTTGGGTTTTTTTATGATGAGTAAGAGCACTTGAAGTGTTGTACTGCATTGCTGTTCTGTAGTGCTTCATTTTTACTTTTATATATAAGTTTTATATATATATATATATATATATATATATATATATATATATATATATATATATATATATACATATAAGTAATAATAATATAGAGTACAGTCAAGATATCTGTGTATGTTTCATAGACTGGCAGAAGGCCTTTGATAGAGTAAATTAGGTAATGTTGATGAAGACATTAAAGGATATAAGTGTGGACTGGAAAGACAGGAGACTGATGAGGATCAAATTGTAAAGGTCAGGTTGGAGAATTCAGACACCTGCAGAGTAAATATCGGTAGAGGAGTAAGACAGGGCTGCTGCCTATCGCCGACCCTATTCAATATATATGGAGAAAGTCTAATGCAAGAAGTGCTAGTAGGCACAGGAGATTTCAAAATTGGAGGAAGGATTATAAGAACAGTAAAATTCGTGGATGATCAAGTACTTGTAGCAAGAAAGGAAGAGGAACTCCAGAAAATGATAAATAGACTATTAATAAAAGGTAGAAAATACGGTATGGAAATAAATACAGAAAAATCCAAGGTCATTCGAATATTGGGCAAAGAAGAGAATCTGAACATAAGTATTGAAGGAAAGCCTTTAGAACAAGTTTCAGATTATAAAATACCTTGGAAGCATCATAAAAAGAGAAGCAAAAGGTACAGATGAGATCATGACTAGAATAGGAAAAGCAAAAGCGGCTTTCAGAAGAAAGAAACACCTACTTACGGGGAATATAAGGGAAGATATCCGCAAGAAGTTCATAAAATGCTATATATGGAGTATAGCTTTGTATGTGGCTAAGGAAAAATGACATCAAATATTTGGAAAGCTTTGAAATGTGGACTTGGAGGAGAATGCTGAAGATAAAATGGACAGATAGGATGAAAAACGATGAAGTGCTACGAAGAATAGGAGAGAAGCGAATGATTATACAAACTATCAGAAAGAGGAAGGCAGACTGGGTTGGGCATTAACTGAGGATAGACAGTATGATTAATGATGTGTTAGAAGGAAAACTAGATGAAAAAAGGGAAAGAGATAGGAAAAGGTTTCAGTTGATAGATGATTTGAAAGGGAAAGAGAGTTATCAAGATATGAAGAGGAAAGCGGAAAAGAGTATTTGGAGAACCAGGTTTAACCATAAATAATCACGGACCTGTCTACAGACAGACTACCTATGATGATGATATAAGTAAACGTAAAAAAACAATGAAATTCTGTTTCCTAAATTTTTAAATTCATAATCTTAGTACCTCTTATAGTCCGAAGTGTCTTATGCAGGGGTGGCCCGAGGAATTTTGGTGCCCTGGGCAAGTTAGCACTCCAGCACCCCCCTCCATAAATGTTTGTTGAGATATTTACAAAGTACATGTTAATATTATGAAAAATTAAAAGGAATGCCATTA
Organism: Tanypteryx hageni; assembly: GCA_028673005.1. Lineage (NCBI taxonomy): Eukaryota > Metazoa > Arthropoda > Insecta > Odonata > Petaluridae > Tanypteryx > Tanypteryx hageni. The sequence goes on along the minus strand of CM054116.1, from coordinate 124,880,369 downwards.
AGTTCCTGTTCCTCGATATAAATTCATATCAAATGTTTATTCACATGCAAGTAATGCATAGATCAGTGGCGGATCCAAGAGGAGATGCCCCCCCCCCCCCCTTGGACGACCCCATTGCTCTCCACTGGGTGCATTCTTAAATTCATTCCGTGCAACATTCTTTGTTTCTACACAGAAGATTAAGTCTGTATATCAATGAAAAGAAAGATTCTGATGGAGTAGGGATTTTCAAAATGTATGGTGGTCGGCAGTGGCGGAATCAAGAGGGGAGAGGGGCCATTGGGGTGATTGCCCCCACCCCGCCCCCCCTTGGGTAGTTTCTGGATCCGCCCCTGCATAGATACATAATCAGGATAGTGCCCCAAAAACTTTGGCACCCCGAGCAGCCGCCCGGCTCGCCCGTAGCTCGGGCTGGTCCTGATCCTATGGTCCGATAGATATGGTAAATAAATTAATAAATCGTCTTTATAAATTACAAGAGTGATTTTTGAAAAGGTGGTTAAAATATAATATTTCATTAAATGTCATAATAGTTATTTTGTTATGTAAGAAAACCTTGGTCATCAAATGCAAGTTGGAAGGGGAGGTGGAGGAGGGGGGTACACAACAATGTTGAAAATGAACAAGGGGTGCATTACCGAAAAAGGTTGAGAACTGCTGTACTAGGCTATACCTAATCCGAGTTCAACAATAGTCGTTGCAATGGCAACACTCTCATAATGATACATAAAAACTGCATAAATGCCAGTATGTACACAAAATTTGAAGAAATGCAATCGATAAGAAAAATTATATTATAAAAATTAGAATCTCTATTTCTTTCCTCATAGAATAGTACAAATCCCGCTCCGATATTACAATTCTAAGATATTTTAATGTGCAAGAGAAAATTGCCCTGCATGATGGATTTCAGATTTCCCATGTACCATGCTGGCATATAAGTCAACCTCATTTTTTCAGATTGTAAATGCATGACTAGACATTTATTCGCTGTATAAGTTGGCCCCCCACTTTTTTGCTATAAAAAACTTCCCATGGTATTTTTACTTTCTCCATGTACGAAGTATATTGAGGAAGTGTTTTCATAAAAAAAATCGACTACGAGATTTCAATGGAAATATGTTTTAAGGTCCCGTGAACACGTTTAGACTATTTTCGCGATGTCTGTGGCTGTGATTGGAATTTTGTGGGTGCTGTAACTCATAAACGTCATATCTGATCAGCACAAAACTTTATGTTTATAACTTTTGTTATAATATCAAGAACTGATTAGTTTTTGGCTAAGATTGGTCAGCTAGAAGTGGAGGTTTATTCTTGTCAACATTTTCAATTTTTTTAAATAACTCCTTTAAAACTTCGTTATTTGTAATATTTGTTAAGAGAAAAGTTGTAGAGAATAATATTATCTACAACTTTTGTTTGAAATAAATTTTCGTAGACTCGTTTAGAAAAATTTAATTTATTCGTCATTTACCAGTGTACACATCACCATCTGTCGGATAATTTAACAGATCCAATAAATACTGAGGACAAAAAAGGATGAATGTAGCCTTATTAGAGATAAAATAATATTAGCATGAAATTCTATTTTTGAGTATATCTTAAGCGATAATTTTATATTTTCAATAGTTTTCACTGTAAAAATTTGCCACCCTTCACAACAATTAACAATTTTGTTTATTGATGCATAATCAGCAATTTAAAGTATAACGTTACTGGTATATATATGTATGTATATATGGATGTGTGTGTATATATATATGGTCACTCTCAGTTACTCTATCACTGAAGAAGAGCATAGGCCCGATAAGCTTGCATGTTTTTTGTGTTCGTGTGTTTAACGTGTCTCTTCGACGCCCCCAGCAGCCTGCCAACTTGGTCTCCGACTTGGTAAGTGTCGGCTTGGCTTCCATCAACACCTTGTTGCCACCCTCATCACTACCTTTTCATTTCCTTAAGTTTATATATATATATATATATATATATGGTTAAATTTCATCATTTTAGCTTTCTACTTATTAATTTTCATTCTGAAAGACTTTGTCTATGCCTTTAAGGAACTAACTAACGTCTGAAGGCCCTATTTAGAATTACTCACTAATGCTTTGTCATCTGCATATCCGACTGATTTCAATAGGTTCCCTCTCGCTTTTATCTGTTTCTATATCTTCCCATGCCTCCCTTATCATTTATTCTGCATAAATGTTAAACAATACTGGTGAGAGGGGGTAGCCCTGTCTCATGCCTCTTCCTACAATTTTCCAATTTGATTCTCCCTATTTTACCCTTACCTGTGCAGTCTGGTTCATATACAGATTTCAGATTAACCATCTCTCTCTCTCTAGTCCACCCTTATTTTCCTCAACACCTCCATCAACTTAGGAAACAAAACCTTATCAAAGGCCTTGTCAAAATCTAAAAAGCACAAATGTATCCTGGTTATATTCAGTGTTTCTTTTTAGGCATTTTTCACCACCAAAGCAGTAGTAGCAGAATGCTTTATGAGCACATCTCATCCAACTGACCATCCATCCATTTTAACTTTCATCTCCTAAACCGCTGGACAGATTTTAATTAAATTAAATATGAGTGATCTTTATTAAAATTTATCTCCCAATCATAATTTTGAACTGCATCTGTCAATTAGAACCTCCACTTTACATAAATATGTTAATAAACTTATATGTACTCGTACCTTCTTAAATGGCATCCGTCAACGGACGATTAAATACATACCATATTTTTCTCTGTCTAGCTCTTATATAATCTGTAAGGTATAGATTTAAAAATTTATTCAGATAGAGGACTTCATTTACCACAATAAGGTTCACGAGACCACATAATTACTAGTTATTGCTTCAGAGATAAAAATTCAAAAAAATTCAGAGCAAAACATTGCATATTTTGTTTATATCGATCACTAAGATGGTTATTTCAGCAACTAAGATGGTTCTTTCAGCAAACAACAATTAAAAATCCATATTTTTCTCTCCCTTGCTATACAATCTGTGAGGTGTAGATTAATATTAAATTTAAAATTCAAGAATCGCCTAATATTTCGATATTGTTTCATAAGTATTTCCTATAGAGAATGCCTTTGTAATCTCCGTGTATTCCATTTATGGAGTATACTTTTCCGTCTCATTACCAATTCCCTTATCATTCCTATTGTATCCCTCGTGCAATGATCTTGCCGAAACCTGAACTGGTCTATACCTATATAGTTATTAGCTTTTGTTTCTAGCCTCCCTTGCAAAATTCTGAGAATAACTTTTGCTGCATGTGAAATTGAACTGATTGTTATATAATCATGTCCTTTCAATTTATAAATTTTCTTCAGAGGAATTAAAATTGATGTAGTGAAGTCCCTTGGCCACTCTCCCTCTTCATGTGCCTTATGGCAAAATTCATAAAAACTCTCATTTCCCTCTTTTCCTAATTCGAATCTGACATCTGCTGGAATCGAACCTGGGACCAATGCATGGAAGGCCAACTCACTAACCACTCTGCCACTGCCACACTGATTGTTACAATGGGTCTATGAATTCCTGTAATCACACTCATTAGCGTCCCTTCCGAAGGACAGAGTGCTGACTTGCATGGTCTCCTCAAATCACATGGGATGGCGGTGGTGAAGTGAATAGATCATTGGCTTTCCTTGCAGCAGTCCCAGGTTCAAATCTGGCAGAGGTCATATTTTTCAACCTGGGATCGTCCCGTTCCTTACTTGTGTGCACTGAGGGGTTCGTGCAAGTCAGCACTCCATCCTTTGGGAGGGACATTAAGCAGTTAGCCCCCTTGATGTTCTTCGTAGAGTAGGCTAATGCCAGCACCTGTTTTCCCTCCTCCCTTGTGTTTGGTGTGTAAGGAGTTATGGCTATAATAATCCAAGAGGTTGATTAGCCATAAATACACATAAACAAACAAATCCTCAAAGCACATAAGTAGAGGGCGGGGCAATCCTAGATTGAAAAATCCAACATTTGCCGGATTTGAACCTGGGGCTGCTGCATGGAAGGCCAATGCTCGAACCACACAGTCACCCTGAGTGTTACCTGTTATCATGGGACTATGAATTCCTATAATCAGACTCATTGCCCAGTGTATATTTAAATGTATGCATCGCCATGCAACTACATTTGGTGTACATTTAAATGTATGCACAGACGATAAGGGTTAAACGTTGAAATAGAGAAAGGGTATTGTTGCAAATGACTGCTTGACATTAGGAAACAATCCACAATATGCATATAGGATGCATATTTATTCTAGCAAATGATGTTGCAAATATTTTAGTGTTAAATGGAGAAATCAATGAGTAAATTATTGAATGTCTTTGTAATACAAGAAATAAACAAATTCAATTTATGCCCTTGGTCTCACAATGCAGTTTTCCTCAACTTGGATCAAAGTGTTATTTCTCGGGGATCCACGAATTGAGTAGGACATGAATTTTATATATAACTTGTTTGATGCATAGCTCTGATTAATATTTCGAAGTGAAAAAAGAGATAATGTATGAAAAACAATTGATATTTTCATGCGGAGTAAGTCCACAGAAATTGTGCGACTTTGTAGGGGGTCTGCAGCTCCAGGAAGGTTGAGAAAAACTGGCATAAACAATAGAGTAGATTGCAGGGGAAAAAACATACTATGGCAGGATGGTAATGAAAAACCATGACAACCTTGAAAACAGAATCTAATACAAACAAAAGTGGAATACTCCTTTAGCCAAAACAACTAGAGGGCTGCAAAACCCAATGCATTTCGCCCACAAGGTGGGCATCGTCAGGGGTAGAACCTGTTTCAACAGTGACTGGAAGCCAACAATTAGAATCTAATACCTTCAAACAAATGACAATGTTGATCAGTACAACAACATCATCAAGGATGACTTGGGCAGTGACCAGGAATTGTTTTTAAATTTATGATTTAAAAAAATTTAATTTTCTTTCATAGTATTTAAATAAACATCTTCTAAATATTCAGTAAATTGTAGTTTGCTATTGTTTGATTTTCATTTCTCACTAAAGACATCGCTGGGGGAAAACAAGAAGTATTATGTACCCATGTATAGGACACCCCTTTTTTGAGCCCAAAAATTTTGGAAAAAAGCATGCCCTATGCGTGGGTATTTGCAGTATTTTAAATTATCATCGGGTACTTACAGATTGCATTTTAATGCTCTTTTATTCTCACAAGTATGTGCAGTTCTAAAAAAGTCATAGCTTAAAAATTTATATAGGCATACACAGTGGCGGCTCGTAGCTAAAATTAGTGGGGGTGCTGCTCCAGAAAATTTTTAGCCTTTGTTTTAAAATTGTGTAAAAGGAAAAAAACATGTATAAAAAGAAAATTTATTCAGGAACTTGATAAAATCGTAACAAAAAAAACCAAACATTTTTTACTTACTTTAACTTAAATTGTTACAGTTCAAGCTTGATCTATTCATTTAAAAATGAAATCCATTCTTCTTGTTTTAATTTGCGCAAAAAGTTCAATAATTTTCTCCTTGATCTCTGGATGACAATTGAGGAAATTTTTCTCCATTGAAAGTACTGCAAGCGCATTTATTCTTTCCGAATTCATAGTGCTTCTTAAAAAAGTTTTTATTCTTTTCAATGTTGAAAAGCAGCGCTCTGCCTCTGATGTAGTCATGGGCATTGTCAAGAGGATTTTTATCAGTTTCGTAATTTCACTAAAAACGTCATCTAGATTATTTTCCAAGATAAATTTCAGCTGCTCAATTAATTTGCAATATTCATGAATATCAGTCCTATAATAGAATACTTTTAGTTCAGTTTCAAGCTTTTCTTTGTCAATCATGGGATAAGCTTCAGTGGTCAGTACTATCTCTTTTGTGGGATGTTCATTCTTAAATCTAGTGAAGCATTTCTTGTTGAACAATTTAGCAGCTACTAAGTGTTTAGTGGAAGAATATCTGTCCATTATATCAACACATATATAGTCACACACTTCCTTAGCTTCTGACATGAGTGTCTTTGAAGGATTCTCACAGTACTTTGAGTTTCTCAATTCTAAAATAGCAGTTTTGAAATTTGTTATATATTCATTAACTTTAAACACACTAATTTCTCGAGATTGCATTTGGTTGTAAATTATTTCAACATGAGGCATAATCTGATGAAAAAGCTCTAACCAAAACTTGAAATTATCATCATTCAGGTATTTTAAAATTCCTGTTGCTTCTGCAATGGTTTGATCTGCATTTGATGTTGACTGAATTTCAGTAAGGCAGTTTTTTAAAGGTTGCAAATTTTCATGAACTCTGTTTATGGTCCGTATGTTGAAATTCCACCTTGTAGAGGATGAACGTGGAATGCTGATGTCCATATGTTTCTTGAGAATGGACACACGTTGTGGTGATCTTGAGAAGAATGTTGGAATAGCCAGAATGTTAGAGAAAAATATTCTTGCGTTTCGTGTAATACTTGCTGCATTTCTCATTATTAAATTGAGTTGATGTGCATAACAGTGAATGAAATGTGCATTACTATAAACTGCTTTTATTTTTGCTTGAACTCCTGCTTTTTTGCCTTTCATGACATTTGCACCATCAAATGTCTGAGCTATCAGTTTTTGTCCATTTCCTTGAAGGATTATGTCCAATTGTTCTAAAATACGTTTTGATATGCCATCTGCAGTTTGATTTTCTGGAATAAAGAATCCCCAAAAATGCTCAAATATTTCTTCATTCAATACGTACCGTAGAACAAGGACCATTTGAGTGTGTTCCGAAACATCTGTTGTGTCATCAGCCATGACAGCTACAAAGGAAGCTTTTCTAATTTCTGTCCTTATCTCCTCATGGTATATTTGTAGCAGGCAGTCAAGTATCTCATTCTGAATGGTCTTAGAAACACCTTTGAAGACTGCAATGGTTTCTAAGTGATTCTTCAAATCTGAATCTAATTTAGATGCAAAATTTACTAATCCTCTAAATACCCCTGGATTTACTGAATCGTCTTTTTCATCAAGTCCATGTAAGGGAGTTTCAAAGTTTCCACAAAAGTAAATGCAGTCTATTATTTTGGACAAAATTTCACGGTTCTTTTTAACTTTTATATTATGCTCATTGATTGAAAGTCTGTATGCCTCACTAAGTTTCTCCTTAATACTTACGGTTCCTAAAAGTGACAGTGAAACAACATTATCAACATGCTTCTTTGACTTCTCATGCTTTTCAGTTTTTTTCTTTCATTTTGTTTATATTTCTAAAACCATCTTTTGTCCACGGTACATCACCTCCAAACAGCAAACACGGGAAGCAAAACAGTGCATTTTTTACTTCACAGCCGCAAAGCCAACTTTTCCGTTGGTACCATTCAGAATTAAAGCTACGAATATATTTCTTGTTGTTGCTTTTGCCTGGCTGAGATATTAGAATATCAGGTGTTGAACGACCTCTTTTCTTAGCTGTAACTTTCTCATGGAGAGATAGCTGTGAAAACTTAAGCTGTTGAAGTTCACTTACAGTCACAGAACTTATTTCTTGGGGATGCAAGGCCATGGTTAAAGTTTTCTGTTAAATAAAAGAACCGAAAAAAAATGAATCAAATAGAATAGCTGGAAGCAGAATAATAATCTAATTCTACACTCTTCTACACTTTATCACATTCAAGAATATGGTACACGGTTTTTAAGCACAACACACACTGAGTAAAAAAAAACTTCCTTCCACCATCACGCCAGAGGCGGCACTGCGAGAGCAACAGTGCTCTCCCTACCTGGCAGTCCCGCCTTCCTCCCCACCCCCCCCCTCCTATGTGCGCATGCGCACAACAGTCAAACACCACGTCGCTGGCACTGTGAAGCTCACAGTTCCATACAAAGATTTTTGTATCTTTTTCATAAACTGGGGGATGGCTACTGAAGTACTGACATTAAGCTTAAGGAATATATATTGTACTACAAAATAAAGAAAGAATTAAAGAAAAAAGGACTCATTATATTAAATGTTATCGATAATATCAAGTGGAAATAGGGGGTGCTGCAGTTCCGCAGTGCCTATACACAAGCCGCCACTGGGCATACACCACTTCCCGATTATAACATGGGTTTGGAGGGGGAGCTGCAACCCATGTTATAAGATAACCACAATATAACTGAGAACACAATCGTATTTATGACCAGACTTTCTTTCCAAGAAACATGGAGAAGGGAAGACCCACGATATTTCCAAATCCATGGTATAACTGATGGTGATAACCATGGTGCGGTGTAATATAAAGTAAATAGTATTTTGGTGAAGAAAGTCTCTTTTGTTAAATAGAGGAATTTCTGTATCATTGATTGTGCAGGTAGTTTTATTAATTTATTATAAATGTTGACACCAGATTAATTTTTAGTAAAAACCTAAGAACTGATAAAAGTTAGTTATTACGTGTAATATTGAATACTACATAATTCTATCAATTGCTTAGTGGGAAAACAGCCAATGTTTGAAGTTAATTTGGGCTCTTGTAAAATAAATATGCATAGGCCATAGAAAAAAACCTTACTTTCTGACATTTCAGTAGAATCAAGCATTTGTATAATGCGTACATGTCAGTCACAAAATTTTCAACATAATAGCAATCAAAATTGAAAACACAAAATAATGTGCCACCTTCATATTTGCCATCATTATCTTACTGGGAAGGAGCTTATATTCTTTAACTTTTTACCATCTGTGGAATAACTTATGTAATAATGCTCTTTCTACAAGTGTTTTTGCTATTAGTTTAATTAGAAGTCCAACAGATTGTGTACTGATAACCATTTACTGATAAATTAAGTAGCTTCAATAGCCATGAAAGGGTAGGAAAAATAGCTATGAAACTTATCTATTAGATTCCAGCCATTAGGTGATGTCAATAATACTATTTTTAATTTCACTGCTAAGTTATATGCACTTTCGTATTTTGTAGTGCCATTTACTATGGAAATATAATTAGTTACCTAGGCAGAGTCAGGCTTGATGATGGAGGGGGGAGGGGAAAGCAGTGGGGATTGAGGACCCTCATGGATCCCGGACCTGAGGTTTGGGGACTACTATCCTAAAGTTGCTTTATAAGAAAATTCAATATCTTTAAATAATTATTATGAATTTTAGCACATATGTTGTACCTAGAATTATTTATTATGAGATTAATGCTGTTGCAGAAAACATTTAGTTACTATATAAATATGTGTGTGTGCCTAACAGCCTAAATGCCAGAATGCACAATAAAATGGAGTGATGTCATTTAATTTTGTTTTTGAAAGAAAAGTATATATTATTGTGGTAAGAAAATATAATGTTTATGGCAGTTGCCAAGACCTACAGAGATAATTAAGTTCACACAGTGTGGCTCGGCAAGTTGTTTGTCCAGGGGCCCCATATTGGCCCTCTGCGCCCCTGGGCAAAGTATTAATATTAGACGGTTTTCAGCATACAACCATGAAAATTTCTAATTCCGGCTAAATTAAAGAAAGTTTGGCAGAATGGTGTGTTACAGAATTGATTTAATATTCCCTGATTATTTATACTGTTAATCAAGAAATTAATCTGACATTATGAGTAAGAAGTGCAAAAATGGAAGAGTGTTATATTTGTATCCTTCTTGCCTTTCCCATTTATGACATATTCTAATTTGTCATCTTCTGTTGCTTTATTTGCACCAATTTCGCATGTTTATTTTACCCTAGTATTCTCAACTCACATTTTTTACTAATTATACCAAGAATGCAGTTGTGACAATAGAATTTGTGCTTCTCTCCATTCATGTTCTTAGATAACCACAAAATGTGTTATGATAGTTGTTATCCATCTAGTATTTTAACACAGATGCAACTTGAAAATATTCCTGAAGGTTATTGAATATTATGTATTTTAAGTAACTGAAATTGTCCTCTTTTTTGGTGTATACAATTCCTGAGTTTAGATGAATGCCTTATTGTTTTTAAATGTGTTTCAGTTTTTGTAATTATAATTTATAATGTAGCATCATATAAGCAACTGAAGTATTAATCTAACCTTCTTCATTGCATGAAATCATACATAGTTTTGAGGGAAAGGTAATCATCATTGAAGAGACTTTCAGACAAATTAAGAATTATTTTAGAGATTTAATTCCTTCAAAAATTAATTTATGTAAGGACTATTTTATAAGGATAGATTGAACAGTATACTTCATATTATGTTAGTAATATAAGAAGCAATTTTTTGCAAAATCATACTATATATAAAAATAATTTAGTGTCTGAGGCGGTGTCCGGACATGTATAAGTATGTATCTATAACTCAAAAACTAGGTAACATAGAGACAAATGGAATGTCATTTTAACCATAATAATGGGTATAGGGTGGTATGCTAGTTTTTAAACTGGTTCATTTGGCCAGTTTATTTTTTTTTAATACTTTCTGATTTCATTTTCCCCATTTAAAAACATGGAGATGAGTGTAGACTATTTTTCATTTGTACATTAAAATTACTAAAAATCATCATATAGAACAGCAATTGAACTCAAGGACAAAGATAATTATGAAGTTTCATTTTCATATGGTGAAATTTCAAATAGAGATCGATTTTTTCCAACATTAAGCATTAAACTACAAAATCTCGAATATTTTTAATGAAAAAGTTTTTCTTTCCATGGTGACCAGTATTGTTGCCCAACTCAATATCGTAAGCCTATGATATTGAAATGAATTCAAGATCTTTTGATTATCCATGTAAACAAGAGATGGCATAACAAACTAATTCTTCAGTTTCAAATATTGAAAGACTAGCAAGGGGAAGGAAGAGAGAGGGAGGGAGAGAGAATAGGATGAATAGAGCAAGAGAGGGAGAGACAGAATGGGAGGAAGGAAGAGAGAGAGAGGGAGAAAACAAGGAGAGGTGGAAAATGTATTTATTTGTTGTAAGGCATTGTAACTAAATGGTTTGTTACACTCTATCAATGTTTGACTATTCTTTCGTGTTTTGCCCTTCTTTTGTTATTGCTTTTATAATTATTGTTTATCTTTGCAGTTCTTTCTTTGTTCTTATTTGTTTGTTCCTCATTTTGCCACTCTCCCGAGTTTTGATTCTTCTTTTCTATTCGTTCTTCGTTCATTATAATATTTTTTTGATGTCTCTCAAAATTTATCACAGTAGAACTGTGGGCTTTCTACTAGTTAATATAAAAATTTTGCTGAATTAATGAATATAATATGATTTTTGGCAAATTACTTAATCTAATTATTATCGGAATTTAATGTATACCTTTACAAGCACTTCCTGAATATAGTTTTATACTTTTCAGGATTCATAGTCTTGCTTCAATAAAGGATGTGCCGACAAACCTCGGCAATTATTAGGACCATAGTAAGAACTATACAGCAGCCTTATTGCAGGAGACAATTTCCTTTAAAAGCAGTGATATTCAACCGTTTTGGTGAGCATTTTATAACTATTGCAAACTACCTATAATATAAAGATGCACTAATATAAAATGGTGAAAAAAACTTGTATCAAAATAAATAAATTATATTAAATTTGATGTATAAAAAATGACATTTTATTTCACATTTCCAAGACACCCACAAGTATTGTGCAACACCTCTTGAGAGGAAAAAGACCACGTGACCTCCCAAGGAATATTGCGATGAGACTGTTTAACGTATTGTTTTTAAGTATATGTGAAAATACTCATTTTTACCCTTTACCTAGTGAGCTGATTGGGCCAATCCAGCATGCTATGCTAAGACTGCCGATTTAACCATTGCGATGTAGGCTTATTTTCGTTTGCATGCAATTTCTTTTTTTGATAAAAGGTAGTGTAATAATTTATTCTGAATGACTCTCAGTGCTTCCTTTTCCTTATAGATGTCTCTGCTAATTTCTTTTTTTACGGAATTAATTGTCATATTTTTTATGCTAATCTGCTGAAAATCATTGACTGAGTTTGGGAGAAGATTAGGATTAAGAGGCATCAGTTTAGTATTTCCATAGTAGAATCACTGGGCCAGAAATGGATGTATGAAAACTCTAGCGGAGCTGATTCAGTAAATCTGGTGAAAAGTGTAATGGCAATGATGGAACTTGCAGGAAAAATTTAAGAAAAACACCAGAAAGAAAGGAAAAAATTGTTGTGTTTGTAGCAGATTAGGTGATGGGAAAAGAAGGTCAAGAACAGTGCAACAAGAGACTGCATGCTGATTGCATAAAAAATCCGAAGTCCTATATGAGATTTAATTTTGGTAGATTGCAATTGTTTATTTTTTGTTTATAATGTTAACAGGTATTCAAATTTATCTATAAAAATGTTTGGCCTACCACCAGGGCCTATTTTAAGGGAACTTTAGAGCTGCACAAATCAATTTTTTGGGCTCATTGGACTATTGGAGGGGACCATTCTTTAATTTAAACTTTGGGAAAACTGTAATATTAAAAACATATGCCATCATGGTGAAACATTATATAAAAAGGGCCTTGTATATGTGAGGCTCTTGTTTGTGCAGGGCCTGTGGCACGTTCCCTGGTGTCCCCATACATTAAGATAAAACATGCCAAAAACCACATTTAAAATCTCAGTAATTTTATTCAGAACTCAAAGAAAATAATATTTTTAAAATCACAGAATTCACTGTTTAACAAAAAAAACTTAAAATTACTGTTAACTTTTACAAAAGTAACTAAACAAATATTCTTACAAAATTAACAATCTTAAATATAAATCAGCACAATAAATCACACTAAAGGACAAATTAGTTGTAATAAAAAAACAAGGTAAATATTACATTAATAATATTTGCGAGAAAAGTCGATCAAAACTTGTAAATTTTTTCTGTGGTGCATAATCTTTGTTTTCTGGTGTCCCTGACTCAGTAAATATTTTAAAGTACTCTTGGCACTAACTCTCTTTGTTTGAAACATTTTCATGATGCCTTCATTTTTGCTTATTGAGCCACAATAAAATTGTTTTCTTTGGATCCAAATCCATGACATTTGGAATATTAAAATGCACATATAAATATTTAGTTTTGGAGCTTAAAATTCATAGAGAATCTTAATGATGTTTTCAACTGAGAAACAATTTAACTAAATAGGCCATTAGCATGGTTTAGGTTCAGATATTGAGATACCTAACCCACAACAAAGAGTATAATTTATTTATGGCAGTCATGTATTACTTGAAGAAAAGAACTAGCAATTGCATAAAATTGATTATACAGCTGCACATTTGACTTTTAGAATTGCACAAAATTGTTAGAGCTGCATGTTAAAATAGGCCCTGCCTACCATATATACTCGTATATAGGTCAAGTTTTCAAGACTAAATTTTTATCAAAAAAGTAGAGGGTTGACTTATGCATGATTAATACCGTAATCATATTTATTTAATGTGACATTATCGGTCTGGTGGTTTTTTAAATTATATGCCGTAAATATCAATGTTTACAAAAGAACAAGCTATTTTAGAGAGTTAAAACAATTTGAATTACCTACTTCAGAGAAAACATTTGTACTTGCATAAATCTTAAAATCCATAAAAATCTGCATTATCAGATCTATCAGATTCAAATAAGCTCTTCCCAATCTTTTTCTTGAATGTAATCATTATATGAATCAGCGAGATGTTTTTCATTAGTAGCAACCTCTTCATCAGACATATCATCCCACAAAACACTATCTTCTCTCCCGTCTAGTTGATTGGATATAGGTATGTACCACTTTTCCTTAACCACCGTTTCCATTTTGATTTCATCCCAAGCTTGTACAACCCATTCGGGCAATGTTGCCAGTGTTGAAGTCTGTATGGAACCTCCTTTGGTGATTATTTATTTCTCCTTCTCTCATCCAATCATTCCATTTTCTTCTCATAATATCTTTTAATGGTTTATTAATGGAGACATCCAATGGCTGTAAAAGGCTAGTTAGGCTGCTAGGAATTACTGCAATATCTGTGATTTGCAGCCTAACTTCTTTTTATGTTAATTTTGATAACAAATTTGTGAAATGCCATGATCTTGTCAAGTTCTGCCAGTAGGCGCTGTGATATTTTTTCTTCTGTCACAGTACAAAATTTTGTCCCTTCATGAATCTTGTACACCAACCCGAGCTTGCTTTGAAATCTGTAGTACTGAAATTCTTTGCTTTTTCTAAGGCAAAGATTTGAATGGATCTATGGGAAACAGCGGTTCCATTTGGTGATTTTCAAGAACATATTTTTCCATTTCCTTTTCTAGCTCTGGCCATTTGCTAGGCATTCCTCTGTTTGCACATTTATTTTTAGGGCTCCATATTCCTAACTTTTTTTTCTGATACGTTAAACTCTCTCCCTGTAAAACAATTGTTAGTTTTCCCTGTAAATTTGATAACTTTGAGTTTAAACTTAGCTGTCAAACTGCATCTTTAGGAATAGACACTTTCAAAACTATGGATTTGCAATAGTATTTCTTAACTACTATGTGAAAGTAAAGAACATGGATTAATAGAAGTTAATTTAAATGTTGAAACACTGCTTGGCAACACTAAGAAATCGGAATTGAAATTGTGCTGTTGTTCAGGAAAATAACTACATAAGAACATGACGTCACATGTTAAATGAACCAAGCTGTTAAAAGGGCCTCAGATGGCAATTCTAAGCTCTACAAACATAAGTGTAGTAAACTATACAAAAAGTAAAGGCAAAGATTATTGTAAAGATAAATTTACCTATATCAGGATATATATATATATTTATTTATTTATTGTTCATGATCTGCAAACGAATGAACATAAACGCAGTAAAATGCAGATATGCAAAAGGAGAAAAAAATAATAAAGGGACCTTAGGGTAGGTCTTAGTCCTGGGATTCATTTTATTACAGGGTTATCGGCTATTATAAACACAGTATCGAAATTTATAGACACATTATCGATAGTTATAAACACAGTATCGGAAGTTATAAACACATTATTGATAGTTATAAACAAAGTATCAGTAGCTAAAAACAAACTATCAGTAGTTATAAACACATTATCGTGAATTATAGACAGAGTATCGATAATTATAAACAAAACCTGGCCATAACGCTAAAATTTAGGGAATATGTAAAAAATTGTTTTAGTGGTTTGGATACAAAAATAATGAAGTCAACTCAAAAATCAAGACAAAATATTGATTCTCTTGAGAAGACAAATATGGAAAACACAAATGCTAATGAAAATGAAAATATTTTTTCAGCCACTCTTTCTCGCTTACTAATTTTTGTGTTGTTACCGATAAATGAACTCAACTCCTTTTTGGTACATAAAAATTCATAAAGGAAAATTAAATAGAATAAATTACTGATTTCCATTAATTTTGTGTTTATATTTAATGATGCAATGTACAATTCTATGATTAAAGGCGGCACGAGAAATGATGCGTAGGTACATAATAATGAATACATTGTATAATATGTACAATGAAAAAGAATTCATATCTGTAGAGAATTATACATAGTAGGTACATACATATTTAGTCAGTACACAATCAAGTAATTGTAAATATAATTAGGTAACATTCATTTTCCTTTAAAATGTTTGTTAAATACATACAATTAATTAACTTTTGTAGTATACATATAAGATATGATACATACATACTGCAATGAACAAAAAGGAGAATTGAAAAGGGAAAAATATAATGTATATATGTAATTATTTAAAATGAAAGACCTTGAAAAGGCAAATCGCAATATCTCAACATGTTGCCATAAAAAGCCTCAAAATATATTGTACTATCATTATTCATCCTGTCAATGCATCTTGCGACATATTCTTGGAGCTGTAATGACGTTTCAGGAGTAGGACGAATAGCATGGTATCTACTTTTAAGCACACTAAAAACCTCTTCAATTGGGTTCAATTGCGGACTGTAAGGGGGAAGAAATTTGTGGCAAACATTATTTGCGGCAAGCCAAGTAATCACTTCAGAGCTGTGGTGAAACTTCACATTGTCCATAATAACGATATCACCCTCCTTAAAAACATTCTTTGATTTGCAGTCTTGAAGAAAGTCAACGAAATATTCTGTGTTATAAGCACCCACTTTTATTTTATAATTCTTAATTCCGTTTATAGCGAGCACAGCTATCAAACTTTTGTTTCTCCCACAGTTCATAGGAACCTTTTTGATAGCATCTATATTTTTAGGAGAATATCCGTAATTGTTGGTACTATGTAGATTAAAACCAGTTTCATCTAGAAATAACATTCTTCCTGATGGAATCCTCATGATTTCACGAGAATATATTTTCCTTTTTGATAAAACTTCAGGTGTTGTGGATTTTGAAACTCTTCTTTTCAATCTTTTTCTTGTAATGCCAATATTTTTTAGATTTGTCGATATAGTAGACTGTGTGCAGATGAAGTCATATTCTCTCAACTTTTCTTGAATACCTTTTTGTGTCATTGAGCAGTCGGCTTGAATAATTTCACATATTTTGTCAGATAATCTAGAAACTTGTTGCGGTTTTGGTCCAGGCTTCTTCCGTGTTAAATCAACTTCTTCCATATTTTCCTCAGCTTCGTGTATTTTCCTCATTAGTTTGTACACAACAGACACAGATACGCCCAAGTTTTTTGCTATTTTAACCGCTGACTCATCTTGTTCTCTCATATTTTTAAATACTTCAATTTTTTCGTCGGTTATTGAGGTTCTTTTCTTTCTTGTTCTAGCAACTGAATCATTTAGTTCACTCTGTATTCCATTTTCATTTACTACTTCCTGAAAGTTTTCTTCCATTATAGGGTAGGGTTAGTATTGTTTATAATTATCAATACTCTGTCTATAATTCACGATAATGTGTTTATAACTACTGATAGTTTGTTTATAACTACTGATACTTTGTATATAACTACCAATAATGTGTTTATAACTACCAATACTTTGTTTATAACTAACAATAATGTGTCTATAACTTCCGATAATGTGTTTATAATAGCCGATAACCCTGTATATCTCTTTTGGTGGCGAAAGAGTCTCACGGTGGAGGCCTATATTTGAGATCCTCTCTCGAGTGTTTGTTTACCCTCCCCTCCCCCAATCCATAAGAACTTCGGCCTTGGGAGAGGAGGAGGAAAAGAAAGATGTCTGGTTTTTCGTCTCCTCTTATTATTTCGATTCCATGACAAAAACGACATGTGAGCGACCTCAGAACTTAGCAGGATACGGGTGTTTAGCAGGCTTACCCAGAAATTTGCTGGCACACCGATGTGCCGTATGGCATTTAAAGGTTAAACAAAATACCAATAGAAAAAATTTCTGGATTAAAAATAGGTTAGGTACTAATTGATCAACCAGCCTGACATTTCTAGCTAAGTATACAGCTCTAGGCTCGGCAGTAAAAGGACTATTGATAATATGGTTATTGCATGTAGTTACATATACTACACCAAGGTTAACTAAAATTTTTACTAAAAGAGCTGGCATGAGGCTTATATATCTCTGTGTGGGCCTCATACGACCCTACAAATGACTGATAAATTTCAAAGAGCTAGTTTTGAGAATTTTTTGCTTGTGTAATGTATGCCTAAAGTAAAAGTATATTGCATCCACTGTACTCAAAAAATATCAATTAGATTTCATGAATGATATCTAATGATACCTCCTGCTGGCAAATATACATGTCTAAGAAGTTCAGGTAAGTGAGACCAGATAAAATCACTGCACAGGCTGGATATTGCCCATGGGCCACGGTACTGCACACATTATAAGATAATTATAAAAGATCTGCATGTCAGAAAAAATAAATAAACCTATATATATATACACAAAACACCAATTTTGTTGGTTTGTTGGAATCGCTGATCAGTTGGCAAATTATGATAATGTGAATAATTTGAGAATGGGAAGTATGGTTTTGATGATTTTATCACATTAGACTGGGATCTACTACTTGCATCTTTTAAACATGTCTATTATAAGATCATGGGTTTATTCGATTCCAGGGGCATTTATGATTTATGGAAAAATTGCATATCTCATGAATTATTGTTAGTATAATGTTCAAATAAAAAGCATTTTATAGTAAAAATAATGACAAATTGCATGGTTCTGTTTTTAGTTGAAAGAAACACGTCAAAAAAATATACAAAATGTACATCCATGAGCGATCACATTCTGTGTGCCTGTACGGGCACATTCGGTGCTTAAAGGTTAAGCAGCTAGCCCTCTTGGTGCTCTTAGCAAAGAGGAGGCTAATGCCACCACCAGGTTTCTCTCCTCCCTTCTGCGTCCAATGTGGAAGGCAACAGAAAATCATCAAACCATGGATGTTTATATTCCCTAGTCATCAAAACAATCTATACTCGAGCCGTTTAAAGAAGTCCGATGACAGCTAGAAGGGTCGAGGGAGGAGGAGGGGGCGTTGTTGCCTGATCATAGAGTGACCACGTGAAGACAAAGGAACGAACGCACGGAAACTCAGATAGAGACTGGAAAATGAGAGGCGACCCGACAACACTGGACGGGTTTGCAAGGGAAGGGGTTACTGTACAGCCACTGTCATTGGTTGATGCTCATGGTAGCACTTCCCTCACCCCCTCATTCACGGAGCTGTCATCGGACTTCTTTCGCCGACTCGACTGTAAGGATTGGTATGACTGTCATAAGGCAGAACACTAGTGATGATGATGATGCTTGAAAGAACAAAATATATTTTTGTTAAATGAGAATTCTAATCTGTGTAGAATTAAGATAAATATTTTTATAGAATCAGAATAAACCTTGATTTTTTCAGATTTTTAGCAAACAGAAATGTAAGATACCATGAAAATGCCCATTGTCGCCACATTTGAGAATCCAATGCCTTTAAATGGAGAATACTTGAAGATTATGTATGCTTACTTTGTGTATGTGTTATCCATTTGTCATTTGTTCTTTTAAGTACATAACTATCATTAATTACTTTTTTACGCACCACATCACACCTATCTATGCTTACTTTGTGTATTTTCTGTTCACCGTTTTTTTAATGTCATTCTGCATCTAAGATTTTATATATATAGTGTCACCCTGAGAGAGATAGCTACGTGTTTGAGGGGAGAGTGAGGGAGAATTGGAAGGAGGCAAGAAGGAGAATGGGAGGGAGGAAGGGAGAATGGGAAGTTCATATGTTTGATGTAATACTTTTTTATGTATACCCATCATTTTTGATGGGCACTTATTCTAGTATACAGTATTTACTCACTGATAAGCTGACCCTTTTTGACATTTGCCTCCAATCAAATGTCTCTCAAAGGTTATATTTGGATGTCATTCAAATATCAATGTTAAAGTAGTGTGATTAAAATTTCAGCTGTAAATAAGAATGAAACTGACTTAAGATGGGATACAATGATTTTTTACAAAAAATGTGATATAGCATCCAATATAGTCTAACATTAATTTAAAATTTGATGCTTTGTGCATGAACCCATATTTCCACTAAAAAGACCATGTCAAAGGAGCCAGTTTCCACCCAGAATGGTGGTCCTTGGTTGGCCATATCATTTATGCATTTAAAAAGTGCTGAATTCTAAACTTGCTCAACAGCATGGAAGAAAATGTGATATGGGAAGAAGGCAGTGGCAAAGAAACTTGATTGAAGATAAGTGTGATGATACAGCTTGTCGATTCCTAATTCTTTTGTTATTCAAGGCATTCACAGCCCAGTTGATTGAATTCAGTTCTCATGGTATACTAGCAATAAAAAAAGATTTACTGCATTATTATTATTATTATTACATTTTGCAGCTATAATAGTGTAAAAAACCATTATTTACTGAATAAAATTATTTGTAAAACTTACTACACTTCAAAAAAATGAGAAGTAAAACTACGATAATAATAAATAGCTTTAGATTTAGCACATTAACATGAAAAACAATTTTGCATAATTAAAACAACAATGTGAAAAATGGATTAATAGACATTTATATTTTCTTAAAAAACTAAGAGTTATAATCAAAATGTTTAAAATATTTTTAGCATACATTAAAAAAATATCTATTTATATCATACAAGCTGAAGTAACGCTTTTTGCTGTGTGCAATTTGTTCTCGCAGAGTCCGTTAGAGTGTGTTGATGTGCAGTACAAGTAGTGCTCCCTAGCATAAAAATTAATAATAAGGAGGGCATTAAAGGCTCACTTTTCTTGGTGAATACAACTTAGAATATCAATTTTTATCTTTTAACTTTAATTGTTGGAGAAGAATTTCTGGACAAGTAAAGAGATATGTTCACACAGAATGATCAGACTGGGTGAAACTTCAGAAAGTTCATAATGCAATACAATAATTCTAATGCATTTGCGTCACTTGGTGCAAATGTTATTGTATTCCTGGTCAGGAGAAATTTATTGCCAAACATCAGCTGCTATACAAATAAATGATCTAATCCGGTTCCATCCCCTCAATTTGCACGACTTTATGTTTATGATGCAGATGAGTCTTATCAATATTAGAATGAACGATCCAAGGAATCAGGACTGTATGTGAATTATAAGGGAAACAAGTTGTAGCATTCTTACCAATCGCTCATCTTGTGCAGCAAGTTACAGAAAATTGTGTGATGCATTTCTTGAAGGTCAATCTTGGATAATGAACCAAGGTGGAGAAATTCAGAAGTTGAAACTTCTATTCACGAAAAATACAAGCAATGATCAGCAAAGATATAATGCCCCAACAAATTCTGAAGAAGTGGCGATGATGTATGTTGCAGATTGAGATGGAAATTTTACAGGAAATATTGATTTTTCAGTTTTCTCAAATAATACAATAAAAATACTTTTTAAATTCTAATAATGGCAGGTTCCAAGCAAAGACCAACTGTCACAAATAATGTATACAGAGAAGTTTTGTAAATTAAATAATAACGCAGAAAATTATATAGGCCTCCGGTATCTTCACAATACAGAAAAATTGTAAATCTAATTGTATTTGATTTTAGATTAAAGAGGGGAAAAATGCCAAAACTGAAATCCAAGGTCCCAAGTATCGAGTACAAAATTTCACCAATAGTCCCTCGAAGTAAGCAAGATGTTTCTACCATGCTAAGCTCTAATTACACATTTATTGCAGTGTCAAATAGGCTGGTGTTTCTCAACCAGTGGGATGTGAAGGAAAAGTACTTCAATATTTAAGGCCCTTAAAAATTTCCATTAATGATTAATATAATACTGAAATGCAGTTGACTTAAAAATCCACTTCTTGGAGAAGTGGGGGTTTTATTTTATCATGGTGGGACCAAAGTATTTTGACAAAATGACTTGTGGGATGCAAGATGCAGAAGGTTGAAAACCACTGGAATAGGCATTGACATGGGTGGGCAGCACTCATTCCTATGCAGTATCGTTTTAGAAAAAGTTCCTATTGCTTCAATAAATCAAACGTTAAATAATAGTATTAAAAATAATATTATTAGATCTAAATGGTACATATGAAGTAACTAACACATTTATCTGAATTTAAGATGACCTCCCCCCCTCCCGTCATAGACTAGAAAGACATAGACATAGAAAGATTTTATTACCTAATTATGTATGATTCTAGTTACTAGCAACAATTTTTATTGGGTCTCATAATTTTCGTGAATATCATAGGTCTTTATATTATATCAGTCATCATCACCCTCTATACTCTCATCACCTCTGTCCTGACTCTCCCTATCTTTATCACTCTGAACTTTGTCTATAGACTCTCGCAAAACATCATCTTCACTTCCATCCATGGCATTGGATAAGCAGCGCTTCTTAAATGTATTCACTATTACTTCTGGATTTATCTGTAGCTATGATGCCTTGATCCATTGACAGAGAATTGCAACAGTAGATTTATATAAGGTAAACCCTTTAAATTATCTTTAAAAAGCTTGTTGACAGCAGCATTGAGAACTCAAAGCTGGAATGTCATTCCTCCAGGTATTATTACAAGGTCAGCATTTATTGCATTAACTGAATCTTTAACTTCAGGAGTTAAGTATCCTTTGAATGCATCTATTACAAGCATCCCTCTTTTTCTTAATTGTGCTCCTGATCTTCTATTTGAGACAACAAGCAATAAATCTCTCACAAGTTCTTTTGACATCCATCCAATTTCATAACATCTAACTATTATTCCAATAAGCATTTGTTCCTTGGGCATTGTTTTTCATTTTAGCATTACATATGGTGGTAATTTTATCCATTCATTTAACAGCTAACATTACTGTAACTCACATTTTTTCTTTACCTGGCATTAGTATCACAGATTTTGCACCTTTTTCATTGACAGGTTATTAAAAGGCATATAAAAGAAAACTGGAGTTTCATCAGCGTTGTCTATTTGGCTAAAAAAGGTAATTGTTGACTTTTCCAATTTTATGTTTTTGATAGGCAAGAAGTTCTTCACTGCAGGCAATTTTTGACCCAATGAAGTTCTTTGGTATAAAGGAAAACCATTTAGTGGCGTCATTTACATGCATTAACCATAACTGGCCTTAAATTTCTGTTGTAGGATTTTCAGTCCACAAGCAAATTCTTATGCTTTGAGTTTAATTGTTTCACATGAAACTGGCATTGCACACTTTCTCTGAGTATGCGCAAACTTGTTTTTCTACACCATAAAAGTGGCCACGTTTTTGACCACGGAATGATTTCTGACTAGATTTAGCACTTTAAAGTTCCTGTTTTAAGTGTTTCCATCTATGCACATTTGCTTCAGTGACGTTGAATTTTTTACTGGCTTCACAATTATTATTTTTTCTTCATACTTTGTCACTATCAGTTTAAAATCTGCATCATAACTAAACCAATTTCCTTTTGGTATCTTTCCCTTTGCTTTTGTACCTACCTCTTATCTCTACATGATCAGCCATTTTAAAGTTGAGGCTGACATATTTAATATGAATATAAGACAAAATCACACTTAAAGAATTTTTGGCTTAAAACTGTTGGATGGGAGAATCCCAGTGAATTATGTTGTCCTTTGTTTTGATGTGCTATTAGCCAATAGATAAGGGAAGTTTAGTTCACTTTTGGGATTCATTTACAAAATAATTGTTCGTTAAAAGTAAGCTTTCGAAAATAAAATTCGATAGTCCTCTAGATAGTTAAAGAACATAATCATTTGTATGCATTCGGTGTGTTTTGAACACATACATTCAGTATAGGCATACTTCATTCATTCATTGAAATGCTTGTTGAAAATTTTGATTGAGAAAATAAAACAATTTTAAAAATGTATTTTTAAAATTTAATACTGTATTAATTGAAATATGGATTGTAAGTTTGTAATGAAAAATTTAAGTTGATAAAATTATTTTATCATGTTTCATTTTCACTGCTGGCTTCCTCCTGGGATTTGTACACTCTTGTGAGGCAAAAAGGATAGGAAGAATGAATTTTCAAAAAATCATTTTACTGATTTTAAAATTAAAATTTATTAAATAAAAAGTAAAATTAAATAAGAGCAAATACATTTTCACATATTTAATAAATTTATTATATGTTATATCTTTCAAACAATTTAGAAAATACAATGCCTTATTGCATTCTTTACATCAATATCTCATTTCTTTCAATTTTCATGGCCTCAGTTGAGTGTTTTTACACACATGGCATGGTCTTTGTACTTTTCTTTTCAGTCCGTGGGATAATTTTGCAAAAGTGTCTGGTACTTATTCTATCAGGATGTGTCATTACACTGCACACTTGCCCAACTGATAGATTTTTGTTTCAACATAATACCGTACTTTTCAAGCAATTTATGCACAACTGCTGGAGCAGTCTTTTAGTGGAGGTTTTTTCCCGGTTTTTACCAAAAACAGATTATAAGAATTCAACATCACTATGTCATTAAGGCAAAAAAAAACAATTTTCTATGCCATTTCATACATTTTTCACACACTCCATAATAACCAAAAGTGTAACTGAGACTAAAAGAAACCTTTTACCTTTCTCTTTTTCTAATAATATTACTGAATTATCCATTTCTAGTAATGCTATTAGTGGAAGTTATTTGTCATGAGTGTCTCATAACTGGGAGAAGTACCCCACCCGAAGAAAGTATGTTCACAGCACCATACCGAGCAAATGTAAAAGACAGTCATAGCACTAAAAGGGTTAAATAAAACATTGATTAAACAAGTAACCCTACTTTGTCCTTGAATTTAAGACAACCCTTGATTTTTGAAAGCTGAAATTTGTAAAAAATACTCATCTTGGATTTGGGTAAATACAGCAATACAAAATTTTAATTGATATGCTTATATTAGTCAAAAGTACTGTGGTACTCAACCTGTACATTATTTCACAGAGATTATCAAATTACAAATAGTATACTTATATGACGATATAAAGTTTCATTTCAGATAATTTAGTATATGAATATATATAGTGGTACTCTATTTTTCTGTCAACATGACCCTTTTTTCCAAAAGAGTCACCAAAAATTGATCTGTATCTTAGTGAATAAAGGTAAACAGGAATCCCAGTCATAAAGACCATTTGAGATTAGATTAGGAAAAATGAGTGTGGGTGCTGACTAGAGAAATAGTAGCCTTTGCTCCTGCAAAATTACTCTTTTAACCCAAAAGATTCAAGTGTGTTTTTTGAGGAGACACAATGTGTCAAAGAAGCTGACAATAAATTTCCATCAGTAGGATGAAAATAGAACAACTTTCCAGTCGAGATTAACATTCTTTCAGTAATCTCAGTATTTTTGTGACAAAATGATCAAGGTAACAAGTTTGCAACCAAGGCACACATTAATTTTCTTAAGCTCATTTTGGCATTGACATAGGAGTGATAATAATAACCTAAACACTTTGCTTATGGCAGTAGTTGACCACCTTTTTCTCAATAAGAGCCGCTTTTTCACATTATGTATAACACGCAACATAAGAAGAGCCACAGTCATTGGCGGATCCACACACTGATTATTCCCCACTTAGTCTTCTATTGTTTTTCTTTTTGTGATTATCTCTACAAAATAAGTGTTTCTTCTAATAATATGTTTGTTTATTCTATTTTGCTGCAATTGCCATTAAAGTAATTCACGACGAATGCTAAATATGTCACAAACCAAGAAGTCAAGGCCAAGAATAATACATGCTGGTTTCCCAGCGTTGAGATCAACAGTCTATGGCTGAAGTATGGTCATCTAGAAAATAACCCATTTATCCAATTGTCTTTGCTCAAACCGAGTTTGACAATAATCATCTCCCTAACAACACTCTAATAAAATGTGATTTAAAATGCCAAAAATGCTATCATTTACTATAAATTCAAGAAAATTCAATTATCAAAATTCTGTTATAAGAATTAGAATCTACTTTCTTTTCCCCTTATAACAGTACAGACTCCACTTTGATATCACAATTCTTAGATATTTAAAGAGTATGTAAATCAAATAGGGAAAGGATGATCATGGAATCGAACTAAGGACTTCAGTCTTTGCCAAATAAAACATAGTCCTCAGATTGGCACTGGTAGCATGAGCCTCATGTCAAGTTTGATGAAAAATCGGTCCAGTGATGCAAAAATTGTTAGTGGGCGATGGACACAAACAGGCATGATCATTTCCTTTTGAAACCAGCGTCAAAAGGAAAATGATTGGAATCATCCTGTTTTCCTTTGGATATTTCACAGAGAATTCGTAGGAATCCTTCCCATCTTTGGGAAAATTCTGGATCTGCTCCCTGGCCACAGTGTGTGTGTGAATGGAACAGTATGTATGTTCATGTTTGCAGAATAGGCTGTGGTTTTTTATTTTCAAGCAGGACAATAGGTTTCTTAGTTTGCTTTTAACAAAATTTATACTTGAAAAAACTTGCTCAGAGAAGTAAGTAGACCCAAAGACGGAAAGAATGTTGAAGGCATAGTTTTTCATGTTAATGTAGGTGCCTGATAAAGTGTTCCAAACTCTAAGTATGATTTCATTTTGTTTTTTAAGATAAAGCATTTTTGTCCATCTTTTCTGAAGTGTTAGTTTGCATTTCTGTCTTTCTAGATTTTCTAGTTTGATCAAGTTTCTGAACTTAGAAATCCAGATATCCTTGTCCTGTAAATCAGGCAATTCAAGTTCCATTTCTGTTCAGTTCACTATTGTAAATGCTGAAAAGTAGAATGTAGAGATTTCAGCTTCAAGTGGTTTCAACACAAATGTGAAAGTTACCTTTTCCTCTCTGAAATTGAACTGCAATGAGTTCTTGCATTTCAATTATCACATTTTTAAGAATCTCTACTTAAATGAAATTTCTGTAGCCACTGAGGATTTGTAAGTTCTTCATATCCACAGACCTTTTCCCACTTAAACAACTTCACTTCTTCCAAACAAACCGAAAAATGCCCAAGCACTCTATTTCTCGAAAGCCACTGTACTTTTATTGTGCATAAGAAGGTCCAACTATTGACAGTTGACCATATCAAAAAGTTTGCGGAACTGCCTGTGTTTCAAGCCTTTTTTTGGCCATTATTAGCCTAATTTCCAAAAAATGGAAAGTAGTCTTATGAGCAGAGCCGTCTGAAGGGGGAGGCTGGGTGGGCAGTCACCCAGGGCCCCACGTCTATAAAGAGCTATAGTAGAAATTGTATTCGAGAAATTGTCTCGAGAAGAGGAGATAGGTGCTCGTTTACTCGTATACTGTTTATATATACTCATATACTTTTCTCATTAATTTCCAATTACTAAATATAGAAAAATAAATATGTAATATATAATTTCCATTTCCTAGATACCTAGATACTTACCTTTTAAAGTCGGAACCCTCACCAAAACTGCCAAAACAACACTTTCCGCCAAATCTCCAAATTCAAGTACACATGTTTATCTTCAGATGGCACGTCTATTGCCATGTGAATTCTCATTGGATATCTGTGTATGTGAAGCGTAAAGAGATGAAATGTTATCAAGGATCATACTAGAAGATCATGGCATCCATGACATTTTGAAGTTATTACATAAACATAGATTGATGGAAGTATACCCAAACACAGAAATACTTTGTAGGATAATTCTTACAATGACAGTGACAGTCGCATCTGCTGAAAGATCGTTTTCAAATTAAAATTAATAAAAAATTACTAACTGTCAACAATTTCACAGGAGAGACTGAAAGGATTATCTATTTTGTCAATTGAACATGAGGAAGTTGATAAGATTGAAAAATCAATAATTATCAACAGATGTGCCATATTAAAGCTAGAAAAATAAAAATCTTAAATTGTAATGTACTGATTATTGTTCTTTTAATCTGTGCAAACAATTAATGGTTTTAAAAATATATTTCACCTACTGTATTTTAAGAGAAAAACTAACAAACTTGAAAACAATAATAAAATTGTAATTAAATGAGAAATTTGATTTGTATAAATAGGGGGCCCCGCGGCAACCCTCTCGCACGGGGCCTCGTGGGCTCTGCTTATGAGAACACCCGGATGTCTGTGTGTGTCCCCCTAACATCTTATTCATGAATTAACCGATTTCAACTAAATTTAGTACATAGAATATGCACATAAATTAATAACAAATAGACATTTCAACCGAATCGACACAGCAGGGGTGCCACAATTGCAAAGTTAAACTTTTCGGTAATTATGAATTTGTAAGGAATTAGCCCAACTGATTTCAATGAAATTTTGTATGAAGTAGGCATGCAACATAAAATAACAAAATCAGGATGTTTAGTATCGATATAGAAAGCAGGGCTGCCACAATACAAGGCATAAAAAAAATATTTTCACATATTTGTGTTGAACTGTCCGCATTAATTTTAACCAAATTTAATACTTATAATATACACTTATATACAAAACCATATTAGCACATTTAAACCGAATCAGCCTAACAGGAATGCCACAATTACAAATTAAACTCTTTCAGTAATTAATGATTTGGAAGGATTTGTATGAATAGATTTAAATTAAATTGTGTATATAAGATTTGTATAGCATATCATAATGAAATCAAGATGTTTTAAGCGGAACTAAGGAGCAAGGCTACCACAGTAAAAAGTTAAATAATATTTCTTTTACACGTATTTCTATAGAACTGAACTAATGGATTTTAACCAAATACAGTATATTTAATCTTCATATAAATAAATAACCAATATATTATACAATACACTAAACAGGGCTACCACAATACCAAGGTTAGAATATTTTGTAACTAAGAATTTGATAAGTATTGGCTGAACGGATTTCAAAGAAATTTTGGGTAGGGTGAGTATAGAATGAGAAAATGAGATGAATATGTTTAGAACAGATCAAAAAAGCAGGGCTACCACAATATGAGGACAAATTATTTTCTGATTTCTAAACTAATACATTAGTATTCATATTTACCTACCATCAAATTTGCATGGCAAGTCAGGAATAATACAAGAAATCATTTACAACAATGCATAATATATTAAGACAAAGCAGTTTACAAAGTCGTACAGAAGTTACATAGAGGAAGAATACATAATTATCACGTAGTTAGTTTGCAACTTTAATTAGTATGCAAAATATAACTTAATACTCAGGAGAATGGATTTTTATCACACATAAATTCATTCAAGTCATAATATGCTTTTTGTAACGGTTGATTTAATTTTATTTTTAAACTTAATAATATCCGCAATTCCACTGATCTTAGGAGGTAGTTTATTGTATATTTTAAGTCCTGCATATAGTGTACTTCTTTCAAAGGAGGTTGTCTTATGCTCTATTAAGTTAAATTGACTATTCTGCCTTGTATTATGCAGATGATTGAATTTGTAGTTGTTGTAGATTTTTGGGTTTTGTTTGACAAATAATAATACCACCAAAATGTAAAGAGAAGCCACAGTCAATATTTTTTAAGAGATAAAATATGGCTTGGTATGTGAGTAGGTGTGCATGATGTGTGACTGTTGGGTCTCTGGAGAGAAGTAATGTCCTGTAAACCTATGCATGTGTCTAGATTGTGTATGTGAGTAGTCTTTTTAATTTGTATGGTAATTTGAGTCCCTCTTTTTCAACATGTTAATATAAGTTTTAATTTGATATCTAATTAATAAAGATAATATTTTTAATTCAGTAGCAATCTTTGATTCCAAAACCATGCCTTAATGCTTGGGTGGTGAGAAAATTTATTATTTTTTTAAATTTTTGTTTCCAGCTTAAAAACTCTGCACTCCCCCCCCCCCCCCCCCGGGTTATATGTGCCTCCAGTTAAATATCGCTGTCCTTTGAGTATCATCTCTTTTGTTTCACTTTATTTAAATCGAAGTACACAAAATATAACTGATTTCATCCTAATTCTCTTATAAGATGGAGTGTACAATGGCTTAACCTTTAAACACCATGCAGTAGAACATATGTACCACAGGTGACACAGTGATATTCTGCACTCTTGTATAAACTGAGTTGCTCCGACCTTTGTCCAGTGCTCCCTGGCTAATGTTAGGATGTCTTTCCTTTGAATACTTTGCAATCAGGCAAAATGGGGATCCAAAAAATAAGTTCCTGAAATCGAACCTGGGACTTTCAATCTTCGCAACAAAAACTATCATCGGGACCTCTGCCCAAATAGCAAGAGATTTCTGCCAAGTGTCATGAGAATCAGTCTATTGGTTCAAAAGTTAATAGTGGGGACAGACAGACACAACAAAGAAACTATAAGCCTATTTCCATTCTGGAAAATAAGCTAAAATATCTTTCAGCAAAAATTATTATGTGACACAATTTATCAATATTTATCCTTTAAAATGTTCTTTATTTGAACGTTTTCTGATTAATAGTTTAGGAGATATGATTATTTTTATGAATATATTTAATTCTCATAAGAATGTGGTATTTAAATCCATTATTTAACACCCTTTCTGATCGGATCGATTTAAAAAATGGCTCACAAGGTCATCAGCACTTGAGGCATAGATGCAATAAAGCATGTATACATTTTTTTCATTTCATTTCATTGGCATAAGTATAAAATCATAAGATAAATGTTCGAGTAGAGAAATACTAATTTATTTTTAAATCTTTTAATGTATGATACATTTCAAAACATTCTCTGGAGCATATTGCAGGATTGTTTCGACATGTCTTAGAATAGAAGTATGTCTTTTTTCTTCCTCCTTTTACTTTTATATTACTGCAAACAATACAATCAATAATGTCATTTATAATTTCCACATCCTCTTCTAACAAGATGTTAAAATGTGTTTTTTTTTCTACATGAAGGACCAGCCACTTGCTCATCTGATGCCATGATAACCTTCGACTGTCGAAGATATTTTAAAAATAATTTTCTTCAAAAATTCTATCAGAATACTACAGATTGCAGGACCTGCTGGGGACTTGCTCAGGATGCCTAGCTAACATACAGCGATATATAGTCAACATTTGACCTCCCACAAACGAAAAAAATTGTGTTGATCATAGGTCAACACAACCGTGGGAGCAAAATAGGAATGTCGATTATATGTCGACATCTGACTGGAAAGGGTTTAAAGGTTTCTTTTTATTTTGTGATGGAGTTGTTCATTTTACAAGATGCATGAAGTTACACTGCAAAAAGTTGCAGTATTTCTTGCTTGAGAATTATTTCTACCAACAAAAATATATTTAAGAAAGAATTATCAGGTTCATTGGATGTCTTAAATTAAATTTAAAGCTGTATTTCTTCGTTAACAATAAGAAGGTTAAGAAAATCATATACTTATTTCAGCTATAAAGCTGCTGCAAATCAGTAACGGTTTTTCAATACAAACTTGTTTCATAGAACTGAGTAAAGCCATCATTAACTGATTTATGTTACAGGTTTCTATAAGAATGCATTGGCATTTATCAATATGTGTCATTAGAAAGTGACTATCCTTAAGATTGGTAAATTTTAAAAGTAATATTTCTCATTACCCACTAGTTCAATGAGAGCCAGGCTTGATAAACTATTGAATATTCCTCTGACATAACAGGACTGGACAAACTAAAATATTGTTAGTGGTTTACAATCTAAAATCTTGGTTTCAGAAAATAATTCACAGACCATTACTCCATACACGCACACCTCCATGACTAATAGTCCCATTGGGCTTCACTGATCACAAGACCCTGGTGCAAATATGGCAATGAGCCCCAGTTAGTCTGTATATGTACCAAAGTATCCAGAGTCTAAATCAGTAGAGCATTATTGACCTCATCGTATGGCTGAAAACAAATTCAAGAATAAGCACTTCTATTTAAAAAATTGTAAAAGTGCATATTTTAGGTATATTCAAAGTCATAACAAGGTTATGAAAAACCAGATGCATATTTTGGCTTTAATGATTCATTCAGTCTTCATAATTCTATCTTCTAGTAGGTTTTAGGTGCACCTAACTCAATCTTTATTTTCATGTTCTCATACCTAATTCCTTCTTTTGATGCATCTAATATACCTTTCCTCTTTTCTAACACTTTCTTTTGACTTATTTCAATAGACCATTTCCTTTAAAAATTTAGCCCACCCATTTCTTCTGTCTGTTCCTTATTAATCTAATTAAGGTCCTCTCTTCCCCTACTGTATACAAAACTTCATTTGTTTTTCATCCTGTCCAACTAATTTTCTCTAGTCTATGACATACCCACATCTCAAACATCTCTAATATGCTCACACCTTTTCCCATTGTCCATGTCTCACACCCATATAATGTTACACTCCATAACTGGTATTTCAGTGACCTCTTTTTAATATATTTTTTCATGCTGCCTGTCAGCAACTCTTGCCATCTCATAAATGCCTCCTTTGCTCTTTCTATCCTTGTCCTGATCTCTTTCATAATTCTTCCATGCTGTGACAATACTGTCTAAATAAGTAAAAAAAATCCACATGTTCCAGCCTTTTCCCATCCACTGTAACATTGACCTTTGATTCCACACTCTTGTTAAATTTCATCAAAACATTTCACATTTCCCATCCACTGTAACATTGGCTTCTGATTCTACATTATTGTTAAATCTCATCACTTTAGTTTTCTATATATTACTAATTTTTATTCTGAAAGACTTTGTCTATGCCTTTAAGGCATTGATTCTTTGTCATTTGCATATCTGGTTTCCCTAGGTTCCCTCCCACTTTTATCCCTGTTTCTAGATCTTCCCATGCTTCCATTGTCATTTCTTCTGCATAAATATCAAACAGTACTTGTGAGAAAGGGTAACCCTGTCTCATGCCTCTTTCTAGAATTTTCCAATTTGATTCTCCCTCTATTACCCTTACCTATACAGTCTGGTTCATATACAGATTTCTGATTAAACATCTCTCTCTCTTTCTCTTCAATCTACCTCTATTTTCCTCAACACTCTATCAGCTTAGGCTATAAAACTCTATCAAAAGCCTTTATGAAATCTACTAACATAAGCACACAAATACATTATGGTTATGTTTCATTCTACTAAAGCCCTCATCACCCCAATGGCATCTCTAGTGCCATGACCTTTCCAAAATCTGAACTGGTCTACACCAATATAATTATTTGCTTTTGCTCAAGCCTTCCATAAAAATCCTGGGAATAACTTTAGCTGTATGTGTAATTAAACAGATTGTTCTCTGATTTTGACATTCTTTCAATTTATACATTTTCTTCAGAGGAATTAAAATTGATTTAGTGAAGTCTTTTGGCCACTCTCCCTCTTCATATATTTTTCAACACAGTTTATAAAAGTTCTGTTTACCCTCCTTGGCTAAATCCTTTAACATTCCTATGGGGAGATCATCAATTCCTACTGCTTTCTTTGACTTTATATCTCTGAGAGCCATTTCAATCTTATAATCCAATATTCCTGTTACACTGTTACATTCTACATCTTCCTCCCTTTCTATCTCAATAGATTCTGGCTTAAAAACTTTAGTGTATAACTCCTCATTATACTCTTTCCAAGTACCCCTTGCATCCTCTGACTCAAATAACAGTGTACAGTTTTTATTTTTTAAGTTTGGCCAGCGTATGTCTCCTCTTGTTCCCCATCAACTTCTCTTTTCCATACAATAAGTCTAGTCTGTCTTGTCTCTGCAGCTCTTCCATGTCCTCACATTTTCCTTTGCACCACAACTCTCACTTTTCTAGTTTCCTTCCTAATCTTATTATTTAATTTTCTATACTTTCTCCTTCCATATTGTATTAACCTGCTTCAACCACCTCTTCTGTTACATCTTTTTAATCATCTCCTCTCTAACCCAGGGCTTCCCAATCTTCTTTGACATTATTTTCCCAATCATTTTATTTGCAGTTACTATGATACATGCTTTCGTAGTTCCCCATTTACCCTTAATCTATCTGCACTTTCTAAGGCTTTCCTTACAGCCTTCTGATAACATTTTCTCTTTCTTCCTCGAAGCACTTCTAAATCCCATTTCTGTACTCTATTCCCTTTTATTATTTTTTCAACTTCAAACAAGACCTCATGACCACTAAATTGTTGGCAGAGTCAGCATCTGCCCCTGGAAACTATGCAAGTTCAATACACTATTCCTATATATTTGTCTGGCCATGATATAATTAATCAGATACCTCTGTATGTCTCCTGGCACATATAAACATACTGTGATGCTT
This sequence comes from Tanypteryx hageni, assembly GCA_028673005.1. Taxonomy (NCBI): domain Eukaryota; kingdom Metazoa; phylum Arthropoda; class Insecta; order Odonata; family Petaluridae; genus Tanypteryx; species Tanypteryx hageni. The sequence continues at coordinate 124,846,856 of CM054116.1, read as the reverse complement.
AAACTGTGTATTTGTTACTGTCAACTTGTTCCTTTTGCAAATATCTACCATTTTGTGTCCTTTTTCATTCCTCTTTCCTTGCCCAAAATCCTCAACCTTGCTCTTTGCCTTGCCACACTACAGTAAATTTCAACACTTTGTATCACCGTCAGGAGTCATTCCTGCTGATGGTGCAAAGTAATAAAAGTATTGTAGAAATTTACCAAGTTACATTATTTTTTAATTATGGATTTCTACCAAGTAATGGCCAAAACATTTGACATTACAGTATTCCAATCCCCCATGACTGTCAAGTTCTTTTTGGCTTTTACTTCTCCCATAACTTTTTCGAGTTGATTGTGCTACTCATCCAATTCCTCCTTACTGTGCTCACTTGTTGGCATATATACTTGTATAATCACTAAGTTAACTGGTTCTACCTTGACCTCCACTAACACTGAACAGTTACTTAACTGCTGTGTGCTAATGGCTCTTTGCCCTGCTTTCTTATGTAAAACTAATGCTGCTCTTTGCTGCAGAATACAAAATTTTCCAAGCTGAAGAATAAATAATTATTTTTTGTTTTTATTAATTTATTCATCATTATGCATGAGTAAAACAAAGGAATGACATTGTTTTTATTCTGGGTTATGTATCTTATTACATGTTTTATTTATCATTATTTGCATGCTTTATCTTCTGGATCTTCTGGTTTATTATTATAATGCAGCAAAAGTGAATAATGTTTCAGTGATTTGGTAGCTATGACCTTTTGTTATATTCACCCAAGTAATACATATTATAAATAGCTAATTAAAATTGCATGGAAGGAATCGAAAAATAAATCATTTCTATTTTTAACTCTTCAGCATAGAGGCATTTCCATTCCCATCTAAAGTCTGATGTAGTCTAAGGTTCTGCCGGAAGATTTAAATTTTAGCCTTAAATTACTATATAAATCCATAACAGCATAAGTTCAATGCCTTCATAATATATCTAGCACTGATCTTCATACAGATAATTGCTGGAAGCTCTGCACACCATATGGGATGCTTATGCCATGACATGCACTCCATGCTGAAGTCAGTAATTGCAATACATATTTATATTGTTTAATGCATTCACGCCGGAGAAAGCTATCGGAATAACAGCAACAACTCACCAATGGGCTCCTTCCCTTGTGGTGGGGTGACCCATCAGTGGGTTGCCATTCCTTAGCTATTTTTCCCTCCTTAAAATTCAGCTGCCCTGCTGTGAGGGAAGGAAACTGGGTGACCCACCAGTGGGTTGCTCCATTGTACTGGAATAAGAGCAGCAACCCGCCGGTGGTTTGCCCTGGCATGAACGTATTACCTTTTTCAAGGCTGAATTATGAAATATGCTGCAAAAATGATCATATTGAAAATATAGGTTAATAAGGGTTCACATAATGAGATACTAAAATAATTTGTTATTTTCTAAAAGTTAGACATGCCATATGGATGTGATTTGGAATCTGGGTTACTTAAATGTGTAGCTTACAAATATAGATATGATGTAGAAACTCTACTTAATTGATGAAATATAATAAAAATATGGTGGCCAATGTGCAATTTTATTTGCCAGTGGCAACCAGGCCCCGGACTTTGTCCAGCTTTAGTTATTTCAAAAACTTTAAAGGATATGCATGTGTTCCCAACTACTTAAATCACTTAAATACTCACTCAAGAGAACATTTCAACAGAATCTTTCCAATTTTTCTCACTAGATGATTCTGGGGGAACCATAATAAAAACAATCAATAAAGCATCATATGCCCTAAAAGGGTTAAGCTGCACACATGAAAAGAAACTTTTTAAACAATGAAAACCTCTCACAGTGTGTAGCTGGTCATCCAAACTGTAAATGCATATTAAACCTCAAAAGGGATCCTTGTTATGGATAAACACTTGAACTATGTATTACGCTTGACTCAAAAGTTATCAGTTAGTTGAAGTAGTATCAATAGACTACTGGAAGAAGAAACTGTCTAGTCTTAATCTCACCCTAATAAAGATGTTTATCTATCTCTCTATACTAAAGATTTATTAATCTAATCGATAGGAAATGATATATACTTAGTATATCTATCGTTATTACTTAACATGCTGTTGCAAGTTGGCTGGATATCCAGGTGGCAACATACATAAACACACAATCTAAGTGCTCACCCATATAAAACCATAAACACATAAGAAAACACACACAAAATTTTAAACAAACTGACAAAAATAAAAAACTATATAGAAAACATAACCACCCAGTGTTAGATTTTCATGGGTTTATGGAGGCCTTATTGGCTATTAAAGCACATTCACACTATGGTCATCCAGCCAAGCATTCCCTTACTTCTACCACATTTGGGCAATCAATAATAAAATGCATACTTAATAATGCTATAAAGCTGGTCTATTCTTTGTAATCTTAGTTTTAAAGAGGCCCTCGTGGTAAGGAAAAGGCTGAAAGACATATTTCAATTTCCCTGTTTGAAAACAAATACTTCTCCCAGTCTGTTTTCTGTGCAAGAGGTTCTATATTATGTAAGTGATTCCTATGCCCATAGTACATATTTTAGTTTCTCCATTCCAAAGCTTATATTCTCCTCTATGGTTTTTTAAAATTGGTATTACCTACAAATTCTGCTATATTCCAGGTGTATTCTAGAGACACCTACCCTAATTTTGCTATCATTTTTTAAGTTTCATAGAAGAAAACTATGCAGTATTCCTCTGTACCATTTTTAACTTTTTGACCTGCCCTATATGAGTAGGATTCAATACACTAGTGCCACATTCTAATATCGGTCTAACTAGAGATATGTATGCAATTTCCTTTTTGCTTAGGCGTTTCTCCCTAACACTTTCATAATGAAATGAAAAGCTCTGCATTACTTCACCACAATGCTATCTACGCAAGGTCCCCATTGCAAACTTTTTGCATACATTATCCCTAGTTACTTGAATGTATAATCATCTTTTAAACTGCAACTTTCAATTATATAATAATAGTTAAATCTTCTCCTATCCAAGCAGAAATATACCAATTTAATTTTGTCTGTGTTGATTATCATCTTGCTTTTTGTTTAGGGACTTATAAAAATTCCATGAAGCAGATAAAGCCATCTCTCTGTATTGTCAAATTACTGATTCCTGAATGGGAAATGTTATCCTTTTCGGTTGTGAAAAATGTTTAATGGAAAAGTCTTAGCATGCGGTCATTAGTTACTCTCATCAATGATGTCCATAATACTTTTGGTTGCATCTCAATGTCCGAAGTGTCAGCTTTTTGCTTGTAATTTTAATCAGTGAAAGTGCCAAAAGAATTATTTAGCCACTTATATTTGCTCCAGATAATGGCAGCCTTTGTATAGGGTTTGTATACATTAATCTTCGTATGATTAGAGTTGATTAAATGAAACAAAATGAACAAACCCAGTTTGTTTACTTTTCATTATATTGAACTAAACATTGTCTTTTTTATTTCAATATCCATTCAATTCCTGATGATTTTCTCTTTAATTCATCGACTTAAGTGAGAATTAAATTTCAAATGTTGAACAACCTGTCTAAATCTTACTGTGATGTGATTATTTGTTGTACATTTCAAGTTGGAATATTATTCATGGCTTTTCTATTGAATATATTTCATGTATACTTTCACATGGATTTCAGAAATCATGCAGCATACTGCTTATACTCACTTTCGAGCTACCATTAAAGCACTCTCAAAAAGTTGTTTTATCGATATGTTTAAATTATAATGTTATTCTTTATCATGCATATATGAGGTGTGATCCAAAATTATCCAGACTGATATTTTGTGGACTTAATAGTAACAATATACTGTTTGCAGCATTGAAAAACTTGTTCCTAACTCTTTGTTATTGATATTGCACAAGGTCATGACCCTGTGTTGTCTCATATATGATATTCCAATTTTTCTTGATAGATTTTTTGCCGTTGTCATAAAAATTGTTCCAAAGCATGTCAAAGAGAGAACCTGGCAAACTACTTTTACATTTCTCAACGTCTGAGCGCTGCAGTTTTTAGGATGAGGCAAAAGTTTTGGCTGGATATCTGTGTTCTTCACAATGCACCAGTGTTCTTTCACTAACGGAATTTTTGACAAAATTTAAAATTACCCACCTTACACTGTTTTATCTGACCACCCCATATGAGTTCTTGTTCTGCAAGTTCAAAATTTTGTTGAAAGGACAATACTTTGAGCTAATGGAACAAGCAAAAAAATATGATAGCGACTCTGAGGAAAGTGATAAAACATGACCTATAAAAATGTTTCCAGGCATGGCAACACTGTTGGGAGAAGTGCATGGCTCAGCAAGGAGACTGTTCTGATGGTGACTATGTTAGGATCTTTACATTTCTTACCTGTGATTTTATATATCATCAGTCTGGGAACTTTTGGGTCACACCTCATATATTCTGCAAAATGGATAATCCATTGACCAAGAGTATATTTAATGTAAATCATTTAATCGCATAGTTCAAAAAATTTGGTCCAAATATGAGGAATACATTGAGGTATAATGATTTCATTATTTTACACAATATATATATATATATATATATATATATATATATATATATATACACACACACACATATATATAGAGAGAGAGAGAGAGAGCTGTAGTTATAATGAGGAAGTACTGCTACAAATGTCACTCATAATAGCCCCATGAAACTAACATTATCAAGTTGAAAAATATTTATAATTCTGGTAAGGTTAAAAAAAGGCTGTGAGTGTTTTTCCAAAGCACGTTCTGGGAATTTCAAACAAATACCAGGTTAAATTAATGGTAAAGAATTTCCAGTGTTTTTGTGCACTTATTCAGAGATTAAATTCTTCATGAAATCAGCCAGTTTTAAGTAATCTATGATTATGTTTTAAAATGATAGCATGATAAATAATTATGTATTCCTGACGAAGTTGAATTTATATACTCAAGCATCAAAATATAATGTAGAATGCATTAAATTGCAGCATTATTTCAACAACAAAAATAATATGGGAGCTCATCAAATTTGAAATTGAGCATTTGGACTGAATAAAAATAAATCTACCACTTTTCATAAGTTCCTTGTCAGTCAAGTTTGATGTGCAATTACAATATTAACAATTTGGAGCCAACCTTAGAAACCACTCATGATCCTTTTACTTTTGGCTAAAATTACTCAGCAGAACTGATTTTTCCTTAAAAACATGCTGTGGCCACAGTATTAATAACATTTGTGTCCCATGAGAATTTCTGAGGGTATCACTTTAGCTTTTAATTTTAAATTACTGTATAATACATATACATTTCCAGGTTTAATAAGTAATTGAGCAGAAATTTGTCTATATTCCTCTTCCAAAGCTAATTGAAGCATAGATTCAAGATATTCATCCTTCAGTTTATTGTGGTAGTTACATTTCAGAAGATTAAGTGTTTAAGCTTTGCTGGTGCCAGAAAGTTTAGCCCAGTGGTGTCCAAACTGTGGGGCGCACCCCCCTTGGGGGCACATTAGGTAGGTCGAGGGGGCACAAAGGATTTCTCATATATTTACTGTCCGTTTAACCATCTAATCTCGAGACCTACAATATGCAGCAGCCAAATTCTAGTCCTCAATTGGCTAGGACGTATCATTTGCATCCATTTTTTTCCTCAAGGTGACTTTATTAATGGTTATTTTATGTCCAGTAGGTATTGTTAATGAATTGTAATTGAATATGGTAAAGAGGGGGGTGTGAAGATAGTTTTCTTGGGTGAGAGGGGGCACAGCTTTGCAATGTTTGAAAACTGCTCCTCTAGCCTAATTGCTACATGCTTTTGGAAGTGTTTAAGGTTTTTCACTAGCTCTCACCATGTCACAGTGACATGACCATCATCAAAGACATTCAATGAAACGATTTCAGGAATCATTCAGAAAATGAATCATACTATTGAGAATCATCAGTGGACTGCCATTGCAACCTCTGGCACTGAATGCCATTGACAGATTACTCAGAGAAATTATAGACAGCGATCTTCCTTTTGGTGGCAAAGCAGTAGTAGCAGACTTCAGGCAATTACTGCCTGTTTTTGAACGAGGATCGCCATATGCCACAATTGCTAACTGCATCAAAATTAGCCATTTGTGGAATGCAATTAAAGTCCTGTACCAATAGGAGCACTCTAGTCCAAGAAAGAATGTGCTTCCTATCTTCTTGACATTGGTGATGGCAAGTTATAGAAGTACCCTGCCATTTCTGGGACTGCTATAAAGCTCTCTGAACTGTGTTGTCTCTAACATTGTTGAGGCAGTATTTGGAAATGACTTCTCAGTTGTAAATAAGCAAAACTCCTTCACTGTAAATAGGAAGAGAATACCTAGATTCACACTGCAGGTTGCTGGTAAACACCATCGCAGGACCTAAGTCAAAAGGAGGCACACACACGCATGCAGAAACAATCAATGCTGTCAAAAGGCACTTGCACAGTATACTCTAACCAAAATATAAACTAGATACTGATATTTCTATACCTAAGCTGTCATTTTCACTAGTGTGTGTGCAGCATGAATGTGAGTATTCTCTTCCTGTTTATAGTGAAGGAATTTTTTGTTTATTTACTATTGTATTATTTCACCCTGTCTCACACCTATCCCCCCTTTTTATATACTTCTCAGTTGATGTCCATGCAGCAAACTCAGGATGCACCATTCTATCATCAAAGAATGAAAACTGCAATTTTATTAATAAACAGACCATTGATTAAATGGAGGGAGAAGAAAATGTATACATAAGTGTTAGCGGAGTTATAACTGATGACTCTGAAGAGTACATATTTCCTTGAAGGAATTGTTCTCCAGCCCTATACTATAAAGTTGTAAATCAGAGCCATTGTGATGCTTCTTCGTAATCAATGCTAAAATTGGTTTACTGTATGGTACTCAAATGCAAGTTTCTAAGATGCACAAGAACTCTCTTGACCTACAATTTATCAAAGGGCCAGCTGCTGGAAGAAGAATTTTATTGTCCAAGATTGATCTACAACTTCTACAACCATCTTCAGCCCAATGACATTAGCCAACGTCAATTTCAAATTAAACTTGTATTCACTATTACAATAAACGAAAGACAAGGTCAAATCCTAGAACATTCAGTATCTGTCTTCTGGAACCGATGCTCTGACACACATAACAATGTCATAGATGTGATCATTCGAGTCTCAAAATACAAGTAAGGAAGACAGAAAAACAAGGCACATACACCAGCAATGTTGTTTTCAGCAAAGTGCTGTAAAATGTTTTCATGTTTGAAAAAGTATAATGTTGTAGTAATCTGAATCCAGCTCTTTTAATTCCACTGAATTTCTCCATGTTTCACTAGTTTAGTTTATTGTGCATTCATGAAAGTTACAGGTGGTTGTACTGAAATTCCCTGATGGTTGCACCAGATTAGCAGCAATAGATGGCCAATTATAAATTGTTTTTGTTTAAATGCAACAAAACATGTTAGAAATTACTGTGAAATTGCTTTGCTTTTATTCGTTACATTTAATTTTTGCAATAATATAGTTGTACTCAATATTTTTTGAAAATAACTTTTCATTATGAAAAGTTTTGGAATTCATGGTTTAGAGAGAGATTTGCTGAAGAATACTGCCTGAAAATTATCATTGTCATTTCATGAAGGCTAATAAGAAAAACACTGATGGTAGACAACAATTTTTATTGATTAATGGCCTACTATAAGATGAGATAGGAGCTAAGGTCATCTGAAGGTTACCCAGAAATGAATGGAAAATATTTAATCTTATTTCAGATTGAATAGGAATATCAATATAATACAGGTAATATGGATTATGTAACAGAAAAATGAGTGAAATATTGATTTTTTAGAGTGAAATATTGATTTTTTTTAGAGTGAAAATATGCTTTTGGGAAAACTGAGTACTGGGAATAATAAGTATATTGCTGCTTTCATTGAGAATTTAGTTTTATGAGATCATGGTATAGGTAATTGTTGGAAATGATTCACAGAACAACTGTGAATCCGCGGAGAAAATATTATTTTTAATCATTCAGTGTTCAGTACAAATTTGTGCATGTTTTCAAATAAATAGTTGTAAATGATAAATTTTGTTTTTCTGAGGAATATAAGGTTTCAGGCTTGAGAACAAAGTCATCAATTTTTGTTTTAGAGCTTATATGTACATATGCCTGGTTAGACTATTACATATCGAATGGATTTCATATTTCACTTCAATCTGGCTTATATTTTCTCTTGATAATCATGCTAGATGCTCATTAAATTGAGATAGTTTATTAATGAATATTCCGCATTCATAGGTATATTCTGAATAAATCCATAACTGTTAAGTTTTTGTAACGAGTATCATAAATGTTTTTTTCCACAGGGAAATTCATTTTGTCATGCAGCTGTAAATGTAATAAATGTTTTATAAAATATTGCATATTTCGAATATTTTCCTATTGTTGAATATTCTTCCTGTGACTAACTTGAGTCCTTTCCATTTCCTGTTTTGCCATCACTATCCAACAAATAAAGAAAATCTCAGCTGTTATCATCATCTCTCTGTGCATCTTCTACAATCCATTATTTGCATCATCTTGTTCAACCTGCAATTCTTTGTATCTTAGGAGCTCTTTATGTATCTAAGTATTCAATTTTATTGGAGTTCTAAAAATATTGGGTTTCATTTATGTATACAACTATTGAATCTAACTTTATCAGAAAACGTAAAATAAAAGATTCCCTAAGATTTGGTAACACCTTATCGGAAGCAAATAATCAGCATGAAGTGAGAACCCTACCTATATTGGAGATATTTTCCTGAAAACTACAATGGATAATGGTATGAGGAGGAGTCACATTCCTAGCATGGAATTTTAATTGAATGTGTACTATCAGCACCCACATAAAGCATGGCAATATAATATTAACAGATTTTGTACAAAAAAGGTGAAGTAAATGAAAATATAGAATCAAAATACAGAAAATAATCTTTAGCTTCTTTTTAAAGGTTTTTGTAGGTGAGGAGTGATGTCGGGGTTCCATTAGAAAAATCAAATCATTATTCAGAGATTATTATTGTAATGTAGCATTGTTAAAATTAAAAACAAAGCAAAAATTAAAACAACAATTTTAATCGTACTTGGACGTATTCCACAACACTATACCTGATGATGGTGATTATTCATTGAGACAGGTCCTCATATAACGTTTTGTGGAATAAGTTGAAGGGTGATTTAAACTGTATTGTTTTAATTTTTGCTGTTTTTAATTTTAACAATGCTACATTAGTGGAATTCCACAAAGCCTTGGCCTCATCTATCAATTTCATTATTATTGTGCAAAACATGCTAAATTAACTAAAACTTTAAAATTATAAATGTATAGAAAGTACTAACATTAGAATATTGAACTAAATATGACAGTAATTAAATAATACTAATGCCAACCACGATGAACCAAAGAATGATGTAGGGACACTAAGTATAAACATTTTTTAAGTACAGGGCTACTTGAGCAAAAGAAAAGGAAATATAATACACACAAGAAAAGCCATCTCACTGAAAATCTGAGTAAGCAAACGTGAAGGTAATTGATAGATGAATGAATTTATTTAACCTGAGAAGAGGCACAAAGACCTATAGCCCATAGGTGACTAAAAAGCTAAAATTGCATCAAAATACAATGGATTTCTCTTTAAAACCAAGTACCAAAAAGTAAGTAAGACAAACTTAGCAGAATGCCTATTAAGAGTGCTTGAAAGATACTCAATCAGCATGTGTTCATTTGAAGATGCCTGGTGGTTTGGGCATATCTTTTGTGATGCAGAATGACATTCCTTGGTGTTTAAGGGTTAATTATTCTCATGTTAGATTTACAGTCTCATCAGTTACCCTCTCAATGCAAAGTGTTGGTTTCTTTGTAATTCTGAATTGATAGGGTACTTGGCAACCATCAGCTATGACCAAGAGAAAAAATCTTACATTAAAATTGAAGTGATACCCACTTTATGGTTATATAACTATAAAATTTATTAATCACTTAAACAGATATACTTGAAATATAGCACAAAGATACTGATTCACATCTTTTGCAGGAGGCATATGGTACCTTTTAAGAGTGGAACCTGTAGGAAAAGCCACCTTTGCTGCACCTTAGTTACAGCACTGCTGTATTAAAATGGCCCTAAAATTACTACAGGTAAAAGATATTTATGACCCAGCTTATTGCACTGTCAGCACCAGGACAAAACAAACATATTATCATTCTCAGTATGTTTTAAGTACCTAACATGAGAGTATTAATTAAATTTATCCACATTATATTTATGGTTATTTATAAACACCACCATTGTGATGTTCACTAGCAAACTAATGAATATAGTATCACACTTCTAGCTTGCTTCATTAATGACTTTCAAACTTAATATATGTAATGAAGATTTAATAAATCTCTTCTTAACTAGTTCACATGCTCATCTTTCAACATATCTTATAATTATTATTAACCAACATGAACTTAAATCTTATAATCCTCATCATAAGCAGTCTGTCCATAGACCGGTCTGTGATTATTCTTGGTTGAACCTGGTTCTTCACATACTCCTTTCCACAATCTTCTTCATGTCTTTGTAGCTCTCATTCCCTTTCAAGTCATCTGTCAGCTAAATCCTTTTTCTATCCCTTCCTCTTTTTCCAACTAATAAGTCTTTAATCATCCTCTCTCTCCTTAGATAATGTCTGATCCAATTTGCCTTCCTTTTTCTTAGTCTGTTTAATCATTTGTTTTCCCCAACCCTTCTTACCATTTCCTCATTTTGCATTTTATCTGTCCAGTTATCCTCAGCATTTTTCTCCATTCCAATATTTCGATGCTTTCCAATTATTTTATATAATTTTTCCTGTTTCCATTTTTCTGCAAAACTTCATACATGACATACATACATTTAATCAATTTCTTACATATTTTTTCTTTATTTTTTAACAGTAGGAATTTCTCTCTTCTGAATGCTGTTTTTGCTTTCACTGTTTTAGTTTCATCCCTTGTTCTGATGTTAAAATGGTATTTGTATTTTAAAACTTGGTCCAATGGCTTTCTACTAATACTTATGCTCAAGTCGTCCTCTTTTCCTGATATTCAGATGACCTTGGACTCTTCTGTATTGATTTCCATTCCGCATTTTCTTCCTACTACTACCAGCCTATCGTATTCTGGAGTTCCTTTTCCACTCTGGGTAGAAGTGCTTGACCACAGCATATTTTACTGCTTTTATAACCTTTCCTTGAATCTTGAAATCTCTCATCCCTCTACCACTTTTTGCATTGGTCTCATTCCATATACAATGAATATAGTGATAGGCAACATCTGTCTTACTCTTATACTGGTATTTGTTCTGCTGTCATGTTTTCTCTAATCTGACCTTCACAACTTCATTCACATATAGATTCCTGATCAATCTCCTGCACTTTCAATTTCCACCTATATTCTTTAATATTCTCATCAGCATTACTCAATTTACTCTATCATAGACCTGTCAGTCAACAAAAGATATGCAACAGTCTTGGCTGTACTCAACTGCCCTCTCTGATATGATTCTCAATAAATACACCAATAGCATCTCTAGTTTCTCGTCCTTCTCTAAAACCTAAATCATCAAACTATTAAATTGTAAACACTCCTTTTTGTTTGATTGTGGACCTAAGCTAATTTAATCCAGTAGTACATATTAACTTAAAAAGTAAATCTTAACATACATTTTCTGAAAGTACTCACAATATAAACTTCAACATGATATCTATACACATGCATGTAGATTGAAATCTTAATATTTGGTTGAAGAATGTAATCAAGCGCGAGTTTGCTAATTTGCTCAATGTCCACAGTCATATGTCACTAAATTATTACTTTAATATTGTTCGAAGCAATTGAAAATAGCTATTCTTCTTAATAAAGAGATACATTGCTAATTAATTCAATTTAATTCTAAAGCTAAGAAACAATTTGTAATTACATCTCTGAGAAGTATGATGGGTAAAACAAAGGACTTATCTTATTCCTGAATTTATGTAAGATAATGAGTATCTCCATAGCAAATGGCACAAACAATATAGAGATAATGAAATATTGAGCCGTGTTACAGGACTTGAGATGCAATGACAGATTTTATATCAAACATCATCTCAACCGACAAAAAACACCTCATTTGCCTCATGATAAATACTTGAGGAATGGAATTTAATACCATGAAAAATGCCGTCATGCTACTAGCAAACTAACATCAGCAAACATGGTCAACTTGGTAAATTTACAAAATTAAGAAGATTATATTAAGCCAGATAATGCATCTACCTCCAAGTATTCAATCTATTAATTGAAATATTTAATAAAAGTCAAAGGAGCCAAAAAGCAAGAATTTGGAGTATTTGAAAGGTGGGATCCATTTACAAAATGGAAGATCAAAAGGCATACTGATTCTTAGAATTAATTCTCAAAGTCACTATTGATTATATATCTATCTCCATCAGAAGAGCATAGCTGTAAAATATAAATGCAGTTGCCATAGAATGGCAAAATCTTGCAAAACAAAACTCTTATAGAGTGGATTTACATTCTGACCCAATCAGATTCACTTTGTAGCACAATAGTAAGTTTACAGACTATCTAACAGAGAAGAATTCTTAAATTATACAATTGCACACCATATTAAAAATTCAAATGTCATTATACAATACTACATTGTAATTTGAAGCAGATGTAGTAACAAAAATGAGGATATTTTGAATCAAAATGAACACCTTTTAGAATCATTAGCAATGAATTATAGTATTGTTAGTATGCTTACATAAACCACCTATTATAATGGTATATATTGGAAATATAGTAACTAAAAATTAACAAAATAACTAAAATTACTCACTTTGGCAGTTTAATGTGTTCCTATTTCCTCGGTAAGAAAATGGTTTTCCATGAAATGTCAGTTTCAGATTTGTCCCAATGAAATTGAAACTTCACCATTAATATTTGGCCTTGTGCAGCAAGTTTCTAAATTATTAAAATTGCATCTGAATTAATAAACTAAAGCCTACCTAATATTGCACCAGAATACACAATTGCTTCTAACAATCAACTATAATGACTGCAGGCCTTATCACCACATACAGTTCGAATCCTTAATGTGCGAAAATACCTAAGTAGCTAGGTATATTAACCACTCACTGCATGAAATATCAAATAATACGTTACCTAAAAACTTACCCAACAGCAGCAATGTTACTCCATACTGTAGAACACACCATGTAGAATTGTCTTCTCTCGAATTTATCTATAGGAGTTAACCTTCAAAACTAAAAAAATGGATAATTAAACCAGAAATAACATGCGATTTTAAAAGTATGTTCTTCTGCTGAGTTTGTCAACTATGAATCTAACTACACACGATTCTAAGAACATGGCATCGTGGACGTTAGTAAAATCTCAAACAACGCAATGTCGAGTATTACTAATACCGTTACTAAAATACCTAAAACTATCCGTATCTGTAAATAAATGCTCATACAACCGGAATATTTAACTTCTATTTGGCATTTGCAAGTTACTGATGCATTTTATCGATCTAAGGGAAGGTTCGTAATGAAAAAGTAAAACAATATTGATGAGTTACTTTCGGTTCAATTGTTTATTGCATGCAAGTTCATTACATGAAAACTTTTGATGCTATATAACCTTTAAAAACATGGGAGTAATGAGATAAGATCAAGTATTCTTAAGGCTGATTCATCACAATGTTCAGCAGGGCACAAAATCCACATCAAATTTATTTCAAAACAATTCACACAGAAAATAAACTTTTTTTAAGAACTTACATTAAAAAAGGCAAAATACACGGTGTCATTTCTTAAGTATTCCTCAACACCTGCAAATAAGTTTCCCTTCACCACTTCATCAGTAGAAACCAAACCATTAAGGGAAACAATATTAACTAAAGCATAAAGAAAAGTGCATTTAGAAAACAACACCATAATTTTACTTTCTTTTAACATCAAAGCCATCAAGTAGTGTTAAGATGACCAATCGTCTGCTATCTCAAACTTAATGGATGAAAAATCTTAGATCTACATTATACACAAACTGACAAATCATAATAGCATAAGCATTGTTATTAAATTGAAATCCACAGTGAAAATACACAATAATACAAAGGCACAATGCACTGTGGCGAAGCAAAAGTTCATTTCCAATTTGACATGACCATTGTCATTGGTGAATTGGTGCCTTTGTGCAAGTTTTCTTCACATCAAATTAGCATAAAACTACAAAAAAAAATTGGAAATGCTATTGTTAATCATTTGAAAAGTTTACGCGAGTAGATAATTGCTTACTGAAAACACAAAACCCACAACTGTAAAAAAACAACTTTTACATGATTCCCATTCCAATACATATTCAGGGAGTATAGTGAACTTCACTGTGATGAGGACCTCACCCAGCCATCTGCTGAAGCATCGCCACTGCTTATTCTCGTTAGCCCCGCATAATGGCAGCGTAGTAATCAGTTATTTGTCCAAAGCAGTATTGGTCTTAATAGCAATTACGCATTCCTCGCCACATGACTTCAAGACGGTGCAGAGCAATTCCTTACCAGCGTCAAACTCCGTCCTTAGCTGAGACCCCAAATCTCCTTCAGGGACCTTCAAATCTTCACGAAGATCACCATTATCGGCCATCAAGCAGAGATACCCATCATCAGAAATATCAGTAAGCTGATAATCTTCACGTTTCACAAACGGAACGTCCATATTGTGAGTGGATGGGCATATATCTTCGTATTTCTTGCCACTGAATATATCTAAACCAACTAGATGCACTTTTGCATGCCCATGTTTGCCAGTTTTTGAAGTAGACATTTCTACTATCTTACAAGGACGAGCCTTGAGCATAACAAAGCCATTTTTTCGGAGTGCCGAGCACTGCATAGGGTAGGTCACCGAAGCACCGGAATCACCCGTTTCAAAATGGGTATCTTCGATTTCTGCCATTTTGATTTTTAGTATATGTTGACAAAATTGATGTTATAAAGCCAAAACGTTCTTTTACAGCAACTTTAAAGTCATTTATCGTCAAAAACGGCGTGACTAACACAACGTGGCGCGAAACACTTGCTGCCGAAATAGGTCACGTGATCTAGAGAACGAAATGATAAGCCACCTGAAGGTACAGAAATGCACTACATCAATTTCTTCAATACCTTAACGAAAGGTCGAGCCACTATCGCATATGATATAACTATAAATATACAGCTTTAAGTTAATATTATTGAAATTTATATACTTTAATTTCTTTAAAAATACAATGTGAAAAATTGCAACTTATCAATAATTTATTTAAGTTTTATCAGTCAAAAATCAAGTTTGAATTTTTATTAACTAATGGAACGTAATTTGATTACACAAAGTAAAATATAATTAAGAAGATGAAAATTTTATAATTATTGAGCAAGTCGAAATTATTCTGTTTATTTCGGGGTTATCACGCTCTTACGATGTAAGAAATTGAATGTTATGGATGTTATGTCACTTGTCATTTTCTAAGCATGGCAACATGTCTTCCATGCCTACTGACGTTTTATCGTAATTTAGTTTGTTGAGGAATGGGATAAAGTTTTAAAGTGACGAATTAATTGTTAATGAAATGTGTTATGATACACGAAAGAAAAGTTGGCGATAAAATGTGAAATTAATTTTCCGGTGCAATTGAAATAATTTGTAACCGGTAAATTTAATAATGGAAGTTTTTCGCGGGTTTATTTCTGAAATCAATATCTTTGATGTCCGTGCATAAATTAAGCGTAGGTGGTTTAAACTAATTAATATTTCATTCTGAGCTCACGACGATCTGATGTTTACGAGGTATGCAGGGAAGATATTGCGGTTGTTTTTACCTTTCAGAATATCGTGTCAAGAAGCGGTTAAAAATATTTAAAAATCCTTGTCGAAAACAATATGGGGTATCTGTAACTGATATTTTTCAACATTATCACATTATTTCGTATGAGATTATATGTTTGGCTGGGCGTATGTGACCGAAAGCACAAATTTTGCACATTGATGCCCGTTTTACTAATCAATTTGGCAAAATTAAATTCCGTGAGAAAAATTTATCGATTCCAACAACTCAAAAATTTCCCATAAATTGAGCTGAGATTCCAGTATGTTATGTGTGTCGTTGTTTAAATTTGTGTTTAACTGTTGGAAATTTAATAATTATCGTACCTCGTTATAAAATTACAGTTTTTAAAAGCTCTTGATATAAAATTACAAATTCCCGATAGTGAGTTTTACGGTTGCCATAGTTATAAAAACGCCAAATTATACATATAATAGAAGAGCAATTTTCTAAATGACATGTCCATTTTCCCTCATTTTTATTATTTAATTTTATTATAATTTTGTAAGATTTTTAATATTATTCCAATTACCTGTTTTAAATGAACTTAAGGTCTATGCTTCATTTTCTGAAAATCATTTTCCGCTTGTATACCATTCTATATTTTGCCTTGTTAACCTACTTATCTACCACTGCTACCTGTTCCTGCAGCAATCTTATTTGTCCTCTTAATCATCTACATTCCTTGACCACATTTTCAACTGCATCCATAATTGCCATGTTATTTGCCTTTTTTTCTTAAACGTAGTGAAATAGTTCTACACAGTTTTAAGGAACATTCTTTCCGAATTTCTTAAGTAAAAAATATGGTTAATGATAATTGTATTAATGGTTGATTATTTGTTCATTTTGATAGATGATGATATTCAAATGTTGCTCTGCAATTAGTTTTTAGAAAATCTTAAGGCACTTCTAAATGTATTTAACACATTGGATGTCATGTTTATGAACATCAAACAACAAAATGCATTCATGATTATTAAATAAATGAAATCATTGTTTATCTTAGTGCATATACTCAATACATTATGCAATACAAGAGTAATGCCTACATTGTTGTATAATTTGAATTTGAGAATGGTTCCTATATATTATAGTGATTAGTTTTCAGTTACAAATACCACAAAAGCTTACTTTAAAAAACAGTCATAATTTGTAGACATATTCAGTAAATCCAGCCGTGTAAGTTATTTATATCCATTAACTTTACAGTATATGCATTTTAAATTCTCTTGTATCTTATTCTTGCTAAAATAACATTTTTTTTAATGGGTATGAATAGACGTGCTCTGATGTTCATGTATTTGTTAGGTATTTGAGGAAAAATGATGTACCATTTATGTGATTGTCGCTGTGTAATGTATGAGTTCAAAGTAGGTACCGATGATTAGATATATTCTCTATATAGGGTTCAACAAAAAGGCTTATCTGTGATAAGTAAAAAAATTAAGATTTAGTTATTCAGTCTTCCTCGTCCTGAATATAATTTACTGAGGAGTGTAATACCTGGTGGAACTTAATAATATGGTACGTGAGCATGTATAATAATTATACACATGGAGTTTCAACTTTTGATAGAGTTTAAACTATTATTTATATAAGTACCTCAAAGCTGGATTAAGGGACTTGGGCTCAAGTGCACAATGTTCTGCAGACTACTTCCCTCCCTCGTACACTGTCCAGGATTGTGGGGCCGTGACATGACTGCACTCCTGTTAATCCAGCATTGAAACCTATACTCATTACTTATCCTTTTTGTGTCTACTCCCATAGAGAATATTTTATAATGGAGTTGTGGATATCTTTCATTTTTCTTGCTTCTAGCATTAACATTGCTATATTTTTCATGCTAATGATGTTTATGTTAAAGTATGTCTAGGGATGAGCAAGTATGGATTATTTTTATAGCAGTGCATTGTTTGATTATAGAGTTTTATGTAACCTGAAGACTTTGATCTTTCTGTAAGTCTACCAGCTAATTTTCTTTTGATTATCTGTGTACAAAAACTTGATGGAAGATTTCAAGATTTAAATGTTGGCATTTGTGGACTTTTGCCTTGGCTTCCTTTGCTATTAACCCTTTTGAGTCTGATGTCAAGTTTGACTCTTGGCCATATCAAAAGGCTGAACCATAAGTCTGGTTTATAACAATATTTTATTTTACATTTCAATACAAAGTTTTTTTAGTTTATATTTATTATTGTATAGTATTGCACTCAAAATTTCAGGATAGTTAAAAAAAGATTGCGAGTTCATTTTGCATAACTGGCTGCTGTCAGCCATATGAAATATGTTTGCTAGTACATATAGTGTGCCATGTACAGGACAAAATGTCATTTGCAGTGCTTTTGGCGAAAGGTGATACTGAAAGGAATATCTTAAGCCGTTACTATAGTGTGGGACATCCATCTCCTGAGTTTAGTGTATTTTTCGGCTGATTAGTTGTGTTGGCTGTGAGGATTTACTTGTATTTTATCGGAGTCATGTTCTTTATGGAAGCAAAAACAACTGTGCATTACACTAAAATAACCAAGTAAAACAAAGCTTATCTATCATAACTTTGGTAGCTTTTTTCTATTTTCTACCAATTGATGGAATACTGTGAACTATTGTTTCCTTTGTAATTACATTATCATTCCTATGTGCTCATCATAAACTCCATTTATATCATTTGTTCAATCTTGTTCACTTCCACAGTTTTTCCTACTGCTGGTGGCAATTGTTAGTCCTACCTTGTACTTCATGGCCGAAGTACATGTGTACCTTTGACCAGTGAGATGGAGAACAGTTTTTTGGGCTTTTGGAAATTAAGAGCATCTTACAGGTCACAAGATACAATAAATAATGTGGTTCAATGCTAATATTTAAGATCCCATCTGACACAGGAGAGCTATAAGATAAGTTACAGTATATCTATCTTATGAAAATATGCATTTCAATTGTGTGTGCTGTGAATTTCCATCCATGTGGTTCACTTAGTTTAATTTCTTCAATTTTTATTCTTTTGTTTAGTGGTTAATAATGATGTATCCCATAATAGATTTTTAAAATCATGGACCTAATATAGAAATGCTTTGTATATATCATGTCTTGTTATGCATTAGCAACTAATACAACTTGAGTAAATAGTTCTTATTATCTTTATAGAAGTTTTGAAACGTCGAGGTTTCATATGGTGTTGGAGTCATGCAAAAAATTTAGCAAAACCCCAAGTTGCCACCATAATATGTAACATTTAAACATGAATGTACTTACTATTTAGCTATATTAAGGATTTAATCATGGTGCCATTATTAGGTCTTTTCTTTGTACCTCAACCAAGTAAACAAACCTTACAGAATTGAGAAATGCATCTCTGAATGTAAACTGCCATATGTGCTATGATGGATATTGAGGCTAAGCCTTGCAAAAGAATGCATTCAGTGATCTCATGAAACTAGTGTATTAATTTGCACTAGAGTTGTATGTCTATGTTTATATTTTAATGTGCAACTATGTAATTATTTATGATGTAATGGAGCTAGTTATAGTGAATCGTCTTATGTGAATTTCATATACATGGTACAGTCAAGAAATTCCCAGACTGTTCAAGAGAATGTGCTACAAGCGCATGACGAAAGATCACGTGTGCATTATTATCTAGTAGGTATTAACCTCTAGATATATAGATACACGTAATCCGTTCGTGTTGTATTACTAGTTTCTTTGTTATAAGCTGTGGAGTATTGTCGATGTTTGTTCAATTTTGAAGTCTGACTGATGTTCTTTGCTCATTCATTATGGTGATAATTATTAACATTAAGGACACCCTTCAAAATATTCTTCCTCTACCACTATGCACTCCTGGCAGTGTTCATAGAGCTGCTGGAAGCAATTCTGGAAAGCTTTGGGATTGGTACATAGCACCTCCTGTGTTCCTACGATGAGTTCTTCCTCACTACCAAAGCTAGTCATATAGGTAAAGCTTGATAATGATGTGCATGAGATCTTTTTTCAAGTACTTGTAGCCCACACTCTTGGATAGTATAGGAACTTTTTGACTGTACCATGTATATGAAATTCACATAAGACGATTCACTATAACTAGCTCCATTACATCATAAATAATTACATAGTTGCACATTAAAATATAAACATAGACATACAACTCTAGTGCAAATTAATACACTAGTTTCATGAGATCACTGAATGCATTCTTTTGCAAGGCTTAGCCTCAATATCCATCATAGCACATATGGCAGTTTACATTCAGAGATGCATTTCTCAATTCTGTAAGGTTTGTTTACTTGGTTGAGGTACAAAGAAAAGACCTAATAATGGCACCATGATTAAATCCTTAATATAGCTAAATAGTAAGTACATTCATGTTTAAATGCTACATATTATGGTGACCACTTTGGGTTTGCTAAATTTTTTGTATGACTCCAACACCATATGAAACCTTGACAAGTTTTAAACTTCTATAAATATAATAAGAACTATTTACTCAAGTTCCAGATCCTTGTATTAATTTCTAATGCACTGAAAGACATGCTATATATCAGGTGTGGCCAAGCCTACTTACCCTCAGAGCTGTGTATGATTACCTTCTTGAGTTCGAGAGACGCAAGGCACGCATACTCGCTCTGCGTTACTGCTTTCTGACATGATACACCCTCAAGTTTTTATGAATAAGAGCTGCACGTTAAGTTTAAAGAGCTGCATGTGGCTTGTGAGCCGCGGTTTGGCCACCCCTGCTATATATAGTGCATTTCTATATTAGGTTCGTGATTTTTAAATATTACGATGGGATGCATCATTATTTACCACTAAACAAAAGAATAGAAATTGAAGAAATTAATCTTTCCTGAAGCGCTTGTAGCCCACTCTGATGGACACTCCAGGGATGTTTTGATTGTACCTCGTAGATATATTAAAACATTAACTAAAAAAATATATTCTTTTGTGTAAATTATATATTGAAGGTTATATCCAAGACTAAATTTTAGCAGAAAATTCATTTTTCAATCTTAGCATGGTTTGAATTATTGTGAAATGTTTTATATTCTTACTGTATTATAGGTAAGATATTTGAGATAGTATGTTTATGATGCAGCCAAACCTGTGCATCACTTTAGACGAGTGTTCCCCAATGTTTTCCAATACTGCCCTCTTAGATTTTGGTTGTGGTCTCTAGCTATCCTCAAAAAATTTATTTCTTTTCAACGTTTAATCATGGAATTATTTTCTACTTGGAATTATATGAGAAGTTTTAGAAAATGGAAATGGCCTTAAAAAATTGTTAATAATTATAATCCAAACTCTTTTGGTATCTAAATATGCGATAAAGGATTTGCCATATATTTACATTTCATTTTCTATCTACATAAAGGTTTAAATTATCTCTTTGTGATAATGGTAACCTTGGGCTTGATTCTTCTGTACCAATTCATTAATATTTAGAACCCAATAAGTCATTGACCAACTTTGAACAGTTTCTTTACTATTATTATAGCAGAAGCAAATTCCCTTTTAGATCCACAAATAGGACCTGTCTCCTGCTGCAATACAAGATCCTGAGATCCACATGTAGGGCTTAAGGGTGGTAGAATGGTGGGATTGGGAGATAGAATGAAAAGGGGAATGTTTTAGGAAAACAATCTCACATAGAACTGTATCTCAAGGATCATATGTTCTAGAGCAGAGGTTGGCCACCTTTTCTTCATGGCAGGCCACATTTATAGTTGCAAATGCTTTGGAGGGCCACATTGAGAGTCACGAGAGCTTTGAAGGGCCGGATGAACATTTAATTTAGCAGTTACCTAAAGATTCTGTTGTCTCATAGTAGTGGAAATCAAGTCTAAATAATTTACCAGCATTAAAACATTATCAAAAAAGATTTGGAGACCATAATTTCTCTTAAAATCTAATGTGGCCACCACATGACTTTCTCCATATCTGTAATATTTCTAAAAATTCCAAATAGGTTACATAATAATAAATATTTTAAGAAACTGTGAGAAAATTTTAGACGACAAAGAACAGAAATAAACTGAAACCATAGCCTTCTGATATTGGATATAGCCACAAAGCTCCAACAATTAAGAAAAGAAAAAAGAGCCTTACTAAGACGTAACTAAGCATCAATTGTTAGCAACAATCATCAGTAGGTGGCATGGTGGTGGCAGCTAAAAATATAAGATATCTCTTTAACAGTGCATTATATGGGAAAATGTTTCAACAAAGGTTGTAGAAAATTAAATTTCCTACAACTTTTATTCCAATACATTTTTACATATATCAAATATTAAAGCAAATATTTCAAAATAATAAGTGACAAGAGTAAACACCCACTTCCGGTTGACTGATTTTTACCAAAAATCATTCTTGTGACTTAAATATAAAATTTTGCATTGACCTGGTTAATAGTTTTTGAGTTAGAGCACCCATAAAAAAGCCGTCACATACACACACAGACATCATCGAGAAAATGGTCCAAACGTGTTCAGGGGACCCCAAAATGTGTATTTCCGTTGAAATCTCAAAATCGATTTTTTTCATGAAAACTATTTTCCCCTATGGAGAAAGTAAAAAATGAAATTTTCTGTTAAATTTATCAGCCACTCATTCATCATAGCTTTGCAGGTTGCTGACCCCTGTTCTAGGGTAATGCCAAAAATGTTTCTCCTGAAATAAAGTCAAAATATAGGGTAGCAGTTTCCAACCATTTTCACTTCACGATCCCCTTGAGCTAATCTATTTCTCTTCGCGAGCCCCTCGGATTAACCTTTTATCTTCGCAAACCCCTTGAGTTTTAACAGCTTTGACAGCAAACTCCTTATAATGGAAAGCAAATTTTGTAAAAGCAAATCTCTTTGGACACATTTAATTCATAAAAAATAAAAAGTTTATATAGCACAAAGTATGCAAACATTTACAATAAAATCAGAATCTCTATTATTGTCATCAGTTTCTAGTTAGTACCCTGTAAAATTAAAATAATATCTTGAAGCATAAGAAAAAATTGATAATAAATCTATGCAACTAATTTGAAAGAAATTAAAATATTGGTAGGAATTTTAGAACCAAAAAAGTAACAAAGATGTCATTACCAAATTTTTCTCACAAACTTCTTGGGTTTGTTCCGTGAACCACCGGTTGCGAAAGTATGATATAGGGTGCAGTCAAAATGAAGCTAAACATTTTTTTCAACCTCTTGTGGATCATAGGTTTGGAAACCCTGCTCTAGAAAAATAATTGGGTTGTTATACATTTTTCAAAACAAAGGGCTGGTTGAATCCCATCCAAGTAATTTTATGAAAACCTATGATTGTATTACTTAAAATATTAATTCTCCAATTTTGTGCCGGTTTTGGTCCACATGCCCAGTTACTAGTTTTTTTCTGTATTGAGATAAGTTTACCAATCAAGTAAGCTGTGCATAATAAAAGCTATCACAACCTACCTGGCTTCTTACATTTATGTTGGCTTTTGGAGAAGCTTCATTAATTACTAGAAATGAAAATCATACCATTTTAATTTTTACTCATACATAAAGTATCCCTACAGTACATGAATATGCTACCTTGACCAATATCTCCAAATGTTTTTGATAATATTTATGTTTGCATAAAATTACACCATAAATGCTTTAATTACAAGTGACAACATTACCTATGTAAATAAAAATTAATTGTACATTTGTTGAATATTAGTTTGAAAGAAGAAGCAAAGGTGAGAATTTAAATTATATAATAATATTTTGCATCAATTAAGAACTTTTGATGAAATAGTTGCCTTCATTATTAACCTATTTGATAATATGTTGTAGTTGCCTTTTTAAGTGAAAATTGCCATTGACATTACATTGGTGCCAGGTAAAAATCAATGAGCAAGTAATGTTTTAGTTCATTTTTGACATGGAAAAATTTCATGTAGCCTATTAATATGAATTAATGTAGTTTAAATCCTGTTTTTTAAATATTCTATGTTTGTGTTGTTGCATGAAACTTTTATTATTTACTTTTACATTCATATAAAATTTCTAATCATAGATTAGAGATACATTTTCTATGAATTCTTTCAGCATAATTGATGCATGGCATGCTCCACTTTAAAGGATCATGCAAGCGTCTATAGGAATAAATGGTCATTATTTTCATGAGGTAAAATATTATGCAATCCAATTTCTAATTTATGCTCCAAGAAATTCAGTTGGAAATGTTGTTGATTAGTACAGAGAGAATTATTTTCAAAAATAAGTTGTAACGCCTTACACAATTTCGGCTCTACTCAGTCAAATTTTTGGCATTAAAACAGGTAAAACAACTTAATCTTTTGTTGAACCCTGATTTCCCAAGACTGAAAGAGTTTACTCTCCTATCATATTCTGCATATCAGATGTTTGCTATGAAAGCATAAAAATTGCACCCATTTTTTAAGTTTTAAGTTGGTTATTTTAGTTTAAAATTTTGCTCATGTAAGGCTCAAGTGTTACATTATGCTCAAGTTTTTATGGTTTTCAAGATTAAAGTTGAAGTCCCATAAATCCATTAGTATAATTTATTATTAAGTAAAATTTAAGTGTAAGCCCAACTATCAAATATGGTTAAAAGGGGAGATTAAAGTTCAACCTATCAAAACTTTCAGTTAATATGTATTAATACAAACATAATAACTATCTAAGCTCATTGAAAATTTGCATTGTGGGCATTAAAAAACATATAGGTATATCCGGAGTCATTCCTGTTTCCATGTTTTTGCATACATATGAGAGAAATTCTTAGCTGTGAAAGTTGTATGATTGAAAATTGCATTGGCTACCTTAAAATTACACTTGTCTGCTATTTGAGTAGACTAATAAAAGATAATAAAATGCAATATAATATTTCACGTTATCCAAAGAACAGAAAAATTACCATAAATATGATTTACATTGGTCCAAGAAGTATGAATTAAGAAAATTTCATTTCAGCACCATCCATATAAAGCACTCCATGTTAGTTATTCATTTATTGTGTTACACATTGTACTTAAGTGACAGAATAGTTAAATCATCGAGTCAAATTTTTAGCTGTTGATAAAATATCCAGTTTTGTTGTATCTGTAAAGAAAGTCACTTCCAACATTCGGGTGCATTTAATTGATCTCCATTTAATTTTCATTAGGAATCTTGATATATATATATATATATATATTGAATGAGCAATTAATACTTTATTGGTGCCCCAATATAATGGTTCACTATAGCAGTGGTTCCCAATCTTTTTGAGTCAACAGACAGCTTTTCAACATCCAAACATTTTTCAGATCACATCATGCTACTACTTGTTTTTTTAAACTACGTTGCATATGGAAATCTAACACAATGACAAAAGAACAATTCACAGCAATCGTTTGTAATACTCTTACATTAAATTTTGTAAAATTCTTATTCATTACATCAAAAAGGAATTTGTGGAGCATAGCAGTTAGGATGTTATATATAGCAGTTATCTTGGATCCCCAAATTTTCGTTATTCATTTTTTCAAAAAAGGTTAAAAATTACTGATTATTATATCAAGAGAAATAAAATATAGCTAACGTGAATCAACTCTCTCCATTTGATTGCTGGAAGTTTGTTTTAGTTGCATCAAATGTGAGACTTATAAAAATTGGGAACCTTTTACTTAATACTTAGAGCTTTTAAAGATCTCTTTACATAATGGGTTGAGTGAATAAAAAATAAGCAAATGCTTAATTTGGGGTGAATAAAAAAATAGCATTTGCTTTTGCTAGAAAGAATAAGCATTTGCTTATTTTTAGGAATTTTCTTAAGCATTTGCTTAAAATAGTGTGAATAAAATCAAGCTTTTGCTTAATGATTTAAGAATATGCTTAAACTTTTTTAAGTGTGGTAAAGGGCTTGCTAAAATATTTCTAAGTTCTCTGTTTTCATGATAATTGATCCAAAATATAAATATGGTAATTTATAGTGACATGAAAGGTTAAAAATATGAGAAAAGTTTCAACAACCAACGGTTATAAAAATTTATATTGTTACTCTGAAGAAAATGTTAAGTACCTATATTTCAAATCTGTTACTAGGAGAATATCAAGAGAGACGTGGCGGGGTACTGTCTTCCAAACAAAAGATAGAAATATTTTTAAGGTACTTAAGTGATCCTGGATTTCAAATAGGAATCGGGAAAGATCACGTACAATGCATACCTGTATGTAATACAGAAAAATTTGTGACGTCCAAAATCACTATAAAGGCAAATGACTGGATAAAATTACTATAACTAATTGAATAAAAAACACCCATGATTTGTGATATTATCGAATTCAGTTCTAAAGGAAATAGTTAAAAAAATTATTAATTAACTTTTTAAAAAATATTACCCAATATATTTATGTTTTTAGTTTGAAATTCTACTATGTAAAACTTTAAATGTAAACAAAAACAAGTGAAGAAAGAGTTGCAAAGAGCTTTCTTCTGTAAAATTTAAGCATTTGCTTAAAACTGAGTAGCAAATGCTTATAAGCAAAAGCAAACTTTTATTCACTCAATTTGCTTTTAGCATTTGCTTATGCTTTTAGCAAATGCTTTTGCTTTTACTGTTTGCTTTAAGCATTTGCGTAATTTTTATTCACTCGACCCAATTTTTTGGGTTTTGTACCATGTTATAGTAAAGAACCCGTTTATTTTGATTAATCACCCACACACATCATATCATGGATAAATGAGTTTTTTTGTTTTGGATTGGATGGCTGTTTCCAATGAGACAAAAATGGGGCATTTCCCATAAGCCAGAAGATGCAAATGGAGCAAAGCAATAACATAAATTATGCATGGACTTAAGGACGGCCGTCTTAAGGCATTTTGAGGCCATGGGCTCTAACTTTTTTGAGGACCTCCCATTTGCAGACCACATCTTATTTACCAAATTTTTGCATTGGGTATGAAGAAATACTGGAAAAATTAAAATATCAAATAAAAAGTGAAAAGTAAACTCATGATTTAATATTAAGTATACATATATTTATTAAAAAATCAATGTAAAAAACCAAATGGGCTATTTTTTCAGTTTCTTTCCTCATGTCTAATAGATCATAAGTATTTCTGACTTTTGAGTCTGTATTAGTTTTTCTCTCCAAATCTTGAAGTCCCCCTGTAAAGGGAGGCCAAGGTCCATGTGGCCTCCCCCTTAAGATGGCAATGGTTAAGGAAGAGGAAAGGTCAATTGATATAAGCGACGCAACTTGATGTTAAGGGAAGGAAGCCTAGTGGACACTTACCGGTAATAGATTGCGGCTGGGATGTTGGAGAGACACGATGGAAGCTTTCGGGTGGTACCTTTTGTCAGCAACAGAGAGACAACATCCAGTTGTCTCACACACACACATATATATATACATTATTTGACTTGCTGGTCTACAAACCTGCTTACTATGCCAATGACTCTATGACCTTTAAAATAAATTGAAGTCTCTTTGTTTGACTGCCAATAAGGATGTGGGCACCTACCTAGAATGAAGAAGAAATACAAATTACGGTAAACAATAAGGAGAATGACAGTTTTGACTAATAAATGTGCAAACAAAATATTTTAATTTTCACAGTGAATTTATTTAAGCTTTGCCCATATAGGAGATTTTTTACATCATTCAAACGAGTAAATGCTAGGCTGTAAATTATTCTACGTTTTAAAAGTTATCATACATAACAGGAGTATAATAATAGAAATGCATTAATAATAATGCATTTGGAAGGTAGTTGCAGGTTTAAAAACAATCTTGAGGATAAAGTAGAATTAGGTTTCTTATTGTTTTTCTAGATATAATAATTGGACCATCTCTAGGATAGTGTGAATCAGGGTAATAGTCCTGGACATCATGCTTTGCGACTATGGCAAGGAATGTATATTTAATTATCTGGTAATTTTTATGGAATCAAGACAAATTTGTTGTTGCACATTTCTAAAGATGGCCCTGCATCAATATTTTTTATTTATTTATATTGTGTATTTTTATCATTAAAATATGCTAGGATAATTGCCAACAATAGTATGACAAAATAAACTTTGGATTGAAGTCCAGCTATTCTTTTAAATCCAGATTTTATATAAATATATTTATAAAATATGAAAATGTTGGAACTTTGTTTTCATAATAAATGATAATAAATAACTTGACACAGCTACTGATGATGAGAGCTCGTCTATCAAAATACGTACTTAGTGCTCTGTTCTTCACGTTAAATCCTTTTTTGTTTACAGTTGGAGTCGAATCTTCAATTATTTGTTTTCATGATATTTAAGCAAAATTATGTTTAAATTTATTATAATAGGTTATTATTTAAATTATATGGTGCATTTATATGTTTCATACAAGACAATAATAAAATATTATTAATTTATATATCATGAGAACAAATTTTCAACATTTTCATATCACTAACACTTTCAAATGTACTGAAGAATATCAATTTTAATTTCTGCAGTTAACTGGTCAGTTTTATACAATTATTAGTTTTATGACAATATTTTACATCTTCACTTATTTGCTTTCATAAAGAAATTATAAAATGAAAGTATTTCTTCCTTTTTTATCTTCCCTTTCATTTCCTTAGTGATTTTTAAAAAGTTGAACTTGTTAAGTTTTTTTTTGGGTCAATGTTTATGATATTTATTCATCAATAAAATGCATTGGTTTTTAGGTGTTTGTGATTTAATTTTTCTTTTGCAAAATTTAGTTTTAAGATCTGACACCAAAGTTTTATATTCTAACATACATAATTATGGAAAGATCATTCAAAGTCTTTCATAGTGTTGTTGACTTGAAGGCTTCATATTCCTGGCTGGTCACTACGTTGGTCAATTGGTGGACTGATAACAGTTCAACCTAAAGATGCTGACAGGAAGGTCGGCGAAACTGTTGTCAGTACATCAATTGACCAACATGGTCACCACCCGGAAATATGAAGCCTTCAATTACAGAAAGAATATAACTTTTTTCAATTCATTTAACCTTCACATTTAATTTTAAGAATATAACTTTTGTCAATTCATTTAACCTTCACATTTAATTGGAATTTACAGTAAAACTAAAAATATTTTGACTGTGACAAAGTCACCAATTGAAAATGTGTCTATAGCTGATTTAATTCCATATATTGTGCCTCCAGACACATAGACCATGGCTTTTACATTTGTATTTAATGATGAAAAATTGGAAACCACAGTCATATCTTTTGTTTTATATGGTAGTGCTGTGGAAAATAGCAGTTTTTATTTATCCAAAAATTATATATCTGCAGTTATCAAGCATTGGTTTTTATTTTTTAAGAAAAATGTTTTTGTTGTAATTTTAAATCTGCATTCATTCCAATTTTTCAGACAATTTCTGGGACATATTTTCTTTTTAATTAGTAGTTATTAAAAATCATCAATTATAATTTGGTAGGATTATCTTCATAGGTCATAGTTTCTCTTCTTGAAACACTGATTAATGGAAACTCCTAATCTTTTGAATGCTATTCTGGTGAAAATTTTAATGCTAGATAAGCTGTTTTTCTGGTTATTAGATATAACTAGGCCCTGTTGCAGTACTTCCTGCAAACATCTAGAGACCCTTGCATGAAGTGACCCAATGCAATAGTTCCTATGACAAAAAATTGTTACAAAGAGTGTAATTGGTTGAACCACTGATATTGCCCCTCTTAAAATAATCATATAGCTCACACCATTTTCATAACCATAAGCACATACATGATTTAGACTATCGGTACACAATATTTTTTGTTTTGTTCACTATTTCTGATGGTACAGCATGTCGTATGTTCTGTGGTTTGTTTAATATTAAGTAATCAGTGCACCGGCCACGCGTCAATATCGAAAGAAATTAATCACAAATATTATCAATATAGTAATTTGCTTAAACTACACAATAAAACTTGCAAACGAAACGGTATTTTCAATGCATGCGTAAAATATCTTTCTATTTGATATGTTAAGTTGTCCATTATTACAATGCATTGGAACTTTTCACATAAATTTTCAATCGGTTACTGTCCTTTATGCGTTTGGTTCATTGTAGGCTTATTGTTAGTGCAGATGCACTTGAAGGCCCGAGTCTAACAATGAAAAAGTCCGAGGTCAACGATTGAAATGTTGAAAAATCGGAGAAACCCGAATATAAACTTAAAATATGAGCAAAAACGAGTTAAACAACATAATAGAAAGTAAGAATAAGAATCTTCATTTCTTTTTACGACAAATAGTGTAAATCTCGAGTCAAAGTCTCGATAGTAAGATATTTTAAAATGTTAAAGATTGAAGATCTACACATCGTATTCCAGCTGATTATGTGATAATCAAATGCAAAAACGAAAACTTTCCTGATATCGTACCCAAGCTTTTTCGTGAGACAACTACCGGCTTAAATCCTGCAAGAGTTCGCGTCGAGTATTCAGGCGAAAGATTTATCGAAATCGGGGCGACCGTTCTTGATTTATTTGCGTTTATACAGGGAGCTGACGTCACTCGAGGATTAGTCTGCTTTTGTCCTTCATGCGTTTTATTTGCAAATGCATTTGAATCCCGAGTCTAACAATGCAAAATTCCGTGATGAGCAATGCCGGCTATCCTAGCTACCTCCTTTTTGAAGAGTCAAAAACCGAAGAAAATTGAATATAAACTTAAAATATGGGCAAACAACGAATTAAACAACAGAATCGGCGGTAAGAATAAGATTCTTCATTTCTTTCTGTGTAAAATTGTATAAATCTCGATCGTAAGATATTTTAAAAGGTCTACACATCGGATTCTAGCCGATTACCTATTAATCAAAAGCAAAAACTATCCTGGTATCGAACCCATGCATTTCCGGGGGACGACTTTCAACTTAAAACCTGTAGGAGTTTGCGCCGAGTATTCCGGCGAAAGATTTGTCGAAATCGAACCGACCGTTCCCGGTTTATTTGCGTTCATGCCATAAGGCTTCAGACGCAGGCAGGTAAGGACGCAGGCAGAGACAGCGGTTATAATATATTAGATAATAGAGCCATGCAATTTGTTTGGAGTTGTATCTTCTTTACTTGTAAGCTAAACTTTTTCAGACCTTTTTTTAATTCTCTTTTTTCTACTCATTAAAATTTTCTTGGTAGTTCATGTATTACTATATAGAATCTATGCCTACATGTGATTGGTTTTAAACTCCATGAATATTTCACTAATTCAAAAGATTTTTACCATGTTCAGTAGCTGAGATCAAGAGAAAATCATTTTAAATTTGATAGTTCACATTTAGAATTTGAGAAATACAGTCCCTTGCCAACCATGGATTTGAGTATCTCTGGTCGAAAAATTTTATTTACCTGGTTGTGTTGCCTACCTTGATATCCCGTCTTGAGCATCCACGGTTCTCTGCATGGTCCTACCTAATCTGATAATTGTGCTAATATTAAAATTTTTGTTAACGAAGAAGCTAGTTTTTACAAGAGGGAGATAGTAGGAAAGAGGTTTTTAGCTCCTGATAAGACCATGAATTAGTCGGTAGATGAAGGTTCAAGAAATATTATTTGAGGAATTTGAAGCATAAGATCAGGTAGGTGGTCTCACCACGGGTCATTCTGCCATTATATTGTTAATGTATAATAGTTCTCTGTATGTTGAATCTATTTTATTTTGTTCATATTTGCATATATTAAGCATGTTTTTTAGATAAAGCATACTTAATTTTTAACAGTGCAGAGCACATTATAGGACTTTAGGTATATCTCTCAGGAATATCCCTAATTTCTCATTATCCTTGGCCCTCACCAACCATGGTTTTGTTAGCAGCAGGTTAAGTCAGGAATGCAGCCCCTGCAGTTGGCGAGGGAATACTGTACATGGGAGTTCTTAAAGAAAATTTAAGATTTTTAAAGCGAGTATTTGATAACAACTTGTGTAGTGGAAAATCCATGAATATAAAGAATATAGCTTATGTTTGTTTAAAACAGAATTTGAACTTGAGCTGAATTAATGCACAATATTTTTAAAATCAGAACAATCCTGATTTTTCAGTCCATTAACAATGCAAAATTAAAATTTTCATGGTCTTTTTTCCTTCAGTAGATTTCATTTAGCATTCATCATATTTGTCTGCAAGCGGTAAATACGGTATGAGTTATTAATATTTAAACAAAATTCAATTTGATATGATAATCTGAATGAAGATGACTCGTAGCATTCAATTATCTCAATCTTAAGATGGATATATTGAGCTTGGATATGGAAAACACTTGGGTAGGTTCAACATTGCTTTATTCCTTTCAAATTGAAAATAGATAAAGGATGCCAAAAAGGCCCCAACACAAGCTTTTAACATATTGACATAGGTATAGAATGAACGCAAAATTGGTGCTAGTAGTTGCTGTTTGTTAATTATTTGTGGCCTTATGTGGACAGGTTCACTTTCTTGAGGCACATATTGAGGCTAGTTTCGCTACTCTATTGGCTATTTAAGATATCTATCCTTGCCATTGCTTTTATGTTATTTTACCAACCTTTGCTAATGCAAGTCGAATTGACATGAGAAAAAGCTACTCCTGCAATTAAAGGAAAATGTGTCTAATAATGTGAGTATGTATATTTTTGTCTAATCAACCTCTTGGATTATTATGGGTGTCTCTAATAAGCTTTAACTGCTAATTACATAGCTCTTATGCCACAAAAAGTTTATGGTGACTATTCCCCCATTTTATTTAAGAGAATTGCAATGGTGATAATGAATTGCTTTAACTGGCTCTGATATTTGGTGCAGAGCAAAAAAATTGTTATTTCAATAGTGATGTTTCTTTCATTAACAAGTTTACACTTCTTGAAATGATCACAATTTTCAAATCAAAATTTTATATTGAAATGATTATAGTTAATTCAGCAATTATTCAGGTAAGATTTATATTTGGTTTTATAGAAACTAATACTTGAATTAAACTCCACTTTTACCTCAAATGTAGAATGAAGCCTTTATATTCTTTGTATCTCGGTTTTTAAAGTACCTACTGGTGGGTACAATTAGGCCTTCTTAGTTACAAGGAAATTATGTTCTATTTCACATAAAGTTATTGATGTATCAATTTTATATTGCAATCTTCATTTAAGGGCATTATCCCAGTGATTTGTCACTGAGCACTCTCTAAATAATTTAGCATTGCATATTTTATAGCTGAATAAAAATGTACCTGTGCACAGCGGCGAACTTCTGCCTAGGCAAACTAGGCAGCTGCCTAGGGTCCCAACCTCGGCCAGGGGCCAAAATGGTACACATTGAGGACACGGAAAATAATGTCAATTTTTCCAAACGAAATAGGAAATAATTGACCATAGTTAATTTTTTGACAAGTCAAGGGATTTGGACGGTACTTTGGAAAACGAGTGTCTGCACCTGTGAGCTCATTTGTTGTCCGATGAGGCTACAGGGGGAAAAGGGTTATCGTCACTGGAGCTATACAAGTACATCCTGGGAAAAGGCTTTTTGGACATTTATCCAAACGTGGGAATAGCGCTCCGGATGCTGTTGTGTACACCAGGGTCAAACTGTTTGGCAGAACGGTCGTTTTCAGCGCTAAAGGGAGTAAAGAATTATTTAACATCTACCACAGAAGAGAACAGGCTTAATTCACTCTCTGTGCTGTACATAGAGTCAGAAATAACGCAGTCTGTGGACTATAGTGAGGTCATCCGTTCCTTTGCAGAGAAGAAAGTTCGTCGTGCGGCAATGTAATCTTGTAATTATATGTAAATGTAAAAATTATAATGTGTAAAAAAGTATAGTTGGTACTTGTCTATTTCATTTCTAAGTCTGCTTGTCTATTTTTTAAAGTCAAAGTACGTTAAATAAATAAAAAATAAAAGTAAAGTTTGTTTTTTTGCTAAATTGCCAAAAACGGGGCCCCTACTCTGTTAACTGCCTAGGGGCCCTGGGTCTCTATGTCCGGGCCTGCCTGTGCATAGGTTTTACTTTGCAATTACAGGTAACCCCCGCTGAATGTTGTTATGGCCAAAGACTACACACAGTGATTCTGTGCTCTGCAGGGAGATGATTTAATGTAAAAAATGGGGTTATCTTCCACGAGCTTGGATGTTGTACCAAATATATGACAAATACTAACAATTGTGCTATGAAATTTAAATTTTAATGTCAATTAGATAACAGAGAAACAATCAAAAAATTCCATATCTAAGTTATAACAAGTGAGGGAAGAATTGTAGAGCAGATTACCTAAGGCGCTTTTTTTCACCAGATGCTATCATTCCATCTGACAATGAGTAACGAAATGCAGTTTGTATTGTGAGTTGCCTACATTTGTATCAACATGCACTTCTTTAGTAATTTTTTCTCATTACTCTCTATCAGCTAAATCCTAGATCCATCAAATTTGCCTTTTCAAAGTTGCAGAATTTCAGAGATATTGCCTGTACAGACAAATAGAATACATAAGCTATTTTTTACAAAAAAGCTCTAAAATAGGGAAAGCCCTAATTTTACTAGCTAAAATCAATGTACAAGTACAAAAATAATCAAGACAGAAAATTTAAGATGACAGGAACTTACCAAAAAGACTGGAAAGATAACTCAGGTGACAGGTTTAATTTCTTAAGAGGAGAATTTTTAATTTGTAAGAGCTGCTGGCAAAATAAATGGGCATATGCTGAAGTTGACAGCTAGATGTAATTAGGATTTGCCTTTGCTTTTCACACATTTATAAATGTGCACATAAGAAGCCATAACATCGTCACTTGATCTATTAATTTCATAGCTCTTTGAAAGTCAGGATCTTACTGCACAGTCTTTACTCTGAGAAACTGCTGCTTCTAGGATCTCTGTTATTCCTTTGCTTGTTAATTAAGATCTTTGCTGCTCATCATCTTCTGCTTCTTCTGATTCTTCACCAGCGTTCACATCAGAGCCCAATAATTTTTCCAACTTCTCGTTTTTTAATTCCTCCTGGTGGGTCTGTATTAGTTTATCAACCTCTCCTTTCATATCAGTCCCTCAGCTTTTGCAATGGCATCAATTTTTTCGACCTCCCCCTGAGTGCTGTGTAATCTTTTACAGGGATTCACAATTTTAGGGCATCTCATCTTATAGCAAACGTTCATGGTTGACATGCCTCTCCAATAATATCAATAGATGTTATAATTGAAAATTCAGCCCAACGCTTGCGTTTGGGAATGTATCCATTTCACCATTGATGTGCTAAACTTCTCTGTAGACCGTAGAACTTAAATGCTGCAGTGATCCCCTGGTCCCTCGGCTGTAAAATCCCCGAGTAACGTATAACATACAGCAAATCTCTCTCTCCCTCCCTCTCTTTCGCTCATAATTTTTAGTGGTTAGGAAAAGCGTGCAATGTTTTAGTTGAAGTCCGATCTAGTAGGACATAGCGAATGATTCCCGAAAATATAAGTTTGAAATTGGTACATAAATCTTGACAAATATATATAGCGCTGTATGAAAATGTAATATTAATCTATAAAAATATGTAAATGTTCTGTTATTGGCGACGTTCGGGTACCTTCGGATGTAATGAGACAAAAATTCTAACTAAAAACGTAAGCGTAGCAACAATTTTATTTTATTTATTTCCTTCAAAATATCCCTCGTGCGCCGAAATTCAATTAATACAACGTTGGTATAACTTTTTGAAGCAGTCTGAAAAGTCACTTGAATCTATAGTGTTTAATTCTTCCGTCACCGCTGTTTGGATGTCCTCCTATCGTCTCAAGTATTCTCCTCTTCAGCTTCAATTTTAATTTGGGAAATAAGCAAAAGTCTGCCGAAGCGTAAGTCGTTGAAACTAACATTGGCTGAATGTATTAAATGCTAAATGACGCCACCCATCAATCAGTCAAGTTTAGTTTATCCTAAACTCTGAAGAGTCGAGTTCATTTTTAAAAGATTGTGCATGTTCTGAGGAACTTGGGACTAATTCCAGAGACCATGTAATCCTTGCTTTAACTGGAGTGATATTTCAGAGAATCAGAGAAAGCACTCTGGTTGATTCGAAGAGCGGAATGACTTGCAAGGGTAGGGCAAAAAAAAATCGATCTCAGTATCGCTGGCGAAATCGTTCATAAGTCAACGAAGAGACGAGAAGGGAATTGGGAAATTCGCGGAACGGAAATGTATACTCTCACTCAGGCGGTCCTAGCACGGCTCTAATGATTGCCAACATTTTCAAGCAGCAAACCGAATTTCTTAGCAATGAACAGGAATATAGGAAGTGCGGGCTCAGACATGCGTCGAAATTAACAATTGGACGCATTCGAACGATAATGCAACAGCGCCGCCAACCTGTTGGAGTGGAAATTACCACCTCCTGTCAACTTATCCGAATCAAGAGGTTTATTTGTGGACGACATTCTTTTCGCTCGTTGAAAATATCCTGGAAGGCAAAGAACGCGATTATTTTTTTCGAATACGTGGTTTTTGATGCATGCATCTCTGTAGCTCGAATAATTTCCGTTCGCATGTTCCGATCAGTCTTTTCACGCGTAAGGGATACGAGTGAGAGCGGAGCTAAGATTTTCGGTTAATTTCGGAGGTGAAAGAGGTAGGAGGGAGAGGGATTGGGGGAGCGTGGTAGTACAAGACGTATGCTGGAGTTCAAGGAGTGTAAGAAATGAACCGAGATGGACGCAGCGGAGGAAGAGGGATGGAGTGGTAGTGGGAGGAGCGAGTAGGGCAGGAAGGAGGGAGCGGGGGGAGATGAGTGGGGGAGGGGATGAGCGAGAGATAGGGACGGTACGCAGGGGCAATCTCCTTGCGATGCTTTTAGCGAGAAATAGTTAGGGTTATGTATCGAACGGCGTTTGGTTTACGAGCAGTCCGTCAGAGAGATGGTTTAAGGGGGACACGGCGGCCGTCTTTTTGCCAGAGAGGAAACCAGTGCGTCCTAGAATGGATTGCACCTATCGAACCTATAAAAAAATACAATCGAGTTATCACGACCGGCTCCATGAGTACGGTTATTATTAAGAAAACACATTGTCTCAGAAACTACTATTTACAATTAAAACATAGTGGAAGTGAAATTTTTCCGCAAACGCAAACTGATGCGATTTTTGCACAGCTTAAATATGTGCTACTAGATGAAATAGTCCGTTTAAAACGGCCTTTGAAATCAAACTAACGGCTGATAAATTGATTGTCTTATGGGAGATTGAAATCACCACCTGGAGTCG
Organism: Tanypteryx hageni; assembly: GCA_028673005.1. Lineage (NCBI taxonomy): Eukaryota > Metazoa > Arthropoda > Insecta > Odonata > Petaluridae > Tanypteryx > Tanypteryx hageni. Next base: position 124,809,704 of record CM054116.1, on the reverse strand, counting down.
AACCCGAGACCTTTACTGAAAAATATTTGTCATTCGCTATTGGTACGTGATCGTAGCCATCCTACCAAATTTGATTGCGTGGATTAAGTATTAAATTTAAGGCACTTTCCATTCTTCGTCCATTTCTCTCTTCTTCTCTCCAATCCTCCACCCTCCCATTCTCCCTCCCTCCCCACTCTCTCTTTCTCTGGAAAAATATATTTTCTAGTTCCAATCTCGCCCTAATAAAGAACATTATCTATCTATCTCTCCCTCTACTTTTTTCTGTCTTCCTCCATCTCCCTCCTCTGTCTCCCTCTCTCTTCCTCTCTCTCCCCCTGTCTCTCTCCTTTCTTCCTCTCTCGCCTTCTCTCTCACCTATTAAAACATTCAAAGAACGCTTTACTTACGCATACTCGTATAGTATAAGGGTTGAGACGACAATACAAACTCGAGGTTTAAGAATGATACGGTCGGCAAGTTAACATATCGTTAAAAAGTTTAAATTTTCCAATGAATATGATTTAAACAGCGATTTTGTATCGTAGGCAAAATATGACGATTAGAATAAGAAACGTTATTTATTTTTCTTTAAAACGGTCCGGGTCCGAAGATCGTTGGTCAATTATTTCTAATTTAAATTTTCAAATGAGTAAAAGCCTTTACGTCGAAAAATCATTTTTACGTGTTATCTTATGGGAAATTGAAATCACCCTATGTAGTCTAACCGAGGACCTTTTTGGAATTTTTTTATCTCATTCGTGACTGGTACGTGATCAATCCAATCCTACCAAATTTGGTTGAACTAGCTGAAGAAACAACTGAGATATTGAGCGTTATGGACATAGTGACTAAGGGAATTAGCATTTTATAGTTAAGTGATTAAGCCCAGGTCCTGTCTTCTGGGGATGCAGTGGGTGTTCCGCACTTTTGAAAAGTGTCTATAAATATGTTTATAGGTAATTAGAGCAATAATTTTCTCCATTAAATAGATTATGGTTTGCTATCAGCAAATAGATACGTCTAAATGTTGTAACACTCGTACGTAAAAATGTAAAAACCTGTTTTGAAGACTGAAGTGATTCGAAATTTTTTTATCTCCACCAAATTGTCCAGGGTGTGAAAACGATAAACTGCAAATGATTAATCATTTTCCTTCAAAACTAATTAGATCATCTGCTATGCTTCAAGGTTAAGTATAGCCCCGCTTTTCGGCCATAACTCTTTTGATGCGAGTGATAAAATGAAAAAAAGATTGCTCTCAAAATTACGCGGCTAATGTCTTCTTTCTGTCAGCGAAGATAAGGGCGATATTTTTAGAGAAACTTTGGCTATTGTTTTGGCTACTGGTGACCTTGCCGTGAACGGACATTGGGCACTTTCCGTCTCGTCTGGAGGAGATGTGGCTTTTGGCTGGCGTCGATGACCTTCAGGCGTACCACCAAACTTAAGATAAAAATTTCGGATTGGATATCGCTCAAGTGCGATGTCGCGGATAATGGCTCTTTAATTTTTGGCTCGAATTTTCGGGCGAGTTTGGGCTGAGCCTCATTGAAACTCGAAGTCTTTGGAGTGGAATTTATCGTCCATAAGAGTTATTACGTGAGCATGTTCAGCGCCATTTATATAGTGCACCCAGTTAAATTGTTCTCCAATGGTACTTGACATTTAGAATGCCCAACGACAACATACTATATTTAGGATAGCAGTTGGTTACATGTTCAATGATTTTTTAAATAAAATGTATTTTTTTTCTGTATGTTTATTTTGCCTAAATACAGTAACGGATAATACATTTCAAGTGATTATCACTATGGGGATGAATGGGTTAACCTCTTAACGAATAGAATATTTTACGTAATACGAATTTAAAATATGCTAGTAGAATTTATTATTGATTTTATTAAACAGAGGAATGGTCATTTTTAAAGTGCTACATTCCGTAAAACTGTGTACACGTCATTACGCATCATCTACATAATTTAGCCTGTAGATTTAGTTGAGCAATACAAATATGTTAACGTCATATATGCAGGACCGGCTCGAAGTGTGATGGCGCCCCGATGCGAAGTTTATCAGAAGCGCCCCCTTTCCCTTTTTTATCGAATAAGAAAATAAATTAATATTTTCATGTGAATTACATTGATATACAACCTATAATTTATTTGTTTTTATAAAAAATACCGGAGTATATAAATACATAGAATAATAAAGTTTAAAAATCGAAAATCAGTTTAAATAGACAGGAAAAAGGGGGGGAAAGAAGAAAGTGGTGAAAAGTCAAAGAAAATGAAAAATACAAACAGGTTTAGAGAGTGTTACTCCACGCCAGGGACCTGAAGTCACTCACACATTCACTCACTCATTCGCACAAGCACTAGACCTAAAGATAGAAAAGGGATAAAAAAGGAGCCGGGTTTGCGAGATTAATCTGCGCCAGAGACCCGAAAATCACACCGTTGCTAGAAGGTTTGTGAGTCTGTACGACCGCAACAGGTACCTGCTAGGCAACCATAAACATACACGTACACACCAAGAGGTAAGGTGAAATTAAAGGAAAAAGGGTGGGAAATAATACTAGGTTTACGGGAAATTAAACCGCTCCAGAGACCTAGTATCGCACACAGATGCCTGTAGGATTTGCGTGCCATCTGGCAGTGACAGGGACCTATCAAACGAAGCAATCACGCACACAAGCACTCGAATACACGCACACAAGATCTCTAATATTGAGGTAAACGTACTAAATACGTATTTCGAGAGCAATGCTCTCATCATCAGTAGCTGATCTGTAATGTGATGTGTGTTGATGCCACATAAACCTACAGGCAACTGTATGCGATACTAGGTTCCTGGCGCTGTTTAATTTCCCGTGGAAGTTTTGTAGCAATTTGTTTGACTCTGTAAAATATACCACAGCACTAATTAGTATAAAAATTTATAATGCTGAATTTTAGAAGCTAGAACCTTTGCCTCATATTTGGTAACATTTTCTCTTTCTGCATACTCGCTTATATCAAGTAACGCGTCGTACATCTCTCCTATCTGATCCCGCAATGGTCGAACTGCATATATCTTAAGCTCCGTTTAGACGAGTCAACCTGGGCGGTAGATTCCCACAAAGAGGTTTCAGTGTCAACTGTGAATGTTTTTTCAAAATGTCCCAACGCTTTGTTGAGGCGCAAAAGAAATCATGTAATTCTTGAATTGTTCCTAAAAACTTATTCTCGGAATTAATTTTAACGGCGTTATTGGACACTAAATTTTAATTTTGCGCTGAACACGGAACAAAAAAATGCTCTGGGATTGATGTCAAGAATATGTTTTTGCACGCCGTTTGTACTGCCTCGCATATTAGCTCCGTTATCGTATCTCTGACCACGCAAACGTTTTACATCTAAGTTAAAACTTTGCAGATTTTGAATTAAATATTTCGAAGATCCTTCTCCGATTGTGTTGGAAACTTTAACAAAACCCAAGAAATGTTCCTCTACGCCAGTGATGGCGAACCTATGGCACGCGGAACAATTTTGGTTGGCACGGCACAAAATGGAATAAGAAATAAAACGTGCTACTCGTTAATACAGCGACGTGACAAAAATTACCCCAGGAATCTAAAACAGATGTAGATAGAAAATTAAAAATTGGTAGAAGTAATCTATTCAAATATAAAAATGCTTTTTCGAAATGGCTCATTTGTTTATCTTGACAACCGATTGCTGTTAGAAACAAAATGAATATAAATAATTATTGTTAAAATCATTTATTTAAAGTTACAAACTTTTATTAATTTGAACCCGTCATTTTTGACGGGCAATTTCGCTAGTTGAGTAGTATATATTTCTTCATGTGTGGGAAAAGACATACTATATGCTATATTCTACGAATAGACACAAATAAGATTTTTTTATGATACTGGCACGACAACAGGCAAATCTTGTCTTATTAAGGTAATTTTGGCACGCGAGGTAGAAAAGGTTCGCCATCACTGCTCTACGCTAACAAAACTAAGAGAATCAGCTGTTGCTTTAGGGTTAATATTGACAAAACGTGCTGTCATCGTCATTTGATGTTTCATTTATTGCATATAGTAGGTATAGGTGTGAAAAGCTTTACAAGGGAAAGGCGTTTTACATCCGGCAGCACTCGGTTAAGCACCTTCTCAATGTATTAATGCGGACTAAAAATTAGGAAAACCGGGTCATTGGCGCCCCGATGCCTAGCTTATCTTAAAAAAATCACCATGCACCAAGATCTAAACTCGTAAATATACCAACGCGATCTCCAGGGCAACAGCACTTCAGTCACGTGGAGCCTATATGTATTACACAATAAATTCCATAAGTAATAGCAGTATATTTAGAATTTTCCGTGAAATTAAGGCAACTATTCATAATTTCCAAATTGTCTGGCAATCGGCTCGTGTCCAAGTTTTCGTATTTCAAGTTTCGTGACTAAGATCGCATTGCATGAGCAATAAGAATAATCATCATTAAGACAATACCCTATATATTTTATGGAAAAATAAGCATATTTTCTGTTAAGATTATGGCATCATCATCCAGCCTTTAGCAAGTATTTGGATAAAAAATATCGAGAAATAGGTATGACGCCATTATATTTAACAATGGGGGACTGTCAAAATATTTAATTATATTTTTTAAAAATTCTTTGTAATAGACTTAATTACTCCCTGTAAATATTTTTTTGTTAAATCGTCTTCATTATGCAAAAATTTTTTAAAATAACTGGTTTAAATATCCCGCGAAAACGGCATCCTGGTTGGAGAGAGAGTAGTAAGGGGTACGTGACGTCATCATATTCCTTACGACGCTTACGACCGTACTGAAAGCACGCAGTTTTGATACATCCTCCTGTTGCTTTTCCTGATATCATAGCTAAAATGGAGAATGGAAGTTAAGAAGGGTTACAATCATTGTCTGGTACCTCGCTGCTTAAATACAACGTTTAAAGCCCCGAGAAAATTGTTCTTCACGCTACCGAGTTCATAAAAAGCGGAGAATATTGTGGTTGAAAGCCATGAGGAGATATGCATCTGATATATCGGAACGTACAACTGCATTTGTCTGCGAAGATCATTTTAATCTAAGTACTAGTTATATGTATGTACGTAATTTTATTGCTTCGTATTTTAGTTGATGACTTATGTCGGCATTACATTGACATGATGCATATATTTCTGGAGAATGTTGAAAGAGTAAATTATATTTTTATGTTTCAAAGATTAGCATATATATTTTAACAAAACCTCCATAATGTAATATACCTATTCTAAATACGTAAGATCAAACTTACGGAAATCGTTGGGCTATGGGTTTATTAAATAATTACTGTTGCAGTGCATATATTTAAGTACCAAGTTTTTAAGCAAATACTTTTACAAATGTTACATATTAAGTTAGTTCTGTAATTTAAATATTTTAATAAATTTTTTCACATAATATCAACGACAGCATGATATTTTAAAGGACCATGTTTTGCTAAATAAGGGCAGTCATGACACTCCACAGACGTGACTAAATCTTCTTCTTCATCTACAACTACACTCACTTTATAACCTCTTTATCTTATTGTGTTCAGGGCAAATCTTGACTTTAACAATACATATTTTTCCTTCTCGCTTTAGTTTAACAAATCCAACAGCATTACTAACATAGTCTTTCCTCATTGACCTCAAAGGGAGAAAAAAGCCATAGAAGCAACGATGAAATTCGCGACATATACAAAAGAGACATGCAGTTATTACAAACACTTCTACAGTTTTTCTTTTCTCAAGTATAGGTGATAACTAAGGCAGATAGACACTTAAAACAACAAACTTCAACACTTTTCCTATAGACAAGACACACGGAAACTAAGTTTATTTAGATTAATTTAGTATATTTGTCAATATGATTCTGTAAAGGCAGATGATGGTGATTATTATTAGCAAAAGTTTAATATAAATAAAAAATACTATCTAGCATTGTTCATGTTATTTTATTGTGGAATCTATCTTTTAAATATCTTCTGCGTTTCAGTTGAAATAATAGTACTATTACAATAACTGAAAATAAAAGCGCTACATCGAACTTGTTTTATCAATTAAATGTAATACAAACCTGTCCGCCTTCACTCCACGCAATTCAGCATCCGAATATTGCTCCCTACGACTTCCAATGTACTGTAAAAGCATGTACGAATCGACGATGGGCAAATTATCAGATCTGGCTACACAAAACCCTTCAGATGCCATTTTGCAAAACACAAAGCGAAATAAATGCAGGAAGGTGCCGTACTTCTATCAATATTTCTTCTAAGACGGCGGATAGAGGAAAACAACAGATTTATGTCTTTTAAGCTACTACTTTTATATCGGTACAATGGCTTCTAGCACTGCGAGGATGCTCGTAGGATGCGCTGACGTCACTAAACACTCGTCAAACTTCGGATACCTATCGGATGTGATCGGGTTTGGCATTAACTCGTCCGTTTTAAATCGCTTTTTTTATAAATATCTGTTAAAAATTTAACGAAAAAACTTTATATTTGCCTATAACAGTAGTCATTCAATACAACTTCATGAAAATTTCGGTAATTATATATTATATATATTATTATATATTATTATTATATATGACAGTCCCCCATTGAAATGAGTTAAATTTCTCGAATAACTACGAAGCCTTTATTATTGTTAGATAGATACCGCGGAGTTCGACAAATCCCGGGCTCCAGGTCGCCATGGCGCCTAAGATTTTTATGCTGGCGCCAACATATTGTATATGCGTGTTATAGTTAGGTTTCGGTTATACTCTAGTCACGTGCTGTAGTCATACTGTATTGTCGGGCACAGCAGTCAGGACAGCAAAATATAACTAGTATAAAAGCCCATCAATATAACGGGAAGGAATAAATTTTTTATTATTTAAGTTAAGTTATTATTATTCTAAGAAATAATTTATTCTCATCTTTCATATATCAAAATTTTATTCAAAATTCTAACATAATTGATATGTGACATAAACTTTAATGCTTTGTCATAGAAAACCGTTGTACATTATTTAAGACTCTCTGGTCGATACGTTAAATGTTTGATGGCTCATATTAAGGCACTCAATCAATACGTATATATTACTCATATGAGAATCGAGACAACAATGTGGTCTCGATTTTGACAATGGTTTGATTGCCAAGGCAAATCCTCATGAAATCGCTAAACTTTGCCAAAAATAGTCATTTAAACGTTACATTCGAGCGTTTGAGTACTGAGTGAGACGATCGACGATAAGAATAAGAAACTTGGTTCATTTTCCTTTAAAACAGTCCCAGACTGAAGATCAAAGGTCAATTTTTCTAACCTTTATGAACAAAAGAATGAAAGCTTGCACGTCGCTTAATTGATTTTTGCGTGTTATCTTATGGGAAATGGAAATTATCTTCTGAAGTCGAACCCGGGTCTTTGGGAATTTTTTCGTAAACGACTTTTACTATAAGAGTCAAACATTTATACCAAATTTCAACCGTCTACTTAATAGAAAATTGTGTTAAAAATACCATTACACTCATTCATAAATAGTTCTCCATTTTCCCGCTCTTTCATAATGGCTCTAAGAGCGGCGCCACTGTCGAGCATTATACCTGATACATAACCAAGCAGATTATATAGGGCTGATGATGATATGATATATTTGTTGGAAGCAGAAAATAAGTGCGAATTTTTATTCTTGTTCGCAAACTACAGTTTTCAGAATATCATTAGACTTTTTCAGATGCATAAGACTCATTTTATTATGTTCTGCTACATAATGTGACAGAAATAAATGTGCAGGGCTTAATTATTGTAACAAATTTGTGTCTATATTATTAAACGTTTTTGCAGTCAATGATAAAAATATCCGCAAAAATTATGCAACGCCTGCGCTGGCTTCTAGGTTTTGGAGCTGGCGCTTAGATTTTTAGAAAATTGGTCGATTTGTCGATTGTCGATATATCGTGCAATTATGATAATTGTATTTGCTGCTTTGGATGTTTCATTTTTGTAGGTTAAAATTGAAATTGCGTAAGATTAGTTCTGTCAACAATTAAACTGAAATTGTGCCTTCTTGGTATCAGTAATACGCATCTTAAATAATTTTCCTATTTGTATTTGTGTCTGTGGCAAATACATTGTAGTTTAATGCTATAAAGAGCTACATTACAATGATAGTTTTCTTGATTATTATCCAAAAATCTTCCGCGTTTAAATGTCAAGTACGACGCCATTTTTAATTTTGGAAACAAAATGTTAACTAAAATTGAAGAACTCGCTTTTGTTACAGTTACGAGAACATACATTTTCTAAAGGAATGAATGAAAAATTACTCAACTCAAGGGGCATCATCTTAGATTCTTTTACATTATTATATATAAACAAGTTGAGACTGTTTCGAGTCGGTGATAGCATATTTCGTTAAGCCATATCTGGATAGTATTTTGAAATAATATTCAATCAAATACTCAAGTTTATTCCGTTGGACTCTATCAACAACCATTTTTGCCTAAAGCTCGACTTATAAGCAATTTTTTCCATTATTACACATATATAACAAATATTATTTTTAATGAAGATCGATAACGTCACCAAGTTCTTTTAAATGTAAAGTAATTATACACACATTTTCCTTGAGATTTGGCTAGGGAAATTGTAACTGCCGTATTGTAGTCAGTTTTCTTTTAATTCCTCAGCTCTTGCAGTGAAGCGTTTTGCACAATAGATGTAGGACGATTTCTTTGCATAGTCTTAATATAGACTGAAAAATATGTCCATTTTACCACCTGCGTGTATTATTTGGAATGAAATGGAATGTGACTCAAATGTTCTAACAGTATTCTACGGAGGGATTGTGGCCTTGAGGTTGAAATCTATGGTCTGAGGCGAATAGACTAAATTCCGCCGCAGATCACGACGCTTATGTAAACAGACCGACTGCGAAAGTGCTTTAATTACGCCCTCAGTAGAACGACGCCTGAGGCGGTCGTCTCTCGAACGTGCCTCACGCCACGGCCCTGAGTGGGAGATGAATGTCCCATCCGCGCCGCACTGAAGCAGAAACTAAAGATGAATTATTATTACATTACACGCTGCACTTAGAATTCATAATTATCGATCATATGGGAGGCACGGAATGTGCGGAATCTACAATTAAAGTCAAATTGACAAAGAAATAATGTCCTACTTTATTTTTTACTTTCTCATATATATATAGTATATTGAGAAAGTATAGTAATCGTGAAAAAATTCGACTTCGAGATTTTTATGGAAATGTACGTTTTAGGTGTTCCCGAGTCCATAAAAGTGGTTCTCGCCATGCCGTCTGTCTGTCGGTCTGTTCGCTGTTCTAGGACCCAAACGCGTATATAAAATCGAATAATATCATGTATTTGTGCAATATATCATCTTTTGCAGACCCTTTTTTCATAAAAATGATATTGCACAAAAATAAAGGGTAGTTTGTTCTTGGCGATTTTTTGAAAAAAATTGATTTACTCAAAAATGGCTCCATAGAATTTGATTAAAATCAATCCAGTTGTAGAACCTGATATAATACTGCGTAAGCCATATTTCTCAAAAAATCACCATTACAATTTACGCTAAGCTACGTTACCTAAGCTCTATGACGTCACGCTTCCGCCGCGATCCACTCAAAATCTTACTACAGCCTAGACGGTTAAACTAAATCGAATGATATATCATATTTGTGGATAATATCATTCACAATAGACACTGAAGAGATGAACGCTATTGCGCCACAATTAAGGGTACTTTATTCTAGGATATTTTGAAACAAAATTTGTTTTACTCAAAAATGGCTCAATGGATTTCGATTAAAATCCATCCAAGCGTACAGCCTGATGTCGCAAATAATACTAATTAAGCCATATGTCCCAAAAAAGTTACTATATATCGTCCAGTGGCATTATTTCTGTACAAGACGCTCAGCGTTCGCGTCAGAGGGGAGGGGGAACCCGGGGATTCCCTAGTCTAAAATTCCGTACTTCACTGTTAATACCAAGCGATTATTAGTGAGAGGTATTAGATGTGAGAGATTGCTGGTGTCAGTCACTTTGGTTCTATTGCTACTCATTATTAACTTAATTGGCAGTGAATTGCAAAGCAGACAGAGTTAATTTCGGGGCAAAAAGTATAGTGAGATCTAACGTATTTATATACATACATGAGTAAGTTTGTGCAATACACAAGGGTAAGTCAAAAAGTAAAGGGAGTCTTCAAAAAAGCACATTTATTTCAAATATACAGAAGCGAAACTAATATTAATTTTCAATGTAATTCCCACCGACTTCAACGCACCGGTTCCAGCGTTCCACAAGCTTTTTAATTCCGTTAGAAAAAGTTTTTTGGTTGCGTGTTTAACCAATTTTACACCGCGCCAATGACTTCTCCATCGGATGAAAATCTTCTTCCTCTTAGCGCTTCTTTCATTAGGCCAAACATATGGAACTCGCTGGGAGCTAGATCTGGACTGGATGGCGGGTGTTCCGTCAATTCAAATCCCAACTCACTTACTGTTTCGACCATCCGATTGGCCGTATGAGGACGGGCGTTGTCATCTAAAATGATGAAGCCCTTTCGAAGTTTCAAGTTTCATCTGTGGTTACGATCCGGTCTAAAAATTCATCTCCCTCGCGGCGACAACGTGTCAAATGGGTACGTGAAACTTCCAAACGTCGAGCCTTATGCTGCGCGGACAATTGCCTAGGGAACCACCTCGCACACACTATTCGAAAATTTAGCGCGTATTGCAAGATGGAATATGCTGAACCATGACTGATGTTTAAAGTCTCCGCAATGTCGTCCACTCTGATTCGCCTGTTTTCTCGTACCATTCTTTCAACGGATTGAATGTTGTTCTCAATCCTTGACGTCGACGGCCTTTCTGATCTCTCCTCGTCGCATACAGGAGCGATCTATCAACTCGTAAATTTTACTGCGCGATAAACAAATATCACCGTATTGAGCCTGCATTCGACGAATAATTTCCACAGGTTTAACACCTTCCGCAAACAAGAATCGATTCACTCTCTGCATTTCTTTTTTTGTGCAAATCGACAATGGAGCTTCCATCTTTAACGGTTAACAAACAGAACAATAACCCGCTTACGTAGTGCTACATCACAATAACTGACGTCGACTACAATACACTAAACCAGCGGTATGAGTACGAGCAGTGCTACCACCAAACCGAGCAAGAAATTTTAAAAATCCCTTTACTTTTTGACTTACCCTAGTATATTGCGCCGTTTACATCTTCGTGATGTCCGTCCGTCCGTACGCATATATCAGGGAAGAATTGGCTAAACCGATTTCAGCCAAATTTGGTACATAGAATACTCACATAAATTCATGACCAAAATAATATATTTAGACCGAATCGACACAGCAGAGGTGCCACAATTGCAAAATGAATCTTTTCGGTAATTATGAATTTGGAAGGAATTGGCATAACCGATTTCAATGAAATTTTGTATGAAGTAGGCATGTAACATACAATAACAAAATCAGGATGTTAAGTATAATTATAGAAAGCAGGACTGCCACAATACAAGTAATAAGAAATTATTTTCACACGTATTGGTGTTGACCTGCCCATATCAATTTTAACCAAATTTTATATTTATAATGTAACATAATAGCATATTTAACCCTGATAATTCAAAAAGAGGTGCCACAATTACAAATCAAACTCTTTCATTAATTATGAATTTGGAGGGAATTGGCTTGATATATTTCAACTAAATTTTGCATACGAGTTGTAAAACATACCATAATGAAAACATGATGTTTATAACGGAGCTAAAGAGCAGGGCTACCACAGTACAAAGTAAAATAATATTCCTTTTACACGTATTTCTCGAGAACTGACCGCATGGATTTTAGCCAAATATGTTACTATATATAAACTTCATATAAATAAATAACCAAAATAACATATTTCAATCAGGTCGATTAAACAGGTTTACCACAATATCAAGGTTAGAATTTTTCTGTAACTATGAATTTGGAAGGTATTGGCTGAACGCATTACAAATAAATTTCGTGTGTGGGGCGTGTATAGAATGGAAAAATGAGATAAATATGTTTAGCCCTTGAAACTTAGTTTCGCCCATTTTCTACCAATAGGGGTACAAAATGTACCCAATGAGAATCAATGTTCTTTTTTACTTGTTAGATGAAATTGAACCTCTAATAGACCTAAAATGAATTTTAAAGCATAAAAACTGAGTGTATGATGTATTTGTTATTTATATTTTCATTAACAAACAAATTTTTAGCAATACATTTTGATTGAAATTCAGCTCAAAATTCCATTGAAATATGTGAAAGAAATAAGAAATATTGAACATGTTAAATAGGAAATCAAATATTCATTGCATTCTTGGCATGTTATTTTTATCGATTTCGTGAAATGCAATGTTGGGGTACATTTTGGACCACAATCGCTTTTTTATTTTTTCTACTTTTATGAAATTAAAAGAAATAAATCCGTTATCATAGCAATGCTCCTAAATAAGTTTCGACAAATACCAAAATCAAGAGCCAAGTGGAACGCCAATTAAGCAAATGACAAGCAAAATATATGTGTGGGGTCCAAAGTGGACCCCCATTGGTAAAGTAAGGGTTAAAACAGATCAAAAAAGCAGGGCTACCACAATATAAGGAAAAGTAGTTTTTTGATTTCAAAGGAAATACATTCGCGTACGATTATATACGGCGAATTTGACGAAAAGAAATTCTGTACCACAGGAAACCAGTGTACATCCCTGCTTATTTTTGACTAGCGGTAAAACTCATCGCCTACATTCCGCAAAATAAGGCTCGTTTCTTATTCCCTTTCCAAAACTTCGTCGCACCGACCTCTTCGAAGAGTCGAATCAAACTTTGCTATTCATTCTGCATTTTAACCTACTCATATGATAAACTACTGATTTTTCCGACTTGGTTGACTTTTAAACGGTTTTAATCCCATTTCAGCACCACGAAAAATCATCTGGTGCATGTAAGATTCTGTAGTAGCGAAAGGTTCGAAGCGGCTCGTTTTAAATTATGCGTCTTTATCTTTAAGGTTTTCGTAGGAATTCGTTTATATCCCGTTTCATTATCTAAAACATTAGCCCCAGACGCTTTACTCGAGGTCACCAATTTATTCGCGGTTGAGCTGAGGAGTTAATTGGGTTTCGTAGCATCCTCCGCGCCCGTGCCTCCGCCCCACTTATTCTCCGCGTGTAACTTTCTGCTTACTCTCACAGAGGCAAATCGGAGTAATGCAGCGAGAGATCGTTTGCCCCGCCAGGACGTCCAATCGGGAGAAAATGATTTCGATGTTTCTTATTTAAAACTCCCTTGCCGTATTTTTACACATCGATCAGTCGGCGATGGAAGTGCGTTTTCGTTACCAATTGATCATTTCAGTATATTCAATATTACCATAGATGGTAAATTCAGTGTAGTTTTAGATATATGAATGCAATTTCCGTCGAAAAATATCCCGTCCGTTTGGATAAAAAAATACTTATATGATTATATAGTGTAACATTTACTCTGGCATCCATAAACCAAGAAAAGGGCGTAATGGCGAATTTCCGTCCCTAGGAAAGATCCGCGTTTTAAACGAACACGCAAGTGCGCTTAAATTCACGTCCGAAAAATGGACGTTAAAAATGGAATGCGGAGTTCTGCTTTTATATTCAGCATATAATTCAGAAAAACGTTTTAAACGTAACGAAAATTCTAAATGATGGTGGTATAATGTACTTTCCCGCTTCAAGTATCTTCCATATCAAGGTGTGACTAAAATCTAAGTGTTAACAAATTATGCGGAGGTCTAGATTTTTATATCTAGGAAGATGGTACCAAGTTTTAAGCAAATGAGCGTAGTTCATAAACGTAGATGGGCGCGCGAAAGAAATGATTCCGTCGAATCGAGCAGGCGAGGTTCAAAATTAATCACGCAACTCGAGCATTTTCTCAGAATGTCTTACCTGCAAAGCTTTTGGATTCCAGCAGACTCGTTTCTTATTTTTAACGCCGTAGGGACTGCATTTCTCTGCTGCGCATGCGTTTTACTTTTTGCCTTGGTCATCACATGGTTGAAAGCCGTCGTTCATAAGCACGCATTTTTGCCACGCACGCATTAGCGATTGCAAAATGTTCCCAAGAAATGAGATCTTTAGAGAGTTTGCTATATTTGAACGGTTTACAAACAACAAGTGATCACCAATCAATTTATACATATAAGGTTATAGCAAGATTTTGAACGAGATGGAATATGGAATTGTTAAATATATTCGCCGAAAAGTAGTCTATTGTGTGCTCAGTGGTCAGAGCATCATCCAGGCTACCTCCAAAGTTAAATTCTCAGTACTTCTTTCGCTAAAACATTTTCGTTAACAATTATATAAGAATGTCCTTGCAATGTAACCGTCATCATGGAATGAAAGAAAATTTTGACAAGTCTTAACTAAATAAGAGCAAAGATTTTCCCATTCGACAATTAACAATTGAGGGAAGAATTGCAGAGCAAATTACATAAGGCGCTTTTTTCTTGTTTTAGGATTATGTCGCCATCATAAGATTACGTCTTTGGTTGAGATCGATGCACTCATAATATGTGGACGTCCGACAGAGAAGGGCCCACTTTGTCTATTCTAGATTTGAAGATATCAGCATTTTTGTGAAGAGGGGTAGAAAATATCAATCAAAAAGAATGCATAGAACGATTCTCTGGTTTATTAAGAATAACCGTATCGAGGAATTATATCCATAAATGGAGTACGAGTGGAATTTATTTTTAATGTCGTGATTTTGGCTTCAATTTTCTCAAAATACTTTTTTTTAAATATTATGTAATATTCAATAAAAAATTTATTTTTCAACATAGAAGTGTGATTTTTCTTTTATTATACTCGTAATTTATCACAGAATACAGCTGCATTCATAACTCTATACCGACAAAGTGGGCCCTTCTCTGGCAGACGTCCACATCATCATCATCATCATCATAGGTAGTCTGTCCGTAGAGAGGTCCGTTATTATTTATAGTTAAACCTGGTTCTCCATATACTCCTATTTTCCACTGTCCTCTTCATATCTTTCTCTTTCAAATCGTCTATCAGCTGAAACCTTTTCCTACCTCTTTCCCTTTTTCCATCTAGTTTTCCTTCTAACACGTCATTAATCATACTCTCTCTTCTCAGGTATTTCCAACCCAGTTTGCCTTCCTCTTTCTAATAGTCTGTATAATCATTCGCTTCTCTTCTACTCCTCGTAGCACTTCATCGTTTTTCATCCTATCCGTCCATTTTATCTTCAGCATTCTCCTCCAAGTCCACATTAAAAACCTTTCCAAGTATTTGATGTCATTTTTCCTTAACGTCCATGTATCTGTGCCGTACAAAGCTATAGCATTTTATGAAATTCTTGCAGACATCTTCCCTTATATTCTCCGTAAATAGGTGTTTCTTTCTTCTGAAAGCCGCTTTTGCTTTTCCTATACTAGTCCTGATCTCATCCGTACATTTTGCTTCTCTTGTTATGATGCTTCCAAGGTATTGATAGTCTGAAACTTGTTCTAAAGGCTTTCCTCCAATACTTATGTTCAGATTCTCTTCTTTGCTCGATATTCAAATGGCCTTGGATTTTTCTGTATTTATTTCCATACCGTATTTTCTACCTTTTATTACTAGTCTATTTATCATTTTCTGGAGTTCCTCTTCCTTTCTTGCTAGAAGTACTTGATCATCCGCGAATTTTACTGTTCTTATAATCCTTCCTCCAATTTTGAAATCTTCTGTGCCTTCTAGCGCTTCTTGCATTATACTTTCTCCATATATATTGAATAGGGTCGGCGATATTTACTCCGCAGGTGTCTGAATTCTCCAACCTGGCCTTTACAACTTGATTCATATATAAATTCCTGATCAGTCTCCTGTCTTTCCAGGCTACACTTATATCCTTTAATATCTTCATAAACATGTCTACGAAACATACGCAGATATCTTGACTGTATTCTATTGCCCATTCTGATATAATTCTAACTACCCCTATCGCATCTTTTGTTCCTCGTCCTTTTCTGAAATCGAATTGATCTTCCCCTATTATTACTTCTGCCTTTTTCTCCAGCCTTTTATTAAGAATCCTCGTGATGATCTTCGATGTGTGTGACAGAAGGCTTATCGTTCTGTAATCTTTACACTGCATTTCCTTTGGCTTCTTCTTTAGAGGGATCATTGCTACTTCTAGGAAATCCCGAGACCACTCTACCGTGTCGTATATCTTATTAATTAATTTCGTTATCGCTTTTAGTCCTTCTGATCCTATGACTTTAAGTATCTCAGCCGGTATTCCATCGCTGCCGGTGGCTTTCCCTTTCTTTAGTTCCACTATCGCTTTTTCTACTTCGCTCTCCATAATACTTGATCCTAAGTTGTCTTCTTCAATATTTTCCTCATCTTCCAGGTCTATTTTTCCCGGTCCTGCCTGCTTGCTGTATAGTTCCTTAATGTATTCTTCCCATACCTGTGCTACATCCTTTGTTTCTGAGACTATCTTCCCATCCGTATTCATAACTCCTTTACCACAAATTCCATTAGACTTCTTATCTTCTAATTCCAGTGCCCTAGCGTACATCATATCGTCTCGTCGTAACTTCTCCATTTGTTCTATTTCATCACATTTTTCTTTTATCAAATTTTCTCTAGCTTTATCTGTTAACCTTCTCAACTCATTTTGTATGCGTCTATAGTTGGCTCTGCCTTCTTCACTGTTAACGTTTTTCCATTTTCGTCTCTCATCCAATTTCTCCAGCATTTCCATAGTGATCCATGGTTTTCTGATTTTCTTCTCTTGTTTTCCAATCTCTTTGATAATGGTTTTAATTTCATCCCATTGTATATCCACGGTCTTTGGTTTGTTTTCCAAATTTCATAGGCCATCTTCCAACTTCATGCTGACTACATTCTGCCTTTCATTCATTTTTTCTAGGTCCCAAGTCTGTCTTTCTCTTCTCTTTTTTCTTATTTGTTTGAGCTTTGTACTTACGTCGACTATTGGAAGGCTGTGATCAGAATCAATGTCTTCTCCTGGTAATGTCTTGGCGTTCTTTATGCTGTTCCTGAATCTTTGTTTTACTAGGATGTAATCTATTTGGCATCTCATTTTATTTCCTGTGTTTTTCCATGTGTATAACCTTTGTTTATGGTTTTTGAACCATGTATTAGTCACTACAAGGTCATTATTGATGCAGAAATCTACCATTTTCCTCCTCCTCGGTTTTTCTTCCTGTCCGTATTGTCCGACAACATTTTCTTTCTATCTTTCTCTGGCTATGCTGTTCCGATCTCCCATTATTATGCAGTTTACATATCCTCTTCCGTCTTTTTCGTAAATGTCATTAATTTGCTCATAGATCTCCTCGATTTCTTCATCTTCATGTGCTGACGTTGGCATATATACCTATATTATCAGCATATCCACTGGGACTGCTTTTAACGCTATTGTTATCAGTCTATCGTTCGTTGCTATTACCTTTGTTACGCTTTTCATCATATCTTTCCTAAATACCATAGCTACTCCCCTTTCCCCACTATTTCCTCCGGAGTAAACTACCGGGAAGTCTTCCGAGTTGAGCTGTCCTCCTTCCCATCTAGTTTTGCTCAGTCCTATAATATCAACTCTATTTCTTCTCATTTCATCTTTCAAGTTCTATAGCTTTCCTGCCTTTCTCTTAGTTCCTACGTTCCAAGTGCCTATTCGTAAATTACTATTGACAAATTTTTTCATCAAGGCAGTCCCCGCTCGGAGATCCAATTGGGGGACTATTTTACCTCCGGATTGTTTTACCTCGAAAGAACTCATATTGTCCAACCATATAATCATTACTAGGAATTGTAATGTGGTAATTTCCCTCTTGCTTTCCACATCGCAGTACAGTAGCCGTTCAAATCATCCGGACCACGCCTACAGCTATAGACCCAGCCAACATTATTTGTTTTCGGCTCTATACACACTATACTGCTGCCTACAGCCAGGCACCGATGATAGTTTTTTAAAATAAAACCTTCATTCGCGGGGTTTGAACCTCGGAAATTTGTAATGAGAAGCCTACACGCTATCCAATAACCAGTGCATGTAATTATGTATACTAGTGGTACCTGCAAAAACCTTTGCGAAGTCAGTCAGAAATCTGCATCATCATCGTTAAAAATGCCCACATCCCAAACGCCATCTTCAATTATTAACGTTGCAACGTTAAGTTTAACATTGATAAAACTATAATTTCGATGCTTCATAAAAAGCGCCAAGCGAATAGTGCAATTTTTTCGTCTATTTGAAGGCTTATTAGACGCTAATTCAATCGGAGGCTACAATGAGGGTCGCCTTGGTAACACCCGGAAAGAGTACGAAAAAGCCATAAAATTTCGAAAAGAAATACATGTTTCTGAGAAATTATTCCATGTAAAATCAAGGCATGACAAGAATGAGATATTTTATAGTTTTAACCGTCGAATAAAGCAAAAATGGAGAAATTCGGTCCATATTTACGTATTTTAATGATTGAAAGAAATAAACCTGCACCTTGAAAAATGGACACTCCTGTGTAAACATTTGGAAAAATATCATCATCTCCCGGAGTCGAATCCGGGACACTTCCATAAACGAAAATAGTTTTTGGCAGAAAAAAATGACGCTTACAGTATTTCTCTATGACAAGATGTTCAAGAGATAAAAGGGGGGGCGGACGGATAGCATTGAGTAATTATGCATGAAGATGATTCTTATTTAAACCTGTGGACTTTTTGTCATGGCAGTTGATATTTTCCATTGTTGAAAACCGTAACATTTTCTGTTTTTATTTATTAAAAGCAAATGTTCGCCCTCATTTGAATTCTGTTTAAAAAATATAAATCTCATTATATAGAATTGTTCATGTCCCGAGCTCTTATCTTAATTTAAACTAATTAAAAAATGGAAATTTATAATGCCTTGCGCCGACATCGTGCTTTTCTTATGGAGTAGAAATGGAACAAAGGGATAAAAAGACCGATTTTTCTCCATTAGCTAATCCTAGGTCCACCACATTTCTATATGCAAACCCAGCTTGAAAATTTGGTTTCTCCATATTACAAGATTTCAGAGATATTGTCGGTACAGACAGACTGACAAACGAACCGAATACATGAGCGATTTAAAAAAGTGTTAGAAACATCGGATAATTTTTGTTTATGCATCCGCGTTAGGTTTTATCCGACTTTATTATGAATTGGTTCTTGTACTTGTTTAATTTTCAACCAAATTTGAATAATTTTTAAACCCCTTTTAGTGATTTAATATATAGACGAATCCTATATCCATTTAACGGTTGTGTGAAACATCGTGAAATAGTAGCGTTCCTCCATGTTCCTTGATTACATGATGAAACGTCCTTTATAATCATATTTCGGCGAACTGCTGTCGAAGGCGGCTACTTTAGGCCTTAAATGCGCCTACGGTTAAATCAGCCCTTTTATGGATGCTGCAGTAACCTTGACCATCAATTGGATTTAACCCATTAGATTAGCCTCACGATTTATTCACGAGTTATATATTTTTTAATGGGATGAAAGCAAACCGAGGTCACACGATAACCCGATTTCACCCTTAATCGACTCAAATTTACCCAATGAGTTAGAAGGTTATTAGGCTGTTATAAACGATCAGACTGATACACGTGGCATATCATTGATCTCCCGGAATTCCTTATTTCCCCCTTAACATTCCTTTTCGCACGCTTCTCATTGATAATTCCTTTAATTTATAACGTAAATCTTTTAAAACTATAAGTTCTTCCTTAGCGTTGACCTCATTATACCGTTCATATGTCCGGCGTTACCTTCACCCAACCTCCGGGGTTAAATTACGACCTCCCTCTCATCTTCCCTAACATGTCTTCTTCCTCTTTGAACCTTCCTCATCCTCCTTTAAACCTCCCTTTGTTACTAATTTCCGTCTCTCTCCTTTGCTGCCCTGCTATCCCTTGCTTCTTCCCTTCCTCCCTCCTCTCTCTCTCTCCATCCGTCCCTTGCTTCTTCCTACCCAACCCCTCATCCCCAAGACCAAGCATGGCCTTCACCTTAATTTCTTCGCAGACTCATTCATTAGCAAAGCCCGAATTAATGCCTCAACTCCCTCACGTGCTTCTCCGTCCGCCTCCGCTTGCTGCCTCTCTCCCCCTTATGTTATCATCATGTCTCGCTCTTCCGCTCCCCTTACCCTGGATACATTACCGATACCTCGCGCATGTCCCTCACCCCTCTTTTAAGTAACTGCTTCCAACCATGAATTACGTCCCCGTAAAGTACTCGAATTCGCCCCACGGGGCATTTAGGTTCGCGTAGCGTCTCTTTGAAGGCAATAGAGAACTGCCAAATTGCCTCAGGTTGGTCTATATTGCTCGGAGTTTCTCTTTTGCGCTGCATTCTTTATCCCTTTCAGCCTGTTTTTTTTACATCTCTATACAAACATAATCGCAACTTTTCTGAATATAAAGAGATTAATTTTCGGTTATTTTTAAATAATGAATTGAAGAAAACTCACACTTTGCTTCGCTATTATATATATATTTTATAGTATATATATTTTATATGTATGTATGTATGTATGCCCAGTCAATTCGCCTCTCTTACAGCACAAATGGGTATCTCAGAGGTAGTGCAATGAATAACCGGGGAGAGAGGAGGGAAACCCGGTGCCGGCATTTGCCTGCTCTTACGAAGAACACCAGGGGGGCCAACAGCTTTACGTCCCTTCCGAAGGACGGAACAGCTGAATTTGCGCGGTCTCCTCAAACTACGCAAACAGGGGGCCGGGTGACCTTGAGAAAAATCCTACTCGCGCAGGATTCGTACCCGATGACTTTTTCAAGCATCGGGCGAGTAGCAGCCAGCGTCCTAACCACTACACCACCGGCACCCCCTTTTTTTATATGTATATAAAATGTTAAATGTAAGATATACCTTCTAAACGATTCAATATTGTGTGTGGCGTAAAATTATCATTACCAAAATAAAATTCAACTGATACGAGATTCGTTAATAATTAGTAAATATTTTTACAGATTTAGAACGTTATCAACTTAATAGTAAAGTAAAAAATTTCAAGGTTAATTGGAAGTGGAAAAATAAAACTTCACAATTATCGTAGAATTTTCAGGATCCGTGGCTCTATCTTTGGATGGAATTTTTAAACGTGTAACTCAAAATCTATGACCAGATGCTGGATTATATCGAAGTTTATCTTCCATGGAAGAGGGCAAAGAAAACTTTTAAAACTCAAACGATATTTATTTGTCTTGTGGTCGCGAAAATGTTAAGAGCAGGTTGAAGAAATGATGAGTTTTATTGCATTGATCATATGATTGTATTTATAAGGATATTTATGGTCCGCTTGAGCAGCGATGGGATTATATCATTGATCCTGGAGTGTAACATTTACAAAAATCGTGATTCTTTCAATATTTATCGATGGCACTTCAATAATTGGTATGCATTCAAGTATGTATATGTAATCATCATCTTTATCATCCCTTTCCAATCCATTGACAGACTCCTTTAGTTTCCCTAATTTCGAATAAAACTAATAAAACTTTTTATTTTATTTTAAGCGTTATATTTAATTCTCACACAATACCCAGATATTGCTTTACTACGTAATAATCGGACGATCAAACCAAATCTGCCGCATCATTGAAGAGATGGTGGAAAGGGAAACGGGAAAAGGTCGAAGCAGGAATTCTGAGCGAAGGAGAAATGAGGGCTGGCAGGTTTTCGACTGAGGCTGCTCGATGGAAGAGGATAAAGGCGTGGAAAACGAGTTAGGAAGGATATCTGCAACAAAGCCCCTGAGAGTAAATTAGAGGTGGCGACGTTAAGGTGCGCGGACAGCGGACGTGGGTGATGCGTCTGGAGCAGAGGGAAATGGCGAATTTCACATAGTACTCTGAGAATTACAAGGAATTATTTTCCTCGTACTTTCAACCGATGTGTCGCGAAGAGCCAAGAGGTGTCGCCGAAAATTTTAACGACGGCTTGTAAAAAATACAGTAAATTTTGTCAAGCAGAGTTTTTGTCTTTCCCTTTCGCCATTTTAAAAAACGACAAAACAATATTTGGGCTTAAAAATCTGAATTCACTGCTCTTTCTTTTTATGCGTTATTTGCACGAAGTGAGCGCATATAGGGGAGGTCCATTCCGTCCTTTCGTCGGTTCGATTGTTAGAACTCGGGAATCGCTGGACATATTTTGAAGAAATTTAGTAATGGAGAGTTTTACTAAAATTGGCCGACCGATTCCAAATTTAGTTAAACTCGGACAATAATTACAACCACTTTACATGAAGGCCTAGGTACATGTAGTTTACGTCTTACCTTCGTTTCAAATCGGGAACCGCAGGGCGTATTTTAATAAAGATTTGGTATTAGGGTGCTTCACTAAAATTTATGGACCTATTCCAATTTTGGTTAAAATCGGACAATATGAAGACCTACATGTGGTTTACAATGTTTCTTTTTTTAAACTCGGGAACCACAGTATGTATTGTGATAAAATTTGGTATTGGGGGGTTTTACTAAAATTTGTTAATCTCAAAGTGCGCATTTGGAAATGGGATACACATTTCCATACTTCTTCAGTTCGGCGGATTGTAGTGTACAACGTGTCGCGCACGTGAGCATCGACTGTCGTGTGTGTGGCGACGGAAAACACGTCGAGAACCGCTCTTCTAGGTCACCGTGTTTTCAACAAAATTCATTCGAGAATATTCTCCTCTTGCAAAATTCAATTATTTAACTGATATTAGAATTTCATTCAAATTATGATTTTTACACGTCAGTTGTGGCCAAACCGCGGATCGCGAGCCGCATGCGGTTCTTTTAACTTATTGTTAGTATGAGGCTCTTACACAACACAGTGACATGGTGTAACTTGAGACGTGTTGGGGACGCCTAAGGGTCATGCGTTATATTTTAATTGCTTAGGATACGGGTTTTGTTTTACTGTTCGTGAATTTATGAGCCCAGAATGTGTGAAGCTGCTCTCGAGCTTCTGAAGATTACCGTAAGTGGCTCCGAGGGCAAATAAGTTTGGCCACTCCATGTTTGCCATAGTTTTAATTAATTTATTTTTGTTTCAGCATATTTCAATCTTCTCGCTATAAAACAAATATTTTTGGGAATTCTGCTGTAAAATTTCCACAATAAAAACCTTTCACTAGCAATTTTTACTTTCTCCATATACGAAGTATAGAGAAAGTATTGTTTTCATGAAAAAAATCGAATACTAGATTTCAACGGAAATACACGTTTTAAGGTTCCCTGAACACGTTTCGATTATTTTCTCGATGATGTCGTTGTCTGTCTGTATGTGATCGATTTTTGTGGGCGCTCTAACTAAAAAACTATTACAACGCAAAATTTTATATTTAACATTTTTATAAAAGTTAGAAGATCTGATTAGTTTTTGGTAAAAATCGGTCGATCGGAAGTGGGTGTTTACTCTTGTCACTTATCCGTTATTTTCAAATATTTGCTTTAATATTTGATAAATGTAAAAATGTATCGGAATAAAAGTTGTAGTAAATTTTATTTTCTACAACCTTTGTTTGATACATTTTTCCATATAATGCATTGTTTAAGAGATATCTTATATTTTTACCGGCCACCACCACGCCACCTACCGAAAAATATTGTTAACAATTGACGCTTAGTTACGTCTTAGCAACGCTCCTTTTTATTTTATTAATTGTCAACCGGAAGTAAATATTGACAACCATCCCAGAGCTAACAACATGTAATTTGCCTTATAAATATGGAGAAATTCATGTGTTGCCCACATCAGTTTATTTATTTGTATTTCTTGAAATATAGACCTGAAGTTGCTTTATATTTAAACATGTTTTGCAAATTTTCTTATATTTTGAAGATTTGGGCTTGAGATTTAATCCTTGAACATAAATGTCCCATCGGTAGTTTATCGCGGGATAAATATGTTCCACTGATCTTTTGTGAAGAAAAACATAAACCAATACGTAGAAGTAAATTGATTTATTATCATTAATTAACAATTTTAACTTCCATAGGCTCATGAAATTTACATAGTATTGTCATATAGAAGAAGAGAAAATAATATGCCTCTTACAATTTTTTAGCGTATAAGAAGTTCATTGGTGAGGAAAAATTAGGTGTGGTCGGGAGTGAACAAAGATTTACAAAGAGGCACATTACTCACAGTGCATATTGTTTTTGTTTGCGTTTGTTTACAATCACGTAAGCATTTAGCACATCGTATCTTGTTACTCCTTCAATTGGAAAATGGTCACCTATATTTCTCATCAGTTTAGAAATTTTAGATAGCAATAAAATTTCTATGTTCAACTGTCTAAATATATAAATTAATACCAAGCTAAATCTATGAAAAACACATAATACCATTCGGACAAGTAAAAATGAAATTATAGCTTTTATTTGACAGATGGAAATTTATAAACATATAGTGGGGCGTATGTGTCCTGTTGATAGTGAATGGAATATAACTTCGCATAACACATTTTATTCACTTCTCTCGATAAAGCCATCAACACGTTTTTTTTTTTTCCTATTTTCGAGACAGCGTGAGATTTGTTTATACAGCAGTCTTTCTGCGTGTTACTATCGAAATCCAAGAACACCCCCTTACGCTATTACCATAAATAATTTCTCCTTTTGTATATTTTCCGCCCCAATTCCTCCTGCTCGTGTCCTTCAGTGGGGTCATAGTAACGGCCACATGGATAACATCATCGATCGAGAATTTTTTTATTAACCATCCTCATATTCAGAGAAAATTCCTATGAAATGCAGTGATATGACCAATCGATTGTGAGCAGGGGAGAGCACTATCGTTACGCTGTTTGGAAACTACGTAGCAAAAGTTATCTTATAGTTTTTACAAAGAATAACAATAGAGGAAAGAAATGAACATATAATAAGTTGTAATTAATGAAACAATAGACAATTAATTAAAACATACCTCAATCGAATAGTAGTAATATAATATTTATGCTCACGTTCATTCCTTTGTCGTCTTTTCACTTACTAATTCAGTGTATATGTAAAGAAAATAGACATTTTCGTTCATTTCTTCATCGTCGATAATCCATTTCCATTCGTTTACTAAATTCTGTCTCTGCTCGAAAGAAAATTAAATTTAAATTGGTATTTACAACATATATTGTTTACTTCAGTTACCACGACGATTTTTTTCGTTGACAACAATAAACAGGAACCAACTGAACTACCGCGACAATAAAGAACAAATGATTTCGATAAAGCTTTTTTATGAAACCGTTTCGGTGGGTTGGGTGACTAATCCACTGGCCGAGAGATGGCCACAGACTGGGATTCGGATCTCTTCTTGATGCCCGAGGAGTAGGAGAGGTATTGAGGTAAGATGAATACAAAGGTATAGGAAACAGTGGTAAGGTCTTAATCCGCCACGCCTGCGTTAAGGCGGTGTTTAGAGCGCCAAATTAAAATATCACAATTTTTTCTGATTTTTATCTCGGAACCTTCCGTGTTGCCTGAACATTCACAGCGTTGCAATAAAATTAGTGTAATAATGAAATCCGCGCAATACTGAAAACGCGATACGAGAATCCGCGTTAGGTGAGGTTTTACTGTACTAATTTCTGCGAAGTAACAGATATTGCAGGCGCGGATGAATCCTGGTGCATGTTCAGATATATGATGCGAGAGTATAGAGATAAATTTATTCCAAGCAAACTAAAGCGTGATAATGCAGAATCCAGATGGTACAA
This sequence comes from Tanypteryx hageni, assembly GCA_028673005.1. Taxonomy (NCBI): domain Eukaryota; kingdom Metazoa; phylum Arthropoda; class Insecta; order Odonata; family Petaluridae; genus Tanypteryx; species Tanypteryx hageni. The sequence continues at coordinate 124,783,840 of CM054116.1, read as the reverse complement.
TCATGAAGTTAGGAGTGCTCATCGACGGCAAAGAAAACTCAATTCTCGCGTAAATGACAAATTCTCAACAGTTATGGTTTAACAGAGTTCAACGGCAGCAATAAAAGGAGGTGCGCTCCATAGTCAGAATATCAATGCGTAATGCGTTTATCAATCACAAAAGGAGGTTTTACAGGATAACTTGAAAGAGAACCCGAAAGCATTTTGGTCTTACGTCAGGGAAGTCCAAGGCAGAGGCCCCACTATTGCATCACTGAGATCGGAAACGGGAAATGTAGTTCACGATATTGCGGAGAAAGCAAACATATTAAATCAATATTTTCAGAAAGCTATTACTCCTAATGATGATTAATTGAAACTCCTATTTCTATGCACCTGGGTGACTCGATGGAAGATTTGATATTTTCGGAAAATGGTATAGCGCTCCAACTTCATTCAGTTAAGCCTAATAAATCTCCTGGACCGGAGGAAATACCCGTGTGAGTATTGAAAGAGTTATGAAATCGCGCCGTATTTGAAAATTATATTCGAGAAATCCATTACGGAAGGTGTCGTTCCTAAAGATTGGAAACACACACGTTACGTCCACCCATAGGCGGCGACAAAAAGAACCAATTATAGGCCGATTTCGTTAACTTCATTATCGTGCAAGATACTTGAGCACACAGTCTTTGCTCCGTAATACGCTAATTAGATGTTTTCGTTAATTAGCGGATGCCAGCACTGATTCCGGAGAGCTAAATCATCCGAAACGCAGCTCGGCCTGTTCGTGGACGATTTTTGCGATGCGGAGAGAATAGTGCTTAGGTCGATGCCATATTCACTGACTTCAGGAAAATGTTTGATAAAGTACCTTATAAGAAATTAATTGCGAAGTTAGGACAATATGGTATCAATCCGAAAGTTGTCAGTCGGGTGAGAGATTTCCTCTCGAATAGAGAACAGATAGTTGCGTCGGGTGTTCCTCAGGGAAGTGTATTGGGTCCTCTACTGTTCTTAATCTATGTAAATGATATCTGCTTGGTAGCTCGTAGTAAATTAGACCTTTTGCCTATGATACAGTTCTATATAAAGAGATAAAAAACCAAGAAGATCATCAGTCGCTGCGTGAAGAGTTAAAAGCCCTTTCAACGTGGTGTAAAGAATGGCAAATTGAAATTAATTGCACTAAATGTGCCGCAGATACGTTCTGGAAAAGTAAGAACATAGAAGTAGGTTTCGAGTATCAAACAGATGGAATGTATATTCAAGCAGCTTAGTATGTAAAATCTTTCGGAGTAACCAGTTGTCGAGATCTTTCGTGGGACATGCACATTCCTCGAGTTATAGGCGCGGCCAACAAGAAACTGGCTTTCATAGGCAGAATAGAACGGAACACTACAGAAAAAGTACGTGGAATATATTACTTATCACTGGTTAGACCACAAGTGGAATACGCCTCAAGTATATGGGATCCGTATGAGAAGGGACATATAATTCAATTAGGAAGAGTACAGCGCAGAGCATTCATAAAACAAAAGGAAAGCGTCACTTCATTATTATTATTGATTTGAACTAGGTATCACTGGAGGACCGTAGATTGAACTCAAGGTTGAGACTTCTGGAGAAATATTGGTCGGATTGTCCAAAATAGGAGATTTTAGGAATAATTAAAGCACCAACGTACATAGTAGAAACGACCGTGACGATAAAATACATGAAATCGAATGTAGCACTGAGCGTTATCGTGGATCTTTTCGAGGACAATACGAAATCACAATAGAAAATTTCAACTTGTGAGAGAAAATCTTTAGTCAGGTTTTAGTGCATTGCACCCCTTGCCACCCACCAATTAGGTGAATTGCAGGGTAAACTGTAGATGTGTATACATACTGTATTTCTGCATTTACGTTAAACGCTGTGGATGTTGGCAAGACGGCAAAAATGATCTCTTTAACATTTTTGTTTATCACATATATCTGCTACTTGGCCATTTAATTTATTAATATTTTTAAATTTCATTCCACAGAGGCCCTGCCGGGCCCCGGAGATTTTGCCTCTTGGTGGGCCTGGGCGCGGGGCCTTGGGCGACTGCCCATCCAGCCTCCCAATAAAGACGGGCCCACACGCACACGCACGCACACACTCACGCACGCATATATATATGAATTTATAAACAGAATATCCTACGGGAACGTGGGCATAGGGACGACCCAGAAGGCGTGCCGTGGGGCCCCACCAGCGGTAACCCCCTCCACGAACCACTGAGCCGAAGAGGGATTACCCTCATAATAGCAAGCGTCCAAACGGCCTTTTCAGGGCCATAAAAACTACAGTCCGTCAGACTGTGGTTTTAGCTAAGGGGCAATCCCACCCCAGCTCCCCCATTCCTCCAATATCTTTCGGTCGATCACATTGCAGTAGGGGATAGGCTAACCGAGAACCTCACCCGCCGTGATCGGCCTTGCCGATTTCTTCGGTAACGGACGCGCTCGTCCTGCTCCATCTTTTTCTTCTTCTTTCCAGGCAACCCCTATTTTGTAGCTAGGACATCCCTAAAATAGAGGGTATATTGTGTGTGTTGTTACTATCCTACCCCATATCCTTCCCCTCTCCCAAATAATAAACAAACCACCCACCTTCCCCTACCTCTCACGTTATTTTCACCCTTACCCTAGGCTTAAATAGAGAACTAGATTTCTTAACGCGTTTATTCACTAATCTTTTTAACTTAAAAATTAAATTTTAAATTTAAAAAAAAATATATTTTGCTTAGTTCACTTGACGTGCTTTTTTGCATTTAGCGTGGCTTTTAAGATTTTGCCTGATTTAATTGACGTACTTTAAAATCCTTAGTACGTTAGTAGTTAAAAAGAATAAAGTATTTTATGGATATTATTCGTGATTTTATAGGTAATTTGGCATTTAGCGTGGTTCTTTCTTTTTGCTTTGATTAATTGACGTGTTTTTCTTTTTAATCTTTTCTTTGAGTACTTGATTAGCTTAAAATAATATAGTATCTTATTACCAGTATTAGTATTTTATAGTTAATTCTACATATAGCGCAGTTTTTAACGTCTGGCTTGGTTAACACGACGCGCCTTTGCATTTCAAAATAATAAAATATTTTTTGTATTTTATAGTAATTCCTTTATTTAGCATGGTTATTAACATTATCCTTGGTCTAATTTAGTTCATTATTAGCTAAAATTAATAAAATATTCTAATATTGTAGATTATTTTCATTTAGCGTAGTTTGTAACATTTTGCATTAATTTTTAGTACATTTTATTTAAAAATAACATTTTTGCGTACTCTTGACTACTTTTATTTTAAATAATACATTGCCCTATTTCCTTTTTCTTTTATTTTTTACCAGTAAATTTTTCTTTTTCTAGTTTTTATTGATTTCTATCCATTTTTGCCTGCCTACTTTGTTTCCAACTATTACTTTCCTTTTAATATAAATTTTATAAATTTTTTCTTAGCTTAGCGTAATAGTACTACCCCAATATTAATTAGTGTTTGAATTAACATCCATAACTATCCAGACGCTCACTTGAGGACGACTAGGGAAATATTCACCTAGTGTGAAAAAGGGACCTTTTCAGGGCCATAGTAGGACCCTTCGGGAACCGGGAACTGGTTAATATTAAACAAACTACTAGCAGTTAGTGCCTTAATAGTTCGATCTTTATGGCCCGAGCCATCGTTAAGATGAGCGACAGAGGCTACCTATTACGGTCCCAGAAACCTGCAGAGGACGAGGACGGTTTCCAGGAGGTCCGGCGAAAGAAGAAGAGGTCTACGTCTGGTTCTTCCACCAGCTCCAACCCCGCTGATCTGAACCCACTGCAAGAATCTCCCGACTCCCCCAACCAAGACTCACCTGCCTCTCCCAAACAAACCCAACCCCTTCAACAACGTCCCGCCTTTCAAAGACCTCGCACCCCTGCCATGACCTTCACCGCTAACCACTCTACCTCAGACCCCCCGCAACGACCCCGACCTACCAACACTCCCCGACCTACCAACACTCCCCGATCCACCTCCCCTCCTTCAATCCCCGCATAGATCCTGATAGAAAACCTGCCCGCCAACCTGACCCAAAAGCTCCTCTTCAATACCCTGGTCCGCCTCTTCTTCTTCATCACAGCAGGTGAAGTCACCCTATTCCAATCAGAGAGGAAGGCAAGAATCTGGATCTCCTTGGACCTGGCAGAGAGGATACTACAGGACCGAAGACGCTTGGAAGAAGCTCTTGGGACCCCTCTCCGCATGACCTGCACCGAAAGGCCAACGTCGGATAGAAGGAGGGCGCCTCAACAGTTCGACTTCACCGTCGTCATCCGAAGCGTCGACTTGGACACAGAAATCGAGGATGTGGAGGACAGCATGAGACGAGCAAACGTCACATGCCTTAAGCTCTGGAGAATTCAATCCAGGGCTACGGGTAGGCCAACAACACTAATAAAAGTAGTCACTACTGATGCTGCGAACGTCCAAACTCTCTTGCAGAACGGGCTCAACATCTTCGGGAGGCGCCATCTGTGCGAGCCTAGCCGCCCTCCCCCTGCCCAGCCAGCACAATGCGGCCGATGCCAAAGCTTCTCGCACCCAACAATAGAGTGCAGGGCAGACCTCAAGTGCCCGCGGTGCGGAAGGCCCCATCGAGTTGGACAATGCGACGCCGAGGCCCTACGCTGCGCCAACTGCGGCGGAGCCCACGTCTCCGGTGATTGGTCCTGCCCCAACCGTCCGAAGGAACCGACATCCCTGACGACGACGGTCCCCCTACGGATAGCCGAAGAAGGCCCAGACGAAGCCGTCGCAGAGCCTGAGGACCACGTTACAGTGAAAGACCTCGTCCGCTTTGTCAGCATAGTGCTGATGAACGCACATCCCAACGATAGGATGGCAATGGGGAAGCTGCTAGACCAGGCAGCTTCCTCAGTCTTTGGGCAGGGAGTACACCTCCACTACAATCGGAACATTGTACGACCGACATTAAGGTATGCTTCTCTCCTCCGCTAGGGAAGAAGACTCTATAACGGCCAACCAACATGGCTGTACAGCGCATCGGGTTCGTCAACGTCAGAGGCGGGATGAGGCAGAAGAGACATTTTATCACTGATCTGATGGAGAGGAGATCAGTCTTCTGCCTAGGCCTGGCCGAAACATGCCTGAAAAAAACTAATACCTTCCGCATTCCAGGTTTCACCATCACAAGAAAAGACTCCAACAAAAGAAATCGCGGAGTTGCCCTCGTAATAAAAGATGGAATCCCAAGCGAAGAGATACAGCTACCGGAGGCACTGAAAGAAGAGGACATGGTCGCCGTCAGACTCTCCATTCCGGACAAAATTATCATAGCCTGTGTTTATGTTCCGTCTAATCACCACTTTCCGACCCTGCTATTAGATTTTTTAAACAAACTAAACGATAACTTTATCCTAATAGGTGACTTTAACGCTCGATCGACCGGATTCCGAGACACCACCACCAACAGGAACGGCCGACAGTTGGAGAGGATCCTGCAAAACAACAACATGGTAAGACTAGACATCCCCACCCCCACTTTTGTTAGCCACCTTGGATCCTCTTTTCCAGACCACGCAATCATGAAAGGGAATGCTGCGAGGCTGGTCGGCGACGCCACAGTAGAGGATACGATAACGTCCGACCACCTGCCATTCACCTTCCCGATCACCACCAGAGGAATCCCGCAGAGGAAAGGACTACTAATCAAGGCAGATTGGGCAAAAGCCGACTGGGAGAGATTCGAGTCCATCATCCACGCAGGACTAGGAGAGGCCGCTGAGCCAATCACAATCGCGGAGGTAGACAATGAAATTCAAGCAATTAACAAACTTGTTTCACAGGCAGACACCGAATGCATCCCAAGAAAGAAAATAAATCTACGCAAGCCGCCCCTACCAAACCACGTCGTAGCCCTGATTAAGGAAAACAGAAAGATCTACCGAGATTACGTGAGGACCAAAGACCCGGCCCTAAAGACGATATGGAACCGGAATCAGGCTATCACTAGGAGGAAAATAATCTTATACAAAGAGAAGGTATGGCAAAATAATTGTGAAAACCTTGATTACAGGCAAGGAGGCAAATTTTGGGACCGGTTTAAAGTCCTCTCGGGCCAAAAGACCATATGCAACTCGCACCTCACCAATGGAGGGATAAACTACGTCACAGAAGAGGAAAAGGCCGAAGAATTCCGCAACACCCTGGAAGCTATACACACGCCGCATGACGACCCGAAATTCGACCGAGACTTTTACAAAACCACCACAGAGGTAACGAAGAAATTAATCCCCACGCTTTTACCCACAGACAAAGACGGCGAGATCTACGAGGAAATTACCACCGAGGAACTGAAGGAAGCAATCAGGACCTCCAAAAATACTGCCCCGGGACCGGATTCTATCGTCAAAAGCCATGTCAGGTACTCGCCGGCCCTATTCCAAAGACTATTAATACTATTCAACCAATGTCTTTTTCTAGGTTACTACCCAAAGGCATGGCGCGAAGCAACAACAATAATGCCGCCCAAACAAGGAAAAGACGCAAAAGACGCCAAAAACTACAGGCCCATCAGTCTGACGAGTCTACTGGGAAAACTCCTGGAAAAAATAGTCTGCAAGAGGATGACAGCAATTCTAGAAGCGGAAAACATCCTGCCGCACCACCAATACGGTTTCCGGGCCCACAGATCGACCAGTGACCCGGTCGCTCTACTGACAAACACAGCCACGGAGGCTATAAACAGGAACCGTTGCACAGCAGCAATATTCATGGACATAGAGAGGGCGTTCGACAAACTATGGCACGACGGGCTCATCACCAAAATCTCCCAAATCCCCAACCTTCCCCCATACTACTCCCGATTCCTCTATTCCTTTATTACCGACCGTCGGGCCAGAGTCAGAGTCGGGTCTGCCCTCTCTACGCCATTTCAGATACGCTCCGGCGTCCCGCAGGGCACGGTATTATCGCCCCTGCTATTCATTCTATATTGTTCTGATATGCCCTATACAATTCTACCGCAGGTCACATTAGCGCAATACGCGGACGACACCGCTTTGTGGGCAACAGCCAAGACCCCAACAGCCGCAACCAACCACCTGCAGAGAGCACTAGGACCCACCGAAAAATGGATGCAACAATGGCGGCTGAAACCCAACCCAGCCACATCCATCTTCCTGATCTTCGTCCACAGGGACAGAGTACAACGAGAATGTATGCAGCAACCGGTTTCCCTCACCCTTTGGGGCGAGAAGATCGGCCTGCAGAAAGAGGGGAAATACCTCGGCGTTACCCTCGATCGACATCTCTCGTTCTCCAAACACCTGCAGCTAGTCATCTCCTCAGCCTGCCGCCGCAGCAATCTCATCCGTGCAGTCAGAGCGGGAGGGAGAGGCGTTTCGGCGGACACGGCACTGCACCTCTACCGAGCATTCATCAGACCGCTCTTCGAGTATGCCGCCATCGCAATCACGCCCGGACCAAAGGGCCGCATGAAAGAAATAGCGGGCATAGAAAGGAGGATCTTGCGACAAGCTCTGCTTCTCCCACGACAGCGCTGCCGCCAAGAAGTCTACGCTGACGCGCAGATGGAACCGATACTCCACCGCATGGCAAGGCTGCGATGTAGGGCGGCGGAACGAATGAGGGAGCACCTACCACAACTCCACAACCGACTCACCCAACCCCTATCCCAGATCCTACCCGGACGCTACCCAAAAATCAAACTACCGTCACCCGGCAGAGTAATAGCTCACCTTATCCCCATATATTACCCCGACTCCCAACCTATATTCACCCGCACCCCAATCCCATTCCCACAGCACCTACTCCCTCAACCGGGATGGCCCCTACAGCGGCCAAAAAAGAGGAAGAAGCGGGCTCGCCGAAAGTGAAAAGTGCCAGTGTTAATATCTAGACAAACAGTGACCAAAGAACTATATACCAAAGAATATATATACTCTGTTATTGAAATCACCGACGGTGAACTGTTATTGTTAAATCTTCTATTTTATTATCTGTTATTGTTTATATTATTATTTATTTATTTATTTATTATCCTCTGCTATTTGAAAATATCACTAGTCAAGGCTGCCTACGGTAGGTTTTACCGGGTTTCCCTACCGTCCCCGGGCGAATGCCAGGCATAAGCCACCCCCGGCATGTATTCATCAGACTACCAATGGTTAAACCATTAGGACGTCTACAAAATAAGAAAAACCACCCTGAAGTGGCATCTAGCCTATAACAGGGATTTATCTAGGATAGGTCTAGTCAATATATAACATGAAATGTATGAAATGTAACCTGTCCTTAGATAAATAAAAACCTTTGCATTGAATTGAATTGAACAGAATATTTACTTTAATATAGATTGTTTTCTTCTCATCAATTCACATCAGAGATCTTTTAAAATGTGACTTTGAGCGCTCGATTTTATTAAATAACGCTCAAAGAGATGCATGAGATAAGAAGACGAAGCAAGAGAGCCATGGGATAGAGGAGATCGTTCCTTTCCGGGCTCTAGAAATTTCGGAGAATTAAACTTGTAAAAATTGCCGTTTTCGTTCGTGCGAGACGTAAGTGCAAGAGTCTTGAGAATTTGCGCGTCGTCTGTGTGTCAGGATCAGGTTCATTACAAAAAGTAAAGATGGAGTTTTTGAAGAGAAATAAAAGGTTTATGGCGGGGGAAAAGAGAGAGAGAGAGAGAGGACGAAGGCGCCTTGCGCGGATGACATGGGATCTAAGAAGTACGAAAAACTTCCGGATAAAGTAAAACAAATCGTTCGACGCTGCTGCGTCCACATAGTCTGCGAACATTTGCGAGAGCCGTATATCTCTTTTACCTTTCGGCGGAATACAGTGGCTTCTGTCGCATTTGCGAACTTCAGCTGTCAGTGTAATACCACCGTAACGTAGAGAAATGGATAAAAACTCCGGCCTTGGAGCGGTTAAAAATTTTCGAGTCGGAAAAAAAAGACTGTTTTCCCTCCGCAAGAGTGAATCCTCTGCACGACAACCAGATCCGGCGAATTACACTCGGTCCGTCCGTCCATGTGTGCTTGTGTTCGGCGACGCCGGGACATTAAAAAAAATCGTAACACGGTCCATCGGTGCGCGCGAGTCCCAATCACCACGAAAGCGTAACGAGTTCGTTAACATTTGATCTTAATCACGCGACGCAAATGAGAACGGCAATCTCGCCAAAGAGAAAAGATTTTATCGATGAATCGGTCGTGATCGATCCGACCCGCATGCAGCGTCATTTATAAAACACGGGCCGGAGTGGACAAAAAAATGAACGCTAACGGCAGTTGATTTCACTGGGATTACTTTTGATATCTAACACTTTTTCATAGGTGAAAAATATCTTGATATTATGCCTAGGATTACTGTTCAGTAATTTCACGGCAGATGGCCTCTGATCCATTCCTGTTTTGAAAAATTTTTGATTGATATTTTAAAAGAAATGGATTAACGTTTTAATGAACTTTCGAATGTATTTTCAAAGAGAATTACTATTCTTTTTTAACGAAATTATTAACAAGATTCTTGCATTCATAATCAATAGTTTCATATGGCGCTATATCAGATCCAATAAACCACTCGGAAGAAATATAAACTGCCGTGTTTCTTTCTTCATATTAAACTAGCGTAATTGTCCTTTGAAATTCAACGGGAAAATTGGAACTTAATGTATTCAACTATAATGGAAGTGAACTAAATCTAATGCATTATTATATTTGTTAATATTAAAATGTAGTCAGATTTTAACTAAGTTAACAACATCTTTAACGTTTTAATCCGAAAAAATTAGCTATTATGGACTCACCAGATATGTTGATTTTCTGTATGAACAACAATGCTGTAGATTGCCAAGGGAACGTTTCAATAAAAATGCAGAATTTTGACAAATTTTCGAATATTTTAGCTTAATGTGAGCGAATTCGATTCAAAAACAAAAATCGACGATAAGAATAAGAATCTTCATTTTATTCCCTTTAAAACAGTTCTTATCCGAAGATCGTGCGTTGATTAATTCTAATTTAATTTTGGAAAAGAAAATATGTCTGCAAGTGTGAAAGAGCTATATTTAAGATCCCTCTTATGGGAAATCCCATATAGCGTTCAAACCAACAGACCAACCAACAGATTAAGGCTTTTATTAATAGTCTAATAATAGCGGACTTGAGATCAGTAAGGGGTCTTTTTATGCCTAACTTCTCTTAAGCGGCGTCTCCTAAGAGTTGAAGCGATTAAAATGTCGAAGAGCGAACGAACTGCAGGACAATTCGACGGCTCGAATCGAGAGCGAACCATTAATTTCTGGCGAAATAAAGAGAAGCGTAGGTATCGCCTTTGACCTCAGCGACCCGTTTGAGTCGCGGTGGATCAAGAGGGTGGAAGGGGGAGGGTGGCAAGAGGGGAGGGAAGATGAGATGAGCCAGAAGCAAGCGAAATACTGGAACCTTTTGAAATCGCGGCTTCAAAAAATTTCCACCGACGGCGTCAGGTTTGAGCGGATACGTTTTTAATGACTTCGCCTAAAGAACGCCGCGTGGGAGGTTGTTACTGGGGTCGCGCGATTGGATATAGGAGACGAGGACGGGGGAAGGGGTGGTATATATATATCTGTGGAGGGGCGTGTGGGAGTTAGGGTTTTGGGGGTGTGGGAGTTGGGGGTGTAGGGATGGGGATAGTGATAAAGGGCGCGTCTGATTGACGGAAGCTTCGATTAATTGAGAGGGCCTTTACGTCTGAGCGACGAGGGGCGTTTGGGTGGGGAAAATCGTATAAATGCGGTGAGGACCGGAGTGGTCGGGGAATAGATGAGAGATCGTCTCGCAGTACCTTTTGGTTCGACAGGAGAGGGTTGCGGTAGAGGGGCGGAGCCGAGATGGTGAGTCAGGCACGGGATAACAGATAAGAGATGTCTGGACACATACGCTTTGGTTATCTAAAAGGTGACACATCCCCAAAATCAGATAAGTTATCTGCGCTAAATTTCGATATTCATCTCACATCAATGATTATTGAGATCCTTGTATTCCATGTGTTATTTGACAGCTATTATACGTACCTTGGCACTAATGTAATCGTTTTATCCGTTGGTCCTGTCCGTCACAATTCAATGTCCTGTGAATTACTTCTATGCCATAGAAGTTTTCTTGTTGTACCTTCTGTGATATCTATCACTTTCTTTGTTCTTGAAGTCGTAAATCCCTTTTTTCATTAGTTTCCTTTGCTCTTGCCCGTCTCAGTCTTTCTTCTCCATGTCTAAAATTGCTTTGGTCAGTAGTTTTTGTTGCTCTGACGTTCGCCTGCCTCACTCTTTGCTCTTCAAGTCTTTTATTTCTTTGGCCAACCATTCGTTTGGAATTGATCTTATTTGAATCTGAGAATAACCTTCCTCTTCTTTTAGGCATGGCTTCTTATTTGAATCATTGATTTGGCGAAATTAATAAAAATTAAAATGGGGCTGTTATAGAATTTAAGGATTAATTATTCAGATACGAAAAAGTGTAATCCAAAACTTCTACTTTGTAAGCACAGGATCTTATCATCCTTGCAATTATCCCAAAAGCACTAAGCATAAAAGGTTTTTTAAGTTCGATCTATTGTAAAAAGCGGCTGCATTGCAACGAAACCTAGGTCGTGTTTAATAAAGTTTGTGTGGAATCACCAATAAGTCTTTTTATTTTTACATTATGAAGAAATTCCATCAATTGACGCCTGAAACCATTAACTATGCAAGAAATATCTTCGTCCATAAAGTACGTACAAAACGTCTGCGCAAGAGGATGAATCAAAAACTCTCATACCAGCTTCAGAACCAACTCCTTCAACATCAGTTGAAAATTAATTGCAAATAAAACTCAATAAATATTGGAAAAACAAATGAATTCGTTGTTCGTCCACCTATGTTTCAGGATTATTAAGCTTAATTTCTATTAAGCCACAGTTGGGATTATGCTTTTGAACGAGTTTCATTGAATTTAAATTTACGTGTCGGCCGTTTTTCAATTTTTGAAATATGATTACCCTTTAGTATAACAAAGTACGTAAGGATAAAAATATCACACTAATGTATCGGAATCGGAAAAGTGAAAATTTCCCCCAAAATTTGATATTGTATTTAATTCTTTTAGAAGTCTAGAAAAACTCGCTGAACCGATGAAATTATACCGATCCCGGATACATATCCCTAGATCCGGAGTCTCCAGGTCAAAACGACACTGTTGGCAACCCTATTCGCATCCGTAGTTGGTAATAATTGAATGTGTAGATTTTGACCAAGTTAATTTAATTCTTTTAACTCCACACATCATTACCTAAACATTTGTTAAATGTGTTGATGTTTTTCCTGCTTATAGAATTGTTCCAATTTTATAAAATAAACCAAACTTCCGTTTTAAAAAATCCTACGAAAATTATGTTCCGTTTTGTCCCGTTATTTTGTAAATTTCGGGAAATGTCTCGTTTTTGCCTTTTTGAAATATGGCCACCCTGTTATAGACATATGTCAAGCAATCAATTCTGTTTCTGTATCATATTACCATTTTAATTATAGGCAATATACGAATATTCGCATATTTTAAAAAGTAAATAAAAATATTAACGTAAAGGGTAAATAAGTTAGGAAATATGAACGTGCGTTGTCATGCATATGACTTTATTTTGCAAAATCCCTCAATCTCTTCAAAATATATAATAGATTTATGGAACATTTAATTTTGTCCTTCTCTCCCTCTCTGTCTCTCTCCTTCTTTCTTTCTTTTTCTCTCGTATCAAAGCATTCAAAGCACGCATTCCTTACGCATATATTTTAAGAATTAAGGCGACAATACACTCTCGAGGTTTAAAAATGTCACGGTGCGCAAGGCAACATATTGTTAAAAAGCTTTAATTTTCAAATAAATATGATTTAAACGTAGAACTTGAGCGATTTTGTATCGTAGGTAAAATGTGGCCACAAGAATAAGAGGGGTCCCACGAGGCGTAAATCCGCCACTGGCCAAACCTCTGAAGGAGAAGTTTTCACGCACGGGAGAGCCTAGTAAGGATCTGTATTCTAACGGTGCCGACTGTCCTCTCCCCAGAGGGGAAGGCGAAACAAAACTCTGAAAGTTTATAAGAAAACGTGCTTCCACCTAGTACTTCAGCAAGGATATCTTACTTGTTCTTTCATAGGGAGCAGTGAATTCCTGCGTTGCTGGGAATAGATAGGTTTATCGTTCACATCTCGGATCCTCGTCATATGCATACCATATCATCATCCGGAATCATTTAACCGCTTGTATTTATTCTCCGTCTACTTCTAAATGCTCACTCTCTTAGTAATTTCTTATTCATTCTTCATCATCAATCTATACGCACCGTTATATCACTTTTCGTTCATAATACGCTGACTTGATGCTCGCCGAGAGCCCTGCTTTCTGATTGGTGCCTATCGATCGAAAGCTATTTTTGCGTTTTACGTGCTTTTTCCTTTATGCGATTGCCGTTCGATACTGTGGCGCTCTTGCTCACGCCAGGAACCGGGGTACGGGTTATGTCTTTCGCTTTGTAGGGTCGCTGGCAAGGCGGGAGAAGGCTAACGTGTCCCTTCTTCTCACCTGCCTTGTCTCCACCTAGTTTTTGTGGGGGCTAGTCCTCTGATTCTAGTCTCTGCGCGTTTCTTGGCCCTGAAAAACGCCCATATTTTATTCTAGAGAGGGAATTGAAGAATTCCCTCATGGAACGTGACCCGAAAGGGTCTGTTGAGTCGGTTGTCCTCGTAGGAGGGAACCTCCAGATCGCCTCCGATCGAACAAGTTTGTCGTTGCTATCAGCGACTCCTCCTCATTCGGTCGAATTACCCCGGCGGAATACAGGGCGTTATGCTCCAAGAAAGCCCCGGTTGCTGCTGCCCCGGTCGCCATCGAGGCCCTATCCTCTGCTTCGGCCCAGGGTCTAAATGTCGATGCCTCCCGTGTACGCTTAAGTAGGATTGAACCCGTGAAAGTATCCCTTCCGCAAACTGCGGCTAAGGGTTTGGAAAATGCCTCCTCAGGAGGAGGCCCTGGCTGTGCCTCGGTAGCCAGGGAAGAAATACGGCTCTCTTCCTTGTCTGCCCAGGACGCAATAGAAGCCACCACTTAGGAAGGCATAAACGGCGCTTTGCATGGCCAAAAATCCTCCGTCGCGGAGGAGGCGATGGAGGTTTCCGAGGGAGTCCGCGGCAAGAGGAAGAAGGCCGCGATGCAAATGCCTGCCCCTCGTTCAGATGCCTTGTTGGTAGAGCGGTCAGCCACGATCCTCGGTGCTGAGGCCGCATCCAGCACGGACGAGGACGGCGATTTCACTCCCGTCACTAGCCGTAAGACTAAGCGCAAAAAGTCTTCCTGCCTTCTCGCTGTAGAGGGCAAGGGTTCCGCTCGCCCCGAAAAAGGAACAACATCGATGGTCCGTGTCTCGCCTGTCACTGTTTATGAGATCCTCTTCCATAAGAACATCGCCGCCGAGCTCGCTAAGGTTTGTGGCGACGACTTCGAACTGGAGGTCCACAGGGCCTCCACTAGAATCGTTGTCCACACGCCCGAGCACCATCGTGCGACCACCAAGGTACTGGACGACGCTGGCGTCCAATACCATACCGAACTTTTAGCATCCGTCCGGGGAATGCTCCTTCTCCTGATGGATGTCGGGAAAGGCTATTCCCTGGAAGATGCGGCGGCAGACCTGGCGGCCAAGGGCTTCATTTTCCGAGGCCTCCGCCAAATGACCCCATAGGAAAATGGGAAGAGGATTCTTATTGGCAGTTATTTTGCCAACCTGGAGAGGACGCCCAGGGCCCCACCAGCGTCGGTCATTAAAAGGATATGCAACTGACTCGGTTAAGAGTTCAGGGTAAGCAGAGGACCGTTGACCTTTAACTGCCAAACTGCATGACCACCTGTCGCACGCCTGAAGGCGCAACACCAGGTGTTTCCGGTGTGCTGGCCCACACAAGGGGACCAACTGCTCCAGGTCACACACCTAACCGGCAAAATGCGCCAACTGCGAGGGCGACCATCCGTCCTTCTTCCGGGAATGTCCCGTGTTCCTGGAGGCGCTTCAGAGATACGAGGAGGGGCAGCAGAAGTCAATCCAGAAATCGGTGTAGAAGGTGCCGAGGTCTGCACCTACCATCCTGAAGATGAAGGCCGCTCCTTCTGCCAAAGTGGACGCTTCTCCTCCCTACGACGCAGTTGTAGAGGGCTCAAACAAGCTGACACCGTCGGCGATTGCCAGTGATCCGGCTCATCAGCTTGGTGGTGAGCCGAGCAAGCAATTGGACCCTCCCACCGCGGAGTCGTCCACTGCCCCCAAAGCACCTCCTCGGCAGGCTCCTGGTTCCATTTTCAGACGGAAAGACCCAGTACCTCTGAGGCCCTCCATCAACTCTCTGCGTAAGCAAAGGAGTAGGGCTATCAAGGAGCGAAAGAGGGAACAGAAGGCAAAGATCGACGAGGTCATCGCTGTGCAGTGTGTGGCTTTAAATTAAGGCCTCGCCACGGATTCCTCTTCCAAGGCCATGCCCCAGAGTATTTAGGCCATCTGGTCCGCAGGGACCGAAGTAGCCCCAACTCTGGGCCCCGAGAGTAGCATGCAGCAGAGCATTGCCCCAGAAACCACCCGGTCCGGTGAGGACCCAGATTTCTGGCGCACGTGGCCATGATTCGTGGCGCGTTGAGGAAGTATATTACCTCAACATCCGGCCAATTCCTCCTATCTCTCGAGGAGGAGTTGGTCATGAAGCGCATACCATCATCCAGTAATGGGTACTAGGGGATGCAGTGTCTTCGTGCAATGGAACGCCCGCGGTGTCAAGGAGAAGACGGAAGAACTCCGGGCGTTCCTGCAAGAGAAAAACGCCATCGTCGCCGCTGTCAATGAGACGCTCCTGAGCCCGTCGGACGTCTGGAAGATCCCTGGATGGGTGATATCGCTCTGACAGGACCGGCCAGGGTCGTGGTGTCTTTGCTCTTTTAACCCCTCGATCTGTAAAACATCGCCCCTGCTTGAAGCGATCCCACAGATCGATTGAGGCCGTATCCACCGAGATTCGGACCTGCGCCGGATGGAACAGGGTCTCCTCGGCGTACTATCTGCTAGGGAGAACGTGGGATACGGACGAGGTCATGGATTTTGTCGGCGACCTGAATCCCAAGCACGCTAGCTAGCATTCAAGAGTCGCCAATCCGAGGGGCATGCGGTTGCAAGACTTGGCGGACGAAGAGGGGCTCACGTTGCTTGCGCTGACCGAGCACACGTTCCTCCCGTCCAGGGATATCATATACGTGGCTGTCATATGCAACGTTCTGGCATCCCTGAGAATGCATTATATTTGCGACTTGTCTTCCGGCCATAATCCGACCCTGCTACTCCTGGGGAACTCGCGTGTGCGAGTTCCACCTTCGCAGCACCTGGACCTTGCTCGAGCCGATTGGCAGCACTTTCGCGAATTCATCACAGAAATACTGCCAGTCGAGCCAATACCGCCTAGGACGAGGGAAGAGGCAGACCGCATTGTCGACATCCTCACTTCTACCGTCCAGCAGGCCATGGACGCCGTGATACCGAAGGATGTCGTGTCGTCAGGGACACCATCATCCGACGCAACAGTGAGCGGTGGCGGTGGCATCGCTACCGAACTCTGGACCTCAGGTCAGCTGAACTGCTTCAACAGGACGGTCGGGGACACGTTGTGAATCGTGCGCATGGGCGCGTGGGAGTTGCATCTCTCCACGCTTTCCCTGGAGGACCAGTCCATCTGGAAGACCTGTAGGAGGCTTTGCGGTACCCGGCGGCGCGATCCACTGATAGTTCAGGGGAGATATGTTTTGAGGTCTCCGGAGGAGAAAGCCTGATGGCGGACTATCTGGAGGGGGTATTTCGTTCCAACGCGGCCACTGTCGACTCGGATTCGGTAGAGGAAGACGTAGGTAGAATGCGGGGGACGCTTGATCGCGGTCTCCTGCAGGATGCGGAGCTCCCTCATTTGTCGGGGGCGATATTATTGCAGTGATTCGCCGCCTTGGGTTGAGGAAGGCTTCGGAGGAGGACGACATACCCAATGTCACCCTGCGACAGATTCCTGTCGCCGCAGTAGAATTCCTGACCGCCTTTTACAACTGTTGTGTCGGGATTCCATACTTTCCGTCTGCCTGGAAGAGGGCAAAGATCATCTGTTTCCCGAAGAATTCGGGGATTGAGGTTGGTCCAGAAGACACCCGGCCAATCTCTCTCCTGGCGGGATTCGGGAAGTTCTTTTAGCGTCTCATCCAGAATCCGCTGCAGCACGTTCTCCTGGAGAGAACATTCGTCCGGACGAGCAGTTTGGCTTCCGATGTGGGAAACCACTACCCAGCAACTGGGTAGGGTGACGCACTAAATCACTGACGCTTTCAACAGGAACCACGCTGAGGGGCTTTCTTCGATACCTCGAAGGTCTTCGACCGCGTGTGACATCAGCACTCATGTTGAAGATGGTTCGACTCCAGTTCCAAGCTTGTCTCGTGCGGCTAATGAAACCCCTGGACATCGTCCTGCCGAGGATGTCCACGGAATCCTATTGCAAGGCAACAGCATCGGCGCACGAAGAAGTGCGTAAACTAGGTGACATTAAGGCTATGTGCTAGGACCGCTACAAACGACCCATCGCCAGCCTTGATTCGCAAGATGTCCTCCCAGGAAACAAGCGTCTCCGCTTGTAGGGAGGGTCGATGCCCTCTGGAGCTAGCAAAAGTAAATATTATAACTAGTTACATAGGTTCAGTTCCGCATAAGTGGCAATGCTGGAAATGCGACGGGGCCAACCACCCTTCGGTTGGATAGATCATAACAGTCTCATTGACTTGTATCAAGGTTTGTGTTATTTTTGTTCATCACTATCTGTTTTCAGTAGAAATTCACCTATATTTTAGGTAAGACTTTTCGCAGCATGTTTCCTTCGAACTGGTCTTTTCATAATATATTCATTACTCAAATTTAATTAAAAGTGCTTTTGATCATTCCTCTATTTTCCGAAAATTCACGAAAACATGCTAACTAGACAGAGCAGAACCTACAAGATTATCCTCTTGCAATTTCTCGCAGCTCAATACTTAAATGGAGCTTCTTTGTCGCGGAGCCAATCACTCAGCCCTACTACATTCAATTTAAATGATTAAACGGTAACACTTGTCTCCTAGAGTGTTTGGCCACTCTCAATCATTTTACTTTTCTTATTGGCGCAGTGCTTCATTCGGGTGAAAAAGTAAAACGAAAACAAACCCCTGGAAAGTGGTTCAGGAGGGAAATAGATTAAACGGCAAATAAGTCTGCAGATGAAGCAAGTAATTGGAAAACATTGTGAAAATATATTTAAGTGGGAGGGTGTGAATTGGGAGTTGGACGGGTGGAGAGAGGAGGATAAAGAAGGGTTTGGCACAGGTGCAGATGGGAGGGGGATGGTAGGTGAGGGAGGGAGGCGGAAACAATTGAAGCGACGAGCAGTAGGATATGAATGGTAAGGAAAGAAACGAGAGATGGAAAGGGAGGAGGCAGACAGGGAGGGGGAGGCAGAGAGGGAGGAGGGAGAGACAGGGGGGAGTCAGAGAGAGCAGCCTGAGAGAGAGGAGGCAGAGAGAGGGAGGAGGCAGAGAGTGGGAGGAAGTAGAGAGAGGGAGGAGGCAGAGAGGGAGGAGATAGAGAGAGAGATTGGAGGAAGAGAGTGAGGAGGGAGAGAGGAGGAGGCAGAGAGAGGGAGGAGGCAGAGAGGAAGGAGGGAGAGAGGATGTAGAGAGAGGGAGGAGGGAGAGAGAGGGAGGTTGATGGAAGAGAGGGAGGAAGGAGAGAGAGGGAGGTTGAAGGAAGAGAGGGAGAGAGAGAGAGGAGGCAGAGAGGGAGGAGACAGAGTGATGAAGCAGAGAGAGGGAGGAGGAAGAGAGAGAGAGAGCAGGCTGAGACGGAGGGGGCAGAGTGGTATGAGGCAGATAGAGGGAGGAGGCAGAGTGGGAGGGTAAAATGGATGACGATGAAGAAGAGAGCATGACAGAGACAGGAGAAAAGGAAAAGGGTCAAGTGCTTAATTCGCTTATTTTGTCGTACCTAAAAAATACCTGAAATCTGGGGCGGCCCGAGAAATTTTGGCGCCCCGGGCGAGATAGCATTCCAGCGCCCCGCTCCGTTAATGCTTGTTAACATATTTAAAAAGAATGTTAATTTATTCATCGATATGTAAATGTTATCGATAATGAAAAATTAAAAGGAGTACCATCCAGATTCTATCCTGTTCCTCGATATAAATTCTTATCCAATATTTATTCATTTGGAAGTAATTCATAGATAAATGATCTGTATAGCTCCTCCAAAACTTTGGCGACAAAAAGGCTGCGTAATTCATTAAAAATCAGGGAATTTCTTTCATCAGTCATATATGTATATAGAAACGCTTAAACGACACTAAAATAATAAAAAAATGTTGCTTGTTAGCATTTAGTCAAGGCTCCGGCGAGATAATTTTAAAAGTTGGTTTAAATCTGGTAAATTTATTTTTAATCAGCAGTTATACTAATGAACAGCAGCAATGAATTTTTAAAAATAAATCCGGCATCTAATACTGATTATAGCGAAATAAATTGGTAATAATACACAGAAAAATGTCTAGTAATGCTCGTTAAGTGCTCTCCAGTTAAAACCTCGCCTCTTTTAATACGGATTTGGATATATCCCTGGCCTTTCTTTCTCCCACATGTCTAATACGTTGAATTAGAATAAATTTCATTTTACTGATTAAATGTCGATGTCAGTATTTCAGTATTTTTTGCATATTTTTCGTTTGTAGCAACATAGCAAAGAAATATTTAATTTTTTTAAAGGTAGTGTTCCATCGGTTCTAGGGATAAATAAAAAATTACGGCCCGCGTGCCACATGAGTTAAACTTTTGCAATTAAAAGCGCACTCTAACGTATAATGAAAATAGAAAAATTCTAGAGAGCCTGTGATGCTTCGCTGTCACATTAAGTTGATTTTGATGTTTTAAAATAATTAATTTTATCAGACACATTTATTTGACAAAAGATGTAAACTTCTTTCTTCGTAAATAGAACAGAATATTCTACTTATTATTAACATGTATGTGATAAATAAAAGTAACTGACCTTCCTAAGTTCTTTTAAAATTCTTTCTTCGTAAATATTACAGAATAAACAGGCTCTACCAGGCTCAACAAATAGACATAAATCAACATAAATGTAAACAAACTAAATTACGTAATATCGTCAAGGGGCTCTATTTTTTGGCTGGTTTCCAAAGGAAACATAGCTTTATAAAATGGCCTTCTCTGTGTGTATGTGTGCGTCCCCTACTAACAACTTTTGCACCAATAGTCCGATTTTCATGAAACTTGGTATGTGGCTCATGCTGCCAGGAGTGTATTTTATTTGTTTCCGGTTGAAATTAGTACCGTTAAAGAAAAAGATTTCCGCATCTTTACAAATTAAAAATGACGAAAATAGTATAAACAGCGGGGGAGATATAAGCTTCCCAATAGGCCCAAAAAGTTTGCCTACGACTACGATTACGGTAATCTATTAAGCTACTTGTGCCACACTCACTCACTCATTCAAAACTGTAAGGTACTTATAGAAGGGATAGAAATCTAAAATTTGGTATATTGGTAGATTGAATGACACAACCGACGAGAAAAATCGAAAATCACAAAAAACATTATATTAAAGGAGTCTTTTTAACCCCAATGTTCCATTTCAATACTCAATAAGAAAAGCACGGGATTCAGTGCAAGGCTTTCTAAAAATGCGTTTTTAAATTACTTTCAATTAAGATACGAATTCGAGAAAAGATTAATTGTCTATCTGAAAGATTGGAATTCTTAATATTTGAAAGCAGGCTTAAAATACCTACAGATTTAGTATAAATATCTACTTTTAATCGTAAAAATGTGTAAATTTTTTCCCCTTTTCAACAACGAAAATCTTTAAATACTATGGAAACGACCTCAATGCTTTTAAAAGGATCTGATATTATACGTTACGATTTCAGTGATTTAATGCTTTTAATGGAAATTAATGCCGTCATAACGAATTAGAGTTCAACTTCCATAACTCGAATCACAAGGATAAGTAACAATTATTCGAGTAATAGAATTATAGTTATGAAAATATATTTTTAAATATTTGCATATATAGAGTGGAACTTCTATAACTCGAATCTCAAAGGAAAGCAACAATTATTCGAATAATATAACATTCGAGTTACGGAATTATATTTTTTTCATTTTTCTTTAATCGAATTAACATCAAGTTTATTTCCATAAACGTTAACTCATTCTAATTTTCAATATCATTCATATTATGAAAACATCGCCATCATTAATTTCTTTCGATAATATGTAAGGTTCCAAAACACTAATTGCATAACGCACTGTGGTTGAGGTTATCATAGATAACTGCAATTCTCACGCACTACTGAAAGCACAAACCTGACGATTAAATTTTGGTTATTGACTTTAGGAAGGAGCGAATAGGTTTGTTTTTCTCCAGGGCTATAAGGGATCACAATAGAAGAAGCAACCCTGATAGCAGTGACGGTAAAACGTGATAATTATTTTAATGTTGTGTTTCGTAGTTTTTTTTAGGAATTTGAACTCTTTTCAATTGTTAAATATAATGGCGTCGTACCTATTTCTCGATATTTGTTATCCAAAAGGCTGGATGATGATGCCATAATCTTAACAGAAAATATCCTTATTTTTCCATAAAATATATAGGGTATTGTCTTAATGATAATTATTCTTATTGCTCGTGCAGTGCGATTTGAGTCACTAAACTTGAAATAGGAAAGTTTGGACACG
The DNA here is from genome assembly GCA_028673005.1 of Tanypteryx hageni. NCBI lineage: Eukaryota > Metazoa > Arthropoda > Insecta > Odonata > Petaluridae > Tanypteryx > Tanypteryx hageni. Next base: position 124,761,944 of record CM054116.1, on the reverse strand, counting down.
AGCCGATTGCCAGGCAATTTGCAAATTACGGATAGTTGCCTTAATTTCACGGAAAATTATAAATATACCGCTATTACTCATGGAATATATTATTTAATACATATAGGCTCCACATGACTGAAGTACTGTTGCCTTGGAGTTGGCGTTGGTTTATTTACGAGTTTGGATTTTGGTGTACAGTGATTTTTTCAAGCGCTTGCATTTTGTAAGCACCGACTACTCGTAATCTCATATATCTATAAAATAAGTCTATGTGTGTATGTGATTCTATAACTCGAGAACTACAGAACGTAGAAGCAAGAGAAAGGTATCATTTTAATCGCAGTGCAGAGAAAAGTGGTGTAGTAGAGGTTTTAAACAGATTTGATTTGCCATTTTTATTTTTTAAATATTTTCTCTTCTAATTTTTTCCCATTTAGTAACACGGGAATTAGTGTAGACAAATTTTAATTTGGACTTTAAAATTACTAATAGCACAAGTACGAGTTTCAGACTTGAACCCAGAAACGCAGAAATGAATGAAGTTTTGTTTTCCTACCGCCGAATTTCAAACACGGACCAAAGATTTCCTAAATTACACTTTAACAGCAAAATTTCGACTTTTTTAATCAAAAACTTATGGATGTTATGTATATCCAATTGTTGCCGACTTCTTGAACTAGGAAAACGAGTATGCGAGTTTGCTATTTTTATCATGGTACCGTAAATAAACAAACTTCTGTCAATAACGTTGTTGGTATTATGAGGTAAAGATTAGCGCAAGCTATAGGTGAAAGCGACTTCGTAAATTCAAGAGGCATATTTTTAAGGTTTATAGTGTGAAAATTGCGGAAAAAGTAGAGAAAATGTAAAAATTTTAAATAAAAAAAACTTCATCAGAAATGTCAAACCTATACCGTTCAAAACTTGAAACATTTGCCTGCATCAAAATAATTAATGTTTTATTAAGTTGGGTGTAACACCATTAATAAAGTATGAAAAAATTCTGAAAGTTACTCAGCAATTAAAAAAATTGTGTTTAGTTTCGAAAATTAGCGTTCATTAACAGAAGTCACGTATCAAATTCGCAAGATTGGATCTCAAAAAGTTCATTATCCTTGACAGTGAGTCCAACTCACTCCTGGTGTACATATCTTTTGCTAGAAATGCAGTCTTGTCTGCGATGGGTCTTCTCTGGGGTTGAAATTGCGAGATGAAACTCTTCAACGGGAAATTCCCCCGGTCCAAACGTATAACCTTAACTATTTAACGGCATTGTGCCAGTGAAGACAAATTTGCAATAAAATGTGATGTATGATCCAAATAAAACCTACCAGGGCTTTCATAGAGAAACTCCTGTTTTTCAAATAACTTGCAACTTTTTCGTACTTAAAGTATTTCTGTGTACTCTGGTTATTTGTTCTTAACGTTGAAACCGAGCAACGCCGGCTACTTCTAAGATAAAAACAATGTCATCATTTACTATACTCACGTAATAGGTAAATGTAAAACAGATCAGGCAAGTACGATCTCCAGTAAACCTAAAGTTGACTTAAATTATTCTTTAATTACATTTTCTGCTGTGCGGAGCCCGCAATGACTGCAGAAGTGTACTACGTATGTCAGCGTCGAGCCACTGATTTACACAGCAAAAGGTTTTATAACGCGTGTCACCGCGTTTCCACAGAAAACCGCTATATAACCCTGATACACTGTACTTTCTCAACAGTTAGAAAAGTACAAAATTTTGTTCATGACTGTCATGTCTGCTAAGCATTCAACGTAATTCATTTTCTTAATTTCTTTAAAGCGGGCCATCTTAAGTTTTCCCTTTACGGTCTTCGTCTTAGAAATATCGGATGCGTTCTTAATACAACATTTCCGCGGCACATGTTTACGTTACTATCCTGAAACTTTCTTCGACAGAAGACACGGAGATGGTTATCCCATGCGTAACGCAATTAGACACACGACCTTTGAAACTCGACTTAGGAAGAGGTTTCTGAGCAAATCGAGGCGTAATTAAATTGCATGATGACTTCTTAAGTCAAACTCGAAGAAGCGTCCGAGCCACATTAAAGCGATGAATGTTATATAAGGCCAGCATTAAAGCAATTGATGTTAGAGAAGGGCCGCATTTGTTTAATGAGGGCCGAAGCTGGAACGGTAGACTTAAGCTAGAAGATTGGACGCCTGTAAGCAAAAAATACAAAACTAACATAATTGAATGTTCCAGGGAGAAAAAAATAGTTTTGAGAAATAAAAGTTGTGGCAAAGAAATATTAATGAAAATTTATTCGTTAAACATTACGCTACAATTAGATTTATTTTATATATTTTAGTGTACACAAAACGTGATTTCGTTAAAATAAATTTGTATAAATTTCATTTTCCTGTTTTGCTAAAAGATTTAATTTTTAATGAAATAACTTTTTGTTAAAAAGTGAAAAATAAATCTAAAATTCACATATAAATGAATGATCCATGAAATAAAAATAGTTTTTCGCATACAAAAGTTGCGTAGCGTAAAGTTTACCGAATAATCTTCAAAAATATTTCTTTGCCAAACAAAATTTATCTGCCAAAATTATTTTTAATTTCTGGAACATTAAATTATCTGAATTTAATTTATGTTGTTTACTTTTTAGTGCATATAAATGTTGGTTTTATAAATTTTTCATGCAAATTTTATTGTAATACTTCATTCATCCAGGACAATGGCGCTGATAATCAAAGAAATATTTAAAGACAAAGAGTTATTTAAAAACTTCAACATGAATAAACAAAATAATATATTTGTTCTAAAAATAGTCTAATGTAAGAGTTTCAAAATATTATATTTTTAACTCAGATGTAAATATATCAATTATTTCCTTCCATACAACTTACGTTAATAATTATACTGTAGACGCACGTCTAAAAAGTACACAAATACATCTCCAAAACAGAAGAAATATCATTCTACGCCAAATTAGATATTTATACAAGCGCATAATTCTGTCACACTGCCAAATCCAATTTGGTGCATATAATCTGACAAAGAGAGCAACAATATGGTACTAACATTATAGAACGAATACATTTAAATCGTTTAAAAATTGCAATGCAAACAAAGCAATCTTTTCGGTCATCATAGTAATAATTTATACAACTTAGGAATTTCACGCCACATATTAACTATTTAGACAAGCAGTTAAAACTATTTTATATCAGAATTCAATTTGATGTACGTAATTTCGTGATGTCGGAAACAATGCATTAAATTTAAATAAACAAAATCCTAATTACACTCTAAAACAAAGTAGTGATGTTAAATCAATGTGGTTCAGGTAATTTTGTGGTCGCCGTTTGCTCTTAACGATGAAAATTATGGTTCGAAAAAACGTCAAATTCTCGGAACCAAAATCGATTTTGTAATTAATTAAAAGCTTACTCGAACTTCTACGATAAGAAAACAAATGTAAATTTTTTAAAACGTTCTTGGGTTCAAGTCCCGAGTTTGTATCACGATTCTAAGTAATTTAAAATCTTGCACTCTACGTGTCAGCTCTTTCAATGATATTCGAATGGAGAAAAGATAGGCTCCTGAAGCCAACACCATGACTTCAATGTAGACAGCGGGCCACCTGAAATTTAAAAGTTTCGTTGGCAAGTAATTTCTGAAAGTTTGGTCATAAAAGTATGAAAAGTTTTTGAATTATAAGCGTTTTATCATGCTCCGATTTAACTCCGTATAGCTCTCCGACACACACACACACGCGCACGCACGCACGCACACACCCACCCACACACCCACCCCCACACACCCCCCCACACACACCCCCACACACACCCCCATACACACTCACACACACACCCACACAGATTGTCTTTTATCTATTAGTATAATGATTATATTTTCATAACCTTAACAAGATATACAAGAAATATTTTAGAAGTCACGAACAATGAAATTCTTCATTTTAGAATAAATGTATTTAACAAAATCCATCCAGTAAAAATCTCATAAAGCTAACCTTTCAGCTATGGAGTCGTATCTTTTTTTGTGTTATTTATAAAGGCTATAAATTTGTGAGGCTCGAGTACAAATCTTTCTCGTTTACAGCCTTGGCTTACCACCCGTTTCAACCGTTTTTGATCCTTATTTTACCAACTATCCTCACGTAATATTCTTGGTCCTTCCATAAGCCTTACGCCACTTTAACAAGACGGAAAAACCTGTTGATTTATTATAGAGTGCAGAGTAACATAACAAGGAGGACATGAGAGAATACGTGGACAGAAAAAGAAGAGTAGCCATAGCAGTTGCACCTGCAAGATTTATTAGGACATGATAATTTAGACCCGAGGTCGGCAACCTACGGCCCGCGAAACTACTGAAAAGTGATCGGAAAAATTTCACATGGGCAATTTCATTTCATTTCGTGGTGAAGTTTTAACGCTAGCAAATTATGTATACATAGTTTTCGCTTAAGATACCGCAGGACCTTTAGATAACTTCTGATTTACTCACTCATCCGGTCCACCGAGGCTTTCTTGAATCCAATGCGGCTCTCCGAAGCATTCACAAGAGCAAATGTGGCCCATCGTGCAGAAAAGGTTGCCGACTCCTGGTTTAGACGATAAATAATTTACGAGAAGAAAAAATTTGATGGTAATTCAAACACTATCGACTTATCGTTAATTAAAACAGCCCTCTTGCAATTTTTTGTCACTATCGATCCATCGAGCTTATAAGAAGAGGCATTTCAGTATAATATTTACGTCGAAATATGTAACTTGTTCAGTTATAAAAAATTTTTCGCTTTCTAAAACCCGAATATTTCATGGTGAATAAAGACGTACCGACGCAAACTTTGCTTAATTCGTTACCAAAAGGCTTCCATCATCGGCGCAAAGCGCTTTTGAATATTTAAAATTTTCCGTAAATATGAAGTAAAATTTATAATAATCCTAAGTTCCACGTATCGACAAGGAAAGAAGGTGGATTTTTGAAGGTAGACTTGTAGACTTTTCTTTATTCCCAAAAAAAAATATTTAAAAAATGAAAGTCGCGGAAGAGAAAGCACGTTGGAGCGAGATGGAGGAAGTGAGAGAGAGAGAGAGAGTGCGGGAAGGAGATCAGAGGCAAAGCAAGTCATAAACAGTCTCCGCTAGTAGGAGCAGAAACAAGTGAGAGGTAGTGAATGGCACTGAAAGGAAGAGGTTTGAAAGGATATGGGAGTGGACGGGAGAGGAGGACAGGCGAGGAAGGTTGGTGTGGAATAGAGAAGGAAGAAACTAAGGATGCTAGACGAAGAGGCAACGAATATATGTATAAAGAAAGAGTGAAAGAGGAAGGAGCGAGATGAAGGGGGAAGAGAGAAAATTGGAAGAATCCAGGTTGGAAACATGCCTTAGTATGGAAAAGGCGAGTCCGCTTCTCCTCCGTAAACACGTGCTGCCCCTTCTTCCCTCGAGGCTCCATTCTTTCTCCCAAAGGGAGGGAGGGCTGGGCTCGCAGCTAAAATCTGCTGTTGGCGCCAGTAATGCCACCCGACTGTGAAACTTGGACCGTAAACATAAAAGTGAATGGATAAGGTGCGGAGAAAGAAAATAAGGCGATAAGAAAGAATCTAAACCAATGAGAGGACAGCGGAGGAAAAAATAAACGTCGCAGGGCGGAGAATAGGTGTGGGCGGAGGCTGAGCCTCCATATATGATAGCTCCATTTGGAAAACATGGCGCGCACTACGGGGACAGATTGAGCAAGGATGCCGAGGGACAACGAACGCCAATAACACCGCAACGCCACCGCTAGAAACAAATGATTTAGCTCCTTATAATTCTACTAGCCTCTTTAAATAAAATGTATATCTTTCGTTAAGAAAAATTGCGGAGGAGACACCAGTTTGCACTTTTAGCACCGTATGGTGACGACGCGAAATAATATTCACCTATTTATTGTTTTAATGACGGACAGCACAACTTGTTCATGAAATGTCGACATTTATAACAATTTTTAATTAAATAAGTACATAACCGTTGCAAAATTGCTAATTTGCTTCGGATCATCCACATTTTTAGCCGTATTATTTTTGTCGAATTCAAAAATGTATCTAATATATTATAACCGCTGTGTCTCTGCTTGCGTCTCTGCATGCGTCGCTGCCTGCCTGCGTCTGAAGCCTTCCGGCATGAACGCAAATATATCAAAAACGGTCTACTCGATTTCGACAAATATTTCCCCTGAATACTCAGCGCGAACTCTTGCAGGATTTAAGCGGGTAGTCGTCTCCCGAAAAAGCATGGGTACGATATCAGGAAAGTTTTCGTTTTTGGATTTGATTAACACATAATCGTCTGGAATACGCTGTGCAGAACTTCAGTAATTAACATTTGAATATATCTTACAATCGAGACTTGGACTCGATATTTACACTATTTCACGTAGAAAGAAATGAAGATTCTTATTCTTACTTTTTATTCTGTTGTTTAATTTGTGTTTGCTCGTATTTTAAGTTTATATTCCACTTTTTCCGATTTTCAAAATTTCTATTGTTGATCCCGGATTGTTGCATTGTTAGGCTCGGAGTTTAAAGTGCATTTGCAATAAGCTTACAATAAAAGAAACGCATTAACGACAACAAGCGATTGAAAATTTATGTGAAAAGTATCTTGTAATTACAAAACAAATGAAATACGTAGCGAAGAAAAGAAACGATTCCAATGTATTGTAACAGTGGGCAACTTTACATTTCAAATAGAAAGATATTTCACGCATGCATTGAAAATATCGTTCCGTTTGCAAGTTTTATTGTGTAGTTTAAGAAAATTACTATATTGATAATATTTGTGATTAATTTCTTTCGTTATTGACGCGTGGCCGGTGCATTGATTATTTAATATTAAACAAATCACAGAACATACAATATGCTGTACCATCAGAAATGGTGAACAAAACAAAAAATATTGTGTACAGGTAATCCAAATCATCTAGGTATGTGCTTATGGTTATGGAAATGGTGTGAGCTCTATAATTATTTTAAGGTTCAACTAATAACACTCTTTGTAACAATTTTTTGTCATAGGAACTATCGCATTGGGTCACTCACGCAAGGGTCTCTAGATATTTGCAGGAAGTACTGCAACATGGTCCCCTAGTACTTAATTATATTTTCAAAATATCAATTTATTCAATATATACATTATGACCTATTATCATATATACATATATTTTCCAGTTCTGTCGTTCTGCCTTGAATGTGTGAACGCTGACGCCATCAATGGCACGTTTTAACGCGTTTTTACAAACTTCCCGATTAGATGGAAAGTTGAAATTTCTTAGGAATGTTTGAGACAAAAATTAAACGACGAAAATATACGAAAAAGACCCTGGTTCGACTCCATGGAGGGCGATTTCCATTTCTCGTAAGATAACACGTAAAAAGCGACTTTTTAAAGTGCAGGCTTTTATTCTTTTGAAAATTAAAATTAGAAAGAACTAACGTACGATCTTTGAATTTAAACTATGTTTTAGGAAAATTAATAAGGTTTCTTATTCTATTCATCTTTTTCCGTCTATCGTTCGAAATCTCTCATATTAAACATTTAAATCACACATTTTGGGAAAATATCGGCTTTTAAACGGGATTGCCGTCCACTTCATTGTTAAACTTCGAGAATCAATTGTTGTCTCAACACGCACACGTGTAATATATACGAGTGCCTTAAATTATCGTAGGATTTTTCCCGAAAATACGTAATCCTTATGGGACTGGGATATAGATTGGATTCTTTTGCTTATTTAAACAACTATATAGATGTAGAGTAAGAGAGAGGAGGCTGTGGGGAGGGAGATAGGAAGGAAGGAATTTAGAAAGGAAGGTACATGGAGAGTAAGGGAGGTATAGAATTAGAAAAGGACGGGAGGAAAGAGATAAAGATGGAGACGGAGAAAAAGAGGGGGAGCTATGGATTGAGACAAAAGAGAGGCAGAGAGAGGGAGGGAGAGGAAGAGAGGGATGAAAAGAGAGGGGAAGGGAGGAAGGGACGGAGAACGTGAGGGAAGAATATTATTATTTATTTACTATTATTACTTCATTTTTTACAATGGGCTCATCATTTAGCATGTCTTACTGATTTTTCATATCGAAATCAAATATATTTGGAATAATTTAACCATAATCCCGTCATATTTGACGGGCAATTACGCTAGTCATATATACTAGCCAATATCCCCTCATAGTTGACAGGCAAACAAAAATAAAATAGGTTTGATCATAGTTTGGTGATATTATAAATTGTAGCCTCTCCTTTCATCGAACTGCTGTTGAGTTAATCTAGAACTTCGTCTTCGAGTTCGTTCCCTGGTCAATCCTCTTCGACGTTCTTCAAGTGTCTCCTCAATATTATCATCCATTATAACGTCCTTTTACTCTCTGATAACTGATATTTAACTTAAAATCTCGTACTTATAATTTATTCCTATCTTTAAAATATCAAAATTTTATTCAAAATGCTATCATAATGGATGTATAACATAAACGTTAATGATTTTTCATAGAAACCCGATGTACATTATTTAAGATATTTCTGCATACACTTGTTTTGTATTGTTTTAAATTGTAACGCATAAATATGCATCAAAGACTCAACAACAGGATAAGGAAAATAAAACAAATTTAAATATTATAAATTTTAGTAACAAATAATTATGTATTAAAAATTTCTTTATACGCAACATTCACGGCAAAAACACGATGGCGATAGCGCAACATATGAACAAAAACTGGCTAATCCAGAAAAAGGGCTATATGAGAAAAGTTTGCCCTTGAGCCTTATTTATTGTCATAAAACAGCTGGAATGATGGGAGATTGACGTCCTTTTACCCCCTCTCCCTCCCTCCCTCCTTATTTCCGTGCATCGCTCTCCCTCTCTCTAGACGACATGTTTAATTCTTTATAGCTCATATTAAGACACTCAACACGTACGTGTATAGTAATACTCATATGCGAAATGAGACAATATTTGGGACTCGATTTCGACAATGGTTTGATTCTCAAGGCGAATCCTCATAAAATCGCTAAATTTTGCCACAAAAAGTCATTTCGAGCGTTTGCAAAATTGCAATCGGCGAAAGGACTAAGAAACCTTGTTCCTTTTCCTTTAAAACAGTCCTGGTTTGAAGATCAAGAGTCAATTCTCCTAATTTTTATGAGAAAATGAATGAAAGCTTGTACGTCGCTAAATTTATTATTTTACGTTTTGTCTTATGGGAAATAGAAATTATCTACTTGCCTCGCCTCATTTTGGAGATTTATTTTCGTAAATGGCTTCCTGAGGAAACGCGAGGAGCCTATGCAAAATTTGGTTTGCCTGTCCTAAGAAAAGGCTGAGATATTGACCGCTATGTTCAAAGTGACTAAGGGAATAAGGGTTTATAGTTTGTTGATAGATTATTTTCTTCCCATCAATTCACATCAAAGGATCGTTTAAAAGGTGACTTGGAGCGCTCGATTATTAAAGAACGCTCAAAGAGATATACGGGATGAAAAGGCGAAGCAATAGAGCCAAAGGAGATGCGTTCCTTTCCGGTTCTCTAGAAGTTTCGGAGATAGAAACTTGTGAAAACTGCCGTTTTCGTCCGTGCGAGACGGAAGTGCAAGAGTCTTTAGAATCTTCAGGAAAATTAGTGCGTCGTCTGTGTGTCGGAATCAGGTCATTACAAAACGTAATCCGGGTCCGTTTTGGGATTTTTTCTCTCGTGAATGACGTTTACTAAGAGAATCAAACATTTCTACCAAAATTTCAACCTTCAACCTACTTGGAACGTTTGTTAAAAATAGCATTACAATCAGTCATAAAGTCGAGCGTGACCGGATTTCTTAGCTCATTATTTATATAGATAGCGCTCGTGTACCTTTTGTCTCAGGAAAATCGTACGACCAACTATTGCGTCAGCTCCGCCTTTTTTCGCCTACAATAGAATAAAAGAGAAACCAGTAGGGATGTACACGGGTTTCTCGTGGTACATAAGTTCTTTTCGTCAAATTCGTCGTAGTATAATCGTATGATAATGTGTTTGCTTTGAAATCAGCAAATTATTTTTCCTTATACTGTGGTAACTCTGCTTGTTATTGTGGGACCCCTGTTCGTCTGATTCGGTTTGAATATGCTAATTTTGTTTAGTATATATATGTGTATATTAAATATGGTAAAAATTGATGCAGATAGTTCATCAAAAATGTGTAAAATAAACAATATTATTCCTCGTATTGTGGCAGCCCTGCTTTCTATATCTATACAAACAATCTTGATTTTGTTATTTAATGTTGCACGACTCCTTCTTACAAAATTTCGTTGAAATTGGTCCAGTCAATTCCTTCCAAATTCATAATTACAGATTAGATTAACTTTTCAATTGTGGCACCCCTGCTTAGTCGATTCGGTCCAAATACGCCATTTTGGTCTTTAATTTATGTGAGTATTCTGTTCCAAATATGGTAGAAATCGGTTTTGCCTATTCTTCCCTGATATATGCGTACCTATGGACGGACTGACGGACATCACGAAGATAATAGTGCCTTTCGGCAATGGCGAAAAGTACTAAATGTAACTTGTTATAAACGTTACTTTATCAGAAAAAAATTGTTTACCAGGTTCCTTTTTTCATTTCGTCTAAGAAAAGTTCCAAAAATTAAGGTTTCTTCAGTTTCATTCATAATTGCCTTAATTTACTGCATTACCGCCAAGCACTCCATGTTGTCATTACTGCATTACTCGATCTTAAAGAGTGGCAATCAAAAATTGTTAATCAAAAAATAACTTCTAGCGAGTTTTAAAAATATCGTTTCTGCTTTTAATGATGGAGAAGTTCATCCGTGGAAAATTCCAAATGCGGCAGAATGCTAAACACAGAAGTTAAGCTCTTATACACACCACTCTAGGAAAAACACAACTCTCTCATGTTGCAAAAGAAAGAGAGTGAAAGATAGACAGGTGTAACAATCAGCGCCATATCCCTCTGTCATTAAGCCCCTTTCGTTTCCATGGCAACGGACCGTCAAAGGAAATTGCTGGCTTTCTAAAGATTATTCTCCCGGATATAGAGAAAGCGACCCTGGGCGGGATAAGGAGCGAGTTTGGATTAGGGAAAGCAAAGCTAGATAAGGAAAAGTTATAGCATAAAAAGACAACAAATAAATAAAGTAACCGAACACTATTAACGAGCAGATGAATCATAATTTTTCTCGGGATCATCCACTTGGATTTTTGTCCAGTAATTAGAGTTTTTCGGATTTCATGCTGCCAAACCACAGTTTTTTCTTAATCAAATGTGTTTTCGAAAGCCATACTACCATTACATACGCTTGAAGTTAATTTCCTAACAAACGCACTTGCAGGAAGATTTAAAAGCAATTTCCGCGTGGTGGAAAGAATGGAAAATTGAAATTAATTACCGTAAATGTTCCCTCGTAACTTTCTGGAAACGTAAGAACAGAGAGATGGATTCCAAGTATAAGATCTACTGACTGAATATCCAAGGAGCTGAGTATTTTGAATATTTACGGTTTACCAATTATCGCTATCTTTCGTGGGACTTGCACATTCTCAATTGCGGCCACCAGAAACTTTTAATGCAGCCACCAGGAAATTTATATTATAAACAGCAATAATTAATATGCTGACTGCAATGAATATTGTGATGTCACATTTTTACTTTCTCCATGTACGGAGTATAGAGAAAGTATTCTTTTCATGAAAAAAATCGAATTCGAGATTTCAATGGAAATTCATGTTTTAAGATCCCTTGAACACGTTTTGACTATTTTCCTGGAGATGTCTGTGTGTCCGTGACCGGAATTTTGTGGATGCTCTATCTCAAAAACTATTAATCGGATCAACACGAAAATTTATATTTGACAGTTTTGTTAAAGGGAAAAGAACTGATTAGTTTTTGTTTTTGGTCAACCGGAAGTGGATGTTTACTCTTGTAACGTCCATTTTTTTTAATATTTGCTTTAATATTTGATAAATGTAAAGAAGTACTGGAATAAAAGTTGTAGGAAATTTAATTTTCTACAATACATGCTCAAAACATTTTCCAATACAGTGTATTGTTTAAGAGATATCTTATATTCTTAGCTGCCACCACCACGCCACCTTCTGGCTACTATTTTAAACAATTTACGCTTAGTTACGGTCTTAGTAACGCTCCTTTTATTTTCTTAATTGTTGGAGTTTCGGGGTTATATCCAATATCAGAAGGTTTATTTCTGTTCTTTGTAGTCTACATTTTTCTCGCAGTTCCTTAAAATATTTATTATCATGTGACCAATTTGGAATTTCTAGAAATGTTACAGGTATGGAGAAAGTCATGTGGTGGCCACATCAGATTTTTATAATAAATATTTGCTATTGCTATTTTATTTTATTAAACTTCTTAGGTGCCTCACGTAGAATAAAAAATATCATTTAACCCTTAAATTTAACAATGTGGTCAACACAACATCGCAAATGGCAGCATCTGTTGTAGACGCCATCATAGTGCGAGAAACGGGTTATTTATCACTGGTTAGACTACAGATTGAATGTGCCTCAAGTAGATACATGAGATCCGCATTAGAAGAACCATATAACTGAGTTAGAAAGTCCAAAGCAGGGCAGGCAGATGTATGATCATGAACAAAGCTTAACATCACCATTAGAGGATTTGAAAAGCGAATCTCTGGAGACTGAATGGTAGGCTCCAGGAGAAATACGTATGAACGAAAATCGGTGCAGAGGTGGGAACTTTTATTTTTTAAATACTTCTAGATCTTAATGTGTTACCTTCGATATGGGCTGAAATGCTTGCAGAATGCAAGCACCTTTTACTAGTAATTAAAAACATTTTTGGATAGATCCTCAAGTCTTCGTAGAGGGAGTAGAATTGACCATTTATTAATCTTTGATTGAGTATTGGATGAAAACAAAACTTATCTTTTTCATTTTTTTTCGATTTCTGAAGAGCAAAGCACTGACAACAGCTGTCTCTTCGAAGTCCATAGTGGAACTGAGATCACTGCGTAGAAGCGTAAAATCGGTTTGCTTCAACCGAGGCGACTTCGCGGCGAGTTAAAGTCGCCCCTGAGCGGCTAGCCTTAGAGAGCAACAAGAACCTGTCAGTTATCTATGACTCATGCACAAGGGATTCGGTTACTATGACAATGCTGACATCGTTGTTGCCAGGCTTACGGTTTGCGGACCTTCCAAATCAGTGATACTTTTGGACTGGGTTCAACTTACTGTGCTTTAGTTTCTTTGTTAAAACTGTGCATATAATCGGTGGAAGACGCTCATCTTTGCAATTTTCTCTTCAAAGTCTCGCGGCACACCGGTTGAGAACCACTGATCTATGGGATATAGAAATTATAATCTGGAGTCTTTATTCGTGATTTCGTTTTCGTCATTCCATTTGTATTTCTGAATGTTACAAAATTTAAATTATCTATATATCCGGAAAGATTGTTGAAACACATTAAAACTGTTATAAAAGTTTAAAACATTTCATGACTCGATCTTTATATATAAATACTTATGGTATTCAATATACTTCCTCCCCTTATAATAAAAGGCTATGTTTGTCCGTTGGTTGATCCATGCCACGCTCTTAAAACGCGAATAACTCAATCAAATATTCAGATATAACCTTAAATTTTGGTAGAGATAATCTGCTCGGATAGCCAGAAAAATTTACAAGAAAACATCCAGGATTCGACTCCATGTTTCATAAGATAACACGCAAAAATCTACTTTTTGACGTGCACGCTTATTTTATTTTTGACATTAAAGTTAGAAAACATTGACTCACAACCTTTAGATTTAGGCCATTTTAACGAAAAAATTACAAGGTTTCTTATTCATTCCATTTTTTGTCTATAGTTAGAAATTCCTCATGTTAAATTTTTAATTCACATATTTTTGGGAAATCATGCCATTTTAACGGGCCGTTGCTTGCCTACCAATTACATTGTTAAACCTCGAAATCCTATTGTTATTTCAATCCTTATGGGTTTAAGCGTGCTTTAAAGGCTTTTAATACGAGAAAGAGAGAAAGACGAAAGGAAAGAGAAAATATTTTCATAGCAATCAATGTAAACAACATTCGTTGCGTTATTTACGAGAAGGTACACCTAAAAACCAGAAATACTATTTAAAATTAGATTAAGATCGTTATGATGAGCTGAATACAATATTATTGAAATAGAAACGGTATGAAAATCGGAGGTATTTGCTGGAAGTTTTGATAAACAAACCGAGCATGTAAAATGTTTATAGCGTGAAGGATTGCGCGATAGGTTACGAGAATGGAGGACTTGAGGACGGTTTTGGAAACAGGGAGAGAAAGAGAGGTTTAAAAGAATCAAAGAATCTCAAAAATAATAATAAAAGGCTAAGTTTTCAGTCCGTTGGTCTGAGTGACAAGCTATTAAAACGCGAATAATTCGATCAATGATGTAAATGGAAAATTAAAATTTGGCAGTCATTTATATAATGAGCTAATAAGAATATTTTATTTGAGGTTGACATAGTAATTAAAGAAATAACTGTCCGTTTGTGGCACTATTTTGAGAAGGGATATATTGCGCTTCCTCCGAATAAAACTAATTAAATTTTAGAAGACAGAGAGGAGAATGGGTGAGAGGAAGATAGAGGATGGGAAGAATAAGAGGGAGAGAGGGATGGAGAATGGGAAGAAGAAAGTGGGAAAATACTAGAGAGGGAGAGAGAGAATAGGAGGAAGAAAGAATATCGGGAGAGGGATGGAGAGAGGATAGGGGGAGAGGGAGGGAAGAGAATGCGAGGGAGGCAGAGAGAAAGGGAGAAACAATGGGAAATGCCTTGATTTTAATATATAATCTGCACATACCCGTCATATTTGACGGGCAATTACGCTAGTTATCATAATAAAAGCCTAGATGGTGGGGTTTGTGTATAGCGCTGACGTCATCAATGGCACTTTTTAACGCGTTTTTGACAAACTTTCCGATTAGGTGGAAGATTGAAATTTCGCCGGAATGTTTGATACAGATATAACAAGAGGGTAAAGTATACTCCATAAATGGAATACACAAAAGAATCCTGCAAAAGTAGGATTTTTCCCAAGGTCGCCCGGCCCCCTGTTTGTGTGGTTTAAGGAAACCACGCAAAGCATTCCGTCCTTCGGAAGGGACGTTAAGCCGTTCGCCTCCTTGGGTTAAGAGTAGGCTAATGCCGGCACCGGGTTTCCCTCCTCCCTTGTGATTGTCTTCGGTGTGGAAGAAGCTATGGCTATAATAATCCTCGAGGTTGATTAGCCAAAACAATACACACACACACGGATTTCAAAGGAATACGTATGAAACGGTATCAAAAGTTTGGCCGATTCTCAAATTTTTTTCCCCGAATTTATAAGTCGTAATTATATGGTCTCGGGAACTATCTTGTAGTAAATGTTGTTCTCTATCCAAATAAATCTTTTAATCTGTACGTCACTGATAATATAAGAGAATGGGAGAGAAATATATGGATCTTTATAATTGTTGTATGCTGAGAAAAATCTTAGCAATCGATGTAAACAAAATATACGATGTTTTGCTCGGGATATTATCGAATTTTCATCTTCGAAACTATAACTCGTAATATGTGGTCTCATAGACGATATTGTAGTAAATGTTGCCCTCTATCCGAATAAAATTTTTAAACTATACTTCACAGATCATATAAGGGCGTGGAATAGAAAAACATTGATTTTAATTGTTGTTTGCTGAGAGAACCGTCTTAGAGATCCACGTAAACAAAATCTGCGATGTTTTTCGTGGGATTTTCAAGAATTTTTATCTCCGAAAGTATAACTAGTATGTGGTCATGTGGACTTTCTTGTAGTAAATGTTATCTATCCGAATATTTTTTTAATCTATACTTTACAGATCATATAAGAGCTAGGGAGAGAAAAGTTTGATATTTCATTGTTGCTTGACGGATGCCATTTAACGAGATATAAGTATAAGTTTATTGAAGTACTTATGTAAAGCGGAAGTTCTAATCAATGGAATCAGTTCAAAATCACAATTGGGAGATACATTTTAATAATCACTCATACTAAATTTAATCAAAACCCGTTTGGCGGTTTAGCAGATGAAATTTACGACGGTCGGACGGACCACACGTGTCCAAAAGGCGTTCCGCTATTACTGCTTCGCTGATAAATTACGCCTAAAAATTAAAGGAAAAAAATACGAAAAAACCCGGGTTCGAATCCGTTTCCCGTAATATAACACGTAAAAATCTGATTTGGCAACCACATCACTTTCTCCATATCTGTAATATTTCTAAAAATTCCAAATAAGTTACATAAAAATAAATATTTTAAGAAACTGCGAGAAAATTTTAGACTTTACAAAGAACTGAAATAAACTCAAACCATAGCCTTCTGATATTGAATATACAAAGCTCAAACAATTAAGAAACTACAAAGGAGCGTTACTAAGACGTAACTAGGCGTCAATTGTTAACAATAGTCGGTTGGTGGCAGCTAAATTATACAATTTTTAAGATATCTCTTAAACAATACATTATATGGGAAAATGTTTCAAACAAAGATTGTAGAAAAAAAAATTTCTACAACTTATATTCCAATATATTTTTACATATGTCAAATATTTCAAAATAACGAATAAGGGACAGGATTAATCACCGACTTCCGGTTTACCGATTTTTACTGGCTTTCATATAAATGTTAAATATAAAAGTTCGCATTGACTTGATTAATAGATTTTGAGTTAGAGCAGCCACAAAAAAGCTGTCACATACAAACGCACGCACGCACCCGCGCATCCGCGCGCACACACAGACATCATCGAGAAAATGGTCAAATCGTGTTCAGGGGACCTCAAAACGTGTATTTCCGTTGAAATCTCGAAGTCGATTTTTTTCATGAATACAATACTTTCCCCTATACCAACGTGCGGAGAAAGTAAAAATCAACATTGTTTAGAGCAGGCTTTTATTCTTTTGGAAATTAAAATGAGAAAAATTGTTATACGATCTTCGAATTTAAATGATGTTTTAGGAAAATTAATTTAGTTTCTTATTCTATTCATCTTTTTCCGCCTACCGTTCGTTATCTCTCATTTTAATTGATAGTAGCTCAATAACTTTGGCCAAGACTAACAAAGGTGAAATACTCCTTTAGCCAAAACATCTAGAGGGCTACAAAACCCAATGCATTTCGCCCACAAGGTGGGCATCGTCAGGGGTAAAACCTGTTTCAACAGTGACTGGGAGCCAACTGCAAGGTTTGAAACGGAAAGTATTAAGAAGACGACCGAGAAACAGGTGAAGCGCGGAAAGATTTTTCGGCGTGTGTGTCGTTTAAATCTGTCAGTTTGTATAGGGACTTGTTGAAATCTGTGTCCGTGTTCATAAGTGTATCGCGGTCTTTGTAAATGTGAAGGTTTTCTAACGAGTTTAGTGAGTTATGGGCTGAAGTTATCAATGTTAAATCGTTTACGTGTATACTATGACCTGTTTCAAAAATGTGGTTGGCAACGCTTGATTTTTCAAAACGATTATATTTATAGTGAACCATGTGTTCCTTAAAGCGTGTTATTAGTTTCATTCTTGTTTGTCCTATGTACTTTTTGTCGCTATTCCAAAACCATGAAACAACTCAGAGATAAAGATTGTTTTTACATTAAGGCTGACAAGGGCCATAAAATAGTGATCATGGACAGGACACAATACTTTGACAACGTCCAAATTATGTTGAACAATGGACCTTACATTAAACTCAAGAAGAACCCATTAAATTCCATGATTCAAAAAACTAAAGACATCATTAAAGAATGTAAAACCATCATTGATAATAAATTAAGCTACAAGTTAAAAATTTCAAACCCAAACATACCAAAATTGTACTGTCTTCCCAAAATACATAAAGATGACAAAGCCATGAGACCGATTGCATCAGGAATAAATAGCCCAACCTATAACTTGGCCAAATGGCTTAATAGTGAATTTAAACAGATGTCCTTTCCCGACAAACTCTCTGTTAAAAATACCTATGACGTGATAAGTAAACTAAAAAACATAATATTAAAAGAGTCTGAGATTTTGGTTTCCTTTGACGTTAAAAGCCTCTTCCCAAGTGTACCTCTGGAAGAAACATCCCAAATTTTAAAATCATTGTTACTAAAACAAAATTTTTCAGATGAAATTGTCCTCGAATATTTACAACTTACTAATTTATGCATGTCACATAACGTTTTTCTATTCAAAAATGAAATTTACAAACAAACACAAGGCACTTCTATGGGAAACCCCTTATCTCCCTTTTTAGCCAACATTTTCATGTCCTCTTTTGAAAACGATTGCAAAGAAAAATTTCATTACTTTCCAGATATATGGTTGAGGTACGTGGATGACATATTCACAATCTTTGATTTAAAGAAACAAAATGTAGATGAATTTGTTAATCAATTAAACAACATATATCCTTCAATTAAGTTCTCTTATGAACTTCAAGAAAACAACACCTTGCCATTTTTGGACTTGCTTATCATAAATAATAGACAACACATCGAGTTTGACATTTTTAGAAAACCTACACATACTGATAACTTCATTCCTAACAACTCCTTTCACCCTATGAACCAAAAAATAGCTGTGTTTCAATTTTTAACACACAGATTATGTAACATCCCCCTCAATAAAATCAGATATGCAAAGGAACTCAAACACATAAAACAAAGTGCCGCTAAACTTGGATACGATAATAATTTAATTAATAAATTAGTGAGAAAACATAACTTTAATAAAACCTTGTCCAATGCCACTTCCCTCAAATTAGACAACAAAAAAGAGGACAAATACGTAAAATTGCCTTATTTTCCTCCATTAAACAGAGGCTTGAACAAAATTTTTAAACAAGAATTATACCATAACATATACAAATTCTTATAATTTGAAAAATTTACTGGGCAGTACAAAAGACACAACAGAATCTTTGAACAAGTCCGGTATTTATAAAATACAATGCTCACACTGCGACAAAAAGTACATAGGACAAACAAGAAGGAAACTAATAACACGCTTTAAGGAACACATGGCTCACTATAAATATAATCGTTTTGAAAAATCAAGCGTTGCCAACCACATTTTTGAAACAGGTCATAGTATACACGTAAACGATTTAACATTGATAACTTCAGCCCATAACTCACTAAACTCGTTAGAAAACCTTTACATTTACAAAGACCGCGATACACTTATGAACACGGACACAGATTTCAACAAGTCCCTATACAAACTGACAGATTTAAACGACACACACGCCGAAAAATCTTTCCGCGCTTCACCTGTTTCTCGGTCGTCTTCTTAATACTTTCCGTTTCAAACCTTGCAGTTGGCTCCCAGTCACTGTTGAAACAGGTTTTACCCCTGACGATGCCCACCTTGTGGGCGAAATGCATTGGGTTTTGTAGCCCTCTAGTTCTTTTGGCTAAAGGAGTATTTCTCATTTTAACATTCAAATAACATAATTTGTGAAAATATCGGCTCTTAAAAGAGATCTTGTCTTGCCGACCACGTCATTGTTAAACTTCGAGAATCAATTGTTGTCTCAACCCGCATACGAGTAATTTATAAGAGTGCATAGATTGCCTTAATTTATCTTACGATTTTTTGCGAAATCACGTAATCCTAATGGGACTGGGATTTAGTTTGGATTCTTTTGCTTATCTAAAGAGATAAAGAAGGAGACGGAGAGGGAGAGCTACGGACTGTGACAGGATGGAATGAGAGAGCCTCCCTCTGGGTGGGAGAAAGAGGCAGATGGAGGGGGGAGAGAGAAAGTAAGGAAGGGTGACAGAGAGAGGAAGGGAGGGAGATAGAGGGAGGGAGACAGAGGGAGGGAGACAGAGGGAGGGAGACAGAGGGATGATGAGAGGGACGGCGTGAGGGAGGGAGGGAATATTTTTATTTATCCGTCATATGACGAGCAATACACTAGTATATAATACATTATACATACGCGAAAGATACCTTTTGTTTATCATAACTACCATAATTACACAGCAAGTTGTAAGGAAATCTCAAAAGAAATCCACATTTTTGTATTTAAATTTAAAAAATCCGCCCAAAAGATCCTTAGAAGGGTATTTAAATTTTGTAGCTCCTTCGTTCGCAAGTACGGGTTGTAAGTCAGGGACTTATTTACCCTGAATTTTTTGTTGTATTTGTTGTTAGTACATGAAATAAGTTTGTGTCGGTGGTGTAGTGTTAAGAGCGTTGGCCTGCTACGTTAAATGGCACCGGGCACGAATCCTGCAAAAGTGGGATTTTTCCGAGGTTACCCGTCCCCCTACTTGTGCGGTTTGAGGAGACCGCGCAAAAGTCAACGCTCCGTCCTTCGGAAGAGACGATAACTGTTTGCCCCCTTGGTGCTCTTTGCAAAGAGTATGCAAATTCCGGCACCGGTTTTCTCTCCTCCTTTCCGAGTGTTCGCCCGGTGTGGAAGACAACGGGAAGCCACAACACCATGTTTGTATATTCCCTAGTCAAACCAATCACTGAATTGGTAGGACCTGTCGTAAGGCAACACTAGAATGAATATTGTAATTAATTTGGGCAGAAGAATAGATAAACGCAACGAAAAATGTAGAGTAAAATTATGAATCTGTTCCTAAACCTAAAAAAATAATAATGAAACAATCCTTTATGTGCAATTTAAACCTAAATAAACTGGTGGGCAACACATGACTTTCTCCGTATTAATATGGCAAATTACGTTATTAGCTCTGGGATCGTTGACAATATTTACTACCGGTTAACAATTAAGAAAAGAAAAAGGAGCGTTACTAACAATAAGACGTAACTAGGCGTAAATTGTTAGCAATAGTTTTCGGTAGGGGGCGTGGTGGTGGCAGCAAAAAATATAAGATATCTCTTAAACAATGCATTATATGGAAAAATATATCAAACAAAAGTTGTAGAAAATTTTATTTCCTACGACTTTTATCCCAGTACATTTTTACATTTATCAAATATTAAGGCAAATATTTCAAAATAACGGATGTGACAAAAGTAAACACCCACTTCTGGTTCACCGATTTTTACCAAAAATACTCAGTTCTTCAGACTTTTATAAAAATGTTAAATATAAAATTTCGCATTAACCTGATTAACAGTTTTCGAGTTAGAGCACCCACAAAAAAGCTATCGCACACATACACGCACACCCACACACACGCACGCACACACAGGCATCACCGAGGAAATGGTCAATACTTATTCAGGGGACCTCAAAGTGTGTATTTCCGTTTAAATCTCGAAACCGATTTTTTTATGAAAAAAAAACTTTCCTCTATACTACGTATATGGAGAAAGTAAAAAATGAATGTGTGTGTGTGTATATATATATATATATATATATATGTATGATGGTATGCCCCTTATACGTTTCTACACCGTTGAAGCTATCGGATTCACAAGTTTCCTGGACCATCCTATGGACAAATGGAAGAACATGGTCTAGGTTTGCAGACCGTGGGGTCTCTTATACCCCATGGGGTCAACAAAATACTATTTCCATAAGAATGCATGTGAAATTGTGTAGAGAAGCCTCAAAATGACATGCAGCCCTTTACTGATGTGGATATAAATATACCTAAATATTAACTTACGATCACGGGAAATTGCTCATTTTACGCACAAAAGACTCAGTAGTTTTACTCTGTTCATGTTTAGTCGTATTACATGTTAAATCGCTCGAAAGTATCCTTTAAGTGACAAATTTATTAATATTTTCCAGGCTGCAACAAAGCAAAATTTCTTAATTGTTGTCCTCAAAGGGAGATAGCCACGTAAAGATTAATGCAAGAAAAGTCCACGCCGTGGCTTGCCGTAGAAGAAGAAAAGCCAACTCCAAAATAAAGGGTACAAATGGATTAAATATTGCCTATGAATACTTTCTAAGTGAGTCAAATGATTTTTAAGGAATATTATAACATTGTTATTTTTTACAATTAACATTGAAAGATTTATCGCAACATAAATCGTTACATCTACTTAAATTTGTTCGGTAACCAAGATGTTGTTTATTGCTTACGTTTTGGCTAATAGTATTGACATAATCCATATAATTTTATTGCTGCATCTATCCATGTGTATATTAAGCAAGACTTCAATGCGTAAATATTTTAATGGTAAAACTTTACAATACAATAGGTAAAATATTAAATGTTAATGTAAACATCGCTTGCGTAATTAAAGAATGGGGAGCGAAAAACCATGGCTTATGGTGCACTCGGAGTAATTTCTATTTTAATAAAACTGCTCGATTATGCCAAATATTCTTGGAAAAGTAGTCTGCCTTGATTATATGAACGATTCGCCATTGAGATACACCCACGAACACAAGCCTGACTAAAATTTTTAAATGGTTTCTTTAGGTGTTAGTTAAAATTTCGAGTGAACCTCTTCTCCGAATAACACATTTGAGAAATTTGGGGGCACCGACAGCGCGGGGCCCCGAGATATAAAAATCATTTGCTGCTTAATAGAAAATTCTTTCCCGAGCTAAGCCTGATAACTCCAGCTAGTTTTATATATACTTTAAGTTAACACGCAAACCCTTAATTTTTTACGAGCAGTTTCACTAGCAATTAATAAACAGAGTGCACGAACAAAAAAACATCAAACTTCAGAAAAGAAAAAGTCGACGAGGAGAGCGATGGAACGTAAGTTTGCTGAGTGTTTTCCGTTGCCATGGGGACCACCGTCTCTTGGAACAACACCTTCTCTAATGAAACTCGCTCCTCCACCACCCTTGCGAGTTTTTCCCACGGCATTATTTAAAAAATGAGAGGCTTGATAAAGTTCCCAAGCTTTTCATCCGCCATTTATTTTTTCAATCTTCTAATTTCTTCGAGCAAATATCTTCCCGCAAGGACATGAAATTTTATTTATTCAAAGAGTTACTCAATGAAAAAGCCATTTTCCTTTAACTTGCGAACGTGTTACCTTTTTTCAAGGGAGAGAGAGTGAGAGAAATTGAAAGAGAGAGAGAGAGGGCGATTGTCAAATAGGTCGGTCGCTTAGCAACACGTATCACGTCTCCTGAAAAATAAGTAGCATTCGACGCGAAGAAAAATACGGAATGAAAGCAAAAAACGAAGAACAAGCAAGTTTTCGCGTTGCCTATTGCTTCTTTTGCCATATACTGCCGGCGCGGAACCTCCACCTTCGGCCCCGCGCGCTTTTGGAGTGCTTCCCGTCTACGCCCCCCCTCCTACTCTTCTCCAGGCGTTTCCTTCCACCCTCAAACTCGGCGTCGGCGGCTTATTTCGAATCGGGTCCATTTCCCTTTATTTCCTCTCCGGCTCGCCTCTCGAACGCTAAATAGATCGAGGTTCCTCCCGGTACATTTCCTTTCCTCTTGAATGTGCTCGCTACGCGGCGCCACCTCCGCACAAAAGGAACAATGTCGGAATCAACCCACAGCTTCAATTATTAAATCTCCGCGTGGGATGCTGTTTATAACGATAATTCTTTGTTCCGAAGGTGTGGATGTTATCTGGCGCATAAAAGAAGGAGAACGTGTAAA
Organism: Tanypteryx hageni; assembly: GCA_028673005.1. Classification (NCBI taxonomy): domain Eukaryota; kingdom Metazoa; phylum Arthropoda; class Insecta; order Odonata; family Petaluridae; genus Tanypteryx; species Tanypteryx hageni. The sequence goes on along the minus strand of CM054116.1, from coordinate 124,738,356 downwards.
ATGATGAAAAATTAAACATGATGTTGTTTGGCTGGCGTGGCTGTGTTTTTCATTGATTCGGTCTTTCTTCTCGTACCTTAACCGATGGATTTATCAAAAAAAATACAATGAAAGTTTTTTTTTTCGTAGTTATCGACCATTCCTTATAATCTTAATATGGCAAAAAGTTAACTGAAATCTGAATGTTAGCGGATAATCCGTGCCCTTACATACCATTTAGCTCTATGATATTAAATCTTTTGCTAAAACTGAGTATTCCAAATGAAAGAACAGAATGCAATTTGCGCCTCAGCGCTCGTGACGTATTTTTTTAATCCAACCTCTAGCGAGAGCGCTGGAAACCAAATGAAACCTATTCGTTCGTCGATCGAAATACTGTTACTATATACTTGTAGCAAAAAGATCCGCGTCTCTGATCCAGAGACGATTTATCAATAACCAGGGAAATGTTTTTCCTCTCAGCCTCGGGTAGTTGGTTATCATGAGTTCACTCTCATTTCATCCGGGGTCATGTGCGCTTCAAATGAGCAGGAATTGCAGAAATGCTGCGTAGCCTCAGGGTGCAGTGATTTTTGGCGCTCCATCTCTTTCGCATGCGTGCGGACGCGATTTTGATTGTGGTTGTAGATGACACAAAACTCATTGCAGATACGGTTGGTGCATTTATCTCTTTAAGTTTCGCGAACTGAGAACAATAATCATAATTGAACACGTGACTTTAAGCATCGGAAAAAGTCTTCAAAATGTCGTTTAAAATTTTCAACGGTTTGCCAACCGATCGGTGACAACGGCAAATGTCCGAAAAAATCCAATTTTCAAAAGAACTAATCAATCTGTAATATCGAGAGATCAAATGTATGAAGAAACTTTGGCACTGATTCTGACAGAATGAAGGGGAGACAGCATTTTTTTTCATAAAGCGTGTGAACAAACTATAACTCACACTCTCGTCCGCTTTAATCATCGAAGTTGTAAATTAAACTTTCATTTAATTTTTCGCAGAATATCAAATCATTTTTCGAGTTTTTTGCCTCTCCAATACTTTCGGGAGTCTATAAATCTCGAGCTAATTGAAGCGTCAGAAATTAATATCTCTTCGAGGTTCTTCAGGCTGAGTAGACCTAAAAGCCTTACTAATCTCTTTGCCCGTTCAAAATACCATCAGTGGCAATTCGAAATGATTGCAATAAAAATTCATTACTCTGCATTTTCTCTTCCAAAATTATCGACAAAATATAATGATCGAAATGTAAGAGATCGCATTTGGTCCTTTCAAAAAACATTGGCGAATATTACGCTATCGGTGCATTGTTAAATTTCTTCGACAATGAAATCCCTAAGGGTAAGTTTTTTCTTCCGTCAGCAGCTAAAGGAATTGAAGGAAATTATATTCGAAAAACTCACGTTTGAAACTTTCCCTTCGGCGTTTTAGGCGGAAATCGGAGCAAAGAAATGGAGTTCCTTCTCGCATTGGCATGTCCTTTTGTTATGTCTCTTTCTCTCTCCCTCCACTCCCATCCTTTTTTGTTTCTGTCGTATTTTACTCTCTCTCCTCCTTCTCTCCTCCTCGTCCTCTCTCTCCTTCTCTCCCTTCCCATCTCTCTCTTGTAATTACTTATATGACGAAAGGGTTAAATGTAAGAAGGGACTACATAGTCTCAATTTCGCCCTAATAAAGTCGTTTGTCTGTCTGTATCGCCCTTTCTCCCCTCTCCTCCTCTCTCGCCTCTCCTTTTCCTCATGTTCCGCCCTCATATGCCATTTATCCTATTAAAGTCGGCTAATAGAAAGCGCTTCCTTTTTTCCGAGGAAACCTTCCGTTCCAATGCAACGTGCACTCTCCTCCTTCTGAATTCCTCCCCTTTCTTCCCTCTCCTCACCCGCTCTCCCTCTTTTTCCCCTTTAATTATTCCCAATTCACAGGGACGGATTAAGCTATCGGGCATTCGGGCATGTCCCCGCGGGCCGCTCACATTTACGCTAAAAGTAGCAAAATTTTAAAACGCATAAGACAGATTTGTTGAAATGTTTTCGCCGCGGCATGGAAAAACAATAATATAATGTCAATTCCTATGCGAATAATGTTTTTAATTTTGTATGTGAGTATACATATTTAAATAAAAATATCGTATAACTATAAGGGCCGATTCAGATAACAACCGCCGCGGCGCGCCGGGCAGATATTCTCCCTCGATGCGCCCCTGCCAACTCATGTAAACTAGTATTCCACCATTCTCCTTTCTTGTTTGTCTCCGCTTCCCTCCTTCACGCGCCACTGTATTTCTTCCTCCTCCTATCTCTCTCTCTCCCTCTTCCATTATCCTCCTCTATCTCCGTCCTTCCTCTCCACATATGCCCGCCTCCTCACTTCCTCTCGGTTTCAACTTCCTCGTAAATATCTCCTATCTCGCAATCAGTCGATAGATACGGATTTGATGAAAGAGTCTTCCCTCCCACGGGATTATAGGTTCGAATACTCTCGAGGTTTTCTGATGTGCCCACGACGAAGTTCCAACAGAGCTCATACCTCCCGTGAGTTGTGCGTCGATATGAGAAATTTATGACCTGCGGGATATTTCTTGCCGTTCTTGAGGGAAAAACAGTTTCGTCTGACACAGGAGAGGTTCGCCGGCTTTCTATGTTTTCTCCTCCAATTTTTTCTCAATTTGTTTTCAACTCATTTATTTATTTAATAAATTAATTATTCCATAGAATGAGACATATGATTGGCTTAATTTCATGTAGTCTTGTCTACGTTATTTATATTGTGTGACTTTCTTTCTCATATATGAGAGTAGTGTGAGTAATGTTACGGCGACAATAGTGTAAGAGGGTGATTCACCATCCAACACACACACACACACACACATACACTCCTCCAATTGAGATCTATGATTTGTGGATATCAGGGAAAATAATCATATTTTTATATCTTCCAATGATTGCGAGAATTCAGTTAAATACACACTGCCTTTGTCTCTACTGTGTTTAACATATCATTAGAACATACTTTCATGCTTATTTTTTGTAAACGTGTTTTTTAGTTTATTTTCGATTTCATCCCTTCGATTCGATTAATTCATTTTAAGTGTGGATTCTTTCGAATTTCACATAACTTCGCGTGCCGTATTTTTTTAACCATTAAATTGTTTTCGCGCATTCAAATTTTCCGGTCGATCCGTTGAATGCCATTTTGCAATGCATCTCTGTGAACTTTGCTAACAGCCGCCTCAACTGCCTCGTGAACTTTGTGTTGCTATGAAACAGGAGTTCCCAAACTGGTGCTCGTGAGCATAGCCTTGCTCTTCCTCTGCCTGAACGCGCGCTTTTACGATTCGTAATACAGCCATTACTAGCACCATTAATTTAATTTGCTTGCTTATTTTCTTTCTAAAATATCTGATAGATTCGTTCCCCAATGCTCGCGGTGAACGGACGTGCCTAACCCTTTGCTCTGACCCTCACTTTCACTTCCGCCCCCACTCTACCAACCATGTCCGCGAAGACTAGCTTGCAGGCCCAAAACGCCGATCTTAGATCCCAGAATAGGGATCTGAAGAAAAAGATTGAAGAATTGACGAAATCCATGGCCGGATTCCATAATCAGCTTGAAGAGGCGAGGAAACTGGACGGATCGGAACGAAGAGATAGCCTTACGTCCATTGAAGCCAGTTTCTTCACTTTTAAATCTGGTGTCATGAAAGACTTGGAGTGCATCATGGAAAAGATTGATCTTCTCGCCGCTAGCCACTCTGTCTTCGAGGAGAAGATCGACGCTGTTGACCAACTGGCCAGAAGGAATTGTCTTCTTGTCCACGGACTTGCAGAGGAATCCAACGAAGACGCTTACAGTGTTGCTAGCAATTTTTTTAGCAAACAAGTGAAAGTGCAAGTTAGTATGGAAGCCCTGTCCTGTGTTCGCAGACTTGGTCGACCTCGTGACTTGAGACCGAGGCCATTATTAGTCAATTTTGTAAGTTGTCGAATCCGGGATGTTGTGTGGCGTAACAAAAAATTTTTAAAGGGCTCCAAGATCCTAATTACTGAATCTCTGACGCCAATCAGGCAAAAGTTACTGCAGGAATCACGTGATCTTGTGGGACCCACAAACGCCTGGTCGGTTGAAGGAAAGATTTTTGTGATAAAACAGGACGGATCCAAATGTTGCTTTTGCACTATCCGAGAATTTAACGTTCTCAGACAAAGCTGGCTTTCCCAGTAATTATCCATTAATTTCAGCTTTGTCTTTGTTAAGTGCTCACCTTCTCCTTATTCCCAATTATTTACCACTGTTTTCTTCTCTTTCGTGTTGGTGTCTCACATTATGAGGGTTTATGTTATGTAAATTGATCTCCTTTTATATTGCGTGTGTATTACGATATTTTGTTCTTTTAGGCTATTAATATATCTATGTTTTAATTTCATATTCATTTTGTTTCTATTTATACACAACTTGCTTATTCTTTAATTCCATACTATAATTTTTATGTCAATAGGTATTTTCATTTGGCAGTTTCTGCTGAAATTTATTTATAACGTTGGAGGTAAGTGGTTGTGCTGATATTTTACTGTCTTCTGATATTTTCTTCTTTCTTCTTGGGTGAATACTATGTCTGAATCTTTCCCTAAATTCTTTCTTCATATTCTCAAAAGTAACCCTTTCGAAGCTTGCTACGATTCTTTCCGGCTACCTGAAAATTCGCAGAACGCTTGTCCTTCCAGGAACTGCCCTCACGCTCCCTTATCTTTTCCCTCCCCTCACATTCCTGAGTGGACAAGGCTACTTCTTAGTAATTCACTTTCCCCATTTCCCCGTAATTTTCAAGCTATCCATGTTAACAGCCAGAGTCTTATCCCTCACATTGAAGAGCTTTGCTCTATTCTACCTGAGAAGGGTGTCCATGCGATCGCGGTATCTGAAACTTGGCTGAAACCTTCTCTTCCTTCTTCTCTTGTACATATTCCCGGATATAAGCTTTTTCGTAATGACCGCACTGGAAAGAGAGGGGGTGGGGTGGGTATCTATATTCGCGAAGAGCTATGTTGTAAATTGCTCCTTAAAAGTGATAGCCTTTATTCTCGCAGACCTGAATTTCTCTTCCTGGAAATAACTTTCAATTGTCAGAAATTATTATTTGGAGTTGTGTACAAACCCCCTCAAATTTCAAATCTATCGGATATTGAAATTCCCCTCACGGAACTTAGAGTAGATTTCGATAATGTCATCCTTATGGGCGATTTTAATTCTGATCTCCTGAACCCGAATAATTTTCACACTAAAACACTCCTTAATATATTACACCCGCTAGGACTTAGTATTCTCCCGCTTAATCCCACACACCGCACCCTAACCTCTTCTACTCTACTTGATTTAATAATAACGACCAAACCTGACAAAATACTCAAATACGGTCAGATCTCAGTCCCGGGGATATCTGCACATGATCTCATTTATGCATCCTGCTCTTTCAAAGTACCAAAGGAACAACCAAAATTTATTACTTTTAGAGATTTTAAAAACATAGACATAAACAAATTGACAGATGATGCTCTCTTAGTCCCTTGGGAAAGTATTATTAATATAAATGACATAGATGACAAGGTGAATAATTTTAATGCTTTCCTCCTCAATCTATTTGATCGCCATGCTCCACAAAAAACAATTCGTATTACTAGAAAAAATTCTCCTTGGATTACGGATGATATAAAAAGATTAATGTCGAATCGTGATTCCGCTTTTCGTAAATTCAAACGCACAAATTCTACGCTCCAACTCGAACAGTACTGAGGAACTCAGTAAAGCAGGCAGTTAGAAATGCCAAAATAAAATTCTCGTACTCAATAATTTCTCCTCAGTCCGACAATGCATCACTATGGAGAAAACTGAAAGTATTCGGAATTGGGAATAAGAAAAGTGACTCTGAACTACCTTCTGTCTCTCTTGATGCATTAAATGATGCCTTCTCATCACCACCTAATATATTTTCAGTAAATCAAAGAAATTTAACTATCTCTGACATTTTTTCCTCAATTATAAACTATTCACAATCCTTCAGTTTTGCTTCTGTTTCCATATCCGATGTAAAGAAGATAATTTCTAAACTTAATTCGAAAACAAAAGGCTATGATCTCATCACTGGATCTATGCTCCATAATTTGATTCATATCTTGGCACCGATCATTACACATATAATTAATTGCTCCTTCTCTAGCTGTTACTTTCCCAGTTCCTGGAAACGTGCTCTACTGCGACCTATCCCTAAAAAGGCTAATCCAACAACTCCACAGGACTTTCGCCCTATGAGCATCCTGCCAACGCTATCCAAAATTATTGAAAAACTAGCGCATAAACAAATACATCAATATCTAAATGAATATGAGCTCCTTAACCCCTATCAATCTGGATTTCGTACTGGCCACAGCACTGCTACCGCATTGATCAAAGTCACAGATGATATTCGGGAGAATTTCGATAACAAAAAAGCTACAATTCTCACACTATTGGACTTCTCTAAAGCGTTTGACTCCATTGACAGCGGAGTATTACTTGCCAAACTTGCTAAAATGAACTTTTCCCTTAGCTCTTTGAAATGGATAAAATCTTATTTTCAGAATCGCTACCAAATGGTATCAATCTCTGATAAAAGTTCATCGTGGAAAAATGTCTCCCGTGGTTGTCCCCAAGGATCTACATTAGGACCCTTATTCTTCGCCTTATATATAAACGATATCTCTAACTCAATTCATCACTGCCAGTACCACCTTTATGCTGACGATCTGCAAATATACATAGGAACTCAAATATCTCATATCAATAACAGAATTGATTGCATGAATAGGGATATAAGATCGCTCATGACCTGGAGTGCTTGTAATGGCTTAATGTTAAACCCCTTAAAATCTCAATCAATAATTTTCTGCTATCCTAAATTACTCGGCAAATTACAAAAGTCAAATATAGACCCAGTATTAATTAACTCCACTCCTGTACCGTTTTCCAAGTCAGTAAAAAACCTTGGTGTTATTATGAATGATACACTCTGCTGGTCTAAACATGTAAACGAAATTTGCCGAAAAATCAACTACTCACTTTATTCACTTAGGCTACTTAAAAACATTCTTCCAGTAAAACTAAAAATTTTACTTGTAAATTCGCTTGTAATTCCTCACTTCGATTATTGTGATTCCGTTTTTCTAGATCTAAAACAAGATTTGTTACTAAAGCTCCAGAGGACTCATAACTCTTGCGTTAGATACATTTTTAATATGAGCAAAAGTTGCCATATAACAAACGCATTCAAAGAATTGGGCTGGCTGTTCTTGGAAGAACGTAGGAAGATGCATATCCTAACGCAACTAAGAAGTATCCTCACCTCTTCCTCGCCTAAATACCTAAGCTGCAACTTCAAACCCCTTAATTCTGGCCTCTCCCTGAACACCCGAGGATCATCCAAATTACTTATTCCCACTCATCGTAGCAGTTACTATAATAAATCCTTCACCGTTACCGCCTGCAATCTTTGGAACTCTCTCCCCTTTCACTTTTACTCTGTCAATGGTATTAACCAATTTAAGAATCATTGTGCTAAATACTTAGCCAGCATTAGGTCCTCATAAAAATGTAATACTTTCCTCTGTATTTTTCCTTCTATCCTTCATTTAAATATCAGCACATCACTATATCCATCAGCAAACAGGGCAGTGATGATGATTTTTATTATTTTACTTTGTGTACGTTTGTGCTGTACTATTCTTATTTTTTTATTATTTATGAATACCTTGAAATGATTTTCATTTCTCTTTATTGATTTGTATTGAATTCTGTACATTTATATTTATCATATTGTGTATCATAATGGTTAGGTGGAAGAAGGGGCCATATGGCCTCAACCTCGCCGTAGTAAGAAATAAATAAATAAATAAATAAATAAATAAATATGGCCGTCACATGATTTCTCCATACACGTAATATTTCTAAAAATTCCGAATAGGTTAAATGATAATTAATATTTTACGAACTGCTAGAAAAATTCAAAGAGTTTACAAAGAACTGAAATAAACTCAAATCGTAGTCTTCTGATATTTGATGTAGCCCCGAAGCTCCAACAATTCAGAAAATAAAAAGGAGCGTAATGTGTTTACAATAGTCGCCGGTAGGTCGTGTAGTTGTGGCATCTAGGTGATTTAGTTTTTAAAATATCTCTTCAACAATGCAAAATGAAAAATGTTTCAAATACAGGTTGTAGAAAATTAAATTACCTACAACTTTTATTCCAATAATTTTTTATATTCATCAAATATTAAAGCAAATATTTAAAAAAAACTGATGAGTGACAGGAGTAAACACCCACTTCCGGTTGATCAATTTTTACCAAAAACTAATCAGCAAGTTTCCCTTTAGCAAAAATTTCAAATGTAACATTTTGCGTTGATCCGATCAATAGTTTTTGAGTTCGAGTACCCACAAAATGCAGGCCACAGACACAGACCTACAGATATAATCGAGCACATAGGCAAAACGTGTTCAGGGGACCTTAAAACATGTATTTCCCTTTGAAATCTCGAATTCTATTTTTTTCCTGAAAACAATACTTACTCGATACTTCGTATATGGAGAAAGTAAAAATGAAGAAACATTTTCCAAACAAACGTTGGTTTAGTTTTATTTACTGGCATTCCTATTATTTGCAGACATGTAGCGGTGGTCGCTCGAGTTTCTAAAAATTAATTACGACGCGCAATTAAAAGGCTGGGGAACCCTTTCTCCACGTAACTCATTTCCTGCTCCTAAGCTCAAATTTTCTGGCGTCTAATTACGTGATATATTTTCTTTTGAAAAATGTACCTTTTACGTTGGATATTTTCAAGGTCTTCTAGGATATCTGAATTTTGTTCATGTTAATGTATGATTCTGCATTAGCCTTTACATCATTCTCAACCTTTTAAACACGAAGGCCCAATTTAACTTGAAAAAATGTTCCCTAGGCCCGCTTAGACATCGCGTGTGGAACGTATTTTCAGCAATGCAACGATTTACAAAAATAATATCATTTTTACTTTTTCCATATACGTAGTATAGGAGTATTGTAGTAATGAAAAAATCGACTTCGAGATTTCAACGGAAATACACGTTTTGAGGCCTCCTGAACACGTTTTGACCATTTTCTCGATGATGTGTGTGTTATGAGCGTGTGTATGTGATAGCTTTTTGTGGGTGCTCTAACTCATAAACTATTAATCACTTCATCGCGAAATTTTATATTTAACATTTTTATAAAAGTCGAAAGAACTGATTAGGTTTTAGTAAAAATCGGTCAACCGAAAGTTGGTATTTACTTTTGTCATTTATCCGTTATTTGCTTTAATATTTGATAAATGTAAAAATGTACTGGAATAAAAGTTATAGGAAATGTAATTTCCTATTATCTTTGTTTGGAACATTTTTCCATATAATGCATTGTTTAAGAGATATATTATATTCTTAGCTGCCACCACCACGCCACCTACCGACGACTATTGTTAACAATTGAGGGTTAGTTAGGTCTTACAAGGGAAGCCCCCAAGGTGTGACACTCGCATCGAATTGAGACTTTGCAGAATGAAAGTATATGTAAAATAACGGACTCCTATTTCTACCTAGGTGCCAACTCGACGTCGTTTACGAGAAAATGTCCTTTGAAAATCGCGGTCCGAGAGTCAACGTAATAAGAACGTTAAAAGTCCTTCCGTTAATATATGGGGGCGATGGTCTAGTGGAAACGACTTGGATTACAAATATTTTTGCCGAGGTTCGATTCCCGAAGGGACCAGAATTTTTTTCTGATTTTTTAAAAAGTTTTTTTTTCGCGATTTCCAGCATATCGTCGATAAAACTTGCACAACATTTTTAAAAATGTATTCCATGCATTATAACTACATACCTGAATTGCATGTTACGCCCTGATTGGTCTCTTGGCTAACTATGAGATGATTTCAAAAGACATTATTTGATTTCCAACCAATTGGTGAATGCTTTTATAGTATTCTTGTAAAATCAAAATTTTTCCATTTATCCTAATTTTTCAAAGATTTAAACAAGCGAGAAGCGTTCTTTCATGGATACGATTATTACGCAAATGCATGCGCCTCACCGTTCGTCACTCGTTGCCCACATCACTCTTCAGTCGTCTCTCTTCATCTTGAAACGCGTATCACTTCGAGTCGTAATCTCTGTCCGCAAACACACGCACGCACGCACGCATGCAGTTCGCCACATGGTGTTCCACACGTCCACTTATTTCGTTTACTCTTAAGCTTCAAGACTCGTTGCATTTCTCGACGACCCTCAGGACCCTCATCGTGTACCTTTTACCTTGCATTTTTTCCTCTCTCTCGGGATTTTCAACGGGGTCAACCTAGTCATGCGCCGAGATTGGTGTTTTTCCATGAGGGCCCGAGCAAAGGCAGGCTCTTGGCGTCGGATATTATTTCCTATGAGATGCGATATGAGTTTTGCGTGGCAATTAGAAAAATTTTTCCTCCGTTCTTTTTGACGTAATTCCTGATTTGGACGACCGTAAACATAACGAACCTTTTTTTTGAGTTTTCGAGAGTGGTTTGTATGAGATTGCTAAACTTCCCTCCTGCGTTGAAAACCGTAGCGGGAAAACAATTTCATGCAGTTGTATTAATATCTTCTTGTTTTGCGAAAGGAGCAATTTTCAGTTTCAGCTCTCATTTAGGTAGAAACACAAAGGTAAATTTAAAATCGGGATGTTTTAATTTATTTTGGTATAATTAAATTTTCAAATTAAGTGATGTTTACCTGAAGTTTTATTTGCGTTACGTCACCAATTTCTAAATTTAGTAAATGACAACTGATTACGGTAAAAACCATGGATCGCCGGCCAAGTAATATACATCAGCGAATCAAATTTTAGCAAAAACTCAAGTGTTTATCACAGAATCGATCATATTAATTAGAATCGAATGTCAAATAATTAAGCCAATGTTTTTCTCCAAAAACTCAGGTAAATATTTTAATATGATAAACAGAATCAACCGGACGATTTTTCTCATATTTTAATGCAGAGACATCCGACCGCAATAATAAAATTTTCAATTTTTTTAAGGGATCGGCGTTAATCGATTTTAGCCGTTAATTAAAACTCCCCCTTCCGGCAAAAGATGGAATCACTGAATGGAATTGATTGGCTGTAACCACGAAGGGTGAGGCCGCTGCATGTCTCTGTTTTTGTTACGTACGCCCAGTCGGTTACGCGAATGCAATATGGAATGTCGCCACCTAACATTTCTCTTTCTAAGCGCAAACGTGTCCTAGAAGTAAGGTGTAAACGATCATTGGCAAGAGAAGCAGTATGTTTCGCGGAAGGAAGGGAAAGCCAATATGGTGTGTTGGCGTGTTCTGTAAATGAAGGAAATATCGCGGTGCGGAAATGTTTACTTTCTTCCCCAGCCCATCTGGGCGGATGTTTATTTCCTCGCGGTCATAGAAACGATGGTCTTTGCAGTAGCAGTAGCAGATTAATTTCACAGGTTATCAAGCTAACTACGATTTTGATTCGGAATTAATTAATACATGGCAAATAAAGTGAATGAAATATTAGACAACCGGTTTAATAAGAAGCTCTTTACAGACGATTATTCCAGAACTCGACATGACGCGGACGACATTATATATATATACTAATATACTACTTAGAATGGATAATATATCGCAACGTATTAATCTACGTGCAACATTTGCGAACCACTATATGCCTAAACACGCTCTAACTCACCTTCCGAAAAATGCGGCTATGGTTTCACAAAATAATTGTTTGACATGTTGCGAAACCGATCTGGAATGACCTAAATTCAGCAAGATTCCTTATTCAGAAAACGTCCATTATCTTAAGTAACACATTTTATGGCTCGTGAGATCATCCGAAATACAATGCGATTCCTAATCCTTAGTCCTCGATACTTCTTTTCTAACGTGGTATTTATGCGTAGGTGCACGATGTGATCGAATAATTCGCCGTTACTTGAGACACTATCCTTCTTAAAGAACTTTTTTGACTTTATTGGAATCTGCGGTTTTGTGTTCGGGAGCGTGCGCATATTTTTTATCACACTGATCGGGCAATGAGTACCAATTTTATCGATCCTTCAACGACAGTATCGATTTTAAGGTCTTCCGCCAGTCATTTATTATTTTTTCAGTGCCAGTCTCGAACACGCATCAGTTACTTGCCCTCTTACTTTCTTAACTTTATGTGTGAGGTAAGCCATTCAATAAGTATCGGTTTTCGTATGCTCGTTACTCTGGATCGGATTCCTATTATAGTAGGGTGCACGAACGAAGGCGGGTGGCAACTGGATGCGCAGAAGGCCAGGAATATCACGTGGTTTCTCTCTCTCCTTCACTTGGCCAATCAGTGTCAGTCAGTTACAACGGTTCTTGGCGTGCGGTTCGTAAATTTTCGGCGTGATTTTCGTGTCTATTTGCGTGTTTTACGATTGAAATTTGTCATGTGGTGTTCTAAAATGGAGGGCGAAGGAAGTAAACGCAAGGTTTTGCACAAACAAGCAAGAGAAATCTTATATAAAGTGCAGCAGTAGTACTTCAAAAACGAGACGGACTATGCAGTCGATTCAACACGTACAACTGATTGCAATGTTGCCAGTTGTCAAGAGCGAACGGCGAACGCTTTTGACATAGCGGTATAGGACTTCGTGCGTCATGCGCTGTTTTTCCGAGCGAAAGCTTATGTAGGCTAGCTGAGTGGCAGCAATGTAACGTGCATTTCTCTCTCTCTCTCTCTCTGAGCAGTAATCATGACTAACCCGCCTTTGTTCGTACTATAGCACACCATGAGGTTCTAAAGAGTGTATAATATACGGCAGGCTAGCATATTTTGCGGGGTATAGAACAGTTCGTAGCGACCGATTCGGCGACGGGACAATTCGGCGCCAGAAAGACGAATTCAACCACCAACCTCTCAACCCAATCCGGGGAGAGGAAATTGAAAGAATCTAACCCCCAACCGCTCAACTCAACCCGGCGGGAGGAAATAGAAAGAATCCAACCCCCAACTTATCAACCAAACTCGGGGGAGGAAACAGAACGAATCCAACCTCCAACCTCTCAACCCAACCAGGGGGAAAAAATAGAACGAATCCAACCCCCAAACACTCAACCTAACACGGGGAGAGGAAATAAAAAGAATCCAACCCCAAACCTCTCAACCCAACCCGGGGGGAGGGAATAGAACGAATCCAACCTCCAAACATTCAACAACTAAACTGCTAAAATTTGTTGCCTTTGCCTCCCGGCGCCGAATTGTCCGTAGCCGAATCGGTCGCGCTGAACTGTCCCATTCCGTATTTTGCGACCATAATTTATTAAAAAATAAAACAAAACTGAAAAAATTATAACGGAAAAAAATATTAATATTTTTCGTCTTTTTTCTGAGTCAGCAAAATTAGGTTATCGTTGATTTACGGCGAAACATATGATGCAGTTAGAAGTGTTTTCTAAACGGGTTTTGATATTTTCTACGGATCTCCAAGAAAGTGTAAATCCCAGCTCTTGCTCGCCTGATATAAGGTGCACAATAGTAACCTCTGTGTTCAAAAATACCTAAAACAAAACATCATATCCAAAATACTACCACATTAATTCCTTATCATTATATTTGACAGCACTTTGCAAAGGGATTATTTCGCAGCCTACCTGCAGATTCCTTCGGGTCATATTATTAAGGCGGAGGCACGATCCCCTTAGCGACACCCAGTGTTGATTTTGGACTGTGTGGAGACAAGGGCGAAGAATCTTTACATGGACGTAACACAATCGAATGTTTTGTTTGTGCTTGCCTTTTAATCGCTCTTTCCTTTTTTGTAGTTGTTTCTGTGGCACTGGAATGGTTATTATCACTTTAAAAACGTTTTTATACAGAGTTACCGTTAAACAGATCTAAAATAGTTTTTAGTTTAAAGCCTTATCTGGTAAGTTTTATAGATATGCGTCATTTAGAATGAGTATTTAAATACCGAAACATTACATGTATTGTAAATAATAAAATACTGAAACATTTACATGTATTGTAAAAATTAGATAAAGCAATTCTCAAAAAACTTGCACTCGCAGGGCAAAAATAACGAATAAATTATGATTTCAGAGAAATTAATTATGAAACTGTTTATAGCAATTATAAAAATATGTTAATTTTACATTGGTATTATTCATATACCTGCCGATATTTTGCGTCAAATCAGGTCAATTATTTATGAACGAGTAATCTAAAAAATTTCCATTGCTAAAGCATTAAAAATTTCTCATTTTTTCGGATTTAAAATCATATTCTAATCGGATTAGGAACCCACAGTTTTTAGACCTTAGACCGTATCTTCATTATACATTTATATAAAAATAAGTCCTTACGCATTGTTATTATCTGTTCTTTGCACGAAATGCCCGGAGTGAACGCATATAGGGGAGGTCGTTTTCGTCCGTCCGTCCGCATGGTAAAACTCGGAAACCGCTTGACGTATTATGATGAAATTTGGTATTGGGGAGTTTTGCCAAAATTGGTTGATCGATTTCAATTTTGGTCAATATCGGATAAAAATGATGACCACTTTACCTGGAGACCTACAATGTTCCTTTGTTTCAGCTCGGGAACCGGTCTACGTATGGTGATGAAATTTGGTATTGGGGAGTTTTGCTAAAATTGGTCGGCCAATTTCAGTTTTGGTTAAAATTGGACAACAATGACGACCACTTTACATGGAGACCTACATGTAGTTTACATTTTTCCTTTGTTTCAACTCGGGAACCGCTTAACGTATTGTGATTAAATTTGGTATTGGGGAGTTTTGTTAAAATTAATTGACCGATTCCAATTTTGGTTAAAGTCGAACAACAATTACGACTACTTTACATGAAGACCTACATTGTTTCACAACGTACCTCGCTTACTTCTCGTTAAATTCTCATCTGAGCGAACAATATTGAAAACATTGTGAAATCTGAAAGAACGCATTTGGAAACTCTGTGTACTCCGACATGGAATACACCTTTCCAATCTTGTTTGTTTTATTATCGATCCGCTCTACATTGTTACCTAGAGTTAGAGTAAACAAATAAAAATGTACAGTGGAACCATTTTCAAGCAGAGGCACATACCAGGTTGAGCTCATCATTAAGTGATCCCAAGTACATTTCTTACACGGTTTTATTAACTGTTGTCAACGAAAACAATTTTGTTAGCAACTGAGGTGAAGAAAACTTGCTAAAAATACGTTTAATTTCCTTTTGTGTGCACACGGAACAGAAAATTACAGGAAATGATTATCTCAGACGAAGAAATTAACGTTAATTTTTCTTTTGTGAGCACAAAGTGCTTTGTAAGTAAAATAGAACGACAAAGGAATGAGCCTTAACGTAGAGATTATTTCCAAAAGTATAAAAGGTTGAAAGTTGAAACTTTGAGCGTAAATTTCCACATTGATATGACTTATCCCGAAAAGTTTGGATTTTGAAACCTTTACAGAGGTGGATAGGGAAACGTTCGATATTTTAATACAAAATTGATTGCTTTCTAAACTTAAAAGTCATTTTGGAAGTTCAATTATCCAAAAAAAAACATATTTTCACGTAAAATATTCGTTTATGTAGAGTACAACGCTAACTTAGCTATTAAGCTTCTGTCATTTAAACGCTAACCTCACCTTCACATGGTATCCCCCCGTTATAAAACAAACGATGCTCTGTTGACCGAATACATATAAACGCACGAAAAAGAAAAATAAGAGCTAATTTTAACCATCATGGACAACAGTACTAGTAATTATAACGATTGGCTTACCCTATTAAATAAATACGTTCTATGCGTAGAAACCAGTGATCGGAAAGTGCTCTGCGTGGCGGGCGAACGCATCAAAGGGCCGCATAAGGGTTCACGTCGGCAGTTGAAAAGAATCATTGGTATCACAGTAGTGGAAATAAGGTCTGCAATTTTGTACGTTCTAACTTCGAAGTTCAAGATTTTTTGACCGCATCTTTAATTGGCAAATGTAAACTTTCTGTTGAATTCTGTTCTGTTCATAGCTTTGCAGGCCTTATAAAAAGCTGTCAAGGGCCTCATACGGTCCGTGGGCTTGAAATAACTGGAGAAGTGGCTTCGAACATTTTACGACGACTAAGATAGGTGGCTTAGAGAAAAAAATAAGAATAAAGTGCTCCTGTTTGTCAGATATGTAGTATTGGATTTAGCCGGGCAACACCGTTTACTTAAGATACTTATTCATAAAATTGATTTTCCGTCCAAGTCTCACAAGCTTCCGTCTTATTAAATACTGTAGTAAACCGATTAACCGAGCGTTCAATTATACGAACCAAATTTTAAATTTGCTGTACTGTTGCATGTTTTATAACCCTTACACTATGACATTTGGATATATATCTCAATTAGCACAAGAGCCCCTCCTTAAGACGGGAAGGGATATAATACTAATTTAAATTAAATTATACTTATTATTGCATGAATGTAGTTCAAACTTTGAATGGCAGGGAGACTGACAGCGCCAGGGAATGGAAAGGTGGCGAACCTTTAAGCGTTGTCTTAAATTGGTCGGAAGAGCAACAATGCGACTGCCCGGTGACGACAAAAGATTTTTAACTCAAAAAACGCAAAATAATCTAGTTTAAAATAAATATATGATCGATTCGACGCGTATTTCAAAATCAACGTTAAGGAAATAAATGTTCACTATTTAAGGCGTTGTTTGGTTCAAGTACCATATTCGTACGAAGATTCTAAGTAATTTTAAAATATCAATAAAAATGATGCTTCTTGTAAACGTAACTTCCATATAAAGTACGGAGATACAGAGGGAGATACAAAACGGAGATTCTATTCCATTAGTAAAGATGCGCAATTATGATCCTTAGATGCGACATTCGGATTTACACTTTGAAAAACCCATCTTTTTATACTCCTGCATTTGAGATCTCTTCTTTGCTTTAAAACACTCTCCACACACTTCCTGAATGCTCCTCTTTTCGTAAATACCGACACGATGTGCCCCGCTCACTTTAGGCATAACCCCTCTGTGTGGAAGGACACGTGTTTGAAGTTTATAAATGCTTTTTTTTATGGCCTCTCACTTCTTTTGGAGAGATTAGGGAAATTTTATCTTTCGAAAGGCATTTTTAAGGGCAATTCCTCAGGCTTATTTTGAGCATCTTTCTCGCATTCCACCTCAGTTTTAGCGCTATTTTTCTAAAAAAAATACCGCTCATATATTCGGTTTATCTGTCTGTCCCTCTGTTTATCGCATGGCCTAAGTATCGTTCCGCTGAACCCTACTAACAACATCAAATCATCTTCAACATGGATTGACTTAGCAGTTACGACCAATTTAGAGAAATTAATAGCCCATGATCAATTGCCAGTCCCAGGAATTTCCTCTCACCATCTTATCTACTTAGCGTACCCACTCAATTCTCTAACATTCAAACAAACGTTTTTGCGCCAGATTTAAAAGTTATAGATGGTATTGAGTTAATAAATGAAACTTCTGTACTTTCATGTCATTCTATTGAATTTATTGAAGATATCGACGAAGAAGTTGAAGCCTTAAACTCTTTATTAATAAAATTGCTCAATAAATTTGTTACGGAGAAATCTATTCGCATAACTAAACTCCGTGCTCCGTGGCTTTCTGATAATATTAAAAGAATGAAGGCCCATCGTGATTCGGTTTTTCGGTTTTTTAAAAGAAATAATGTTGAGGCTATCTTCAACAGGGCGGCGACAAAGAGAGCCCCGAAAATTACAGGCCAATTTCCCTAACTTCATTATCGTGCAAAATATTGAGCACATAATTTTTAGTTCTCTAATGCGCTATTTAGATAGTCACTAATTGCTTAGCGGATGCCAGCACGGACTCCGGAGAGGTAGATCATGCGAAACAGCTCGGCTTGTTCGTGGATGATTTGTTGCGATGCGGAGAGAAAAATACTCAGGTCGATGCCATATTCATCGACTTCAGAAAGATGTTTGATAAAGTATCTCATAAGAAATGAATTGCGAGGTTAGGACAATATGGTATCAATCCTAAAGTTGTCAGTTGGGTGAGAGGAAGATGACTGGTCTTCATTCGATTTCGGTCTACGGCCAAGCGAAGGAAATCCGCGGCCTTTTCTTCTTCCCCCCTCATGCGCTTGAGTTTTCAAAACCACTACCCACACCGCCCTTCCTCATACTCACTCCAAGTCAAATATTTCCGACATAAATATAAACGGACGGAATTTTCCCGATTTTACCCTCAAATCTAGATAAATGAAATGAGCGCCCAAAGAGCCTCCGAGTGAGACGCGTCACACAAACAAAAACATCGGGACTCTTGGGAGCTCCAATAGGATTTGAAACCGGGGCTACCACGTCGTGGACCCATAAATTTAAATATGATACGATTTAACGAATTATTATTTACATTTGAAATGTAGTGTGTTTTCTAATCGATTTAAGTTTTTGAAAAATATAAATCTACAATTTTGCCCATTTTTCCATGAATATTTTAGTTGAGTTTAGTCTTCAGTCATTAAACTTTGCCTGCACTTGAGAGCATTTTCTTGTCATGTTCCTACCTGTGGCTAGAATGTGCTTTTAAAGGAAGTCCATAAGATTATGTTTGACTCTGTGGATTAGCCCATCATACTTTTTAGGTTTTGAAATCTTTTCCATTAATTAATTAGCCATTATCAAAAGATTAATTATCAATTAATTAATTAATTATCCATATTTTGAAGCACGAATTTGCCCTGTGCGTTTTGATGAAAGTTCATTTTTCAAAAGCCTACAGCAAACCTGTTAAAATATACACCAAAAAATAGAAGAAAGCTGAAATCTCATGCTGTACTTTCCCTTAATTTGCCTTTATTCATGAGAGAAAATGCCAAAATAAACTGATGTGGACAACACATGACTTTCTCCATATTTATATGGCAAATTACGTTGTTAGCTCTGGGATCGTTGTCAATATTTACTTCCGATTGACAATTAAGAAAAGAAAATGGAGCGTTACTAAGACGTAACTAAGCGTCGGTTCTTTGGTAAGTGGCAGACTGCTTGACAGACTGACAGGCAGACACACAGGCATCATCGCGAAACTAGTCAGAACTTGTTCAGGGAACCTTAAAACATGTATTTCCGTTGAAATCTCGAGTTCGATTTTTTAAATACTTTTTCATACTTTCTCTATACATCGTATATGGAGAAATTAAAAAAGAAAATAGAGGCTTAAAATCTGAAAGGAATTTATTAGAATGCTGAATTTCAATGGAGTTCGTGGTAAGAAAGTTTGTACCATACGTTATGTAACATATGATCCATGTTTGGACCATGTGAATTGTTTATGATTACAAAATGAATTTCTGAATGCAATAAGTTTTTTGATTGGTCAATAAATATTTTATTCAGCTTTTAGACCATTTTTTCCTGCAATCCACCTTAATTATATCATCTATATACTGAGATCAGTCTAATCTTTTTGGAGTAATGTGGTATTCTTTACTTTAGAAAAAATATGACATGGCCAGCACATGATTTTTTCATGGAAAGTAGACAGTTGGTCAGTTGTGGTATTCATATTCAAATGTAACTTGAGCATATCAAAAATTTTCATTTTTGCCATTATTCTAAGGTAAGAGTTGAAACCATAATATTTGTAATCAGCATTTACTAAGGCAGCAACACCCTATTTATTGAGAGTTTCATTGATATCTTGAAGTTTGAAGTAATAGATTTTACATCTTTTGTTTGTCGTATATGTGCAGTTGAATATTTACTGAATATAAATTCGGTAAACCTAATAGAATTATACAATAAGAGGATGGTTAAGGGTGCTGCCAAATTCTGAAAAGTTCCTTCAGGGTGCTGCGACTGTTGGGAAACACTGTTCTATAACAAGATGATCCACATGGAACCTATGATGCCTACATCCCTAATAATTATTTTAAATTAAATGCGGTGCAGAAATGACTTATATTGACTTTAATAGCTTTAAAATAGTCGTTGCAATGGCAACACGTTTAATCTATAGATATTGATAAAAGGCAATGTGTGTGTGGAGAGCATATCTCAAAAATCAAGAAACTAAGAGAATACATTTGGTACACTTATTAATGGGATCATGAGGATGTGCACCTCGGGGCCAGAATTTTTATTTTTGGTGGGAGGGAGGTGCCATTTTCCATAAGAACGTAAAAATCGATTTCTCGACTCAAAGAATTTTACTCTTTTGCAAATTAAAATTAGAAAGAACTGACCTACGATCTTCGGACCTAGACCGTTTTAAAGAAAAATAAATAACATTTCTTATTCTTATCATCACATTTCGCCTATTATTTGAAATCGCTCAAGTAATACGTTTGAATCATATTTCATATATGTCGTTGTTAAACCTTGAAATTGTATTTTCGCCTTAATCCTTATATGTACTATATACATTAAGGAATGCGGGCTTTGAATGCTTCAATACGAGAGGGAGGAAGAAATAAAGGAGAGAGAGACAAAATTAAATGTTTCACAGATTAAAAATAATTTTTGGCGCAAAAGAATTGTATACCGTAATATATTTCTTTTTCATGCAATTTCAATTCGCCCAAAACTTTTTTTACTCTCTGAAACACTCAATTATGTGAATTATGTATTTATTGCTTACTTTTTAGTGCATGTAAAAGTTGGTTTCATTAATTCTTTATTTCAATTTGAACTTAATACTTAATTCACGCATACCCGTCATATGTGATGGGAAATGGCGCTAGTAAGTGATAAAAACGCCAGTATTTACGCAAAATTCGAAGAAATCAATGATGAAAAGAACTAAAAAGTTAACTTTGGAAAAAGCGGCCTTTGAGTGAGATCACAGGCGTAATGAAGCCATTCTCTTTGAGATGAGTTCGGGACCTTTCTTAGAAGTCTCTTCCTTTCGTCGAAGTTCACTTGATGCAGAACGTTCTTAACAGACAAACTTTTTTCCGATTCCGGTCATTTGTTAAAAAAATCATTGCATATACAAATTCACGTCCCGGAATTTCATAGCATGACTTATAAATGTATTATTTGTAATAATGAAGAGTAAAGAAATAAAAAGACGGATATCAGCAGCCGATTTACCTTAATTTTTATACAAATTTTAAGCTTCCCGCTGCAGAGTAGAATCCACGTGACCTCATGCGCAAACTGGACGAGTTTTCGTCTACTAGAAATACATACCTGGTATAGTAGTATCATGGCTACTGTGGCGCCGTGGCACTGTGGATCTTACGACTGCGCGGGGAAATTCAAAACAATTGCTGTGGCCATATTAGTGTGTGAGCATGGAGCGCCTTATTGAAGAAGTAAAGAAATATCCCGGTTTATACGATACGGAAATTCAAGAATACAGGGACAATGCGAAGAGGGATGTGTGCTAGGCGAATATATAGCCAGAGAACTTTAGCTACAAGGCAAGATAGTTGTAGCAACAGTTGTTTAATTCGAGTTCTCGGTGCTTGCATACTGCAAACGCTTAAAGAAATCATCATACACCAAGATCTAAACTCGTAAAAAAACCAACAGCACTTCACCCACGTGGAGCACATATGTATTAGATAAATAAATTCCATGACTTCTCGCAAAAAATTCATAATTTTCCGCGTAATAATCCGATACTTCCTAATTCTCTGGCAATCGGTTCGTGTCCGAGTTTTCGTATTTGGAGTTTCGTGACTCAGATCGCCCTGTATGAGTAATACGAATAATCATCATTAAAACAATAGCCTATATGTTACACTAAAATTTTTGAAAAAATTAGGATATTTTGCGTTATGGCATCATCATCCTTGCCTTTCGCACTTGTTTGGATATAAAAAACATGAAATAGGTACGATGCCATTGTATGTAACAACTGAAAAGATTTGAAATTTCTCGGAAAACTACGAAACACAACATTAAAAAAGTTTTCACGTTTTACTAAATTTCGTGTGTGAGTATAATAGCGTCATCATAAGTTTATTTATTTATTAATAAACAATCGGGTTACAGCACGAGACCAATTACAGCTGGTCGATTAACGTTTAATAAATAAATTAACAAACAATAAGAATATTAACAAAGTAGAACAATGGAATAAAACTACAAAGACAAAAACAAAAGTGAAATAATAACAACAGAGCGAAAGAAATGACAAATGACTGAACAGGAAGAAATTTTATGGGAAGTAGTGAATTAGGTAAACACTACCTTAATTCGGAACTAGAGAAAATATTGAGAACAGTTCTGAGAGGCATATGAAAGGGGTAAATATTGTTGTTGGTGGAAAGGGAGTTTTGCAAAAGCGGGACACGGAAGAAAAGGGAACGTTTTATGAGAGACAGACGTGGAGTGTTTACAGAGAAGGGGACAGAAAGGCGGGTTCTTCTAGATGGTGCTCTGAAGCTAAGTAAAGAAAGCTGTAAAGGACAATAAATGTTGTCATTCAGGAGATTATAAATAAAGGTAATATTGGAAAAAGTTCGTAGAAAATGAAGATTTAAGAGAGGCTTAAATTTGCATTTTAGAGAAGTTGGAAAGAGCGGGGACACGAATCTTAAAAATTTGTGTGAAAAAGTTGAGATAACGGTCGAGGAGAGAAAGATTTAATGGATCAGAGATGGACCAAATTGGTGAGCGGTATATCAGGAGCGGGAGCAAACAGCTACAAAAATAGGCGCGGAGTGCAATAGGATCTTTGATATTAGTAAATTCGTACAGCATCCCTAATCGCGACATGGTCCTAATTTCTAACAGCATTGATGTGCTGCCTGAAGTTTAGATTGGAATCAATGAAAACACCTCAGTCCTTTTCGCATTCAACTCTCTGAATGAGAAGACGTACTATATTGTATTTACTAGCGTAATTTCCCTTCAAATATGACGGGTATGTGCAGATTGTGTATTGAAATTAAGGTACTTCCCATTCTTCCTCCTTTTCTCTCTTCCTCCCTCTCCTGCTATTCTCTCTCCCTAGTATTATCTCTCTCTCCCTCGTATTTTCCCTCTTTCTTCTTCTCTTTCTCCATCCCTCTCTCCCTCTTATTCTTCACCCTCCTCTTTTCTTCCCATCCTCCATCTTCCTCCCACCCATTCTCCTCCCTGTCTTCTAAAATTTAATTAGTTTTATTCGGAGGAAGCGCAATATATCCCTTCTCAAAATAGTCCCACAAACGAACAGTTATTTATTTAATTACCATGTCAACCTCAAATAAAAAATTCTTATTAGCTCATTATATAAATGACTGCCAAATTTCAATTTTCAATTTACATCATTGATCGAATTATTCGCGTTTTAATAGCTTGTCACTCAGACCAAAGGACTGAAAACTTAGCCTTTTATTGTTATTTTTGAGATTCTATGATTCTTTTAAACCTCTCTTTCTCTCCCTATTTCCAAAACCGTCCTCAAGTACTCCATTCTTCTAACTCCCGTAACCTATCGCACAATCCTTCACGCTATAATAATTTTACATGCTCGGTTTGTTTATTAAACCTTCCAGCAAATACCTCCGATTTTCATACCATTACTATTTCAATAATATTGAATTTAGCTCATCATAACGTTCTTAATCTAATTTTAAATAGTATTTCAGGTTTTTAGGTATACCTTCTTGTAAATAACGCAACGAAGGTTGTTTACATTGATTGTTATGAAAGATTTTCCCTCTCCTTTCGTCTTTCTCTCCTTCTATTAAAAAGCGTTCAAAGCACGCTTAAGCCCATAAGGATCGAAATAACAATAACATTTCGATGTTTAACAATGTAATTGGTAGGTATGGCAACATCCCGTTAAATTGGCAAGATTTCCCCAAAATGTGCGTATTAAACGTTTAACATGAATTTCGAATTTTAGACGGAAAACAATGAACAGAATAAGAAACCTTGTAATCGTTTCGTTAAAATGATTTAGGTCTAATTCTCGCGAGTCAATGTTTTTTAATTTTAATGTCAAAAAGAAAATAAGCCTGCACGTCAAAAAGTGGATTTTTACCTGTTAACTTATGAAGAATGCAAATCATTCCCTGGAGTCAAACTCTGGCAGGTTTTCGTTAATTTTTCTTCATCACAGTATTTTCATATTAGAGTAGATTATCTCTGCCAAATTTCAAGTTTATATCTGCATATTTGACCGAGTAATTCGCGTTTCAATAGCTTGACATGGACCAACCAGCGCCGCCTGCAGACATCCCGGCGGGCCGGCGTTGCATCCCCGTCGCGCAGACAATGAAAGCAAGCGTTTTATATTAAGTTACTGTTAATTGCAGACTTTTTTAGGAAAATAGAGATTACACTGCACTTCTCCGGCTTTGGCTTTAGTCTCCATAAGAAGCTCAGGTGAGATACACTGTATAATGCTAATTGTAAATTTAAGCAGTCCTGGGAGGAGTTGATGCGCTTAAATATTTTGCGTCGTCGAGAAAAAGTAGCCACTGGCTGTCGTTACACCGTTGTTTATTATAATATAGTCCTAGAAATAAATGGAATATTTTATGTGCTAGGATGAAGTCGTCACCATATGCTTACCTCGTTGGTTGACATCAACGATACCATGTAATATAGTCCATTAATTCCCATTAATAGCATTAAATCAATGCTCTTGAGGTAAGGAAAATAAATTCCCATTGAAAGACATTGCAGTCGTTACTATGGTAGTTAATATTTTTCATTGTTAAAAACAGAAAAACTCTTCGTAATTTTATGGTTAAAGCCAAATTTTTACGAAAATTCAGAATGCATTTGTATTTTGTCTCCAAGAAAAATAAAATTCAAACTTTCATCCAGAGAATGGTTTATGTTCCGACTTTATATATTGATTGTAAATAATTTAAAAGCAATTTTATAAAGCCCTGCACCGTTTTCAATACTTTTCTTATGGGTTTTTAAAATTGGACATTGGGGCTGAAAACACCCCTTAAAAATAACGTTTTCTGGAATTTCGGTTTTTTTCCAGAGGTACAGTGCTAACAACAAATATTCTTCCGCTTTGCGTTTTCCTCTTCAACTTGGAGTGATGCCATCCAGGCACGTAATTACTTGCCGCCAACTTAACGCAGACTGTCTCAACACCTCAACAACCTAGCATATTTCTAAGTTTTCCGCTAGATATAGCACCATCGTATTGCATGTCGTAGCTTTCGTTGTGTGGCGGCCTTTAGAAAAAAAAACAAAATAGCACATCAAAAATGCTAAAATCAGATTCATTCATCTAATCATTTTCTCGAAAGATTCACCTTCTGTAATTTGGAAAAACTTTAAATTCCATTGAAATCGGTAAACAAAAACACACTAATCTGCCACCTAGTATTTCACACGATTCGTTCAGCACAAATTTTTCTACTCCTCCAAATGTAATTGATGAGAGATTCAAAAGGGAAACTATTAAATCGCTATCTGTTTCGGTGGAAAATTCTAAAGGTAATTCACATTTTTCAAGCTCATCCCAGTTTCTCAATTCCAAGTACTTCAAGCATTTTGAAGAATTAAATCTAAAGCTCATGGCTCTGATGGCGTTACTTGTATTTTTATCAATAAGTTGATACAGGTTATACTACCAATAATAACCAATATATTTAACTGCTCCCTCTCTCAGGCTAAATTCCAAATTCAATGGAAACGTGCTCTCATCAGGCCATTACCAAAGAAATCGAATTCAACTAATGTCAAAAACTTTCGCACAATCAGCTTTTTACCGAACTTATTAAAATTAGTTTATGAGCAAATCACAGTTTTCTTAGCGAAAATCATCTGTTAGATCCCTTTCAATTTGTATTTCGTAAATCACACAGCACCGCCACTACTCTCGTAAAAATCACTGATGATATTCATCGTTCAATGGACAAACGGGAAGTTACAACACTAGTATTGCTCGATTTAAGTAAAGGCTTTCATTCAATTGACAAAT
The DNA here is from genome assembly GCA_028673005.1 of Tanypteryx hageni. NCBI lineage: Eukaryota > Metazoa > Arthropoda > Insecta > Odonata > Petaluridae > Tanypteryx > Tanypteryx hageni. The sequence continues at coordinate 124,712,385 of CM054116.1, read as the reverse complement.
GTGTTCTTCTCTTTAATCTTTATATGCCGAATTTCTCTACACCGTCTTTAAATTGGATCTCTTCATACCTAACTGATCGTTTCCAGCAAGTGGTCTCCAATGATTCTTCTCAGACTGGCTTAGGAACGGTAGAGGCGTCCCACATGGTTCAATATTGGGTTCACTATTATTTTTTTATGTATTAACGACTGTTCCGTGTCTCTTAAGCACTGTAAGCATCACTTATACTTAAGTACTACAGTAACTGATCTCGCGAAGAGCCTAAAGAATATCAATGATGATCTATAGCGGCTCAAAATCTGGAGTGATAAAACTTTTCTTCGTTTAAATCCAACAAAATCACATGCCATCCTAATAGGTTACCCTAAGATTTTAGCTATTATTAATCAAGCCCAAAAAGTCCCAATTACTGTAGGTATGTCAACAATACCCTATCTCAAAGTGGTGACGAAAAAATAACACAAACGTTAATGTTAGGTATATTTAACTCAAGTGAGGTATACTTAAGATAATTTTAACTATTTGATTAGTTACAACTGATTAGAAAATAGATGAGTAAATAAAAATTAAATATTTCCCTTGTTATCATTTCTGAAATATCGTTTTGCAGTGTTTAGTCATTAAAAATAAGTAAATAAATTTATTAATGCTCCTGCTTGGGGGGGGGGGGGGGGGGGAGAAGGTTTTAGTAGACAGATAGACATAATCGTTTCGTGATGTTTAGTTGTTTTATGATGTGCATTCGTTCAAATTACATCGTTTAGTGTCATATAGTTAATCGCACTCTATATTTTTATAATCTGTTAACAATGGAAAATATGGCCTACAATGACGAGTCCACTGCTTTTAAATTGAAAACATTATTACGTAGATTGATACAATGATTTTAAAGGGATTTATAGACTATATTGTGAGGCTGTCGATTTTTCGTTAAGGATTTTGAAGATAATTTCAATTGTTTTCAAATACCGGATGAATTGAATGAAACAATCGCCTAATGTATAATTTGCTCTGCAATTCTTCCCCCAATTGTTTTCGTACATATCGGCTTTTCAGCAGTTATCATGGATTTTTGGCAAATTATATTGCAAATTATTATTTATACAATAATATCGTTTCACCCAAAGAATTCACGCATTGTTTTCTCATGACATTGTGATTAAAAACTGGCTGCGTGAAATGCGCGTGTTATGATGTCTAACGGCCGATAGTGGAAAATGTTCGCAAGAATACCGCGCCCATTCGTTTTTTAGACAAAGAATTGCGCTTTGTCATTTGGTAATTGAAAATTATTTGTTTATTTTTAACTGATAGTTTTCCTTTCTTTTTCACAATTATCCGGATCACTCTTAGTTCCAATTACGTAGTTCGGATAATTTGAGTTCTACTGAACATGAATAGTTGGTTCAGGAGAATCTTTTCCCGTCACTTACTGTTTTCCGCTATGATGGAGTTTCGCCATTGAGGATTATTTCCGTGTATATCCGTGGTTCTTAACCTTTTTTGGCTGCGACTCAACTTCCTGTCACGGCGACCCATATCCTCTACTAGTTCACTTGTAATAAGTGATGAAATAAATATGAATTAAACCTGCAAATTCATTTAAGCAGTTAGCATTGAACATATTGTTTGGAGGAATGGTATATTTGGATATAGACTGCCACGGAAGACCTTAGACGATCCACTCAAAATGACTTGGAAACCAATTTCGGGTGGCGACCCAGGGATTAAGAATTACTGGTATATAGAATTCCACCACAAGAAAATTCATGGCGCTAAGGAGCGCGCATAACCCTCCAAATTAAAAGCCTGTTATCGGGATTACACAGCAGGATGATTTAAAGATCTATAATAGGAGGAATTCGAACATTGGTCGATAGCGTGAGAACACAGGCTTCCTCACTCCGCCGCAGGGAATTGAATCTATCGAGGATGTGCAGAAGGAGAAAATGATTGATCGGACAAGAAGCGGGAGTGGTGAGCCACCCTTACAGAGTATGAGCGACAGCGACATCGCCATTGCGTAGAGACCATTAAAAAGTTGGCTTGAGCTGCGAGATTGATGACGAAACAGAAAACTCGACGTGAGAGGGACAGTGAAACTCTTGAATGTCACTTCAGTTTTGGATCGGATTAATCGGAGAGGGCACGAGAACAGTAATATTTCAGCAGCCAGAAATATCAAAAATGCTACAATATAGTTCAATTGTTTTACTTTTATTGGATTTTATTCTCCTCCCTTAACCCTTGCTCTCCCAAGATATTTTACAACACCCAAGCGGGGTAACTCACTCACCTCACAATTCGTTTGTCAAAAACAGTTGAATAATTGGAGAAATATGTTAATATTAGGATATCTATATAAAATAAGTAATATCAAATATATATTTATAAAGAAAATAATGAATTTTTTTAATAATCACTTCACAATTGTAATCAAGGTTTTGCTACCTTTAGTGTTGAGCACAACCAGAGGAGAACATGAAGCTGACTTGTATTTATAACAGTCTTGCACTGTAACACACATTCACATGAGATCATTCTTTCGTAGTTCAACACGCACCTACCCGTAGCCAAAATGCTTTGGAAAACTCTTTACCTATTTAAAACATGAGGAGTATAAGCTGACACAAACGCGTAATATGAAAATAAATTGTAAAAATAATTACTATTTTATAATTACATCGCAGTTGCAATAAAAAGTTCTTAGTTACCTTGAATGTTGAATACAACCAGACGAAAACGCAATGCCGACATGGATTTACAGCGGCCTTTCAATATAACACACTAGCACATAAGAATGTTTTTGTAGTTCAGAACGCGGCTGCTCATCACCAAAATGTATTATTTTGCATTGTACACCATTAGACTGCATAAATTACACGTATGTAGCCATATGTAAAGCGGAACTGCATTTAAAGTAAAATGAAACAATGTTTTCATTTAAAAAGTGGCTCTAAAAAATTTGTAAATCTACACAAAATCCAACAGCAATGTCCATAGACGGTAAAAAACGAATAAATGAGGGAATATGAATGAAATTCCAAAAATAACCATTAAAAATAGAAAAACGTCGTTGGAGTAACTGAGTTACCTCCCTTGGTAGTGGAAGGGTTAAAAAAGTTAATGATTATATGCGTCACTTTGTGGAACTTTGCTCGATTCCACATCAGAAATTTATTGAAAATCACAATATATGTAGGATTCGGAGCCTAGTTACATCATCAGGTGTACAGTAAACCTTATGATGTAGCTAGGTTACGCAACCTAGGTTTTGTTTTTTAACAAATTTCTGATGTGGAATCGAACAAAAATTTCTCTTTGTTAACTTCTCCTCCCTTAATTGGTAGTTGGCTTAAGATGTCCTGTGTTTTAAATTCACATATCTTTTTTATTGTTTAATTCGAGTCAATCTCTGATTCACGCTCTCACCCTGTGTGTGGTTGTGTGTATACTTTGTCTTTTAGAGTTTCGTTCACGTTTTTAATGGCTTGGGAATTTATATTTACACTAGGGAAATGCCCGTTGAAATTCAACGGGAAGAATTTTTGTGAAATAAAAAATGAACAAATATACCTTGACTTTCTTTGGATGGCCAGAAAACAAACTTTCGTTCTTTTTGGCGTTCGTTGTTTCAAGTTTTGAACTCTTACGATGGTTCTAAGTACTTAATTTTAATGTTCTACAATGAAATGTATTCCTTCTCGTAAATAACGCAACGAATGTTGTTTACATTGGTTGCTATGAAAAGAAGTTCTCTCTCGTACTAATCTTAATAGCATTCAAAGCACGCTTTCACCCATAAGGATTGAAATAACAAGAGGATTTCGAGGTTTAACAATGTAATGGGTTCGCATGGCAACATCCCTTTATAAAGCAAGATTTCCCCAAAATATATGAATTAAACGTTTAACATGAGGAATTTCGAACTGTAGGCGGGAAAATATGGAACAGAATAAGATACGTCATAGGTTTTTCTTAAAATGGGCTAGATCCGAAGATCATAGGTAAATTCTTTCTAATTTATATCTCAAAAAGAATAAAAGCCTCCAAGTCAAAAAGTCGATTTTACGTGTTATCATATGGGAAATGAAAAGGCCTATCCTGGAGTCGAACCTAGTACTTTTTTCGAGATTTATTTTCGTCATCATCTTACAATATGTGAATCGATCATTCCTGCCATATATCAAAAATGAATCTTGTTCCATTATCGAATTATTCGCATTTTATAGCGTAACAGAGGAATCCACAAAGGGACAAAAGACAGATTTAGCCTTTCATTTTTGTTTCTAGATTCTAATTCAGATATATTCTTCAAAATTTATTTTTAAATAGCGCATTGAATTCTGGTTTGAATTTGGTTTGCCGAATATTTGTTGGCATTTTCTTCCTTATTTTTGTGTATTTTCCTCCTTCTCTCTTTGATATGCCGTACATATTTATTAGTTTTATCGTAAATTAAATACACAATTTTGCGTGCTCCCTTTTACCAAGAAATGTGTGTACATACATCCGAATGGATGCCAAACTGTAAGCGAGGGTTGTTTTCGGTCTGCGGAACAAAGCACTATCGCTTGACTCATTAGCATGGCAGAGACAAACATTTTAAACCTTTGTAGCTGAAGATCACACGACCCCGTCTGCACAAAATTAAGGAAGTTGAGCAAAGTGACCTCATCTAACTGACAAATGACGTTCCCGGGAGATCGGTTTGGTGGCGCTGCGAGTGCAATGAATGACGTCGTAGGGAAGGGTGAATAGAGCAGAATAGGGAAGGATTTGGAGAGGAGGATAAAGAAGAAAATAAGAAAGAAGCCGATGGAAGCTAATCGATGCATCAATTGTGGCATTCCATTTAAATCGATTAAAAGATGAAATGTATCGCCTGCGTAAAAATAAAAATGTCGCTTGTCAATTGTCGACGGAAAGTGTATATTTCATAGTCGAGGCCAAATTTGAATAGAATTTTATTTCTAAGTATTTTCTCCTAAACCGTTTTGCTGTCGAAACGCTATTAAAGCATGGATTTTTAACTTTATGCATATGTATATCCTCTCACATGCAGCACTACTATGGTGACATGAATTTATCGAACAAATGTTTTAGCGCAGGAATCCTATTAAATAGTAAAACTTAAGCAAAGGTAGGATTATTGTATGTTCAACTAAGCATAAGGGATCATATTTTGTTTTACTTATTATTTGTTGAACCGTGGAAGAAAACAAATTTTTGAAAAATATTCTGCTGAAGTTGAAGATCTGAAATTGCAAAAAAATGCTAAATATGAAAGTATTAACATTTTGAATAATACGCCATAGGTCGGGGACGCTCTCTTGAAAACGGCGACCTATAGCGAACCTAAAGTTTTTCCATTTACGTTTTCATAAAATTTTGGTTTACGTTCCTGAAGAACTTCATGTGACACATGCACCATTTGTAACTCAAATAAAATATTATTATTATTATGTATATCAAAACAGATAAAAAGAAATATATCAAATTAATACCATAGAAAACTAGGTAACTTGAGATGATTCTGAAATTTATCTGGGAGGTTTGTGTGGGTGACAAGCGGTAATGCGGGGGCATTAGCTGTTAAATCAAAATAATTGGCCAAACGAACCGTGCTTATTGAGCATTTACGGTCTTTGAAACTTATTTAGCTATGTAATCTCATTTAATCGAACTCCTGAAGCATTAGATACATTTCTGTCGCAACTCAAGAGATTTCTGTTACTGCTTAAACGTAGAAAAATCTTAGTTTTGGAGTAAGGATTACGGTAGCCCGTAGTGTAATTTGAAGCATTTAAAAGGAAGTATTATATTTAAAAAAATCACTCAACTGTCTGTCTAACTTTCGACTGAATAAATAAGTCACTGGGGGCAAATGTTAACCTTAAAAGAAGCGCTGCAGATGACACACGAGAATTTTAAGGTTATATTTATTCGTTTGGGCTTAACATATCCTGGAATGTTTAGTTACGCCAGAACGTTTCGGATGACTTTAGAATGTTGTAAATATACATTGAAGACTGATAACCCTGATGTTGAATTAACCGTGTCGTCCACTTTTCTCTTCAATCTTTCTGCATTTCTCTATTCCTTTTCACTTCTTGTCTAACTCCTTTCTCGATATCAGAAGGCTATCGCTTAAAGGAGATGGTCCTATGTTACTCTTCAAATAACTCTCACGAATCAGGACAAAATCCACACAGTACGTGTTTAGTTAGTTGTAAGTGTATTTATCTCGAAAAAATATTTTATTCTTTCGTATTAATACTGGTATAATTGCCAAATCCTTAACTTGTATACTTTAATAATCCTTTCAACGATCAACATGCGTTCCTGAAAAACGTTCGTTAAAGGAAAATTCGTTGAAAAACCGTGATTTTTCCGTTTACTTCCAAGCTAAAAGCCAAAAGATTTTTCATTCTAGAAATTATTAGATTCTTTTTTTATGTCAAAATTTGTCTGTCGAGATACCTGAAGTATTGAATCAACGAGACACCCGAAACATCAACCAAACAAAATAGTAAACAAGCAAGAGCAAGAAGGGTGGACGCGAGCACAGGACTAGCATGTGAACACATCCTCGTAGCGAAACGATCCTAATGCCCGCGATAATCTGAATGCGGCTGATCGTAAATCATGTTTTTTAGAACCGATACTTTAATTTGCTCTGCTGTTTCCTTTATAAACGTATTCAAGAACATTACGAATATCTTTGTCGTTAGTTTGATTTTATTCATGATTATATCTATTTTTGCAGAAGTATTAAGGTCATCTCTTGATATTCTAGCATACAACTAGAGTTTTTGGTTCCCGGCGATATTTTTTTTCCCCGGGAAACGGGAAGTAGGTTTTCATTTTCATTTCATAAAAATGATTTTGCATTTTTAATATTTAATATACCATTTTCACTTAAAATTATATTTGTTATTGATACAACGCAAATGCATAAGTCTTTAATAAATCTTAATGACATGTAATACATTATTTGCGACAATTTGTTAGCTGATTCAATATTCAGACGCACTTTCATTTGCGCAACCGATCTTTCCTCTATGTTGACGATGTGGTGACATCAAGAGACCAACTACTAATGTATCCTATATTGCAATCCTTTCAAAGTTAAAATTGTGTGCATAAAATTTACGAAAGAAGTTTAAAAAAAAACAAGGCGATGGCGAAAAGAAAACTCGAAAAAATTCCTGGGTTCGACTCCAAGGAAGATATTTCCATTTCCCATAAAATAACATGTAAAAATCGAATTTTCGAGATACAGGCTTTTCTTCCTTTTGAGATCTAAATTATAAAAAAATTAACCTACGATCTTCGATTTAAACAATTTTAAAGAAAAATTATAATATTTCTTATTCTATTCATCTTTTTCCTCCTACAGTTCGAAATTAATCATGTTAAACGTTTAATTTACATATTTGGGTAAATCTTGCCATTTCAACGGGATTTTGCCTCGCCAACCAATTACATTGTTGAATCTCGAAATCCAATTGTTATTTCATTCCTTATGGGTAAAAGCGTGCTTTGAAAGTTTTTAATACGAGAGAGAGAGGGAAGAAGAAGGAGAGGGAAATGGTTTTCATAAAATCCAACGTAAACAACATTCGTTTCGTTATATGCGAAAAGGAATAAATTTTAATATAGAACATTAATCACTCGCATATTCAAATCACCTAGAATCATCGTAAAAGTTAGAACTTGAAACAACGATCGCCTAAATCAAAGAACGTTTGTGTTCCTGCCATTGGTTTTTGAATTCGCGTCGAATCGATCAACTTATCAGTTTTTAAGCGTTCTTTGCACAAAGTGAACGCAAATTGTCAGTTCGTTTCCGTACGTACGTCCGTCCTCATGTTAAAACTCGGAAACCGCTGGACGTATCTTGATGAAATTTGGTATTTGGGAGTTTTACTAAAATTGGTCTACCGATTCCAAATCTGGTTAAAATCATACAATAATTACAACCACTTTACATGAAGACCTACATGTACTTTACAATGTTCCTCTGTTTCAACTCGGGAACCGCGGGACGTACTTGGACATAATTCTGTATTGGGATGCTTTACTAAACTTTGTTGGTCTCAAGGAGCGCAGTTGGAAACTGTGTACTCCGTCATGCAGTACACCACTCCATACTTGTTAACGCGAGAATTTGACGCATTCTTAGTGATTTGCATTATTACCGGTTTCGTGTAATTGGGTACCATTGATTTGGATAATAGCTTCGCGTCGCATCTATTCTAGAAATTTCAAATACTTTCCCAATGAATTTCAGCGGGCAGCTCCCTAGTTTATGTGTAATTTACTTGGTCAGAGTAGCAAATTTGGTCGATTAAGGTGAAAGGAGGGTGGAAGGAAGAAGAATAGGATGGGGAAGCCTATTTAGTTTTAGATTCATGCTACCCTTGCTTTTGAATATGTTTTTACTAACGACATTCACGGGCGCGAGAAGACGCCATTTTGGCATTGAATTAGCGTTCCATTAAAATTGAATTTATAGCGAGAAACGCAACCTGATCCTTAATCTAAAAACTCCTAATAACTCAGTTACTAAATAGCATTCACTGAAAAAATATTTAGTATTCAGCAGAAATTTTATTGGCACAACAAACAAAATCAAAAACATCAAAACTAATTTTGATAGCTTAACATTTGGGGGTGAAATTCGGAGGATTATCTAAATAAAAGCAGCTTTAAAGGAATTCTGGAAAGGCTTAACTCGGCACAAAATTTAAACGAACAATTCCCGGGATTCATTAAAAAATTTCCCGGGAATCGAGAATAAGAAATATCGAGTAAATTCCCAGGAACGGGAATTCCCGGTTCCAAAACTCCATATACAACTTCGTTCTCGCCACAACGACAAGGTTGGGAACCACTGCTTTATGAGTGTACAAATATGTCGTTTTTAAAATACGATATATGAATTTATATTATCGGATTTGGGTATTCTCTATCGTTTGTTAAAGTGGACAGTATATCGGGCGAAGGGAAGGGTTTGAAAGTACAATACATTCGTTAATGCGAGCGTAAGTTGAAATAACGTTCTTCCAAAGAGAGTTAGTTGCCTCTAATCTCTTATCTATGGATTGGAGCAAATGATAGAGGATTCTTCGTGTATCATTTTCAATAAAAGGAGAAATCATGAAAGAGGTGTAAAGATTAAAGGAGCCAAGATCTAGATAAAAAAGAAGAGAGGACGCAGAGAAAGGGAGATAGAGAGAGCAAGGGGTTATGAGAGGAGAGAGAGGGAGAGTTTGGAGGGAGTGGGCGGAGAGATATTGAAAAGTTTAGGAAGGGAGAGAGGAATTTCCGAGTAATTAGTTTGTAAGGGAGTTTTGGAGAGAGGATTGCAAAGAGGTTAGGTTAGAGAAATAGAGGGAGGGAGGGGGGGTGGGAGAGAGACTTCGTAGGGCGGCAATAGGTAATAAGAGGCTTGGCCATCGGGAAGATAAAAAACTAAAAGTGGATTTATTGATTGCAACGTTAATTGTTGTTTACCTTCCGAAATGCGCCTCTCTTTGCGGGCGGATTTTTTTGTCCTCTTGTACCTGCCAGAACTCTTCCTCCGCTACTCCCACTCCCTTCTCACTCCATTCTCCTCCTTCCTTCCTCTACCTCCTCTTTCATCAGATCCACCTTTTAAAAATTTGGTCATTATTCATCTTCCTTATAAATGGAAATATCTGCTTAAGATTCCACGGCCTCCATGAAATCTTTTCCTTATTAAACATTTCATTTTTTAAAGGGATGAATCGCGCTTTTTACCCAACGCTCAAAGGGTCTCGCGAGGTAATTTTTGGACGAATGGAAAAAATTGGATAATATACGTATTGTTATTTCACGATCGATTAGGTAATTGGACAACAGAAAAACCTCAGCATTCACGAGAAATTAATGACAGTGCCAATATAAAGAAATTAATACGCAAGAAACTCGTTAAAGTTGCCGCATCTTAGGTTTTAAGTGATGTAATTCTACGCTGTGATCAATTATATCATGAATATTAGGTATAAACCGTCTTCAGAAAGTTACTACTTGCTCGAAAACTCAATTAAATAACGAAACTCGCAAAAAAGCCCCCCGTTTGTTATTGCTTCGAGAATTGGATTGAGATGAAAAACAACTCACTATTTTTTCTTTATGTTTACTCAAAGATCGAGAGGTATGATAAGAAAAATCGACTCCTTTTTAGTGCATCCATTTATTTTCCATTACGGTGGAAGTGAAGGCTCATCTTGCAGCTGGAAAACTCTCCGTAGAAAAACTGTAATATTGAGTATTTTATATGCACGTTGACTAGGTTCTACTCAACAGGAATAATTTACTTATAATGTATGCACAATATCTATTTGCTTATGTAGGATTTATGTATTACAATTCATAATTTATAGACATTTTCAGGACTAAAATTTTAAAAGTTGTCGCCACCTGGCTTTAGCCTACTTGTGGCGAATATCCTTAAATAAACTAATAGATAAATGAATGAATAAATAAATAAATAATAAATAAATAAATAATAAATAAATAAATAAATAAATAAATAAATATTTAAATAGATAAATAAATAATTGAATGAATAAATAAATTAGTTCCTCTAAATGAGAGACATTTTATCAACGTAGCAGGAGCGAATGGATACCAGCAATGTGTTCGCCCCGAATAAATTTCATCACTTTCTCCGTTTTCTTTCCCTTCCCCTTCATAATTTTTCCGACCTCCTCCATCCACATGTCCGAGTCAAATTGGGCAAGAGGAGCAACCCTTTTCTTCCGCATGAGATAAAATCGGGTCCGCAATTAAGCCGACGTCCTCCATCGTCTCATTATTTAATAACCCATCCCTCTCCACCCTCTTGCTGCTCTCTCCGCCCTCTCACGATCCTCTTTCGATCCACCTACTCCTCCCATCTACCACCTCATCCGAACTCCCACGGCAATCCCTCAATCCGAGCAATTTTCCACGCTTCGACGCATAACTCCCGCACCCGACCATAGCGCCCGACTGACGGTTGCCAGCCTTCCTCTGCCTTCCTCCTCTCACCCAAGACCTTCCTTCCTGCCCATTTCAAACTCTTGCCATTACGTCTCGCTGTACAACTTGCTTCTGTATTCCAGCTGCCCTCGAACATGGTATCATCAATCTCTAAAGCGAAAAATTCTGATGTGATCACCGCATGACTTTCTCCATAACTGTAATGTTTCTAAAAATTCCAAATAGGTTGAAAGATAATAAATGTTGTAAGCAACTGCGAAAAAAAATCAAAGACTTAATCATCATCATCATGCTGCTGTCCGAAGACAGGTTTTAGCTGAATCGCTGCCTCCATCTCTCTCTCTCTCTCTCTCTCTCCCTAGAAGCATCTTTTATGCCTCTATAATTACTATATTCCTGCTTTATATTCTCTAATATTCCTATTCTTTTTCTCCCTCTTCTTCCGCTAATTTTGCCTTCTAAGATCGTCCTTTGTAAACACTGTCTTCTCAATATGTGCCCTATCTAATTTGCTTTTCTTTTCCTGATTGTTTTATTAGCATCCTTTCTTCTCCCACCATTTCTAATACTTCTTCGTTTTTCTTCCTCCCTGTCCATTTCACTTTCATCGCCCTCCTCCATACCCACATCTCAAAACTTTCTAAATATTTTTCCTCCTTTCTCAAAGACTTAATAAAGATTTGAGGTTATTTTAGTTCTTTTTTTTCAAAGACTTAATAAAGAACTAAAATAAACTCAAATCGTAGCCATCTGATATTGGATATAGCCACGAAGCTCCAACAGATAAGATAATAAAAAGGAGCTTAAAGTGTTTACAATAGTCACCGGTAGGTGGTGTGGTGGTGGCAGCTAAAAAAGTAAATTTTTAAAATATCTCTTAAACTATGCATTATGTGGGAAAATTCTTCTAACAAATATATAGGGGAAAATTAAATATCCTACAACTTTTAATCCTATACTTTTTTACATTCATCAAATATGAAAGCAAATATAAAAAAAGGATAAGTGACGAGTAAACACCCACTTACGGTTGATCGATTTTTTTCAAAAACTAATCATTTCTTGTAGCTTTAATAAAAATGTAAAATTTCTCGTTGAGCCGATTAATAGTTTTTGAGTTGGAGCACTCACAAAATTCCGGTGACAGACACATACAGACACACCCACAGACATCATCGAGAAAATAGTCAAAACGTGTTCAGGGGACCTTAAAACATGTATTTCCGTTGAAATCTCGAACTCGATTTTTTCACGAAAACAATGCATTCTATACTATATTCTATACTCTATGCATAGAGAAAGTAAAAATGAATATTCGTAAACGATTAGCACGGAAATACGAGTCCCGCTCTCACTCGTAGCGTTTTTTTTAACCCTCTGGTTACTGAAAGACATTTTCTTACGTTGATTACCAAGTGGGGTCCTCCAGGGAACCCACCCAATTTCTCACGTTACATGGAAATAAAAATCATTAGTAATTTCAAACTACAAGTTTTATTCAAAATAGAGTACAAATGAAGCTTTAATAAACATATTCTCAAAAACAACACTTTTGGGGTCTTATTAAAATGAAGAAAAACTTCAAATAACAAAACATTGAAATTTAGGAAAAGTTAATTGCACACGTCATTTTTGCAAGAAATTACATTTTTATTGCGATTTTTTGCAAAAACAAAATTTTGGCAAACGTCATCTTACAATTACTTTCAAATCAATATTTTGGGGACAGGCATAGCATGTACCACTTTTTGATTGACCTATATTTTGTTCAGGTTGTGTTTCAGATTTTGCTTTTTTCACTCCACGGGCATGAAGAGCAGAAGTGACAAGATGATTAATTGTTAACTCTGCACGTTTTTCCATGTTGGGAAGAGGAAGTTCATGCCCCAAAGATTTTATAAAAAGTCTCCTTTTGTAGTATATATATATATATATGCATTATTCGCCGCTTTATCAATCATATTCATGAATAATCTAAGAGGCCATCTATAGGTCTTTCTTGTGCATGTATACTCCCTAATAAGTTTGTTTTATTATATTCTAAGTCAATAAGTGGTTTTCTCTCTCAGATATTTTATCATCTAAGTAGTGTGAGGTGGTCATGTGTACCATTTTGTTTTTCTATGGCATATATGAGACAATTGTTATTCCCTCTTTATGCAGAAAAACAAATTTTGCAGAAAAAACTTCGCGTTCCTTAGTTCGACTTAATTCGTAAGGAGTGTCGGTCTTATTCTTCCGTACAGTTCCAAGTAAAGTTATATTTTCTGACAATAAAAAAGTGTTAGTTAAACGGAAGTGAAAAAATTTTCAGTCGTAACACTACGGTCTGTATTATACAATGGCTCAATTAAATCTTTTACTACTCTGCTACCTTGATTCTGTTCTGCTCGTTGTCCTGATAATTTACCTGTGTGAATTTGATGGTTATAAATATATGAAGTTTTCACTTCAGCTGCAGCCCAAATTTTTTTATCTATATTCCTGGTTTTGATTTTATATACTGTCTGAATGGACACTTTCCTCTACCAATTGCTCATTAACCGTTAGGTATTCAAAAGGCTCAAAATGTTTTCGACAATTTTCAGCAAAAATATCTCAAACATTACGAATTGAAGCCAATTTGTCATTTTATTTTCTTTGTGGTCGTTTGTCTTTATCGTCAAACCGTATAATTTGTTGAAATCTCGTACCGAGCATAGATGCTGTAAAAAATATCGACGAATACTAATGTCAGTTGACCATATTTCTTTTACATTTTGTTTGACACACCGAAGAGCCCCTGCAGCCAACAAAATTCCAAAGAATGCATCAAGTTCTCCTAAATCCAGGTCGGGCCAAGTTTTTTGAAATTCGGGATTCTTATCTAGCATATGTATTAGTACGTTGAATTACAATATTTTTTACTTCATGGTTTAAAAATGAATTGAATGTTTTCTGGATTGTTCCAGCACAATATTTATGCTCTGCAGGGCCAGAATTTCTATTTAGAATATTCCGTTGCAATCTTTTTGTAATTTTTAACATATTCAGAATGAAGAAAAATAAATGTTTCTTCAAAGGTCGAAATTATTTTAAGTATGAAAGAATGTTCGTAGTTTTAATCTACTTAATTTGACACAAATATTTTAAGGTCCCCAAAATTCCTCGAAGGCCCCAAAAAATGTTATGACCCATTTTGAGGAATTGAAGATTTCATCAAAATTCAAGTCAAGCGAATCTAAAAAAATGAATAAGACCCAAAATTTGTTTGAAGGGTCCAAAATGTCTCCCATCAAAACGTGGCAATGAACAGTAATAAAAGTATTAAATATATTGAAAAAATCTTGCATACATTTTATCAGATACTTCTCTAAAAATTAGTTTACTTTAATATAGAGGCATATAAAAAATTTAAAGATCGTGAGCAAATTCTCCACATAAGTAACTAGGGGCGCCTTATCCATAAGGCGCAGTAGACGGCCGCCTAGGGGGCCAAAATGTAGCATTTCTGAAAGGAAATTAAAACAAATTTTTATTGCTAGTAAAATAATTAAAGAAACAAACCAAACAAAAACTTATTTAGTATTTTACCTTAAATGTCCTTGAGCTCTGAGTCATTACGCGGACCGGGACGCCCTACGGAGCCCCGAACTCGTGGACTCAGCAACATGGTTCGTTTTTATAATATAATAATAATTATATAAAATTACCCCTTCTACCCTCTTATCCTCAAACTGAATTTTTATATTTTAACTTTGTTGAAATGATAATTTCTTTGTTGGTTTACAATTTTGATTATTAAAAATATACTATCAATTCTTAATACACCTAGTGATTAACATATTGTTTACATATTATGCTTTCGCATACTTGCTCTTCTCTTTTAAGACCTTTCTGTAAATGCTAACTATAAGTTTTTATAACCAAAACTTAATTACTTCAAACTTTTAAGTTAACAGAGGATATTTCTCCGAAATGACTTTGTCAAAAACGTTATTCATAATAAATTTATTTAAATATTCAAACTGATACTTTGTTGCTGTGACCGTTACAATATCCGCTACAGTAATAAGAAAAAGAGTGTTAGTATAATGCGTCAATTTAAATTAATTTGGATTTTCGTTCCTTCGATAAAACAAAATGAGTTCTTCTAAAAAGAAGCTGAGTGGTTCAGAAAATAAGAAACACGCTTTAGAGAAGAAGGAAAAATCTGTGACAAATAAAGTGATAAAATTATATCACTATTTTCCAAGAAAAACGATGACGAGAGTGATTGTGTTTCGATTGCAAGTTGAGAACAAGAGAAATATTCAAATGAAATGTTTCCGTCTGACAGTGACAGTGGTACTAATGAAAATCCAAGTGCAAGTTCTTGCATGTGGCTTTCTAATTAAGAGGTTGAAAAGATATTCACAATGGAAAATGCAATTGTGAGTTCTGACCCAGCTAAGTGGGAGATAAACGATTGTACGTGAGATTATATAGTGACTCATGATTTCGAACAAAATATAGAAGAAAAGTTTTAGAATTCAGAGCGAGTTTATACTGATGGTAAAAGGCATTTAAATAGAGCACATTTCAGAGTAACACTACAGCTCTTGGAAGTGTGCCGTTTGTGCGTAACTGTGGCCAAGAGATATCTACCTACCTAGCTAAATTTATATTATTACTGCGTTAGTGTCATCACGTTCCCTTAACTCCGAAGTGCAACATTCCAGTTTCGTCGGGGGTGTGCATCATGCCGCCCCCGACCCCGCATCGGCCCTTCTTCCCGCCTCATCTCTTCTCAGATTCTTCCTCTTCCTCCTCAAGTACCTTATAACCAATATCCTTATCTACATCCTTACTACCCTTTCCTGTTCTCACAGCACTCATCTCAACTTTATCCTCCGCCGTCGTACGCAGAAGCACCAGCCTCTAATGCTCCGCAAACCACCTTCACCACTGCGAATCACCGTATCGACTCATCGCCTCGCACTGCCGCTCCTCCAGCTCATCGGGTCTCTACTCTGCCACCCTTCGCTTTGCGTCCGCAACCTCTGAAGAGTAATGTCTTCACTTCCTTCTCCAGTAAAAGCAGTGCGACAATATTCAGCACTAAAAGTGCAACCACTAATAATCATGTGCATAGTGAACAAGTTACTAGTGCAGTTACTGTGAACGGTGTCTCCTCTCCAGCCGCTAACGACGAATTTGTGACTATTGGCAAACGCAAACGTGCATCCACTCTATCCTCTTCGACTATTTCCACTTCTTCCGCTTCCCGTTCCTCCTCCCCCACCATCATCCCCACCTCTAATTCATTTCTACCTATTGATCCTACAGATGAACCACCCGACACCCCTGACTCTCCCCCCGAGTCCGAACCAATGGACTCGCAACCAACGTTAGCACCTCCTTCGTCAAAACCTACCCCTGCACCTAAACCAACAATCATCCTTCTTGCAAAACCTATTTCACATTCTATTTCTGCTCAACAATCAGCTACTCCTAATCCCTCTCCTATTCCCTCCATAAAAATTACCGGCACGTCCGAATGGCAAAGAATACGTTCCGCTTTCTATTCTGTTCTCGATGCAGCACCAATAACGCGGCTCTTTGGCTCTTCAACTTTCCTCGTAAAGTGCACGTTCGTTAAAGACCATCGCGCTGTTTGCATAGTGCTTAAAGAACTAAAAGTGAATTATTTTACGCATTCCCTCCAAGACGATCGTATGCCGCAATAAGTTGTACGTGGCATTCCTGCTCATACTAGTGTCGATGCTATTGCTCATTATATCGAGCGGAAAGATATTTCCGTTCATAAAGTGCGGAAAATTCAGTCAACTCGCCCCTAATATGATGAAAAGCACGTAGTATTTCCGCGACTAAACCGTATCTCACTGAAACCTTTCTCATTACCTTAAATATATCTCCAAACACACGCGACTTTGAAAACTTTACTGAAGTGTGTGGTATTTCCGCGCGCATTTCAGTATACAAGCGTCTCTTGTCTCCTCCCCAATGTCGCCGATGCCAGCAACTGGGCCACACCCGAAATCATTGCAATCTTTTACCCAAATGTGTCTACTGCGGTGACTCCCACGACAGTTCCACGTGTCCTTCTACCCCCGAATCTCCGCTTCCTCGCAAATGCGCAAACTGTGGAGGAGATCACACGGCTAATTACCGTGGTTGCCCAGTTTACCGCGAAGCTAAATCCACCTACGTGCGCAACCATCTGTCTCGTTCAACTTCTCTTAATGCAACCCCACTGGCCGATCTTCCCGACTCTTCTTCATTTCCATCTTTTCCGCAGCCCTTACCAAACCAGCATTTTAATCATTACCAACCCTATATGCTGCCTCCTCACTTCCAGCCTATCCCTCCGAACTCCGCTCCCGACTCTTCACCTAATCTCAACAAAGACATCGTGTGGTTTAATTCTATTCTTCCAACTTTTCGATCTCTAAAACCAGTATAGAGCGCCGTATCTTCTTATTAAACGAACTTTTCAAACTTTCTGATAATTTTATTTATATTTCCACCATATCTCCTACAATGCCAACTACTAGACTCTCGATCTTTTTATGTAAAATTACGATTTGAGTTGCATTTGTTTTATGGCCCCGAAAAGAGCCTTGACTCTTGACCTATTAGTATACACATCAAATATTACTCAACTCTATCTCGTCTTCACTCCTCATCTATTCTTATTTGGCCATAAACTGTAAATATTTTTATGAAAAGGGCTCTTTGTTGACTCCTCCCCCCTTTGTTCCTTGACCGCGACTCACAATGCTGCCAATCAATTCGTATATTTTTTTATTATTTTTATTTACTTATCTTTCTTTTTATAATTCTATAGTATTAGATAACTACACTAATTAGCTTAAAATTGTACATCACACCTGTTTCTCAAACAAATATCGCGCATCACATTTGAATAACTATGCATTATTGTCTGCTGTTCTACTCGATACTAGAGGTTTCTTCAGTTTATACTCTTCTTCCTCGTACATTAACTTATTCCTAGTATGTAAGGAACTATTTATAGTAAATACTATTGATATGGATGTTTTCTCTGCCCTAAGGCGCTTTGTTAATAGTATTAATTAGCACTTAAGTTCCAAACATCGCACTGCTTTTACTGCCGGTAAAGTGAGGCACACTCACAAAGACAGCATACGCTTGGTCCTTCAGACCGTTTTAAAAAGATTTGGCGAGAGTAACACTTCAAAATGAAGAAAATAAACACCGCGAATGGTTGATTTATTCACCATTTACGGGATGTGTTTATTGTGCTGCGTATTGCCGCCTATTTTATAATGTTACTGCCTCCAGTTTGTTACTGGTTACAACAGGATATAACGACTGGAAAAATGCGAGTGATCGACTTAAATCACACACACGTGAATTCGAAAGAACATTTGTCAGCTTCCCTTGTTTTTTATCGCTCGTGGTAAAGCTGAAGGACGCATTGATGAAAGTTTATGTTCTCAAATTTTACAAGAGGTACAGTATTGGCGCGATGTTTTAAAAAGAGTAGTTGCAACTGTTAAATTTCTCTCTTATAGAGCTCTACCTTTTCGGGGTCACGAGCACTCTTTCGGATCTCTACAGAATGGAAATTATCTAGGTTCCCTCTAGCTAATTTCTGAATTTGACCCTTATATGAGCCAGCATATATGGCTCCATCGGTAAGGGAAAAATGTAATACATATCCCATAACACCTGCAAAGAATTTATATTACTGATGGGCAAAAAGTGAAATAATTTCTGAGATAAAAGAAGCTAAATATTACTCAATAAGTGTAGAATCTACACCAGATATTGCCCATGTTGACCAGCTGAACTTTATTAATAGCTGTGTTCTTCCAAACGGAAATCCAGTAGAAAGATTCTTAGGGTTTATACCTAACTCCGGTCATAAGTCAGAAGATTTAGGGAAAGCTGTACTGAATATTTAGGAAATGCATTCAATAAAAATAGATGGTCGTGGGAAGAGCTACGACAACGCATCGAAATATGTGTGGCTTGCATAGTGGTCTTCAAGCAAGAATTAAACAACACAATCAAAACGCGATCTATGTACCTTGCTCAGCGCATTCCTTAAACTTAGTAGGGGTTAATGCTGCATAATGTTGTCCTGAAGCAGTAACATTTTTTGGCCTTATTCAAGAAATTGATAACTTTTTTCTGTGTCAACTCGAAGAAGATGGCAAATTCTCAAGGAAAGATTGAAATCTGGGCGTAACATAGTGAAATCTCTTTCGGATACGCGGTGGGCAGCTCGCGCAGACGCTTGTAATGCTAATATAGATTTTTATAGCGATATGACAGACTGTTTGAATACGTTTTTTGAGGACAGTAATAAAACACCTGGCACAAAGAATCAAGCAGAGAGGATTGTCAAATATTTGGTACATTAGAAAATTGCATTTTATTAATATTTTGGTCTGACATGATGCTAAGATTTTCGGCAGTGAGCAAAAACTTGCAAAGTGTGGATATTGACATAGGAGTTGTCGCAGCTTTATTTGAATCGCTCGTAGGTTACGTCAAATCGGCTCAAGATAATTCTTCCTAATATGATAATAAAGCTATAGCCATGACTGGGGTTAACCATTATTCATTTGCGGACAAAAGAAAGCGAAAACGGAAACAGTTTTTTGATGGAGTAGCTGAACCCTTTTCTTCCGAAACCACCTCAGTCGACGAAGATAGAGACATTTTTCGCGGGAATGTTTTTATTGTTATTGTGGATAGGATTTTGGTTGAGTTGGAACAAAGAAATTTAGTTTTTTGCTGAGGGTTCAAGTGCTTTAAACAATGGAAATAACCCTTAGAACTAGCAGAGCAATGTAGCAACGATTTAGATTATACTTTTCCAGGTAAGTGTGTACACTTTAAAGAAGTACTTTCTTCACTGTAGGAAGTTATGTACAAAAATTTACTGAAAAATGCATTTCCAAATGTTGATATAGCTCTTCCTATTATTTTATCTACCGCGGTGTCCAATTGCAGCGGTGAGCGGTCATTTATGAACCTAAAAAGAGTCGAGAATTGTCAACGATCAGCAATGACTGAGGAGAGGCTTAACGCTCTGTCAATAATGAGTATTGAAGCGGACATCACAAATGTTTTGGACTATGGAGATGTCATAAACAGAACTGAAAGCGCGGAAAAAGAAGTTGCGTTATCGAACCGAGAGCCCAAGAAACAAGCTTGTCGTCCGGTGTTCCGAATCACGTTTATCAGACAGTCGTGCTTTCATTCTGAACATTGTTACCAAGTGGGTCTTTTGGAGACCCCGCCAAGGTTTTACCTTAATAAAAATTTCAGATAAAAATATTTTTGTTCCAACTTGAGCAATAAAAATCTTCAACACATGAGTTTCACATACTATGAGACTTAGTACTGCAAGAAGGAAAATGTAGTTTTAATTAAATAAATTGTGGATGTGGGGGTCCTTAAAAGACCCCGCTTAGTAACCAGAGGGATAATCTCCAAGCTTTCCTTAAGCCATGCATAATTTTTATCCTCCATAGCACCGTGCTTAAATCTAGGACGTGTCAAAAACGGGCTTTTGGGATAAAATCGTCGTGTTATTAGAACGTTCTCTTAAAAGAAAGAAAAAACTTACTAATGTGATCACTGCGGACATTCAACTTTTTAGTTTCTCTATAGGTGGTACTGGGAAAAGTATTGTTTTCATGAAAAAAATCAACTTCGAGATTTCAACGGAAATACACGTTTTGAGATCCCCTGAACACATTTGGACCATTTTCTTGATGATGTCTGTGGTTGTGTGTGTATGTGATAGAAATTTTGTAGGTGTTCTAACTCAAAAACTATTAATCAGATCAACGCGAAATTTTATATTTGACATTTTCGTTAAAATAACAAGTGTTGATTAGGTTTTGGTCAAATCGGTGAACCGGAAATGGGTTTATTCTCGTCACATCCGTTTTTTGTATTTGTTTCAATATTTGATGAATGTAAAAAAGGGCTGGGAAAAAGTTGTGAAAAATTTCATTTTCTACTACCTTTGTTTGAAATATTTCCCCATTTAAGAGATATTTTAAAAATTATATTTTTTAGTTTCCACCACCACGCCACCTACCGGCGACTATTGTAAACACTTACCGATTAGTTACGTCTTATTAACACTCCTTTTTATTTTCTTAATTGTTTGATCTTCGTGGCTATATCCACTATCAGAAGGCTACGGTTTGAGTTTATTTCAATTCTTTGTTAAGTCTGGATTTATCTCAGAGTTCCTTAAAATATTTTTTATTATTTAACCTATTTTGAATTTTTTGAAATATTAAAGATATGGAGAAAGTCATGTATCGGATTTTTTGTTATAAAAGATATTTGAATAATTCTTTTTGAATTAGATAGCCCTTATCAATCTAAGAAATTTCCATTGATATGGTTTTACGAGTAGTTCAAAGATTTTCCGCTAGATTGCTTCAAAATCGGAAATTTCTAATGTTTGAAATGGTTTGCAGCAAAACTACTTAAGATAGAGGTGTGTAGTTTTCACGGATGCGAAGGTCTAGTGAGAATCTACACTCCGACGGTGCGGGTTGCCCTCTTCCAAAGAGGGAAACAAAAAAACGCTAAAATATTTAAGAAAACGTGCTTCCTCCTCCGGCTTCAGTAGGGGCGCCTCATTTGTTTTTATTTCCTTTTAACTTTAATTTAATTAGCATATTTTAACTTATCTACGTCTCTCGCACGCAAGCTAAATTTTTCTCGTCTTTGCCATACCTCTCCTTGCCTAAGGGATATTTTCCTTAGGTGTGTTTTCTTGATCAGTACTGAATCGTATGTCTTTTGTATGCGTGCTTATCCCTTTATTTTTTACTGCCACCTGAAAACGTACGCGCACATGACCACCTATATAGTTATGGCGAAATGTTTGGCGGAACCGACGGCCTCCTAGAATCAATCTCGCTGAGATAAAGACGTTTTATCTATCATCCCATCCTGCACATCATATCATAGCCATCCCTCCGACCTTCTGGAACCTTTTCTCCCGGCCGCACCTTCGCCGTCCCCCTTTACTGCCTATCCTTTCCTCGAGCCATTATTCCTTCTCAACTCTCCCCCACCCGACCCACCTGTCCCTACCTTCCGCGCAATCCTTATTTCCTAATCATCCGACGCTGCTCCACCGCAGCCTTCCTTTCCTTTCATCCACTCCGCTCATTTTTTACTCCCCGGCTTCTTTCCCACCGCATCAAGCACCGCCTTACCTGACATTGTACATCCCTTACGTCCGTTCGAAACACGCATGTGTGCGCCAGCTCGATGGGTTCTTAAAAATCCAAGAATATCTCCCGGAGGAACATTGGATGGGCTTCGCTTATAATGACCATCCCTTTCGCTCTCTCAATTTTCGACGACGATTCCAAACCCTTCTGGACCGTAAAAAATGTTTCATTCATCGCTTTATTTTATGCGAGGTATCGAGAAATAAAATCGGGGGAGGAATGGGTCTTCAAACCTTTTTATTCATTCAAAAATTAACTTTCTTGTTCATTTAAGCCTACAGTTTAACGGATCCGGGATTCTGTTACCTTTTGCAATCGCAGATCCCTTTGCAGTTACTATAATAAAAACGAACCTATTTCAGATAGATTTTATCAACGGCTCCCGGCTACTAACTAGATCGTAAATCGGGTTGAGTCTCACCATTGAAAAATTATTTTGTTAATTTTCTCTTAATCACCGACTCTGACCGCCTATATCATATCCAAAGACCGCAAGGGATTCGCGGACCATATGTGGAGAATAATGACAATGGATGTTTGAGGTTTTCATATAACTTTGGAATAAACTGAATGCACATTTTAGTTATGATATAACCTTTCCCGTGATATTACATTGTCGTTCACTATTATAATAACCACTTTTAGAGCGAACGATCGGTAGTAGCTGCCTGCTTTTTACTTAATGATGCTTCATCCGAGTTGCTCAACTATTTCGCGATTACAGTATCAATTTTGGTCATTTAGTACTTTAATCAAAATATTATACCTTACCCATCCAGGAGTCATTTGTTAATATTAGGAAAAATTTTAACGCAGTTAATAAAAGTTTATAAATTAGAAAACGCGCAACCCTTCCGAACGAGGCGCTTTTTTATGCAAATGTTACTCTCGATTGTCACGCTGTTAAGCAGTGTTTCTCAACCTTTCTGGAGCCAGGGAACCCCTTACGATGTCCCATAGTTCATACAGACCCTCTCTCCATGAAATTGCATACATTCTCACTCGTAGTCTCGTTCTTTCATATTGAAATATTAATCAGAGCTGTGCGCAGGATCAAATAAGTTATAGATGAAAATATACGTCAAGCCCTACTCAATTCGCGGACTCCCGATAAATAACGCGCGAACCCACAGTTGAGAAACACTGCCGTAAAGTATTTGCTTGTTAATCCGTCTTTCGCTAACGTACGATGGATGCCACCATGTGTACTCTTCTCCCTCTCTCTCTATCCACTCCTTTATTCCGTGTCCTTTCTCCTCCCTTGTGGCAATCCCTTGCTTATCTTTCCTCCCGACTCATTTTTCCTCCTCTGTCAATCTATTTTCTATCACGACCCTTTCTATTTTTCATCCCTCCCACTCTCCCCCTCTTTCCCACGCATTTTCCCCTCGTCCTTCTAAACCTCTCTCTTAAGAATACACCCCGCCCCCGTCTATTACTTCTCCTCATCCCCCCTTTCACCCGTAACTTTCCCTTTAATACCACCTATCCCTTCTCCTGTCACAAATTTCCTTGAGGAACAAAGTCTTTCAGCTTTTCCTTTCACGAACCAACCCTATGCCTTCAGCGTAGAGGTTTAACCGAATTATCCGAAGATCGTGTTTTTTTAGCCATGCACCCCGCAGAGACCCTTTAATTATAGATTAGCAGTCGTCACGGCCCGCGTTGAAAATTTTACATTAAGACAACAATGAAGGTATCGCACGAGTAAATATATTAGCCGATTTTTTCATATTAGCTGTTACGCGAAAGCATAGAATATTAGAAAACGACTGTATTCATGGCTTGAAATTTAGAATGAATGCCACTTATCCGCACCTATTATTCCTAAAAATTGAGTTCTCCTTTTTCATTAATTTTACAACGACATATGGAACAACTAGGCCACCAAATGCCTTTTTAAGAGTCAAATAACTGATTTCTTTTACATATATTCAACCACTTTCTATTAAATTTTAATTTTCACAGTCCCCGAAAATGCAATAAAAATGTATAAAATCGATATGAAAGTGAGAAAGTCAAACGAGAGATTTTCTATTATAAAAATATATCAGGAAAAAGGTGGAATGTGTAAATTATTTAAAAATGAATCTGAATTTTGAGTCTGTAGTAATGATTATATTAGGATTATACGTGAGAAATTTTCTGAATCTTTTTTATATAATCTTTTATCGGCTATTACATAACTATTTACCTCTTTAATAAGGCTCTCAGATCAAGTAAACTTCGATGAGAAGTTTAATGGTATAATAAAAACGAGTAGAAAATTTTATTAAACTTCGCACCTTTATTTCTTTAACTCATGGAAGCAATTTCACACGAAATTAAATGCCGCTCTTCTGAATGACACCTTTATAAATTGCGCTCAAGAGGACATCCCGAGTGTCTCATATGCCGTGAGGGTCAATGCAGAGGAGCTAGAATATGTGTGTCAATAGAAGACCTTGGTAGGACCTTCAATAGGCGAAAGTAATGTCCCTAACAGAACCTATAGAGAAATGAGCTGTTTAGTTCCTCCTCTATAAGCCGATTATAGTCATTACCCCTTGCAGTACTTAGGGCGTTTTAATATGAGGTTATTCTGTGGCGTGTACTTTGCGGTCACAGTTTTTTTTCAAAATTCAAAATTAGGCTGTCTTTTCAGTAACTTCCGTACACGGTGAATGCTAGCAGGCAACTCAAGTTGCTGTTTGAGGCCCCTAGCGCTTGCTTTTCTTTAGAAGTTTCACGAAAAAGCCGCCTTTTACCAGCGGGCGTTAATGTTGAGGATCTTACAAAAGCTTTTTTTTATTTACTGGCTTCCTGATCTTTTAAAATATTTTCCGAAACAGTTCTGCTTTGTCCAATATAATCCAAAATTGCTTTGTGCTTATCCTAGGATTATTCTTCCCCTTCGAGTTTTTTTTCGAATTTTCTTTGGGAAAAAAGTAAATTGATTAAATTAATGATCAAGTATGTTTTTATCACTATAACTGGTCAAAATATCCTTTTATAAATGTCTCATAGGCGATTTTTTTAAAATCTTTCTTAGACGTAGCTTATACTTATTTCATCTGTCGTATTATCTATTTGTCGTTTAACAAGTTACAGTAAGTTTAGATTATCTATATACATCTCTACATTGGCTTTATCAGTCGCACAGTTTTTGCAGATGATTATTTTATAACAGTAACTTCTAACACCATGAGCAAGTGATGGTCGTCTTTTTCACCTTGTATTTTTTTGACCGGGAGATGTCTGCATAAAATCGACAACGATCCCGGCAAAGGGAGCGGTATTCTGTGCCCAGCATCAAGTTATGTGATTTCTGTTTACAGCAATCCCTCGCAAAACCAGCTTCTATATCACCAGTTTCGCACCTGAAGGATTTACCTTTTAACTCCAAAAATTCACAAGCACCGAGGAGGATTTGCAAATGCAAGGTTTAAAAAAAGGCATGCCTGGTCGGTTGTTTGATGTGCTCGCATGAAGCAGAGCAGTCAGATGCTTTTCCACTTGATTTGTAACATTGATCCATGAATCACCAATAGCGTAGCTTTTTGTTGTCTATATTGCTGCATGGCGGCTCTCCTAATTTGCCATCCAAGTATCTGCGACATGTTTCTTGTGTATGTTTACGTTTATGGACATATTACGGAAAAGAGAAGCATATTTGCCCACTTGAAACATCAGAGAGTAATCTCAAGATGGGACCTATTTACAAAATGGGTCATGAACAAGCCACATCAAAGATATTGGAATATTGTGACCAATGCCGCGTTAAGCCGTCTTTGTAATACTCGCAACCGAATGGAACCAATCGGACTCCGCATTGGAGAAGAAACTGCTTCGCGCTCTCTTCCAATTGGAAAATGTTTCTCAATCCCATGCGCTGCTCAGTCAATAATACTCTCCAAGCTGTCTTGTTTGAACAGATCTTAGTTCAGTAAGCGCGTCGTCTTCGGATACTGCGCTCGTGTATTTTGGTCATGCGTTATTTGGGCACTCCTAAAAACAGCATTATGACATATAAAAAGTGTACAGCAAGGAAATGCATACGAAAGGTTTACATAAAGAAAATACTAACAAAAACCACGAAAGTTATTATCATTAGAAACATCGAAGAGGGGGGAGGAGCGATACTCCTCCTTTGGATGTTTCTGCATCCGCCCCTAGTATAATGTGAATGAATCGAGTATCAGGTCAATACATCGAAATTAAAATTTAAGAAAATCAATGCAAAACTCAAGTGATGTATCCGTGACGATAATATGCTGCATGTAGTACTCATTGAGAAATCATAAACGATGGAGGTTACACGCTGCATCAGGTATTGAATATGGATGAAACTGGAGCGTATTGGAAGCGCTTGCAATCGCGAGCTTTCATCTATATAGAGGAATCCAGAATTCAAAGCAGCGAAAGAGAGCTTAACTTTAATGTTATGTGGCAACGCTGCGGAGACTTTAAATGTAAACGCCTATTATTTTACCATTCAAAAATCCTTAGAGCGCTGAAATCAGCCGACGTATGTTACCTCTTCACTGGTGCTCAAATAAAAAAGCATGGGTAACTTTTCTCGTAACAAAAAACTGGTTGATGAATTACTTTTGTCGTCAAGTGGAGCATTATTGCCATACTGATTCTTGATAATGCACCTTGCTAACCACCTCTGTGTGATATGAATCTAAAGATAAATGTAGTGCTTTTGCCATCAAACTTTACTTCTGTTATGCAACCCCTAGAACAAGGCGTGATTTCCAATTTTAAAATGTTTTATTTTCGCCAAACGTTGATACAGCTATAGGAAGTGATTAACATACCATTCAACCCATCATTGCGTGAATTTACGAAAAGCTTCAACATGGGGCATGCCTTAAAAAATATTTGTTCTTCGCGGGACTCAATAACAAGCGAGACAATGAATAGTGTTTGGAAGGCGCTATGAAGGGAGTGTGTTCATGGCTTTGAAGGATTTGAAAGACGAGACGGCAATGTAGCTGATAAAGTAAACCTTGGGCGAAATACTATTTTTGATGAGCTGGGCAAGAGTGATATTCAAGAGCTTGTAGAGCCACATGAAAAGGAGTTGCAGGAAGATTAACTAGAGCAACTTGTTGAGGTTCATCAAAGGGAAAAGGAGCAGGCGGAAAGCAACGGAAATAGCAAACATCGAGTATTAACAGTTATGAATCTTTCTCAATTGTTAGAGAACATAGATCAATTAATTCAGTTTGCGGTGGAAATAGATCCCAACATTAAGCTAAGTAAATAGTAATAAGTAAACTCTAAGGATGACTTACGTAATTAAGTAAGATTACAGGTTCCATTAATTGAATCTTTAAACATTTGCAATTAGAAAAAATTTCAAGAAATGTGCGAATATGAAATTTAGAATCGTGTCCATCGTTTCGTTACTCGAATAAGTAACCGAGATGCAGGCGTTCGAAAGCAAGAGTTCTCACATCCATTCATCAGAAATGACGTTCTTTTTATAAGATGGATGGCTATATGGGAAAGAAGATTCATGGAGGCGTAACCAGTGAGGTGCTTCAAAAAAATGTAGGATGGATCTGATGAGCGCAGAGAAAAATGGAGACATTTCCGAGAAAATGGCTGAGAACGGTCGGCGAATACGAAGCAGGTGGAAGGAAAGGAGAGAAAGGCCCTTTTGAACGACTGAGGCAGAGGACATTCTGGATGCGAAAACAATCCTGGCTAATTTGTTCATATCACGCGTGGTACGGAAAATTGCTCTCACATGACTGTGGAAAGTTCTCCGGCAATCTCGACAAAATCTAAGCTTTTAAAATAGATATTTGGGTAAAAATAATGGTATTAGATTAAATCTAGCTCATTCTTAACTCCAATTCTATCATATTGCGGTAGGTAGTAATCGATTCTTTTGCTTTTTTCCTCTATCTTTTCTGGTGACTTACGATTAGGCCTGGTAAGATTCCATTTAAATCGATAAAGGGTGATAATAACCGAATTCATTAGATGAATTTGAACACATTTGGCACTGTTTCATTGATAACACTCAAGGGCTGCATTTTTTAATCGTCTTCCACATTTGCTCTAATAACGTTTTTTCTTTTTCTATTAATATTTTTATTTTCACTGGCACGCACTTAAAAAATTGCGCATTTTTTAAGATTTACAAATAATCGGCCGTAAAACAAAGAGCTTTAGCATCGCATATCATTTAATACTCACATAAATGTTTTTTCAATCAGATTTGGATATTTGCGTTTCTTCTTGTTTGAAAAATCGGATAATCATCTGCGCCAGAAAGTTTGTAATTAAATTGCCATCAGGAATTGGATAGGTGGGTTTGCCGTAATACCGTCACTGTGGCCTTTAAATACGAACGCCATAATGGCCACAGTATGGGTATGCGCATTAAACGATATTGTCTACAAGTTGATTTAGGATCTTTCATTAGCAAGTTTACTCCTTTCTGCTAATTTACTGTCAGTTAAAATTTTGATCACATCGGAAAGCAGATGTAATTATATTAAGCGTGAAATTGCATGTTTCCATTATGTTTGGTTTAATTACAACGAGCGACTGACAATAATAAACATTACTTATAATAAGCGGAATCTACTGCATGTAGTCCATATACGTTCGCGACTGTGGAGCTATACTACTGGCTTTTATTTACTCTTAGATGATATTTTCAAATCTCTTTAAATTGAAACAGCTATCTATAGACATTCTTTGCTGAATTTTTAAACATAAAAGTCTACCCCCACATAAATGAAATGATGCGAAACATAAATTTTCAAACCTTTACATAATTAAGGATAATTTCCGAAACATGTATCGCATTTTGCAATAGATGGAAAAGATGATCAATCACATTTATTGTAGAATTATTGAAGATATGGATGTTATTGGCCCATCAAATTCATCTGTTATTAATGAGTCATACAAATACAGAATAAGAGGTTATACTTGGCCAGTAAAAGGAAACATCACTAACAACCACGATTTAATTCTGTAGAAAATCCTTCAAAATTAATTGCAGGGGCACAATTATAACCGTGATCCAGATCACGAATGACATAGCAATTCAATTCGCCCAGACAACTTCACGCCTTCCTCTGACTTCCGCTAGCGCCGTTCCAGGGATATTTTTACCGTTCTCCGCCTCGCAAGGGCTTGAAAACGTCTTTTACGTGTCCTCTTAACTCTATTAGGTTTCCCGTCACGCTCCTCGTCAAACCCTCTCCCTCCCCCCCCTCACCTTTCTCCTCCCCCTCCCCCCCCTCCCACTCCCCCTCGCCATCCTCCCTCCCCCCTAACCGTCCCCTCTCACGGTTCCCCCCCTCACCCTCTCCCCCTCCCCTCACAATCCCCCACCACTTCTCCCCTCCCCTTCTCCCCCTCCCACTTTCCAAAATTCACAGAACCCTTAATCGCATTGAAGCGATATCTCCATAGAATCCCATTTCCTCGCCTCCTTGACCCCCTTAATCCATTGCCAACTTCTTCCTGGCGATGTTCGCTTTCCCAAAACGCCCTCCTCTCTCCTAATCCGATAGAAAGAGCACTCTTCGTCCCACAATACCGCGTGCTTCTATTCATTCCGAATTTGTCCAGTCCGAGGAAATCTCTTCTTCGGAGATTTTTGTGTCCCAAAACGAAACCGCCAACGCAAAGAGTTTCAAGAAATCCGCTTTGGATGTGCGGAAATGTTCGCAGACGGTGCATTTTTTGCCGCCGCCGATGCTTCTTCCAAAATGTGGCCGTACCCATGGCAACGCGCACTGAGAAGTCAATTTTTTGTCGAACGGGGAATTCGCCTATTGCAGGGGTCGGCAACTTAGGGTCTGGGGGCCACATGTGGCCCCCGGAGAGCGATTTATGCGGCCCGCGAATCTGTAGTAATCGGCAAAATTTCACATAGGCAATTTCATAAATTTAGTAAAATGAGGGTCTGAAAAGAAATCCGATGAAGTCTTAAGAGTTGTAAATTATTTAGACTCTATTTTCCCTACTATGGAACCACAGAATCTCTAATTGTAAATATGTATTATAACTAGGTTTGTTAGGATTAGACTTAATTCGAAAAACGTCGATGAAACATAGGTTCTTTTAAAATTTAAAAATCGACGAAAATGAATAATCGTCGATTTTCCAACAAGATGGAAAAGTAAACTCCTTAAAACTTCATCTGATAATAACATTAATGCAGTAATATTATTTCCTACTTAAGATTTTATTTCTTTTCTCGGCTTGCATTAACAGTATGAATGAAAGAAGGGTGTTTTCTTACACTTAAATATGCCTCTTTTTGAAAAGCTCACGCTTCTAATCTGAAAAATCAGTTAACCGTAGAGTTCTATGGTAGCAAGAATGATTGCACCACTCTCTTGCTTTTGGATGCTACAGGTTCGTGAATTTCAATTTACAAAAATTGTTTTAAAAAGGTGCGCATAAGTTATCAATCGTTATTTAAAAATGAAATTGCATTAAGGATTAATATTTATTTGCTTTTTGTTGTAAAATATTTTTCCGACTGGAAAAACATTTTAATCGGGGTTTGAGGTAAGGCTGTTGATCGAGCGCTGGATAATTAAGTCTAATTTTTCTCTCTATATATTTTGTGTTATACGAATTTCTAAAAGCCTTTAAGCTGAAGATGCAAATTGTTTTTTTTTTAAAGAATGTATCGCGGCAAAAGCAACAGCAAATTGTTCGGATTTGATAAATTATACTGTTTTTAGCTTTCATAGTACAATTTTAAGAGATAAAGCATAATTTAATATCTACAATCGCGATATAATATATTTGTCAACGACACGATTGGAAAAATTATACGAAATCAAAAATATCTAGATTTGGAAATACCAGCTTACGATATTTGAGATTAGAAATGTACAAAGTTCCAGTGTGGTAGAATAAAATGGTAGTAAAATGCGCGAATTAACTATTAATATAAGTTTTTTACTTTCTCCATACGTAGTATAGGGGAAAGTATTGCTTCTATGAAAAAATGGACTTCGAGATTTCAACGGAAATACACGTTTTGAGGTCCCCAGAACAGATTTTGACCATTTTTTCGATGATGTCTCTGTGTGTGTATGTATGTGACAGCTTTTTTGTGGGTGCTCTAACCAGTGGCGACCGGTGGTTGTTTCAACTAGTAGGGCAAACATATGTTGAAAAACCTAAATTTATAAAAAAAAAAATTGAATCTTTTACTTACCGAAAAATGTACTGAAGTTAGTATATGAAAAAAAGTGTCTTGCAGCTAAAATGAGCGGTAAACAAAGTCTATTCGGAGATCTTTCTTGTTAGAAAATAAATCAATAACTTTTCTGTTGAAGCTATCTATGTTATTTACAAACGTTTTTTCACATGATAGCATGCCTAAAGCACTTAGTCTTTCTTCTTTCATAGTATTCCTAAGAAAAATCTTTATGCTTTTCATCATAGAAAAACCCCGTTCTGCTTCTGATGTCAACATTGATATCGTGATCAACACTTTTAAAAGTTTTATTGTCTCTTGAAATGTTTCACACAAATTATCACCCGAAATTAGCCACAGAAATGGCACCGCACCAGAAACTGCTCTCAATTCCTCACTTTCGTACAAAACTGGAAGTTCGCTCTTCAGTCTCTTATTTCCAAAAGAGGATACTTTTAAATTATTTCACCGAGATACATGTCAGGGTATTTTGTTGCTGTAATTATCAAATTCTTCGACCACAAATAGATTCGTAGCCACGAGGTATCCAGTATTTCTGTGATTATGGTGGGCGTAACATTGGTCGAAATTAGGAAGTGAATACTCGTCTTTTATCAGTTTCTGAACGCCATTTTAGCGTCCACTCATAACAGAAGCGCCATCAAAACGTTGTGCTATAAGTATATTCGGACTGATACCAATTAAGGGGTCGAGTTGTTTTAAAATACAATCTGCGATTGCACGAGCTTCATGTCCGTCAGGATTAACTTTCAGAACCTTTCTACCGGTTTTCCGCCTACAATGTAACGTAATACAATGACTACCTGAAATGGGCATGACACGTCAGTAGTTTCATCGGCTATTAATCCTACATAATATGCTTTTCGAATTTTTTTGCGAACTTCTTCGTGGTATACATGTATTCCAGCAACTCATTCTGTATAGTTTTAGATGTACCTTTAAACACAGCCGATCGATTGACTATGGTGAACTTTTAACCCTATATCTAAGTCAGAACTAACTCAGGAAAAATTCCCTTATTCTGTGACTCATACGATTCATCATGCCCTCTCAATGCTAATTGTAATGCCCCAAATTATCGTGTAGAATTCATAATTAAATTATATGTATCTATTTTATCCTAATGTTCGTTATGCTTAGATATAGCTAGCCGATACTGTGAGTTAAACTGACTTTGAATATTTGTTTGACCAACAATGACAAACTCAAAACATTGTTCAAAAGTTGTTTAGATTTTTCTCGAATCCCCTTATTTATTCCCAAATGTGTACCAAGTCCGAAACCTTGTTCCTCGACCAGCTGACATCTCCTTGTAAAGGAGATATTTTATATTTTAGCTGCCACCCCCACGCCACCTACCGACGACTATTGGTAACAATTGACGCTCAGTTGTATTAGTAACGCTCGTCTTTCTTCTCTTAATTGTTGCAGCTTTGTGGCTATATCCAATATCAGAAGGCTATGGTTTGTTTATTTCTGTTCTTTGTAATGTCTAAAAATTTTCTGGCAGTTTTTAAAAATATTTATTGTTATGTAACCTATTTGGAATTTTTAGAAATATTACAGGTATGGAGAAAGTCCTGTGGTGGCCACATCAGATTTTTCATATAGGTTGGTTGTCGAAATCATCACGTTTGGCAAGTTTGATAAGGAAAGGAGAAAAGATACAAGAACAAGAAATATCGCTTCGTTTTTGCACAATGATTTTTTTTCTGCATTGTTTTTTTACTTATAGAAGTAAGTTTTCAAGTCAAAATATTCTTATATATATATTTGGTATTGCGCTGTGCATTCGTCGCATTAACACGTTGTGTGCCGGATTTATATTCCCGTACTATACTCAGTTTCTAGGCATTTTGTCATAAGTCCAAAAAAAGCACGCGAAATCTTGTGACCGGCTCAAATGTGATGATTTTATTGGTTAAAAGCCACGATTTAATTAGTAAAAGATCAAATTAACGATTTAAATAAACTTTATACTTTGTATTGTATATATTTTGCTGTTTTAAATAAAAGATACAATAATAATTGAATAAATTCGTTATTGAGTGCTTTCTTTAGTTTTAACATTTAAAAATGAAGATGAGTGTAAATGCGCATAAATAAAATAAATTATGAAGATAATAATATATTAGTTCGATAAATATTTACAAAAAGATTTAACTTGCTATAAATTTTAAATAAATAATCCAAGTATTGTCAAATAAAACGTAAATTTTACCTAGAATTTCAAAATAAAAAGTATATTTAAATCATCGAATTGAAAGGCTGAAAACTGCCAGCCGTGTAGCAATTTTAAGCTTCGAAAATCTCTCGAGGATATAAATATCGATTTAAAAAAAATCGAATTCTAACAAGTAGTAATTTTAAGCGTCGATATTCGTCGAAAATAGAGAGAATAAACGTCGATTTTCAAAAACAAAAACCGTCAAAATCTACCAAGGCTTATGATGTAAGATCTCTTCCGGTCCGCCGAAGCTCTCGTGATTTTCAATGCGGCTCTCTCTAGGAAAGAACTATGAATGTGGCCCGCTATGCATAAAAGGTGGCCCGACCCATACCCTATTTCAACGTCTTCGTCGACTAAGGTTTAACGCATATTTAACTAGGGAAAAAGCGGAGCTAATGTATCTCCCACACAGTCCACCTTCCATCTTAATCCTTCTCTCTCTCTCTCTCTCTCTCTCTCTCTCTCACACAAATATTTGACTTAATTCAGCTGTTTCCACACATTACCAAGCTGCGCCTCTCTCACCTGCGAAAAATACCTTTATTCCTCCCCTCCCCTTACCTAAGAAAGCTGTCTTTGCGCTCCCCTCTCTATATCATGGTTAGTCAAAATTCATAAACAATGCCTACTTGACCAACAATTCCAATTAATATAATGACATTTAGAAATACATGGAAGAAGACTATATGTCCTAGCCAATAAATGCCTGCATATTGTACAGTTAGGATGGCTAAGCGAATGACAAATAAAAGTGTAATATTTTGCGCCCTCCCCTCCCCGGTCCATCCCCCGCGCCACACATTTTGGAAACCACTGAATTAATGCAATAAACAAAATTTACAAGGACCGCACGTGGCCAAGCTCTTATCATTCAATGCATTCTATCTAACACATATAAAAGCCTACTTCTGTCCCTTTGTGACTACTTCTCGCTATAAAAATTAAAATAACTCAATAAAAGATCGAATTTTTTAAATTTGGCAGGGATGCTATATTCACATATTTTAAGGCAATGACAAAACACTCGAAAAAAGTCTTTGGTTCGACTCCAAGGAAGGCATTTTAATTTCCCATAAGATAGCACGTAAACATCGACTTTTCGAAGTGCAGACTTTTATTCTTTTTGAGATCTAAATTAGAAATAATTAACCTACGATCTTCAAATCTCAACCATTTTAAAGAAATAATTATGAATTTTTTATTCTTTTCATCTTTTATCGCCTACAGTTCGAAATTCCTCATGTTAAACGTTTAATTCATATATTTGAGGAAATCTTTCCATTTTAACGGGATGTTGCCTTACCAACCCATTACATTGTTAAACCTCTAAATCATATTGTTACTTGAAAGCATGCTTTAAATGCTTTTAATACGAGGGAGAGAGAGCGAGAAAGAGAGATTGATTGATCGATTTGGTCTTTGTTTGGGGCGAGATTGAGACTAAGAAGTTCCATCTTCCACCTAAACCTTTATCATGAAACATATACAATAATACATAAAACGTTATTTAAATGCAAGTAACAATAGAAATACAAGTATTGCAAAAGAAAAGACGTAATTTTTTGGGGAAAAATAGGACTGCTGAATAATGAAATCCTTGTAAAAAATCCACTGCAGGAAAACACCCCCACAAGAAGGGGGCGTGTGAAAAACCTGCGAAACCTACTCGGATTAACTAAACACATTAATAAATTAAATTTAGAACAAAAGATAAATACAAGAAAAGCATAAAGCTATGCATCAGGGAAAATTTGGCACAAAACGAATAGATCATTGATGGAATGAACATAAAAATGACAAAATGAATATATATTAACATTGTTATGACTAAACAAGATAGAGGAGAAAAAAAATGAATAAAATAAAATAAATTAATTAATAAAATAAAATAAATTAATGAATAAAATAAAATGACAACGTATAAATCAAGCACAATAAGTATTGTTTTGTCAAAATCTAGAGTAAGAAACATTGAAGCATTAAGTGTGTTTAACTGATAGTGAGAAAGAAGGAGGGGGGGGGGAATAATTTTTATAGCAACGAATGTAAACAACATTCTTTGCGTTATTTACGAGAATGAATACATTTGAATGTAGAACATTAATCATTCGCATATTAAATTAACTTAAAATCATGGTGGGAGTTCAAGGCTTGAAATTACGAACGCCTAAAAGAACGAAAGTTTGATTTTTCCGTCATCGATTTTTTAATACTCGACGAATCGGTCGACGGATCAATTTTTAACGCGATAATTTGAAGCATTTTTAGTGATAGCATTGTTGCCGGTTTCGTGTAATTGGGCACCATTGACTTGGCTATTAGCTTCGCGTCATGAAATTTCATTTTAAAAACTCTCCCGTTGAATTTCAATGGACATCTTCCTAGTAACTGAATAATTTTGGAAAAAATTGTTTTGAGCAACGGGGCATGTTGCGAAATTCGACGATAATAACCTATCTTCCATTTTTTTGTGAAATCATTCTTCTCAAACAAGGTTTCGGTTCAAGGCCGATAAAATGCACCAGGATTTAAAGGGAATTCTTTCAGAAAAAAGTTTAGTGCACGAAATCATATGTACGATATTTTCGTGAACAAAAACGACGAGTTACACACTAAACAGCCATGTTTAACGAAGGTTAATTATTGTAAAGTCCCACGTAGTTCTTAAATGCATGCCAAAAAAACTAATTACTCTATTAACTATGAGACACACACCAATTAAACATGCACTAATTGAATATGGAGAATCACCGGGAGGGGAAGCACGTGCAGCCGGAGTTCAATCTCAACTTTTAAAATTTTAACATTAAACTTTTTTGGTTGTCCTTACATCTACTGAGCCGATACTAAAATATTTATAGAAATTTATCGATATATACCACGTTTACTACAGACTCTCTTCTTTCTTGACCATGATGATGGTTATTTTGTGACTAAAATATCGTTAGTTTTGTGAAACAAAATTCTTGTTTTAAATAAATAGATGGAATAAAGCGATCTGAATGTCCTATGCAGACAGGCATAGGCTGCAATGTTGGGAATATTTCTTGAAGCGAGAAAAAGTCTGATATGACCGGGAATCATACCCGTGTCTTCCACTTGCTGGGTGGATATTCTAAACATTTTTAAATAGGTAAAGGTGGAGACTACGGCGAAATTGATGTAAAATGGGAAATATTACCATCCTGCGTGCCTCTATTATTTGCACTTTCTCGTTTTACATATCTGGTTTTAGTTTTCTCTTATTGGTGGAATTCTACGAAGTATCGACTTCTTCAGCATATCGTGTTTTTTCTATTTGCTCTTCACAATATTCTGCCGAGTTATTTACGTCGGTAAAGAAATTTATTTAGTAGTTCAGCTTGCTGTTAGTAATGGTGTCTGTTTCTCCAACTAACACCGTCCCCCTTTAGACCAGACGTTTGCGACATTTTTGCTTGGCGGACAATATATTTGTAGATGTGTGCGCTTTGGCGGGGTTACGAGTGCCTCGTTGATCCGGATGATAGTTTACATTGAAGCATACTCGAGAGATTATGTTATTATAAAACTGAAATTAATGCCTGAAGAGTTTGTTACGGCATTTGAAAAGGATAAAATATCCTGTGCTTGACTGAGAATCGAACTCGGGTGCCCCACTTGCCGGGTAGGTGCTTTAACCCACTAAACTATCAAGCTAGCATAATTCTCCGTTCTCGAATTGATAGATTTGTTTGTTAAAGCACCTATCCGGCAAGTGGGGGACCCGGGTTTGATTCCCTGTCAAGTACAGGATTTTTTCTCCTTTCCAAATGTCAAATTTCTTTTGAACTATATCGAATCATCTATAAGAAGTCATCTCCTCAACTTCCCATTTTGTTAGTTTTTTAAGTGCTCGTATATCTAGAACTCCTCGAAATGAAGTTTTATGTTCGTAGTTTTAATTAAAATATGAAATTACCGGCCAAACCAATTGATTCTGGGGCAATTTTATGGAAAATATCCATACTATTTTAAAGGAAACATTATATTTTCACTATTTTTATTTTTTTGCGGAAAATTAGCGATTCATTTGTAATAGAAATGTATTAAATATGCCAGATGGCTTGTTTATCTAAGCTTCGAGGGTCGAATGCGGCTCTGCTATAGACCTGCTCCATTGCTAAGCATACTTAACGACAGTGATAACAAAGTAACACCGGCCGATGGAAAAATGTGAAAATCTCTATCTTACGGGTCAGACAATGTAGAATGTGTAATCTAAAATATTTTATGAGAAAAGAGATTTTTTAAATTATCAATTTTTAAGGTTTTGTTTTCTGTAGAGAGTTTTCTCGTGACTTCAAACACTCTAATTCTACAACATTATCAATCATTTAATTTCAACTCAATATTTTACCATTTTCAGTTTTATTTTGCGATGTAAAGCTAAAGACGATGTCTATATCTCTTGCGTTATTACAATCTCATGCACTTTTTTTATTGCATATTAGAATTAGGAAAAGAGTTGTTATTTTGCACTTTTACTATAGGTAATTTAAAAGTAATGTTCATATATATCTTTGAATAAGAATATATGAAACGTCTTGCTTTTTATCCCCTAATTTTCGTGCAAATCCTCAATCAGTTATTGTATTTCTGCCAATTCATTATCACTAACTTTATTCTAATATCCATTCACAATGTCAAAACAAGACCAAGGTTTCAAAACTCTTTCAAACACAGGTTTCTTTAGTGCACATTAAGGAATGAATGCCACATTACATATCAAAAATGTCAAATTTCATCACAAATATGTACCAATTGAGATTTGTACGTATCTGTATTCACATGCATTGACATAAAATAGTACCTACGCCTCTTTTTCCACAGCCGGATAGAGGATGTAGAATTCTTATTCACTTCTGTTGTACCATCTCGGTTATGGTAGCGTTCCGGATAAAACGGCTCCACACAATCCCCAGACATTGTCGTTTTTTCGCTAGAATTCCGAATTTCCATATATGGTCCGCTCTCCACACCCCGCGTCTCCGCTGCTCTACAAACGTCGCTGACCCAGACCGGTCCAGCGGCAATTACGCCTCCAGAATATGTTGCATCCGCTCGAATGCGTCCGTTTAGCATCCTCCCGAACGGGCATAGAAAGCGAAAACATTTGCATACTAATTATCGTCTGCCATGGAGCGGTACCATTCCCTATGGCCCTAAATGGCGGCCGAATGAACTATTTCTTGCTGACTACTATTATGACTTCCTTCCCGTCCACCGCGATTCTCAGATTTCTAAATATTCTAATAAAAAACCTGATGTGGCCACCACATGACTATCTCCATACTTGTAATACTTCTGATAATTTCAAATATATTAAATGATAATAAACATTTTAAGTAGCTGAGGGAAAAATTTATACTTTACAAAGAACAAAAACAAACTCATACTGTAGTCTTCTGATATTGGATATAGCCCTGAAGATCCAACAATTAAGAAAATAAAAATGAGCGTAATGTGTTTACAATAGTCACCGGTAGGTGGTGTGGTGGTAGCAGCTAAAAAATGTAGTTTTTAAAATATCTCATCAACAATGTATTATACGGGAAATTGTTTCAAACAAAGGTTGTAGAAAATTAAATTACCTACAACTTTTATTCCAGCACGTTTTTAAAATATCAAATATTAAAGCAAATATAAAAAATGGATGTGACGAGTAAACACCCACTTCCGGTTTACCGATATTTAGCAAAAACTAGTCAGCACGTCTATCTTTAACAAAAATGTCAAATACAAAATTTCACGATGATCTGATTAATAGATTTTCAGTTAGAACATCTACAAAATCCCGGTCACGGACATACCCACAGACATCATCGAGAAAATTGTCAAAACGTGTTCAGGGGACCTTAAAACATGTACGTCCATTGAAATCTAGAATTCGATTCTTTACTTTCTCCATATACAAAGTACAAAGTAATGTTTTCATGAAAAAAAATCGAATTCGAAACCTGTACCCAAATGTCCATAGGCTTGTAGAAGAAAAACGAACTAAACTATCTGGCCAGGAATTTAAATGTTTTTTCTTCACGCTTCTGCTCGTTTTCCATTTTTCTCTAACCCACCCGTCTTCCTCCTGCAGTCTTACTCCTCCCTCAGTTTACATCACACTTGTCTGCTTCCCTCCCCATGCACTCCCTTCCCCCCTCTCTTAATGTCTTTAGTGAATCTCAGTAGGTTTTTCGCACGCCCCCTTTTTGTGTGAGTGTTTTTCTGCTGTGGGTTTTTTACATGGATTTCATTATTTCAGCAGTCCTTATTTTTCCCACAAAATTACATCTTTTCTTTTCCAATTCTTGTATTTTTATTGTTACTTGTATTTACATAAAGTGCTATGTATTATTATAGATGTTTCATGACGAGGGGTTAGGTGGAAGATGGGACTTCTTAGTCTCAATCTCCTCCCCCCAAATAAAGACCACATCAATCGATCAATCAATCTCTCTTCTCCTATCCATTTCCTCTATCTTTCTTCCCATTCTTCCATCCCTTGTTTTTTATTTCAAACTTTTTCGTATTTTTTGTCCTTGCTGTAAATAAGGACAATTTTGGTCATTATAGTTTTCAAAGTTAGCATCAAAATAACGCTCTGAAAAAGCATTGAATCGTGCTTTTTACCGTACTTTCCAGAATGGTAAATAGGCTTATTGTTTTGTCGTTCACTCTTCCTGTCGCCCAATTAACTTTCGAACCGATTTACCGATTTTCAGGATTTTTGGTGGATATCATTGACCACTGGAGAGGGCCTGTCGAGAAAATTTCGTTTCTGATATTTGAAGGCGAGTTCGATCCCAGAAATTTTCCTCTCATTTAGTTTGCATATGAAATGCGAAATCCACCATGCAGCGCCTTCTTCTTAAAGTGTTAAAAGCAGAGAACATTACTATTGGCGCGGGATTTTTACTATTTTCTGCGAAAAGAAAGATTTCATTTTTTACAATAGAATTTTTCTTATTATTCAAATTAAGCAAGCGCAAGTAGGAGCTAGCTATTTTAGAAGAAAATGTTTAAAATTTAACATGCATTTCTATTCAAATGT
This sequence comes from Tanypteryx hageni, assembly GCA_028673005.1. NCBI lineage: Eukaryota > Metazoa > Arthropoda > Insecta > Odonata > Petaluridae > Tanypteryx > Tanypteryx hageni. The sequence continues at coordinate 124,671,628 of CM054116.1, read as the reverse complement.
AAAATAAAAAGTATTAAAAAATAATATATAAAGTATATTACACGTGACGTTGAGATATGGTGTACGCGACATTATATTGAACGCCTTTTAGTTGTAGCGGGAGTGAGAGAGACAGTTCCGTTGTTTGAACGCGGTGACTGATCAAGAGATCACGGGCGCGCTGGTGAAAGGGAAGAGAGATCGCTTTGGGATTCGCTATTTAAAGTGAGGTTGCCGAGGTACGCGACAATATCCTTTGTCCTCATTTTATTAAACTAGTAAAAGGTGCTTGCATTATGCCAGCATTTCATCTCACCTTGAAAAAAAATTCATTTTTTAGAGAGATATTTCATCATTGGAAATATTTTTTTAATTCTAAAGATTTCACCTCCGCACAGATTTTAGTTCTTTCCTTATGTAACAATAATAGAGTAAAAAATCCCTAAAATTTGCAATTTTAAGAGTAGTATACTTTTTACACAGTAGGGTACTAAAGCCACACTTTCTGCAAATTTTTAAGTTGTAGCTTACCTAGAAGTGAAATAATATTTAGCTATTTGTTTAAATTTAAAAACGTTTAACGGCCACAACAACACATTTGTTGAGATTTAAAAATGTTTATTTGGGTATGTGCACTATGCTCTAAATAACTTTAAAATTTCAGCTCCAACACGACATTACTTTTTTCACGATTCTCTAATATTTCCTGTTTTTGAATTTTGACGTCGTTATAAGTTTACACCGTAGTTTTAAATCAATCGCATTATAATACAATCTACTGATTCTCTTTATAAGCACTAAATGAAAGCTATTATTATATACAGTTCATCAACCCCCATAATTGAAAGGAGTACTGTTCTTTTATTTAATAAAATATATTGCGTTTTCAAATTATGACGTCATCATATGTATTCGTCTTTGGTTGAAATCAACGGGACAATAAGAATTTCCCTATTAACAAGCATTAAAACGATGCTATTATAATACAGATTGCCAATTCCCATTGAAAAGTATTGTCCTGGTTGCTATAGTAGCTGAAGTTCATTATTGTTGAGCATCTGCTTTTTTCTGATTAAAAACATATCACTTCGTCAATTCGGCACCAATATCAATTTAGTCTTCAAAAATATGAAACCTCATTCTATATTTTCATTTCGAGATTCTATTTGAATTATAACTAATTTTAAAATGCAAATTTATGAAACTCCGCACAAATTATCATGTTTTTCTTATGGAGTATAAAAATGGAATAATGGGGTCAAAAATACCCCATTAAAATTTAAAAATTTTAAATTTTCGATTTTTCTGGTTGGTTGTACCTAATAACCTATCATCCTGACAAATTTCAGGTCCATGGCATATCTAGAAGTACCTTAGGTTTTATATCATATATATATATATCCTCCGTAAGAAGTAGTTGTTTATGATAAATACGATTAATTGGTGCTTCCATACTGCAGGCATTGGTGTCCTATAAGCACCACACCAAATTTCATTCCTCCTACTTGATGAGAATTACCGTAAATTAATTGCCAAATATTCCGCAATGCTATTTACACAGGAAAACTCAAATGTTGGAGTGCCTGGAGTCGAACCGAGGAATCCTACATAAGACGTCTCACATTATCCGAAGGCCTACTCATAACATCTACAAACCCTGAAAATTCCAGCGCAATATTCCTCTTACTATTGTCTGCGCACCAAATATGTTTTCCCTTTGCTTTTAAATGTCACGGTCTGAGAGTGACGTCATGACACTAAGCTACTTTTCAGTTCTTGGCACTATTCTCTCGTTCAGTTTTATTAACACGTATAATAAATGCTCGAAGAAAAGTATTGTCTCGTAGTCATGACAGAAATATTGGGCCATTGTTATAAATTGTATAAAATCACAGTTTTTTTCAGTAAAAATCGAATAATTCGGCTGGTAATCGTGTTCTACTTTCAATAAAAATGATCTTTGTTCTTTTTCCCATCTTCTAATTTAGATCCGGAGTTTGTACCTTAATAAAAAGTAATTTAAAAATGCAATTATAAAAGGCTTGTACGAATTAAAATGGTTTTCTAATGGGACTTGAAAATTAACATTTTGGGGTGTAAAAGACCCCGTTGTAAGGAGAAATTTTGGAATTTTAGATTTTTCCTGGTGGTTTTGGACCAACACCAAGGTTTCCTCCAAATTTCAGCTCTGTGGAATATCTAGAAGTACATTAGGTTTTATATGATTATAATATCATTATATATAAACGTTCCTTGCAGAGGAGGAGGAGGATATCATTCTATATAGACGTTCCTTACAGAGGAGGAGGATATAACATACTAGTAGAAGGTGCTTGCATTCTGCAAGCGTTTCTACTCACCTTGAAAAAACATTCATTTTTCAGAGATATATTTCATCAGGGGAAATATTTCTTTGACTCAAAAGATTTCCCTTGCTCACCGATTTTCGTTTTTTCCTTATACAACAATAATGGAGTGAAACAATCGCTAATTTTTGCAATTTTAGGAATATTATACTTTTTCTACATTGGGTTAATAATCCCACACATTTCTGCCAAATTTTAAGTTTGTGGCACATTCAGTAGTGAAATAACATTTATCTAATTGTTTAAATTTAAACAATTTTTAACGGCCAAAATAACAATTTTATGGATGAATTGAAATGTCTATATATATATACATAGGCGAATCTCTAAATAATTGAAAAATTTCAGCTCCCTAACTTGCGGCGTAGTGTTTAAGCATCTACCAATTTGTTTAAACTTTAAGAATTTTTAACTGCCAAACAAAATAAAATATCAACATTTCTATGATCCCTATTTCGTTTTTTTACAAATACATAAACCTTGAAAAATTGTTTAAACAATCGCGAATTTTTAGCGGCCGCATTGTTGCACTTTTTAAGATTTTCGTTTTTTCTAGTCGGTTTTTCACAAAATCCTATCTTAGAAAAAATTTCGAATCTCCAGCTCTCCTGGAAGTGCCTAAACATTAGCATCCTCCTATATGTGTGTTATATCCTCCTCCTCGTCTGTAAGAAACGTCGATATATAATGATAACATACTAGTGGTTGGTGCTTGCATTCTGCAAGCATATCATCTCTCCTAGAAAAAACATTCATTTTTCAGACAAATATGTCATCATTACAAATATTTTTTATTTCTAAAGATTTTACCTCCGCAGCGATTTTCGTTTTGAGAAAGTGCAACAATGCGGCCCCTAAAAATTCGCATTTGTTTAAACAAATTTTCAAGGTTAATGTATTTTCGAATTTGCTACGGAGCTGAAATTATTTTTAGAGGTAGGATTTGTAAAAAAAACGAAATAGGGATTTTAGAAATTTTGATATTTTAATTTGTGTTACCGTTCAACAATCTTAAAGTTTAAACAAATAGATAAATTTTAGGTACTACGGGATGAGCTAGGAAGCTGAAATTTTCAAGTTATTTACAGTTTGCGCAAATAAACATTTGAATCTTATAAATATATTGCGGCGGCTGTTAAACTGTTTAAAATTTAAACAATTAGAAAAATATTATTTCATTTCTAGAACCTTAAAATTTGTCAGAAATGTGTAGCATTAGTACCCCATATTGGAGAAAGTATAAAATTCTTACAATAGCAAAGTTTGGGGATTGTTTTAATCAATTATTTTTACATAAGGGAAAAACGAAAATCGCTGTATAGGTGAAATCTTTGATATTAAGAAAATGATGAAATACCTGTCCGAAAAATGAATGTTTTTTAGGTGAGATGAAATGCTTGCAGAATGTAAGCACCTTTTACTAGTATAATATATCCTCCGTAAGAAGGAGCTATTTATTATAGATTTTCCAATCCTAAAAATTTTTATTTATAACTATCGAGCATAAGTCTTATCAAAATGATAAACCCTCTAATCAACTGAAATTAAAGAATTTTTAATTGGCTCTTCATTTTTATCAACTGCGTTGGAAATAGATTATAAACGAAAAACTTCATATGAACGTAGTCATATCCCACTGAAAGCATAAAATTAAAGATTTAACAATAATTTTGATATTAATTAAAATTTAATAGTATTCTTTTCGTCACGACAGCAATTGAATACCCGCATTGTTAATGAATCCAAAATGTTCTATTTTATCAGAAAAATTACCTGCATTTATCAGAAAAATTACCTGCATTCACGGTAATTTGGTGTGGTTTCAAATTTCCTCTTATAAATAATTTACTTTATCATTTCATATACAAAATATAGCTATTCCCAGGTTAGTATCTCAAGTCCAATTAATCTTGAAATGTAATATTGTAAATCAATGCATGATTTCCATGTATTTTTTTATGGCGGTTATGAAAAGAAAGAAGGACATCAAGCCCCGAGGACAAATATAGGAATTTAGATAATTCTCTTTAGTCATATCTGATGTCCGATCATTCTATCAACGTTTAGGTCTGTAGCAGGAGCATGTTCTCCGAGCGCGACCGAACGTCGGATTCCTTTTATTATCTTTAATTACGAGTCCCTGATTTCTCAGTGTTCTTTTTGTGTCACCTATAAAAATTCTAATGTAGGGCATAACCGTTTCAACATTAATATTTTAGTCTTAAATATGTGTTAAGTTTATTAACTTGAATATAAAATTTTTAATATGAAAATGAGAATTTTCATACATGATCATCAAAAACGAAAAATGTGCCGAATGCTTTGAAATCTTAAAAAAGCTCCCGATGTGCAGCATATATTTAGAAGTGCCTATAAATTAATATTCTAAATGAGAAGCACGTATTTAAGGTGAATACGCAACCTCTAAACAAAAACAAAAAATAAAGAGTAACTACACTCCATTATTTTTTATCGAATCATTTCGTTATAACGTTAAACGTAGCGGAAAACGAAATGTAGATTTTAGCGTAACGAAAAACGAAATCGCTTTTTTGCCTGTAACGAAAAACCTAACGAATCTTTTTTTTTTTTCGTTTTCCAGCACTGCTCTTATATCGATCGAGAATGATATAGATCGTTTGATGCATATTTATGAAATGGCAAACATGACTTGCAGTAACAAAGGCGCGACGAAATAATAGATTCATTAATATTTTTGCGCAATTCTGTAATTTCCATTTATTTTATAATTTTTAATTTAAAAGATATTTTTACACATTATTGCATGCAAAAACTGTAATAAAGTATACTTTAAAAATTTTACCGTCTCTGAACCTAAATGTAAAATAATTGAACTAAATGTAAAAATAGATCTCACTTTGAAAAATCTATATATTTAAATAAAAATATGGTATGGGGACTCCAAAATAAAACGCATTGAAGCCCCCAAAACGTTTGTTGCGCCACTGAGAATTTATGTATGAGAAATTATAACGCAGCTGTTTCTTGAAGATTAACTGGGTAAGGATCTCCACTCTCTCAAAATTAAATTCTCTACTTCGATTTTTCCACTCTCCTTGCGTTTCATTCGAGCATTAATAATGATTCGGTTAGCTTCCCTTCCTTATTTTACTTCGCTCACCTTCGCCACCCGACTGTCTGTATTTAAACGAAAGTTAATCCTTGAGTTACTGCGCTTCGCGCTCTTGGTGTTTGGATCCGTGATGAATTGGTTTGTTTGTTCTAATTTTCGGAATTGATAAAGTGTTCTGCGAAGTTGAGTAATGGATTAATCAATTTACGTTAAAAGCCTTCTTGGAATTGGCCGTCCTATCAGTGTCAATTTTAAGGCAATCTTCGCTTTCCAAATGCCGTTTTAGTAATGGGAAGTATTTCCAGTCTTTAAAATTAAATATCTTTTGACAATTGCAATCTTACTGATTGCCTACGTTTTCATGTTCATTACTATACTCAAAACTTCGCAGATATTTAACAAAATTAAGAGCGAAACTATCCAATTTTAGATAATATATTTTGTATTGCTTTATGTATGTCCTGAAATATTTACTTTATTTTCTTGAGATACACATTTAGAAACATCAAATCTTATGTAATTGAAATAAAATGGCAATGAAGAATTTTAAGACTCAATTTCTGCCCGGAGGATAGCAAACGGAGCGAATATCAATTTTACCCTTAATTAGGTCTTTTTCTTAAGTGAAAAAGCCATTTGTAGGTGGTTTGACCGCCTATTTATTCGTTCACATAAACTTGGTAACTTTAATGCTATATATATGGTATATATCCGAGTAGAAAATGAAAATCACACACTCAGGTCAAATCGCTAAATTAGGGCCGAAAATTTACTGAAAACAAATAAGAATTTAATTCTATAACTCATAAAATATTTCTTTATGAATGTTGTTTGAGTAAAACTAAATATAAATTTTTGATAAGAGACCAGCAAGATTGAGAAAGGAAATGTTGAGCTCAAATAGAGTAAGTTTTCATATAACAAACATAGGTCCGAGAATCATCCTTAAGCTCATTGATTCAGATAATAACTTTATACCTAAAGATTAATTCAAAGAATGGTAGATATTTAAAAAGAGAACTGTGGAGGTAGTGTACAGAGCCTCAAGCTTTTTAAATTAATAATTAAGCAGAGAAATAATCTGTTGGTTAAAAAGCGACTTTATTACTGTCCTTGCAAAAAGTCTAGACACCCGAGTTTGAGACTGTTTCTTGAAAACAGTTACAACGATTATAATGGGGTGAAAAATATCGGTTAGAGAATTTATTTCTACGTTAATTGACATATATCTTAAACGTTTAGTCTTTGTTTAAATATTTTATATTGGCTGTATTTGAAGAAAAACACTGATTTTAGACCTGGTAATCCGATAAGACCAATTTGAATGTTTACATGCCAGAAATCCTACTATGTATCAACTTGCAATTTCAATAACACTTGCCTAAAACTATTCGGAATAAGTATCTGGAAGCGTTATTTTATAACTGCAATATTAATACCCGATTTTGTTACATTTCTGAAATTCGGCTATCTCCCTCAATCCTGGGTTGATTTCAACGTTCGAGGTACCGTTGTCACCGGACAAATGCTGATATTACTAATATGTAAAAAAAAATTTCAGAAAGTTACTTCCCAAAATGATACCGATTCTTATTTCATATTCATACTGCCTCCGCCTTAAAGCTACCTCTGGCTTACTTAGCAAAACTGGCGGGAGAGAGAAGTAGCAGTTGCAGCGTGCGCTGTTGCCACGTCTTCTATATTAGTGAGTCACTGACTGGGCGTGCAATGAATGCGGAGTAGGTAGCAACAGCGCACGTTCTCCCTATCTCCTGCCGTTTTACTACGTCAGACGTAGGCGTAAGGCGGAGGAAGAATGAAGATGAAATAAAAATCGGTATCATTTTGGGAAGTATTTTTCTGATGTTATATTTTCCATATTAGTAATATAGGTATTCGTCCGGTGACAACGGTACCTTGAACTTTGAAATCAACCCAGGATTGATGAAGATAGCCGAATTTCAGAAATGCAACAAAATGGGGTATTAATGTTGCAGTTATAAAATAACGCTTCCAGATATTTATTTGAAATAGTTTTAAGTAAGTGCTGGTAAAATTGCAAGTTGATACATTGTAGGATTTCTAAGATTTAAACATAAAGAACATAAAGAATTATGAATGAAGTTGATCGTAAGTGATCATCTAAACAGGCAACAGGTGCTTAGTAAACTTCTAATCTAGTCAGCCTGAGATTTAAGATTTTTTGAGACGTACAGATTATATAAGACATTAAGATAGCTTTATACTTAACATCGGTAGTTCTCGAAGAATCTTTCTTCCAAAATTATAAGCTAGCTGCTAGCACAATCTAATGAAGAATCCTTAAAACAAATTCAATGAATATTGATAGAAACTAGTACGGACCAACGAAGACTCATATCATGATAAATGATTCTTAATTTTGCATGAAACCTTATTTTACTATGGAAATCAATGTTTTATTCTTAATTTGATCACCAAGACAACCACATAATTATATGAAAACCTATAAGTACAGTTATATATTTCATTGCAAAAGAGTAGTTTGTTGTAGGCCACCGTAATAAGTGTTCTACCTCCCGGCAGGTTTTAGGCTGATCCAACGCGATCTCTCCCATCTCTCCCTTCATATTCTCCTAACCATATATTTATTTTGATAAATCTAATATTCCTTTTCTCTTCCTTCCTCTTTGCCTCTTTCCTCCCCATCTACGAATAATTTCAACAGACCGCTGACGATAGTGATTTGTTCCGCCTTTTTCTTGTCCCTCCCGTATTTGTCTTCCTCTCGTCCCCTACTCTTTAAAATTTCCTCTTTTGATGTCCAATTATTATTTTCTCTTGTCTGAAAGCCATCCAGATCTAAAAAAATTCTATCTGCTCACATTTTCTTTTATCATAGACCGCGTAGCATGCCATTTATCACTACACACCGTATTAACACTTTCACTGATCTCTAATAGCTTTCTAGCCTCTTTCATTTCTCTTTCCCATGCCGGATTCCCCAATCTCGTATGATAAGACTTTTGTCCATTGTCAACCATTATTTTCATCAATGCAGCACGGTTTTTTCCTCAACGGTCGACCATTTCTAATTCATCACTCCATATCGATCAAATTCCCTCTGTCATTCATAAAGTTGGTCAAACAAATGCAGTATACAAAGATTTTATTAAGGCGTTTGATCGATTGGACCACGGTTTCCTCCTACATAAACTTCAGACGTTTGGCATCATTGGTTCTATTCTTAACTTAATGTGATAATACTTAACAAAAAAGAAACCAAAAAGCGGCTGTTGACGGTTTCGCGTTCACGGTAACCGTTATAAATCCAGGGTTTCCGCAAGTATCCATCCTAGTGCCCTTCTTCTTCAATGTCTTTATTAATGACCTACCGTAAACCATTAAAAGTACAATTTTGCTATACGCCGATTATTTCAAAATCGTAAATACGGTTAATAGCCCTGATGACTGTGAAGTTATCCAAAGGGACATGTTAAACTGTTTCGCTGGTGCAAACCATGGAATTTTTTTCCAAATGTACCCAAATGCAAGATGATTTATTTTTCCCTCAAGAAAAATCTCTACTGTTACGCATATAGGGTAGGGTGGGGCTATTTGGATCAAAATAAGCAATTGAATTACTGCGCATAATGTCTTGCACATTCCGGAAGTCATTTGATAGTGAACGATTGTAGAATATGGTTGTTTATGCTCTTGAAGTGGATTTATTTAGTTCTACATCTGTACATGCCTTCAAAACACAATGAAAGGGATTGAGGTGAGTGGATACTAGCTCTGATTTTAACGGTATGTGATATTACAGCCTTAAAATTTAAGGTCTAGTGTTAAAATTATTCTTGCTTTGTTTTTATTTCTGTCACACTTACAACCTTCTGCGCTGTTCTGTGGTACAAGTAGCGCATTATGTTCGTAACTACTGGAACTACTTCCTTTTATCTGAAGTAGACACAAGTGGGGTTATTTAAGTCAATTTTAGTGGGGCTTTTTGGATCGGTCAACCCATTGCACTTGCAGTAGTATCCAATAGGTCTAGAGGTTTGTAAATTTAAGAATGTTTGCGGGATAATTTTTTTATTATAAATAAAAATATAATATATTTTTAAAATATAGAAACACTAAAAATTAAATTTTAAGTACACTCCAATTTGAGTATAATTTTTCTAATGGTGAAAAAATATAAGCGGAAAGAAGCCTATTTGCAGTGGAAGGAGGAAGATACATGCTAGTCTTTATCCAGCATACTCAATGGACATTTAAGAAAACGTACAGCTGCAGATCATTTCAAAGTTTCATTTACACCTCTTCAGAGACGAGTGCATTAGAGAAATTGGAAGGAAGGAAGTTCATCAGCCAATTTGTAAGCCCCAGCCTATAGGCCACCCAACAATATTTGAACAAGAAAGAGATCTTGTAGAAAGACTAAAATCTTTGAGTAACCGTGGTATTGGCCATAGGTCAACAAGTATACAAAAAGCAGTTTACATTTGTGGTCAAATAAATAAAATGAAAGTTCCTTGAGACGATGAAATAAAGATGGCAGGCAAAGAGTGGTTCATTTCTTTTATGAATCGGCGCAAAGGTAGTTCTTTGCAAAAACCGCAAGGGCTTTCAAAATCATGGAGTATGGGGATGAATAAGCAAGCATTTGACGATTTTTATGAATTTTTAAAATAGGTGACAGTTGAGTTTGGCTTTCAAAACCAACCTCAATGCATTTACTATGCAGATGAAAGTGTATTTCCTATGAACAACAATCCTTCAAAAGTTCTTGGTGATAAGGGTAAAAGAGATGTTGTTTCCTTGACAAATTTAGAAAGTGTAGAAAATGTAACTGTTGTTGCATGTTGTAGTGCTAGCGGAGTATTAATTCCTCCTTTAGTAAATTTTAAAGGGCAAGGAATGTGAGAAGAATACAAACGAGGATTGCCTCCGGGTTCCACGGTTCTAATGTCTGGAACAGGTTACATCATTAAAGATCTGTTCTTGGTTTGGCTTCAAAATTTTGACAAAACGAAATGCCTCTTCCCCTATACCAAAATGCCGAATTAAATAAATCTCATGCTAAAACTAATCAAGTTCTCACAAAACCATCATGTTCGGGAACAAACTTTTCATTTGTTTTTACCTAGTCGTACCAAAGTCAATCCAAATAAATAAGCAAGGAAAGTAAAACATTCTGTCTCTTATCTGATATCTCCAAAAAACGTTGATAACTCAAGAGTAAAGAAAAAGTTACATTTGGAGAAAAAGTAAAGGTAAAAAAACTTAGAAATAAATCAAAAGATCTAATGATCGCCAAGAAAAGTAAGAAAACGTGTGCGAAGAAAACTAATGGACTCGAGCAGTTTTAGGGAATACAAATGATACAAATCATCGGAAGATGAAAATGTATAGTGTGGTTTCTGAGGAATCAAGTATTTTGATCTAAAATCTCTCACAATAGGTGACTGGATAAGCTGCGAAACATACATTACTTGGTACCACAAACTGTGTGTAGGGGCTGCTGGACATAAACAATTTAAGTTTGGAAAATGTGTTTAATTCGTAATTAATACGAATGAATATAGTCATAAAATGGAATACGCTGCTTTTATATGGTTTTTAACTATTATAAGACTAATATCGAGTGCTTTTTACAAGAAAATATGCGATCCAAATAGCCCCACAAAATTTCTAAAACTAATGTTTTTCTTTTTTGTTTTTTTTTTTGTGGTGCATTTAAAACATTTTTTAATTCAAAACATTATAATGCAATGAAAAATAATTATGGAATTCTAAAAAATTAATTTGGCCACCTGTAATTCATAACTAAGTTTGAAACGATCCAAATAGCCCCAGCCTACCCTAATCTGAACAGAGTTTCATTAGAACGGGTGAGCACAATAATGGATTTAGGCATAAGGCTTGTATCAAAACTCAATTTTAATAGAAAAGTTAGCAAAGGCTGTAAGATTATAGGTTTTATTAAGCGTAATTTGTTCAAAAGTTTCTCTGCAATAACGTCTATCCACTCCTACTGCACTCTTGTTTATCCCATACTGGAATGCGGGAGTGTAATTTGGGATCCCCATCAGAAATCCTTGATTGACTCATGAAAAAAGTCCAGAGAAGTTTTGTGAAGTGGCTGTGCGGTAAAGAATATGTAGCCTACAGCAAAAATGACAACGTGAAGCTATGTCAAACTTTTAAAACTACCACACTCGAGGCTAGGCGCAATGTGTTGTATGCTTATGTTTCTTTGCAACATTGCTAGTGGCCGCTTTATTATTGAAAATTTGTTGCAACTTGTAGGTTTAGCAACCCTTATGAAAAGATCACGGCACACTCCCTGCTTCCATGAGCCCTGTTCAAGGGTGAATGTATGCGAGTATTCTCCCTTTCCAAGATCAAACTGTGAATTAGGTGCTTGCCGGACTAGTCTTGTTTCCCGATTCACATCGTACTTTTAGAGTAAGTTATTTAGGGCCTCAAGTGACTAACACATATTTGTGAAATTTTATTTTAGTTGTGTTAATTAATTTTGCCTTATTTGTTGTTTCTTTTTTAATTTTGTAATTTAATAGTGTTATTTCTCTTTATTATAACATGTGTTACTTGAGAGATTCCTTTATGTGTTAAATAAATCATCTATCTATCTGAAGTAATCATGACTAGAAAAAATGATTGAAATGTCAACTACAAAAAGGTATAACCGTAAAATAAATCAGGATGAATATTTCTAGCGATTTGTGTTGATAGGAAAATAAAAACCCGGTCGAGAATTTCAGTTGTACTGGAGATTTCATATCACGCATGCAAATGCTATTCTTTCGCGCTTTAAAGTTATATCACCTCTCATAAAAATGTAAATTCCATTTGCATTTATGCCAAAATGTAACACTCGAAGTAATTTTTTAGGTTGGTGATTTTACATTTTCATACAGAGTATTATATAATTGCTTTAATGTGACTCTCTGCTGAGGCATAATAGAATCCCATGCTTAATTTATGCTTTTCTGCTACTACCACTATTTTCGCGTAGCAATGCCCGTCCGTTACCCTGTAAACCCAGGGTTTTCCAACGGACTCCATTCCATTCACCTTTAATGTGGCCTGCCGTCTTCTCTCTTCCTCCCTCCTCCTCTCTCTCTCTCTTTATCCCTCCTCTCTCTCTCTCTCTTCCTCACTCTCTCTTCATCCCTCTCTCTCCCTCCCTCTCTCCCCTCCCTCCTTTCCTCTCTCTTCTTCGACCTCCCCCTCTCCCTCCATCCTTCTCTCTCTCTTCATCCCTCTTTCTCCCTCCCTCTCTCTGTCACTTTCCTTCCTCTCCCTCCCTCCCCCTCTCTCCTCTGTCACTCTCTACCCTCCTCTCTCTCTGTAATAGCGTAAGGAACGCTCGATACGCGGGCGACTCGAGGTATCGCTCGGAAGATTGCACAGCAGATACAAGAGTCGCTTTATTTCGAGCAGAAATAACCTTTCGATATTCGATCGAAAGGAAGGGATTCGCTCCATCGATAGAAAATCACGGAGAAAGAGAATGATCGCCATTTCGTCGAACCGCCGAACCTCAGAGAAAGTTTCTTCTGGAAAAAAACCGTGCGAAATGACGGAACTTCCTTATTTTAAGGATGAAGAGGATGTTCGGTTCGGAATAATGCCCACGACGATCGCGGATTAGCGCTTTCAGCGCCGCGAAATCATTTTCGCTGACCTAATGATATGAAGAAGCAAGGCCATCGATCAAGTGACTGACTTTCTAACCTTAGGAGCATGGTTCGTGGTGCTCTTTAAACCTGATTGGCACGGATGACCTATTCTATGTTGGCGCTTACTTACTTACTTACGGAGTAAGTCGCAAGGTCGCATAGGGTCCTTTTAGAAGATTAATTTATCTTCCCGTTCTAAACGGGAGAGAACCGAAGTCACGAGACACAAAATTGCCTCGATCTTACCGTCAACGCGAAAACATTCAAAGAAAAAATTAAAATGCGGACATGCCTCGCTTTGCGCGACCCTGTTTTAAGCGGATTCGTTATAGCGCGAGGCAGACCCGCGCCTACTAGATTTCTATAAAAACAAACGTGGCCGATTATTGAGACAGCCTAACCATATATGAATTAGAAATTCCATTTTCTACAGACTTGCGTATGTTAGTTATATCATTTATGGATCTCTATTCAGGGTTTGGTTGCAATACTATGCAAGAAATCCCGAGGACGGCACACCGTTTTTAGGCGTTCTTTTCAGTAAGCAAAAAAAGAACGCCTAATGGTCAGGACGTGTCCGTCCGTCCGTCGGCATGTTTCATCTCAGAAACTATTGGTCGGCTGTTGATGAAATTTTGTAATCAGGACATAAGGGCAAAGAAAATAAGAAAATGACATAAATTATTTACTGGACCTAATCGGGAGTGCCACTTCACTGGAGACAAAAATTAACTTTTCTTTATATTTCGTACAATATCACTTATAAAAATAATGTCTTCAAACGACTTTGTAGAACTAGTGAAATAGCATATGTTTTGTTTCAAGAAAATCAAACGAGAAAGTCGTAATTCGCTTTGAACAGAAAAATTTTCCCGTGCTTTTTAAATGTTGTCAACGAAAACGATCTTCGTTGTAACTAAAGTAATATCTCGCGAAAATAACTAATTAATTTAATTTTCTTTCGACCGCACGAAACATTTGGTAAATGAAGGGAAATGGATTATCTACGACGAATACATAAACGTAAATACGTCTATTTTCTTTGCGTATGCACAGCGTTTGTAAATGAAAAGATATGGGTAATTTACGACGAAGGAATGAACGTGAACATAAAGATTATATACTACTAGAATTCGAGTGAGTTAAGTTTTAAGTAACTGCCGATTTTTTTATTAATTATGACTGATTAGGAATTTAGTCGGTGAATCAAGAATTCGATTTTTCCTTGGCATCTGTACTGGCATACGATTTTTCAGTTCTTATACATCATACTAAGCCATTAATATTTTTCTTTTTTGGCATGATTGCATAAAGAACGCCTCTGCCTCGCATGTAGGTATGTAGGTATGCATGCATGATGTTATTAATGTTATTATTATTAATATTACACTTTAGTTTTTACGTCCATGGAACCATATAGGGCAAAAATTTCAGGAACCTATCTCTCGCGTAAAGTGAGGTATTGCTGTATTTAGAAAAAAAATTTTCCAACAAATTGCGTGCTGGCTTAATTCACAAAATAGCGATTGAATCGCGTCCGATCCTCTCCAAATTTTCATCATTAACCTTTGCTACCCCATGAAAACTATTTTGAATCGCATAACCCAATCTAGTTATAACCATATTGCAGTTGGCGCCTCTTTTCTGGAGAAACGAAAAAGTTGAAAATTAAAATAATCTCCTTTAATATCATTATTTTAAATTAAACCATACGAATCTAGTTTTCGGAATGGAATGTTTTAGGACTGCATCCCTTAAATCGTAAGGGCGTGTGGGGCAACCATTAAAAACTTCCGATGCTGGAAAAAATCATCACGTATTTATTTTATCTCTCTTGCACTCTGGAATGCGACTGCAGTATAAAAAAATTGCACTCGAAAAACCGACAGTGGAAAACTCTCGAGGCGCCCTCTTTAATCTGTAAAATTACTCGTCGCAAGGTTAATAATCGCAAGCGCATTAGGAGCATTTGCGCGAGGGAATTTGAAAATTCTTCTCTCGCCACAGTGAGCGTTGAAAAAAGCGAACTCCAAAAATAAGCATTTTTATTTTTAATACGAGAAGAATTTTCAAAACAAACTTTGAACCAAATTCCGTTAAAGTATCGGAAATACTGGAAGAGATGTTTTTATCTTCTCCATATACGTAGTATAGGGAAAAGTATTGTTTTCATGAAAAAAATTGACTTCGAGATTTCAACGGAAATACGCGTTTTGAGATCCCCTGAACACGTTTTGACCGTTTTCTCATTGAAATCCGTGTGTGCGTGTATGTAATAGCTTTTTTTATAGGTGCCCTAACTCAAAAACTATTAATCAAATCAACACAACATTTTATATTTAACATTTTTATATGTCACAAGTACTGATTAGTTATTGATAAATGTCGGTCAACCGAAAGTGGGTGTTTACTCTTGTCACTTATCTGCTATTTTCAAATATTTGCTTTAATATTTGATAAATGTACTGGAATGAAAGTTGTAGGAAATTTAATTTTTTACAACCTTTGCTTGAAACATTTTCCCATATAATGCATTGTTTAAGAGATATTTTATATTTTTAGCTGCCACCGTCACGCCACCTACCGACAACTATTGTTAACAATTGACGCTTAGTTACGTCTTAGCAACGCTCCTTTTTGTTTTCTTAATTGTTGGAACTTTGTGGCTATATCCAATATCAGAAGGCTAGGTTTTGAGTTTATTTCTGTTCTTTGTAAAGTCTAAAATTTCTCGCAGTTTCTTAAAATAGTTTTTATTGTGTAACCTATTTGGAATTTTGAGAAATATTACAGATTTGGAGAAAGTCATGTGGTGGCCACATCAGATTGTTGACGTTAAAAACACCGTATTAAAGACGGTTGTCTATTAGAATAAATTAAAAAAAAACGGAGACAACGCCCTCTCATAGTACTATAAGGTAAAAATTTATCGATGTTTTTATGCCCTACATTTATTCTGTATTCGTCTGACCAATAACGATTTTAACTGCTTCGAGGCATTTGGTTTATGAATGGCCTCTTTTCTTCCGATTTCCTTCGATTTGAGTTTCGCGTGCCTTGGTATTAAAAAAAATATTCGATTGCAACCTTGACTCATTGAGGCACGCTGCGCGTGCATAAAATTTAAGGTCACGTGATTCGTCGCGGTCATCCACGGTCACCCGGATCGAACCTGGAACCTCGCCGGTCGCCATCGCCTCCGCGCGTCCAATCAAGCGATCAAGTTGCGGGCGATTCAGCGTCGCGTGAAAATCGTTCCTTCCACCGATGCACCGACCGATGGCGTTTCAACGGCAGTTAACATTTAAAATTCCGAATCGATTTGCGTGATTTCAGCCCGTGATTCGCCCGTTCGTGCCGATTGGTGGGAGGTTGCCACGGCACGCCCACGTCTTTTCTTTGTTCTCCCGAGAGTTCCGTTCGGATCTCTTTGTCATGGCGACCGCTATGCCCTCTTTTTGGCATTCGGTGACTCGACCGACCTTCGACGCCGTCTGTTCCTTCGAAATAGTATGTCCGGGAGCGATGTGGAGGCGTGTCGTCGAAAAACGACGAAAGGTTGCGTCACGTGACGCGTTTCGCACAGTCGATGGCGTGTTCAATGGGCGAGCTGGATGGATTCCCTCCGGCGCCATTTTTCCCCATCTCTCTTTCCCCTTTTCTCTGATCTTCCCTTTACTTCCGTCCCTTTATTCCCCTCCCGCTCCGCTGCCTCGCGTCTCCCTCTTTGACCTCTTTCTCTCTCTCTCTCTTCCACTCCTCTCTCTCAACTGTCCCTTCCTCTCTTCTCTATTTCTCGCTCTCTATCACTTCTCTGATTATTCTGTCTGTCAGCGCTCATGCTACTCGATTTTTCTTCATTTCAATGTCGTCAGTTATCTGTCGCTTATGTGGTGACAGCAATCCATCGATATTTCCAATTAAAAATCAATCGAATGAACTCTCCTTCACTAATCTCTCAACCTTGGACAGATGCCACTAGATTATTGTCAGGTGTTTAGATCAGCGTTTCCCAAACTGTGTACTGCGGAACACCAGTGTGAGATGTTAATAGATGTTCCGCAAAAATCGATGCTAGCGATATTTCTTCTTCTAATATTTATTATTAAAAAGTATATGTATATATAAGAAAAATAGTAAACATTTATATAAATGTTCTTATTATTACGCGATGATCTGCCTTTAAGAGATGGTGTGCCATACCCGAGAATGCCAGGCAGTTGAACACATGACGTTCGATCTGCGCACTGATGCATAAGTAGCATTTACCAACTAATTGATTTATGTCGTCTATTCGATGATCGCTCCATATCCCATCTTGACCTCATTTAAAAATATTTCTTCGTGAAATATATCACATTTTTACAAGTTATTCTCTGATTTAAATAACATTCATTACAACGTGAGTAAATATGAATGTTGTCATATGGCTACTTTTGTTTATAATTGAACCAAATAATGTAAAACTTGTAAAACTAGATTATTATACATTTTTTGAAAATATTATTACATAAAATGTGTAAAAATAATTTATTATTCGCACAGAAAAAAAAATTTGGCTGAAATTGGTTAAACAATTATACTATAAAAACCTGTTCCCCATGGATCTGTGGCTGAAAGAAGGAAGTTTTAAACGAAAAGCAGTCTTCTGGTTCTCAAACTGTCTTAATCAAACAAGCAAAAAGTAGAAGTATTTAAAAATTAAGATGAACCTTCTGTTTTTTTAAAATCGGGAGGTGAGCTGTCAAAGATGAAACAATTAATGTCCAATTCCAACAAATTAGCATGAGGTAGTAGGAAACCACAAATAAAGTACGATGAAAGTTAATTGTCTTTTGTATTTACTTCCATCGGAAATAAAGATGCTCCTGATGCTCAGTGCGTGTTGTGCAACACAACATTATCTAACAGCTGTTTAGGTCCTGCTAAGCTTCGAAGACATTTGGAAAATAACAATGCTGCTTATAAAGACAAGTAAGTTTTTTCAAGCGACACCTTGATTTGCTAGAAAATAGTAAACTCTCGATGTATAAAATTGCCAAGTCAGACAATGATAGCGCAACAGAGGCATCATACAAAGTAAGTTACCGTATAGCGCAGTACAGCTCTCAAACAATACTATTGCACGTAGAATTAAGGATCTTGCTGTTGGCATTGAAGAAGAGCTGGTTTCCCGACTGCAAATCTGTGATGGTATTCATTGCAGCTAGATGAGTCCACCGATGTATCACGGCTTTCGGTATTGCTTGTGTTTTTCCGTTATAGATTTGATGTATCCATCGAAGAGGACCTGCTCTTATTTGAATCTTTGCAAAGTAACGCTACTGGTGAAGAAATATTCAACTGCATCAACAATTTTATGCAAAAGTGTGGCACCAGAAATCACCAGTAATCATAATGTGTTCCATAGATATGCACTAGCAGTTAAAAATATGCCTACATCTCTGAAAAATGTTCTAGACCAGGCAGGACAATTAATCAATTATATTAAAGTTCGACCACTTCAATCCGGACTATTTAAAATTTTGTGCGAAGAAATGGGTGCTGAGCACACATCGCTTCTTCTACATACAGAGGTGAGGTGGTTTTCGCGAGGTTAAGTTCTTGTAAGACTCTGAGCTACGTCAAGAACCATTTGTTCTCCTTGATTTCACGTTTCGACTGTCTGATTGTTTGACAAATACATCTTGGGTTCCGAGACTTGCGTACCCTTCAGATATTTTTACGAAATTAAATTAGGTGAATCTGTCGATGCAAGGAACCATATTTAGAGCATTTGATAAAATTTCATCATTGTTGAGGAAATTGGAATTTTGGTCCTCGTCCATAGAAAAAAACCGCTTCAATTGTTTTCCTACACTCGGTGACTTTTTGATTGAAGTTAATTCTACTTTGGATTAGGATATTTGCAATGCCATTGTACAGCACCTAAGGAACTTACACTCTAATATGTTAAACTTTTCCTCTAACAAACGACGATAATGCTTGGGTACGAAATCCATTTACAATTACACTAAAACCGGACGCATTAGTAGCGCAGGATTGTGAGAGCCTTATTGACATGACGTCTGACTCTGACTTGAAACAAAACTTGAACGAACTTTTGCTAAATGATCTTTGGAGCAGCCAAATTCATGAGTAACCGAATACTGGAAAACGTGCAGTTCGTGTTCTTCTTCCCTTTGCTACAGCGTACCTGTGCGAAACGGTTTTCATATTACGCTGCAACGAAAACAAAATATAGCAATAGGATTGATGCTGCACCTGATATGAGGATCCGACTCAGAAAAATTGTTCCTAATATTAAGCGGATAAGTATGTGATAAAAATCTAATGTGGCCACCATATAACTTTCTCCATATCTGTAATATTTCTAAAAATTCCAAATAGGTTAAAAAATAATAAATATTTTAAGAAACTGTGAGAATATTTTAGACTTGACAAAGAACAGAAATAAACTCGAACCATAGCCTTCTGATATTGGATATTGCCAAAACGTTCCAGCAATTAAGAAAAGAAAAAGGAGCGTTACTAAGACAAGACAAGACAAGAGTAAACAGCCACTTCCGGTTGACTGTTTTCACCAAATACTTTTCAGTTCTTGCAACTTTCATAAAAATGTTAAACACACACAGACATCATCGAGAAAATGGTCAAAACGTGTTCAGGGGACCTCAAAACCTGTATTTCCGTTGAAATCTCGAAGTCGATTTTTTTCATGAAAACAATACTTTTCCCTAGACTACGTATATGGAGAAGGTAAAAATGTAATTTTTTACCATATACCATATATAACAAAAACTGTAAAATGAAAAATTTTCCGTTACCATGTTATATTTTGTTCTTTTTGTTCTGTTATATAAAGTATATAAAACGCATATGAATCAAATTTTGAACATTTCTTGCAGCAATCAATTCGTCTGTGAGACCATTTTTTGCTGTCTACTTTAATCCAAGCAGTCATTATGTATCATGAGCTCTTGATGATGATCCGTCAATACATTATAATTAAAAAGGTGTTCTCTGGTCAAATATATATATAAATTTGGGAAACCCTGATTTAGATTATTGTCATGAAATATATTCATCTTGTTTCGTCAATTCTCTAGTATATTTAGTTAATGAATCTCTCCTCTCTATATCTTATTATGCATATATTATCACCATAGGTAGTCTGTCCGTAGACTGGTCCGTGATTATTCATGGTTAAACCTGGTTCTCCATACACCTACTCCTATTTTCCGCTGTCCTCTTCATATTTTGATAACTCTCTTTCTCTTTCTAATCGTCTATCAGTTGAAACCTTTTCCTACCTCTTTCCCCTTTTCCGTCTAGTTTTCCTTCTAACACGTCTTTAATCCCCTCCAACCCAGTTTGCCTTCCTCTTTCTAATGGTCTGTATAAACATTCGCTTCTCTCCTATTCTTCGTAGCACTTCATCGTTTTTCATCCTATCTCTCCATTTTATCTTCAGCGTTCTCCTCCAAGTCCACATTTCAAAGCTTTCCAAGTACTTCATGTCATTTTTCCCTAGCGTCCATGACAGACAGACTAGACATAGAAAAACCGAAAGAAAGCAGGATGTAGTCAGCATGAAGTTGGAAGATCACCTAAGAAATTTGGAAAACAAACCAAAGACCGTGGATATAGAATGGGAAGAAATTAACCCTCGAGCGGGCACGTTGGTGTATAAAGTACGCCAATTTTACGAATTTCAATGTGGCAACGCTGCTTTGTGTCTGGCATCTAAGACACATGGTGTGTTCCTTCGGTGACATTTTAAATTCTTAATGGGGTAGTTTTCTTACCTCAAAGATCTGTAGTAGCTTAATAATCGGAGTGATAATAGTACTAGTCATCCATGCCGTACTGAACACGCCGCGCGCCTGGTCGTGTGATCATTATTTGCTTTACCTTAGTCCTTCGAGCAGACGCGGCGGATTGAATATACGAGCGATTGAAAGAGTGATTTTTGTTTATGCTGTGTACGCAGCATGGTTTTTAATATAACTTATATTCGTTGTTTATAATATGTCTGTAAAGTTACAGTTTCAATTTCCATTGTACTTTGAAATACTCGAGGAATCAAATATTTTGTTTATTGATTGTGGTAGAATAAACGTCTATACGATGGAATAAACTAATCTTGTCTTTATTCTTATTATATATGTAGGTGTCATTTTACCACGTGTTGCTCTATCGTCATTTCTCTGACAGAATGATTGAAAGAGTGATCTTTGGCATTGAGTACGTCGCACGCATTGTCATGTAAGTTATTTTTTGATTATATGTAAATCTGTAAAGTTACAGTTTCGATTTTTGCTTTACTTTGAAATGCTCACAGAGTGACATACGATCGATCACCGACTATATGGCGTTCGATTACTCGGCGTCCAATGCAGTGGCGGCCGGTGGTTGTTCCAACTGGTAGGGCCTTCTTACCTTAAATTATTATGCAAAAAAGTATATAAATTTTTACTTACCGCGAAATGTATAGTAGGGAGTAGATGAAAAAAGTGACCTGCAGGTAAAATGAGCGGTAAACATAGTACATTCGGCGATCTTTCTTGTTAGAAAATAAATCAATAAGCATTCTGTTGAAGCTATCTATGCTATTTACAAAAGTTTTTTACACGATAGCATGCCTAAAGCACTTAGTCTTTCTTCTTTCATAGTATTCCTAAGAAAAATCTTTATTCTTTTCATCATTGAAAAACACCGTTCTGCTTCTGATGTCGACATTGGTATCGTGATCAACTCTTTTAAAAGCTTTATGGCCTCTTGAAATGTTTCACACAAATCATCACCAGAAATTAGCGACAGAAATGGTACCGCACCAGAAACTGCTCCCAATTCTTCTCTTTCTAAAAATCTTGACGTTCACTCTTCAGTATCGTTTTTCCAAAAATGTATATTTTTCAATTATTTCACTGAGATACGTGTCAGGAAATATTTTGCTGTAATTATCAATTTCTTCGATCACAAATAGATTCGTAGCCACGAGGTGTCCAGTAAATTGAAATCTATCTTTCATTTCTGTGATTAGGGCGTCATAAACATCTTTTTCTTCTCTATCTCTGCAGGCAGATTCGCTGTCAGTGATCCACGGTCTTCTTTGTAGAACTTCTTTCTGTTCATTTTCTAACTCGACTTCAACCTGTTCGGAAATCACATCAACTTGGTTTCTGACTGTCTGTATGCTATTTTCGAAATTCTGCATCGCCTGCTGTACTTTAACTGGATCGGTGATTCGTTTTTGAACCTGACTAAAAATTATCACCACGAGAGTTAACGTGAGTTAGCCAAAAGACAAAGTTATTTTCTTACAGTCTAAGTTTATAAGCACCTGCTTGTGTTATAGTTGACTGCGGCTTTATGTTATCGCTGTTTTCAATAATTTCCATAACCGTTATGACTTCTTTCCTCAAATCATAAACGGTGCTGACTCCACGAGAATGGAAATTCCATCTGGTCTGTGATACCCGGGGCAAACGTCATCCAACACTTTTGTTCTTTGGGGCGAATTAGAAAAAATGAACAGATTCCAGACAAATATGCAAAAAAGATACGCGTTTGGCGGTTGATGACGCTATGTTAAACATGATATTCAGCTAGTGGGCGTAACGGTGGACGAAATTAGCAAGTGGATACTTGTCAGTTTCTGAACGCCATTTTAACGTCCACTCATAACAGAAGCGCCATCAAAACGTTGTGCTATAAGTATATTTGGACTGATACCAATTAAGGGGTCGAGTTGTTTAAAAATACAATCTGCGATTGCACTGTAACGGTTTTAATGCTGGCGCCGAGAAGTCGAACGTCGGATGATAGATTTTCTTTTGTATTATCTTATTTTCCAGTACTTGCCGCGCGGAGCGTTGTCGGCGTCGAGGAAGGTTTATAAGGGACGACGCTAAAAAAGGGAAATGGAGACTACGGTGTACAGATTGGAATTAAAATTTAAAACTCCTTAACCGTAAATTTACCCAGAGGGCACTCACACGTCAATAAGAAATAAGGAAAATTAAAATTATACTTACAAGTTTGCAGGACGATGATGGCCTACAGGGACCTGTGGTCAAAAACTAGCCTAAAAAAAGGAAAAGAAAACACACACGCACAAGCACTCTGGAAATCTCTAGATACGTATTTCGGGAGCTATGCTCCCATCTTCAGTAGCTGAAGTTGTATGAATTGTTTGTGTTTGGTCTTGTGTATTTATGTGTTCCGGGTAAAAGTGAAAGGAGGGCAGAGGGGTGGGGGAATTCTTAACGGTTAGCGAGTAGAGGGGTGAGTAAGGGATAGGTCCGCGGTCGTTATTCATAACCGTCTCTTTGAATTTGTTAATGAAAATACTCTCGTAAGCGTCTAGTTTCCAGTCGGTTTGTGTTGATTTTAAGAGAGACATGTTTTCGATTTTAATTGGGTGATTGTTTTCCTGTATGTGTATTGCGACGCTAGACCTGTTAAATCTATTGTGTTTGAAGTGTGCAAGGTGTTCTTTGAACCTGGTTTCTAGCTTCCGTTTAGTTTGCCCTATGTAGACTTTCTCGCAGTCTGTGCAAGCGATTTTGTATATGCCGGATCTTTGTAGAGTCGGGATCGTGTCTTTTGGATTGTGTAGTAAGTTGGAGAGTTTGTTTTCATTCACAGGTACTGCTTTAAGGTTCTGTTTTGAGAAGATGTTTGATAAACCGTTTGTGATGCCTGGGACGAAGGGGATTTTTACGTATTTTGGTTTTTTGGGGGGCGTGCTTGTGAGAGTAATCTGTTTTTTCAAAGAAAGACTGCGCTTGTGTTTGTGTAAAATATTCTCTATCATCTGAGGGTCGTAACCATTGATTTTAGCGCATTTTTTGATATATTTTAATTCTGTGAGGAAATCAACTTTAGAAAGAGGAACCTGTAAGAGTCTATGTACCATTGAGTGGAATGGTGCTAATTTATGTGAAATATGGTGGTTGGAATCAGAGGGAATGTACGTGTCTGTGTGTGTGGGTTTGCGGTAAATCCCGAACTTGATTTGGTTGTTTTCTCTTTTTACGAGAAGGTCAAGAAATGGCAATGTATTTTGTTTTTCAACTTCATGTGTAAATTTAATGGAAGGATATTGATCGTTTAGTTGCTGTAGAAAATCAGTTATGTTATTATTGGAGGTATCGAAAATCGCGAAAATATCGTCAACGTATCTTAGCCATAAGCGTGGGAAGTATTTGAAAGTGTTTTTGCATTGTTTCTCGAAGTTAACCATGAATAGGTTGGCTAAGAAAGGTGAAAGGGAGTTTCCCATTGTTGTACCGTAATTTTGTTGGTAGAACTTGTTGTTAACTTGAAAGAAATTTTGGTTCATGCATAAGCGTGTTAGTCGTACTAATTCATCTACTGTTTTTAATGGTAAGTTTTGATCGGTGAGCCATTCTTCGAGGAATTGTAATGTTTCATTGATGGGAACGCTAGGAAAGAGAGAAGAAACATCAAAAGAAACTAAAATTTCACTGTCCTGTAGTATTATGTCTTTAACTTCGTTAATAAAATGAGGACTGTTTTTTATATTTGAATCATAAAAAAAACAGTCCTCATTTTATTAACGAAGTTAAAGACATAATACTACAGGACAGTGAAATTTTAGTTTCTTTTGATGTTTCTTCTCTCTTTCCTAGCGTTCCCATCAATGAAACATTACAATTCCTCGAAGAATGGCTCACCGATCAAAACTTACCATTAAAAACAGTAGATGAATTAGTACGACTAACACGCTTATGCATGAACCAAAATTTCTTTCAAGTTAACAACAAGTTCTACCAACAAAATTACGGTACAACAATGGGAAACTCCCTTTCACCTTTCTTAGCCAACCTATTCATGGTTAACTTCGAGAAACAATGCAAAAACACTTTCAAATACTTCCCACGCTTATGGCTAAGATACGTTGACGATATTTTCGCGATTTTCGATACCTCCAATAATAACATAACTGATTTTCTACAGCAACTAAACGATCAATATCCTTCCATTAAATTTACACATGAAGTTGAAAAACAAAATACATTGCCATTTCTTGACCTTCTCGTAAAAAGAGAAAACAACCAAATCAAGTTCGGGATTTACCGCAAACCCACACACACAGACACGTACATTCCCTCTGATTCCAACCACCATATTTCACATAAATTAGCACCATTCCACTCAATGGTACATAGACTCTTACAGGTTCCTCTTTCTAAAGTTGATTTCCTCACAGAATTAAAATATATCAAAAAATGCGCTAAAATCAATGGTTACGACCCTCAGATGATAGAGAATATTTTACACAAACACAAGCGCAGTCTTTCTTTGAAAAAACAGATTACTCTCACAAGCACGCCCCCCAAAAAACCAAAATACGTAAAAATCCCCTTCGTCCCAGGCATCACAAACGGTTTATCAAACATCTTCTCAAAACAGAACCTTAAAGCAGTACCTGTGAATGAAAACAAACTCTCCAACTTACTACACAATCCAAAAGACACGATCCCGACTCTACAAAGATCCGGCATATACAAAATCGCTTGCACAGACTGCGAGAAAGTCTACATAGGGCAAACTAAACGGAAGCTAGAAACCAGGTTCAAAGAACACCTTGCACACTTCAAACACAATAGATTTAACAGGTCTAGCGTCGCAATACACATACAGGAAAACAATCACCCAATTAAAATCGAAAACATGTCTCTCTTAAAATCAACACAAACCGACTGGAAACTAGACGCTTACGAGAGTATTTTCATTAACAAATTCAAAGAGACGGTTATGAATAACGACCGCGGACCTATCCCTTACTCACCCCTCTACTCGCTAACCGTTAAGAATTCCCCCACCCCTCTGCCCTCCTTTCACTTTTACCCGGAACACATAAATACACAAGACCAAACACAAACAATTCATACGACTTCAGCTACTGAAGATGGGAGCATAGCTCCCGAAATACGTATCTAGAGATTTCCAGAGTGCTTGTGCGTGTGTGTTTTCTTTTCCTTTTTTTAGGCTAGTTTTTGACCACAGGTCCCTGTAGGCCATCATCGTCCTGCAAACTTGTAAGTATAATTTTAATTTTCCTTATTTCTTATTGACGTGTGAGTGCCCTCTGGGTAAATTTACGGTTAAGGAGTTTTAAATTTTAATTCCAAGGGACGACGCGATAAGAGAAAAGGTCTTCTGGCGCCGTCCCGAGTTTGCCGTGGAGGTCTCGGCATAGTGGTCTGAGTTGCGTTAGGATTTTATTAGCGAGTAACTTCTGTTTTTCCCTCCCGCCATTTTTTTCTTTCCATTCCTTTTCCTTTTATCGTCTCCTCCCTTCCCGTATTTCCCAAGGATGATCTCCGACTTATCACTTGTGTGAGTAAAAGTCACTGAGGGAATTACGAAGAAAGGATCCCCTTGTTCCTTCTCCTTCCTTATCTCTTCCTCCCATTCGTCCGGGTACAGGCGGATAGTCTCCCTTTTTTTTCTCCTGTACTGGCGCCCACATACCACAGTGACCTGACTTTCCTTCGGTCCCCGCGCTACTATTTTCCCTCCCCACACCCAGAGCTAGCCGGGGAGAGGGGATTCAAGCGCCGTTACATCTGGCTCCCAACGTGGGGCGTCGCTTACTTGGACGACATCGTTGTGGTGAGTAAGACGTTCGTTGAACATTTGGAACACTTAAAAGATGTGTTCCAACGCTTACGGGACGCGGGGTTGCGCATTTATATAGATAAATGCAGTTTCGTGAAGTTTCGCTTGAAATTTTTGGGATATATATTTGGAGGTGGGAAACTACGGATGGATCCTGATAAAATTTCCGCGGTTTTAAATTATCCGAGTCCTACCAACACAACGGAACTTAAGAGATTCCTAGGTTTTGTTAGTTGGTATCGGAGATTCGTTCCGAATTTTGCGTCCGTAGCTGCGCCCCTTACTGACTTGTTGAAAAAGCGGAATCCTGCATTTTTCTGGGCTGTAGAACAGGAGGAAGCTTTTGGAAAATTAAAGGGTTTCCTCGTATCGGCTCCCATCCTTTCCTGCCCGCATTTCGACCACCCCTTTTCTGTGCAATTCGACGCGTCCGACGTGGGTGTCGGGGGTGTATTGTCTCAAGAAATCGATGGGGAAGAGCATGTGGTTGCTAATTGCTCACGCACACTCTCTTCGGCGGAAAGGAATTACAGCATTACGGAGAAAGAATGCCTTGCGGTTTTATTTTCAGTAACCACGTTAAGACCTTATGTGGAGGGGTACAGATTTAAGGTAATTACCGACCACGCCTCACTGAAGTGGTTATTTAACTCTCAGAACCCGCAGGGTCGATTCGCACGGTGGATTTCTCAGCTGCAGCAATATAATTTTGAGGTCATCCATCGGAAAGGGAAATCACCTGTTGTTCCCGACGCGTTATCT
The DNA here is from genome assembly GCA_028673005.1 of Tanypteryx hageni. Taxonomy (NCBI): domain Eukaryota; kingdom Metazoa; phylum Arthropoda; class Insecta; order Odonata; family Petaluridae; genus Tanypteryx; species Tanypteryx hageni. Next base: position 124,644,080 of record CM054116.1, on the reverse strand, counting down.
CATATAGGGGCAGTGGAAGACGTCGGTACGTTTGACACCGCCCAAATCACAGATCCTTGGAATTTGGAATTGCGTGCTGAAGTGGAACGGAACCCCGACCTCCACCCCCGGCTTCGTGTGTTGGAGGGGAGGTTATACGCCAGGGACTCGGCAAACAGAGGGTTGCGGGAGTGGAAATTGGTTATACCCGCGGAAAATAGGGAGAAGTTGTTGAATGTTAATCATTCTAGCCCAAGAGGATGGCATTTGGGTTTTTTGAAAACGTTGAGGAATATCCAGAAATTTCATTTCTGGCCTGGGTTAAGGAAAGATGTGGGTCACTACGTGCGAGAATGCAAAAGCTCTCAGAAATATAAAATAGAACACGTAAGACACGCAGGTGTAATGGAACCACGGAAGATGACAAAGCCATGGACAATAGTTTCGACTGATATCCTCGGCCCACTTCCGAAGTCATTGAGGGGTTATAGATACGTGTTAATGTTTGTTGACACTTGTACCAGATGGCCAGTAGCCGTGCCGTTACGATCCGTTAAAAGTCAACATGTCGCCCAGTGTTTTCGCACTCAAGTTATTAATCAGTGGGGGTATCCGGAAGTGATGATCGCTGATAACGGTCCACAGTACGTTGGCAAGGTGTTGCAGAGGACTTGCGATTTGTACGGCGTTAAGTTACATCACACCGCCCCTTACCATCCTCAGGCTAATATGTGCGAGCGGACAAATAGAACGCTGAAAACTATGATTTCAATTTTTTGTGAAGGTGCTCAGCGTAAGTGGGATGACGACTTATCGGATTTAATGTTTGCATTGCGGTCCGCGGTGTCTGAGACAACGGGATATTCCCCTGCGATGCTTAATTTCGGCAGGGAATTAAGGAAACCGGAGGATTTATATCGGGAAGTTGACACAGGTGAAATGTTTGAATTTGTACCTCGGGGTTATGTAGAAAAATTAAAGAGTTCATTAGTTGATGTATAACAGAGCGAAAACCGCGCAAGAAAGAGCATCTACTCGCCAGGCGCAATATTACAACTTACGACGCCGGGACGTTAAATTCGAAAAAGGCACGCTAGTGTGGCGTAAGAGCTATCCCCATTCAAGCGCTGTGGACTTTACGGCAGCAAAAGTCGAACCAAGGTAAATAGGACCATACAAAATCGCCAACGAATTTTCACGCTCGGTGTTTGACTTGCCAACTATGAAAGGCAGTCCAGCGGGACTCGGGCATATAAATGATTAAAAAGCTGTTTGTTAACCTGACGTTCTTATTTGATTAATTTGTTTTTTTTGGGAGGGGGCTATGTAACGTTTTTAATGCTGGCGCCGAGAAGTCGAACATCGGATGATAGATTTTCTTTTGTATTATCTTATTTTCCCGTACTTGCCGCGCGGAGCGTTGTCGGCGTCGAGGAAGGTTTATAAGGGACGACGCGATAAGAGAAAGTCTTCTTAGGGGGTGCCGGTGGTGTAGTGGTTAGGACGCTGGCTGCTACTCGCCTAATGCTTGAAAAGTCATCGGGTACGAATCCTGCGCAAGTAGGATTTTTCCAAGATCACCCGGCCCCCTGTTTGTGTGGTTTGAGGAGACTGCGCAAATTCAGCTGTTCTGTCCTTCGGAAGAGACGTTAAGCCGTTGGCCCCCCTGGTGTTCTTCGTAAGAGCAGGCAAATGCCGGCACCGGGTTTCCCTCCTCCCTCCCCGGTTATTCATTGCACTACCTCTGAGATACCCATTTGTGCTGTAAGAGAGGCAAATTGGCTGGGCATTCAAACAAACAAACAAAAGGTCTTCTGGCGCCGTCCCGAGTTTGCCGTGGAGGTCTCGGCATAGTGGTCTGAGTTGCGTTAGGATTTTATTAGCGAGTAACTTCTGTTTTTCCCTCCCGCCATTTTTCTCTTTCCATTCCTTTTCCTTTTATCGTCTCCTCCCTTCCCGTATTTCCCAAGGATGATCTCCGACTTATCACTTGTGTGAGTAAAAGTCACTGAGGGAATTACGAAGAAGGGATTCCCTTTTTCCTTCTCCTCCCTTATCTTTTCCCTCCCATTCGTTCGGGTACAGGCGGATAGTCTCCCTTTTTTTCTCCTGTACTGGCGCCCACATACCGCAGTGACCTGAGTTTCCTTCGGTCCCCGCGCTACTATTTTCCCTCCCCACACCCAGAGCTAGCCGGGGAGAGGGGATTCAAGCGCCGTTACAGCACGAGCATCATGTCCGTCAGGATTAACTTCCAGAATCTTTTTACCGGTTTTCCGCCTACAATGTAACGTAATACAATGACTACCTGAAATGGGCATGACACGTCAGTAGTTTCATCGGCTATTAATCCTACATAATCTGCTTTTTGAATTTCTTTGCGAACTTCTTCGTGGTATACTTCTAACATGCATTCCAGCAACTCATTCTGTATAGTTTTAGATGTACCTTTAAACACAGCTGATTGACTATGGTGAACTTTTAACTCTTTATCTAAGTCAGAACTGAACTGGATTAACTCGCGAAAAATTTCCTTATTTTATGACTCATACGATTAATCATACCCTCTCAATGCTAATTCTAATGCCCCACAAAAACGTATACAATTTATAATCAAATTTAATAATCTATTTTTATCTACTATTCGCTATGTTTAGATATAGCTAGCCTATACTGTGAGTTAAACTGACTTTGAATATTTGTTTTACCCAGCAACGATAAACTCAAAACGTTGTTCATATGTTGTTTAGATTTTTCGTGAGCCTTAATTTTTTCCCAAATATGTACCAAGTCCAAAATCTCGTTCCCTGACCAGCTGGCATCTTCTTGGAAAAGAAAACAAGGAAAACAAAAAAAACGCATTTTTTCATCACACCCGCACAGCCAATTGTTCTTCGAATAAATATCGGCATTAAATTTACGACACCTTTCCTGTTTGTTGGCATACTGTTGTTTTTTAACTAAATTAAAATTAGGGAAGGGTCTTCCCATTCGTTGCATTTCGAGTTTATCATAGTAAGACAACGATTAAAACGGCTGTTTAATAAAGCTCTTATCGTATTCATTGCGGAAAATTGAAAAATTCACGCTCACCAATACTACATCAAGATGCTAGCTTGAAGGCAGGCCGAACGAGGCCGAACCAGGCGGAACCAAACTGAATTTGGGCCCAACGGTCGATATACTCAAGAGCGGGGGAGGGTTGGTGAGGGAGAGAAAACCGTGCAGTGCTCATGCGTTCCACCATCTTGTGACCGAGCCAGCTAGGCGGTGGCTCGGCGATGCCAGACTCGCCGCCCGATCCACCCATAAATTCTCTAACTGGAATATTGTGCTGCTTCGCGACAAATTAAACTTATTAACGACTCAAAAATGAAATCAATCTGTTCAAAAACAATTGTTTATAATACTTTTTTCTTTCTGTGAATTTTGTCCCTATGCCAGCGGCCGCCTCTGGTCCAAATTGCCAAAAAAGAATAAGGCAGTAATAGTACTATCAACAACGCATCATGAAACAGAAATTGATGACGAAACCCTTACTCTAAATTATATTGGTCTACAACATGACTAAGGGTGGAGTAGACACAGTAGATCAAATGTGTAGTACTTACTCTGTAGCTCGTATTACTCGACGGTGGCCATTGGCACTATTATTCTCGCTAATGAATATAGCGAGGATAAATGCGCAAATACTTTATTTTTCTAATGCTGAAAATCCGAGGCAACCAAGAACAAATTTTCTGAACGTATTATCATTGGCATTGATGAAGCCCTACCTTACTGAAAGAGCAAAAATATATTCTCTACCATCGGATGTGAATACTCCTTTCTAAGTATTGAGAACTAACGGAAAAGGAATTTATATGCCAGCACCAGGAAAGAAAAAAACGCGGACGATGTGTACTATGTGGTAGAAGGAAAAATGTGGACAACCATTAAATGTGATTGTTTCAATCGATTTTCTTGCAATAAACATGTCAAAGCAACATATATTTGTCAATCATGTAATGCTGAAGACAATAATTCAGATTAATAATGGAAATTTTATAATTATTGCTTAGGTTTGTGTGCTGATATATAACAGTATTTTTAATTGGAATATAATTTGTTTAATCGAAAACTATCATTATAAGTTGTAATTGTAAAACATAAAACATCATTTTGATAAAAATAAACCATTAATACAATCATGCACGTGTTATTTTGTAAAAATTACGCCGTGGACAAAGTACGCCGCACGCCCGGTCGTGTAACAAACAAGAGCGCGCCCACTAGAGGGTTAAAACCAGTATCAAGGATATCTTGGATAAAGAGATTGGAAAACAAGAGAAAATCTGAAAACCATGGATCACTCAGGAAATGCTAGAGAAAATGGATGAGAGACGAAAATGGAAAAACGTTAAGTGAAGAAGGTAGAGCCAACTATAGGCGTATAAACAATGAGTTGAGAAGGGTAACAGATAAAGCTAGAGAAAATTGGATAAAAGGAAAATGTGATGAAATAGAACAAATGGAGAAGTTAGGACGGTACGATATGATGTACGCTAGGACACTGAAATTAGAAGATAAGAAGTCTGATGGAATTCGTGGTAAAGGAATTATGAATACGGATGGGAAGATAGTCTCAGAAACAAAGGATGCAGCACAGGTATGGGAAGAATACATTAAGGAACTATACAGAAAGCAGGCAGGACCGGGAAAAATATACCTGGAAGATGAGGAAGACATTAAAGAAGACAACTTAGGACCAAGAATGATGGAGAGCGAAGTAGAAAAAGCGATAGTGGAACTAAAGAAAGGGAAAGCCACAAGCAGCGATGGAATACCAGCTGAGGTCATGGGATCAGAAGGACTAAATGCAATCACGAAATTAATTAATAAAATTTAGGACATGGGAGAGTGGCCTCGGGATTTTCTAGAAGTAACAATGTTCCCTCTAAAGAAGAACCCAAAAGCAATGCAGTGTAATGGCTACTAAACGATAAGCCTTCTGTCACACACTTCGAAGATCATCACGAGGATTTTAAATAAAAGCCTGGAGAAAAAGGCAGACGAAATGCTAGTGGAAGATCAATTCGGTTTCAGAAAAGGACGAGGAACTAGAGATGCTATAGGAATAGTTAGAATCCTATCAGAAAGGGCAGTAGAGTACAGTGAAGATATATACGTATGTTTCGTATACTGGCGAAGGCCTTTGATAGAGTAAATTGGGTAATGTTGACGAAGATAATAAAGCCAATAGGTGTAGACTGGAAAGACAGGAGACTGATCAATGTATATACAGTGGAACTTCCATAGCTCGAACGTTTATAATTTGAATTATCTATAAATCAAAGTGAATTAATTTTACCGGGCAAAATCCCAACCTTTAAACGTATTTTCATACGTCGAGTTTTCTATAACACGAATATTATTTTTCATCCCTTGAAGTTCGATTTATGGAAGTTCCGCTGTATATATAAGTATATATATGTATGTATGTGAGTGTGTGTGCTTGCGTGCGTATTTATGTATATGTAAGTATCGCTGTGATTACACGAGATTGCTATGGTTTTCTTCGAACCTAGCATGAGAGTTACTGAAAATTATAATTTATCCTCCGATAACAGGCATGGGATGACATAAAATGCATTCATCTTCTTTGTCACCTTTCGAATGTCGCCTTTTAAGCCATATTCGTTTTCTTCACCTCTCACGTCTTCTCACTCTTCTCCCTTCTATTTTCGCTCTACCTTTTTTCCTTCAAAATTCACTGCAAAACTTGCATCGTATCTTGCATTCCAATTTCCGCCCAGACCGCTTCGGCGTCCGAAAGGAAAGATCCGTCACATTTGAACGACTTTCACACATTTAAACGTCGAACCAAGGATGTGCGAAGAAAGTTTGGAAGGCAGGATAAAATTCAGCCTTGACCGTGAATCAAACCTGAGTCTTCCGCTTGGAGGGCGAATATTCTGCAACTGAAATACTAAAGCAAACTTCTATTCCACAAATTGACATTTCTCTTGCATTTCAGAATTATTTTTTGTCAGCTTAATGCCAGCAAGCATAGAATTTAACATTAACACTTTCCTTTGAAGAATCTGAGAAGTTTTTTCAGTCTCTGTCCATCTCTCTGATGAGAGTAGTTAAAGCGACGGATGAGTTCAAATTGGTTGGATTGACAGACTTCGTTTTTTTTCTTTGAGGATCGATTCATTTGCATACTTAACTATAAAAATAGTATTATTCACTTATTTCCATGTTCATACGAATATGTCCACATTGTTTCCAATTTTTTCGTAGTATTTTTTTGGATTTTTCTCATTTCCTGTTTCCACGTTCCCTTTTTCTTCGCTCTCACTTTTCCTCACCCTCTCTTTCAGGAACTTTCTCCCTTCACACCTGTTCCTATCTCATCCTCCATCCCTCCTAAATTGAATTACGTCTCCGTACTTGACGTTCGGTTTGGTTTGCCTCCTTCCCGGCCGTGATAACCGCTTCCGGATTTGCGTGATGAAAGGGGTGGGACAAAAGTTGCCTACCCAAATTAGAGATATGGAGGGAAAGAGAATTTTTGAATTTTGTGGATCGGCGAGCGTGAATCCTGCCCGAACACCATGACGTAAATATTTGAGAAATTCCGCAATTTCCTTTTAACGATTCATTTTCCTATTTATTGTCGGAATCTGGAGAATCTTACTATTGAAGCACTCACTTATCGACTTTCAAATGCATATAGTGCGTTACATAATAAGCTTAAAGGATATTATTACCTCAATGTTTTGTTTGAACCGTTACTGAATTTCACATCTCTGTTGTATTCGATGCGATTTTTGGTGCATACGCATTCTGGCGTGTGTTGGAAATAATGTATTAAATCGCATAATTGACCATCTTTTTGGCATATATTTTAACTCTTTAAGTGTGGAAGGGGTGCGGATAATTTTCAAGTTGTCAGTACTAAAGCTATTACACACATGTGAGCGAAAAGAAAACACCATTGTTATCGCTTTAAAAGGTGATCTCCAAGGTTTATTTTTACTTATTTACTCATTTTCGTACGTGTAAGTGTGCGTCCTATTTTAAATAGAGAAGATATTGCGGGGAAAAATCGTCCATTTCTTTTTTGAAATTGAGGGAAAGGTAAATTCGTAATGGAGGATAACAGGCGATTAAATGCGGCATGAGCCTTTGCAGGGAGAACCTTGTGGAAATAAATAAAATTATGGTTTTTGTGATCTCTAATATAAAAGTAAAATCAACACTTTCGCCCGAGCTCCTACTGTAGTGTAGGTTACGATACAGATGTAGTCGAAGTATTATTGCTAGTCAAAGGGGAATTGAAAGTTTCGTTTACTCGATTTTGAAAATTATTTCAATTGTTTATCGTTTTTAAATCAGAATTTAATTAAATAATAGAGATAATTTAGCAAGGAGAAAAATAACTTCAACCGTAGGACTGAATCTTTTAGTTAAATAATGTGACGTGCTCGAAAAAAAGTTTGAGATAAATAGAATATTGAATGAAAAGAGGGATTCATATAATCGGAAAAGGGGAAGAAGTAACCGAAATGGGATGAAGATAAAACTTTTGTTACTTTTAATAATGAGAGCGCTCGAATAATGAAATGAGATAAATCATGAACTCGGATAATTGAGTTTCGATATAGAAACGATAACGAAACCTAATATGGATCGATTAATTTTGTGAGATTGACTCATTATCAGTTTATAAAAAAAGAAAAAAAATGCGACTCCATAATAGATTTCATTTTAAATAAAAAAATCTTTATCTCCAACCTTATCGTGATTTACATATTTCCGTTCCGTGAAACCATTAACAAATTTATGCTTTTTTCCCAAAAAAGGTGTCACGATATCGAATGATATCACTGGACCGACTGGTCTCGCGAAGGAAATTTTCGAATATTTTAGCAGCTCTAGTGCACGATCGTTATCCTCTTAACGTGAAGATCAGATTTCGTTAATTCGCGATTAACCGTGTGGAATTACGCATGGAACGCATCGCGCGGGATTTATTTAGAAAAATACCCATTTCCCTTCTATTTTCTCTCCGTTTGGCGACGAGAAATGTGTATTTTGGAGAATTTCGTTTTAGCTTTGTTTGCTCCGAGCGAGAGTTCTCTCGTAGATGGTAATAAAGCGCCGTCGGTGGGCGGAGGAGAAGGCTCTTTTTGCTCATTCGAGTCGCTTCTCTGTAAAACTCGTCGGTCGAAAACGTAAACAATCGTCCCTTGCGATTTCTCTGCTTCCGTGGACTGAGGAGATTACGCGTCACTTCAGCAGCAGCACCCCCTTTGAACGATCGCCCGGCAGCTCACATACACGCGCGCGCGTGGTACACACGCATAGGAATGGAATCATCGTCAAAAGAACGGACCCTCCAATGAGCACCCATGCAGAGATTTTTGCAGAGGAATTCACCCTCACTCCCCCCCTCTCATTCCCTCTCTCTCTCCCTCTTTCTCTCATCCCTCCTTTCTCCATCCTACTCTCCTTCCCCCTCTCACCCCATTCGGACTGCGTAGGTAAAACAAACGAGCGACGGGAGGAGTTCTCCGAAAGAGAGGACGGACGATTGCAGAATTTTTTTACCTTTTAATTTATCTCGCGGGCGAACTTCGAACCTTTTCTTCGCATGGCATATTTGGATTTTATAAGTGGAGGATATTTTTTGGCGCATCGTCTAATTTTGCATCTTTGCGGAATATTTATGACATTTATTTTATATTCATAACCTGAAATCGCAAAGAATGTTTCGGATTCGAAAATTTATATCAAAATGGATCATCAAACTCATCTCATTACTTTGAATTAATTATCTGAGAAAGTTCTGTAGCTATACAATGTGTGTCAGATGCGTATTTAAATTAATTTACTTCATTCTAATCTAGATTAGAACCAACGATTGGTAAAGTACCATTTATGTAGTTCAACATTTTTTCTACAGAAATTCATTAGATTATCTCTTGAATTAATGAATTTCTAATGATATTACACCTCTCTAGAGAAATTCAAATAGAAAGATTATTATATTTAGAAAAAATAATTTCTGAAACTGCCGATCAAGCGAGAGATTTGGAATATTGTGACTTTAGAGAGATACAATAATATGGCGAGATAAGAACGTTTCAAGTGGCGTTCTCCACTTATCCAATATAAATGTTAGATTTTAATTAAATCGTATATGATTTCGTCTTTGGTCCAGAGTATATTTTAAACAAGTAAGATGCCCTTGTTAAAGCAGGAGATAGGAGCACGTTTTCTTAGAATTATTCAGAGCTCTGGTTTGCCTCCTCCCTGAAGGAGGGGAAAAACCGCACCGTTGGAATTTAGGTCCTCATTAAATTTTTTTCAACCGTGAAAACTTCACTCATCTAAGTGATTTGGATACAATAACACCTCAAAACTTCGAATTTTTCGAAAATGAAGCCATTTGGCAGAAAATCCATGAACTATCGTGAAAATTCAATTAGTGGAAAATTCATAGAATGATAAGAGCTTTCTAATTCAAAATGAATTTTTCTAATATTTCCAGTAGTTTGTCTACAATGCCATTTCAAAGTTTTGAAGTTTCCGGATTTGAAGCTATCTAACGGAAAATCTATGAACTATATCATTATTCAGAAGGATAAAATGATACCATTTGTAGGGCCATCCACATAGTATACATCGATATTCGGCGAAATATCTCGTGGACGGATGTAAATTAACGATCATAATTATGACCTGCTTCTATGATCATAACTTTCGATTGAATTATTCTGATAACGTGAGCGCTTAATGCACTGTGAGGCCTCGCACTGAACAATCTCCATTAGGCAATCGACGGGGAATAGCTGGTGCCATCTGTATTTCAAGGAAATTATTAAAAATTACTCCTATTCACGGAGGGTTAAGTTTGTGAATATGCGTTATAAAATGAAATAGATAATAAAATTTTATAAGATCAGTGTAGGCAATAAAGTTACGTCATTTGTTTCACTTTAGCTCAGTAAAATATGATCGTGGTTATGGTTTTGCGATAAAATTAATATTCGAAAGGTCCATCGACATTGTTGTTTTGTTTCGACATATAATAGCCTTAATGCAGTAACCCTCATAAAAAGTCTTTAATGTTTATTTTACTTGTTGCTGTACTATGGTTTTGATCGAAATCTTTTCTTATGGCATCCTTTTAACGGATGATTTTTACGGTTGCAGTCGCGTTTCAAATGCTTCGACGCGGTAATGTCGCGCTTATAGTCGTTTTTGTTGAGCATCTCGTTTTAATGGCGATCACCGAAAATTCTAGGCCAGTCACCTCGGGAAATTTTAAAAAATAATAATTTTATCCCATTCAGAAGGAGAACCTGGGAGAAAGTATCCTTTTTGACACGAAAAACCTCTTGGATGTGTCTCCAACACACCCGACGACCACAAAGGAAATACATGTTGATTTAACGATTGTACTGATTTTCGGAAATTGATTTTAAATCTGTTTTATTGGTTGAATTGAAGAATATGTTCACTTGCAACAGTGATAAACCCCATGCATCGAAAATAAACACGAAGATGATAATATGGTAGAAGCAAAGGGTTTTGATGTCATTCGTTTCTGTCGCTCTCTGTTGTGGAAAGACTTGTTCATTTAATATGATGCCTACTCTACTGGACCATCGTTTCAAAGAAGCGTTGGAAGTCTGTTTTAACCACAAATAACCAAGAGCGAAGGTCGCTATTTTTAACGAATCTATTTAATAAATCACAATGCGCAGGAAGTCTCTATTTGCATCACCGGCTTCATTTGGAAGCGAAATAACCCGAACAGAATGTTTATTTCGAATAAAACAAATGTTAAAGGAATAAAATCCACCACTGTTGCCTTAGCTCTGAGGCATCCGATTTTATTGGCAAAATAATAAAACACCATTCCCCTTATTGATTAGGAAATACGAATTGGCCCCCGGAGTAGCAACACACTCTTCATGTTTACAGATGAAGTAATAACATGACCATGTTTTAGAGTGGAATTCGGTTCAAATTAATGTGTAACAGTTTTAAGATTCATTGGAATACAACCGAAACCTTTGAATTAACTGCTGGGATAAAGCATCCTGCTAATTCTTTTTTCTGGTTCACTTTTTCCAATGGTCATTTTATGCTATATTCAACTCAAAAATTTGTTACAACTCCTTTTTATGTGATTTATGTGCGAAATTACATAAATTTTATATATTGTTGTAATATGTGACTGCATATAATCTAGCGACCCCTAAATAAACTAATTAACTTGGAAACACTCGCGCAGGGTAATTTTACATCCATGCCATAAGTTTTATTAGCAGTGGGTTTTATGACAGTATTTTCCCCATATCACCTGCGTATATCTTCCTAGAATAGCTTTGAGAAAAGTCTGGTTCAATGATTCGTCGAGCGTAGACGATATTGTTTTTGTGCAGTGGCTTGCGCGATTAAAATACGTTTTTATGCCTTGTGCGACATTGCAGTGAATTAATTTTTGAAGTTACTGAGACAATATTGGCGTTTGTTTTCTACTCTTTGTGTGTTTTTTAAGCGATTTCGAATTTCGAAAGCGATTGAAAGCTGTAGTATCGTTCTATTTATCATTCGTTATTCGCCACGGATAATAAAGAAGATAGTATATATATATATATATATATATATATATATATATATATATATATATACACATACATATATACCTCATCGTACGAAACATATATACGAACCATAAAACGACGTTACTTATCTGTAATGCTAAAACATTTACATTCCGCGTGACCAAACTCGTTGCAAAATACCGCGCGGCTGCTGTTTAATTAATATCTGAACAACACGCGAGAGAGTGAGAGAGATAGAGAGAGGTAGATAATTAGAGTGATATAGAGTGATACAGACTATCAGAAAGAGGAAGGCTAACTGGGTTGGACATTACCTGAGGAGAGAGAGTATGATTAAAGACGTGTTAGAAGGAAAACTAGATGGGAAAAGGGAAAGAGGTAGGAAAAGGTTTCAGCTGATAGACGATTTGAAAGGGAAAGAGAGTTATCAAGATATAAAGAGGACAGCGGAAAATAGGAGTATATGGAGAACCAGGTTTAACCAAGAATAATCACGGATCTGTCTACGGGCAGACTACCTATGAGAAAGAGAGGGAGAGAGACAGACAAACGACATTATTAAGGACGAAATTGAGAAAGAGTCCCTTCTTACATTTAACCCTTTTGTCATATAGTTACAATATTATTATTACAATGCTAATAATAAAAGCGTTTCAAAATGTACAGAGATAGAGAGTTTTTATTAACGTTGGAATGCCATTCCAGAATTTGCAAGCAGTGACGGTAAAGGATTTGTTGTAAATTTCTGTTCTATGAAGTGGAGTTAGTAGTTTATCGCATCCTCTGGTATTGAATTGGTGAACTGTGTTAATGGCGACGAACTGAGAAGAAAGATATCAAGGGATGTGATTATTAAGAACTTGATACAATAAGGAGAGGAGGTGAAGGTTTCATCTGGATTCAAGTTTTAGCCAGGAGAGTCGACGGTAGTATTCTGAGACATGGTCCGACCTTTTAAGATTAAAGATAAAATGTTATTATTATGAGAACGTTGTAACTTAATCGCCAGATCCTTTGATAAGTATCACAATAGTCGAAGTGAGGAAGAATTAGAGAGGTCACTAGCTGTATTTTTAGTGAAGAGGGAAGAATATTAGTGAGAGGCCTTAGAGTGTGTAAGGAAGAGTTTACCGTCTTGCAGATTTTTATTACATGATTATTCCAGGTAGGTGTTTCATTAATTAGAATACCGGGACTTTTTACGATATTGCGATAGGGTATAACTGAACCATTCAAAGACAGAGGAACTGATTCCGCAATGTTTATCAAAGTCAGTAGTTTTGGATAACCGAGTAAAATGGCCTGATATTTAAAGGGGTTTATGCTGAGAAGTTTATCGTAGCTCCATTCTTGAAGTTGAGCCAGGTCATGATTTATGTTGGCTATGGAAAGAATTAATTTATTGGGTTTGGTGTCTAAGTAGATTTGAAGCTCATCGGTGTACAAATGATGCTTGGAGTAAGTTAAGTATTGAGAACAATCATTATTGAATAAAGAAAACAGTAGAAGACCTAAAATTGAGACCTGCGGAACGCCTTGGTTAATATCAAACCATGAAGACGAAGAATCGTTGGAGATGACTTGTTGGAAACGGTCTCTTAGGTACGAGGAGAACCAATCTATAGAAGGTGAAGAGAATCGCATGCAGCGGAGATTTGCTTGGAGTATGTCTTTGTCTACTGAGTCAAACGCTTTGTTAAGTCTAGCAACATTAGTGCTGTATGTTTTCTGCCATCCTTGTGTCTGCGTATATCATCGGTGATTTTGATTAGCGCGGTGGTGGTGCAAAGTGACTCCCGAAAGCCAGATTTATGGGAGTCAAGCAGAAGATTTACGTCGAGAAAATCCCTTACTTGTTCATGCACAATTCGCTCAAGGCCTTTTGATAAAGTGTAAAGAAGGCTAATCGGTCGATAGTCATTGTTTGCTAGGAGAGATTTCTTAGGGATTGGGCGGACTAACGTGCGTTTCCATTGCGATGTGAATTTTTCCTGTAATAAGGTGTGGTTAAAAATGTTAGTAAGTACTGGGAGTATAAGATGTATTAATTTGTTTATGATCATGTTAGGAATACCATGAGAACCCTGAGCTTTAGTTTTGATTCTACGTATTGCAAAAAAGCTTTAAAGTGGAATTGTGAAGAACCGAAAGACTCGTTCACTTTTACAGTAAGACTACTAATTACTTTGTGTTTGCCTTCGGTGTCGATTGTTGTTGGATTAGTCGAGAAGCTCTTATTAAGTGATATCTAGTGATATGTTTGGTGGCAAGAAAGAATCCTCGGGCTTTCCAGAAGTTTCGCAGGTTGTTCCATAAGGCGGATGTTGCTACATTGGAGCTTGATATAGAATGAGCAAATTTTATTTTGGCATTTCTAATCTGCTGCTTGGTTTTGAGAGAGAGAGAGAGCGAGCGGAAGAGAGAGATAGAGAGAAGAAGACAGAGAGATAGAGATGGATTGAGAGAAAGAGAGATGAATAGAGAGATACGGAAAGAGAGAGATGGATAGAGAGATACAAAAAAAGAGAGAGATGAAAAGAGAGATACGAAATGAGAGATATAGAGACGGATATAGAAAAAGAGAGAGAGAGAGAGATGAATAGCAATGAAGGATAAGATAGCTGGGGGAGTTGGGCGTTGTCTCAGAAAATAAGTGAGCCATCGTCCCTTCTTCTTGCTTCTCTATCGACTCGCGCTGTAAGTAAGATTCACATGCAGGTGGCAGCCCCGAGTGAGTGACAGGCGAAGCACAACAAAGGCGCAGCGAAATTGCCTCTTCCGTAAGAGACTTTTCCCATCTTTTTTTTCTCTCCTTAAATTTTAATTTCTCTCCTCTCACACTCTCTCCCGTCCGACAGCTCTCCATCTCGATCCCCTCCTCCCAACCTCCCCTACATCTGTCCTGCTCCTTTTTGCTCACTCCTAACATCCTCCCTCTCTATCTCCCTCTCCCTCCCTCTTTCTATCTCTCACTCTCTCTCTCTTTCTCCGGCCCTCTCGCTTTTCAAAGGACTCTCGGCGAAGCACTTTTTCCTCTCTTTTGCAGCTATTCAAGCGATGATAATGAGTTTGGACTCCCACAAAAACCAAAGAAAAACAAACAGTCACTCACTCTCACACCGCGCATTTACTTAAACAGGGCGTTTGAGCGAACAAACTTCACCGCGATTCGAAATTATTATGAATATATATATATATATATATATATATATATATATATATATATATATATATATATATATATATATATATATGTAATGATTTCTCGATAATTAAAGCAGATGGATCACACCGAAATAAAATATCAAAATAATATTTCTAATATTGATTTTATTTTTAAGAAATTCAAAATGTAAGCCATAATTTTCTCAGAAATGGACGATCTGTCTATCTTTTGTTTTTCGCATTTCACGTTCTACATCTCTCTAGCTATTGCTCGCCAGCTACCCATCACGAATACGAATGTGTGGAAAATGATAAAATGAAATTTATATTAGATTGAATGCCTGGAAAATTAAAATATCCAGTGTGAGAGTGATCAAACCCATTGATCTGTTAGCCACGCGGCATTAAAATTGCTTCAGATAAATTAAATTGCTCTGGAGGCATTTTTTGACAGTTATTGATTTTTCGCGACGTTTTCGATTCAAAAAGAGCCATCGAATCGATATCTCGTAAATATTTCACCCGCCAAATGTCATTTTGTTTGTGCGAATTTTTCGCTCTGCACAGTCTTTGCGTGTATTCAGTGCAGAGTGCGATTCAAATTGGCAGTTATTTATTCGTTTATTTATTTTACCCTTTGGTCTTAGGTGGATGTTTTAAAAATAAAATACCTTACAATCCATACGAAATTGAATTTAATTTAAACAAGATCTATGAAATGAAGTTCAGGTGAAAATTGACCTATTTAATGATGCATTACTATGGGCAGAATAAATAAAATAACGATTTTAATAATTAATATTTAAATATTCTCTACTGAATGAAATAATTATCTAGAATGTAATTATCAATACAGCAAACAATGCAACAATGTATATTATTTCTTGAATGCATATCTATTTTCCTACTCTATTGTCAATAACTATTTTCCATCTCAAAAAATCTGATGTGGCCACCACATGACTTTCTCCATATCTGTAATATTTCTAAAAATTTCAAATAGGTTAGATAATAAATATTTTAAGTAACTGCGAAAAATTTTATACCACAAAGAATAGAAATAAACTCAAACCATAGCCTTCTGATATTGGATATAGCCACAAAGCTCTAACAAATAAGAAAAGAAATTGGAGCGTTACTAAGATGTAACTAAGGGTCAATAGTTAACAATAGTCGTCGGTAGGTGGCGTGGTGGTGGCAGCTAAAATATAAGATATCTTTTAAACAATGAAATATATAGGAACATGTTTCAAACAAATGTTGTAGAAAATTATATTTCCTACATCTTTTATTCTAGTACATTTTTATATTGATCAAATATTAAAGCAAATATTTTAAGATAACGGATAAAGGACAAGAGAAAACAGCCACCTCCGGTTGACTAATTTTTACCAAAAACTGTTCAGTTCTTGCGACTTTTATGAAATTGTTAAATGTAAAATTTCGCGTTGATCTGACTAATAGTTTTTGAGTTAAAGCACCCACAAAAAGCTATCACATACACACTCTTACATTCACACAGACATCATCGAGAAAATGGTCAAAGCGTGTTCAAGGGACCTCAAAACGTGTATTTCCATTGAAATCTCTAGGTCGATTTTTTTCAAGAATACAATACTTTCCCCTATACTACGTATATGGAGAAAGTAAAAATGAGTGTAATTGCTTTAGTCGGCGTCTTCATCATCTATTTCCTGCCTTTTGGTTTGTTTTAGGTTCACCAATCCATCCAACCCAAGGCCTTCTCGTAATCTTAACATACTCGTCGCCTTCTTTTAAAAAATATTCCTTTTATCTTCTCTCTCCTAGCATACTCATTTATATTCTTGCAGTAAATCTCCGCTTTTCAAAATTTGACCCATCCATTTCTTGTCTTTTCCTCATTTCTCTAATTGAGTTCTTATCTTTCTCTACTGTGTTTAAAATTTCATTTGTTTTTCTCTCCACTAATTTTCTCCAATCTACCACATGCCAACATTGTGAACGCCTAAACTCTGCTGATATCTTTCTTCGTAATCCCACACTCATATTACTAAACTTCATCTGAATAAGTAAAACATATTCAATCTTTTCCAGCCTTACCCCATCCATTGTAATATTGATCTGTAGTCCCCTCTCTTGGTAGACCTCATGACGTTAGTTTTCTTCCAATTAATTTTTATCCTGGATGCTTTAGCCTTTTCATTTAAGGAGCAAACTAGCAGCTGCAAGACTTTTCCTGAATCATTCATTAATGCTTTGTCTTCTGCAAATCTAAAACATTTGACTAGGCTGCCTCCTATTTTTTACCCCTCTATCTACGTCTTCCTAGTCTTCTCTTATAATTTCTTTAGCATAAATATTGAACAATGCTAAGGGGAGTAGAAAAGTCTGGGAAGAAAGGGGATCTATCAGTTTTTCCTCTACTAATATTACTTCTGCTCCATGGTTCATATATGGATTTTTGATTAAACGCCTATCCCTCCCATATACTCCTATTTCCTCAACACTTCCATTTGTCAAGACCTTAAAGCTCTATTATAGACATTTTCAAAATAAAAAACATACAAATACATCCTGGTTATATTCAAAGTTTTTTTCAATAAAAATCATCATCACCCCTATGACGTATCTAGTGCCACGTCCTTTCTGAAACCCGAACTGATCTACTCATCTATAGTTATTCGCTTTTGCTTCTAGCCTCCCGCTCAAAATCCTGAGAATAACTTTAGCGGCGTATAAAATTAAACTAATTGTTCTATAATATTGACATTCAAATGATTTATTATTCTTCAAAGGAATAACGTTGATCTAGTGAAGTTCTTTGATCACTCTATCTCTACATATATTTTATGGTACAGTTATCTTTCGATTTTTATAATTCCTTTAACATTTCTTCTGGGTGGTCATCAACTCCACTTATTTTACTTTGCATCTCTAAATATCTTTTAGATTTCACTTCTCAATATTATCGAGAAAACAGTCACTGTCAGCATCTTCTTCTCTCTCGATCTTTATTGATTCTGGATTCGAATCTTATCCATATAATTCTTGAATTTACTCTTTTTATCTTTTCCTCACGTCCTCTGGCTCAATGAAGGATTTGCTGTTATTGTACCTAACTATGGCCAACGTTTTCCCTCCTTGTTTCCCATTGACTCCTTCACTTCTTTTTAAGTTGAGGAAAAGAAAATTTTCATTGTTCAAATTATAACATTTTGAGCAGGAATAATTGGATAGTTATTCTTCATTATTAATGAATATATTCTGTTATAATGACTAGGATTACTGTGTGTCAATATCTCTTTGCCCTGCTTTCTCGTCTTAAACTAACGCTACACCCCCCTGGCTCTCATTTTTCTTCACTATATACTGTTACTCTGAAATCACAACTCCAAAAATTTCATTTTTCTCTCCGCTTAACTTCATAAAAGCCTTAGATATTGGTATCACCTCTCTTCATATCTAGCATTATAGTTTCTCATTTATCTTTCCTAAGCATCATACTTACGTTTCAAATATCTATTTTGGTTTTCGAAGCTTTCTTATTTCTTTTGGTCTTTCCATGTTCATGACCTGTGTTAGGATTTGTGGGTTGACGACCAAAATGGCCTAACTTCCGTCACTGCTGCACGCGACTCCAGCTCAAATGGGCATGTTTCCGTACAAGCCGCGAATTTAAAGTGTTTAAACAGAGCCATGATGCTTGGGATAAAAGTTTATATGATTCCTGTTGATTTCTCAATTTTGTTTTAAGGTGATACGATCGCTTAACTAAGCCAATCATCTGGCTGCAGACGCTTTTCGCAGCCATATAGATACTGCATAGTATATTCTTATTGTTAGTCTCGTCCCTATTGACCTTATTGGTATGGGTGACACTGCCAGGAGAACATGCCCCAGTCATTGCAGCTCCCGAGGTCTTCGTGAAAATTCGTTATTGCTCTTTGTCAAAAGGGTCTTTGTAATCATGAATAAGCGAATTAAACTACGTATAACTGGATTTGGCTAATTACAAACATGTCTACATTACTAAGGGGGTTACCCAGGGTCTTTCACGGCAGTTAAGTAGCTTTCTGCGGTATTGAAATGCATGGCTAGTCCATAGAAATGTGTGGTACTATGAAATATATTTGTATTTTACTGCATCCTTTAGAAAAAAGATCATGAAAACGAGAATAAGAAAATTTTTATTTCTTCTAAAACATTTTTGAATAGATAAAAATACACCTGAGAAATTTTTTCTTTCAACAAAATGAAGAAACAGTCCTAAGAATTATTACGAGAAATGCATCCATGCATGCATTAAAATCAATCTCTATCATTTACTGGATAAAATTCCCCTCCTAGTTTTATTAAACAATTAACAGTCAAAACATAGGAAAGCTTTTAAATAGTTAACAATTTTTGATGAATTTCCTAACTAAAAAGATTTGCACGCGCGAATTTATGATTTTAACTGAATGAACTTTTTAATCGACGGAAAAGAAGTCCAAACAAGGACTAATGCAGGCTTGTTTCCCAAAGTTAACATCCAAATTGAATCCTTTTATTGACAGGATATGTTTTAGTATGTGTTAGTCATTCCAAGGAATTCTCATACCATAAATACCACTTGTAGTTTATAGTTTATCATTGATAAAGAAAAATTTGAAAACAAATTTATAGAGCATTATCAGGTTTAAAATACTAAAAACGTCGTCAACATATCTTTCTAACATTACATTTTGCATGTATTTTTTAAATAAACGAATTTAATAAATGTTACTTTTTATACGCTAATATGCCTGTATCAACTGCCCATTGCTGAAGAGTAGTCGAGCGGAAAAGAAAATAACTCATTTGTTCACTCGTGTATGTTCAAGCCGAGTTCGGTAATAATCGTCTCCATGGCAACAATCCGATAAAATGCGATTTAAAACGCTGCTTTAGTAGAAATTCAAGAAAATACGATCAAAATTTGGTGGTAATAACTAGAATAAATTCTCTTTCCCTTAGAACAGTACAAACCTCGCTACGATATCACAATTTTAATATATTTTAAAGTATTAAAGAAAACATCACAGCACGATGGATTTGTGATTTCCTATGTAAAACAAATAGGCATAAAACGTTCCTGGAATCAATGCTCGCCAAATAAAATGCAGCCCGGAGGTGGGACCTGGCAGCACGAGCCTCATACAAATTTTCATGAAAATAGGTCCATTGGTCCAAAAGTTGTTAGTAGGGGACACACACACACAGACAGACAGGACCATTTCATAAGGCTATGCTTCCTTTGGAAACGAGCCTAATAATACGTAAGAAAATGTTATAGTTACGTTAGTACGGTTGAGTTTATATAATATTCAGCCATTGTGTAGTGGCCTGAACGCTTTTGCTATTTACGCTCTCTAATTATTACATAATGTGTCATATACAGTCGACGGACGCCAATATCACAAGGTTCTCATAAGAATTTACGCACTCCCCGACCACCCCTACTCCCAAATATATCATCCCTTACTCGGTAATTTCTTGGATATTATTTAAAAGTATATAATTTCCAGTCGATAGACTACACTAGAAAAGGTTTCTTGGTATTCATTTATTCTTTGCCCGACCTGACCCGCCGGCGTTATTTTCTGTCAAACGATGACGCATGGAGTGAAAACTTTGAAATTATAAAATATCAGCTGTGAATTTCCATCCCATGTGCAATATGTTAACAAAATAATCCATGCAAGGAAATAAAATCCCCTTGAAGATGAATTTTCCGGGGGTGAATTATTCGGGGCGGTGAACTTTCCGGCGATAAATTGCTGGCGGTGAACTTTCCTAGACACGATAGGTGTATGTAGGCTTACGGTAAATATAAATGTTAATTTTATGGGTAATATTGCTATTAAAAGGTCAAGAAAATTATTATTGTCTTATTTCTAATTCGTAGGTAAATCTATAGGAAAGATGGAGCAAATTCCAGGCATTTTAAAATTATCCTAGATAAATGCCAGGTAGTGTCCGTCCAAATACATAAATCGTCATCAGTATATCTAAACCACGAAACAATGTATTTTAATAAAGGTGAATTTAAATAAAGTTTGTTATTTGCTGTCCATATTAATATCAGCCAGAAATGGTGAGAGAGGAGAGTCCGTTGCTAGGCCTCTATTTTGCTAAATGACCATTGGAGAGAAATCAGTTACAATCAGTACATAGTCGCATTATAGAAGATACAAACATTCAGTCCATCTTAGCAGATGAGAGTAGATCTCCCATAATGGCCACTGCTTTATTCGCTGGCATACTCGTGAACAAATTAATCACATCAAAGAAAACTAGCTTTGAATTCGGGGTAAGTGAGAAATCCTTGAGTATCTTAACAAGTTCGATAGATCTTTTTATCACATTTTTGGGTTTGAAAATGGATAGATTGTGCAGCATATCGTTGAGTCTTGCGGCTAATTCATTGAATGGGAATGTTGCACCGAACACTACAGGCCTAATTGGGATGCAGTCAGAACCCGATTTAGCGCCGCCATTTGTCAATCACTGACATTAACGCAGTGGAGGGGGTGGCGGTAAATCGACGTATATGCTTGCTATATGTGATCATAAGGTGGAAGTTGCACTCACAACGACTCATGGGTGGTTTCAGGCGATGGCACCATATAGGGATGCACCAAATTGGGGTTGACTATATTTTATTTGTGGAATATACGTAATCCGTAGAACGTAGGTAGAGGATTGAGGGTAAGAACATAGGAATGTCCTCATTTGTCATCAGGGAAGAACTAGAGATTGCTTTCTTGACAGCTTTGGTGGTTAGGAGACGGGCCATATGAAAGTTTCACTATAATTTTATTATCAATAAAATAGTTGAACTTGGACATATAATCCGAGTAATTAATCAATGATCCTTTTTATAGAGATTTGTGATTTTTCTTTAATTGTTTATGCACAGTAAAGTAAGCTTAATTTAGAGCATAAAAATATTTACAATAAATTTGGTGGCTTTCCTCCTGAAAGAAAAAAGCCTTCAAGCCTATCAAGTGCTCGCATTGTGATATGACCATTCGATCTAGGGCAAAGCCCATTGACCCGCACTTTAGGGTGGGCCGCTAGAGATTGAATGTGAACGGCTTGAAGTAAAACGGGCTACTTAACTGAATAAGTCAAAAAGGGATTTGTATGCAGTAAGATTATGGACTATGATATGTTATGTCAATGGTGTCTAATAGAATTGTGACGAATCTAAATCTGAATAAATAGCCTGCAAGCCACCGCAGTTAGTGTGTGGCAGGGGCGGATTATCACCGATTATCATTCTCCCCTTATGGTCTCTTATCGTCCTGGGAAAAAGGATCGCTTGTATCTATCCGTCTTACAATCAATTTCTCGCATCTTGTCAGCGTGGCAGAAGGGTACCACGTAAGATGGATGGGCTCTTAATTTTGTCTGATAATTCACCTTTAATTTCTTCTGATCTGAGTCTCCGCAATAGTCGATGCCTAGACTTTTCACGCTCTCTCCAAAGGCTCACATCCGAGCTCATCTATTAGATACGTGACACTTACTTGCGTATCACATTGACGTTGCAAAAAAACGCGCTTTCTTTCTTTGTATTTTCTCTAACTCATGAATAAGGCCTCTCTCATACGGGTTGCATAAGCTACGCGTATACTCAATTATCGGTCTAACCAGAGAAAAACAACATACCTCACCTGTCTTTTCCTCACATATCCCTAAAATTCTACGTAAAATCCTAGCCTTTTACGAGTTGCTCCTACTAATCATGGACTATACGCCTTCCAAGATAAATCGTTTTGTAATAGGATACCGAGATGTTTCTTTGTTGTCGCCGTTTTTATGTGACCAGTGTCTAGAAAATACTCACTGTTGATAAATGATAGCTGTCAACCCTGCCAAAAACTAAGGAAAATTTATCATTGTTTAACTCTAACTGGAACTCCTTACACCATTTCTAAATGGAATGTTAATAACGTTGGAGTATCTGAACATCTTCGTTACAATTTTTTTTTTAAACCACTCTGTCTCCCGCAAATAATCTAGAACTGCTGCTTACAATTTTGTTGAGATCCTTTAAATATTTCAGAAAAGGTAGTGGGCCTTTGTAACTTCCCCGGGGAAAACCGGAGGTAACGAAGAAAAGCTTAGTGCTATCCCGGCGTATACTGTGAGTGAAGCGTTCTAGGTTTATTGGCCGGGTCGTTTCGACGATTTCTGCCTACGTTTGAAGATGTCGACAGAGATAGTCTCCGAAACGTCGGCAGAAATGACCCTGCTCGAAAACGCTTCACACACCGGAGGTGACATTCACGGGATCTGAACGATGTCCATCGATGACTACCATCTGCTCTCAATCACGGAGAATGGCGGATCACTGAGATAAAACCTTACACGCTATAGCTGTCAGTGAGATAGGACGGGAAATCTCTGGTTTATCCCAACCTCCACCTTTGAAAACCGGTGTCGCATGTCGAATCTTTCAGTCTCTCGGGAAAACTCCTATAACGGTTTTGTCGAAAATAATCATAAAATGTGTAGCTACTTCGTTGCAGAAAAAGTAGATTCCTAGAACCACGTAGTTTTAAACGTAAAAAACAGGTTTGGAATGACTAATTTGAGAACCGCGAACTCGTTATCATTCAGTATATGTGCCCACATCATCAAAAGAGAATCATTTGTGAAATTACGGTTTCTCTGACTTTAAAGCAAAAGTATATCTGATTCGAAAACATGCCTATCCAAAGAAAACAGACTGACCAACTCCTGACAGTCGGGAATTACAGATATCAAAGCGAAACGGATTTTGCATGAATCGAAAAACAATTCTAAAATTTTCAAATTCGGAAAAGTGCTGGTCAAATTTTTGGAACAAATTCTATAACCAACCAGCATAGCCCTGACAATCATAATCGGCCTTTTTCTCATATTAGAAGAGTGTGTGAATTCCTGAGTCCTTAGATTTGCCGCAAAAAATTTCAGTTTTGAAATGAACTCTCGGACATGCTGCGCTCAATCGCAAATTAACTTTAATTTTTCTTGAAATTTCAGGTTCCACTCATTCACTCAGCGATGATATCGGGCAGAAAACGCAATTCACATTGCCAATCGTCTGACCACAGAGTAAATTGTTATCTTTCCTTTCTAGACAAAGATTTTCCGGTTTGGTGTTATCAAGGCAGTAAACCGTCGCATGATTTTTTCACGACATTTGCCATTAAAACCAGAGTTTTCCACTTAATTCAAAAACTCTAAAAGTCGTCGATGATTCAGCGCGCCAACACGAATATAATGGGCGATTTTGGTAACCGTGTCCATCAAGTCTTTCAAATTGTCTTTCTCCGTCATTTAGGACAAAGATTTTCTTAATGCAGTGGAACGAGGCCAAAGTATCGCCATTAATGCCGTTCTTTTTAGATGCTTCTTCGGAAGAGCGATAAATCCAGATTTTTATGCCAAATCATAGGAAGTACATCATCCGTCGCTACTGAAACCAATTTGAGGTTGATTTACACCTCACCGCAACGTGTCCGTAAGGTACCAGTCGTGTATCAGTGCCGTCCGTGCTCTGTCCTACACTCAAAAGCAAATATATTTTTAAAAAATAGTAGTCCAGTAAGCAGATAAAAAGGCTGAAGTTAGTAAAAATAATTATATCAAATAAGATAAGTAGATAAAAAATACGCTTTAGCTGTATATATTTTTTTGCCAAAACGCCGTTCACAATTGTCGCTCCTCGGAAACTCAAGAAGATTTCAGTGCGTAATAACAATTTGATTCCGGTGTTGAAAACATTTATACAGATCTCCCCTCCCTTATGAGGGTTGTGAGTTGCTGTATTACGTGTTCACTATGTTCACAAGTAAATAAAATTAGTCAAGAATAAGGAGATCCACTCGGCAAAGAACTTTTACGAGCTATACACCCCCAGTTCATCGAATTAAGAACGCACTTACTATCCCCCAGTCATACGTTTCTTCGAAATTGAAACTTTAAGAATATTTACAAGCAATATGTGCAATATTGAAACAATTTAAACACACCCGAGCTCATACAAACAAATGTCAATACCAAATATTGCTCTACAGTAGACAAATAAAATAGCAACTTTGTATATTCCATTGTTTTAATATCTCAACAAAAGCCGGTATTCAATGTGATACGTCATCTCCATCTTAAAACAGTGGAAAATACGAAGTTGCTGTTTTATTTGTACATCATGGAACAGCATCACAAGGTTACGCTCATGAAATATTCTTCTGTGATTAAATAATATACTTAATGCATTATTACAGGGGTGCCCAACCTGAGGCCCTTTTAGCAATTTCATGCGGCCTACCACCAGTGTTTCGTAGTTGTCAAAACTTTTTAATTTTGATTTTACCACCAAATGTAGTTTTATATCTAACAAAACGTGTTACAATATTAAGCATTAAATCGAAACTTCATAGTAAATATTTCTCAATTCGAATTTGCTCTTTTTAATTTTGTTTTTCATCTTTCTCAAAAGTATGTCCATGATTGAATTCCATCACGGTTCAAAATATTGTAATGTTAAAATCCTACTTTTAACTTGATTTTCTCTTATGTTGTGCCTAGGAATCTCTAAGTAACTTCCGATTTAACTTTAATCCAGTCCGCCGAAGCATTGACAATTTCCAATGCGGCCCACCGAAGGCTTCACTGCCACGAATGCGGCCCACCAAGTAGAAAAGTTTGCCCGCCACTGCATTATTACAATGTAGTAGTTGAATAAGCAGAGCATCAGTTCGCCACACGTAGAGTGTGGCAAGCGTCTCTGCTCTATGCAATCGAAGGGAGAGAGGTGAATGCTGAAACGTGGCAGATGAACTACAATTGGTACAGAACGCCAACAGAGGAAAGAAATCGAATTGATAACCTACTGCAGTTGGCGCTTAATAATTTGGGGAAAGATCTCGCGAAGACCTGCGTCAAGCGACGGAACGCCATCAACTTGAAAGAGCCGATTTTATATACACGATCCAATCCTAAATTTCAAGTTTCGGGGCAAGAATGCAAGTCGTGCACCTCTATGCCCTGGGACATAATGCCCTTTTACAGCTGGTTTCCGAAAGAAACATAGCCTTATGAAATGGTCCTGTCTGTGTGTGTGTGTGTCCCCTACTAACAACTTTTGGACCAATGGACCGGTTTTCCTGAAACCTGGTATAAGGCTCGTGCCAGAGGCCACCTCAGGGTTGTTTTATTTGGCGGAGATTGAGGTCCCGGGTTCGATTCCAGGAACGTTTTTTGCCAATTTGTTTTACATAGGAAATCACAAATCCATCGTGCAGAGATGTTTTTTTTAATACTTTAAAATATATTAAAATTGTGATATTGGAGCAAGGTTAGTACTGTTCTAAGAGGAAAAGAATTTAGATTCTAATTCTTATCACCGAATTTTGATAATTGATCGTTTATTGTTGAATTTTTACTAAAACATAGGGACAACTATTACTAAGCTAGGCTCGAGCATAGACTAGTGAGCAAATGTTTTTTTCTTTTCTGCTCGACTACTCTTCAGCAATGGGCAGTTGATACAGGCATATTAGCATATAAAAAGTAACATTTATTAAATTAGTTTATTTAAAAAATACATGCAAAATATAATGTCGCGAAGAGATTTTGACATTGATTTTAATATTTTAAACCCGATAACCTAATTTGCTTTCCAATTTTTCTGTATCATTTATAAACTGTGGACTACAAGTGGTATTTATGGTATGAGAATTCCTTGGAATGACTAACACATACTGAAACATATCCTGTCAATAAAAGGATTCAATTTGGATGTCAACTTTGGGAAACCAGCCTGCATTAGTCCTTGTTTGGACTTCTTGTTATACGACACCTTACATTCCCATTTTATTTTTATAAAAACGTTTCCGATTCAATTGTTATCGTAGACTTCATTTTCTAAAATTAATGAATGATAAAATTTACTGTTGCACTCGAGTCCGCAAATATTGAAACCCGTCCTTACCGTGGACATGTCACAGCTTTGTTACTTTTATAGGTTGCATTTTATGACAAGCGAAGTCATTTTAAAAAACTAGAGTAGGGTTAATGAAAAAGAAACAAAATAAATTACTCGCCAAAACATTCGCAATTGTGCGCAAACTAAATATAGCATTCGGATTCACTAGTAAAGCATAATTCAATATGATCATCGACAATATTGGGTTGAATATGGTAATTATATTACCAAAATTGGATTTAATTGTATCAAAATCATTTAAAGAATTCGAAATCCTGGACTAGTTAATGTCTTTAATGAAAAACGCCTTCCAGGATAGGGTTTTGAGGCTAAATGTTGAATACATGCCCGCCAAAATGCAATCATACGGTTACCAAACATAAGTGAAGGGGATTTTGTTAAGTGGGAATAAAAATAGTTTCGTAACTATGCATTTTCCAATCGCAGTATGGAGGGTCTAGCCAAAAGAGGTTCTAAGGATTGTTACTGTGAAGTAGATTCTGTCAGGTTTAATTTTCAATCTGTACATGATCAAATTAAAGCGATTACGTCATGTGATGCAACTTCAAGCATGCCTTTGTCTTATTTTGTTAGCTCTTCCCTCTAAAAACTTCCACGAATACGGAGAGGTTGTAGCATTTATCAAAATTTAACAATTTAATGCTAGCGACTTCATGAGCACGAATAGAAAATTACCACTTTCTTATACGAAAGAGCAGATTCTTGCTTTTGATAACTGAATTATAAAGGCCAAAATTATTCTCGAGAAACCAACAACTTGGTCAAGAGAAAGTAGGTTCTGCGAATATTAGCAAATTAAATGAAGTAACCGAATTAATTAATCATTTCATGAATCGTTTGTTTTTAATTTTGAAGAATAAATTAAGAATCCGATTAAAACAAACCCATATTTTAAGTATTTGTTTCCTCACTTCAAGATTATAATACTTCGCTTATCTCAAGATTGATTATTCTTCCTTCAATCTGTCATTATTATTAACAAGAGAAGCTTTTTTGTTAGGATGGCTACTTGACCGTTAGTTAAAATTTGACGAACAAGTTTCCGAACCAGTTGCTTCATTTGACTTCCAGCGCTCTAGCCAGCGAGAGTTCGCGGTGCGGCAGGCCCCCTAATGACGTGTTATCTCTCAGGCAGTTTGGTAGACGATATTCCGAGTCCTCTTCCCTTCACTCCCTAGTCCGAGCTAATACCTCAGCAGAAGCATAGTAAAATTGCTCCTTGCTTTCTTTATTAATTTTTGTCGTGGTTCGCATTAATTTCCTATGGCAAAAGGTCGTTCGGTTGTTATTGAAGTGCACTATTAATTAATGTCATTGGAGTGTTCAAGTATTTACTGAAGAGATGATATTGGATGAATACTCACTTCAATCTCCTGTATAAATACTTTGAGTTAACATATAAATAAATATGGTGTTGTATTCGGTGGAAGCACAAATTCTCTCTCAACTGATCATAAAGCGAACGTACGCGGCTTTTCACATAAAAGTGATCTTGCTTTCTTTTGCTAGACAAAATATCATTCACTACCCTCTAATAAGCGAGGAATAATTTGGAATCAAAATTTGTAAGAAATTATCAGTTACATTGATATACGCGCGGAAATTTTTATGGATTATTTTCGTTTATAAGATTCTGTTATTGCGTAAAATTATCCCGTTACTTTACTTTCCATTAGTTTACATTTTACAAAGTGAATATTAAGATTTTTCATAATCTCACTTCTCTATTAAAAATATAGATGACAGAGTTTTGTAGACTACATATAGTAAAAGCCGATTTGCCATTTCTATTCTCGCATTGCTTAAAATAATTGCATCTTTCCATTGGTCTTGTTTTCGTATTAATAACCGAAACAGCCGTTATCCATAGAGCTATTGAGTCGGTGAGTGAAGAAAATATTTTCTGAAATTTTTCATTATCAGCGAAAAACTCCTATTGTATCTGGTTCAGAGGCAAGAAGAATGGAAAGATTAATAATACTTATGGCTTCAGATAATAAATTGGCGATTGTTGGTGTAGGTCTATCCTCTTTGAATAATAAAACCGTATGTTGAGACCCACTCGGCGACAGTAACTTTACGTCTGCTATTGCTATCACACAGGCAGTTCGAGGGCCCGCTAGAGATCGAGTAAAAAAAATCTAGTCATGAGGCCCGCGCTAGACCACTGTGTTCTTATAAACGCGAAGTATAAAGTCTATCACCGAGTTTTTTAAGGAGGATATAGCAAAAAGGTTGGATGACGGCAAATATTCGTCAAGTTCTCGGCTGCCTCACATAGTTTGCCTTAGCTTCAGACTGCATTACGTTATGCATAGCATGCGCTGATCATTCCAAGTCCTTCAGATAGTAATTAGATTTTTCTAGAAGTTAATTAACCAAATTGTTTCTTCCTATTGTATGAATTTTTTTTGTTATGTCTGCGCCGTAATAAACACATTGATTCACGTCTATTATATTATAAAAGTGTATTGACAATTAAATTGACAGTGATTTCTGAAGTTTCAATCGTTAGGGGTTTTATTTCTAGTATCGTATTTCGAATGCCATTTATTCAGGAAAATAATGAAGAGCTTAAGGAATTTTTTCTGCTCCGTAATAGACCGCTAGCATCCGTGTGTATTCCAAACTATTTTTCACAAATATTTTAATAGTTTATTTTTGTAAAATTCTTCTGTAATATTTTTAACGAGGAAGTAGTTTTAGTCAGCCCGCAGGAAAATTTGCTGTTTATCCTAGAGTAGGCATGTCAAACTTGCGGCCCGGTAGCTAATTTTTGTCTTAAGTAAATCATGTTGAATTTCTTATAAATGCTTTATTGTAGCAAATAGAAGACGATATTTTTTTATAGTTACAGTATACAATATAATGCAGTTTCTAAATTATTGCTTTTAATTAAAAAACAGGCGTCCAATCTTCTAGCTAAATACGGTTCCAGCTCCGGCCCTCATTAAACAAATTGGCCCTTTTCTAACATCCATCGCTTTAATGTGGCCCGGACGCCTTTTCGAATTTGACATGCCTGTCCTAGAGTCATTAAAATATAATTAAAAATCTTGAAATTGGAAGCAGCAGATAGAAATAATTCATTGATATTGTGTTAGGTCATTGACAGCTGAAGTGCTACAATATGATCCTCTCCATTTGAATTTTTCTGAAGAATTTATTGCTCGACTGCAATGTCCTTTATGTTTTTGGATATGGTCTTTCATTGCTCGCCTTGACAAATATTTACATACCACAGATTATTTCTTCATTTTTTTATAAAACATCATTATTGTGAATATTTTTCATTAAGCACTCGTTATGGAGGAAATGTGGCGTTGTTAAAATAACAACAAAAATTATAGAATTCACGACCTCGTCTATTAATTTTAAACACACTACATTATTGAAAATTTTAGCCGGAAAGGTCTGAGGGGTAGAGTCAGACTAAGAAGCAGTCTTGGGGGTTTTACATCCCCCTATGCAAGGGCAGCAGCTTGCAGAGTACCTCTGTAGGTGGTGATCATGTGGATCTGAACAGCTACAGATGGGTAATCACTCTGTGAAACTGCGATGAGGAAAGCAAGGGGAAACTACCTCATTATATTTCCCATGATAGGCTGAAAAGCTGCAAATACCTCTATGGATCTTTCTGGGGTAAAATATTCCGTAGGTAAAATAGTCCCCCAATCGGATCTCCGGGTGGGGACTACCCTAGGGGATGCACAGAGGAAATGTAACATTAATAAGAAAGCAAGTAGTGAGAAATTAAAAATAGGCGCATGGAATGTTAGGACTATGAATTCAGGGGGTAAACTAGAGAACTTAAAAAGGGAAATGAGAAGAAATAATGTGAGCATAGTAGGTCTTAGTGAAGTTCGGTGGGAAGGAGAAGGCGAGATAAATTCAGACGAATTTAAGATTATTTACTCGGGAGGAGAGAAAAAGGAAAGGGGAGTGGGGATTATAATGAGAAAAGAGATAGCTGAAAGAATTAGCAAGGTAGTTACAGTTAATGATAGATTAATAGCCGTAAAACTTCAGATGGAGCCAGTGGAAATGCTTATAATTCAAGTGTATATGCCAACAACTAATGCTGGTGATGACGAAGTAGATGAAATCTATGAACAGATTATGGAAATATTGGAGGAGGAGGGAAAAGGAAGGATCACCACCATAGTAATGGGAGATTGGAACAGTGTAGTCGGAGAGGGACAGGAAGATAACATAGTGGGAAAATATGGACTAGGGAAGAGAAATAAAAAGAGGGGATAAACTTGTGGAATTCTGCCATAGAAATAGATTAATTGTAACTAATACATGGTTTAAGCATCACCAGCGGAGACTTTACACATGGAGAAGCCCAGGAGGCCAGAGACGATACCAGATAGATTACATACTAGTCAATGAAATATTTAGAAATAGCATTAAAAATGTGAAGACACTACCAGGGGCAGATATAGATTCCGACCACAACCTTTTGGTGGCAAATACACAATGTAGACTGAAGAGCGTTAAGAGAAACATAAGAGTTAACAAGAAATGGAACTTAGAGGTTAAAAGAGCAATTGATGGCATGAAAATAAGGATGGCTGTTGGGAGTGATGATATACCCGTGGACGTTCTTAAGGTTTTGTGGTCTAAAGCAGTTAAGCAACTAACAAAATTTTTTAACCAAGTATATGATACTGGCATATGGCTTGAAGATTTTTTAGATATTGTGATGGTACCACTGGAGAAAAAGAACAATGCAAAATGTTGTAAGGATTACAGAACTATTAGTTTAATTTCTCATACAGCTAAAGTTCTAACCAGAATAATAACCAAAAGAATTGAATGTAAAATAGAAAAGGAGCTGCAAGATAATCAGTTTGGTTTCAGAAGAGGAAGGGGGACTAGAGATGCTATAGGATGTACGAGGATGATGACAGAAAGAGCGCTAGAAGTCAATAAAGATATGTATTTTTGTTTTGTAGATTGGGAGAATGCTTTTGACCGAGTGAAATGGGATAAAATGCTGGGTATTTTAAACAAAATTTGAATAGATTGGAAAGATAAAAGACTGCTTAAAAACCTTTACTTTGATCAAAAGATTAGAGTCAGGGTTGAAGGAGAAGAAACAGAAAGTACTTCAATAGGAAGGGGAGTGAGGCAGGTATATCCTATTTCACCAGCGATATTTAATATTTATGCGGAAACAATAACAGAAGAAGCGTTGATGGAAGAGAAAGGATTTAAGATAGGAGGTGAAAGTATTACCACCATTAAATACGCAGATGATCAGGGCTTAATAGCAGAAGGCGAGAAAGAGCTTCAGAGGATGACAGACAGACTAGTGGAGGTTGGTCAACAATATGGAATGAAGATCAATGCAGAAAAAACGAAAGTCATGGTGGTTTCAAAGGAAGATAAAGAATTAAATATAATGGTAAATGGCCAAAAATTGGAACAAGTAAGTAGTTTCAAATATCTTGGCAGTATTTTAGCGCAGTGCACAGGACATCAGAAGTAGGATTGCAATGGCAAAAGCAGCATTTAACGAAAAGAAGGAGCTTCTCACAAGCAAGAAAATAAATTTAGAAACAAGGAAGAAATTAGCAAAATGCTACATATGGAGCATAGCTCTTTATGGCGCTGAGACGTGGACGGTAAGGAGAAATATTTAGAAAGTTTTGAGATGTGGGTATGGAGGAGAATGATGAAAGTGAAATGGACAGAGAGGAAGAGAAATGAAGAAGTATTAGAAATGGTGGAAGAAGAAAGGATGCTAATAAAACAATCAGGAAAAGAAAAGCAAATTGGATAGGGCACATATTGAGAAGACAGTGTTTACAAAGGACGATCTTAGAAGGAAAAAATAGTGGAAGAAGAGGAAGAGGGAGAAAAAGAATAGGAATATTAGATAATATAAAGCAGGGATATAATACTTATAGAGGTATAAAAGAGGCTTCTAGGGAGAAAGAGAAATGGAGGCAACAATTCAGTTAAAACCTGTCTTCGGACAGAAGTATGATGATGATGATGATGACAATAATCTCGTAAATGACTTAATGCTTATCTTTTGTAGATTATCTGAAATTAATCTATTAAAAAAATAAAATTCAAATAACTAACTCTCTAAACGGCACTACATAGTAATACCGAGTGCCTCAACTTCGGACATATTTCTGTAGGAGAAAATTTTCAGAAAGCAATTGTTTATCATTCTCTTTCATTTACCAAAACATGGCAAATTAATGAAAATAAACGGCGCAAACATACATTGCACAAACTTTCTCAGGCGTGCCTCCATTAACGGAACTCCTTTTTTACGAAGTCAGCACTTAACTCCGAAATCTGCCCCGAAATATATTTAAAATACGCTCAAGAAAACAAAGATTTTTATTGTTATTACGAACTTGGAGTGATTTTCTTGCAGCTTAAAGTTGTGAATCTTATGCAGGACGATAAAACATCACATCGTTTTATCGAAATACAGAAAATAATCTAAAAAACGAAAACGGAATAAATGGTATTGTAATGTGACTTTTAATGCTGTTTCGGGCGGCGAAATTATGGAGGTTACTTCGAGGCTATCTTTAGTGAGAGAGCGAGTTTTTCGGGAAAAGAGAGAGAGAAAATGCCCCATTAAAACCCCTATTGCACAGACTTGGTGAGACACGTTATATGTCTCCGCATGTATGTACAGGTGTCTCCAAATGCTCTATTCCCCGTAAACAGTTTTCAAGGGTCTCAAGTGTCTTGGGATTATATTACGTATTTCTTCCTTTATAAAGTCCATGATATCTAAGGAAAATATCGTTCGCTTTTAGTTTTTGGTCTCGCAGTGAGCATTGCTTTTGTACGTTCTCAGACGCCTTTTACGAAGTGTTTTTACATTCCTCTAAAGCAGTGATGGCGAACCTTTTCTAGCACGCGTGCCAAAATTACCTTAATAAGAGAAAATTTGTCTGTTGGCGTGCAAGTACCTATCATAAAACAAATTTTGTATATTCGTATAATATAGTGTAAAGTATGTATTTTTCAACACAGGAAAACATATACTAAATGATTCAAATGATATATCGACAAAAAAGTAAGAAATATAGTTTTTCGTTTTTATCGAATTATTTATGCGAATCCCGCATATTCAAGACTTTACAAATAATATTAAATGTTAACGAAAATAGGTTGCATAAATGGATAATGTTAAAGGAGTTATCTCTATTTAGAAGAAACAAATTAGGTATCTCATGAAAAATCGTTATACGAAAAAAATGATTTAATAAATGACGTAAATTAAGTAATGAGGAAGATGAATGACATGAACGGAATGATCCAAGGCTTCAACTTCCGTTTGACAAATTCCAGTTAAAAATTTATCAGATATTAACGATATACTAATAAAAATGTCAAATACTAAATTTTGTGCTGCCGCCGGCGAATAATCATAATATACCGATGGTACCTCTCGTATACGAAGCCTCTCTTTCGCATCGTTTTAATACCTAAATTTATTAGATTTATGGAGTCATTTTTGTCATGTCGCCGCATTAGCGAGCGGCACGCGTGCCATAGGTTTGCCATCACTGCTCTAAAGGTATACTTGGAATGTAAATCCATATTTTAGGATTTAATTAAATGAATTTAACGGCAACCTAAATGTTAGCCAAACAACCATTGCGTGGTAGTGATTATAGTGCTCTTAAGAAGAAACGAAAATCCATCTCACTTGCTGAGAAATTGCAAATGATACGACGAGTAGAGGCAGGCAGGCTATCGTGAGATGCTTCAAGAAAGGAAGAAGAAATCAAGACAATATACCCTTGATGCATACCTTAAGAATAAATCGGCTACTTCACAATCCCAAGATCCAAGTCCATCAACCCGGGATCCCAGCACTTATAACCCCCCAGTAAGGTACGCAATCCGTGAAGACGTTGGTATTTATAACGATTTAAGCTCCATGCAAAGGTCTTAGCAAGAGATGTGAAATGCCTTTTTGCCCTTTCATTTGTTGTACATACATGTTTTTACTATTTTAAGTCATATTGAACTTCTTACCTACTTCTCTCTTCATGTCCCCCCTCGTCCCACCCGCAATCACAACCCCTTACACTTACCTAAATGCCGACTCTCCATCACCAAAAGATCTCTCTTCTATCGATTGCCCCAAACATTTAATTCCCTGGTTCGTTTGTTCCCTGTTATTGATATGTTTTCCCCCATCTCATCCTTCTCTGCACTAGTTGCCCGGTCACCCCCATAATTCTTATTGTCTAAACGCTTTTGAATATGTTTCTGTTTTTGCATTTTCCTGTTTGGAACAATTTAATATCTGTTCCACGATTGTTAATTTAATTTATTTTATTTGTTATTTTGTTGTTATATTACGGATCCATTGTAAAAGGCCAAAATTTGGCTGTTTATGGACCTTTTTTAATTAAATAAAATAAAAATAAAAAAAATATACATCTTCTGCGATGTGTGTTGGAAAGTACTTTAACCTATCCCCATTTGCTACATGTTAAATCTACCCCTGGCAACGAAGTTTCCGAGAACGAAGTGGATTTCGTTATGGGAGGTATGCCTGCATATGCGTTTGATCTCACCACACCCTTTGCCCTGAAATTAACTCTGTGTGTTTGGAAATTCACTGCAAATTGTGTTAATAATGCGTAGCAACAGACTCAAAGCGACTGACACCAGCAACCTCTCATATCTAATACCTCTCACCAATAAGCGCGTGGCGTTAACAGAGAAGTACACAATTTTAGACTAGGGAATCCCCGGGTTCCCCCCCTCCCCTTGGGACATATGGCTTAGTTACAATTATTTTTGACATCAGGCTGTACGATTAGATGGATTTTAATCGAAATCCTTATAGTCATTTTTGAGTAAATCGAATTTTGTTTCAAAATATCCAAGAATAAAGTACCCTTAATTTCGTTAATTTCTTCAGAATGTCTTTTATGAATGATAATATACACAGGGTATCATCCAATTTGTTTAACTGTATAGGTTGTAATAACATTTTGAATGGATCGCGGCGGAGTGACTTCATAAGGCTTAGGTAAGGTAGCTTAGCGTATATTTTAATGTCACTGGACGCCTTATAGTGATTTCTAGAGACATGGCTTACGCAGCATTATTTATGACATCAGGCTTTACAATTGGATCAAATTTTTTAGCAAATCCAATTTTTCTAAAAATCGCCAACAATAAACTACCATTTATTATTGTGCAATATCATTTTCATGAAAAAACGTTCTGCAAAAGATGATATTTTGCATAATTACGAGATATCATTCAATTTTATTTACGCTTTTGGCCCATAGAACGGCAAACAGACAGACAGACAGACAGACGGCATGGCGAAAATCGCTTTTATGGACTCAGGGACACCTCAAACGTGTATTTCCGTCAACATCTCGAGGTCGAACTTTTTCACGAATACAATACATATTTGCTCAATATACTACGTATATGAGAAAGTAAAAGGATCGAGGAAACCAACACAAAAATTGAAACGTAATAGTGATGTGTCAATGAAAGCTGGATAGATATTAAGACCGTTGCAGATCTTGGCTAATTGGAAGAAATAAGAAACTATACGAAATTTCAGGCATAGAATAGGAGTGATGAAAGTGAAGTCAGGTAGTGACCGTATAATGCGAGAAAAATTGTTGAAATTTAAAAAATTCGAAGCTGACTTTTTAAAGGAATTACGAGTTCCCTATGACTTTTTATATGAAAAGTTTGGCAATATCAACCTTAGGTCAGTTATTAGATACAAACGGAAGATAGAATAGGACTATTTCGAAGTCCCTTTTCTTTACTGTTCATAATGTCTGAGAAATCTAAGCCTCCCAGAAGACATTTTTGGAACACAGGGACATAGCACTACTAACCGGGATTCCTGTTCACCCTTGTTTATTAAATAGTACTTTTATTTCAGAGAGAGCTATACAGTTATTCTTTCATTTCCTCTACCAAAAGTTTTTATTGTTTCTCTTCTCAACTCGATAATCTTTATAAGTAAGCATATTTTCGCTTTAATTTTTAAATAGTGTTTCTTTTATAACATTTATAGTTATACCTTTAACTATAAGTCACCCATAATGATCTTTTTGACGC
Source organism: Tanypteryx hageni (assembly GCA_028673005.1). Classification (NCBI taxonomy): domain Eukaryota; kingdom Metazoa; phylum Arthropoda; class Insecta; order Odonata; family Petaluridae; genus Tanypteryx; species Tanypteryx hageni. The sequence goes on along the minus strand of CM054116.1, from coordinate 124,607,204 downwards.
ATACAGCTTAATACAAGGCTCTCCACACTATGGCCTGCGGGCCACATGTGACCCGTGACACTATTTAATGTGGCCCTCAAGCCTGTACTAAGTCTTGGCCATTTTTTTTCTAGATATAACAATCAAGCACTGTTGGAAAACTTTATGCGTCACTTAACGAAATTTTCAAAATAACTCTTAAGAAAAATGTAACGAATACGAAAAATAATCGTTATTTCGTTGTTTGCGCCTCAACTATGTGGCATTTCGTTCCTTTTATACCATTCCATATCTTTTCTCTTTCTTCCTCAGAGGTCTAATTCTCCCCAATGTGCAATCAATACGTCATTAAATGCACCGAGGAGGGATGGTTGAGGATCTTTCTGGCCCCAAAACGTGGCAGAGATCCACCAAAGTTGTACTCCATTTATGTATAGTTTTGATTCGGTGAATGAAAAATAAAAGTTAGATTGGACGTGTCGAAAATTTTTCCGAAAAAACCGTAATTCACCCAATTCGCTAAACCACCTTTTAATAAGAAAATAGTCTGCATTCGTATATTGCGAGCCTATATTTTCAAAAAGTGTTTCATCTTGATACGCTGGACCGCGAGCATATAACTAATCGACCAAGTGGCCCACTTCTAAATAAGTTTGGAGGCCCCTGGCTTAATACATAAAATAACGCATACTTCTGCTGAGGTGTTTCACTATATTTAAGCTTTTATACAATTAATGTTTTGCTGATCCGTTTTATAAAATATTATGCGCTACAGAAAATTTGTTGAATTGACAAAAAATAATGTTAAAAAAGTCATAAGCTGAGGAAAGTAATTATTTTCTCGAATAAAAGGCACAATTAATCCATTAGTTGTGGCAGAAATACTTTATTTTCCAAACATTTTTAATTTATCCAACCACAGAATTGGTGTCCGACAAACTGCACTAGCTCTTTTGAAAAGCAATAATGACGCTTTGCCGCATCTCGTTGCTATCGGATCCTGTCCTGCTTGTTGTCATTCCGTACGATCTGGAGTTATCCCATTTGCATACAACGTAATAAAATCCCTTTTGCCAAATGGCTCGTATGTTTATCGTGCGTAGTCATTCCCTGAAATTTCATAAAATGGCCGTTATTCAATTCCGGGGTTTTATGTTTCCCTATTAATTGGTTTATATCCATCTCGGTTAGCGAGAAATCACAACGACAATTAAACATGAGGGCTCATCGTTTTTATAGAATTCCATTTATATTCGAAGGCGTTTGAATTTCAAAAGGGAGAGCGTTTTTATTTGTCTATGCCACTCTCGGCGCGGATGGATAACTCATTCATAATGAAAATAAATTCTTCAGAGTGCATAAGGGATACGGAAAGAAAAACATTTTAGAATTCCGAGAGGAAACTGATTGAAATAGAAGGGGAAAAACATCAACGAATGAATGTGACTCATTTTGATTCGAACATTTTTCTTAATATTAAGTTCGATTCCATATCCAAACTTCCCTTCCTCAACCCTCTCACTCTCTCTATTTCTTCCTTTGCCTCTCTTTTATCCTCCTTTTTCTCCTCTCTTTCTCTACCTCCTCTCTTCTCCCATCCCATTCCTTGTCTTTCCTACTTCCTATAGTTTCCTTTCATTCATTTTCTCTTCGAATTTTTTTTTCTTTATTGTGATAATTGGTTTCTCAATTCCCTTTATATCCTATCTCTCACTTCCCCCTTTCTTCTTTCCTACTATTCCTCTTCCCTCTTTCTTCTTTTACCTCTTTATCTCTTTCATCTATTCCTCTCTTCGCTGTATTTCCCCTTTGGCTTTCATATTATCTTGGATTGCGAGGAAGCGATAAGGAATGGAAGGCTAATTTACGTATCTCTAAACACGAATGCAATGCCTTGACATGGCGCATACATTTCCTTCTTTCTAACTGCTCACAAATCAACACGAGTAACCACTTAAATGAAAAGAAACTTGTAAATTTTCACTAAAAAGTTTAATAATCGACCGGTTTCGCCTGTTATTGCAACAGGTAACAGGCGAAACCGGTCGATTATTAAACATTTTAATGGAAATTTACAAGTTTTTTTTTATTTAAATGGAATCCGTCCACAAAGTAGAGCATTTCCAAGTGGACTATGTCTAGATTAACCTAAGCGCAGAGAGAGAAATTCAGAGCTAATGTTTTGAATTTTTGACGGGACCATCATTATTTACGGCAAACGTCCGAGGAATTTCATCCATTATTAAAGGATTATCATAACCTTTAATCCACATTGGCCAATTACCATGGGAGCAGAGCTTTGAATGCAGTTTATAATCGCAAAAAGCGCTATCGGACAAAAACGACTCGTAATTGGCATGACTCGTTCCAATAACCACTCCACTTATCATTCTGTATATTATTTTCGGTAATTTTTGTCAGAAACTTGTTTAAAATTTCAACGATTTTTTTCCAATCATGTTTTGATATTAGGAGAATTTAATCTCAACTACGGTACGAAAAAGTTAAAAAAGAACTGCAACTGACATTTGCGTGTTACGTATGCTAATGGGACAATATAATTAATATGTTTTTATCTGTAATGTGCCTTAACGTTTACCCAAAGTAGGTCTACCTAATATTTCACACTGCTTAGCTGATCTGCTTTCACGACCAATAACGCCTTAGAACTTGGGATTTTTTTTAAATCACTCGTCCTCCAAAGTTTTATCTCCAGAGAAATAGGATTGTCGATTACTGGGGACAATACATTTGGCGGTTCGGCAGCAAAGCCTGCTATTGGATTTGAACAGAGCCGCTGTCGTAGAAGAAGCAATCCACTTAACCCTAATCCAGTTAGGACGAAATTTGGTCACACGGCTAAAGAACCGCACGATTAATGAATTTACTCTTTACGTAGATGGAAGTAAGCGAGTTAACGGTTTTCTGAAAACAGGTCGCTGTGCCGCTGAGTAAATGTGTAATTGCTACCGTTAAATGGCTCCCGCCACGCAGTGGCTAACGAAGTTTACTCTGCGCGCCTGATTGACGAATTATTAGTTTATAAGCTACGTGAATGCAAGTCGTTCGAGACCTCGCGATACCTCGGCGGAAAGAGAATGTAGGGTTGAGTGGGTTTAGCGGCCTCCTCGTCTGAGTGATTTTCTCTTGAGTACTGTTGCATGGTTGCGGGTGTCAGATAGGATTGCTTGCAGCGCAGAGATGGTGGAAGTTTTGATAACGATGTCATATTAATTGAAGTAGAGCAGTGACTTTATTTCTTTCCACAGAAATTATATTTTTTAAATTATGATTTTTAAATATGTCGTAAATAATTTTTTATCTTATAAATATGTGTTCCGTTTCTATTTAAAAAAATACTTGTATTCATTCCAATTTCAAGTTTTCACCACTAACAATGTTTTTCTCTCTTGTATTTAACTAAGAAAAACTTTTATTTTTTATAATGCATAAGAAATTTTGCTGTATATGACAGTTTATAATTTTGAAACGGCGACAGAAATTCTAAAAGGCCGCAAATGGTCTTTGTGCTAACGTGCTAAGCAAATTTCTTTAACGTGCCAAAGTTGACTTTTCGTGCGTAAGCAGGTAATACTACCGCCACATGACGGAAAGCTATCTCCCATCCGTATTCTTATACATCTCATTTTTACCAACTACCTCAACCTGTTTACAAAAATGAAATATCCTTGATATCATAGTATTGAAGAAGTTCTTATTAAATAAATTCTCATTATCTCGAACAGCACCGAGAACTCATCTTACAGTAACTTTGATACCTCTTATACTTTCAAGGCTGTGCAGCTTAAGGGGGTGGCGGTGGTGTAGTGGTTAGGACGCTGACTGCTACTCGCCCACTGTTCGAAAGTATGATTTTTTCCAAGGTAGCCCGCCCCCTGTATGTATGGTTTTAGGAGACCGCGCAAAGTCAGCGTTCCGTCCTTCGAAGGGACGTCAAGTCGTTGGCCCCCTTGGTGCTCTTCGTTAAGAGTAGGCTAATGCGGGCACCGAGTTTCCCTCCTCCCTTGTAAATGTGTTTGGTGTGGAATGAGTTATGGCTATAATAATCCAAGAGGTTGATTAGACAAAACAATACACACACACACGCTGTATAACTCCAGGAAAAATGATCTATTTTCTCAAAATGAACTAAATAACTTACTTTACGAATAAACAAATTGAAACGATGCTGTATTTCACTTGAAGTGCATTTAAACCGAAAAAGCGGCAATAACGTCAAACAATCGATATGACAATTTAATTAATTTTGACGGTTTTGTAATATAAATCTTGATCTAGTATGCATGCTATAAAAGCCATCATATTTTTTATAAAAGTGTTTAATCGCACCCAATAATCAGTGACGAGTACAATAGACAGAGGATGCTGTGGCGCATCTTGGTCGTAGTGCTGAAAGTTAAAAAGAAAAAAATATGAATTGAGAGAAACTGCATAATGGGAGTGAATCTCTTCGACCGAATAGGAGAACGCCGCAGAGTATACCGAGGGCCTTTCAACTCCATAGAGGCCACCCGGACTGAGCGCCAAAGCCACCATCTTCCCCAAGAGAGATAGAAAGATGGGAAGTCGCCTCGTTCCATCCTCGATAACGCTTTCAGAAGCAACGATCGCATGACGTAGCAAGAAAGTTCGATTTCTAAGCAGATGGAAGGCTCTTGCATCGTAGACTTTATCGCGTTGCTGAATCGCGAGAAAGCGGTCGGGAACCTTAATGTAACGGGAAGATCCCTGCAGTATCAAAGTGTTCTCCTCTCCGCAAGTCCCGCAGGACCTATCTTTCGGTGAAACGGATGTCGCTAACCGCCAAATCCGACCGTTCAGGACGTCCGCCTCGCGGTGCAGCCAATGCGATCGGGGAAATGAAGATGGTTGCTGGCCGAGCGCCCGCCGTCAAAGCTCACCGGGATAAACCGATAGCGCACCTGGGAATCTCTTCCGCTCATCCGCCAATCCGGGTGACGATCTGCTCCAGAGGAATGAGGTGGTTACGAAGAGGGAAGAGATTGACGGGAGGGAGCTATGGACAGACTAAAAGTTTGGTTGTTTGGAGTGAAACTTTACTTTTTGCGATGCATTCGCTAGTGCAGCGGGCGGAGTAACTGCTGATGGTCCTTGCTAATTGCTTAAAAAGTATTACACTTCTCATTTTGCAGGCACAAATAAAAAATCTAACTAAATCAACGGATGTAATGAACCTGCAGAACTTTAAACATCAATAAAACGCAACAAATTTTTGCCACCATTATGTGCTGTAGCTAACAAAAATGTGCGCAAATATAATGCCTTCCGTGCTAGTTAAAGTTGCTATCCGGGCATATTTAAAGTTATTGAAGCTGTATAGTACAATTAGTTATTGATAAAAATTTTTTTGAAAATTACTATATTACTAGCAAGAGAAAGTTTGGGGTCGCCAACATTCATTATTACGGAACTGTGCTTGATTCTCAGTTATGGAAGAATTATTCTCCCGTTTAAAAATTATTCGAAACTTTCCAGCTTATGCCTGTCTGCATAGGATCTTATGATCAATTTATTCCAACAATTTCTAGCTAAGAATCTCACCATTTGAGAGTGGTTTTTTTCGATCTATCTCCTGTAGGACATCAGTTTTCTATTGTTTATACTAGCATACTAGCTTGTATAATTTGGCCCCAACTAAAAAAATACACGAGAAACAGAATCAGATGAATTAGCCTGTCACGATAGGGGTAGAATATCCTTCCGGCAAGTGGAAGATCGGGTTCGATTCCCGGCCATTGCCGAGCTATTCTCGTTTCAAAATTATTTCCAAGAACTCATGTTAGAAAGGAAAGATGATTTTTCCAGGTGAATAGCAATATCTATATGAAGCGTTATTGCAATGAATAACGCATCGGATTTGTAATTAAAATATCGCGGTTCGATTCCTCGGGAGTTAGTTTTTTAAATACCGAATTTTATTCTCAAATTTTTTGTTGCTTTTTGGCGAAACACTGATATTTATTATGAAAGAAAAAGAAATGTAATTTGTTCTGCAGTTCTGACCTTGCTTGTATTCCTATGGAAACTACTAATACAGACAGGCAGGAAGCTGTTTATTTAATGTTAATGGAAGCATCAAATAAAATACCACTTGTATCGCCAATAATGATAAATTAGACATCGCTCTTTGGCAATCTACCGTGTTTACTACCTCATTACAGAGGCGTATTTTTTAATTGCTCGTTAGAGAATTGGCGAACGGGAATTTAATGTAAAATATCTGCAAAACAGAAACGAAATGAATTAAATTTGGTAGGCTGGTCTCATTGCCCGCTAGGACGAATCAGATATGGAGAATAATAAAATATAACAGAGAAAACATTTTCCCTCAGGTGAATCAATGATATACGGCGACTGCATGACCGTGAGAAATATTTTAAAGCACATGAAAAGAAATAAATTGCTGATTTGCTTCATTTAATAGGTTGAAGCATTCATATTGCCATTATGAAAATTATGTAAACGCGTTCTATATTTATTTCGATCCAAACACTTCATCTTTAACGAAGTTTAGTTGCATTGATTTAGATAAATATAGTCGCATCTCACAACGCTCTAACAATGTCTTTGGTGTTTTTTTTATATACTTCCAAAAGAATTTCAAGGCGATCTCTGCTGTCGGTGAAATTTTTTCCGTGATTTCATGGGTATATACCAAGGCGAGACCAGAAATACTTCCATTTTAGCACAGTATGAATCCAGTTCCACTTGTACCTTACCCTTATTTCTTCCTTTTTCATTTCAGCTCTCTCTTTTTCGTAACTTCTTTCTCTCTCTCTCTCTCTCCTTCCTCTTCATCCGTCTCTTTATTCCTTCGTTCTTTCCATTTCCCACGTCTTTTGCTGTCTTACTCTCTCGTCCCTCTCCTATTCTCCAGCACTTTTTCTGATCTCTCTTATCTCTTTCCTTAATCTCTATATCTTTCGCGATATCTCCCTCTACTCATCCTTACCCATCAACTTCGCTTCATTCACTGCATCTCCAGGTCCCGGTTCATCCAGCCTCCTTTATAAAACAAGCTCATTTATCTACGCTACTTCCTCCAGTAGTTATGAACCCGCGAAGTCCTTTTTTTCAAGGCAGAGGTGCAGATAGAGAATGAAACAGCGAGCGCTAAAAGGTTTTTTCGGCGTGCGGAGGAGAATGTGAGCGATAGCGCTGATGCACATCTCCCAATAACGCTTTCGGTATCTCCCCTTTAAATTAAGGGTATATCTGGAGTGTGAGGGCGCATGCACACACACATGCTCAAACGAGGCAGCATCGCGCGCGTGTGTGTGTGATCCCCGTGTCTCGGCGACCCGTTCTGAACCACATACCGCTCCACCCACTCCCGCAACTTCTCCATCCCGACCACTACCATTCTGCTCATAAAACCCTTGTTCTTTTATTCCTTGCTTTTTTACTCCCATTTTCGGGGTATAGGACAGTTCGGCGCGACCGATTCGGCGACGGACAAATCGGCGTGACCGATTGGGCGTCGGGCCAATTCGGCGCCAGCAAGCCGAATCTAACCACCAACCTCTCAACCCAACCCGGGGGAAGGAAATAGAACCGGTGCACACTAATTCAGTTCGGCGGTCAAAGAATCATACTAGCTCAGTCCCGAGGTTTTCGGAAGGACAAACTAACTCAGTCTCACTGCGAAACAAGATTTTCTTTCCCATTTTTCACAATCTTAGGACTGTCTGTACTAAAAGAAGCATTTTTGAAACCCGCGTACACTATACTTGGTGAATAATTTAACTGGAGTTTAAAGCATTCGAGACTAAATATTGAAAGCCTCTATACACTCCAGCACTTTTATTAGGAAGCAAGAAAAATACCAAAGGTATGACGCCCATAATGCAGTGGACAGTAAAAAACTGACAAATATTTTGGACAACTTTTAAATGTGCCATCAACGAAAACCATATCCATGCTAACAAAAAGTTCCAAGTTTGCATTGGTCGAAAAACCAACAATTTTTTGACGCTTTCATCTATAAACATAAATTTCTCCTGTCGATTACTTTTTATGACCATTGAGTCTAGTGCCTGTGCGAGGGACTGAGCTAGTATGGGCCTCTAACAACCTGGGGACTGAGCTAGTATGCGACCTTTTTGAATGACAACATTCCGGGACTGAGTTGGTATGCAGCCAATAAAACGAATCCAACCACCAAACACTCAATCCAACCCGGGGGAGGAAGTAGAACGAATCCAACCTACAATCATTCAACCCAACCCGGGAGCAGGAAATAGAACTAAACCAACCCCAACCACTCAACATAACTAGGGAGGAGGAAATGGAACGAATCCAACCCCCAACCACTCAACCCAAATAAAAGTTGTTGCTTTTCCCTCCAGGCGCCGAATCGTCCCGGCGCCGAATCGTCCCGGCGCCGAATTGTCCCGTCGCCAAATTGTTCCGTCGCCGAATTGTCTCATTCCGCTCTTTTCCACCCACTCTCCCCGTCACCTTTTCTCTCTCTCTACTCCTACTTTCCTCTCCTTTCTCCTATTCTTCTATTAATACACACACTAGGGGCTCCGCCCCTGCGTGATACGCGGTGAATTCGTCTGCTGTCCGTGTGGAACCCCTAACCTCCTAATTTCGGCATATATTTAGGTTGAAAATTATATTTAGTCATATTTTTGGGCTTCTCTCTCATCCTCCGATTCCCCTCCCTCTCTCACACCCCCTCTCTCTCCCTCTCTCTCTCATTTCTCTGCCTTCCTCCCTCTCACCAATCCTCTCGCTTTCCCTCTCTTTCCCCTCTCTTTCTCTTCTCTCTCTCCTCTTTCACTTGCAGCGAACAAAATTTTCCAAGCAAGAACTTCAACTGATATGCTATATGCTAATGGTCTTATAAAATTAGAACCATGCACTATGTTGAATATAAAATTTTTTTACATAATAATCACACTAAATAAATACAAATTTAACTTTGATAGACAATTCGAGACGAAACTTGTCTCTTGGTCAAAGTCAGATTACACCAGATATAATTACGATAATCTCTTCAAGCTGTTGGTATAATAATGTCCGCTCTAACACAGAATAGAGTCTTAAGCTGCTTGGTATATCACTGACCACTTGAAGAAGTAAGTTGGCGATCTCTTCGAAGGCTCGAACTTCACATGAATAAGCCACAACCCGTGAGCGCGCGCGAAGTTCTACTCGGCTGGTGTAGGAGGCCGGATGGATTCCCCAGGCAGGGTAGACTCTAGATCAGAGGTTCCCAAACTGTGGTTCGCCAGAAGATTCAGGGGGTTCGCGGAAAAAAATCCTTAATGGCGTATGCACAGCGTATTTCAATGCACGGTTTATGTTAATCATTGTTTGCAGTGATGGGACTGGTTCAATTCAAAGAGTATTTCTTTCCTTCATTTATTTAACGTAGGATTGAGGATAGAATATATCTAGTTTCCATTTTAAGATTTCTTCAAATAAACAACGAAGTTGAGACAGAAGCTTGTACGCGTAAATTAACAAAATTTATTTTTGTCGAAGAGAGATCCTTGACGAATTTGCGTGAAATCTTTTTAGACTCCGACGCAGAATTTTTCAAGTTTTTTTAATGACGATAAATTTTAACTGAAACGGCTAATGCGTTATCGCCGCATCTACATGTCGAAGGCTGTCGTTAGTTTGGTGCGATATATTGTTTTGATTATATAGTAACACATACATTGTTTAAAATAAAATGATAATTTTAAGTGGCTAAACTTAATTCTACGACGCGGTATAGGACAATATTTTAATAAGAAATTTTTAATAATATTTGTTTAAGTAATTCACACACAAAATTGAAGTATATTAATTTCCATATTTATCGGGGGATGTTTAAGCGCATAACACCCCCCTTGGCTACGCCACTAATATTCAGGTAAGAAAGGTGATCCTTGAAAATATATATTTTAAAGAGGGGGTTCGCGAGATTTGGATTTTTATGGAAGGGATCCGCGGAATGAATAAGTTTGGGAACCACTGCTTTAGAGTCCACCCTGCCTCCGTCTCATCAGGCAGGTTGGACTCGAGGCGGCACCTTGGACTCGAGAACAGGGGCCTGCAACCTTTTCAGCCTTGAGGGCGCATTTGCGAATTCAGAGGAGGATTGCGGGCGCCAAATGGGGGTACACAGAAAAATGAAGCCAAAAGAAATGGGTTAGATTTTTTTTTCAAACAAAAATATTTTGATTTGAATACAAAATTTGTTAATAATAAAGAAGGCGAATTTTGAAATTTTTAATGAGAAAATTGAATTTGTACTTCTTCTGCACTATCTCATTGCACCTCCCCAGCAAATGACTTGCCATAGCCCTAGTAGCGGGCGCCAAGGAATTTTATGAAGGGCGCCGGGTTAAGGCGTCCTGATCTAGAGTCCGTCTTGCCTGAGCTAGACAGGGTTGACTCTATTAAATATATACTTTGATTTGTCAAAGTTTTCGTGCATATTTTGATTTTAATGAGCATCTCAAGATTTCTCGAGAAATATACAATAACAAAATTTTTATTTTGATAGTTTTTAAATTTATAAACTATTATTACAAACAAATAAAAATTGAACAAAAAGTCTTCGTATTAAATAATAATTCATTATATATTTATACAGATTGTAAAAATTATTTATATTGATTTTCCTTTTTTCATTGAAAAATATTATAGAAGCGCAAACAATTCACAGATTTATCGCACATACCCATTTTTTGGCAAAAATTTTTCCAGAAATTGAAGATTTTCACCAATTTTGTGTTGATATTTAAAAGTGCTTTTTGCTAATTATAACTTTTATGTAATTTTTTTTGTTGATTCGTCAATATTAATTTGTAATAATATAATAAAAAATATATCTACAAATTTTAAATTTTTAATGATGAACTTTAAGAAAATATTTGTAAATTTTTGTCATGTAAGGCTTTAATTTAGGTTATTAAGTTAACGAATGTTTTTTACAAACTTATGATTCCAAAACCGTATTCTCCTTTCGTAGTCGACGATGGAGGCTATCAACTATTCTTAGATTTTTGCGAAAAACATTTTAATATATAATTTTTAGGCGCGTTTCGCTTAGAAGCTGACAAGATGGAAAAGTATACTCCATAAATGTCATACACACAGATTTCAAAGGGAATATTTATGAGAAATACGTATAGAGCGGTAACAAAAAATTATGTGCTTCGTGAATTTTTATCTCCGTAACTATGAGTCGTAATTATGTGGTCTCGCGGACTTTTACGTGGTAAATAATGTCCTTTATCCGAATAAAGTGTTTAATGTATAATTCACCGATTAGCGCGCTCGAAGCGCAGAAATAATCAATATTACATACATTTTTTTGAGCAAAGCAAATTCAATAATTTATTATTATGCTTAAAAATCAGTTGTACGCAAAATTACACACGATCCGGACTCAACTTGAAAGAAGATACATTCGATAATTGAAAACAGTTAAACAAACTTCCCGATCTGAATAATACGCATCAAACGAAATTGTTCTTAAAATTGCATGCAATGTTTCTTACTTGGCTTGAAAGAAACAACATTCCATAATAGAAAGCAATAAAAAATATCTGGAAAACCCTTAGAAACAAATAGGATTATTGGTGTGCTTGGATTATTACGTAATAGTATGCTTACATAGTGGATTGGCATGAATGATATTTTCGTATCGTGTACTATTTAGCCCAATAAAAAGCATTAATTCTATTATAGGAAAAATAACAATTTTTAGGATTAAAAGAAAGTATTTGGGCTAATACGGTACGGATTACTATTTACTCTTAGACAAAAACGAGAAAGCATCTGTAAATTGTATATGATTTCTAATTTTTTAAGAATTATTATTGGTAATAGAAATTTGAATGTTTGGGCCTTCACTTGGTGGTATTCCATCTTAAGAATACACGAGAAAATTAACTTTTACGTAGGACAGACTTGTAGAAAATTCAACATTACGTGCAAAGAACATTTTAAAGGCTTCCAGAATAACTCAACCACCAATTCCCACTTTGCCAAACATTTGTAAACAAATAGTAGCTTTAATTTGAAAATTTGTCACTTCTCCGGAAAAGGCAAACTTAACGCTTTAGAGCAATTATAAATACTAAAATGTAACAAAGATAACAATGTAACGATGTTAAATTAGTATTTGTACCTTTCCCCTATTTCTGTCTTACTGGCCTTCGTTAATCGGGATGAAAGCACACACCCTCCCCTCCCCACCTCTAGCCAATAGTGTTGTCCTTATCCCTTCTTTTCAAGACTGCCCTAACTCTTCCCCTCTCCCGTGCCTAACCTATTGTCCCTTTGTCACCTGATGGTGATGCTAAGCGTCGAAACCAGGGTCGTGAGTTATTCTGAATAAAAACTTTGTTGCTATGAAAGTTAATTGTCTCGTGTTTTTTGTATTTGTAATAGGTTTAAAAATAAATTTAAAAACCATCAGATGAAAATTTTGTCCTTGTATATTTCTCAAGAAATCTTGAGATGCTCATTAAAATCAGGAAAACTTTGACAAATCAAAATATATATTTAATTGAGTCCACCCTGCCTAGCCCAGGCAAGACGGACTCTTAGAATCCAAGGTGCCACCTAGAGTCCATCCTGCCTGATACGTGGTTTAGATGAGATGGACTTTTTAGTCCACTCTGTCTATAGTCCACCCTGCCTGCCACACCGGCTTGCATCTACATCTACATACGTCGATTTAAAAAAATAAAAGTCTAATTATACCAAGCATACGTATAACTGATAAATAACAAACGGAAGTTATAATTTTCGACGTAGAATCTGTCGTTTCAATCTACTGATGATGCTAATTCTCAAATGTTGTGTAAGTGTAGAATAATAAAAAGGAATATTTATATAATGATTCGAGCAGTATTTTACCGACCAATTTCATTCCAGTTTTTTGTATTTATTTTGCAATTCAATAAGTAATATCATTATAGGAGGTCAGTTGTTTTTTCCACGAACAATGAATAAGTAGGCGGAGAGATGAACGTATAATAATTTAAATATCTTCAAAATATAGAAAACCAAAATTAATATAACTGCATGAAACGACTTACCGGGTAATGGATGTAAAAGGGAGCATTCCCAAAAAAATCACTGACCGGAAAATATTATTTTCAATAAAAGTGAATAGCTCAAAAGCATCCAATCTAAAACGTTTCGACTAAAAATGAAGGGAACGTAGATTTAAAGGAACTGTAATGATTAATTTCCAAAGGATGCTTCGCGAAATTGGAGTCACAAATTCTTCTCTTGCAACTCTTTTAGGCTTTGGCGACGTAAACTGTCCCGCAGTCAAAATGCTAAATTTCAGATTGATGGATTCTTTGTTTTTTATTTGAAAGTAAATTAGGCGAGGTAGTGGGAAAATTTGAGTCCGAACTTATATTTCGTTCAGAACATTGGTTAATAGAATAAAAATGTAAACATAATGTCCTCATCGATACTTAAGTTATAATCTAGGCTAGCCTAAGCGGTTAACGAATGCGAAATTCGAATGATATTATGCAACGAATTAAAAAAGAAATATTAAGAGATTAATTTATAATCAGGTTGTGATATTTATGTAGAAATTACGTCAGAATCTCAGTTAACTCTGCAAAAAAGTTGTGAAGATGGAATGGGAAAGAAACGCCTCTCCCTGTTCTGCAAAAAACTTCTCGTTTCCTATGTATATTTATGCGTGTGTATATATACTTTTATGCATACATATTTGCGCGCTGATCTGGCGAAGTAGAAAAAGAGACCCCGGGCAGTGGTATTCCCTAGCATCTCTTATGCACCTCCAATTCAGCGCTCTCTCGGTCGCCGCTACTCCTTTAAACAACCTTTATTTCTTGACGCAATTGGTTTTTAAAGAAAACTGTGATTCCGGATATTTGGCGATGAGTCGACGGTGCGTGAAACCTTTAGTTGGGATTTTGCATGGCGTTATTTTCCCCGAACGTTTTTCTGAAAAGGCGCGAGAGAAATATTCCGCAGCGATTCTCCGTACTCGTCGCGAATTACGATGGATTTGCGAAAAAAGGAAGAGAACGAGGGAATCGATGTTTTCATTCCGCCGTCGAGGCAACATTGGAAACATTGCGTTGGCCCAAAAAATGAAAGCGTACGATTCGGAAGAATGTAGGTCTTCATTTAAAGTGGTCGTTATTATGGTCCGATTTAAAGCAAAATTGAAATCGGTCGACAAATTTTAGCTAAACTCACAAATACCAAATTTCATCGAATTAGTACATACAGCGGTTCCCGATTTTAAACATGCGGATGGTCGGACGGAAACGACCTCCCCTACATGCGTTGATTTAGTGCACTTCGTGCAAAGAACGCATAAAAATTGAAAATATCTTAAATTATTTTCTTCCTTGTTATTTTATTTTTGCATTATTGCGGATCTAGGACGAGAGAACACAAATGTCCCCATCTTGCGTATTCATGCAGCGTTCTATTTTATTACAGTACAGTTTAGCAATACATAATTGTAATGTAATAATCAATTATATAGAAAACTTTGCATTTCCTTAAAAGTAATTTATTTTTAAATGCACCTCGAAGAGCATTATTCTACAAAAGTATTTTCTATGAAATCTATTGTTATGTTTTTATTGTCAATAAGTTCGTGCGATTATTTCTAATTGTGAAATATTATACAGAAAATTTATTCAGTGATCTTAAATAACATTCGATAAAATGTTGACAATAGACTTCTTTCATAATTTACATGAATTATGCAATGAAATTATTTAAATGCATAACGTTAATTTTTTTTCTAAATTAACATCGTGGCATCTGATCCTCTATTGCTTCTTGTACGGTTTATCAACATCATATGATCGTCCAGTCATATTTTCACCAATTTTAGTCTATTTAATAATGTGCAGGTATATTAAATATAAAGACGAAATTTTCGTCTTTCATTATGAGAAATCCTTAGTTCAAATCCAAAGTAAAAAATAATTATTTTCCTCTAATTTTTAAATAATGCATTTTTCCTGTAGTTTTTTAAATACATTTTTTGCTTAAAACCCGTTTAATTTTATTTATGAAGGAAATTTATTACAAAAAAATGTTCCTTAAAATTTATTATTTACTCTATTAAAACTAACCTTTCCCCTTCACAGAGTATATAAACTTGTGTTTTCGATTTTGCGTTCTCCTTCACAAATGTTACCTACTACCATATTATAAAAAATGCTACGTGCTATGTACAAATTATTCTGGAGCATGCTGATATTCATACATATATATGATTATTTTATATAATTAATGCCACAAAAAATTAAAGTAGTAGTGCATCAAAGATTTTGTCAGAAAATTGATGATATATTATTACGCTCCAAGAAAAACAGTTTGCCGTGGGTACCGCCCACCTTTATCCGCTTCAGAAGAATTATATCCACCGCTGAGCTTTTAAATCGGCCATGCGTAGCCAATCCGTGTTATTCATTTTGATGAGACACTCCCGCTGCATAGGGACGCCCGGTTCGTTCGTTGAATGGAAAGTTACTCCATCGTTCCAATATGCATTATTTTTGGTATGTTATTTTCGGAACGGATCTGCTGCGTCGTCTGCCTTTTGTCGGGGGAATGGCAACGAGGACATAAACAATTGCCTATCAGATAGCGTGAAACATTTCCGCGAGATTAGCACGCGGAATTAATGCAATTCCAATACTCGAGCTTTTTATTCGGCTGTGGCCAATCATTTCCTGTTTGCTAAGAATGGTTTATTCGGAAGAGAAATTAAAATGCGCAGCGATGAATGCGAAATTGTTCCTTGATTGTGATAGCTTTTTCCGTAGTTCTATCAGCATCTACCGCAGTCCGTGAAACACTCGGTGTGCTGAAACGTTTGAAGCGATTGTGACTCTAATGCAATGGCGACAACGTACTTGGCTTCGAAAACTAAAAAAAAACGTGTTGTTGATGTATAAATCGCGGGCTTATCCCAAAACTTTTAAGTTATCGAGTGCTGTAAAAATATAAGCTCTATCTCACCTTATCTTTATCAGTGATTCTTTTTACATTCTCATATACGTAGTATATAGAGAAAGTATTATCGTGAAAAAATTCTACTTCGAGATTTTGATGGAAATACACGTTTTAGGTGTCCCTGATTCCATAAAAGTGGTTTTCGCCATGCCGTCTGTCTGTCGTCTGTTCGCTGTTCTAGGACCCAATCGCTTACATGAATTCGAATGAAATTTCGTATTTGTGTAGTATATTATCTTTTGCCACCTTTTTTCATAATAATTATATTGCATAAAAACTAAGGGTAGTTTATTCTTGGCGATTTTTAGAAAACTTTTATTTACTCAAAAATGGCTACAGAGAATTTGATTAAAATCAATTCAATTGCAGCGCCTGATGTCACAAATTATATTACGGAAGCCATATATAGCTTGAAATCACAATATGGCGTCCAGTGGCATAACAATGTACGCTAAGCGTTCCACTAAAAATATTAATACAGCCTAAACGGTTTAACTGAATCAAATGATATCCCATATTTGTAGATAATATCATTCATAATAGGCTCTCTGAAGAGATAAACGATATTGCGCAATAACTAAGGGTACTTTTTGCCAGGATATTTTGAAACAAAATTCGATTTACTCAAAAATGGCTATAAGGATTTTGATTGAAATCCATCCAATCGTACAGCCTGTTATCATAAATAATGCTTATTAAGCCATATCTCCAAAAAAATTTATAAATATTGACCAGTGACATTAAAATATACACTAAAATACGGTTAACTTTGATTTATAAGCGTTTTACTTTTATGAAGGTACACAGTCGACGAAACATATATGAGAAAGTTTGTGCAATGTTTATTTCAGCGTTTATTTAAATGATAAATCAAATCATTAGCCGCGTAATTATAAAGTTCCATTTATATTACAGGTATAATTCTACCCGCAAATCTTTTTCATTATTTATTTTTCGATGTTTAATCTGGCGAGGAGTGAAATCTACTATTTGAATACAAATTTTCTTAAAAGTGTTACCCAATCTGGCTCCCAATACTAGGGTCGCGGATTCGAGTCCCGCCTTGATCATGGTTGTATGTGATTGTTTTTGTTGTTGTTATTGTTATTTCAATATTGTTAAATCGTTATTGATATTCAGTGTGCTGTGCCGTGTGCTGTCTCTGAGTTCTTGCTAATAAAAAATACAATAACAGCTGTAATGTCGACAAATTAATTCATTAATTCGTGAGTTAATAAAGTTTCATTTAATTACATTGCGGTATCACTCGGCATTTAATTATTTTTTTCTCCTTATTAGTGTGGCAATTAAAAAGTTTTGCCATTTCAATGTTCACCTTTTCTTTTTTGTATGCAAATGAGTGTTCCATGAAGTTTTTCATTAGACATATCCCGATTTTCGAATCGCTCATGAATTAAATATTTTTATTTGTGGAAACGCTGTTGGATTAAATGCAAAATAGGGCGCCGTTTCTTTTTATCACCGGAAAAAGTAATCTGGCGTCACGTATGAAGTCTCGCTGCTCTGGAGATCCCATCGTAGCGAGCGTGGCCAAATGAAGAAAGTTGCAAAAGTGTCGCGCGCTGATTCAGAAAAGTTCCGCCGATAGTTACACCCAAAAGAGACTGGAATGATTTGGATTTGCGTTGAAACGAGTTTGACTTCGGCGTCCTTCATTTAAATTTAACTCTTTTAAAGTATATCGAATAAATTAAAATATACGTAAATCACTCGGGGTGATTAAACGTTTGAAGCGACTGTGACTCGAACGAAGCGGTTTCCAACCTGAGTGCCGCGACATACTTGCGCGCAGCAGGTGATTTTTAGGGGTGCCGCGACAAAATTAGTTTTGTAAATACATCAACGGTTCGGATGTGTTTACAGGTAACTAGGGCATTCATTTTATCTATCACAAATTGATTGTGGTGTGGTACAAACAATTAGATATGTCCAAAGGTTTTGATACTCGTTTGTGAAAATATAAAAACATTGCTTGAAGGTGCCGCGAAATTCTGTTTTTCTTTGAAAGGGTGCCGCGACTACAAAAAGTTTGGGAAACACTGCTCTAATGTCTCGACGTTTTAGAGCGGAAATGTTTTAATAGAGGGAAAAATACAGAAAAAATGAGATCCAGCGTTCAACGAAGAAATATTTGCAGCACCTATGCCTCAGGCGTTAGGCATGGCAGCGTGTTTTCTATGAAATCATACCCAAAAACAGACTGCGAATCATTTGTCTCGCAACGCTTCTTAAGCGAACAGTTGATAGAGAAAAACCGACGGCAATAGTATTTATAGAAGATGTTGTGCGTATTTTGTTGAATATTCTAGCATCCTCTTTCTTCTTTTGGTGAGTTTGGTCGAAGTTTTGCGGAGCGATAAAGAGGTAAACGCATCAGAATTGCAGAAATCTTTTTCATATGGACAAAGTTTCGTGAACTCTTAAAGAGTTGAGATAAAAAGAACGGGACGGAGTTGAACATGAAGATATGGCGGAAAGAGGAGAAAAAGAGAGCCGTATATCGATGACGGGATCGACCGCATTTTCATTCGGGCTACGTCAGCATGAAACTCAAAAATGGCTCAATGGAATTGTACGAGGTAAGGGAAAGAATAGGGGAAGAAATAGAGCGTTTAATAGAGATGCAGAAGAGACAAAAGATGCAAATTATTCGGAATTAGGGAAAATTTCGAGCCAAAACAAGGAAACTTTAATCCCTTTATAAGGTAGTGGCAATGCCATTTCCACCTGAGAAAGGAGCATTTTATATGGTGAATGCATACACATTTTCACCCAAAAACAATGTAAGTAATCTGCTGCACTCCGCAAAGGATATGGTAACAACACAATAATTGAAAATGTATGTTCTACTATGATTTATTAGTGCTTAAAAGGACTTAAAGCGAACTTTCTCCATTGGCAATGCCACTGCCTTATAAAGGGTTAAGGCGTGTCCACACACACACACAAGAATATCAAGTTATGCATATGAATTGGTCGCGTCCTGTTTGCACCTTATCAGCGGAGCAAGATATGCATCTTAAGATCACTTTCTGTATGGAAGATTTGCACATATAATTACCAATTTTGCATGATCATTTGTTAGAAGTCAACGCAACGAGAAGTCGACTTATAAAGCAGAACTGAAGCAATGAACGTGTTTCGATTGTATGCTTTGGAAAGTTTGGTGGAACTTAAAGCTTTCAAAGACGAGGGCTATGTTAATTTTAAATTGAAATTTACACTAAAGAGAAGAAAATATGCAAATATGCAAGAAGAGAATATTTAAAAAGAATTGGTTTCAAAGGCGACCAAGACGATCCAATCCTATAATTTTAGATTTATTACTTTGGTGATCACACTGGTTTCAGTGCATTGCGGCTATAATATCCTTAGGAAGATATTTCAGACCACTATTAAAAACAGTATGGTTAGTTGGAATTATCCCTTCTTTGCAAGAAACAATTATAGCAGATTCAAGGACTAACGCTAAAAATGACTGTTTGCATTCACGCTACAAAGGTTACTCTGACACTAATAAAAATCGAGATAGTAAAAAAATAATAATTAGTTGAAGGGAAAAATATCGTTAGTTTTTAGTAATCATATGAACTTGAAGTATTTTTCTAACAAAGTATTACAGTAGTCTGACGTTTGTTCTTGATTACTGCGATGAATTACATTTTCAAAACAAAAATTATACTTAAAGGAAAAATTAATTCTTGAAATTCAAGTAGAAACGAACGTAGAAATTATCAGAAGAAAATGGAACCGAGTGAATAACAAAAACTTTGGAGGAAAACCAGAAATAAATAAGTATACGAAAGTTGTTAGCAAACAAGCAAATTGGTTAAATTACCGAAAATACAAAAGGGAAACTTTAGGTAAAGTTCGATTAATTTTCATTAATCACATGCGGGAGCCGATGGTGAAAGTTTTGAGAGAGAGAGTTCCCTTAGGGTGAACGTGGTTTTGAACATCAATTTCTTGGAACTGAAGAAAGCATTACGGGAAAAATAGGATACGGAAAAATAGAAATGATAAAAGTAACGTAATATACAATTTGGATGATAACGTAACTCTGTTTGACAAGATAAACGCCGTCCAAAACAACAGTCTTAATTGCGTCGTCGCTGGCATAGCTAGGAGCGAAGGATGATCGAAACAACATTGCCTTTTACTGAGGGGCATAGACTTTTAAGGCAAGAGTTTTATCACTATGAAACTTCATCCTGAATCCTCGCTTTTATTGACTTATTCACCGCCTAATCGCACCGCTCGATCGTTAAATGTCTCCTTGATTCAAGCACTATAAGTTATAATGCAATCAAGTAGCGGAGATTGGTGTGTTAAAAGGTGTTGACTTTGTCTTTGAGTAATCTTTAACCACTTAGAAGATTAAATTATAATTTTACGCTATTAATTTATAAGATCTGAAGGGAATTTGATGAAATTTTGAACTTTGTTTCTTCTGCCCATTAGCCGTGAGAGTTTTTCATTCGAGAATTTTTCACTAATTTTTAAAGGATTGCTTAGAATTTTTTATTGGAGAGAAAAAGTAAGCTGAGACATGATTAATAACGATAATGCAGCAGTATTAAATGGAGTGGCTAGCAAAAGAGATTGATAAAACTATGGTAACCTTGCCAAACATGAATAAGGATGTTGAGGAAAACGCAAGTAGTAGACGCGTTTACTAGTTCCCTTAACAAGACTTCAAATTCCAAGAGGCGTAATGAGTCTTAGGGTAATATAAATCTGCAATTAATGTTTGCCATCCGATATTCTTCCTACCCGATGAAACAGAGGAAATGTTGAAGAACATTTACTGACTGCAAAATAACCTTATTGACGACACACACAAAAAATGTCAGGGAATCTATACGGTAAACCACCTTGCACATAAATTACGCATTATTTGTATTCAGAACTCGAGAAAATTTTCTCAGATCTCAGGATCCATTCAAAGGATAGCTATGCAATAGTTTGGGAATATAAGTCTTTAGTTATGCAACGATATATAAGTCTTGGGGTTTCTTTATTAAACAAAAAAGTTTACAAAATGTTTATAAAATTTTGAATAAAATGGGATAAGGCTCCAGAAATTTTTGGACGTCATTGCTATCTAGCACCGGGAATTTTTCGTTTCTTACGAATTTTTAATTAAACAAATGTCTTCACAGTACCAGACGGCAAATATATCGAACAAAATCAACTATGGTTTTTTAGAAAAAGGGCAGAAAACAGTAGAAAATATTGGATATTTAATTCTGGTAATTGATAATGGATTATGATGAGTCAAATCTCTGTATGTAACAAGGAAACGGTAAAGCATTGACAGTTTACGGCATTATTTAGATCAGGACAGGTCGCTATTTTGAATTATTATGTAAAATAACACAAGAATTTCAAAATCTGAATAATAACAACGTAATTTTAAAAATAGGAAACAAATATTATCAAGAAATTGTTTCATAGAGAAGATAAAACATCACGAGTGGCGCATTAATAAATATAAATCCGTCGAAAATTCCTTTCTTCTCTCGGAAGATTCGGAGATGTTTTCCTAACAGCATGCCGCGCGATGAGAAAATAATCCCAGCGAATTAAAAAGGCAGAGAAATTCAATAGAAAGAATTTATTTCCCTTCAGAGTCCCTCGAACAGATGAGATTTTTGTCAAAACAAACAAACTAGTTAGAGAAGGAAACTTCTGTGGGCGAATGGAGGCATGGGCTTCGGAAGGAAAGGCAATTGCGTCATCGCCAACTGATATACTAATCCGATAAAACAAATAGGAGCGAATTAAATCGCTTATGGAACTCGATATTCCAACCCTCTCGGGTGCAGAGACAAGGAAGTCGATCGCGAAAGATGCGACGTTGAAAAACACTTCGGAGATAGAGGCGCTTGTGAAAAATGTCTAGGGCAACCAAGGAGAGGAAATTAGCATAAGTGCGCGATCTCTCAGCGATGTCGAAAAAAGTCTCGAGATAACGCAATCGCGTATCGGTGATGGAGTGTCTCGGTTCGGGAAGAACCTTGCGAGAGAAAATCAAAGAGAAAAGGGAGAGAGAATGGAGAGAGAAAAGAGAGAGAAAGGAGAGAGATAAAGGAGAGAAATAAAGGAGAGAGGGTGAGAGAGAGAATCGAAGTCCGGATCTCCCTGAGAAAACATGGCGATTATATTTAGAGGGAACGTCCAAGAAATCATCGACCGTCGGAGGTGGAACAGACGCAGAAGAATCCGCTCTTATTGGATAGATAGTCTAGAAACGTTGACCTAATGAAAGCGCAAAATTTATCCCTCCCTTCCATTTTCCGAAAGGGTGAGGAAGCCATCGATAAACGCTTCGCACCGAGAAAATGAACGCGAAATCTGCTGATAGAGTAGATTGAGTTTCAGGATATCTTTCAATAGTATTTCTGTTTTCATTTCGACATAACAAATCTCTACCGTTAGCCTGGTTTATTATGAGAAATGTGTTTTGTTGGTCTTATTTGTTTCCGAAGTTATTAACTAAATATCGCGATTCCCTCTTCCGTACAAGTTTCTGGAGATGATGAGCAGTTCAAAGATTGGATTTTAAGGGGAATTAAACAAGGAACTTTTTCCTCAAAACCACTCGAACACTGATGTCTCTCTTGGGGTCATATAATAAAAAAACTGATGTGGGCAACATATGACTTTCTCCATATTAATATGGCAAATTACATGTTGTTAGCTCTGAGATCGGTGTCAATATTTATTTCCGGTTGACAATTAAGAAAAGGAAAAGGAGCGTTACTAAGACTTATCTAAGCGTCAATTGTTAACAATAGTCTTTGGTAGGTGGCGTGGTGGTGGCAGCTATAAATATAGGTTATCTCTTAAACAATGCATTATATGGAAAAATCAAACAAAGGTTGTAGAAAATACAATTCCCTACAACGTTTATTCCAATACATTTTTACATTTATCAAATATTAAAGCAAATATTTCAAAATAACAGATAAGTGACAAGCACCCACTTCCGGTGAACCGATTTTTACCAAAAACTAATAAGATCTTTTAACTTTTATAAAAATGTTAAATGTAAAACTTCGTGCTGACCAGATTAATAGTTTTTGAGTTAGAGCGCCCACAAAAATCTGTCACATAGACAGAGAGACACACACAAACATCATCGAGAAAACAGTCAAAAGGTGTTCAGGGGACCTTA
Source organism: Tanypteryx hageni (assembly GCA_028673005.1). Taxonomy (NCBI): domain Eukaryota; kingdom Metazoa; phylum Arthropoda; class Insecta; order Odonata; family Petaluridae; genus Tanypteryx; species Tanypteryx hageni. The sequence goes on along the minus strand of CM054116.1, from coordinate 124,583,992 downwards.
AAACATGTATTTCCGTTGAAATCTCGGATTCGATTTTTTTCATGAAAACAATATTTTCTCTATATTTCGTATATGGAGAAATTAAAAAACGATTAGTTCGTTTCCTTCGAGAAATTGCATTCCAGTTTCCTCCAATGTTGATACATTTTTCCAGCGAGAAAAATGGCGTAATTAACTCGGAAAATCGCCCTCGGCTCTAATCATTGATCTAAAAAAAAAAATTCCATCTAGTGGAACGTGTGTGTTTGTCCCATCGGAACGTTAACGAAAGAGAGGTTTGATGCCACGCTCGACTGTCTGCTTTCTATGGCTCTTCGTGTGTCTTTAAGATCAGCGGTGGGATTCGCTGAATGGGAGAAGGATGGAAGAGGGAGGGAGAAGGATTGAAGAAGGAGGGAGAAGGATGGAAGGAGGGAGAAGGATGAAAGAGGGAGGGAGAAAGATGAAAGACGGAGAGAGAAGGATGGAAGAAGGAGGGAGATAGATGAAAGAGGGAGGGAGAAGGATGGAAGAGGGAGGGAGAAGGATGGAAGAGGGGGTGAGGGAGGATGGAAGAAGTAGGGAGAAGGATAGAAGAGTGAGAAGGATGGAATAGGGATAAGGATGGATGAGAGAGGGAGAAGGATGGAAGTGGAAGGGAAAATGATGGAAGAGGGAGGAAGAAGGATGGAAGAGGGAGGGAGGAGAATGGAAGAGGGAGGGAGGAGAATGAAAGAGGGAGGGAGGAGGTGATAAGGGGCGGTGGAGGATGGAAAGGGATGGGGAAGGGAAGAGAACAGGAGAGGGAGAGAGAGTGGAGGCCACTGAAATTGACGGAACATTTTGCTGGAGTGGCGCCGGGACTTTCCATGAGGGAAAGCCTGAATAAAAGATAAGAGCGAGAAAGTGTTCGTGTGTAAGTCAGGCAGCGCGGAATGAGACAGTGAGAGAGAGAAGTAAGATGAGAGAGAGAGAGAGAGAGAAATGTGTCCTCCAAAGAAAAACAGAGATGCAGTCAGAAGAGCTGAACATGCGATGGAGAAAAGGGGATTTGGAAGAGTAATGAAGGAGAGGGCAAAGGGTGAGAGAGAGTAGGATGGGATAGGAATAGGGAAGAGGAAGTACGTAAATGAGGCGGAGAAATTCAAGAAGGAACGGGAATTTGGATCGTGCTGAGCAACGGGCCGTTTCCATACCGACCTCCCAACTTCTCTTCGATGCGAAAGATTAAGGATAATGAGCACACGGATTAATCCGAGGATCGCGCGGCTATTTTACCCTTGGAACTCTAAGCTTGAATTTCTCCTCCGAGTGTCGAACGGGCTAATTCAGCAGGAGTGGTGTCAAATAAGACCTATCAATGGCAGATGTAAATGCACCTTCTCTGGAATAAGATTTAAACCAGGAAAGTTTTTATTACCATCGTAAGGTTGAAACTTAAACTTCTAAAAAACTGCAATAATACTTTTCAGAGTTAAGAATAACATGAAAATTACAAACGTTCCCCCTTCCCATTCTTTTCTATATCTTCTTCCGTTTTATTCGGGATAATTTAAATATTCCCAAAGATACGAGTTAATGTCGTCCCTCTTATCTCTCTCGGTATCTTCCGTTCCATCTTGATCCGCACCAAACTTTCTGTACCCCTTTCTCTTTTCCCCTAATCTATTCCTTATAAGCCTTACCCGCCCCTTGCACCGTCGCCTTTATTCTCTCAAAACGCGCCTTCTCTTTAGCCACTCAACACTCCTCTCCTACTTTCTTACTCCTTCTGCTCAAGTTTATCTTCCATGAAATCTCTTTTACGCTTAATAGTCCTCCTTCCCTCTCTCGCTCACATCCACTATCCTCCGTTCGCTCTCCATCTCGCCACCGCTTATGCCCGCACGCACACACACGCACACGAACACGCCATCCATTCAATTCATTCGATCCGTTCTCTCGTACTCTTTTCTCCTCCTCCTTTATCCCTTTATTCTTCGTTCTCTCCCTCCCCCTATCTCTCCATCCCTCTTTCGCCATTTCCCTCTCTCTCTCTTCCTATCTCTCTATCTCTATGTCCCTGCCAATTTCTCTCTCTACCTCTCTGTCTCTCATTATTTATCTCTCTCTCTTTCTCCCTATTCCTATACATCTATTATTAGAATCGTAATTATTCATCAAAGTACATATGACTAAGTTGTATTTTATACGTATGTGTTAGTTCATGTTCCGCAGTTGAACCGATTTCTGTTTTATAATAGTTATTAATGTAAGGGTTCAGTGCCCAGAGCAAAATTTGCTAGAAATGTTGAACTAAGAATAATAATTGTTTATCTGTAGGCATTCATCTGCCTCTTTCTTGATTCTTAAATAAAATTTTAGTTAGTTTGTTGTAAATTGTTAAAGCGACATTCAATATTCTTTATTTAATCTGTTATGCAAGGGTTGACATACCGTTGATTGGTTTTAAGCGATAGCTGAGTCCTTTATTGGAGTTCTTTATCCTATGATCTAACTGCTTAAGCTAGTGCATCATATAACGAGGAATGAATATTTAAAAAACATATACGATGACATTATCTAAGGTTATCTCTATAAACTGACTTATTATGACTCATATATTTCAAAGCTTACATCCCTGAAACTAGATACAATGCACTTAAAAAATAAAATAAAATTGTACCTTAATAAAATATTTTAAACGATTAAGATTGATAAAGTCAATAATCATTCAAACTAAGTGATTGGTCTCTCAGTTTTCGTAAATTATGCGAGCAATAATGTAAAATATGAATTTAAAAGCATCCTTTTACAGAGCCATATCGCTAATACGGTGAACGTTCTGGCTACTGGAGCATTGTTTTTAAAAAATTACATTAAGAGAGAAAGTTCCTGGTTTGACCATAAAAAAATCAATGTGAACTTCAACCAAATCCATCAAAAATGTTTTTTAGATGAGGTTATTCCTCCAGGAAAAGGTTTCCATTTTGCAAAGGGACAATGGAATGAATATTTTTTATCAGAGATACTTTTGGAATTTCAATCGAACGAAATCGGATTCCTGTATCCTAAAAAAAATCTCTCTCTCTCTCTAATTCATACAAGCACATAAACAGAGAGGATGAGCTAATACGCTCGGCTACTCACCCGTAAAAATTGTGGCGGACGAGCACAGAAATATTCAGTTCCCCCTTTCAATGTTCATACTATTCTCCTAATGCATCTCTGTTTCGGGTTTTTGTGAGATATTTGCCATTCTAGGCTCATTCGATGAACCGACTTCACTAAATCCGCAGATAATTGCGTGAGAAAATTCCAAATATATTTAATAAATATCTAATGCGTACAGAGATATAGGCGTAATGCACACATAGCCCAGTCATAAGGGATGGCAGTTGATCACTTAAATTTTTAAAATGTTAAGCGAAATAACCAAAAGTTAGTAATTTGGCTTCGAAGCAAAAACGCTGCTTTAATAAAAAATAAAAATTTTGACGAGTGGTGTTTTTGTTTCACTGGTGAAACGAATTAACATTTGTTCACCGCTATGCATATACTATATAAGTCCGGCTGAAAATGTAATTCAAGGGAAAATATTTCCAGCGTAGATTTATAGAGAGGGAAGATATAATAGGGCCACTGAGGAGAGAGATACATTCTGGGAGAGAAAAATGATTAATCGACGGCCCCTTGCCTCCCGGACAATATAGGTCACTGACCGAGCGTCCGCGATACTAATCGTCTGAACGCAGTCTCACCTGGTCCAAGAGATGATCCCTCTCCTCCCTCCCTCGAAGCTGGAACTCCTGAGTTCGAGTCCCGCCCTCAGCCTGTTGGGGTGATGCTTGTTCGCCGGCCTCGCGCCGACAGGCAAATCGTGATGGTTTGGGAAGAGGTCGGATTCCTCAGAAGGCGGGGAGGGGACGGGCGTCTTGGTGCTGGGCGAAGCCGAGAGCCTCGGCGGCGAAGATATCTGAGTGAAGAGACGCCCGCGACGCCCGTAGTTGACGCTCATCTTGATCTTCCCTTATTTATGCGCGCAGGAGAGTAAATTTTCGGCGACTATTCCCGCCTCACTTCCGATGGCGAAAGTGGGACCGAAGGAGCTCTCTTGTCTTTGAAGAGACGCTTTGGCACTTCTAGTATCTTGAGACACCGAACCTTCACTGTTTGGTTTATGGAAATTCACTCCGAATCTAAAATATAAACGGATTGTTTTTACGTACTTCGTGCAGTCGACTTGAGTGTCTTTTACTCAGCCTTTCCACTAGTTTTTAGATCTTGTTTAAAATTTCTCTATGTCTGTCGTCGATATAAGCTACTTAGCACAAGTGAATAAGAGTATGTTCGGAGAAATTGAATAAAAATACTCATATGATGGCAGTGAGAATGATTTGTGAATTTTAATTACTGCGGTCCTGAACTCAGTCCATTCGCTGCTTAACTTTTTTTTCGGTTTTAATGTTGAGGTAAAAGTTTTTGTTTTAAATTAAAAAATCCTCAAAAGAGAGTTAAAATTAAATTTCATTGTCAGCGTTCTCCCTAGGGTTATGAATTTTACAGCTGTTTTATTGTTATGCAAATGTTCACTTAATGTTTCTGGGAGTTCGTTAGAATCTGGACTAAAATATTCTTCTCCGTAAGAACTGTAAGAACTAGTGTGTAAACTGTAGCGTAGAGAGGGTTATCACTTTAGTCGTTTTGATGGTCACCGTCGGAAAATTACCTCTGAACACCTCTGGAATGACAAGTTATTTCTTGAAAAACTGTCTAGAAATCCCAACCGTAATTTCCTTTGATTATGATTAAAGGTAATGACCAAATATTGAACAGTTTTGAAAAAAATCGGTTAATTACGTATCACTTGCCAGGACTTCAAAAATATAGTCACTGCTATCACTTGGAAATTCTAAGTCAATTAGTTCAGAATTATTGTTCGTCACAAATGTCGTTCAAACTAACAGTTTTTTGTTCATTTTAATGTTCAAATTCGACGAGTCAGTTTTGGGCTCGATTTCTAGATCCCTCTTCGTTAATAACAGCTGAAAATAAATATTCAAATTGAATGTAATTTATTTGTTTACTTTGTCGCTAATTAATGGCTAAGATATTCTTCATAAATTTTATTATGTATACATGATTAAAAATAATTAAAGCTAATCATTATGAATATTTTAATTTTCATTTAAATTTCATAGAGAGCTCCAATTTAGCTTCATACCCAATATTTCCTCATTGTTTGCGTTAATGTAGCCATAATTATCGACGAATTAACGTTAATACTTAATTTGATTCTTCAATTTATTTAAAATTCTGACTCTTCTAACCGCGCTAAAAACAGTCATCGATATCCGTCCCTCAGTTCGTATAAAGAATAAACACGAAGGATTTTACTAATGGATTTACTTTTTTTAATTTAAAACAAGATATGGTTTAGATAAGCGGTTCTCAAACATTTTGTTCTCACGTCCCGCCAACCACTTTGTCAAAAAACCCAGATACCACCAAAATAAAAACAAAACCCCCACGTTTACCAATAAGTGAATTTTTACGTTGAATGCATTTTAGTATTGTACTAATCATTAATGGAAATTTTTAAGGACATTAAATATTGCAAAAGTTTTGTTGAGAAAAGGCTTTATAATAATTGTCTTCGAGACCACGCGTCCTACTTATTGTTAGACGACCTTTGTGTCCGACTGGTTGAGAAAGACTGGTTTAGGTGATTAGTTCTCGCAAGCGCAAGTAATTATCCGATTGTTATATTTTATTTTGTAAATTGTCACCTTCGCCGAAACACTTGAATAAAAAACGAAATTTTAAGTTGACATTATTAATGATTAATTAATTTGAACCTAATTTTCTTAACTAGAGGCTCTTGGTTTTTAACATGCATCAGAAAACAAAGATCAGAAAAGCGTCCTATCATATTTTTTCATTAAACGTGATAATAGTGAATCACGAGAGTCCAATAGAATCTATTTGTTAAATATAGTCTCTTATATAATGCAAATTAAGTGAATTTCTTATGAACTTTGAGATTTATGCCATTGAAAATGAGTTTTCAAAATTTGATCTACCTTATTTCATTTTACGTAGTTAGGATAATATTTTTGCATTTATTTCCCTTTGAAGAATGCTTTCTTCTGGCCGAGGAAAGGCATCTTAATAGCTTCCTAGTTAAGAAAAAGTTTAGATAACAGTTTAAATTAATTACTGTGTAAATATAGTGTCATCGTTTGAAAATAATCTAGTTATTACGATTTTATCTTCCCCTTATAATGTTTCATTAAATTATTAATTATATCTATTGGGGCACGTAGCCTAATCGCCTTTGCCAGTTCACTATAAAATGCATTCGAATGGATTTTTATTGCGCGGACTGGGATAAAACTGCAGATAACCGACCTAAATGTGGACGTGAAGCCCGCCCCCTGGATAAAAGAAACACAAAACAACAACATCTGCAATCTAAAAAATATTCTATGTAATTTTTCTCATAAAACTTTGATGAATGTCCGAAATAGCAATGATTATACGGGTACCATTGGCAGGCCTTTTCGTTGCCGCTTTAAGCTAAGCCGTACATATTCCTTGCATCGTCGCTAGCGCAATTTGTCCTTATTACAAACCTGTCCCCTTGCCGCTTCCCCTCTCTTACTATATACACATTTTTTCCTCCACCTTTCCTGCACTCAAACTCTGTCGCCATACTCATCCAAGGCGTCTTCATATATATGTGTGTGTTTGCGCGCGATCTGTGTGTGCCGAGTGCGAGGGCCGTCTCAAGCCGCATGCCCGCCGTCGTATTGACAAACGCGTGTTTACTCGTGAAATCGGAAGCCATTTCAAGGGAACGGTATGAGTGATCCTCGTGGGGTTCAAATTAAAGGTGGCTCCCCAACGCACCCTCCCCCCTCTCTCTGAATCTAGTCCTCGCGAAATGGCGATCTAATCCTCGCGACGACGAGATTTCAGTGGCGCTTCGAACCTGATTTAATCAGCGAATCGAATGAGGAAATGGTGGATGAATGATTCATGGGCAATGTTTTTACCCGTAGCTATGAATTGCTTGTGGGATGTTATTTATGGTTTCGATTCCGAATTGCACATCATGCGTATGCTCAGGCCGTTGGACTATCAAAATGCGCTCCATTGCGCTTTTGGAATTTCGAAAAATCGAATTTATTGGAATAAGTTTCTATGTCGCGAAGCGTTAACCAACAGTTGGTTAACGTTTCACGACATAGAAACGTATTGATAAATCCGATTTTAACAATCCAGGGTTGGAATTGTTGCCATTGTAAATTAGTTCAAGAGTTTGTTTTTCTTGAACTCTAATCCGAATACATATCAGGGAATTTATAGAGCTTTTATTTAATTTAATTTTTAAAGCAAATTTCCTAAAATAATATCCGAAAGTTGCAAGTGCAATTTTCAGAACTCCGAAATAATTATAGTGAACTTTCTTAAGAAAGAATTGTAATTGTAAAATGACCATTTTGCAAATGCTTTTAAGGCTTAAGTTTTACTATTGTAATCTGTGCATTAAAAACGTAAAAAAATGTATATTGCACGCTATATTCAGAAAATGTAAACAATTTCACCTGTCGAAGATCTAGAATGCTATTACGTTTTGAGTCGACGAATTATTTTGAATATTCAAGGCGCTTGTCTCTGGGTGGTGTTCCACAAACGGAAGAGACCGAGGAGAAGAATAAATGGATCGTAAAGGCGTTGTCCGCGCACTCGAGAGAGACAGCTGCGATGCGAGCGTTTCGAATTAATCTCGTGCAAAAGACGAAAGGATGGCCGAAAGCTTCACCGCACAACAAGGATTTTCTTTATTTTCGAGTCGGATAGCGTAGACTCCTCTCGAAAACAGGAATAGAAAAGACAAAAGGTAGAAGCCTTTTTGGGGTCCGGCTGAGGTCCCTGAGCAGCGAATACAGTTACGCTTCCTCTTTCCCCACCCTTTATCCCATCACCCCACAAGCTTTTCTCATCCTATTTCCTCTCTCTCTCTTCCTTCCTCACTTTCTTTTGCGGGGCTTGTGCATACACTCTCCCTGCCTCTCTTCCTTTTCCACGAGTCTCTCTCACTCTTAACAAACGCCTCGGTTTAATGAAAACTTGATTTTGCTCTGGAATTCATGAGGCACGCTCGGGAAATGAGCATTCTCGCTTTTCAGCTGCTGTTAATTCTTCCGAAGGTGTTGTCGAGTATTTCTAACGATAAACTGAAATGGTGAACTGTTTTTAAAAATTAAAATGTAGTTATTTACGAAAAGAAGTCACCCAAAATTACTTGCAGGAAGTATCTCTACTGTAACCCTGAGTTTTATTCTCTGACGCTCCGAAAAATACTTTCCGTGAAATTTAAGGCCTTGTATACGGCCCCGGTGGTAAGAAAATTAGCAATTGCCCTTAATTCCAGTGAAACTGAAAGCAAAGTCTGTATTATTGCTAAATATGACAAATTGATAGAAAATAATTCGATGTGTGCCTACGTGAAAGAGAAGTAGTGTTTCTCACTCCGAGTCATATCTGTAGGTATATTTGCTGACCTGATGTTGAATCATCGTGAATATCTCAGCAGGGGAGGGGATGTTGAAGTTGTGTTGCATATTTTCAGACTTCCGAAACAATAGATCTGGCCTTCCCAACTATCTACGCTCGAATTATTGTCCCTGGGTTGCCATACCATTATTATTTGCTTAACGAAATATTTATACTATATATCATATTTAGGGAATATGATATAAAGTATCTACTTGGAAAGCTTTGAAATTTGAACGTGGACAAGAATGAAATTGATGGAATGATATGATCCGAAGATCCTATGCAGACAGGCATAAGCTGTGAAAGTTGGAACAATTTTTGAAACGAGAAAGCAGACTTTTTTCTCGTGGACAAGAATGTTTAAAATAAAATAGAAATCAGTAAAAAATTAGGAACTATTTAGAAGACTAGGAGAGAGGAGATTAATGGCAAAAGTGATTAGGAGTAAATAGAAAAACTGGACCGGGATTTTCCCGAAGAGGTGTGGGAAATATTTGGGACATATTTGGGAATATTTGGAAAAAAGAGAAAGATAAGACTTCAGGCTGATAGACGACTAAAAGGAAATGAACAAACAATTCAAGGAGGTTGCAATGGATAATGCGAAGAACGCGGTTTAACAGTTATCTCCTCGAGCCTCTGCGGCAGAAAACTTGCACGCGCACACACATGAGCGAGTGTGTGTCTATATATATATATATATATATATATATATATATATATATATATATATATATATATATATATATATACAAGAATATATGAGATCTATTTATTAGTAGTTTTTTAGAATTTAATGATTGTATAAGATTAAATCTTAACTGGGAAATGAAACAAATTCTGTGGAACAGCCTTAGCGGAGCATGATTTGTTATGAGTAGACTTGATAGGATTCGATTTAAATCGAAAAATGTCGATTTGTTTAAAATTTAATAATCGACGAAAATGAATAGTTGTCGATAGGCGACGATTTTCCCACAAGATGAAAAAGTATGCGTCCAAAAACCTATTTTCTGAATTATAATATTAAAGTTGTTTCTGTTTACATTTCTCGCAATAATATTTGCTACCTACGATTACGTTCCTTTTCTTGGCTTTCATCAACAGTGGAACTGAAAGAAGGGTATTTTGTTACACTCAAATATGCGTGTTTTTGTACAATCAGGTAACCGTAAAGCCTTAGGGTAGTTTTGAGAACACCTGTTTCCTAGATCTTTTGAGGTTTTTGTGATTATATTTGCCGACCTAACGGTAGGATATTCTATGAATCTCTCTATAGAGATAAGGTCATGGATATGTCCTGCTGAGGCTTTCTAAACCCCTGTTAAACGAGGTTCGAAAGAAAGGAATTTCGGTGGATGTTTGAAGACCGTTTTCGGAATTTCGGAATAAAAATAAATTTAAATCATCGAATTAAAAGGTTGAAATCTGCCAGCCATATATGTAAGTAGTAATTTTAAGCGTCGGTATTCGTCAAAAATCTCTGGTGAAAATAAACGTCGATTTTCAAAGAATTAACATTAAATTCTAACAATTAGTAATTTTTAGCGTCGATTGTAAGAGGGATATACAAAATATTCAGGGAGGCAAAAGGTCATGGGAAAGGAGAAGAGACGAATGGACGCGTCTGATCAATCGGAGGAAATGTGAGGCTGCGCTGTGTTTATCGACAGAGGAGAGGAGGAAGGATGCGCCCTCTTCGAAGAAAAACGATGCTTGCGATTTCGCGTGGTTTGTCACGAGTCGAAGGAGATGCAAGTCGCCTCGCAACTGCGCCCTTTGCTACCGCCAACTGTGCTATCTTATTTTCCATGACTATTTATCTGCAGGACGTTTCCTCGATCTCAGTAAGGACAAGGAGACATTTTTCTTAGAGATATTCGCCGAATAAAGATGGAATTCTTTCATTATTTTCGACTCTCTGGTATTATTCGAAGAATTTTCGAATCACGAAAGAAAAAGGGGGCTTTAATAAGATTATTCCTTTTATGCACGCAAACACTTGGATGCAACTAATGTTAGAGAGTACGTTTAATAGTCATCAGAATTGGTTCAAAACCGGAATAAAGAGAATTTAACAGTGTTTTTCCCGTTTATATCATTAAAAATATAAAATCCCGTTTTTCTGAACTTGAGCTTATTGGAAGCATTATAAATTGTCGCTATCATTGATAAATCTAGCTAGCAAATCCGTATGGCATAATTAAAAAATGCTGGAAACCCATTTTTAAGTCACGTTTGAGTGGTTAAATAACCGATATTAAATTAATTTTTAAATATCTATTTTAATAAAATAACCATTTTAAGTTTCCATTCTGTTTTTATGCCTTAAATTTTTGCGCCGCCTTGCTCGTTTTCTGTTTATCTCCTCCACGTCCACTCAAACGTTTTTTCGAAAAACAATAATTTCGTTAGGATTTTATTTTACCACGGCCTAAGTAAACTCTCGATTAGTGAGAACTGCAACTTGTGGAATGCCCTCGAACCTCCCTCATCACGGCACTCGAACGTTACATGACGCCCTTTAATAAATCCCCGCCGTTAGTCGCCCAGCTCCTCGCCTCGCAGCAATGTCGGATATTGGAATGCGCCGCCCGAAGACGAAGGCCTTAAAAGGAGGAGAGGGTTGTAGAGCGGCATGCCCTATTTGCAAAACACCCGGTCCCTGTGTCCGGAGCAGTTTCCTGCTCGAGCTTTGTGCTTTGCTTTGCACGCCATCTGTGATGCGCTGCCTCGATGCACGGTGAAATATTCTGCTCACTCTGTTTACTTAGTATTGCTTGAAGGCACGAGTGTACGGATTTCGGATTTTACATTCGGTGGCACGTGTGTTTGCCGAGTTAGAAGAGAAATAAATTGTAACTTCGGGACGTAACAGCATGTTTTATTAATTAAAAATTACCGTACTGAGTACGGGACAAGATTCATTAAAGAAGGCGCTCAAACTGACAGCTCCCAACCTGCAAATACAACATGCATCTTCTGAACAATGATTGCCTCGTTCGTTCGAAAATTCCCACCGTGTTGTGGGTTGAATAACAAGCAGTCTGGATGCGAGGGAAAAGATCCGCCTCTTGACCGACTGCATTTTCATAAACGAGGCTCTTGATGTGGCCCCAAACAAAAAGATCCAGAGAATCGAGATGTGGGGAGCGAGCTGCCTAATGGACGGGTTGCATTAACACCGGGTGCTTAGGTACGAGATTTCTCACCTATTAGCTCGAACATGAAACTGCTCCGGACTCAGGGACCGGATGTTTCGCACATCGTGAATGTTGCTCCACAACCATTATAATTTAGTCGGTATAATTTAGGAACATCCTATGTGTATATATATATATATATATATATATATATATATATATATATATATATATATATATATATATATATAACTTACGTAAGGGTTCGGTTCCGCAAACCCATACGTAAGTCGAATTTAACTTGTCGGAAATTACCATAAGTATGTACCTACGTCTGTCATACTATATACTTTGATGTTACTCCACAGGTCTACTCAACACCTCAAGCGTAATCGTACGTCTCTTGTTTGTAGTACTAGCACCTTTGGAGTCGCTTTTACAATTTTATCAGCCATGATTTCGGGGGCAAAAGTTACGTATTTTGCAAAAAAACACGAGCTACGCACAATCAACACAACAAGAGACGAAGACGCTGCGGAACGCCCTGACGCTACGTGAGGAAGGCGACCGCGATACTCAACGATATGCAACGTAATTTAAGATTTCATATTAACTATTGTCATTGAATTTCTCTAGCCATTTTATATTCTGTAAAATAAGTGTTGCGTATAGTTTGATAAATTTAAAATAAATTGGCATGTTTAAACTTCATTTAACATTTAACCTTTAAGCCTGAAACATTTTGCCTTGTAAACAAATTTCCGCAACTCGAAAACTTCGGATTAAAATAATTTATTTGCCATGGTTTTTACATAAAGTCGAATTTGCGTAAGTCGAGTCTTGCGTAGCCCGGGGAGTGTCTGTATCTCTCTATATACACATATATATATATATATATATATATATATATATATATATATATATATATAGTATAGTAAGCGGTTCACCTAACCGTGGCATACCGTAGAGAACCAAATATTGCTTTCATATAAGCGCCGCGATCTTTCGATGTGTCAACTTATCGGTGCTTCCCCTCAGCATCCATTCCCATTCTCCTTTCCTCCTCCAATATTCCTTCCTTTCTCTTGCTCCCTACTTTATTTCCCTCTCTTAACCATTTCCCCTTTCCTCATCAGCCTCATTACAACATTCGCTGCTTACGTCAGCAACGGCTCCACACTCGTTAAAATCGGGACCTTTTTTAGCAAAAATCCAATGGGAATGGCTCCATATGAAAATATTTTTCCTGAGACAGCTCTTTGAGGGTCGTTTTTATTCTTCGCAGCGGCGGATGGGAAAATATAAGCGGGATTTCAAAATTTTAACGATTCTCTTCATTTAGGGTGTGCTAAAGAAGTTTTTAATGTCCTCGAGCCCTAGAGGGATAGCGGGGAAAAAACAAACAGATCAAAACCCCACGTCCTGAATTTTAATGCATATACAAAAAATCTGATGTGGCCATTGCATGAATTTCTCCAAATCTGTCATATTTCTAAAAATTCCAAATAGGTTACATAATAATAAATATTTAACTAACTGCGAGAAAATTTTAGAATTTACAAAGAACAGAAATAAACTCAAACCATAGCCTTCTCATATTGGATATAGCCACAAAGCTCCAACAATTAAGAAAAGAAAAAGGAGCGTTACATTTTCTACAACTTTTATTCCAGCACATTTTTATATTTATCAAATATTAAAGCAAATATTAGAAAATAACGGATAAGTGACAAGAGTAAACACCCACTTCCGGTTGATCGACATTTACCAAAAACTAATCAATTCTTGTGACTTTTATGAAAATATTAAATATTAAATTTTCTGCTGATTTGATTAATAGTTTTTGAGTTAGAGCACCCACAAAAAAGCTATCACACAAACACACAGACACCATCGAGAAAATGGTCAAAACGTGGTCAGGGGGCCTCAAAACGTGTATTTCCGTTGAAATCTTGGAGTAGATTTTTTTCATGAAAACAATACTTTCTCCTATACTACGTATATGGAGAAAGCAATAAAAAAACATCTCGTATTTTGTATTCGATAGCTGAAAGGCAGTGGCGGATCCAAGGGAGGGGCGATAGCCCTCCCGTTGGACGACCCCATTTCCATCCACTGGGTACATTCTTAAATTCATTCCGCGCAACATTCTTTGTTTCTACACCGAAGATTAAGTCTGGATGACAAGGAAAGGAAAGGTTCTGATAGGGATAGGGATTTTAAAAATGTATGGTCGTCGGCAGAGGCGGAATCAAGAGGGGGGAGGGGCAATTGGGGGCGATCGCCCTCCCCTTGGGAAGTTTCTGGATCCGCCCCTGCTGAAAGGCATTAATGGAAAACATCTTATTGCCGCGGGCGATATGCTGTCATTTAGATCGCGGTTGTGAGTTTCCTCGTTAACTAATGCTGGGATTCATTTTGTAATTTTACAATATATACATATATTTTCCCCTTTGGCCTGTTATGTAGCCCACGGGCCCACAGGTTGAATATCGATCATGTCCTCTTTCAGTCTTTCCTCCGCAATCCTACGCCCCCAACTTCTCTCTCTTTCTCTCTCCTTACTTGCCGCGAGGGAGTGAGAGAGAGAGAGGCGTGATTTCGCAGCCTAGGATCGATTCCCGGGTGAGTAGAGGAAGAAAAGCCGTCTCGACGCGTGAATGGATCCGTTCGTGGAATGCGCCCCTGAGAGGGCGAATATCCCTTGAGGGGGAGAGTGAGATCAGTGGTGGTGGGGGGAATGAGTTCAGTGGTGGTGGGGGGAATGAGTTAAGTGGTGGGGGAATGAGATCAGCGGTGGGGGGAATGAGGTCAATGGTGGGGGGAATGAGATCAGTGGTGGGGGGAATGAGATCAGTGGTGGGGCGAATGAGATCAGTGATGGGGGGAATGAGATCAGTGGTGGGGGGAATGGGATCAGTGGTGGGGGGAATGAGATCAATGGTGGGGGGAATGAGATGAAGGGTGGGAAGAATGAGATCAATGGTGGGGGGGATGAGATCAGTGGTGGAGGTAGAGTGAGGGAGGCGTAATTCGTGACTTGATGGACGGAATAGAATTCGCACTGAAACACTTTCTCTTCAGTCATCCCCTCGTAAATTGTCACGACCCGCAATACTTTTCCATTCTTATCCTCCGTATCTCTATCGCTTGCATTCATTCTCTCCGATAAGCACTCACCAGATGATCGCATGTGTACATCCGCCACACAACAGGACGTGATTATGAGTAATGTCTCCAATTTGTACGAGGATAAACAAACCGGCGTTCTTCGGAGTTTCACGACCCTGCGGCTGACTATGTTTGTAAACATTGAGGCAAATGTGTCAATGCGGTTGGAGGAGCGTATTTTCAATGAATTTCCGTTAGCATTCCACGAATCAACCTATTAATATGAGACTATTAATCTACAGTAAAATTTTCCACTCGCTCTGCAAGAAGAACGCATTTGTTTGACATTTTCCCTTCTGTGAAGTGAAAGTTACCACGAGGCGTTGATTCAGTTAATAAATAATACTTTTAATACTTCTATAGATGCGACATCAGGAAACTACCATGGCGTCATAGGAAGAATATTTAGAGGTATGGTTATGTCTCAAATGGAATATGTTTCATGAAATGGTTTATGTAATGTTTTTGCCCGCCAGTATATCCTCAGCCGCTCTTAAGGAAAGAATGGGAAAGAATTGTCTTGTAATTCGCCCTGTGCGCACAGATTCCTTTGAAAATGCAGGAATACGATGCCAACATCTTCTCCTGGTTTGAAAGAATTAACAAATAAAATGAAGAGATCAATAAGAGGAACAAAATACGATTGGCACAAACCAATCAATTCTCTCATAAAGTATTGCATAAGTGAAGTGTTTGGATAATATGCTGTTCACCGCGCTGTCTTATTTACGGAAGAAATTGTATTTTGATCTGTTGATCCATGTAATGTATGCTATGCATTTCGGATTCGTGCATAGAAATATTCCTGGCGTGAAACGACCGACTTAAAATTAACGGAGTTATCGGACGGACGAATATCTTTTACCCTCGTTCCGTACGTGTCTTTATAAATGGTTCTCGTCCCTCTTGCGTTCTTACTTTTATTGGATTTTTAACGCGGTTTATTATACTAGAAGTTGGCTGTAAAATATCTTCATCGATGAGAAATTTACACCTATTGCGTATAAATTAATGGATGGAATCAAATCGTTTTGAAAAATATTCATTCTCATCAATAAAATTTGCCTAATAGAAGGTTAACTACAAGTTTAAATAAGAACTGACATTAGCTCGTAATTTTCACTTGCATTCACGACATCAAAGCATTATAAAATCGAGACATTTTTCAGAAATATTCCTTAGTGAACTTAGCTTTTCATAATGAATAATAATAAAAATCAAATTTTCAAATCGTTATTAATGGTATAAGTATTTATGTTATACTTATTACAAGGACTTTTATCATTCAGCATTAGTTTATGACATTTACGCTTCTGAATTAGTATTGACCACTACCGAATAGACGGTATATTTAGAGTTAATTAACGAGAGCAACTGAATTTTGTATTTGCAATCCTTTATGAAAGAAAAATGCAATATAATGGCCATTGCTAGGAATTTTAAAATGTGCCCAGGGAGCAAACTGTCAATTGGATCATATATTCGCTTGTTAAACCTTTTTATATAGTAGTCTCTATTAAATAAGAGTGACGGTTAATATTAATTAAATACCGTATATTATTTTAGCGTGCGATTCGATCAAATCCGTGATTTCTCCCAAATTCAAATATCGCTCTATTTTGATTCGACAATCCTCTTGCTAAGAAATCAGAAAATGGGTGTTTACCGTTAACTATATTTTATTCGATTCTCTTACAGCCACCGGAAATATCTTGTTTGAAAGTGTTTTTAACGCACGAATGAGTTTAGAACCCAACCCAACGCGTCCCCTTCGCTTGCGTTTACTGTTCGCTTAGTACATAATTTATATACAGCCGAAAAAGTCTCAGGATCGCTTATTCCTCTTATAGAATAACTGCGCGAAATGTCTTTTCAAAACCGAATTATCTCCGAATCTCTGATTTGATCATTTATTCCACAGACTCAGCATTGAATTAAGTCGTTATGAAATTTTCACTCGGGTTAAGTCTTTTGGTAGTGGGAAGTTAAGGTTAAGATAATTACGATACACTGTCGATGTCTTCTTTATTATTTGATTATTTCGGATTTATTTTTGGTGGAAAATGTGCAATATGATAAAAGTTAACCCACGCGACACCAATGTAATTTTAATAACAGGATACACCAAAGCGTGGGTATTCTGTAACCTCAAGGAGGTTTTGTTGTTTCTGTGTATTTAAAATAATATATATTAACAAAAAGGAATGACAATCATATATAATAGCATTTATAAGTGGCAATAAAAGAATCTTACGATACTGTTCGCATTGTAACTATGGTATAGCAAGGGTTAACTTATTATCGATGTGATTATTTTCGAGAATATAATTTTTGGATCTTTTATTTTCCGATTCAACCGTAAATTTTAACAAGAGGAAAGAATTTATTTGGATATAATTTTAAGCAATTTTTTATATCGGCAATATTTGCCTTTGTCTCAAAATATGTCAAAATAGTGAATAAACATCCCAGTTGTTAATAAATGAATTTCATTTTATACCTAAGTACTAACCGTCTTATTCAAACTTGTAAAAAACGTGTTTTTTTCTCTTCGATTAATGCCAACAGTTGAATTGAATAGAAAAGTTTTGCAAATACTACTGTACAACCACGTTTAGCTACTGTCTGGATTATTTTTCTATGCTTAGAGAACAATATAGTGTTTTTTGAAACTTTTGAGAAAATTGGTAACAAAACATTATCATTCTTTACTTTTAATTTAATTTCAAATATTTCTGTGGCCTTGCAAGAACACTGTTGGATGACTTGACTATGCTTACCTACCAAACTGCTAATAACAGTGATACTGAAGTTATATTTATAATAACGTTAAAATAAAAAAATACGAATTATAAGAAGAAAGCTTCGCTAAGGTTGGAATGTAGTTTATAGTGGAAGAAGAACAACCAATAGTAACTCTCACGCTCAGGATAGAATCACGTCGTTTGACAGCAGAGAAATTGATTGATTTTGGACCATTGTCTACCTCCTTCTTGCGACTCAGTTTGCCTAGAATGTAGGTTTTAGTGTATGAATATGAGACATCTGCTGGTTTATAATTAGAGCTCAAATAATAGCTCTTAGACATTGAATGAAAATGTAACTATACTATAATAGGAGCGCACCTTGACGATATTCGAAAAAAATCGCCATTTCCTTGGTTTTTCTAATTCTTCAATTCATGCTACCCGAAATACGAATCGAAAGTTTCACGCGGTGCTCTCCAAATAAAACTGTCAGTTGAAACATATCTAAGGTATAGCATTACTCTCTCTCCCTCATTAATACTTGATACACCACACAAAGAAAGCCTAGGGCATCAATAATTCCTTAGCACTTTTTTCGCTAAGAAAGTTATTTTTCAGTAATGTATTGGACAAAGATATTGGAGCTCTGATCGAACTTTTCGGAAAATTCCTCCCAGCATTCCAAACGGTGGTGAGCCTAATGGATGGGGCAGGAACCTCCAACAAGAGGGAGTCTTTAAACAGATAAATATGCCTCCGACAGGTTGTCGATTCCCGTACGCTATAAAGGTCGCTTACGTAAATATGAATTCTCGGAATAGATTTTTCTGAAGATTTTAGAATTTTCAAAATCGAAAGGGTCATATTTTTACTGTCACTATTTTAATGTTAAATTGGATGGAGATAAACTGTTTTTCTTCATAATAAGATAATAGTAAGTATGGATGTTGTTTCTGATTGAAATGTAATAAATGGTATATTTTGGCGGCTAAATATCCAAAGCCGAAACGCACGAAACGTCGAAAAGTTATTACGCGCAATCCCTACATTTATTGGGGACTACCATTGCTGCATCAACGAATCTATCGAATTAAAATTTTTAAAAATAATTTTCAGAATTCGTACACTTCACCGTTTCTCCTATAATTATGGTTAGATTATCGTAATTTCTATTATACGAAAGTTAGCGTGTAAACAAAATTGCTTTCCCTTATTGGAAGTGGATAGTTTTAAACAAAAAACACAACCTTTAACGCTTCACATTTTTTTTTAAACTTTCCTCTTCTTCATTTCTCAAAGAACGGATATTCAATGTTGACTAATGAATCTACGAGTCCTTGTTAAAATTGAAGCAAATTTGCTGATTGGCGTATCCTAATACTTCAGATAAGATCCCCAATGCATATACAGACACACAGGCGAACTTTACAAAATGGTCTATAATCTGCCGGCATAGTCATTGCGATAAATGTCAAAAATGAACTGCTTTTTATTGAGTTAAAGTTATATTTTAAGTTTATTTGTTACAATTGTATGCTATTATTTAATTGTTTTGTTACATTTAAATTATGATTTTATATCTTAAGGTATGTATGGACAATTAGAATCAATTTATTATATTTTAAGTTAACAAACACAAACGTTTGTTTCGACTGCGTTTATGGCTGCAACCATATCATATAACTAAACTTAAATTAGTAAAATGCCATTCTTTAATATATTACTCGCAAATTAAAAATATGACTTCCTTGAAATATGCTTATCGGAATAGTGAGTGATTCGGTGGCATCCTTATTGATTAGGGTGTGTTTTAAGCAAAGGAACTTAATCCACACACGAACCTGATCAGTCTTCGAGGAATCTTGTATTAAAATATTAAGCCCTTCTTCAACTTCTCATAGCTTCGTCTTCAGCTGGAGAAGAATGTCTTCATTAATCCTTTCACTTTCATCCACTTTGAAAATATTCCTTAATATTACTGAACACTTTCTCCCAAGGAGAATTTACGAGCGTAGAGCAGTTAAAAACTTGAAGTTATAATTGTGTTATTTATTAGTTTTGAATTATTTATTTTACAACTAAATAAAAAACAAATTGCTAACTATATAACTTTGAAAGTAAAATTTGGCAAAATAATAATAAATATTTAACTAATATACACAGAGAGAAATACTGACGATAACTTCACTGAGAAAATATGCGGCAATGTATAAAAATAATAATTTTTGTGAAATAATAAAAGTTAGCAATGAAAAAATCAATACCAGTAATAATATTTAATAGATATGCATTCAAAAAATTAAAATTGACGGAATGAGGATGTTATAAGTATCAAATGCTAAGAAGAAAGGATTGATAAATATCGATGATTGAATTTAATGTGAAAGACTGGGTCAGGATAATGTATTGGGATAAAATTCAAAACATATAGTACAGAAAATAATGAATGAAAACAAAGGCGTTGATAACAACACTCGGGTCGTCGTTACGCTTCCGCGCGTCTTTCCTCTCGCTGAAGAAATCGACACAAAAGAGTCTCTGGACCGTTTGATATACACTCTCGGAAGTTCTCCAGGAGACGCGTCACCAAACTCACAAAACTTTTGTCTCGTTGGAAGTCCGTGCGAAATAACGAACGAAACCGAAACTTGATCGAAAGTTCGGAGCGAGTGTTGCGTCACGAGCGATCCTTCACAGTCACAGACACACGCGAGCGCGCACACCAACGGACAAGCGAACTAAGCTTCTTTGCCGCGTGGCGGGAGGAAAGGGAAAAGAGAGAGGGGGTGGAGGTGGCGAATTGAAAAGGAGGCGAAAGAGGAATAACAAACGCAGAAGCAGGAGGATCGGTAAGCAGGGAGGGGATGTCCCCTGTTCTCTCTCGTCCGCTGAGGCACCGTGGCGTAATCCAGCGTTTGCTGCGTCGCTCTGGATCTGAGACGACCGTCCCTCGGCACTACGAGACTCGCTTTGAGGGCGCCGCGCGGAGAGTCGAAAATCCGACGAGTGAGGGGAAAGAGGGTGAGAGGGAGGGAGGAGGAGGGGGAGGAAGGGAGGGTGAAATGGAGGAGGGAGGGAGGAAGGGAGGGAGGAGGAGTGGCACACGGCTCCAGAGACGGAGGGTGTGTGCGATCTGCTCCACTCTGGGACACGAACTGCTTTGAGTAAGACTCCCTTATCTCGGTTGTGCAACCCAAATTTCTCACTCCGTAGAAAAACTCTCGTAAATCCAGGGGTACGTATTTTAAAAATATTTTTCAGGAAAATATTATATGCGGGGGCGTGGAATGAGCCTGAATGGTGTTGGCTTTATGTTTCTTTACTTCGGTTCCATTAAGTGAGAAACTATTTGTCAAGGAAGTATATAAAGAGCTTTTATTCGACATTTTCACTCATGTATCATGTATTTAAAGTGATAAATAGGAGAATGGAGGTAAAATATATATTTTGTTATATGCAGAATACCTATTTGATATTTTTTGTATAAGACTGAGCTACATGACACTAATTTCTGACGTTCTTGTCCTTAATGTTGCACCTATTTATCGAATAAACTTGTGAGGTTCTAAAAACATGGAGGCAAATAATCTCACTTGTTATCTTATGGCATTTTCTCTTCTCTACGAAAACTTGACTAATTTCTCCGAAACAAGGGTGAGAAATATAAATGGCCATTATTGATTAGAGATAGTGAAAGAGGGAATTCGCTGGAAATGCCAATCCAATGAGCGATATTTTATAGGTTTCCACAAATGGCGTGGACACCAAGCGTGAGTGGAATGATATTTCGGCCATTTATATTAATATACGCCATTGCTCGACGATTTTCAGTAAAGAGGTGGAAACGTCATTAACGGTTTTATTCAGTCGTTCACACACCAAAATAGGCCATTTATGATAGTTTTGTCCAACACTTTTACGTTACGGGTTAACGCCAATCACTCAAAACGAATTGTGCTATGAATATATCTCTACCTTGCAACATGAGCAAATATATAACTCAAATAAATTTGTTCCATCACCTTTATGAAACTTTATGATATCAATATGCATTCACTGATTGTATTCGTGCGAGTATAAGAATAAATTGAAATAAATTGACGCTTTTGGGCTTTTCCCGGAAATTGCTTATTGACGCATCATTCCGTTCAAAAAGTTTTATATGTGTACGATGGAAAATCTACTTGGAATACCTGGAGTGGTCCATGTCGTAGAAATGTTATTGTCATTATCTTACATTAAAAATGCGCATGCGAAGGTAAAGTGAGGTTCAGAGATATGTTATCGAGCCCATATCAGGCAAACAGACCTTCCGCCGTTGCTATCATCGGCTATTGTTTTCACAACGCCAAATCTGCATGCTTAACCGCTCCTCTTCTAATAATTTGGAATTTTTGTAAAATTTGTGGCAGAACAGCCAAATTATTAAAATTGGGATAGATTTATTAAGCAGCCATTTGCATCACTCCATTGTACAGAAGCAGTTTAACGTTACTTTTGTCCATATGCTATGACAATTCAATTCAATTATCTTTATTTTCATTATTGTATTACATGACATATATAGCATGTTTCTTACATTTTTATACAGTTTTTTAGCCCATGGCTATTGTATCGTATATTTTGATTAATTTTTTGTTCTAACGTACATTGGTAAATAAAAAGAAACCCCTTCACCGTAAAAAGCAAGAGAATACTCACACTCACGCTGCAGGTTTCCGGTAAACACCGTCGCAGGACCTAAGTCAAAAGGTACTATTGTAATGTTTCACCGTGTCTCGCAACCCTACCCTTTTCATTTATCCTACATTAATATTTACTTGTTATTTTAGTTTCGTGGGAAAAACTTAAGCTAAAAACCCTCTTTTCCTTGGTGATAACACAACAGCAAAATAAAAATATAATGGACAATATATACATATTTATAAATATTTACATAGGTACTCTGCCATTAATTCTCCTCAGCGACAACATGAACAAAGCCTCAATGGATTCGTAATGCTCTCTCTATTGACGCATTTTTACGATACATTTTTAACTAAGGTAAGAGATATTATTACATTTATAAATCATTCGTAATCTGTCAATGCTTTTTTAATTGACTTCACTTTGTTCTATGTAAAGCTGTTACATCGGCGTTAATCGCTTAGTCTACAGTTGCTTTCATATATTTTATCCATGTCGGACACGACACGCAATTTTCACCAGGCAAATTATCCAGGATCGATAGCAACCCATGATAATATTGATCATTCAATTGTCACTAAAAATAAATTTTAGATGCCATTTTAAATTTTAAAAAGCTCTTGAAACGACAGTAGGAAAAAACCTAAACGAATTAAAACCATTCTGCGAATGTGTGACATCAGGATCGTTTCAAATGTTTTGTTCGTTTAAATAGAATATCCGATCCTAATTGCTGTGTAATTACGCTAGACTATTTTTCGGCCACGCGCGGTGGAAGAAAATTGCATTCGTGCACGATGATCCGCGACCCTGTGTCAACAGTGATTCCCGACCGCAGCGCGACACGTGCACCGAATGTCCTCGGTTATCCTTCGGCCGAATCAGTCGTTTGGGACCGAAAACTCGCGTCAACGTCGCGCGCTTCCCAAAAAGCGAATAATTTGTCCCAGAAACGAAAACTCGTCGTTTTGCACTTTTCGGTTTATTTCCCTCCGCAATTTGGAACAGCGCCAGCGACGCGAGAGTCGTATAAATGTCGAACTATGTCTGGAACGCGCATCCGTGCGAAGCGAGCACTAAAAACGAATGCAGGGATCCGATTCACGACTAGGAGAAGGACATTCTTAGCGCAAATAGTGCGGGACGTGGTGTGCTTGATTATGGTTTTTTCGCGTTAAGTAGGGTAGGAAGAGAGTGGTGAGGGGGTGGGGCGGTAAGAAATCAGACAGACAGACAAACGACTTTATTTAGGGAAGTGTAGGCGGAGTGGGGGAGGGAAGTGGAGGGGGAGATGAGGAGGTGCCAACTCAACTGACTGCCACCTTGCCACGAGTGCATCTCGGGTATTTAAGATTGGTCTGAACGAACAAAACTAAAAGTACTGGAAAGTATTATCTTGGGAAAAAAACGAAGTATTATTACTTCGAGGGGGGTGAAATCATACGAAGAGAATCCAGAAGTTAAATGTTTCCCCTCAACCGAGAATGAATAGGAACATCTTAAAATATTTGTTCTTTTGAAATTGAGATTAGTTATTCAAAAGCTAACTATTGCTTCAGCGAATTGATACGTTATAACAGCCTCGATTTGATATACAAATTTGCACGGTAGTATTCTAAAAAAAAGTTATGCGCTTCTTCAGAGAGAAAAATTATGAATACAATAATCTTCCAGTCGTTTGATTTTTAATCGTTAAAATAACTTCTACGTCATTTTTCTCAAATTTTATGTCCCCGGCGGCTGCTTATGATTAAGTCATTATGACGCTGATTCGCCTCAGAACAGGAATCGTTCGTTTTTTTCTCTACCAATTTCTTGTTGACCTTGATGACTAGGTACCCTAATTAAATGCGGGATTAAATGTAGAATGGACGATTTAATATGGACGTAAGTTGATATTATGTATCGGAAAATGTGCACGCATTGAAAGGCACTCAAAAGCTCGTTATGATCGTGGAAATGGTTCAATTTTGGAATTGAATAGAGTGGTTCATATATTTCATTTCATATCGAAGCATGCAAAACATATATCGATTTGAGGTTATTACACAGACAGTGAATGAATAAATGAATAATTATAAATTTTACTTAATAACAAGGTTAATTTGTCTATAAAATAATGAAATATCGCCAAACACACTTTTTCTCTCAAAATCTTAAGAAGCGTAGCGATTAAAGAACGGTATAAATTACATCTATCGACTAAGCCATCCAATATTTCCTCAAATTATAAATAGATAAACAAATGTTAGCACTAAATGCGGTCGTATCATGTCTGCTTTAACAAAATAATTTATGTAAATAAAGGAGTAATTATTTTTTCCCTGGGAATATTTTATTTTATGTTTAAAGGAAACTAAATTGGTTTCGAAATTTACATAAATCCAATTGCAAAGTTAAACTTGATTAACTGCAAAGACATTGATAACAAGTACGCAAAGCGCCACATCCAAGTTATGCATTCACATCTGGACAGCGTTTCGAACGTGTCTATCACATCGTTCCATTCTCAATTAAACTCTATAATGTAAGTTTTACCATGATAAAAGTTTTTTTTAAGAATGACTGTTAAATATATATATCAGGAACTTAGGAAACTCATTCCGTTACGTTGTCAAGGCATATAAAATGGTCCAAAGGCGAAGGACGGGAACCTTAGAATCGTGATATTTGTTTTCGAGGTCCTTGAAATCATTTGCGACAAGAAGCCGTCTAAAGAAAAATGACACTTTGGAGTCCTTTGGGATCAAATGTGCAAATTATCTTGAGAGACCCAAGAGCGAGAGCGACGGATGTCATGTGGCGAAGATAATTAATGGACACGAAAAGAAAATGAGAGGGAGAAAGAGAATGGGAGAGGTAAGGAGATAAAGTGGCCCGCTGAGGAACTTGCTACATGAAAAGGGACGAGAAAATTGGGTCGCTAATGGCGACGCGGAGCTTGGGAAGGAAAATAAATAATTTCGTCATTCGCTTGCTCTCTTGTGAGGAGAGAGAGAGGCAGAGAGCGGAGAAAAGTATAAAATGGAAGGGATGAAGGAGATATAGAGTGAGGGAGGGACAGAGAGCCGTCGA
Organism: Tanypteryx hageni; assembly: GCA_028673005.1. Lineage (NCBI taxonomy): Eukaryota > Metazoa > Arthropoda > Insecta > Odonata > Petaluridae > Tanypteryx > Tanypteryx hageni. The sequence continues at coordinate 124,558,647 of CM054116.1, read as the reverse complement.
TGTCTGTGTTTGCGGTAAAGAAAGGGGTACCACGATAGTTTGTCGACGAAGATGGAGAATATAACAAAAAAGGCAGCAAACAAAAGAGAATCTCCCAACAGTCGAGTAGAATGAAACAAAAAGACGACGCGCGGAGAGCGATAGGCAAAGCAGGTGGCAGCGAACGAAGGAACAAAAAAACATGGGAAAGCCTCTTTCCATCTTTGTCTCCTGAGAGCGTCCGCGTGTGTGCGCTCGCTTTGGCGTATCTTTTATGCCGAGAGAGGAGAAATGGGAGAAGGGTATGAGTGGGAGGAGGGGAAGGTTGTGGAGGGGAAGTAGGAGGTGGGGAGGAGGCGGGAGAGAAGGTTGAGGAGGAGAGATAGGAAGGTGAGGGGAAGAAGATAGATAAGCGTCTTTATTCGGGCGAAATTTGGACAATAGGTCCATTCTTACATTTAACCCTTCGTCAATATAATAGATATTAGAACAATTATGGATGTACACGGATTTTCCGTGGTACAGAAGTGCTTTTCGTCAAATTCGTCGTAGTATAATCGTAGACTAATGCATTTGCTATGAAATCAGAAAATTATTTTTCCTTATATTGTGGCAACCCTGCCATTTAGATCCGTTTTAAACATGTTCATTTCGTTTTGTTATTTAATACTCCCTACAAACGAAATTTCTTTGAAAACCGTTTAGCCAATACATTTGAAATTAATAGTTACAGACAAATCCTAACTTTTATATTGTGGTAGCCCTGTTTAGCCGATCCGGTTTGAATATAATAATTTTGTTATTTATTTATATAAGGATAATATACATCATATTTGGTTAAAATCCATGCCGTCAGTTCTCTAGAATTACGTGTAGAAGAAAAAATATTTTACTTTTTACTGTGGTTGCCCTGCTCTTTAGCTCAGCTGTAAACATCTTGACTTCATTATGGTATGTTGTATACGGCTTATATAAAAAATTTAATTGAAATCCAATTCCTTCCAACTCCATTATTAGTGAAAGAATTTAATTTGTAATTGGGACAGCCCGGTTTGGCTGATTCAGTTTAAATATGCTATTATGGTTTTCTATATATGTGTACATTATAAATATTATGATTTCGTTCAAATTGATGCAGATATTTCAACATAAATATGTGTAAAAATATTTTTTTATTTTCTTGTATTGTGGCAGCCCTGCTTTCTGTTGTATATATCCTAAACATCATGATTTTTTATGCAACACGCCTCCTTTCATTGAAATCGGTTTAGTCAATTCCTTCTTCATTCATAATTACCGAAAGGTTTAACTTTGTAATTGTGGCACCTCTGCTGAGTAGATCCGGTCCAAATATGCCGCTTTGGTAATAAAGTTATCTGAATATTTTATGTACCAAATTTGGTTGAAATCGGTTTAGCCAATTCTTCCCTGATATAAGCGTACGGACTGACGGACATCACGAAGATAATAGTGATTTTCAGCATTTACGAAAAGCACTAAAAAATAAAATATAATATTACAATACGCCTTACAAACACAGTATATAAATCGTAAAAAGTGTAAAAGATAAAAGTTTAAACAGATTTAAGTTTGTGGGGAAAACCTAGGTAATAATAGGCTTGTCCTCCCTAGTAAAACCCACGCAGGAAAACACCCACTGAGAAGGGGGTGTGAAAAACCAGCGAAAACTCGAGACAGTGCATATATGGCATTATAATACTACAACATTAAATAGAAAGGAGTATATACAGTAGGAGAGTTCGTATATACAGCGTCGTTGTATACCGTCATAAAAGTACATGTAAAGATATTAACGTAATATGCACAAGAAATATTCATTAATTTGACAGAATAAGATGAAATATACATGAAATATATACAAGGAATATAGAGGTTGGAACATGCATATTATAAGAAAGAAGGAAATAATATAAAATGACATTCATAATATAAAACAATACAAAATAATATAAATTAACAATACAATAAGAATTAATATAAACAATATGACAATATGCACACTATACAATAAAAACTATGGAAACTTTTACTCCATGTCGGAAAACACAAGTTTCCAAATGCGTTATTTTAGATCGACAAATTTAAGTAAACCTCCCTATTAACAAATTTCATCAAAATACGTCCTGCGGTTCCCGAGTTTAAACGTACATCGTAAGCTACATGTAATAAAGTGGTCGTAATTATAGTCCGATTTTAACCAAAATTGGATCTGTCGACAAATTTTAGCAAAACTTCCCAAAATCTAATTTCATGAAAATACTTCAAGCGCTTCCCAAGTTGAAACAAGTGCATTGTAAGCTACATGAAAATCTTCATTTAAAGTGGTCGTAATTGTTGTTCGATTTTAACCAAAACTGGAATTGGCCGACAAGTTTTAGTAAAACTCCCGAATACAAATTTCATTAAAATATGCCCAGCGTTTCCCGAGTTGTAAATTTTTAAATATTTTTCGGAATTAACAAAAAAGATCGAAAATCGTATCATTATGTAAATACGTTAATTTTCTTTTCTTTGAATTTATCGTAAACCTAACGTTTTACGGGAAAAATTATTTGACAAAAAATGTGTACCTAATTATTTAATTTAATATTTGGTCTGAATATTGTTCTTCCAGGTGAGTATTTAACGAGATTCTTGCGAATTACATATAAAATACATATAGGTCTTCATGTAAAGTTTTCTTAATCATTGTCCGATTTTGACCAAAATTGACACGTCCACAAATTTTAGCAAAACTCACTAATACCAAATTTCATCGAAGTAGTGCATACAGCGGTTCCCAATTTTAAATATGCGGTAGGACGGACGGGCGGAAACGACCTCCCCTACATGCGTTCACTTAGTGCACTTCCTGCAAAGAACGCATAAATATTGAAAATATCTTAAATTATTTTCTTCCTTATGTTATTTTATTTTTGCATTATTGCGTATCTAGGAGGAACGAACAGAAATCTCCTTATCGTGCGTATCCATGCCGCGTTCTATTTCATTACAGCACAGTTTAGCAATACTTAATTATAATGTAATAATCAGTTATACTGAAAACTTTGCATTTCCTTAAATTAATTTATCTTTAAATGCACCTCGAAGAGCATTATTCTACAAAAGTATTTTCTATGAGATCTCTTGCTCTGTTTTTATTGTCAAAAGGACCGTGCGATAATTTCTAATTGTCAAATATTATACAGAACATTTGTTCAGTGATCTTAAATAATAATAATGTGCAGGCGTATTTCGTCTTTCATTGTGAGAAATCTTTCGTTCAAAATCCAAAGGAATAAATATATATTTTCTCCTAATTTTTAAATAATATATTGTTCCTGTAGTTTTGTAACATTATTTGCTGAAACCCCATGTTTTAATTTTATTTAAGAAGGAAATTTTTTATCAAAAACAGGTTCCTTTACTTAAAATTTATTGTTTACTCTCGTAAAACTAACCTTTTCCCTTCACAGAGTATATAAACTTGTGTTTTCGATTTTGCGTTCTCCTTCACAAATGTTACCTACTACCATATTATAAAAAATGCTACGTGCTTATGTACAAATTATTCTGGAGCATTCTGATATTCATACATATATATGATTATTTTATATAATTAATGCCACAAAAATTTAAAGTAGTACTGCATCAAAGATTTTGTCAGAAAATTGATGATATGTTATTGCTTTCCAAGAAATACAGTTAGTCGAGGGCTTCGCCCACCTTTATCTGCATAAAGCATAAAAAATTAACATATTCGAAAGTGCATACATTGAGAAAATCGATGTCCTGTAAAGAAGTTAGCCAATGTTAATTAAGTAAGGAAGAGTGAAGGCAGGCATCTTGCAATAGGTAAGAAGAATATGTTATAACTGACCTGAATTTTGGGCAGAGAACCTCGAATTAAAACATTTGTTTGATGATGTGGAGAGATGTTGCGTTTTGGAGGTCGGTAGGTAGGGCTTTCCGTAGTTCCATAGGAGGGGGAGGAGAAGGGGGGAGAGGGGGAGGAGTGGAAGAAGACGGGAGATGGGGAGGAGGCGGGAGAGGAGGGGGTTGAGGAGATGTTCGAGGAGGGTGTGGGGGGAAGGGAACACTTTGAAGAGGTGGAAAGGGAGCAGGGGAGTGAATGGGCGGCGGAGAGAGTTGGCCTTCCCTTGTGATCGGGGATCGGCGGAATGAGGTTTTACGGAAGGAAGTGTCCGAAGAGAGTTTGAGGCCTCCTAAAGAGATGCGATTCTCTCTTGCGCTCGGGTCGCCTGCCTGCGTCACGCGCGCTAGCACGTGTTTGCAGTTGGAAGTTGGGACGAGAAGAAGAATATAGCCGCCTGTGTTTGGTTACGGCGTGTGAGAGTGCGTGGTAGAGAAGGGAGAAATTGGGGAATGAATGGAATGTGTGATGAGTTGAGTGATAGAATGAGAGGGCTGTCAACGGAGCGGAGCGAAGTTTTTAGAAGTGGATTTGAAAAGAGACGGCCGAGCGAATTGGTGAATTGGAAGTTTCGAGCAAATTGCAATAAGAAAAACATAAAAAAATCGATTCGTACTCCTTTAATCCGTCTTTTCCTTTTCGATTCATTCCGTTCACAGAATGCGTTGATATTATCTGAAACGGCATTAATTCGGCAGAATGTATTCCCAAATGAAACGAATCGGCAACGTAACTGATTGGTATTTTTTTATAAAAGGATGAAAAATTCTCGCGACGTTTCGCGAGAAATTGGAAAAAACCTAATTATGAACGAGGCTGATAAAATTGACAAATTAAAGAAGTTTTACCCTAACAGACACCGTTGTGAAATGCGATTCAAGAAATGAGGGATAAAAATTGTCGAGAAATTATTACCCTAGTTTATTTCAGTAAGCATTATTATGAATGATGAATATAACTCTAACGGTCATAATATTGCAGGCTACTAAATTGTGGGTTCGAAGCCGGCAAAAAATGCCCGAAGACTTTTTCAAATTAAACGCTATTTTTTACTGCTTTGACTAGAATGATACTTCCGAATAAATTTCAAGGTCAATTTGAAAGTTCACAAATCTTATTGGTAGGATATCACAAGTTATGTGTTTCGAATGCCAAAACAAGCAGGTCAATTAGATTGTTTAGAGTAGGGGTCGGCAACCGAATGAATGAGAAGAGCCACATTTTTCCAATCCAGTAGTAGAGCCGTAGTATAGGTGAATTAGATGGTTCTTATAAAAAAGATTATTTCATACATTGGAACATTCTTATAAGTAAACGAGAGCTTTCGATAATGAACACCGCGAGTTAATTTGTCGTTCTGTGCGAATTATCTTACAAATATTTTAGTGTGTGTGTAGGTATTATACGTTTTTACACCACTGAAGCTATTTTATTCAGAAGTTTCATGGACCTTCCTATGGACCAAAGGAAGAACCTGGTCTAGGTTTGTAGACCGTGGAGTCTCTTATACCCCATGGGGTCAACAAAATACTATTTCCATAAGAAATGCTGGAATGCTGTCCTCTTCGAAGGGAGATAGCCACGTAAAGATATAAGCGAGGAAAATCCACACCGTGGCGCGCCGTAGAGGAAGAATAGCCAACGCCAAGATAAAGGGTACAAATGGATTCATGCCTAAATATAGTCTATGAATACTTTCAAAGTGAGTCAAAAAATTTTTAAGGAATATTAGAACATTGATATCTTTTACCATTAACATTGAAAGATTTATCGCAACATAAATCGACACATCTACTTACATTTGTTCGGTAACTAAGATGTTGTTTATTGTTTACGTTTTGGCTAAGAGTACTTACATAATTCACATAATTTTATTGCTGATTTAAAGGCTTCGGTGCATCTATCCATGTGAATATTAAGTAAGACGTTAATGCGTAATTATATTAATGATAAAACTTAACAATACAATACATAAAATATTTAATGTTAATGTAAACATCGCTTGCGTAATAAAGGAATGGGGAACGTTTGGTAAACTTGGGGTACCCAACGGCGAAAGTAAGTAAATTTCATAATTTATTGCATTATTTTTATTGTAATATGACATCAAAAGTGATATATCCATACAAATAATAAATAATAAAATCGTTTGCTACTTAAAAGAAAACTCTTTCCCGAGCGAAACCGGGAGTTTCAGCTAGTAAATTATAAAGAGTTGGTTTTGGGAGCTGCGCACAAGTCGCGAAAAAGTCGCATGAGAGGCTCGAACCGCAGGTTGCCGTCCACTGGGTTAGAGATTAACGGGCATCCATTTCAAAATTGCTTTGCTTATCAACAGCTCCTCAGTAATTTTTATTTTTCACTGGAGAACGATTGATTTTGTGCCCTCAAAATTGAACAAATATTTACTGTGAATATACATTCAGCCGTAGACCACCGTACTATTTTTATTCTGCTTCTCCTCCTATATGTGTATGAGCAGAGTTTCAACGATATCAAATTTTACTTCATAGAAGGATTCAATTAATACTGTTGACTTTTTGATGGCATTTAAAGAGTGGAATGACGTCTAATTATTCTTGGTCGTGGCTGAAAGAATTTTTCAATTTTTCCCTATAAGTTAACTTTTCCAAATGTCGGAAATCTCTTCGCAGCGGAAAGTGAGGTTCTCTGAAAATTTGATATGAGATTAAGTTGCGATTCGCAGCAAACGGTTTACGATGCATTCATATTTAAGATGCAATTTAGACAAAGGCAAGACGAAACGCGTAAAAGGCATCTGACGACAGAAAGTCTTCTCTAATTGTCTCATTCTCTCTCTCTCTCTTTCTCCCTCTCCTTCCTCTTCTTGTGAAGTAAACCATTTTAAAACCAGTCAACGGCTTCACGGGCGAAAAAATAAGGTTTATTGTCGTATTTTCAACCCGAAATTGAAGCAAAAACAAGAACCAAGAGTGAAGCGTTGTTTATGAATGTTTTTGGCTTGCCTCTTTTTAACTTTTTTATGTAGCAATCCTATATTTGCTGCGTTGCTTATTCGAAAACTTTGCCCAAGTAGTTCAGTGAAATCCAAACAAGCACTAAAAATACTTGTTTCGTGTATCTCCAATAGATGGAGAAACCTGAGACAAGTATTTTTTAAGTGCTTGTTCTTAAATTTTTTCAGCCATAAGAGGAGGTCGGTGATTCCCTTTTGAGTTTAATGATTAGTGAAGAACCAACCCGGATTTTTTTCTTTTCGACACTAGGACATGCGATTGCAGCGCTTTTTTTCTTAACCTCTCTATTGTCTTGGTAGGCGGGTCGTTCGAGTATCTGCCGACGGATAGTAAGGCCGCGGGTTCGAATCCCGCCTAGGACATTGATGTTTGCGTTTTTTGTTTATTGTGTTATAGGTTTCACTCTAAATTGGCGTTTTGTGTGCTGTATGTGAAATATTATTGAATAAACTAATAAATAAAAATGTTGGTAAATATACTAATATATACTAATAGTTCTTCATTCAATAGAATTCTTCGGACACAAATGTCTATATTTTAAAACGCCTTTGTAACGATAAATTTTAAAAGAAATTTTGAAATAGTTCTGTTAAATTCAAGGAAAAGTGCTTAAAATATACTCTCCTCGGGTATCTCCTAAGGATGTTGGAGATACATGACAAAAGAATCTTTTTAAGCGTTTGTTCTTGAATGCTTTCAGCCATGAGAGAAGATCGATAAATCTCTATTAGATTACTTATAAAAAATAAATTGAGTCAGGATATTTTTTAAAATATTCAATATTAGCTGAATCGCACGGCTTCGCTCGGGAAAGTTTTCTTTTAAGTTGCAAACGATTTTTATTATTTATTAATTGTGGAAACCCTGCTCTTAAGCTTTGCTTTAAAAATCTTGATTTCATTATGGTATTTTGAAAAACCATCTATATAAAATTTAGTAACATCCGCTGAGCCAATTCCTTCCAAATCCATAGTTACTGTAATTGTTGTATTGTAATTGTTGCACGCCTGTTTAGTTTATCCGGTCCAGATATGCTATTATGGTTTTATATATATGTGTGCATAATAAATATAATTTGGTTAAAATCGATTAGGACTTCAACACAAACGCTTATAAAAAGAAAATTTTTATTACTTTTATTTGGTTAACCCTGCTTTGTATATCTATCCTAAAAATATCGTTTTTGTTTTTTTATCTTGCACAACTCCTTCATACAAAATTTCGTTGAAATCGATCGGCCAATTACATCCAAATGCATAATTACCGAAAAGTTTAACTTTTCAATTGTAGCACCCCTACTTAGTTAATCTGGTATAGCATTTTGGTCATGGATTTATGTGAAAATTTTATATACCAAATTTTTTTGAACTCGGGTAGGCCAATTCCTTCCAAAAGTATAATTACCGAAAATTTTAACTTTGCAATTGCGGCTCCCCTACTTAGTTAATCGGATCGAAGTATAGGATTTTGGACATGAATATCTGTGAAAAATCTATGTACCAAATTGGTTAAATTCGGTTTTGCCAATTACTTCCTAAAGCATAACTACCGAAATGTTTTATTTTGCAATCGTGTCACCCCTGCTTGGTCGATCCTGTCCAAATATGTCATTTTGGTTATGTATTTATGTGAAGATTCTATGTGCCTACCAAATTTGATTGAAATCGGTTCAGGCATTTCTTTCTTGATATACGATTAGCATACGGATCGACGGACATAGCCGAAATTTGGAACGACCGTTCCATAGGGACCCCTCAAAATCGTGAAATTTGGAACGACCCTAAATTACGATCCTTGATCCCGTAGACCGATTATAACCATTTTTGGCTATAAAATGTACCTTATCAAAACATTGATATTGGTGGAGAATTCATCGAAAATGGCCAATTGTTTGCTGAGATATTTTCAAAAAGCCGGCATTTGGACCACCAATGGGGACCCTCGAGCCCCCATTGGGCGATTTGAATTATTTTCGGCACTGCAACTCTCAGTATCAACCTAAAACTGCTGCCAAATTTTGAAGCTCCTACGTTTATTTTCTGAAGAGTTATGACTGCCACAGACACAAAGATACACTGACAGCTTCTTTTATTATTAACATTCAACAATGCTATAACAGAAAACCGAGGAACCCCTCAAACATAAAAAGAGCTAAATAATATAATGCTTTGCGTTGCAGAAAGTGAATTTTGTCCTGTCGTTAACATCCAAAGCAGACGTGGCCAAACTGTGGCTCGCGAGCTGCATGCGGCTCTTTTATTCTAGTATGCGGCTCTTTTAAATTTCCATGCAGAGGCGTGTCAACGTTTTTCTCTGCAGGACAAAATGACGTGGTGTGACTCGAGACGTGCTTGTGATGCCTAATGGAATTGCATTATATCCAAATTGCTTTTACTCTTCGTAAATTTATTAGGTCAGAATATGTCATGCGGCTCGCGAAATTCTGGGAATCATCGTATGCGGTTCCGAGGGTAAGTAGGTCTGGCCACCCCCGGTCCAAAGAATTTTTGAAAACACCTCACTTCTGTACTGAAAGAAGGATACAAAAGTAAATATAAGTATAATTTCCTCACCACGTCCCGATTCTGAACTGGATGTTTTGGAGTCAGACTAAATTAACTAATTCAGAATCTTCACGGAATTCTATTGCACCTTGATCGTTAGGGGAGGGCGGCATTTTCATGAAGAGTCATTAAGTGGTCTGTCATTCATCATGTTAATTAATTGATATTCAATATAATATTTCTCGATATGTTGAATATTCGCATCTCCATCTATGCCCTTTTAAAGTCCGAAAGCGTTTAAACAGATCTATTTTTCCCCAGTAAATAATGGCTGAAGGATTTAGCGGGAAATTCAATACTCCAGTGCGCTGGCGGCGGTGATCCTTCCGCGCGCTTCCGACAAGCCCAGAGCAGGCCTAGGAAAGAGAAAAGAGCGTGAGGCAGAAGATTACATTGATAGAAATCGATTTGAGTTAGATTCTGGGATTAAAGTATTGATTGTTCACCTTCGCATGCATGCTGCCATCTCCCCTTGCGGTTTAAACCAAGTCATAAAACGGGGGATTAAAAGCCGTTTTGTATCGAATTTCTGATTTTGGCTCTAATTTCTCAACAAAATCGATTCAAACAACACAAATAAAATACTGCGGAACCAAATACAGGCAACTCTCGTTCAACGAAAGACATGCGTTCCTGAAAAGCATTCGTGAAACGGAAATATGTTCAAAGATCGTGATTTTTTCGTTTAAACTCATTGTCGATTGAAGGTTAAAAATAAGAAAAATTTTTGTAAAAGATTCACAGCGAGAGCAAGAACGATAAATGTGGCATCGGCAATGGCTTGAAAACAAATTCTCGTGATGTAACGATTAGGTATGAACCGCGAGAAAACGAATGCGACCGAACGTAGTCAATCCAAGTCACAGACTGAAGCATAGAATGGCTGTGGGAAAGACTGCGTAGTGTATTTCCTCCTTATCGGTACACAAGAGGTCTTTCAAGTTTAATTGGATATTTGTAAATATATTTTGAGTTACGGTAACGTCATATTAAGCCTCTCAAGAAATGCAGGCGATAGGAAAAATTTGTGGCAACGTGGACACACGAAGAATCCATGTGTAAACAAGACGATCTTTGAGACCCAGAGAACAATCGTAAACATCCGAATTTCTTCAATCTGAGTTGAATACATGTTATTTAGTTCGTTAAAATCAACAGAATTTTCGGCGTGAAGTAAAGCTATAAAATTCCATTCACACGTTAAAGCGAACATTCGTTCACCGAACGTTATTTGAACGAGAGTTGCCTCTACTCCGATGCAATGATTCCGGAAAACCTGGGCAGCATACCGACCATGACGAGTGACCTTTAAAAGATTTCAAATCGTTTTCTTAGGTCTTCCGCAGGCATGAATGTGCGTTATTTGGGAATTGCCTTTGCTCGGAATGTTGTTGGCGAATTGTAGGTCATGCCAACAGCAGCACGTGTGCCGAGGATGCGGGTTAGCGGAGGTTCCCCGAGGTTCATTAACGATAACTAATAAAATCCAATCCGACGACTTATTTCCTTCGAAGTTGATTCGAGCACGCTCGCAATTTCGCTCTCTGACGACTCCGATATATCGATCAGAGTGTGATTTTCACGCAGTTATTCCGCCGTTAGTGAGTACGGCCATTCAGTGAGCAAAAATGTCCCATCCCATTACTCTCCCGTATGCGAAAGGAGGAACATTGAAGGAAAGGAGAGAGGATGCATTTGCAGGGGAAAAGGAGGGGTATAGGGGAGTGGTAGGGATGGAGGGAAAAAGGAGAGAGAAAGAAGAGAGGGGGGGTAAAAATATGGAGAGAGTGGGAAGAGAATGAGAGGGAGAAAATAGATGGAAGTGAGGGATATGGAGGACAGATTAGAGATAGAGAGGAAGTGAGAGGGAGCGAGAGATGGGAGAGAGGGAGATTTATTGATTGATTGATTTGACCCTTTATGGGCGAGGTTAGGTCCTGTTGGGCCTCTATTCCACCTAACCTCATATGTCTTTGTAGAGGGAGGGATAGAGACGGAGTGAGAGAGTAAATGAAGAAAAAGATGGAGAAAGAGCCAAAAGAAACGAGAACAAGGAAAAAGTTTTGGTGCTCAATAACGGGTTTACAAATCTAGCGCCATTAAGCATTTAGAGATTTACGCCCTCTCTCCCTTTTCTCTTTTTTAGTTAAAATATAACACGTTTTATTCAAATCTATAATTCAGGATTCATCATTTCTAAATAAACATCAGATTAATAGCTTTTATTCATATATTTTTAGGCGTTCTTTGCCAAAAAAGCGGAAGTAGCAGGACGCGTTATGGGCACGTCCGTCTGTCCACGTTTAATTTTCGAAACTTTTGAGCGAATTTTAATTAAATTAATTATTATTGATACTTATTAAAATTTATCTCCAAATTCTGATTTTGAAATGCATCCAACAATTAGAATTTTCACTTTATATAAGCACTTAAATAAACTTATACTCGTATCTCGTTAAATGTCATCTGTCAAGCAAAAATTGAATACCAGATTTTTTCTTCCTGGCTCTTATATGATCTCTGCGGTATCAGTTAAAAACTTTTTTCGGATAGTACACAAGGTTTAGCAAAAATGTCCACAAGACCACATAATTACGACTTATAGTTTTGGAGATACAAATTCGAGAAAATCCCATGCATAACATAGCATATTTTATTTACGTCGATGGCTTCTGTGAGATATAGAAACTTTAGAGGACAACATTTGCCATGAAAAAGTCCGCGGGACCACATAATTACGACTGATAGTTTCGGCGGTATTAAGTCAAGAACCGCCCAATATTTTGATACCGATTTATACGCATTTACAATAAAGAACTCCTTTGCAATCTCTGTGTATTCCATTTGTGGAATACACTCTTTCTTCTTGTTAATATATTAGAATAATAAATGTAAAATATAACAAAATAAAAAATATGCTTCCCCCTAATCGTTTGTGTCCCTTAGGCATTCTCTACCTCTGCCTTAAAGTAAATCCGCTTTTGTCGGTTCTAGAATAAATTCTTGGGATGTAAGTGGCTATTGTGGTTCTCGCGGAAGGAATACGATTCCAGTGAATCGTCGGAGATGCACAAAAGGAGGGAAAGTATGCTGGGCCGCGTTCCGGCAATCTTATTCCCCGACTTTTGTTATTCGAATTCTGTTAGGAACTAGGAAACTGGAGTCGTCCGTCGCTATATTCTTCTTCTTATAAAACTTTTCTCAGAACTTCTAGGACCTCTTGTGAATGCGTGAGAGGGAGCGAGAGTTTCAAACGACTCGACATTCTGGTGGGTGGAAGGAGGAAATCGCTTAGAGACGGCGTTAACCTTAGAAACGAAATAAGAAAATTCATGGCGCGTGAATTAATTTTAAAATTCATGCCCATTAATAATTTATGTCTATCATTTGTACTATAGTTTTTAATAAAACCAAATAAAGTGGAACACAAAAAATGTTTATGTTACGCATAACTTCCATATGTGTAGCCACAAATTACAAAATAAAATATCTCAAATGAAATTGTTAACGGTCTTGCAATACAAAGTCCACGAAGATAATTTTCTTTAAAACAAATCTACCAAGCTGCCATTACAAAATTTTTAGTAGAATTACATTCTGTGCTCAAGATCTTTCATTTAAAACTTTTTTATATCTGTCACTTAGTATTCCTCTGCAAATTATGAAAATTGTATCAATGTGAGGTTAAATATCATTTCAGCATCTCTTTCTCTTCTTTTTAAAATCTTTTTCTCACCTTAGTCGTGAATTTCCTATTCCCATTCGAAGTAAATTCTCACCATTTTTTTGAACTCATACATATATTCATAAATACGTACACGATGATCTTATATGTTGACAGAAAGTTTTGCTAAAGTTCCAGATGGCCGTTATCCCTCCTTATGTGGAGGCCTTCAGCTGTTATCTCGTTTCGTTTTTTGGACCGTTAGATGGAATAAACATATGCCGCTTCCCTTGGAGGCGCATGCGATCCGTGAGAGCTAACGCATTTGAACGCGCAGGTAAAACATATTTGCACGCCAGAGATAAAAACACGTTGCCGGCATTGCCACATTGTTGAAGATCTTTTTCAAGAGATAAACCTCCTACCATTGGTCCCCGCGAGGGCGGAGTTTCATGAGTGGCGAGCTCCCTCTCGTGGCAATCGTGAGATGATGTATAGCGATGGACACCGAACAGAAAAAATTCGCTGCGGCGCGCATCAAATCCTGGATCCAATTATGGGAATACAACAACGGACCAATTACTCTCTGAGTGAAACGTAATACCCGATTACTTTTATATGTAGACGTTGATAACCTTCCTATCGTAATCAGTCACGTAGCTGATTCACCTAGGCAATTAATGTTTCGCCCATCATTCACGAAGGGAGCGGGTATTGCCAAAGGACGGATGATTAAGAGTAGATAATCAAAAGAGAGAGGAATTTATAGGAAGGAGGAGGAAGCGCGAGGAGGTGAAGGAAGAGAGGAGAAGCAAGCTTCTTCATTCTGGCGAAATTGAGACAATGTGGTTTCTTATCGCATTTAAAAGGATTTTAACGGCGAGAAATTGGAGCGGGCAGGTCGAGGAATTTTTGGGAATTTTCCATCCGGGAAGCATTTCTTCTGGAGAAGAGATATAATGAAGAATAGATTAAATACGGGAAAGGAATTTTGACGAGGGAGAGAATAAGAGAGAAGGAGCTTTGTAGGTGGAAGGAGTGTGTTCGGATGGAGAACGGAACGAGGCCGATTGCTTTTTGATGGGAATGACGCGACGCCGTTCAAGCCGATGATTGAGATTTTCATTAAGATTTGCAAATTCGTGTTCTTAATCGTTTTAACTCTCCGCTGTGAACCTTTGAATTGGATGTCATGAAATCGCTTTTATGTCGACGGTACAAAAAATGGAGTTTAACGACTTCAAACGATGATTTACTCCCGATTTAACTTGCGAGTAATAAGTGGGTCCCTTTCGAGACAGTTGGAAATTTAATTGCGGGACTTTTTCCGGTGCTTTTCATTTAATATCCGAGATAGGGAAGCACATTGCATGGCTGCATTTCGCGAATCAACGGATTATACGTTATTGAATTAACTCGCATGATCCGTATAAAAAGACTTTATCCCATATTAATCATAAGAGATTTATTTCGCTACTGTCGACATGGATTGTTAGATAAGAATTGCCTTCCACAATAACTCTGCAAAATGAGAAATTATTACCACGCACCAATTTCATGCAAACCACTACAGCATTGCTTTCTCGGAATAGATCTTGCTCAAAGATGTATGTTGACATGTAGAAATAAGATCCGCGGAGCCCAGAGCGAGGCGACAGCTGCGGGGCCCACTCTACCCCACGCACTGGAAAATAATATCTTGCTTATAACAAGCATCTAGAGCGATTGTTTTGAGTAAGAGTATTTAGCCAATTCGTCGCGGGAAATTTGTCTCACGGCAATTTGTAGCGTGTCAAATTCGTAGCGTGTCAAATTCGTCGCAAGACAAATTCGTCGCATGGCAAATTCATCGCATGGAAATTTCGTCGCAAGACAAATTCGTCGCAAATTAAGTTAACGTTGAGGAAATAGAAAATAGTATATCCTTTTCTTCATTAATCCTGCGTTACACGGTATTTAGTGTATGGGAAGGGTTGACGATGCCTCATATTTTCCGAGTAAACTATTGAACTCCGGTGCAGATTATTCACAACAATTATCCTAATAAAAATTTCGAAAAATTTAATTGATAAAATATTCGTATCTGATCTGATCAGGATACGCTACGTTTCAGCTCTACCTCAGTTAATCAAACAGAGAAGAAATTCTTCTGGATTCGAACCCGGGACTTTTTCGGGATTTTTTTCGTCATTGACTTTTAATGCGTGACTAACACTCCGATGCCCAAGATAATTTTTTTTAACATTAATGCCCAAGACTGGAACAAAAGTGATCCATGAGTATTTTAAATTATTTTGGTTCAAATTGAAGCGAACAAGAAAATGTAATAATTTTTTTAATAATGGAAAAGAGTAAATATTAATAACATAAAAAAATAATAATTTAAAATTTAATTTAATAAAGTTTATTAAAATTTTGATATATGCCCATTCTTCTTAATACTAACCGCAAAACATCGCTTAAAAGACGCACATGGTCAGCGTGACAATATCCACAAGTTCATGATCTATAATTCAACCAAAAGGAATGTTGCATTTCCATTGTTTATCATAACTCGATGCCTTCGACCTCCTGCCGTCTACGGCCTGACACTACGTCTCGCTCGGCTATACATATTACGACCCATATGAATTTATCTTTATGTCGTCTTTTCAAATTTCTTTCTTACCACAAAAACGGATCATCTGGCGCTAAAATAAATAAACAATTACCCAAAAGGTCAGCTCGGAAAAAAATTGTTACTTGACATAATTTAGCAAATATTTTAATTCGGTTCCTTTGTGACCCGGTCTTAGCCATTGGAGTGCTAAAATGTAACTGCCAAATCTCTACTCGCATTCTGTTATAGCACTCGCAACGAAGTCTCAATTCGCCTCATGCGAATGCGAGTAAAAAAATCTTTATAAACGACAGATTCAAAATCTAGCGTTATTTTATAGTAAAGTTTATGCAAAATCTGATTATGCATTTATAAGCATTCTAAAAAATTGCCAAATAAAATATAAAAATTTAATGTCTATTTTCTGTATTCTGCGTATATCTTCCTTATACATACATCGTCATATTTCAGCTTCCAGTGAATAAAAAGGGACAATTTCTTTACATGACTTTTATAATGATTCTTAATAACGACAAAATAACGCAATAATAAATTAATATTACGAACTGTCTTTAAAAAAATTAGTAATCGTAATATATATCTAAAATTTTCAGTTGAGACGTAAAAAAGTTAACCTGCGGGAAACTTTTTCAGAATTGGTTTAGACGGGTAGTTGCAGCAAATGAAATGTTTAGAATACTTTATATTTATATTTTAAGAAGGTTGCATGCCAATAAATTTAATAGTTTTCAGGATATTGATTATTATATTAAAGCGTGCCCACGCGCTGGATTCCTGCCAAATCTCAATTTTCTACATAGACGGGAGGCTTGTTAAAACACGTATAGAAAGCGTCATACACAAAGTGACAAAAGGAACAAGTCTTTTATTATTATCCTGATCGGATAAGATACGAATATTTCATCAATTAAATTTTCCGAAATTTTTATTTGGATAATTGTTGTGAATAATCTGTACAGGATTTTTATAATATATTCGGAAATCATGAGGCATCGTTAACCCTTCCCATGCCCTAAATATCGTGTATCGCAGGATTAATGAAGAAAGGGAAAAAGGTACTATTTCCTATTTCCTCAACGATTCCTGAATTAGCGACGAAATTGCCATGCGACAAATTTGTCTTGCGACGAATTTGCCTTGCGACGAATTTGATACGCGACGAATTGCCCTGCGACGAACTGTCCGCTCCGAATTGAGGTGCGACGAATTTCCTGAGACGATTTGCCGAAGTACCCTTAATCTTGGAAATAGCATTAGGAGAAATGTATCTAACAGTAATGGATGAAAATGAGAAACGCATCTCTTCAATCAATTTATTTATGTGGAGTAATATGCCATCCTAACTTTTTATATTTTAAGCAATATAAAACACAGGGTGTTGATGTTTTAAAAATATCTTATGCCACTTCTTAGTGATTTTTGTTCACTTAGATGTCAATTTTTCGGAATAATGAAAACATGGATGGAGTAAAATTATTCATGACAATTGTAACGTTGTCGTGATGAACATTTCTAAAAATGATTACGCATTTTGATATGACAGAAGAATAAAACAATTATCTGTGTTTCACATTCAAAAATATAAAGCACTCCGCGCAAACTCAAAATTTTCACGTATTTCGCTAAAAGATTAGAATTGCATTCAAAGATTAAATAGCGAATCGTGCAAATCCAATTTTTTGCGAACGATATCGCTTGAGCAATCTACAAGTCCAAACAGTTAGGTCATGCATGAAATAGAACCAAGCTGCATTTGCCTGAAAGCCCTGCTCAGAAACAAAACGACAAATAGGACATATATCACGCCAGGACCGTTGTCACGGTAAAAGGCTGCCGATACATTTCCTCTTTTCAAATAACAAGTAAACCTTTGCCCCTTGTACACCATCTCTCATTCAGCGATCTCAGAAAGCTCTTTTCATTTCGAGAGTTCTATTCTGTGCGGAATGATCAACAGGGGAAATGAAATAGGCGAGGAGTAAAGGAAAACGCGGAGAGGCCATCAGGTCCCACATTCTCCTCTCTCTCTCTCTCTCTCTATTTCGCGCTAAATAAAGTAGTTTGTCTGTCTCTACCTCTCTCTCTACCTCTGTCTTACTTCCTCTATCTCCCTATCTCTGCCTATATCTTTCTCAATCTCGAAAGACGCATATATATTTCTCTCCCCTCTCTTTCCCTCTCACTTCCAATCTCTTTCTGTCCCTTTATATCTCTTTCCTGTCTTTATACAGACGAAAGGAGATAATTCGCGCGCTATTCTTACCCTTGGTGGAATTTTAACTTTTCTCTCTCCCTCCCGCCTTTCCTCCAAACCTCTTTCCCTCTGATATTCGCACCCCACGACTCGAGCATTTTCATCCTCCTTCGAAATGGGGAATCGGTGGAAGGATAAGTCCCGCAATGGACCTACCTCATGCGTTTCCTTAAGCGGAAGCTCATAACTTCTTAGCGCAAAATGTGGGCACAAAAGAAGCAGAGAAGAGGAGGTCCCGAAGGAGGGAAAATGAGATCGGGTTGGAAATATTCGCTTCTTCTCGATTACCTGAGCGTGAAAAATTCCTCCCATCCAGTCTCGAGCATCCTCCTCGCCCTCTTCCTCTCTCTCTCCTATTCTCAGTTGTCTCCCATTCTCCCCTTCCCTCTCTTCTATCCGGATGGATTGGTTTTTTTATTCCAAAGGTCGGAAGAGAGTTCCCCGGAGGAGCGACGAGGATGGCAGTGAAGGTAAAGAGATACGGAGAGGAAAGATAGGAGAGGTTGCGTGTACGAGGGTAAAGTGGCTTAGGAAATGGTGGATGATCTATAATTTTGTCTCTCTCCCTTCCCCCCCTTTGGATAGGCGGCAAAAAAGAATCTCTACAAGACAAATGACCGTGCGTGAGTGAGTTAACGGGGAGGCAAAGAAAGGGAGTGAGACGGATAAAGAGAGAGGAAGATGGAGTGGAGACAGAGAGAGATTCCAATCGTCCCGAGGAAGCTGCTGCGGCTTGAGTGACGCCTCCCATTTTCTCGAGGATCGTTCAATACATTCCGCCAAGCAGTGGCACATTGAGGGGTGCAGGCAAAATCTCCTCCTCCGAGTGTGTGTGTGTGAGAGGCGAGGGAAGGAAAAGAGATGTGGCGAGGGGGCGTGGAATAGAGTGTGTGTGTATTTTTGGCTAATCAACCTCTTGGATTATTATAGCCATAGCTCCTTCCACATCGAACACTCACAAGAGAGGAGGGAAATCCGGTGCCGGCATTAGCCTACTCTTTACGAAAAGCACCAAGGGGGCCAACAGCTTAACGTCCCTTCCGAAGGAAGGAACGCTGACTTTGCGCGGTATCCTCAAACCACACAAACTGGGGGCCAAGCGACCTTGGAAAACCCTAATTTCGCAGGATTCGTGCCCGCTGCCATTTCGAGCCGCAGGCGAGTAGCAGCCATCGTCCTAACCACTAATACACCACCGGCACCCCGGCGTGGAATAGAGGAGGGCATGTGTGGACGATGGGATTTGCGGGGAGAGTGTGTTAGGGTGCAGGGGGTGTTGTGGTAGGCGGGAAGGGAGGGAATGGTAATGGGGTCGGCGAGAGTTTCGGGGATACGGATGGACGGGTGCGAATGGGAGAAGGTTTTACTTATCGGAGAACGAGAGGCGATGAGACGCGAATTCGGAAAATCAAATCATATATCGCCTTTCTTAGACCGAGTTTCCGTGCATAAATGGTAATAGGATATTTACGACGCCATAAAAACTAATGGAAACCGAAAATAGGCTATGAGGATTTTCGGGGAATGGAAAAGAAAAACACGAAATTGGAAACTCCTAGCGAATGGGAAGCCACGTGCGCTCCGATGGTTTCCTCTTTTTATCGGTCGCAAAGTGATCGCGATTGATTTTCCACAAGAAGATCAAGGTCGCGGATGGTTGGATGAAAATGAAAACTGTTTTCTCGTGGTTGCCGCCGCGTGGGGGAAAAAAGTGCACTCAGGATAGGAAACCCTCCAGACGCGGCGCAGAATCGAGAATGACTTTTTGTGGCGGATAAAAGCTAACGAGGAGGCATTGAGCGGAGAGAAAATGGAAACTTAATCATCGTGATTGGTGGGAGATGGAGGAGTTTGGAGCGCAGTTTTGGAGGGGGAGAGCTGTGTTGAGGTTGATCGAAGAGACCCGCCGGGAAAGTAGAATAACGAACGGGCCGAGTGAAGAATGCCGCCTAGGAGCCGAGTGGAGCATTATATAAAAAGAGGCAGCGCGTAAACAAAGCAGAGAGATGATGAAAGGTTGCGATTCGTTAAGAGGAAATTTGTGGAAAAAAATTCTCCCAAAGTGTAAAATTGTGATGCTAGAGAAAAAGCGCGTTTTAGACTTTGAGGTTTATTTTAAATCGTAAACTTAAAATTCTTTTTAAATTTTAGTGATATGATTACGTGATATAAAGTAGTTTACTCCATATTTATTAATAGCTTTTAGCTTTGTGTCTATAACCATTTGTTCAGAATCTTAATTTGCACCTTTTGAAGGCACCACCCGCTACTCACCGATTTCTCAAAAAACATTAATAAATGTCATTATATGTCACATACACACCCTGAAAATTTGTCATATCTCTTTCCGTTATCTTGCAATTTTAACTAAAGAGATAAACGCTAAAAGTAAAAAAGTGATCAATTAAGAAAAAACAAATGGACGAAGCAATTTATAACAAGCATATGCAATTCCTGCGCAAGATTTTTTCTTTTGTTTACCATGAATAGATTGATGACTCGTTCTCAGTGGCAAACGCGTGTTTTTGTTGGAAAATTCTTCCCCCCGTTCCCTCCATCCCTCTCTTTCTCTCTCTCTCTCTCCTTCCTTTCTCCTTTCCCTTTTGTGTTCCAAGAGTTAAAAGATCGATCAAAACGCAGCGCCGGCCATTCAACCTGCAATCACTTCGGCCTGAAAATTTTACGAAGGAAACAATCCATCGTGTTAACAGATTCAGTGGTGTCTCCGACCGGGAAGCGAGTTTGTTAGGATTTCGAGTGTTCGGAAAAAATGGACGTTCATTAGTCGGGAGAAAGCAGAGATCGAGAAGACGAACTGCTTCAGAAAGGAAACAAGTGGAGAATGGGAGAGGAGAGGGAAAAGGACATTGGAGAAAATAGGGAGAGAGAAATGGAAGAAGAGGCATGAAGAGTGTGAAAGGAGAGGAAGGGTATGACAGTGAAGAGGAAAGAAAGGAAAAAGAGCGAAGAGAAAGAGGTTATAAGGTGCTGGAGAGAAATATAAGGTACCAAACGGAATAAGTGGGAATGGGAGAAGAGAAAAAATACAAAGATAAATAAGAAGTCCAAACCAGGACTAATGCAGGCTGGTTTCCCAAAGTTGACGTCCCGAATTGGTTACTTATATTGACAGGAAATGTTTCAGTATGTGTTAGTCATTCCAAGTAATTCTCGTACCATAAATACCAACTGTAATTCATAGTTTATCAATGATAGAGAAAATTGGAAAACAAATTAATAGAGCATTATCAGGTTTAAAATATTAAAGCAGTGCAATCCTCGCTCCGGTGTCACAATTTTAAGATATTTTAAAGTATTAAAGAAAACATGTCTGCACGATGGATTTGTGACTTCCTATGTAAAATGTAGTGAGAAAATGTTCCTAGAATCGAACCCGGGACTTCAATCTTTGCTAAATAAAATATAGCTCAGAGGTGGATCCTGGCAGCACCAGCTCCATACCAAGTTTCATGAAATGCAAAAGTTGTTAGTGTTACACACGCAAACGACAGGACAATTTCATAAGGCTGTTTCCTAAAAATAAGACGATGAGGGAGCGAAGAAGGTTTACAATTGGAGGAGTCCTGCGAGTGGTCGTTAAAAAATTTCATAGGTCGCGGTCACATGGCGATTAGATCTAAAGGAGAAGGGGATGTGGCAATCAGGAGAGGTAGGGACACGGTTTATGGAGAATATAAAAGATCAATCAAAGGCACGTTTTGTAACATTTTTTACTGAGCATGTTATATATTGGAGAAAAGGACAACAGCTTGTCAACTAAAGTCTTAAATTTGATATTTATTAACAATTAAAGTTATAAGTAATTCATAACAGATTACTATGAGTAGTATCGAAGAATAGTCAGCATTTCTCATGCAGTGGCAATGCGGAAAAGGATGAGTCCAGAAACATACTGTGGGAACTGGATCTGAACTGCGGCACTATATCAAAGGTTTTAAAGTAAAATAGGGTTCAAGAGAATATGCAAGTAGATAATGTAATCTATCCCATCTCCGTTGTATCCGCCCCTGTAACACGGAGGTAATTACCGAGTAATAAGATCTAGAATCATATACAAATGAGCACGGCTAGACAAATTCTGACACCATATTTTTCCTACTATCTTTCCTATCTAATTTTAAAGGTATTTTGCGTGTCTTTTAAGCCAACTGCCTGTTTATATTGAAGACAAAAAGCGTTTCTCTCGTATCGTAATCAGTATTCCCAAAGTTTCGATATCGGCTTTGGCTCCAAGATCTGAAGCAAATCTTTTGAGACTTGTACAGGCAGTCCCCTACTTTCGTAAATAATGCGTTCCTGAAAACGTGTACGAAAGTCGAATGTACGAAAGTCGAATGTACGCAAGTCGAACAATAGACACATGTTATAAGGGGGGTTCCGTTCCCAGAGAGTTTTTTTTACCCCTGAGTGTTATACAATGTATACATGATTATTAAAAACGTATATTAAACATTAACCTTTTTCCGCCGGATTTAAATGCCCAAGTGTTCCGTTCCGTTCTATCTGCCGGATTTGTTATGGGGTATTAAAAAATTATTGCTTACATTCTGAAATAAACGGCGCAATATGCATTGCAAAACCTTCTCATATACGTATATACGTTTGATCTCACTACACTTTTTGCCCCGAAATGAACTCTCCCCTCGGACGCGTGCGCTCAGCGTCTTGTGCAGAAATAATGCCACTGGCCGATATATAGTAACTTTTTGGGACATATGGCTTAATAAGGATTATTTTTGACATCAGTCTGTACGTTTGGATGGATTTTAAACGAAATCCTTGAAGCCATTTTTGAGTAAATCGAATTTTGTTTCAAAATATCCAAGAATAAAGTACCCTCAATTGTTGCGCAATATCGTTTATCTCTTCATAATATCTTTTATCAATGATATTATCCATAAATATGATATATCATTTGATTTAGTTTAACCGTAAGGCTGTAGTAAGAGTTTGAATGGATCGCGGCGGAGGCGTGACGTCATAAGGCAAAGGTAAGGTAGCTTAGCGTACATTTTAATGTCACTGGACGGCATATAGAGTGCTCAAGAGATATCTGGCTTACATAGTATTATTTATGACATCATGCTCTACAATTGGTATGATGGTAATCAAATTCTCCTGAGCCATTTTTGAGTAAATCAAATTTTTCAAAAAATCGTCAAGAATAAACTACCCTTTATTTTTTAGCAATATCATTTTTATGAGAACATAGTCTGCAAAATATGATATATTGCACAAATACGAGATATCATTTGATTTTATATACACGTTTAGGCCCTAGATCGGCGAACAGTCCGACAGACAGATGGCATGGCGAAAACCACTTTTATAGACAACTAAAACGTGTATTTCCACCAAAATATCGAAGTCGAATTTTTTCACGGTAACATTACTTTCTCAATATACTACGTATATGAGAAAGTATAAATCGCGTATCTAATAAACTATTCGTGATAAAACGTTCAAATGAAAAGTATTCTGTAGCTAACATATTGCAGAGTTACATAATGCTGCTTATTAGAGGAAATAAACATGTCGAAATATAGTATTGGTAATCAAATTTAGGTCAGTGCTATAAAATGCAAATTAATTCCACTCGGCCCAGTAGTAAAAGGGTGCACACCGGATGTTTCGTCTTCGGCCTTCATGTGGAGATCTCCATTTAGATGAATCGCCACTCCTTGCCGAGACATCTTTCTCAGAATCCTCCTCGCCATCGCTGCCGCTGTCAGCTCTTTCTTCTTAGTACGCGTCAGAATCGGAATTGAAATTGATTTCCTCTATCTCTTCACGCGTCATTTTACGTTTAGGAGATATTTAAAAAAATTACGGCTTATTACAAAATCTGATCTGGCCCCCACATGTCTTTCTCCATATCTGTAATATTTCTAAAAATTTCAAATAGGTTAGATAATAAAAAATATTTTAAGAAACTGCTAGAATATTTTAGACTTGAGATAGATCAGAAATAAACTCAAACCATAGCCTTCCTATATTGGATATAGCCACAAAGCTACAACAATTAAGAAAAGAAAAAGGAGCGTTACTAAGACAGAACTAGCGTCAATTGTTAAAAATAGTCGTCGGTAGGTGGCGTGGTGGTGGCAGCTATATTATAAGATACACACTTTTCAAAGGTTTTTGCGATGGCTTCCGTGATGTTTCCTTATATGACTCCTATCTTCTTTCCGGTTACAACCGCGTGCGTAGTCTTTTTTTTGACGACAGTATCGCTGCTATACGTATATAGGGACAGAAAATATCTGCACGCCACTTCTACCTGAAAATACTACCTGGAATAGCAGCGAAACTGTCGTCAGAAAAATACTATGCACGCGGTTGTCACCCGGAAGAAGATAGGAGTCACTTTTCAGAAGTGTTTACTTATTCACCCCCCGACCAAAAAATTTAGGCCATGGGCTTAGGGATATTAGAAAGATATGAAATACCTTCTTATCCCCCTAATCACCTGACTCTACGACAAGTACGGCCTCTGTAGGAATTTTTGGACCCGGCGGACCAATATTGGTCCGTTTGTTAGAGAGTGGGTATATTTGGCGTGCCAATATTATAAAATAATAATGGCAAAATACAATGAAATATTCAAATAATATCGCAAACAAACACTATGCGATAACTTGAAATGTTCGTTCTTTCGAATTCGGCGTAAGAAAGGCGGTTTAGGGGTGTCAATGTATAATGCACAAAAGTGCGGGTTGTACGAAAGTCGAACGTACGAAAGTTTTCTCCTAGTCCACAATGGTCATAAAATGAAACCGTATTAAACATTTAATTTAATTATTTCTCTAGAATATTTGTAAATTTTGCTTACGTTCTGCATTGCTAGTATTAACTGGAAAGTATGAATAAAAATTTCTCACAGCAATTAATGAAATAGGAGTTCAGCGGAATGGCGTGGAGAAGGATTGAGGGGGAGAGGGGGAGCGAGAGAGAGAGAGAGGAAGGTCACGGTGGAGGAAGAAGGAAAAGAGATTGGAGGAGTAGGTAATCGTTTTTGGATGGGAAAAAAGACAGAGAGAGGGAGAGGGAGGGTGCGAATGGGCTAACAAAGATACGCCGTGGGGTTAGACGAAGAGGTCTAGAGGTGAATTTCAGGGTCACGGGTGAAGGTAAACGGAATATCAGCCTCGATACATTGGTGGAATAGATTTGATTCACATGGGTTCGACGTATGCGGTTGGCTTGAAGATCTGAATGTATTGGATGGACCTAAATTAGGCCAAACTCGAGGTATGAATTTACCGATTCGGAAATGTTTTGACGGCGCCAATAACTGATTTTAATGATTTGCTTTTCAGCCAATATATAAGAATATCATTGCGAAAATATCATTAGCGTTTCCATTACGATGTAATTCTTAAACAATCGATCAAATTTCTTCTCTTGCTTGAACGCTTTGATGCAACCAGTTTTTTAATATGTATGTTATTATATATAATAGCAACACGGATAAAATTTAGATGGAATATGAGCCTGTAATATCACTAATATTTTATTGTAGTTAAAAAAATAAATATAAAGCAATTAAATAACAATATATCCTTATGTCTAAAGTGAAATGGAATATAAAGTTTTTCGTAGAAGGTATTATTAGCTGAATGTAATTATTGATTGAATTCTTAATTTACAAATTATATAGTTTTTTAAAATCCTGAATATTTAATACTTCGATTTTTACTCATGCCCCCGTGGTGCTGGTGCTCCATTATTTGCAACTGTTAAAAACCTCGCCCTTGTCTTTTTATGCTGACCGACATAAAAATCGTAATTAAAAAGAGTTTTAGTTAGGTGGATCCATTTATAAATTATTAATTCAATATCACCATTCTCAAATTATCTATAATTATGCTAATGCTCAGATGCAATTGCCTGCGCATACTTTTTAATTTTAAAAGTTTTTCTTCCTAATTTTCTGGTTAATTGTTTTTATCTCATCTACAGTAACCATTCATAATAATAGTTAAAATATTGATAAGCAATTTAAAAAGCGTTCAAATCCAGGGCTAAAAAAGATCGTGCATTGCGTCGCTCTTTAAAAATTTAATGCAAATTGAAAAATGTATTAGCAACATTATGAAGTGTGTCCGCGTCGTAGATTCCGCCGACGAATGTCCGTACTGCAATGTCCTCGACGATTTCTTGTAGGTAGTGTGAATATGCTAATCAGACTAACCGGTGAGTGTCCCCGTAAGTTAATTCTAGTTCGGCGGCAAGAATCTCAAAATCTTGCCACCTTTCCTTCGGCACGAACTGCAGGACACTAGAGGCCTCACCTCGAAGAGAAGTTAATAAATTTGTTGTTTTAGTTTGATGCCATGCCATCTATTGAAGTTGCCTGATGTAGTGTCTACCCGAGGCTTTGTGATTTTTGGCTATTTAAATAATCTTCACGCATATTATTCGTTCTGTTATGCGTCCCGAGAAAAGATAAATGTGTCTTGCATCCGAGGAAGTGTTGGTGTATTGATATCTACGAATATAGTTGAGTGGATTTCGTGTAAACTTTGTACCACCTCTCTTTGGAGTGTTTGCTGGCGTTCGACATAACAACTGAATTGCGAAAATGCCTTCATGTGGGAAATGTAAACAAGCACTCCCGAAGGATGGCCAAAACATCGTTTGTATGGGCTGTAAAGCTGAGCTGCACTTCGCTTGTGATGGAGTTTCTGAATCAACATGGAAAAACAAGTCGAAAGAGAAGAAAGAAGACTGGAGATGCAAAGGTTGCAGAAACACGGAAACATTTGTGACGGAAAAAGAGACAAAAGATAATATTCGACCTTAAAGTCTCTTGTATCTGAAGTTAAAGACCTTAAACATTCAGTAGAATTCATAAGTGATGGATATGAGGAAGCTAAACAAAATCTAAAAGCAAATCATGATTATATGTGATCTCAAAATTTGTATATCGGAACTTAGGAACGAACTGAAAAGGAAAGATGAAATTATTGAGGACTTAATATAAGAGTAAATGTTCTTGAACAAAGAGAGTTTGCAAACAATGTAGAAATAGTGGGTTTACTTAAGAAAAACATGTCAATTGAAGAGGTGAAAAGTGAGGTGTTAAACTTGACTAAAAATATGAATGACGAAAATTTTAATGTGGATAATATTGAGGACATATATGTAATTAAAAGAGGTGTAAAGTATGATAAACACAAGGTCGTTGTTAAATTTAGAAATAATTATGCTAAGAAAAGTGTAATGAAGCAGAAGAATGTTCTTAGAACTCGTGAAGTGCTAGAGAAATATGATGCCAATATTTTTGTTAATGACCAACTAACATGGTACAATAAAAATCTCTTATGGAAGGCAAGGAACAAGGAAAAGGAATTAAATTACAAATATATCTGGTTTAAAATAGACAAGATTTATGTTAAAGAAGATGAAAAATCAGTAGCAAAAAAGATAACGAATGACAAAGGTTTGGTAAAAATTAATTAACTGTAAATAGGTGCCTTTGCTCTGTACCTTGTCTCCCATCTGTTATGGATTGTTACTCCTGTATTAAAAATTCCTATGTTACCTTGTCTGTATATGAAAACATCCCAGATGTTCCCTGTATACAAGATATCTCAAATGATTTCTCTGTAATACATCTAAATATCAGATCTGTTAGGAAAAATTGGGATTCTTTTCTTGTGCTGTTTAAAAATCTTAACTGTAAAATTAATGTTGCTGGAGTAATTTTATCAGAGGTAAATATAGCGGCTGATGAAATTCCTTTATACAAGATGAATGGATTTAATGTTTTTTTCTCATTGATAGAAGGCAGAAGAGGAGGAGGGATTTTGATGTTCGTTAAAAAAGACATTAATTTCATTGCTGAATATATCAAAATGTTAAATTTTGAATCAATAATTGGGATGCTATATGTGAAAGGTAGAGCAATTAGAATTATGGCAATATATAGACCCCCAGACAAAAATGTCATTTCATTTTTGGAAGAGCTGGAATAGATTGTTAATACTGATAAATTAAGGAAAATTATGATAATGATAATAGGCCATCATAAAAAGAAAGGTACTAGACTACAAGGATGAATTATGGCAGAAAACTTGCGCATCTCTAGATTTCAGGGACGGGAAAAGATTCTGGGACCGATTCAAAGGCCTCTCGGGAGCGAAACGACAAGAAGATTCCCACCTAGAACACGACGGGAAAAGCCTATGCACGGAGGAAGAGAAAGGAGAGGAATTCCGACGCGTGCTGGAAGAAATACACACGCCGACCGACGACCCACTGTTTGACGAGAAATTCCACAGGGAATCCACAGAGGTAATGCAGAACCTTTTACTTAACTTGCTCCCCACAGATATTACCGAGGAAATCGAAGAAGGAATCACCGACGAGGACCTGAAGGAAGCCATAGCCAGCACGAAGAACTCTGCTCCGGGACCAGATAACGTGCAACAAACGCATGTAAGGTATTCCCCCACTCTCAAAAAATTCCTCCTAATAATCTATAACTCCTGCTTCTCCATAGGTTACTACCCGAAAAGATGGAGAAATGCGCACACCGTCATTCTCCCGAAACCGGGGAAAGACGAAAAAGATGCGAAAAATTATCGCCCCATCAGCCTAACGAGCGTCCTGGGAAAGTTGCTAGAAAAAGTGGTCGTGAAAAAACTCACGACCATCCTAGACGCAGGCGGCATCCTCCCAGATCACCAATACGGATTCCGAGCGCACAGGGCAACAACGGACCCGATAACGCTGCTAACCAACACGGCGCCGGAAGAAATCAACCGAAAACGTTGCACGGCCGCGATCTTCATGGACATCGAAAGGGCATTCGACAAACTCTGGCATGACGGGCTATCCCTAAAAATTTCCCAAATTCCCGACATCCCACCCAATCTGTCCCGCTTCCTATATTCCTTTATCCCCGACCGACATGCCAGAGTCCGAGTAGGTGGCACCTTGTCTGATCCCTTCCCCATCCAATCCGGCGTACCTCAAGGAACGG
Organism: Tanypteryx hageni; assembly: GCA_028673005.1. Lineage (NCBI taxonomy): Eukaryota > Metazoa > Arthropoda > Insecta > Odonata > Petaluridae > Tanypteryx > Tanypteryx hageni. The sequence continues at coordinate 124,529,622 of CM054116.1, read as the reverse complement.
TGTTATCGCCGCTACTTTTTATTCTCTATTGCTCTGATATGCCTTCTCCCGCCCTTCCACAGGTGACCCTCGCGCAGTACGCAGACGACACTGCGCTGTGGGCCACGGCACGCAAACCAGACACCGCGGCGCGGTATCTTCAAAAGGACCTCCGGCGGCTCGAGGAGTGGATGAGGAAGTGGCGACTGCGGCCGAACCCGGAAAAATCTATTCTGATGACCTTTACTCACGAGGTGGCGCAACGGGGAGGTCCGCAGCAACCGACCTCCGTCACCCTTTGGGGGAAAAGAGTCGGCCTGCAGAAAGAGGGGAAATACCTAGGTGTTACCCTCGATCGCCGCCTGACGTTCGCCACCCATCTGAGAAATGTCATATCCACCGTCACCAGGCGCAGCAACCTCATCAGATCAGTACGAGCGGGAGGAAAAGGTGTCTCCGAGGAGACGGCCATACACTTATATAAATCCTTTATCAGACCCGTCATTGAATATGGCGCCCTCGCCATCACGCCACTCGCCAAAGAAAATATCTCGAGGCTGGCAGCCATCGAGAGAACCATCCTCCGCAACATTATGAGAGCCCCCGTCCTTCACACCGAGAGCCGAGGTGTACGAGCGGGCCGAAATAGGACCGGTCCTGCATCGTATGGCGAGACTCCGCAGCAGAGCGGCCGAAAGAATGAGGGTACATGTCCCCCACCTCTTCCAAAAAATCCTCGCTCCCCTACCCATTATCCTTCCAACCCACCTCAAGCGCAAGCGCCCCTCTCCCGGCAGGATAATAGAGGCGACGCTATCGCTCTACTACCCAGACGCCCCTACCCTTAACGCCCGCACCAAGGTCCCTATCCCTCCCCACCTGTGCCCTCTGGACGGATGGCCGCTGCTGCCGCCAAAGAAAAAGAAAAAAAGAAGAAGACGGCGCTAGCCCAACCAAAATATATATCTATCTATATATCTATGTTATCATATTGTCTATAATCCATTTTTACGCATTCCAAATGCTATTTATATAAAATCAATTCTATTTTTACCTTGTTATATATTATATATTCTATTTTTATTGTTATGCATTACAAATGCCATTTGTTATATTATTTATTTACCTACGAAGAAAGTGAAAGTGATAAACTGGTGCTGTACAAAAGTGAATATGTGTTAGAGACCATCTAGTCAGGCTGTCTTTGCCGGGTTTCCCTTCCGTCTCGGGCAAATGCCAGGCAAAAAGTCACCCCCGGAGAAAGCATTAAAAATCAATATACCACTGGTTATACAATGACAATTGATCTATCCGCACCTGTATCAGCCCTGAAGAGGCCTTTTGCCTAAACAGGGTATTTTCTGATCAGGCCATGTACTAAGAAATCGAATGTAAAATGTATGTAAATATATGTATTATGGCTAATCAGGAAATAAAAACCTATTGAATTTGAATTTGAATTTTTGATAATAGGGGACATAAATATAAATCTTAAAAATAAATATTGTATCAACACCTTTAGATATAAAGAAGTTGTGGTATCATATGGGTACAGGTCATTAATTAATACCTACACAAGAGAATAAATTAAAGATGTAAATTTGGTTCATTCATGTCTAGACCACATACTTTATAATGGTCAGTGTAATTTAGTGAGTGGTTTTGTTTTAAAAACTAAATTATCAGATCACTACTTGGTCGGGTTAATGTATATACATACAGGTTTAAGGAAAGTAAGCTCAGAGCAATCAACTAGTATAAAAAATGAAGATAATGGGAAAATAGAGTATATTGACAATAAAAAGGTTGATCTTTTAATAAATGAATATAAATGGGAAACTCTATTAGAGGAAAATGATCTTATTGTATTGTATAGCAAAATCTGCTCAACATTTAAAGACATATATGAAAAATTCAAGGGAGTTTATAAACAGATAGGTCGTATGAAAGGGAATAACTGGATAAATAAAAATATATGTAATATGATTTTAGAAAGAGATAAAACCTTCAAAAAATGGAAAACTGCCCTACAAACAAATACCATAAAGATATAAAATATTAAGAAATAAGACTTGACAGGATATTAGAGAAAGCTAAAAATGATTACTATAATAATAAAATCTCAAATATCAAAGATGGTAAATCACTATACAATACAATGACTGTTAGGAATATAGATAGAAGTGATGATGACCAAGTTTTAAGACATTTCGATAGTATTATTAAAGAGGATGAAATATGTAATAATTTCCTAAGACAATTTTTAATGGGAACCAGAGACATGAAAAGTAATTGTACAGAGAATTTTTATAATGCTAATCAAATCAATAATGTAAATAGTATTGTTGTACCGGAGCCAACTGAAGAAAAAATTAAACAAATTATAGATGTATTTAAAATGTATTTATAAGGGACCTGGTCATGATGGTATAAGGATGAGAGATATAAAATCAAACTCGGTACTTTTTCCTGTTATAACAACTCTTATTAAAAGAAGTTTAGTGCAAGGAGTGGTGCCAGAAGGGTTGAAAACTGCAATTGTCAGGCCCATTCATAAAGAGGGACTCTATTGAGATTTGGCAAACTACAGACCTATTTCACTCTTACCAGCACTTAATAGGATTATGGAGAAATATATTGCTTAATATTTAGTGGAATTTTTATAAAATTCAAATTAATTTCTGATTATCAATATGGCTTTCAAGAAAGTAGGGGTACTAAGGATGCCTTGGAAACATTTGCTGATATTATAAATAAAAATCTGGATAAGATTAACAAGGTAATTATAACCTTTGTGGATTACAAAAAAGCCTTCGACTCTGTCAATTTTAATATTTTGTTGCAGATATTGCAAAATATAGGCATAAGTGGTTTTATACCGGAATGGTTTAGAAGTTACCTATTTAATAGGAGAATTAAAGTCATATTTAAAAATTGCATTAGTTACCCTGGTAAAGTTGAATATGGTGTACCTCAGGCTCTGTTTTGGGCTGAGTTTTGTTCCTACTCTATGTAAACAGCATATTTGAACGTATTGCAAACTGTGATATTTTATTTTATGCAGACAATGTAGTGTTAATATCAGCTCATCGTGATTTAAACATTGCCAATAGGAATATGCAAAATGATGTGAACAACCTTGCTAAATGGTCACATGACCATGATCTTATAATCAATATAAATAAATCTAAGGTTATATACATTGTCAACAATTTAGCTAAATGGCAGCCCATTGTCCTTACAATGCATTAACATGATTGTCTGCATAGAAGTGTAAACAAAGTATCATGTAAATGTAGAAATATGGAGCAGGTTTCTCAGTATAAATATTTGGGTGTCACAGTGGATCAAACGTTTAAGTTTAGAGAGCATTGTGATAAGCTATGTAGTAAGTTAAGGAAAGTGAGCTATCTAATTTGTCATATAAGGGATTCTGTGCCTTTAAATATAAAGAAAATAATTTATTTTACTTTAGTAGAGTCAATGCTGAGGTATGGCATTACTGTCTGGGGACATAACAGTCGATCACACAAAAAAGTTGTGTAGTATGCAAAATAGATTAGTTTAAATTGTTTACAAAATAGAAGACAGAGATGTTGGGGGGGGGGGCTGAGGATCTAAATGAACATGATACAAAGAATATTTATAACTGCTTGCAAATATTGCCCCTCGAAGACTTACTCACATATATTCTAGTAACAGACAACTATTTTACCAATAGGTTTAAAACATTGAAAGTGACTTATCATGATATGGGAAAAAGAAAGGTACATAACTATGACATTCCAAAATATTTCAATAATTGTGGTGGTAATGGAATGACAGTTGATATACCTAAGCTGTTTAATGCATTGCCGAAACATATGCATGACTTAAAGACTTTTGGGGAAGTTAAAAAAAAATTAAGGATACATCTGCTTGAAAAGTAAGATTCTCTGTAACTTAAAGATTTAAATGTATTGACATGAAAAATGATTATTAATAGTGAAGATAACGTTAAAATTCTAGAGTCTCACTGCAAAGATTGTTTAATAAGATAATAGTGGGTAAAGAAGGTTAATTAGAGCACCACCTGATGAGCCAATTTTTTGCTCAGGAGGACCCAAATGTATTTCTTTCTTAGAAATGTTCTGTATGTTTTTCATTTTTTGTTTAATGTTTGTGTATACTGCTTTATGTAACTTTATGCAACATATTTTTGAGCGTTAAATACAATTCAATTTCCAAATTTAAAAAAAGGTGCATTATTTGGATTTATAATAACATTAACTCTTAAAATGTGTTAATCAGCGTGTTTGCGCTTTTTAAATTTAATTTTGGATTTATATAATCAAATATAATTGAATGCCGTTGTCTCCATAAATCGTTCTGTTCGTTTTTTAAACTACCAATTATCCCATTTACCATGCAAACTACGTACCTAATCCGTCAACAAGCAGCGTCTGTATATTTCAAAGTGGATTTCTTTTTGGTGAACTAATTTTTGAGGTCTTGCTTTAATGTTGAGTTTTGGAGAGCGTTAACTACGAAGGTGTAATCACGTGATTGCTAGAATATGCGGTTTTCATTTTGTTCTTGGAACACTTAAATTGTGAAATTACATTATTTTCATGCCTGTCTGCCAATCGGATGTACCAGTGAAAGATTGTTCAGTCGTATTAAAGCAATAAAAGTGTAAACAAATGGTGAGATACTGGTATGAACTCGGACATTATTTAGTGTTATTATGTTTATGAATTTTCATTGCGGTAGCTTTTTCGTGAAACGTTACTGTCGTCTTTATCGCATATGCTGAAATAAAAAAATAGAACGGAAGAACTATTGATATTTTTTTTCGAAATTTTGATTCCACTTCATGTTTTAATTCATCTATTTTTTAAGCTTTTTAAATGGTTGTCAATTTTCCACAATTCCACCTTCCCGGAAACAGCGTTTGTATGTATGTACGTAGACATTGGGCAAAAATGGAAATTCCCAAGCGTACAGTTCATATGATTTAGTGATGGATTGAACGGATATCCGAAATTATTAAATTTTTTAGATCTGATCTTAATAAAATAACTAAAACATGACACGCAACTGGTGCTTACTAAATTTAGAAACAATTATAAATATTATTTATCCGTGATTTTAGATCTAGTAGAAATCAAACTGATCACATTGAATGGTGTTGCCCCCGTTCCTACAAAGGAAGGATATTTTCACTCCTCCTCGGCAGGCGGATCTAAGATTCCATTCATCGCCTAATAATTTGTTTACAGACTAAGGGAAGAGTAAAGAGATAGGATTGAATAAAACAAATATTACTTGGCTCTTTATGGCTATTCCTTCCTCTGGAAAATAGCTCTCTTCCATAATCATAAGTCTTAATATTGGCTCTGTTCCCATTTTTTTACTCATTTGTTTTTTCTCCGTATACACTTTCGCTTTGTTGCCATGGGAATGGGCGCGTTGGCCTGCTTACACGTTTTCCTCGTGCCTTTTTTTCTAGATGAAAGCCGCCGAAATAAATTCCGACGTTTTGTACCGTTCGCATTTGGTATCAGTGCTTGCATTGCTGGTAACTACTAATTGGGTATTAAAAACATTTAAAACAATCCTTGGATACAGCCAAGCTGCTGTGAAATGTTTTACTTTATATCATCTAAGAATGCGCTAGACTCGGAAATAACGAATAGCATTCTTTGGCCTCTTCCTCGAGCGATACGTCTCCCCTTTGGATTCTTTCCTGAACTACCTCTGCGGGTTGGGACGCTGTAACGTTCGTTGCGAGGCTGTAAAAATGTTTACGCGGACGGAACGTTCGGTCCGACAATTCGATCAATTGATTTCATTTTGGACGGATGTCGTAATTTATCCTGGATTGACACCGATAAAAGTGATTAAAACCTCGGAAGACAGTTAAAATTGCCGAACTCGAGGTCATTTCAATTCCAAAAAACGAGCCACTAACAATGCCTTATGGCTAAAATCCAATTCAAAATCCAGAAACGACTAGGAGTCCAATAAAATGGGTGACTGAAAGGGTTTAAGTTTTCTTAACATAGGAAAATGTAAGAACCAATATTTTTGATCCTATTGTTTTACATACTGTTTACTCATTCAATGGGAAACAAGTTCGTCATTTCAAACCAGTTGTTATCTATGGCTGCAGATAACTGTCATCAGTGGTAATTAAATGATTTTAGATCATGTATTCCAGAAAATAGAAAAAAAGGTTTGATAAAACCACCTGTTCATCTTACTACAAAAATAGTCATATTTATAAAATTATTGCTTTCGGTTAATTACCAGCTAGTGTAGCTGTTCTGAGCCCGTATTTACAATTAACTGTTTTATGAATATTGAAGCTTTCTAGACTTTTAAACACTCGTTTATTTTACGATGAGAAGCCGATTTCTATGCCATCACAATTAATTTACACTCCTGTTTGCTTCTGTCGCTTGTAGATTATAGAATCGATTGCTGCGCCAGATAGCTTATTCCTTTCATCACGCCCGGATAATTCTTTTTTGAAAATTCGTCCGAGGGATTAAATTTAATGAAGTGACGAGAGTTAGTCCCTGAGACGAGCACTTGGATAATAAAAGAAACTCTCCCTCCGGAGCAGGCAAGCTAGCGAGCGCCCTCCCGGAAACCCCGGAGTGGAAATAGCGCGTTATCATCTGGGCGTGACAGCCATAGTTGCGCTTCCTCCAACTCCTACGCTCCTCCGCTGCGCATTAACAACAATTTTTTGAGCATATTTTCCGAAAAAGTCGAAGCTTCACTGGATTCTTTAAGGGTTTTCCTCTTCGTAGATGTTTCTTTTCCACCTCGTCATCCTCTCCGTCTTCTAGTAAATCCACTTTAGACGGAGGATGTTTATTTATAGGAGAAAATTCTAATGCTGCTGTGAGATTTATACAATGTGTCATTAAAATGGACATATTTTGATATTTGGCGAACAACATAAGGGTAGATAGTATTTACAAAATGGACGACTTCTATTGTGTCTGAAGCTATGGGTGGTTATAAAGAAAATTTGTCTAAATAGATTATTCTGATGATATTTTAAATCGGACATTGATAACTTAGGTAACTCCAAAACAATAAAAAACATTTTTCGCTTCTGGAGTAATATTTCATCGATTGTATTCCAGGCATAAGACGACCTCGACAATTCTTGAATAAAGTTCGCATAATGCCTTTTCTTTTCCTAAAAATAATTTATCAATATATATTTTCAATTTTAGTTTTACTTCCATTCGGTATTTCCGTTTCAAGCTTTAATAAATGTTCAGCATTGTAGACGTTATGTGAAAATTTATTTTTGCAACTATTCTGTTCGTCTCAATCTTTTCATTTTTAAAAGGTATTATTTTATTCGATAATCTATTTTAGGTACATTAATTGTATCTTTGATTAAGTTAGGAAATAATAATTTCTATAACTGTCATAAAATAAATAAAATAACATTTATTGAACGGTGAGTGATATTGAGAGTTTGGGAAAGAGCACCGAAAGGGATATTTTTCGTTGTTACATTTAGGGTGGGATAAGATTATAAAAGTATTTAATTCAATGAAGACCTTACACCAAAAGAAATTTTTATTTCTGATTAAGTTTACTGGAAAGAAATTTCAATCTGGGATTTAAGGTTAAATTCACTCGACATCAATATTTTATTAGCTATTCCTTTCGCAATATCGAATGAATTTCCCTCTGGGCATATATATTTTAACTCAATTTTTCTGCAAGAGTTTCCAAATGACTGAATCGCCTTTTAGCTCTCCTTCGATTAAGGTATGATTTTCTCCATTTAACTTCCTTGAAATTTGAACACTTAAAAGGTGATGAATAGATTACATTGGAATATTTGACAACTTTGGGCATAAATAAAATTAGTTTGTGCTAATTTGAACTAGGATTACCATAAAAAATGTTTGCAATGATTTTTTCAAAGTTATATTTTGTCGATTCATAGTTTGCTTTGATATGTATACCGGGATTGCTATAATTTTGATAAAGCTCTGCGAGCGTGGAATCTTGTGTTCCGCAGAGATAATAAATGCCATTGAAAGGATTAAGGTTCGCTGTATTCTTAGGCCATTATTGAGAAATTGCAATATTTTATGTGTTCTATGTCATACTTTTCGTATTATTATCGAAGTTGCCTTTCATAGAATTCCACTTGAGGATGTAGAAAAAGGTTTTCAGAAAAAATACATTACACCACTTATCATAGAGTTAATTTCCATGACTTCATAACAAGTATTTCTCAGAATTAAAATCCGCAATTTTGCTTTCGCTATTCTAGCACTAATTAAATGTTAAAGATTTAAATGGACCGAGTATTCCGATTATTAAAGTTTGGACCGTTTTCAATGCTATGGCGTCATCATCAGGTTAGAGAACTGCCGAGGGAATCGGAGTGGAAGGAGAAAAAGAGAGGAAGAGAAAATGACAGGTTTTTGTGAAGCGCGACTTTTCCATGAACTGTTCAGCGCATATGCAGTAATTACTCAGAATTGCCACGGGTTAACATAACAAAAGCATTATAAGTCATGGAATTTAGTGGAAATATTTTTGGTTAAAATAATTTTTTTGTATAAAATTTAATCAATTCCAGACACAAGGCGAGCTCGATAAGTCTCTTTCGGATGAATTCATAGGACTAAATAATAATAATAATTTATTTTAATTTTTTTTCGTATCGCTGCGGAAGATGAACATTTTACGTTTATTTTGTTTTTTTTTGTTCGTACATATCTTCTCCTTATCATAAACAGCTGAAATTTGTAACTGGGAGAGTAAGAGGAATAGAAAAGTGAATGTGAGGATAAGGAGATTGGATGGAGAGAGAGAGAGAGGGATGGAGTTCGGATGTTTGATGGGGTGGGGGATGAAATGGGCGTAGGAGTAGGGGGTGGGGGAGTGAGCGGGGTCGAGAGGAATCGACTCGGGCGACAGAAGAAGGCGGAAGGGCGAGAGTAATTGCAACTGACGTCTCTTCCTCTCTTTTTAACCGAGGGAAGCAGTCGTTTCCATTTCTCGGAAGGACGAACTATATCCGCTTCCCGGATACGTTGCTCGACAACGTGGATGCATGTGCCGCGGACAATTAGAAATTCCCCGTTACTGCTGAAACGCGAAGTTTCGTTTTGATGTTTGGCAGAGATGGAGGAAATGATCCATAGAAAGAGTAATATTCTCGTTATTTGGCGGGTCTCTCTAGTCAAAGCCATGACAATATGTGAGAGATATATGACTTGCTCTCCAATCAAGCTTAAATGTTTGGCCGGAGCGGGAAACACTGAGGCCTTTAAATTTTTACGGGAGAAAGTCCTATAAAGAAATTTAGGATGGGATTTAGAAATTTGGAGACCTTTGGTCATTTCGATCTAAAACTAGGCACTTAATCCACTCTCAATGTAATATAAGTGAAAGTAAAAATATTAATTAGATATTTTATTTTTAGTTAAAGGTTTACAAATCATTCTGTTGTGAAGCGTTGTTTCTTCGCAGGAAATATATTATATTGTCACAATATGTCTGATAGCCCCTTCCCATTAACGCCTCAAAGCTTCTCAATAATATCTAACTGATATCTATTTTTATATAATCAAATTTTTTGGTTTGCTAAGTAGTAAAAATTCAGGAATTAATAATTTAATAATACGTTTGTACGAGGTTTTGTGCAGATATTATTTTGAATTTTTAATACAATTTTAACTCCAATTTGTATGGTCATGATACTTCCGATTATTCATCTTTAAAGGTTTAAACAGCAACAAAATGTTTTTAAAATTAGTAACTTTATAATGTGCTTTCTTTTATGCCATAGAACCATGGACCCAGTAACAGTAGCAAATTGTGTACATAGTTTGATAATATGCAGTTCTTCCTAAGAGATTAATCATAATATAACTCAAATCATCTGATCCCTCTGAGCTACAGGCAATCGCTGTGAAGGGTCTTAGGGGCTTAACGGGTTTTGAAAGATAAGTCGCTGATCATAAGCGCAATTTCTCATTTTCTGGGTTTGATTTGATCGTTGATTTAATTGGGAGCAAATAGAACTAGTTCCAGTAGCAATTTTTAATGTTTGTTTCTTCAGACAATGATTAAAATATGTCAAATTCGTAAGAAGAGATTACGCGAGTAATATTAACAAACGTGCAAAACTAACGAAAAGACGTCAATTTTGAGTTAAACAATTCAGAAGAGTTTTAGTTTCGAGGAAATGAACTCTAATTGAACTAAAATGATACAATTGTGCAATATATTGTTTCCATTTTTTATGGTCTTAATCCATCCTTGCAATTACAAATCCATCTGTATTTCTCCCTCAAGTGCCTCTCCTTCTCTTCATACTCCTTGTCTTACTACACAAACCATCTCATATTTCCCGCTTAATCATACAATGCGTTCATTCTCCATGTCCTCATCTATACGGCTCAGCTCTAGCAAATGTGCTGCTCCTCGGCGTTCATTTTGAACATTTCTCCTTGCCGTTCTTTCTCCATCTTTACCGTTCGTATTCTTGTGTCTCCCAAGCAAAGCCAAGGATGCATAAATCTCAAAGAGCTAGAAATTTGAAACTGATTTTTAATTCCATTCAAAGTTTGAGTCCCCTCCGGTTTTATATGCCCGTGGCCCTTAAGAGTAACCTGGATGTCGAACGCTATTTCTCTTCGAAAACTTGTTCCATGTTCCCCGGTAATGTAATTCCTAGAGATTTATAACTTAAGACTCGTTGAAGAAAACTGCTCTGAATGACTTCGGCGTAAACAATTTTGAAAAAGCAATCTAACTTTGCTATATTCTTATATAAAACATAAGATTCTCGGATTGAGGACTTATAATTGTTGTTTCTTGCTTTAAAATCGAATGATGAAGCAGATATTTTAGTATTAATAAATTTCTGACAGAGCTCAGGTATGAGAATGATGGTTTCCATATTCATTTGTATTCAAGATATAGGTGAATAAACCGTTAATAATTGCTTAAATGGATGATTCAAAATTTGTGAAAGTTAATATTTTAATATTAATATCTTAAATCCTGACACCAAGGACGTACCCAGGAGGGGGGTCCGGACTCTCCATCGGTATACAGACATTTGTGGTAACAGCGATAACAACGCTACAAACTTGCTACGTTGCCACTTGCTGCGCTGCCACTTGCTGCGTTGGGTTATGAGAACTAAATACGGTATAAAAGTTTATATTATTTGAATAGAACTTTTATTTAATTAATTGCCGGAAATTGTTTTTCGGCCTCAGGCCCTCCCTCCCCCCGAAGTAAATTTCTGGGTACGTGCATGCCTGACACGGTCAATTTCTGAACATTTAATGGCGTCTTTAACGAAATACTCTTTTCTTAGTTATTCATGATAACAACGCTGTGTTTTTCGTGGCTTTCCATCATTCATTGTAAATTGCACTAGACGTGCTTCGGAGAGCAGATCTATTATAACGGTAGTTTTGATGGCATTATGCTTCTTGGTGGAGCATAGAACGATAAATTATCTATCGTAGATTCATAAAGCTCTGCACAAATCCCCAAAACAAAATATAATTAAGAGAGGTTTATACAAAGATCAGCAACAAATATTTTAGCCCATTTTACTCTGACGACAGATTTTATGGTAAATTTGAACAATCGATATATCGTTCTATTTATTTTAATATTTTGATACTCTTTGCGTCCTTTATCCGAAGTTATATCACTTTAGCATTCTCACTTGATGGTATTCTACAATACGTACATTAAATTCCTTTCATTTGCCGAAGACAATCTTCCATGAGTTTCCAGTTGCCGCTTTCGCTGTATAATGACTATTTTTCCCATCCAAAACTCGTAACCTACGAGATGTGAAACCGATAAAGATACGATTTATTTATCCACATAAAAGTCAGATAAAATGGGTGGATCATCCTCTGAAAAGTTTTACTTGTGAACGTGGCATTTTTTTAAGGGAAAAGAAAAATTGGATCGAAATGGTCAAACCTGTGACCTTTCGCATTTTACGAGTGCGTGAGATGAATGCAATAGACATGGAAGGGATGGGGAGAGGTGGGAAGAGGTACGAATTTGGTGAATGGCAGAGAGGGAAAGGCTGGAGAAGAGGTCGGGGAGAAAGAAAGGAGTAGCTGGTGAGAGGAGAAAGCGTCTACCTTGGCTCTCTTCCTAACCATGTTTTGTGCGTGCGTGCGCGTGTGCCCTATGACCATTCCCGTTCGACTGGCAAATAGTCTCTCTCCACCTAACTCTTTGTCCACGTCGTATTCTCTCTCTACCTTATTCTCCTTTATCTCCTTGACACACAACCCTGAAGGCTCCACTGACTCCCTCCGAATCCCTTGTATCTCTCTCCTCCCGCTCCTCCCTTGAACGCACCACCACTTAACATTTAACATCCATTGGTGCGATGAACGCCCATCTCTCTTCATTCGAACAATTCGACTTTGACTCTCTCTCTCTCTCTTTCGCTCCCTCACTCGAGAATATCGGTCACTTGGAGAGGATGCGAAAAGACTCAACAGATAAAAAGAAGAATGAAAATTGTTCGAAGGAATGAGGGAAATGTATCGAATGGAGAGAGGAAAGGAAAAGTCCTCTATGGAGTGAGAATAGGCGCGAGGAAGGAGTGGCGAGAGGAAATCGATGCGGCGATACGAAAAGGGGATGAAAATCAAATCAACTTGTTGCAACGAAGTCGGGTAACGGGCTGCTGCAAACTCGGAAAAATTCTCCCCAAAATAAGTTACAGATCGGCGAACTTAATATAATTTCCTCTTAATGAAAAATTTTCCTATCGATAATGAATAAGAATAAATACGTCCTCACGAACATGCATGTTATCGTCACTCGAGGCCATCATTACAGTTTCTTAAATGGAACAATATTCTTCTGAAATCTGATAACGAGCTGATCGGGAGGGAAGGTAATTTCGCGAACCAAGATTGTATGACCGTGGATAGTATGTGAGACACCAAAGCATATTCTCCTGTTGAAATATATTTGGAATTCTTCAAAATTTGACATTTAAAAAGATCAAAATGCCAATGATTTTGAAAGTATTCCAAAAACGTGAATTAAAAGAATGAAAAAGGAATTAACATTCATTGAGAGTAAATGTCAAGCAATTTTCATCATATTCTTTATAAAACGTGGATGTGAAGCGGTAGTGCTTTTCCTTCAGAATAGGTATGGCGGATCTATGGCACGAGTTTCCAAATTGTTACGGGGTAAGAATTTTCTTTCAACTCCACTTTTATGACCATTAGTTGGATTTTCATTACGCTTTCCCCTTTTCAGGGATAAAACGGATCTGGATTGGAACTTTTGTGAAATTGGACATGAGAGTCAGAGAGACGCAACGCGGAGGCCGCTCCATTGGCATTGAAAAGCCCAACATACCCGTCGATAGAAGATTAAGCTACAATGCCTTGCTATCGTCATGGTGTAACACAGCGTACGGCATTCCTTTCTTCATCCGCCTCTTTCATTTCCTCAGAAACCCTTTCTTTAAAAAGACCCACCTAACCAAATGGTTCTGTACAACGAAATTGCGTTCTAAATCAGTTGCTTTTTTTCGGCCGTCGGAGTGCGCACGCGCAAGACGCTATTCACTGAAGCACCTTTCGCCCTGATAAACGAGCCCCTGACATCGTCCTTCCTGCATCCGCCTCTCTCCTGCAGCATTCTCATCCTTCCAGGACGCGTGCGATTGTACCTCACCCGAAGCACATAAAATTTTCTTGGTATATTAAGCCATTCTCATATATTGAGAAAAGATGGCGATCTGATTGAAATAAACCACGTCATGCAAGATCGTTTCCATATTTATTGAATGGATTACCGAATCATTTTAAAATCATACCTATTATAACATAAGTCAGTCTTGTCCTGTTACTTTGTAGGTAAGATTTTAGGAGTCAATGCGAATAACTCAAGAAGAGTATGATTTCGATAAATCATTCTCAGGATACTCGGTGAATGCCCCGTCAGATTTTAAATAGATCAACATTCATGATAAGGGAATGAGTTCGATTCTAGTAAGGTTTATTTTCAATACTTGATTAATATGTGAATGATTGCATGATACGTTTCGTTTGGATTTTTAAAATACTTAAAATCGAGATAATAGCTGGGAATGTGAGCGTTTTAACTAGAGGCGGCCCGAGGAATTTTGGCGCCCCGGGCGAGATAGCACTCCAGCGCCTCCCTCCGTTAATGTTTGTTGGGATATTTATGATTTACATGTTAATTAATTCATCGCTCTGTAAAAATTATTGATAATGAAAAATGAAAAGGAATGCCATCAAGATTCTAGCCTGTTCCTCGATATAAATTGGTATCCAATATTTATTCACTTGCAAGTAATGCGTAGATAAATAATCGGTATAGCCCCCCCAAAACTTTTTTCGCCCCGGGCGGCCGCCTGCCTTGACCGTAGCTTGGGCCGGTTTTAACGTTAGAATAATGGAAATGTGTTTTTCCAGCCATAAAACCTCGAGTTATTTCTAGATTTGTATAAAAATTGATTTCAAATACAAAATATTTTCATAGATTTAAAAAATTATCTTTTACTGTTTATTTCATCCATTTTTGCATCGTCTAAACTCGACAAAATATTACACTTTTACACCAACTATCAAAATATAATTGTCAATATATAAATCTTTATTTTTACTGATTACTCTTCATATAACCTCTTCTCATTGTTTATTGGATAATCTGTATAAAATTAATTTCTCTCTGATTTCATTGGTTACTTTTTACCGTCCCACTTTATGTAAATCTGTGAAACATGGGGCTTATTCGCCTGAAGATAATGCTGTTACGTTGATATATCTGATCGTATTTTTGAGTAATATAATGGAGTTTTAACAAACTTTGTTGATTTATTTGTTCTGATGTATGGAATTCCACATAATTAAGGCTCCATAGTGGGTTAATATATATTTGTATATATGTTGCAATCAATTTGTAAAAATATGTTGTCTGTTTAATTATAACCCTGGGTAAAATAAGTTAGCGTCGGTTTCAATCATTTTTAGCTGTTTACTGTTTTGATTGCAGGAGTATCTTTGATGCAAATGAAAACTAATATGAAAGTTTTTATCTGTATTTGAAGAATTCAGACTTAAATTTACTGAGAATTAGAGAGTACTTTTTTGTTTTAATCTTTACTAATTTATTTAATACTCCTTTTGTCTGAAAATTACTGTTCTATGGCATAAGTAAATTAATATGATTTATAATCGAAACGGTCAATAATTTATATTAGAAAATCATATTGGCACTAAGTTAATAATATGAAGAGAATAATAACTGGATGTATAGTTAAGTACATACTATACAGATGATTAAGTTTCTTTTAATTATTAACTAAGCACACCTGTTTTCATTCAAATTTATGATTCAATATCCATTCATTTCTAAATAAACATCACATTAACAGTTTTTTCATATTGTTTACTATATTGAAATAATTAATATGAAATATTTCTTAAAATAAAAAAACACGCGTCCCCCTTTTGCATTAGCTACCCCTGCCATAAAGTGAATCCTTGTAATTAGTGCATCGTTCATTCCTACCAAGCAGTAATTAGTGTTTATCATGTAGGCTTCATAAAACTTTGTTATTGAGCCTTAGATTTTTTATTTGAGTTTTTATTTAGATAAATGCTTAGCTACCATTATCATGTTGAACTCTTTTAATGCTAATTTAATGCTTCGTTCACGCTCACCCATCGTTTTCGATGGAAAATTGCGCTTGTTAATATATATCTTGCGATCAAATTCCTCTGGTACGTTTAGTGTATTTATTTAACGCGCCTCATGCATCTCTGTCCAATAATTTAAGGCGGACTTCATTGGAAATGCAAATATCGACGGAGAAAATTAATAATTAATATACCTCTTCCTGAGGTAAAATAATTATTAATAAACAAACAATGACCAATGATAAATTAAAAGCACCAAAATGGGAATTTACCATCGAAATTCTACGTAATGTCTAGTTGAAAAATCTGTTAAAGGGATTCGTTTCAAAAGAAAAAGGATTAAATAAAACGTTAATCGGAAATTTGCGAAAACAAATTATTTGCACCAACTATCGTTAGCGAGAGAGGTGGTGATATGGCGAAAAGGTAAATCGAGAGGTCTGGAATAAGTTGGAGAGAAGTGAATCTAAATCTACATGTTACCCTGCAATTCATCTAATTGGTGGGTGGCAGGGGTGCAATGCACCATAACCTACCTAATAATTGTCTATCGCAGGTTGAAATTTCCTATTGTGATCTCGTATTGCCCTCGGAAAGAACGAGCCCAGATAACGCTCCGTCCTACAATCGATCTCACGTATCTTATCATCACGGTCGTTTCTACCTATATACGTTGGTGCTTCAATTATTCCTACAACCTCGTCTTTTAGACATTACGATCCATATTTCTCCAGAAGCCGCAACCTTGAGTTCAATCTATGATCCTCCAGTGGTACCCAGTTCTAATCCCTCAATAATGAAGTGACGCTTTCCTTATGTTCATACTTTTGTCTTACGAATCTGGCTGCTCTGCGCTGCACTCTTTCTAATTGACTTACATGTCCCTTCTCGTACGGATGCATGAGGCGTATTCCACTGGTGGTCTAACCATTGATAAGTAACATGTTCCACGTACTTTTACTGTAGTGTTCCGTACTATTCTACCTATGAAAGTCAGTTTCTTGTTGGCCGCACCTATAACTCGACGAATGTGCATGTCCCATGAAAGATCTCGACAAATGGTTACTCTTAAATATTTAACATACTCGGCTGCTTGAATATTTAATCCATCTATTTTATACTCGAAACCAACTTCTATAATCTTACTTTTCCAGAACGTAACTGCGGCACATTTATTCTAATCAATTTCCATTTGCCGTTCTTTGCACCACGCTGATATGGTTCTTAAGTCTTCACGCAGCGACTGATGGTCCTCCTGGTTCTTTATTTCTTTATATAGAACGGTATCATCTGCAAAAAGTCTAATTTTACTACGAACTACCGAGCAGATATCATTCACATAGATTAAGAAAAGTAGAGGGCCCAATACACTTTCCTGAGGAACACCCGACGCAACTTTAATGGGGGACGAGTATTTTCCATCGATGAAACTATCTGTTCTCTATTCGAGAGGAAATTTCTCACCCAAGTGACAACTTTCAAATTGATACCATATTGTCCTAACTTTGCAATTAATTTCTTATGAGATACTTTATCAAACTCATTTCTGAAGTCAATGAATATGGCAACGACCTGAGTATTTTTCTCTCCGCATCGCAACAAATCATCCACGAACAAGCCGAGCTGCGTTTCGCATGATCTGCCTCTCCGGAATCCGTGCTGGCATCCGCTTAGCAATGAGTGACTATCTAAATAGCTCATTACAGAACTAAAGAATATGTGCTCAGGTATCTTGCACGATAATGAAGTTAGGGAAATTTGCCTATAATTTTCGGGGTTCTCTTTGTCTCCGCCCTTATCGATGGGCGTAACATGCGCCATCTTCCAATATTTAGGAACTACACCTTCCGCAATGGATTTCTCGAATATAATTTTTAAATACGGCGCGATTTCATAAGCTAACACTTTCAATACTCGCGCGGGTATTTCCTCCGGCCCAGGAGATTTACTTGGTTTAACTGAATGAAGTTGGAGCGCGATACCATTTTCGGAAAATATCAAATCCTCCATCGAGTCGCCCTGATGCATAGGAATAGTGGTTTCACATTCATCGTCATTAGGAGTAAAAGCTTTCTGAAAGTGTTGATTTAAAAGGTTTGCTTTCTCCGCACTATCGTGAACTACATTTCCCGTTTCCGATCTCATTCACGCAATAGTGGGGCCTCTTCCTTGGACTTCTCTGACATATGACCAAAATGCTTTCGGGTTCTCTTTCAAGTTATCCTGTAAAACCTTCTTTTTGTAATTGTTAAACGCATTACGCATTGACACTCTTGCTATGGAGCGCGCCTCCATGTATTGCTGCCTTAACGTAGCAATCTGTGCGAGCGTAGCTGTTGAGGATGTGTTATTTACGCGAGAGTGGAGTTTTCTTTGCCGTCGGAGAGCGATCCTAACTTCCTGGTTGTACCATCTAGCTTCTGCATTTTCACGCTTCAGTTTGCTTGGCATAACTTTATCTATACATTCATATCTCTGAACATGCACCAGGATTCTTCCGCGTCTGTGATATCTGTTACCTCGCAGAAATTAATATATTTATTTCGCAGAAAATACATAAATCTAGTGAAATCGGCTTTGGCGATTACATAAAGCTTTCTCTTAGCCTTAACCTGTTTCTCAATATTTAGCTGAAACTCCACGTACACTACCTTGTGATCGCTTATTCCTTCAGCAACAGATAACCTATTCATACGCTTAGGAAGATTAGTAGCCAACAAATCTAATAAATTATCTAATCTCGTGGGGAATCTCACTTACTGATACAATGAGTGTTTGCCGAAAGTTTCAAGTAAAGCCTCGCAAGATTCACGCGGGATAAAAGCAATTATACCTCCAATCACTTGACGGAAGATTGAAATCACTCCCAATTATAATGGCTTTATCTTTATTAATCGAACTTAGCGTCGCCATTTGCTTCTCTAGATAATAAATAGTTTCCACGCTCGCATTTAGTGGTCTATAAAAGGCGCATATATTTACAGTTATACAGTCGCTCCCTTTCACACTACACCAAACACTTTCGACTTCGTCGTCATTAGTCTGTATTGGGTAACTTTCGTATTTGTTGCTAACTGCTATAAAGACTCCACCTCCCGATCGGCTACATCGATCTTTTCTAAAAACGCTATAGTCACGAGGAAAGATCTCCTGACTGGCTATGTCCGCCGTTAGCCAACTTTCTGTACCTATCACTACGTCAGCACACAGACTACGAATAAGATGTTCAAGTTCCGCTTCCCTCCTGCAAATGCTGCGGCAGTTAACCGTGATGATTTTTAGTTTATCGCTATTGCTACGTAACGATGCCTCGCGCGCTATTGAATTATTGTTATTATTTACAGCCTTCTTGTCCTCCCTATTACGTGGACTATTTCTACGCTTAGAATGTATTCTACTGTTAATTAACATTGTGTTTATAGTGGTATGACGGTCGGACGTATTACTACTATTGACGCGCTTCTCAACCCTTGGTGAATAGTTACCATTCTTTTAATCTAACCTAAAAAAGCCCTAGCATGCTCGAACACCCTACGCGCTACCGCCTCCGCAACCTCGGCAGTGAATGTGTTCTGGAAAGATGTCAAGGAATGGAGAATTAATGGCAATTTCAAATCATTACATGAGCCCTCCATTGCATTAAGAGCTGAAAGATGAGGAAACGGACGACTTCTATTTGACACAACCTTCTAACATCAATTGCTTTTTATCGAGACTTTTTGAGAAATGTGGCTATAGTATTCTTTTTATGAAATACTGTAAGAAGCATTTTTATTGGGAAGTTGCAGAGATCAGAAATGTCCTGCCACTGATTCACAAGGCAAAGCGTTTTAAAAACGCCGATTTAACAGAAAGAGCAACTTTAGCCTCCCACAATTTTTCGTGTTCTCCATCAGTGTTCGCCAGGAGTTTTTGTTTTCGAACTCTAGCAAAGCACGAACTCCAGCAAACGCGCGAACTACTGCAGACGCGCGAACGATACGCGTAATTTCCGGAGTTTCTACTTTTATAAGGCACATATATTAGCCCAGAAGAGAAAGCTACAATCGCGCTAATTAACCAATAAACTTCCGCGAGATGTATGACCTAATCTCCAGAAGAGATCGAACCAAGGGTGTTTGAATGTGGCAACGTCGGAGAGCAGAACCACCGGGCTGCGAGGCTAGCAGTGAGAAAACAGCCACGGTCACGAATGGAAGCGGAGGCTCGAGCAGAAAATAGCAGGGACTATTGAGGAAGCCGAGTCAAGTCAGAGACCATCCGGCAAGATTCCTACCCGTATCCATCAGCTATTTTCGTATAGTTTATTATACCTCCAAAATAAACAATTCTATTGAATATTTCTCTTGTATAGTTCTGTTATGTATTATTTTGATTCATATATATTTGTAAGCATTATTCCTGCCACGTTACCATTGTGATAAATTCGATAGTCATAGGTCAACACCAATGTTTTTAAAATGCGTCGTATAGTTTGTTTAAATATTTAGCATCTTGAGAATTACGAGAGAGTAATATGAATGGAACAGTTAGTCTCAGAGTGTATAATGTGGGGTGGCGGAGTGGTTAGGGCGTTGGCCTTTCGCGCAGCTGTCCCAGGTTCAAATCCGGCGGAGGTTGGATTTTTCAACGTGAGATCGTCCGGTCCCCTTGTGTGATGAGGAGACCGCGCAAGTCAGCGCTCCATCTTTCGGAAGAGACGTTAAGCAGAGTGTCCCTTTGCTGCTCTTCGTAATGAGTATGCTAATGCCGGCTCCGGGTTTCCCTCCTCCTTTGTGTATGTGTTCGTTGTAGGAGGAGTAATGGCTATAATAATCCATGTAGTTGATCAGCCAGAAATTCCATACAAACAAAAGAATGGAGTATATGAGTTACCTGGAGAAAAGAAATGACGATCGATAAATAGATAGACTGATAGATGTACATATTTATTTTGACGTCTCTTCTTTCCGGAGAAAGAGATAGAGAGAGAGAGAGAGAAGTAAAAAGTTAATCCGAAGGAGTTAGGACGGAAATAAAGGCGAGAGATGATCCGAACAGGAATTGTTGTCGAAGAAATGGACGAAAAACGTCGAAGATGATGTGGGAGATGGGCGCTTTGATAACCGTGGCCTGCTATTCAACTTAATTTCTCCCGCCAGGTGGCAGGCGAGATTCCCGCACCTTTTTTGCCCTCGCCGAGGTGCTCACCAAGAGTTCTGGATCGAGAGACAGGTCGATGGGCCTCCGCAATCGAAACTCTCTCTCTCTCTCCCACTCACCTGGCTGATTCTGGTGCAGAGAGGGTTGGAGTGGGGTGGAGGGGTGGCGGGGAGGGAGAGAGAGAGACGAAGGCCGCCGCGACGGTGTGATCCTCTCTCACTTTCGCCCTGTGTTTGCCGATTCAACGATGCGAGATAAAGGGAGGGGGAAAGAGGGAGAGAGAGAGACATAGATAGAGAGAGTGCTCTCTTTTGTTTGTTTGCTTGTGCGAATTGCCTTTCCGAGTAATCGCTTTATCCGCTGCTCGTAATTGAAGTCGGGTTTGGGTTATTTGTCGGACCTTAGAAATTGGAAATTCGAATCGATTCCAGCCAATGTTGCTGTTTTTTTTAAACGTGGATAGCTTAGAGATACAGCTTAAAGGAAACAATATTTCCATTCCTTTGAAATGTGGAATTAAATGTAAAATGTAGCTAGCATGAATGTGAACAAATTTTCCATTTGAAATTCAATAGATCAGAGAGAGAGAGAGAGTAGTGTGGGATGTATTTACGTTAACTCAATGATAGCGATTTGAAGGTAAAGGATGTTGACAGAGATGACATTTCTGGAGAGATGATGGATATGTGAGTGGAATGGAGATTGGTAGGGATGCAAGGGGGATTGGATGGTTTTTGGATGAAATAAGGAAAGAGAATTGAAAGGATAGGAAATAAGCTAAAAAACAAAGATTAGGCGGCGATTGTTCAAATTTTGTCGTTTGGTCCTTTGTTTTTAATGCGAGAAAAATAAACTACAAATTTTTCAGGAATATGTGCATATTTCTTGGGAAATGTTCAGCAAATTTGCTCATTAATCTGCTTTAGAATTAAAGGTGTGGGATTATCTAACGTCTAACTGCCATTTAGCGGCTGGAAAAACCTTTTCCTTACGTTTCAGTTGAGAGGACATGACCCGATTCAGGGAAATTTTGTTTTATGAGTTCGGGGAATTTTTAGTAATTACTTGACGACATGTCATGGTCTTTGACGATGACGGTGAATTATTATTCATAAAATTCCACCAGGTATGCGCGCACAAGTCCAAGGGCGCTAAGAAAAACTTACCGAAATATTATTTAGGAATTCTAATTAAGTAATTTATTTTCACCTTGAAGCGACAGTGGAAGGTGCAGATATGCGCTTGCTAGTATACTTTTCAGAGGAAGATACTCCGTTACTGTCCCTGACCTCTCTTTTGAGAAATGCACTGAAGGGGACGTACCTTGGAGTAGCCAACATGGCTGCGAGGCGACTTAGATGCAACTTCTACGGCGATAAAAATAAACAAGGTGAAACGCTTTGAAAATCAGGTCTAATATTAGAACCATCGGAAACATTAAATAGGTCAGGAAAGAGGAAATCGGTTTTTTGGCAAATTTGCAAATTTGGCAAATTTGCGTTAAACAATCTGAGTGATTTGCAAATATTTAAGCATTCAACCACGGCAAGTTTTAGATTTATGTGCTGCAGGAAATGATTTAAGTCCATGTTCAAAACATTCCGAAGTTGTAATCAATATTTTGGAATCGTTATTTAACTGCGCTCCCAAAGAGAATGATTTATGACGTAGCATGAAATGAACAGATTTATTTCTCCCTAAATGTATCGTCCTTGATAGCCATTTCATTGGCGCATATTTATTTAGGCTGTCAATATTTTATTTATTTAATTGACTGTAAAAGTATTTGCTCGACAAAAACACATTTTTCCTCTATCTTGCCTATATTTTGAATCTGCGATGCGCTAAATGACTTTTTCCACGTTAGTTAAATATTAAATGCGCAAGGATCATTATAATTTGCAAAGGTAGCTGAAGTGCGAAAATTTTTGTTAATTTTCGCAATTTACAGCACAGTAAAATGCGCAATTTTGGTCTTAAAATGTTCGGAATATTACCGCATATTAAAACATTTTGGAAAGTACCGACTCCAGCCGCAGCCCATCAATATCTGCGCGACCTCCATCGTCAATGACGATTCTCGTTAACTTGCGAATATATCTCCAATGGCATCCCGAATAAGAATTACGCTAATAGAACTCATTCCGAGCCTCCGTCCATTCTCCCCTTATTCCAAAGCACTCCCATTTTCCCGACCGCCGAAAAAGGCCACCTTTTATTTATTATATTTTTAGAGGGAAGAGAAAAACAAAATTCGGGCGCCGCGGATCGATTTTCATTTTTTTAATGCAGGACACGAATTTCCGGGTCCATTCGATTGCCTAACAATTCCATCGAAATTAATAATTAAAGCGGCGAAAAAACGCAATGAAAGTGGACAATGGGAAAGAAAATAGAAGATCACTTCTCTCATGTCCGTCCCCTCTCCCACTCTTTCTATTTTCTCTTTCTCATTTCTCTCTTCCTCTGTCCCTTCTTCTGTTTTCCCATATTTTACAGCATCCTTCGTTCTCCGTCCTCTTCCGTTTCACTCTCTCTCTCACTCTCTTCCCATCTCCGCATTCCAGTGTTCCTTTCTATTCCTTTCCCTCGCCCTGCCATTCACTGGGTTCAAATTAGTGCGTCCGCAGCATCCGGACTCGAGCATAGCGCCGTGCTTACCTCGCAGAGAGCAGTAGAGAGAATGGGAAAGAGAAAGGGGCAGGGTGAGAGAGAGAAAAATAGGGTGAGGAAGGGTGAGAGAGGAAGAGTTGCGGAGAAGTAGAGGGAAAGAGGGGAAGGAAGAGACAGAGAGGACAGGGGAAGAGAGTGAGATAGAGATAGAAATGGAGTAAGAGATGGAGAAAGGCAGAGAGGTAGAGGAGAGTGAGGGGAGAAAGAGAGAGGGAGAATATAGGGAGTGGATAGAGAGGGAGAGAAGGAGGAGGAGCAAACTGACTCTAGCTAACTTGCGACGGCCGAGTTCCTGTCCGTATCCGATATACATTGTCTGACACTCAAGTTATCACACATTGGCAGAGGCACTGATTCCGTGATATGGAATCAACAGGAAATTGTAATATCCCCCTTTTTGAATGGGAACTATGCCGCAATACTGAAGGCATAATGTTAACGAATTGAATTAATGTCACTAAACAATTAAAATTAGTATCCTCCCATGCAAAAGGCATCTACGACCTGTTTTGGTATTATACTCATTGTAATCGAAAATCTGTGTTCTTTCAATCGTTATAATCTTTCCAGGAACCAATAATTTAAGGACCAATGTGTAAGTTACTTCAGTTAACTATTTGGTATACTGTTATGAAATCAAATTAAGTGTTCAGATATTAATGTTTTACGTAATAACAGTATCATGACTGAATTTAAAGTGATTTTAAAACAATGCGATTTGGAGACGAATGTAGACAAATTAATGGATTAGTACATTATGCCTTATCGAACATGTGGTTAAGCAAAATTAGGGAGTGTTTATGTCAACAATACATAAATTTACATAAGTTTACACAAAAATAATACATATAATAATATTGGATAAAACCTGTTAAATATTTCCTCGGCTTCATCATTCGTTTTTCTATTTAAGATCTACCTAAATTCGTTCTAAAAATGAAATCAAAATATACGCACTGACTTGGGCTTAATATATATACAAGCAACAAGCAGTTTACTTTAGCAAGACACTTTTATTTTTTTAAAGCAACTGGGAAGCCGCCATCCGCGAGCATTTCCTCCCTGGCGACGGTCCCTCCTTTATTCTTCTCGGTCTCCTGGAAACGTCGCTCTCTCTCTCTCTCTCTCCTCAAGAGGGAAATTATTCACGGTCCGATGAGGAGGCAATCGCGCGGATCCTCGCACTCCCGCTGCCACATTCACGAGAAGAAAAGGAGTTCTCTTGGGCGGCGGTCGTCAATGGACTGCCGTAATCGACCGGCGTCAAACCCTCTCTAATTATCTCGCGTTCAGCGCATTGTGTCCACCACCTCTTTCTTTCTCGCTCACTCTCGAGTGAGCAGCGGGAGAATTCACACATGCACTGAGAAGAGAATGACTCGAATGTTTTCTCAAATGCCTTAAGTTAAAGATCTTTCATGCCACGTTTCGGCGAAAAATAAATGCTCGATTTATTAAAATTGGTGGCTTGCGCGTTGCTCCGCAACTTAAAAAACATAATAATATATTTTGCTTTTATAATTAATATATTTCAGGATAACAGAAAATGTATGAATTTAAATTTATTTAAATTTTAGTTGAAAAATATGACTCGATGGCCGCATTCAAATCAAAATCATCAATCAAATTAAATGAAGAAATGAAATATAAAATTGAACAAAAAAGTGATCCGATCGGGAACTGACGCGTTACTCACTATGCCACCCGAGCTCTTCATTTACCCCGCGCAAGTCAGCACTCCGTCCTTCGGAAGGGACGTAAACAGTTGGCCCTCTTGATGCTCTTCGTAAAGAGTAGACTAATGGGTTTCCTGCCAATTCGTCGCGCGGAAATTGATTGCGTGTCAAATTCGTCGCAATACAAATTCGTCGCTTGGCAAATTCCTCGCGTGGCAAATTTGTCGCGTGGCAAATTCGTCACAAATTCATAAAACGTTGAGAAAATAGGAAATCCTTCATTAATCCCGAGATACACCATGTTTAGTGTATGGGCATATATTCGTATCTTATCTTTTATACGTGTTTTAACAAAATTCCCGTCTATGTAGATGATTGAGATTTCGCAAGAATCCAGAGCGTGCCCGCTGCAACTACCCCTCTAAACCAATTAGGGAAAAGTTTAATGACTAGTTTCTCAAAAAAAAACAAAACAATAACAATCGATCATCCAAATATTCTTTAGGCGTTAGGCCGACTGTTCAATGAAAGAATGACCGCAATGGAGTAGACCATTCTGGAATTATTCGTTAGCTGAGAGCGTAACAGGGTTACGAACTGCTCATTATATGTCGTAAATTGAGATAACTGTTTGCAATAACCCTGAATTTTAAATTATTTACCATTTCTAATAACCCCGATTTTGATTTGATGTTTTGTTTTGTTAAAATGAGAATATGATAGGCATTGTTAAATTGAACAATACGACACAGTTTAAAATATCTTTGTGTCAAATCCACATAAAAATATACACGTACGATCAGTTTCGATGCATCACCATCATCATCAGGAAAAAGAACCAAAAAATATATGGCAGAAACAGAAGGCAAATATCTTATTAATATATGTTATCTTATTTTGTTTCCTCCTAAATGTCCGACGGAGAGTTAAAGTTACGAGATCCTTTTTCTTTTCCCCGATTCATCGATACATGGATTCCGGTTGAGAGAGGGTCCCGCGTAACACTTTCATTTTTATTGTATTTCGTGTTTATGCGTGGTTATCCCTGCTGCATTACTCGAAGAGTAGTCATAGAAAGCTATGTTATAAGGGAAAGAATGGAAATGGAAAAAACATACATATATTTGAGTGAGAAGATAAATTACCAAGAAAGTATTGCCAGATATTTTTTATAGCATATGAAAAACAAAGTCGGAGGAAAATTTATCTGCATCTTGGACGGCGGGACATTTCACTGCCAATGCGCGACTCGGGATTACATTATGCAAATCGTGACATTAAAAATAACAGAAAAATATTTCCTATTTCCTCAACGGTTCCTGAATTTGCGACGAATTTGTACTGCGACAAATTTGCCAAAAGACGAATTTGTCTAGCGACGAATTTGTCTTGGGACGAATTTGTCTTTCGACGAATTAGATAGGCGACGATTTTGTCACGCTACGAATTTGTCACGCTACGAATTTGTCACGCTACGAATTTGTATCGCGGCGAATTCGATATGCGACGAATTGCCCGCGACGAATTGACGTAGAACCAGACTAATGCTCCGGGTTTCCCTCCTCTCTTGTGTATGTGTTCGGTGTGGAAGGAGTAATGGCTAACAATCCAATAGGTTGATTATCCAGAAATTCCACACAAATTCCTAATTTATGTTAATCCAAATGGCTATTCAAATAACCTTACCTCAGACGGACATTCGAAAAATTATATATAGATTATCTATGGAATACTTTAACTTGTCGTAATTGTACTTTGAGAGAGAAATGGAAAAAAGAAACCTTTTTTCTCTCCACTTAAATAACCTCGTTTACGTTCCTCGATTAACTGTTTGCTTCACCGGATGCACGCGCACTGAAACGCGTGCATGCACGCCACGCTTCTGTTTTATATTCACGGGAATGTATGAGCGCACGTGAAATTGGCCTGACTGCTGCAGAGGCGCTTTGATATCTTCTGCTGTTTGAGCGTATGGAGGAAACGAAATACGCTTTTAATTTCAACCCAAACGGAATAAAACAATAACAATTCGAGCGAATCAAAGTGAATGCTAGGGAGATAATATGCGGAAGATAAAAAAAACATTGGAAGGAGATGGACTTAATGGTAGGAGGATGGGATGCGATGAGAATGGGCGAAAGATGGGGTTGGGAGGAGGGATGGAAGTTTGCTTGCGCAAATTAGTGGGAGGCTGGCAAATGGGAGGAGGGAGGGGAGGCGACCGAGTAGAAGGGGAGGGGGAGAACGGGAGGGTGGAAGTGTCGGTGGAGCAGAGGCGGGCGCGGCGGAGGAATTCCGCGGAGTGAGAGGAAGAATGAAAGTGGGGACGGAGAGAGATGAAGAGAGGAAAGGGAATGATGACGTAGAGAGCAATGGCACGCGCAGCCATTCCTCGCTTTTAGGATTTTAAAAGGAAGCCGTGGTCTCTCTCTCTCTCTCTGCTGGCATGAATAAGGAAATGATTCATTCATTGCATTTCAACTTTTGAGTTGCGTCTTTATTATATATCTCCATACGTTGTAGAATAAATTCTATTATAAAAAACGAGTTTCAACTTTATAAGAAAGAGCCAAGACCAGAACTCACGGGAAAGAAACGATCTGTCACGACCGGATTTATTCGAAAACATACCGCTTACAAAATGGATCGTTTTCTTCACTTCACCAAACAATTATCTCTGATAGACATGCCACGTTGATGTGTTTAATCGTGTGTATGTAATTGTCTCACGCCTTTGCATTCATCAAATGTTATTTTCTCCACTTCAGCAGGTCTTATCTATCTCAAGGGACTAAAGATAAACCAAGTAAATGCTAATATAATAGGTTAAGCTAAGAATAAGCTGGTGAATGAGTATAATGTGGTAGATACTTGTTTAAAAAAATCTGGCGAACGCAAAAGGCTGACAGAATGGAATAGGTAATGTATAGTGGAATTATTCACAACTTTTTATTTTAAAACTTTGGCATTCCAGCAGGAAATTTTTAGATGCAGGTTTTATTTAATGCGCATCTAAATTAATTCTATGCCATGGAGACGATCGTGTTTTGAATAGAATAGCGGGAAAGTAATATTTGGATAGTTTTAAGATTAAGTATCCTGATTTTGAAGATTGCCGAAATGTTATCATTGAGGATTTTTCGGAACACACTGCGACGCTTCTCATGCCAAACATTGTCGTTAGATTTTGTTAAGCTATCGAATGCCGACCAAATCCTTTAGCAGTAATGTGGCCAAAGAAAGAACGCGACCATTCCCTCTACAAGGTAATTCACCATCCTTGTTTATAATTATATTATACATTACGATTGATGTAATCAATAAGGTAATATTAATAATTTATAAGCCTACTTTCCAGAATATAGTTTCGTCGTTGTGTCTGTCTGTCCGTCTGTCTCCCTTTCTTAACTTTTGAATCAATAAACCGATTTTCATGAAACTTGGTTGAAATCTCTTGCTACTTGGGCCGAGCTCCCGAGGATAGTTTTTGTTGAAAAGATTCAAATTTCCGGGTTCGATTCCAAGAGCTATTCTTTCCATTTGATTTACATAGGAAATCTGAAATCCATCATGCAGATTAATTTTTTCTTGCAGATTAAAATATCTTAGAATTGTAATATCGAACTATTCGTACTATTCACTGAGGAAATGAATAAAGATTGTAATTGTATCGTAGAATGTTGCTTATCGATCGTATTTCTTAGTATTTTGCGTAAATACCGACGTTACGGTTTCAGTGAGATTTGCCGTAGCAACGACTATTGTAGGACTCAGATTCGGTATAGTCTAGTACAAACACGCGATATTGTTGCCACACAAATACGCGTGATCAATTTAGTTTTCCGTTGGAATGTATTTGTCATATTTTATTACGGTAAATTATATAACTTGGGAGCACAACTAGTTACGTATTCGCGATGATTTTAAATCTATTAAATCCAATTTAAGTATAAAATAAACGATTAAATGAAAAGTAGGGGGTCATAAGTTCAGTTTGGATCAAATTGTTTAGTATTTAAAAGACCAAGTAATCGTTGAGCGACCACTTAAAGGGGTATTAAGAAATTCAAGTTAAAAAATAAACAACTCATGAAAGGGATCTTCCATATAGTCACTCGCACTCTATTCTTCATTCTATCTGCATTTGTCATGCAAGCGGCATCGTCCTCGAAGGCATTTTACGCTTTAAAAGGATAAAGATCATCTTCGCCCGCGACTTACACATTCGCCGTCCACTCCTCCCTTGGCGCGATATGTTACCTAAGGTTTCCTTGCGAGTAAAAGACCATCGTAAAAATGCAGCCTCTTTATTCAGGGATCACGGGATTGGCTTCTAGCGGCAGGGGGGATAGGGAGCTATCCCTCCGACGTGCAATTCTCTCTTCTCGTCCCTTTCTCCCGTGCCAAAAGCTGCCGATGCGTGACTGGAATGAAAATGTCTTGGGCCGAAGTAATCGAAAAGGTTCAGAACGCCCGAATATGTGATGCGTGTTAATTCATTATGGAGATCATGAGCGTTGCTGTGACGACGAATGCCTTGAGGAGGCTGATCGATGGGCGGAAATATATCTCCACGAATAACATCGCCCATTCAAAATGACAGCCAAATTTAAAACATCTTAGACGGTCAAAATTGTTTGATATTTAAATGGAAAATTTCTGTTGTGATCACCGCTTGACTTTCTTCATACCTGTAATATTTCTAAAAATTCCAAATAGGTTAAACGATAGTAAATATTTTAAGGATCTGCGAGAAAAATTTAGACTTCACAAAGAACAAATAAACTCAAACCGTAACCTTTTGATATTGGGTATAGTCACGAAGCTCCAACAATTAAGAAAATAAAAAGGAGAGTTACTAAGACATAACTACGTGTAAAGTGTTTACAATAGTCGCCGATAGGTGGTGTGGTGGTGGCAGCTAAAAATTAGTTTTAAAAGTATCTCTTATACAATGGATTATATGGAAAATGTTTTGAACAAACGTTGTAGAAAATTTAATTACCTATACCTTTCATTTCGATACTTTTCACATTCAACAAATATTAAAGCAAATGATGTGCCCACCACATGACTTTCTCCATACCTGTAAAATTTATAAAAATTCCAAGAAGGTTTTATGATAATAAATATTTTAAGGAACTGCGAGAAAAATGTAGACTGCAAGGAACTGAAATAAATTAAAATGGTAGACTTCTGATATTGGATATAGCCACAAAGCTCCAACAATTCAGAAAATAACAAGATTGGAAAGGTGTACAATGTCGCAGTACACAGAGTTTCCAAATGCGTTGAGATTTTACAATGTCCTCAGTATTTTTCGCTCAGATGAAAATTTAACGAGAAACAAGCGAGGTACGTTGTAAAATACATATAGGTCTTCATGTAAAGTAATCGTAATTATTTTCCGATTTTAACCAAAATTGGAATCGATCGATCAATTTTAGCAAAACTCCCCAATACCAAATTTCATCAAAATACGTCCAGCGGTTCTCGAGGTGAAACAAAGAAACA
This sequence comes from Tanypteryx hageni, assembly GCA_028673005.1. Classification (NCBI taxonomy): domain Eukaryota; kingdom Metazoa; phylum Arthropoda; class Insecta; order Odonata; family Petaluridae; genus Tanypteryx; species Tanypteryx hageni. The sequence continues at coordinate 124,498,919 of CM054116.1, read as the reverse complement.
TTGTAGGTCTTCATGTAAAGTGGTCATCATTGCCGTCCGAGTTTGACCAAAATTGAAATCGGTCGACCAATTTTAGCAAAACTCCCCAATATCAAATTTCCTCATAATATATCCAGCGGTTTCCGAGTTTTAACATGCGGACGGACGAACAGAAACGATCTCCCCTATATGCATTCACTCCGTGCAAAGAAAGTATAAAAAGGAACGTAATGTGCTTACAATAGTCGCCTGTAGGTGATGTTGCGGCAGCTAAATGATTTAGTTTTTAAAATGTCTCTTCAACAAAGCATTATATTGGAAAATGTTTCGAATACAGGAGGTTGTAGAAAATTACATTTCCTACAAATTTTATTCCAGTACTATTTTACATTCATCAGATATTAAAGCATATATATAAAAAACGGATGTGACAAGAGTAAACACCCAATTCTGGTGACCGATGTTTACCAATAACAGTTATTTTCCCTTTAACAGAGGGATCCAGCGGTGTGGTTTGAGTGTTGGCCTCATCTCTCGATTCCGACCCTCTATATGTGCGTTGCTATTAGGCGACGAGGATGAGAAAACGAGACCACGAGAAATATTGAGGAGACCGCACAAATCAACACTCCGTCCTTCGGAAGGGACGTTAAGCAGTTGGCCCCCCTGGTGTATTTCGCAAGAGTAGGCTAATGCCGGCACCGGGTTTCTCTCCTCCCTTCTCTTATGAAATGCAGATGACTTAGGACCGAGTGCGGCTTCACAGCCTGCCATGGTGCCTAAAACTTGCCGGTGGGCAAAACTAAGAAATGAATAAAACTCACTACTGACAGCTTAGTAGCAATGCTGGAAAGCTGATTGAGGAAAGCCGGTGATGGCTGGCTTCCACCAAACCCTGCACCTTTAACAAAAATGTCAATTATAAAATTTCGTGTTGATCTGATTAATTGTTTTTAGTTAGATCACCCAAAAATCCCAATCACACACACACACACAGACATCATCGAGAAAATAATCAAAATGCCATACATGAAATTTTATGCTGATCGAAGTATTAGTTTTTGAGTTAGAGCGCCCACAAAATTCTGGGCACACAGACATCGAGAAAATAGTCTAAATGTGTTCAGGGGACCTTAAAACATGTATTTTCGTTGAAATCTCGAATTCAATTTTTTTCATGTAAGCAATACTCTCTCTATACTTCGTACATGGAGAATGTAAAAAATGGCCAAAATGTGTTCAGGAGACCGTTTATTTCCGTTGAAATCTCGAAATCGTTTTTTTTTTTCTCAAAAGCAATACTTTACCATGATCGTATAAAGAAAGTAAAAATGAGGGAGCATTAAGATGACGGTGAGGGAGATTGACAGCCCAAATTGCTAGACCTGGATCGTTAATTTCGAGAGAAGAGGCTACATGATTGAAGGTGTGATCGAAGAAAAAGGAAAAGAAGGAAAATGCTTTAGAGGATATGGGGTTTGTGAGAAAATCGAGTTATCACGAATGAATGAATGATTATTGCAAGAAAAATAACGAGCATGCATATCATCATAATTCTGACGATATTGATAACTCTGGATTATAACTCAGAACAACTTTGCCATAAGTAAGCCCCTTCAAACTACTTTAACTTCAAGTTTCATAAGGCCATAGAATCAAGTAACCAATCCACAACCAGTCACCGTGAAAACTATATCATATTCCAACCCAATCAACCGTAAAACTCGTCTGGGGCGTATGTTCTCGCTGACCCTTACTTTCTCCTCGAATGCTCCTTAATTATTTCGGTCGCAGTCATTAAATGCACGAGAGGATCTTGCGAATGGCTGCAAATATCTAGCGCGGCTTCCAATTTCCACGCACCGACTGGGATCTCAGTTAACACCTGAGGACGCCCCCGGAAAAGACATTGGGCGCTCCTTTCACTCTATGGGTGCGAAAGGAAGAGGGCAAAAGGGAGTTTGATGGGAAGGGGTCGGCTGCAGCGCCTATTTATGAGAAAAAGGATCATTAAGCGAAGGTCCCGAGAGAAGGAGCGAGTATCCGGGGAGAGGAAATGAATGGCAAAAGCAGAAAGGGAATGAGAGGGAGAGAGAGAGAGGTGGGAGAGACTGAGGGAGAGCTGAAGAAACCGGGAGGGTGAGTGAGGGGGTGGTTTAAATGGGTGAACAGGACCAGCCCGAGCTACGGGTGAGCCGGGCGGCTGCCCGGGGCGCCAAATTTTTGGGGGCGCTATCTCGATCATATATCTTTTACCTATGCATTACTATATATATATATATATATATATATATATATATATATATATATATATATATATATATATAATTTTTCATTATCAATAATTTTTAGAGCGATGAATAAATTAACATGTGCTTTGTAAATATCTCACCCGGGGCGCCAAAATTCATCATGCCGCCCCTGTGGGGGAGTGAGGCGGAGTGAGGAATTTAAGCAACAGAGGGAGAGAGAGAGAGAGAGATAGGTGGGAGAGACTGAGGGAGAGCTGAAGAAACCGGGAGGGGGAGTGAGGTGGGGGCTTGAAAGGGGGAGTGAGGGATTTAAGCAACGGAGGGAAAGATAGAGAGAGAGAGAGATGTGGGAGAGACTGAAGGAGAGCTGAAGAAACCTGGAAGGGGAGTGAGGTGGGGGCTTAAATGGGGGAGGGAGGGGAATGAGGGATTTAATAAGCAACTGGAGGTGAGGGGTAGGAGGGAGGGGGAGGAAATAGAAAATGTCAGGTCAGGATGGCCGCGTGCAATTCGGCTTTTAGGGCGAGGGCGTGTGAAATTGAGTCGTGGTGAAGATGCTTCCTCTGGGAGGAGATGATGGGTTGAAAGGGTGAATGAGATGGTTTTAAAAGGGATGTAAGCGAGAGACGGTGGCCGCGAAAGAGAGAGAGAGAGAATGATGAAGAGAAAGAGATCCAAATTGAGGATAATTCGGAGAATAAAAAAAGATTATCATTGAAGTGGGCGTTTTAGTTTTAAAATCCCATTTTACGCTTGGGGCTAAAGGAAATATGCCACATTACATTTAAACAATGGCTTTGTTCTTTTTGAGTCTTTCGAATTCATCAAATATTTCACTCACAAATTCATGAACATCGGTTGACGTTTTGGATTTGAATTTGTTCGCGATCATGTAAGATAGAAAGAGACCATAGGAGTGAGATTGAGGGATTGGAAGAAAGAGTGAATTATATATCATTCATTCTTTTAAGGATGTAGATAATTTAACTGATTTTTTATGTAATTAATCTAATTTAGAAAATTATGTAATTAATAAACATTCGTTGCAGATTGGTGGAATTTAGCTTCACGGTGAACAGTAACGTACTCTAATTGAAATTTGTCTTGTCTTAACCAACGACAGAGAGTAAACAAGTATGGATGTACACGGGTTTCCCGTTGTACAGAAGTGCTTTTCGTCAAATTCGCCGTAGTATAATCGTAGACTAATACATTTGCTATGAAATCAGAAAATTATTTTTCCTTATATTGTGGCAACCCTGCCATTTAGATCCGTTTTAAACATGTTCATTTCGTTTTGTTATTTAATACTCCCTACAAACGAAATTTCTTTGAAAACCGTTTAGCCAATACATTTGAAATTAATAGTTACAGACAAATCCTAACTTTTATATTGTGGTAGCCCTGTTTAGCCGATCCGGTTTGAATATAATAATTTTGTTATTTATTTATATAAGGATAATATACATCATATTTGGTTAAAATCCATGCCGTCAGTTCTCTAGAATTACGTGTAGAAGAAAAAATATTTTACTTTTTACTGTGGTTGCCCTGCTCTTTAGCACAGCTTTAAACATCTTGAGTTCATTATGGTATGTTGTATACGGCTAATATATATAATTTAATTGAAATCCACACGGCCAATTCCTTCCAACTCCATTATTAGTGAAAGAATTTAATTTGTAATTGGGGCAGCCCGGTTTGGCTGATTCAGTTTAAATATGCTATTGTGGTTTTCTATATATGTGTACATTATCAATGTCACAATTTGGTTCAAGTTGATGCAGACATTTCAATAAAAATATGTGTAAAAAGAATTGTTTGTCTTGTATTGTGGCAGCTCTGATTGATCTTCATGAAAAAACTCTGTTTTTCATAGTTTCCCTCTTCACTGCCATAATTTGAAGTTTTTCTGTTAAAAGAATCTTTTTGCTAAATTTCATATCATTATACATATAATAATTCTCAAGTGTCCGTCTGTCTCTCCAGGTATTTTGGACATTTCCCAATGAAATTAAGAGCTGAAACTTTCACAATCGCTAATTCCCCATATTATGGTCTCTAGAAGAACCAAACATCCCGGAAAAAATCCCCGATTCGGCTCCGGTAGACAATTATATTTTCCCATAAGTTTACACGGGATTTTCGATTTTTCAAGGTGCAAGGTTTATTTCCTTCATTCATTAAAATATGTAAATATGAGCAGAATTTCTCCATTTTTATTTTATTCGACGGTTATAACTTTAACATATCTTATTCTTGCAATGTTTAGATGTTATACAGAAGAATTGGTCAGAAACACGCATTTCTTTTCCAAATTATATGGCTTTTTCGTACTCTTTCCGGGTGTTGCCAAGGCGAACCTCATTATTGCCTCCGATAAATTAGCGTCTATTATGTCTTCAAATAGACGAAAGAATTGTGTCATTCGCTTAGCGTAATGTCAAACTTAATAGATTAAACGTTAATAATTGAAGAATATTATTATTCAGTAAACATACGAAGAGGAAGAATAACGGAGCCAAAGAGTGGCAAATCAAGTCGTATATTGATGCCAGAATGTAATAAATTTCAAGCACTTCATTTTCTGGGAGAATTCAAATGATTGTCAGGAATTTATTAATTAATCCAACAATTTATATATATATATATATATATATATATATATATATATATATATATATATATATATATAAGTTTTTAAACGCACACACACACCTTAGAAGTTATATTTTAATTACACTACAAAGTCCCGTTGATGTTCAACGGGTAAGTCCGCTCGTATTGTATTAATACAGGACTGTTATGTAATAGAAGTTCGAATAATTAACACTCAAATATAATTTTCTTATCAATATTGAATATGAAACCCGAGAAAAGTTGAATTGAGTCAATAACTGGCAACTTTTTCGTACTTACAGTGTTTCTGTATACTCCAGGGGCGGATCCAGAAACTTCCCAGAGGGGAGGGTGATAGCCCCAATTGCCTCTCCCCCCTCTTGATTCCGCCTCTGACGACGACCATACATTTTGAAAATCCCTATCCTCATCAGAACCTTTCTTTTCCTTGTCATACAGACTTAATCTTCGGTGTAGAAACAAGGAATGTTGCGCGGAATGAATTTAAGAATGTACCCAATGGATGGCAGTGGGGTCGTCCAAGGGGAGGGCGATCGCCCCTCCCTTGGATCCGCCACTGGCATACTCTGCATTGATTATTTGTTCTTAACCTTAAACCTGAGCCACTTCCGGGTACTTCTGCATTCAACTGTTTTCTAAATTTGACATCTCGTCAGATTGATTTTTCATCTGATTTTTTCTGTTTTGCTTGGTGTAATATTAGGCTTATATGCTGAAGACGATATCGTTTTCACTATCTTTAGAAAGCATGAATATGTGTTTTTTGTTCCGTTTTATCTCGAACTATATATTTAAGCGGTGTCGTTGGTTAATCACTGCTAATTCCAAAAGGCAATACTTATTTCATATGATCATTCAAGCTTTTCCCGAAATGTTAAGCGATTTTATTTTTTCTTGCTCGTGATTCCATTTATCGTACTCAGGACGATTACGAACTTCTTCTGCGATCTCTGCAGTCTTCGTCTCAATCACATCACTCTTATTTCCAGTTTTTTTTAAATTTTATGCGCCTTTCCGATTGTACGACTTCTACCTTATTTCGCGCTCGCTCTCTCTCTCTCTCTTTATCGTGTCCGAAGATTTCCCATTTTATCCCTTTGAATGCTATGGAAACAGCGGAATCGTCTGGTAGTGAGAACATGATTATCAATTTAATCAAGGAAATTTGTGAGTCAATGAAAGAAGTTTTAATTCATTGAGCAGAAATAAAGACGATGGACCATTAATTAAGACGAAAATGGACTGAATCAAATAGAGAGGGTGAGGTTTTGCGATGAAAATCATTCCAGCGAGGAAAGGAAGCAGTTTATTGCCGTTTCTCTTATACGCGCCTAAGAAATTCTTTTTAACGAACAAATGACTTCCGTTCTGGTACATACAGATCGTAGCGATTTTTTATTGAAAAGAGAATAAAGATGATCCATCGCCCGTGACGAGAATAGACACCGGAATTTCCGAAAACCGCCTTCGTCTCTGTTATGTCTTCTGAGGCGAATCGCAGCTCTACATCGGACGTAAAAGTAAATAACAGAAAATTATACGAAGCATAAAATAAATACAGCTAAAAATTTGTGCTTCTAACAATAAAAATTTGATGACCGTAATGAGGGAACCTTTTATGGGAGAAGCCATAAAAATGAAGAGAAGGGGCGAGAAACGGAGAATATGGAGCGAAGGCAATAGAGATAGGGAAGGAGAGTGGAAAGAGGAGGGTGAAAATATGGCGAGAGAAAGGGAGAGTGAGAGGGGGGGAGGGAGAGAGTGAGTGAGTGAGAGAGAGAGAGGGGGGGGAGAGAGGAAGGAAGGGAGAGAAGAAGAGAGAGGGTGAGAGGGAAGGAGGGATGGATAGATAGATAATCGTCTTTATTCGGGCGAAATTTGGACAATAAGGTCCATTCTTACATTTAACCCTTCATCAATAACATGAATATTAAAAATTAAAGTATTACAATGAAGAGTATATAAAATATACAAAACAAAAAGATATGATTGAAGACAGATTTAAGTTTGCGGGGAAAACCTAGGTAAAAATAGGTTTGGTCTTCCTAGTAAAACCCACGCAGGAAAACACCCACAGAGATGGGGTGGGGGGAGTGTGAAAAACCTGCGAAAATCCTACATAGTGTATATATCACAATGGAAAACTGCAACAATACATAGAAAACAGTAAGTACAGTAGGAAAAATCGTAGGAAACAGGGAGAGAGAGGGAGAGGGAAAGAGAGAGGGAGGGAGGTAGAGAGGGATAGAGAGGGAGGGAGGTAGAGAGGAATATAGTGGGAGGGAGAGAGAGAGAGAAGGATGCCAGAAGAGCGATTCGTGTGAGGTCATGCAGGTAAAGAGGCTTTCGTAGCTGGCTCGGAGGTGAGAGGTGTGTTCAGTGCCGCCGCTCCCGAGAGAGAGAGAGAGGCATGTGAGTGATTTGTGGTTTGGTTGAAGTGTTTTTGTGTTCATGATCGTTGTGAGCGTGGAGGGACGGGGTGTGCCGTGTTACTTAGGCTTTGCGATTCACGAGACAGAACCCGCTCCAACGGGCGATAACACTCACATCACCTCTCTCGGAAACCCAGGAGTCTCCCAGAATGTATCCATCTTAGATACGTCCCTCCCGGAATCTGGTAGAACTTGTCCGGGAGCCCAAAATCTTCGTAATTATGTAATTTTCAGCTTTACTAGTCTGTTTACCTTGTATTAAGTTGAGATTTAGGTAGAATCATTTCCTTCGATTGCAATGAAGCGATACTTGATCTATAAATATACTCTTTATTCAGGATCATGTTGGTTACTACCTGTGACGCGTCACTAAATTGTCACCTGATTTTTATTAAAATTTAAACCAATCAAAACACATTCAACGTTGCTTTCGATTTCTTTTCAAATGTAAATGGAATTGGCGGAGAATTAAAAAAAATGTAACGTTTGTGGTTTCAGTTTCAGTATCGAACGCAGCCTGCGAACGTGTGTTCAGTGTCTTTAATTAATTGTTGTGCTAAGGTCGAAATAAATTACGTGTGGATCATGCCAAGACAGAAATTTAAGTATGCACCAATTTTAATTATTCTTGTAAATATTTACATTCCTTTTTACTATCAAAATAGACCTTTTGGATACTGCTCGAAGTAGTTCAAAATTGAAATTGAAATTTAATAAACAAAGTATGACTTTTGAAGTGCCGGTGGTGTAGTGGTTAGGACGATGGCGCTACTTGCCTGCTGTTCGAAATGGCAGCGGGTACGAATCCTGCCTAAGTAGGATTTTTTCCAAGATCGCCCGGCGCCCTGTTTGTGTTGTTTGAGGAAAGGACGTTAAGCCTTGGTGTTCTTTGTTAAGAGTAAGCTAATGGTGGCACCGGGTTTCTCTTCTCCCTTGCTATCCAGCTATACATTGCACTATCTCTTAGATACCCATTGCGCGCAGGCAAGAGTTTAATCAGCTGGGAGCATACATTAGTATGTGACCTTTGAAGTCATTATTTCATTTTGATTTAAATGCAGTTCCGCTATATATGTGGCTGCATACGTGTAATTTATGCAGTCTATTGGTGTACGACGCAAAATAATACATTTTGGTTATGAGCAGCCGCGTGATGAGCTACAAAAATATTCTTATGTGCTAGCGTGTTAAATTGGAAGGCCGTTGTAAATCCAAGCCGGTATCGCGTTTTCGTCTCGTTGTGTTCAACATTCAAGGTAACTAAGAACTTTTTATTGCAACTGCGATGTAATTATAAAATTTTAATTGGTTTTACAATTTATTTTCATATTACTCGTTTATGTCACCTTATACTCTTCATGTTTGAAATAGGTAAAAAGTTTTTCAAAGCATTTTGGTTATGGGCATTTGCGTGTTGAATTACGAAAGAATGATATTTTGTGACTGTTACAGTGCAAGACTGTTGTACATACAAGTCAGCTTCATGTTCCCCTCTGGTTGTGCTCAACACTCAAGGTTGCAAAACTTAAATTACAATTGTGAGGTATTTATAAAATACTCATTATTTTCTTTACAAATATCTATCCTATATTATTTATTTTATATAGATATCCAAATATTAATATATTTCTCCCATTAAAAACTATTTTTGACAAATGAATTGTGAGGTAACTGAGTGAGTTAGTTTTAAAATAAATTGGTAGAGCAAGGGTTAATCGTTTATATCGAAAAAACGGTAAATGATAATGGTTCAAAATTTCCCAGGATTGCTTGATTTACATATAAAATGTGATTGACGGAAAAATATTTGGAAAAACGACCCGGGTTCGTCTCTAGGGATATAATTTTATTTCTCATAAGGTAACATGTAAAAATGGACTTTTCGAAGTGCAGGCTTTTCTTCATGTGCCAATTATTTTAAGAAAAAATTGACCTTTGATCATTGAATCTGGACAATTCTAAAGTAAACATTTTATATTTTTTATTCTATTCGTCTTTTTTCGCCTTCAGCTTTAAATCGCTCATGTAAATCGTTTGAATGGTATATTTTGGAAAAATCTTTGCATTTAACGGCATATTCTCTTGCTTACCAACTACATTGTTAAACCTCAAAATTCTATTGTTACTTCAATCCATATAGGTTTAAGCATGATTTGAAGGATTTTATTAAGAGAAGGAGAGGAAGACGGAAGGAGGGAGAAATGATTTTCATAGCAATTAATGTAAACAACATTCGTTTCGTTATTTACAATAAGAAATATCTAAAAATCTGAAATACTATTCAAAGAGATTAAAAATCATAATAATGGCCTAAATTCAATATTATTCAAATAGAAACGGCATGAAAATCTGAGGAACGTGCTTTGACGTTTTAATAAACAAACCGAGCATGTAAAAATGTTATGGGATGAAGGATTGTGTGATAGGTTACGGGAGCTAGATAGAAGAATTGAGAACTTGAGGACGGTCTTGGAAATAGGGAGAGAAAGAGAGGTTCCAAAGAATCACAGAAATAACGATAAAAGTCTGTTGTCCATCCGTTTTTCTGAGTGTCAAGCTATTAAAACGCGAATAACTCTATAAAGGATGTAGATAGAAAAAATTGAAAATTGGCAGAAATAATCTATTCAAATATAAAAATGCTTTGCCGAAAGAAAATTTTCCGTAAATTTTCAGAGTTCGACTCCAGGGTAATATTTCCATTCTTCGTAAGATAGCACTCAAAAATCGACTTTTTGTCGAGCAGACTTTTCTTCTTTTGGAAATTAAAATTGGAAAAATCTGACCTAGGATCATCCAATTTAAACTGTTTTAAAGAAAAATAAATAAAGTCACTTATTCTATTCTTCTTTATCCGAAACCGCGAATTTGTTTATCTTGACAAACGACTGCTGTGATAAACAAATTCAATATAAATAATGATAGTTAAAATAATTTACTTAAAATTAAAAAGTTTAATTCAGTTTCTTATTAAGTTTAACCCGTAATTTTTGGCGGACAATTGCGCTAGCACTAAAATATTATGCATAAATTTGGTCCTCATCCATTTCCTCAACCAATGCTCCATCTTATGTCATTCTCAATTTTACATTTATTATGAGCATAAAAAACATTAATGACTTGTAATTTTAATAAAAAACTACAAAAACTTCAATTTGTCACACTCTGTAACATCGCATAATTCATTTTATTTTTACATAAAGTGTATTCCATTGATTATTATGGAACATATATTACATGGCAGATGTATAAAACTTAAGGGTGGCATAAATTTCGCTTATAAAACGCTGTCACAGTCAAATTAAAGTTGATTGGCAAACAATATCAGCGGCTGATTGACTTGAAATGCTTAAAGGTTTAAATCAAAAATTCCTTAATGGATTAAATAAACAGAAGACTGCAGAAGAAAAAAGTGAGAATGGAACTGAGAGCGTCTTGAGTAAGAGAATTCGATGTCACCGAAGGTGATCTATAGAGCAGAACATATATATTTACGAATTGAACCCGTTTAAAATGACACGAAGTAAAGATCTTATGAAAACTATATGGAACAGAGATTACAATTAGTGTACAAGTAAAAGCCAATGAAAGTGATAACCTATGTGCAGATTGAATTTCTAATGGGATATTTTATGATTTGATACCAAACTATCTGGATAGTTTAATGTGATTTGATACATTGGAGTAAGAGCTTTCCAATTTCCCTTAAAATTTAGCGTATTGACTCGCGAAAAAGTCGCGAATTTCTCTGTTTTTGACATGGTTCAAGCATATATCTTCGCTGCGGGATAAAACGTCAAAGATAAGTCCTTCAAAATATTTTCTTTTTCAAATTTTCTCTTTCCACTGTCCACGGCTAACATTTCTACACATCTTTTATTAAAGATCACCTCTTCCAAATCACACGCAAAAAGAAAAAATAATATTCGGGTTCGTTTTTTAGGCGTTCTTTATCAGCGAAGCGGTAATAGGGGAAGGCCTTATGGGCACGACTGGTCCGTCCGTCCGTCCGTCGTAACTTTCATCTCCTAAACCGCTGGACGGATTTTAATTAAATTAAGTACGAGTGATTGTTATTAAAATTTATCGCTTAATTGTGATTTTTAACTGAATCCGTCAATTAGAACTTCCACTTTACATAATTACTTTAATAGACTTATACTCGTATCTCATTAAATGACATCCGTCAAGCAACAATGAAATACCAAACTTTTCTCTCTCTAGCTCTTATATGGTCTGTAAGGTATAGATTAAATATTTATTCGGATAGAGAACAATTACTACAAGAAAGTCCACGAGAGTTATAGTTTCGGAGAGAGAAAGTCTAGAAAACCCCACGCAAAACATCGCATATTTTGTTTACATCGAACTTTACGGCGGGTCTCTTGGCAAACAACAATTGAAATCCATGTTTTTCTATCCCACGCCCTTATATGATCTTTGTGGTTTAGTTTTAAAAATTTATTTTGATAGAGGACAACATTTACTACAATATAATTTACGAGAACACATAATTATGACTTATGGTTTTGGAGATAAAAATTCAATAAAATCTCGAGCAAAACATTGCATATTTTGCTTACATCGATCGCGAAGACGGTTCTCTCAGCAAACAGCATTTAATAATATGGTAAGGTATCCTCCATTAATGGAATACGCAGAGATTTCAAAGGCGTTCTTAATGGGAAATACGTATGAAACGCTAGCGAAAGATTGGGCGATTCTCGAATTTGTATCTCCGAAACTATAAGTCGTAATTATATGGTCTCGGGACTATCATGCAATAAATGTTGTTCACTATCCAAATAAATATTTTTATAAATATATCACAAATCATATAAAAGCATGGGAGAGAAATATCTGGATTTTTAAATTGTTGTTTGCTGAGAGCACCGTCTTCGCGATCAATGTAAACAAAACATGCGATGTTTTGCTCGGTATTTTCTCGAACTTTTTATCTCCGAAACTATAAATCATAATAATGTAGTTTCTGGGACTATCTTGTAATAAATGTTGTTCTCTATCAGAATACAATTTTTAATATATACCTCGCAGATCATATAAAAGAATGGGTGAAGAATATATGAATTTTTAATTGTTGTTTGCTGAGAGAACCGTCTTAGCGATCGATGTAAACAGAATATGCGATGTTTTGCTCGGGATATTCTCGAATTTTTATCTCCAAAACCATAACTCGTAATTATGTGACCTCGGGGATTATTTTGTAGTAAATCTTGTTCTCTATCCGAATAAACTTTTTAATCTATATCTTACGGATCATATAAGAGCTAGGGAGAGAATAGTTTGGTATTTCAATGTTGCTTGACGGATGCCATTTAACGAGATACGAGTATAAGTTTATTAAAGTAATTATGTAAAGTGGAATTTCTAATTGACGGATTCAGTTGAAAATCATAACTGGGCGATAAACTGTAATAACGATCACTTATACATAATTAAATTAATACCCGTCCAGCGGTTTAGGTGATGAAAGTTACGACGGACGGACGGACGGAACAGATGTGGCCATAAGGCGTTCCGCTATTATCGCTTCGCTGAAAAAGAACGCCTCCCATGCTCTTATATGATCTGTGACGTATAGATTATAAATTTTATTTGGATAGAGAACAACATTTACTACAAAATAGTCCCAGAGACTTATAGTTTCGGAGATAAAAATTCGAGAACTGCCCAAACTTTTGATACCGTTTCATGAGTATTTCCCATTAAGAACACCTTTGCAATCTCTGTGTATTCCATTTATGGAGTATACTTTTCATCTTGTTAATTATTGTTATCATCCTCTAAGGGTGGAAGATTTTTAGCTGGAAATAACATCCGATTTATTCGACGTATTTATGACAGATGTTGTCTTGATTATAAGTGATATTACATACGTGAAATTAGCTCGTTTTTAGGAGTTCTTTACTAGCAAAGCGGTAGTAGCGGAACGCCTTATGGGCACGTCTGGTCCGTCCGTCCGTCTTAACTTTCATCACCTAAACCGCTAGACGGATTTTAATTAAATTAAGTATGAGTGATCTTTATTAAAATTTATCGCTCAAATGTGATTTTGAACTGAATCCGTCAATTAGAACTTCCACTTTACATAATTACTTTAATAAACTTATACTCATATCTCGCTAAATGGCATCCGTCAAGCAGCAATTAAATACCATATGTTTTCTCTCCTTAGCTCTTATATAATCTGTGAGGTATATATTAAAAAATTTATTCGGATAGAGGACAACATTTACCACAAAAAAGTCTGCGAGACCATAATTTTACCACTTATAATTTCGGAGATATAAATTCAAGAACTGCTCAATCTGTGGATACCGTTTTATTACACGTATTTCCCATAAAAATCGCCTTTGAAATCTTTTTTTATTCCATTTATGGAGTATACCTTTTCATCGTTTAATTTCTGGAATTATTCGTTTGAATTTGAGTAATTATTTCATTTCTCAAACGATTCCACAAATATTCACACCTCTCATAGGAGTGCGGCTATGAAGAGCAATATTAGAAATGATTATAAAATATTTCAATTTCTCCGATCTAAATAAATATTGCTCAAAGGGAACTATTACACGAGCAAAAAATACTTCGTTTCCTAAACTCATAAACTTTTATATGAAAACAATTTTAATTTAATTTTTAAATGCTTGGATGTCAACTGCGAGACAGAAAACAGTAATACACACTAATAGCGCTTTTGATTATTTACGCGACATAAGAAGGCATCTCGAACAAAGAAGGTAATTGTGGTGAAAGTTGACGCGAGTGAGTGAGCTAATTTTTCTTAATTTTGATCCTTAAACCTTTAAAGAGAAATAAAAGTTACTTTTGAAATGATTTTCTCTCTTTTTTGTTTCATAATAAATAAAACCCATGAAACGTGAAGGAAAAAAGATTTTATCTCTAGCTAATATTTAAACAAATATTTTCGTTAATATGCAATGCATCTCAATGCGGCTCGTTTCGCAGGATTTGTGGGCTCCAGATATTTGGAGAGAGGCGAAGGCGGATTTGTTTTACGTAAAATGTTTTATCGCTAATTATTTGGGACAATGAATTTTATGCTTCAAAGGTGGTATTATTTTGCGAATGATTTTTGAGCGAGTAATTTTCTGGCTCCATTTTCACAGCACTGTTACATTACGTACCGAAATTTTGAGCGTCCTATACTTGTTACAACATTGTCTGAAATGAGCACGTGCATAAAGTAACTCTTTTGCATTTATTCTGCTTCATAAGTTAAATGGCTTCGATTCTCGCCGTGTTTCGCAGATTAATGGATTTAGTTTTCATTTAAATTTTAAGCGAGAAAAACCGAACTCATCATTTAAGAACTGGTGTGACATTTGGCAGTCGTTTTGGTCGTGCATTCCTCTTTAAAATTCTATTAGAGAGAAAATGCGTTTGTTTATTTTGTTATCGTACCTCTGTCCGTCACGCCTTACGCTAGAACCGTGATTTAATTAACGGCGCAATATTTCAAGCTGAGAATAACGCCGATGCATTATTATAAAAGAAACAACAAATAAATATTTCTGATTATTTTTCCGAAGAAATGTTTGAATTAAATACATGAAAGTAATTGGTTTCGTAAAACTAAAACGAATAAGTAATGTGAATACGTTTTTAAAATTGACTTTTTTATTTTCTTTAGTCGGAAATTTACAAAATTTCCATTTAAATTCGTTTTGTGCTCATGTTTTCTATAGTTTCTTACTATGATATTTTTTAAAAAATATGATAAAAACAAATAACAAATATGTCTGACATATAATAAAAATGCTATCCTTCTCGTACCAAAGATGCAACGCCTCGCAACATTTATATACGATGTGTTCGTGCCTGCTCCAAATATTATTTTCTCCCATTATTATTTTACTTATACACTTAATATTTGTAATCGGCTTCTCGACAGAAAGGTCCCCGTTAACCTTTAATTTCTGAGTAAACACCGCTGTCCAGATATTTTCACTTTATCTCGCCTCGTAAATGCTCAGCATCGGCTGATACCGTCATTCCCGCCTCTGTTTCGTCACCTCCTGGTTAGTTCTCTCGTATTTTTATTGCTCCCAACGCCCCAACTAAGGTTATCTGCTTCCATTCTCACCCCTTATAGGATTTTTCATTTTTCTTCCCACGCCATAACTTTTCCTCCTGCACTAAGCCATTACATTCAAGTTTCCCATTCAACATTTATTCAATACTCCGGCATTTTTAGTGCTTCTTTCGCAGTAGTATAACATTTTTTCCTGGAAATTTGCTTCACTTGCAACACAGCTGCACAAGAACTGCGCATTGACTTCACCTAGACTTTTCTTTATTACATCAAAATATCTCTTTCTCTCAGGACAAAAACATCCCAGGAAGTTATTCAGCAAAACTTTTTATAAACAATATTTACTCAAAAATATCGCATTAAAAATGTTCAATGTCTTAAATTAATAAATAAATTATATTTTATTGTCCAATAACTCGCTGCAAATATGGTGGCGTAGATGTCGGACATCTGATGTCCCAACGCCTAAACAACGCAAAATCCTGGGAATTTATCCCTCAACGTCGCCGATATATCCTCGACTTGACTCGATTCGTTAACGAGCGTTCTTAGGGGAGGCTTTATCGTCATGTTCGAATCTTCTGGGAATTGTTCTGCGAATGGGGGAGAGAGAGGGAAATGGAAATAGAGAGGAGGGGACGCTGCAATGAACCCTCCTCTCTGGAGACCTACCCATTTGCTGACAGGATCGAACAATACGAGTAAAAAAAGTCATGCATTTGCTGGCCAGCAAATTGCGACGGGTGAAATGCACACGGTTGCTATCAATTAGTCCTCGCTCTCCAGGTCGCATCACGGATTGTGCCAGGATAATACGAATGTCGGCATCGCACTATCCTACAATCGATATAACGTATCTTATCTTCATAATCTTCTCTTTCATTGTAAGTGAATTCCTTATTTTTTCCTGATACCTCATCAGCTGAATCCTCCAGCTTGTACCTCTCTATATGCTTTATTTTTAGCATTTAGTCGACTTTCATTTAGCGCAGTCGTGCCCGACCTTTCACCCTCGGATGACCAGGTAAAATTTGGTACGCAAGTAACCAGGTGGGGTCACTTTGTGACGCCATCATTATTTCGGTTTTGGAGGTGACTATACACAACTCATGTGTCAGAAGTTTTTATTATTCATAAACATATATTAATAAATATTTACATATGTTAGGAATTGCAAAAATCATAATGAAATATATAATGTAATCTAAATTAACAAAACTATACAGATACTAGAAAATATTTTTAAAATGCATAGTAAATTATTAGCTGGTGTGTTTATTGCATATGTCATATATTACAGATTATTTGTCATTAAGTGTTTCTTACAAACAAAACATATACATTGGTCACATTTCAACATGCACTCTTTATCCAAACTCCGGGGACACAGCATCCGGGTTTTGCCCTTCTGTAACATCTTCCACTGTCATCCCAATGGCATTTCTGATTTACTTAGGCAACCTTCGTTGTGAACGTGTAACTATGAGCTAGCTCCATTCCTAACGCTTGGAGAAATAATCTTCTCCTAAATGACTTTTCCTTTTTCATACTCTTGATTCACTTGTGTGAAAAGAACAAATGCGTTTATTGCCGCTATATTTAGAATGTTAAAAAAGTTACCAGTGGCAAACGTTTAGTGTTGCGAGAGAATGTGTATTCATTTATCATGTGATCTAAATTATCTACTGCTCCTTTGCAGTGATTGTAGTCAAGTATAACTTGAGGATTGTATGCGATTTCTTCTCCAGATAATTTTAGATCAAAATGCTGAGTTGATACCAAAACAACACTTCTATTTTTCTTGGGAACGTATAAAACCATCATAGTATCCTTGATATATAGTACTCCTGTTGAAAATTGTGCACGATTTTTATTTGGGCGAAATTATTTATTTTTATATATATTATTTATTTTGTTATTTTGAAGCGTGTTTCTGATATTCTTTTTGTCTCTCCTATGCAACCTTTGTACATGCAGTGCATTTAATTTGATATATGCGTATTTTGTTGTGGTATGGTATGCTCTACTTAGGATTTTTAAGCTTTTGTCGCTGTCACTTATGGTAACAAATGTAACATCATTTTCTAAATCAGGGAAACTCACTACACTATCACTATCTAACCGGTTTTGTATGCTAGTATTACACGTTCACCTATTAAAAATAACTTAATACACGCTTAAGATAATGCACAGAAACAAATAGAGTTGATTTATGCTAATTCTGAGAATATGCGTACAAATGTGTGTGATCCACGATTTCAGCTTGCGATTATACCACATAGAAGGCCACGTGGGATCACTTTGTTCCCCCAAATGAAATTTTATTTTTTTCTTCATTTAAAAAAATATTAAAAACAAAGAATATTAGCACACCATACAAGGCAATAGGAACGCGGCTAAAAAAATAACCAGAGTGATAGACACAATGTTGTCTAAAAATATTCAATAAAAACAAACGTTGGGGTCACTAAGTGACCTCACCTGGTCATCGGAGGGTTATCCTATCGTGTGCCATTTTTCCTGTGCCAAAGTGTCGATGCGCCACAATATGCAATACTTAAATACAGGATATGATAAAAATAAATCTTAACTTTAATGCGATCTCTGATTTAATTTCAATTTTGACAAATGGCCTTAATCGGATTATAAACTTGTTTTTTCATGTAGCAGCAGGTTTTCTAGATTAGAGTCAGTGAGCGGTGACCGTTGTTTTTTGATAAGTTTTATGTATGAGAAAACTTGTTCACACGCGCATGTGCTTGCAAGTTGAAAGATGTAACGCTGAGCAGAATTTGTAAAAAAAAGAGTTGTAGAAATTGTTCACGAGGCAATTATTTTCAGAATTGGATCATGTTGGCAGATATAGGGATTGGAGGAAGCCCATAAATGTACTTTTAATAGTTGAATTTGATTTTAAATCAATAACTTCCATCTGAATACTAAAATATAAGTCGTTTCCTTTTTGTTCAGTAACAGAAAATGGGTTGGTAAATAATGATATTTACTTTCCTTGCTTGCAAATTCACTAAAACCAGCTTCAAATGAATATTACAGAGATTTTATTTTGGCGATAAATTTTGAAGAATCAATTTCTTTGCTGTTGCTCTGTAATTGGGCATCGAACAACCGCAGTTTCACTTTCAAAGAAGAAATATCGTTCACTAGGCTGGCAAATAGTAATTACTTCCTTCTAGTTAAAAAAATTAAAAAATTAAGATGACCGATTACGTCTACTAGAAATGCTAAATAAGATAGCCAGTCACTCATTGTCACGTAAGAGAGTCCTCTCCTTAGTTAACTCACTTTTCTTTTTTAATTTCCAGAACCTAAGCAAAAACTTTCATCTGGAGAGCCAACGCATGTCAGAATGAAGAATTAGAACACCGTATTCCTCTTATAGCAATTCACAACAATCTTTGAGTTCTCGTCGGTATAATCATCTTGCTCTAATTTTATTAACACATTTTACTACTGCAGACATAACATTATTCAAATGCAAACTTTTTACACACAATGTTTCCTGGTGTATAATATTTTAGTAAAGGGCATTTTTAAAATTTACGAGCAACGTTTTGCATCCAACCTTTATACCAAGCAATACAGTTGATCCGCCCGTTCGTTCAAGTAAAATTAAAATTTTCTAAGCAAGATTTTAACTTGCTAAATATATCAGATCCTTTCGTTGTTCCACAGAGTGCTTTGAGATCGATAGGTTTATCAAAGCCGCAAAAATTATCGTCAATTCCTCTGATAAAAATATTTAACTGGTCTGCAACGTTAACTCCTACAGATTCGTCCATTGCAATTGAAAAAAGTGCAAGAAAGGGCATCGCTCTCTAGTTGATCAGATACATAAGTATCAAGATCCTAAATATGCCTCGTTATTGTTTGCGTTGAAAGCTTAATTTCACATAGTTTGTTTTAACTTTTTGGTCTCCAAGACATCTCCCCACTCTTTCCAGGCGAAGTTTAATAATTCCTTCTCCATCTAAAAATGGCGTCTTCTTTTTGGCCAACATGAGTGCTATTTCACATTATGCTGCTGTCATTGCTGAACTCAACAATTTTCTTTAAAATAATGCTGAATTTTTCTCTTTGATTCTATCCTCTTATTTTAATAATCTTTGTTTTCCTCCGATCCCAGAATTAGCTTTAATTTTTCTTCCATATTTTTCTTATGCTGTATAATGTCTATTTAGGCCTTGACTCTTATTGTGTGACAGAGGATTTCCACAAACGAGGCACAATAGTTTTCCAGAAGGTCCCAACACAAATAGAAATTCATCTTCCTATTGGTCATTTGATTCACTGTAATCATTATCAATAGTAACCTTTTATTTTCTATGGTTTACTTAAACTATTTATATAAACTCATATTGATGGACTTTATAGCCAATGTAAAATACTAATCTCATTATCACAAGAAAATTATCAAAAAAAAACAAAATATTATCTCTCTATATAGCATCAATATATTATATATATATATATATATATATATATATATATATATATATATATATATATATATATATATAATTCATTTTTCACACTTGCTTACGCTCCGCAGCACAATTTTTCAACCAAACTTAACGAACGTCTGCAAATAACTAACCGAGTGGCTCGACTCAAAGAGTTCCATCGAATTCATTCCTGAAAAATCCTTCCGCAGAGAAAAAAAGCAACACATTTTTTCCCATCACTCCATATACTTCAAACGAAACATTTTTTATCAACGGATCAGGAATCGAACCATTCACAATTTAATGTGACCTAAGCTGAAGTTTCAGCAGCATCAAAATGGGTAATATTTAGAAATCCATCCATGATAATACGCTGGGCGATATTTTATATGTTTCGGGTGGAATTTTCGGGAACCCGAGCTATTAGGCATTACAAACTTTCCTCAATCACTCGCCTACCAAATTCTTCACTTTCAAACCCATTCGTTCATTCAAAATTCGCAAACTAAACGGATACATTGATCGATCAATACAATAAGATTTCTTGATCTGTTTTAAATCCCAGACATTTAAACAGTGGAAAAATTAAATAATCATATAAAATGCTTTAAGCGTCATGCACTACATTTGGGAGACGCATGCGCCATAGGTTGGGCACCACTTCTCCAGAGGTTCAAATTGAAAAATTACTCAATAATGAAATAAATTTTCCTTCGAATAATAAGTTTATATTACGAATCCATCTAGACTGTCAATAACTCTTTAACTTTTCTAACACAATTATATTGCGTTTCTCATTTGTATCCCATGCACTTGTGCATATTCGACCAATGATATAGCCAACGATAACATATATCTAGCACTTTCTTTGAACTATTCCGCACCACTATGGCTCTGAAAGAATAAAGGTGGCGAAAATATCACGCAAGGAAGAGAGGGAAGGAGGAGAGGAACGACGAGATTGGAGGCTAGAGTTCGACGCTTGTGTTGCTCTGCAGATGCTTCGGAGAAAGACAGAGAGAGGAAGGAAGGGAGAGAATGGTGATAATGTCCACTTTTGATTTTACGACCACGAGGCTCGTAAAACATCCCTCGC
Source organism: Tanypteryx hageni (assembly GCA_028673005.1). Taxonomy (NCBI): domain Eukaryota; kingdom Metazoa; phylum Arthropoda; class Insecta; order Odonata; family Petaluridae; genus Tanypteryx; species Tanypteryx hageni. The sequence continues at coordinate 124,477,980 of CM054116.1, read as the reverse complement.
CGTTCCACGGAACAGGTTTCCTTTCGCTATTACGCCTTCGGATGGGAGGTTGGAGGAACTCCTAGCAGTTTGCGGAAGATCGGGTAAGCCCTCAACCACGGGTCATTCATTAACGATCCAATACTTAAAGGGGTCTGAACTTAATGGTCGGATGTCATTGTTATATAATTCCATCACGCAAAAACTGCCAGAGAAAATATGTACACGTCAAGCAGTAGTAGTAGCATGTATGTATGCGGCTATGTCAGATATTCTCATAAGGATTAAACGACGAGTCAGTATGATTTCTGTTGAGGATAAAGGATGAAAGACAAGTCTATTGAATGGGGTAGGGAAGAATGAATGAATCTGGTGATTGATTATTTCGTCAGTATGATTTCTGTCGACGATTGAAGTCTTTATTGGAAGAGAATCCAAGATGGAATAGATTGGAGAGAATGGATAGATCAGGTAATTTAGTATGGTAGAAAAGGAACTAGATAGAAGGTGAGTACTCAGGGGAGCATGGTGAGACAGCCAGGCCAAAGTGATTCTCCACTCAAGGAATAGGCAGATGAATGCAGTTCGGCTGCTACCTTAAGCTTTTGTGTATGCATTCAGGAGCTGATATAAACTCTGCTGACTGAATAAATATTATTTTTTACGTAGAGGAAGATTCCATCGATTTTTTCCGAATCCATTCGATGAACTTTATTTGTATGGAAGATAAATATTTATTTAAAATTTAGGAACATGGTCTTTATATCTCTCGTTTCATATAAGATTTAGGATACTAAGATTTATTGGCATGCTTGCTGCCTTATGTGAGTTTATGATATAATAATTTAAACATACCTAAGTTATTGCTACTAAATTTCTTAAAAGTATGAGTTGCAAGAGCATTACTCGAACAACATAAGTTAAATCTACTTATTTTTACCAAAGATAATTTCTGAATGGGTTTCGTTTTTGCAAAGTATATTCGTTCAATATCATTATTATGAGACAAGTATTCGCTGTTTTATTTTAAATAAGCCATTTCAGAAATAAAGATGGCTATAATATTACAGTAATTTGTTAACAGGGTATTCTAATGAATCCCCTGAGTTGAATTCTGTTACGAGGCATAAATTTAAGTCTGTCAATATGTTTACGTATCTTATATTTATAGCTTTTACGATATGTCTATATCACTTTATTCCAAAAATTCTTTTCTCATTATATCTGTTCGTTTTATCGATCAAAGAAATGTCATTCTCATAATTTACCCTTTTTGAATTTGCTTGAACGTCCAGGTCCGTTCAAAGAAATAAATAAACCCAAAAAGAACAACTCAAGAGGCATTTTGATCGGGTCTATGAATTTTTCTTTGAAGTCTGCGCTGACGTAGCCATACGAACGCAGGTTTTTTTTTAAGCGGATCCTGACCCGAATCCACGGGATTATTGGTCTGTCACGTCCCTAACGTGTGTCGCGTGATCAGAACACCAAAGTGCAGCATTTCATTCTCGTTAAGAAAGAAAAGGCCATTGAAAACTTAACCCTTAACTCATGAATATAAGGCCAATGTTCGCGAGAAGAGTCTTTCATCCAACCGTTTTTTTCTTTCTGCGTGCCTTTGCAAGCGCATGTGCTTGCCTGGCACTGTATTGTACGCGAGTGATTAACTGTATCTCAAGCAGATGCACGGAGATGGTTGAATTATCGCTGGAGCAAAATTAACGAGAGCACGGAAGAACGAGATATAAATGGATAATATTATGAATTTTCCTTCTGAAGATACTATCTTTGGTGCAAACGGCCTTATAATCTGTTACAAGCTTTGATTCGATTAATATTGAGAATGTTATTAAAATTTAGTACGTGTTAAGTGTTGCAGGTTTAATATAAACTTATATAAGTGTTTACTTTTTATATGAACTTTTAATTCCTATTCGATGAATGCTGTCTTTAATTTCAAATGAATAGAAGTGAATTTCCTTCATAAAATAACGTAGGTACATATTTGTGCCATAATGTGTTGGCAATACCTTCCTGGATTATACATATTATTGTATTTGATGATAAAATTAGAAAATTCAGTTTCGTAAGTAGAGGGTTAAATTTTTATCACTGCAGTTAAGAGCATTTTTGCGAACAAGTTTTACCACAATTTACGTGGAAGCGGCTTTCGCAAAGCATTTGTGAGTTTCATCTCACATCCTTCATCCCAGTCAAGATGATTGGTCGGGTAAAAGTGCGAAAGTTGCCCTTGGAACGTAGAGGCCGTATGGGAAGAAAGGGAGAGAGAGAGAGAAGGCTCGTCAAGGCATCGCATATCATTATCCCGCTTGGCGGACCGTCTCTCCCGTGCCACCTGGCACACCAACCCTTGTCGCGGCGGCTACAAAGGGCGTTGCGTGGTTTTTTGATGACGAGTCGTTCGTTAGTTTTGCAGTTATGAGTTTAAGGGCGCAAGGAAAAGGGAGAGTGGATTAGGAAATGAGGACAGAGAGGGATAAGTAGGGGGTGGAATGGGAGAGGGCGGAGTGAAGAGGGAGGAGAGGATTAGGGCAGAGAGGGACGGGAAATGGATGGTAAAGGTCCAGAGTTGGGAAGTTAAGGGAGAAGAGCGAGAAGAATGCAAAAGGAGGGGACGAGGAGATAGAGAATGAGAGACAGACAGACAGACAGACAAACGAATTTATTTAGGGCGATAATTGAGACTATGTATATAGTCCCTTCTTACAGTTAACCCTTTCGTCATATAATTAGTTACAATATTTACATATTAAAAGAAATTAAATTACATAAAAATTACAGTAATACATATACAAATTACAAGTTAATTATATATTGGTTAATAGATCACAGAGTATTACCAAAGAATATTTTTAGTTTTGTGGGTCGAAAAAAAACTGTATCACTTATATTTTAACACAAAAAAAATTTCCCACTGCGGAAAACACCTACGAAGAGAAGAGAAGTGTAAAAAACCGCGAAAAAAATCCTAAATAGTTCAGAAAAAGAGGAAAAAACAACATTAATTTGAGAAAGAGAAAAAATCATATATGGCCTGAGATTTCAAGGGGTTTATGTTGAGAAGATTATCATAGCTCCATTCTTGAAGTTGAGTCAAGTCATGATTTATGTTGGCAAAGGAAAGAGATAAGTTATTTGGTTTGGTGTCTAAGTATATTTGGAGATCATCGGCGTACATTAATATCCATATAAGCGATGGGGGTGAGAGGGATAAAGGGATTGTAGGGTGAGATATGCCTGGGAGATTACATCGTAATTATGATACAGGAAATTAAAGTAAAATAAAACTATGAATTTATGCCTAATAAGCGCATCCTTGTGACAACCTGAAAGAGAAGATTGTGGAGTGGTTCAATGCATGGATAGTGAGAGGAGATACTTGTGATACAAGCGTTTAAAAGTGCCTAGAGATAGAGAGTTTTTTATTAACGTTGAAAAGCCATTCCAGAGTTTGCAAGCATTGGCGGTAAAGGATTTGTTGTAAATTTCAGTTCTATGAAGTGGAGTTAGTAATTTATCGCATCCTCTGTTATTGCATTGGTCAACTGTATTAATGGCGGCGAACTGAGAAGAAATATAACAAGGGATGTGATTATTAAGAACTTGATACAATAGGGATAGGAGGTGAAGGTTTCTTCTGGAATCAAGTTTTAGCCAGGAGAGTCGACGGAAGCATTCTGAGACATGGTCAGACTCTTTAGGATTAAATATGAATCTGATGCAGGCAATATGAGAACGTTGTAGCTTAATGGCGAGATTCTTTCATAAGTCCTGGTATACAATATCACAATAGTCGAAGTGAGGAAGAATAAGAGAGGTCACTAGCTGTGTTTTTGTGAAGGGGAAGAATGTTAGTAAAAGGCCTTAGAGTGTGTAAGGAAGAGTTAACCGTCTTGCAGACTTTTATTACGTGATTATTCCAGGTAAGCGTTTCATTAATTAGAATACCGAGATTTTTTATGATTTTGCAATAAGGAATAACTGAGCCATTCAAAGACAGAGGAACTGATTCCGCAAGGTTTATAGAAGCCAGTAGTTTTGAATAACCGATTAAAACGGCCTGAGATTTCAAAAGGTTTATGTTGAGAAGATTATCATAGCTCCATTCTTGAAGTTGAGCCAAGTCATGATTTGTGTTGACAATGGAAAGAGATAAGTTATTTGGCTTGGTGTCTAAGTATATAGTATATATGGAGATCATCGGCGTACAGATGATGCTTGGAGTAAGTTAAATATTGAGAATAATCATTAATAAATAGAGAGAGCAATAGGGGACCTAAAATTGAGCCCTGCGGAACACCTTGGTTAACATTAAGCCATGAAGACGAGGAGTCGTTGGAGATGACTTTCGGAAACGGTCGCTAAGGTACGAGGAGAACCAATCTATTGAAGGTGAAGAGAATCGCATGCAGCGGAATTTTGCTAGGAGTATGTCTTTGTCTTTGCTATAGTCAAGCAACACTAGTACTGTAAGTTTTCTGTCATCCATGTGTCTGCGTATATCATCGGTGATTTTAATTAGCGCGGTGGTGGTGCAATGTGACTTCTGAAAGCCAGATTGATGGGAGTCAAGTAGATTATTTGCGTTGAGAAAATCTGTTACTTGTTCATGCGCAAGTCGCTCAAGAGCTATTGATAAAGTGGGAAGGAAGCTAATCGGCCGATAGTCAATTTTTGCGGAGAGAGATTTCTTAGGGATTGGGCGGACTAAAGCGTTTCCATTGCGATGGGAATTTTCTCTGTAATAAGAAGTGGTTGGAAATGCTAGTGAGCACTGGGAGTATTAGATGTATTATCTATATCAATATATATCTACATATTACCCTTCAAGTCACCTTGACGGTGGATGGCAGGGGGGGCCGCGCACCAAGTTTCTAACTAATTATTATTCACTGTTATCTATTGTGGTCACGTATTATCCTAGGGAAAAGGACTCCTTATACCTGTCTGTCCTACTATCTATTTTGCGAATCTTGTCCTCATTATCTCTCCGACCGATATACGTTTGTTGTCGAATAATATCCTTCATTTCATTTACGAATATCTCCGACCTATATTTATCTAGAAGTTTAAGTCCCGCCTCTAATCTACGATCTTTCAACGATGGCCAACTTAACTCTTCAATGAGTAACGTAACGCTCTGTTTTTATCGTAATTCTTTTTCACGAATCTAGCTGCTCGCCCCTCTATTTTTTCTAAATCCATTATGAGTCCCCTCTGATATGGATCCCAAACCGCTGCTGCGTATTCCATTTGAGGTATAACCAAGGATAAATAACAGGATTCTCTCACCTTTTCCGTGCTTTTCCTGACTCTCCTACGCACAAAAGCCAACTTCTTATTTGCCGCACCTATCACTCGTCTTATGTGGGTGTTCCAAGACAGGTCACTATTGAAGGTTACCCCTAGGTATTTCACGGATTCCGAAACAGGAATGCTCTCACCATCTATCGAGTAGGTAAATACGGACGATGGGCTTCTAGATTTCCAAAAGTTTAGAACGTTACTCCTTTTCTGATTGATTTCTAGCTGCCATTCCTTGCACCATACAGATAACGCATCCAGATCATCCTGAAGCTGACGATGATCGCTAGGACCACTAATTTCTCTATAGACTACGGTGTCGTCCGCAAAAAGCCTGATATCACTTTTCAAAACTGAGCTGATGTCGTTTATATAAAGCAAGAAGAGCATAGGTCCGATCACACTACCCTGCGGCACTCCAGAGACTACATCTGAAACACTTGAGGACTTACAATCGATGACTACTTTTTGTTTTCTATTCCAAAGGAAGGCGCAGTTAATGACTTTAACATTAACGCCAAGATTTCCCAATTTTAATAACAACTTGCTGTGGGGAACCTTGTCAAAAGCTTTTCTAAAATCAAAGAACACTGCATCGACCTGTTTATTATTTTCGCCGCATGATAAAACATCATTCACAAAGAGACCGAATTGAGTGTCATAGGATCTACCTTTTCTGAAGCCATGTTGACAGCTGACTTACAACGATTTACTCTCGAGATAACGCATAGTGTTGCTAACAATAATGTGCTCCAAAATCTTACATGATAATGATGTTAGATAAATCGGCCTATAATTTTCTGGGTTTTCTTTATCACCTCCCTTATGAATGGGTGTGACGTGTGCTAGTTTCCAATCATCAGGAACCTCACAGAGGGTAAGAGATTTCTCGAAAACTATCCGAAGGAAGGGAGTTATTTCTTCTGCTAGTTCTTTTAATACACGCGCGGGAATTCCTTCTGGTCCTGGGTTTTTGTTGGGCTTTATCGCACCCAGTTGCTTCGCTATTCCTGTTTCAGAGATTTATATATTATCCATCCGAGTACGTCCACCGGGAATAAGATTATCTTCAAGTCTATCTCCACCAGCCGTGAACGCCTTCGCGAAGTAAACGTTTAGTAGATTAGCTTTTTCCTCCCCATCGTGAAGGATGTCTCCGGAACCACATCGCAGGGAGAGTATTGAAGGACCCCTACCCTTAACCCTTAACCGGAGCTTTTTAGCGATTTTTTATTTCGCCATACGTTATCCCTATCTTGATAACTGATGAACCTCACAATCATGGGTCGATGCCTGGAAAAGTTTTTGTTCCCGATACGGTGGGCACGGGACATCATGAACGGAGTGACACTTACTTTTAAGGTGGACTTTAGAAAATCACCAACGACAGCCAGTCCGTTTTCTCCATCATTTTCGAGGATCCTATGAATGAGGAGACAGTTTCGGCGGCTGTATCGCTCCAGGTCGTCGAGTCTTTCGTCACCGTTTACAAAGCTATTCTCTATCTGGCTGACTTTAGATTTCACGCACAAAATCTCCTTCATAATCTGTTCGCGAAAACTTTTAAATTCCATTTCCAGCTTAGTGAAACTCTCAGTTCGTTGGGGGTCGGATAACTGTTTAGCTTCGGCTAGAACTGTGCTAATACAATCAATTTTAGAAAAACTTCAGCTAGTTTGTCTGAAATGGACTTATTCTCAGCAATAAGCAAGGTGTTTTGCTCAAGAAGGGCTGCTTTGGTTGCCATGACGGGCGAAGGATGGTAGTATTGCGTGAGGGTAGGAGGAGGGAGGAAGCGCTTAGCTAATGATGGAGTTGGAGATGGAAAGTTTGGCCTGCTTATAGTGCCCTGTCTCCGGTGCGTTCTTCATCTCTTCCACTTTTATCACTCCGTGGAATTCAGTCCTACATATTGAGTGGCATCTGAGCGTGAGAAGTAGAGAGAGACTTTTGGGAAATCGGGTAGAAAGTTAAAGTGGGATGAGAATGAGATGGGGAGGGAGTTAAAGGGAGGTGATATGTGAGAGGGGAGTGAGCTGGGGCGGAATGGACCCATGCGATATATCATCCAAAAGCTACCAATATCACTTCCACCGAAATAAAGGAGACAGTTGAAGAGCTATCGCCGCGCACCGAGGGATTTTCGACGCTAGTGCGTAGGGAGCTTTTCTCGGCGTTAAATTTTCGCCACTATTGATTTATATCATGCCGCTCCATCGAGTTGGGAGGCCGCGAAATTTTTAATTAACTTTAGGCATAGATTTTTGTTGGTATTGTTAACTTGTTCGGGCGAAAATGGAATGTTAGGTAAAAAATACGAAAAAAATGCTCTCAAACTCAAATATGTATTTCGGAATAGCAGAGCCGTGTTTGATCGCCAGTACTTGGTCGAGTAAAACTTAAATTTCATGCGCTTTTTGCTGTTTCCAAACATTTTTGTAATTTTTGTTTAAAAGTCTGAAGGCATGGAACGCAAAAATCTTGTACTAAGTCATAAGAAAATATGGGAAAATGGGATTTTTTATGCATTCTATGCATGAAATGAACGCATATTGGAGAGGTTGTTGCCGTCCGTCTGTCCGTCCGCATTTTTATATTTGGAATTAGGAGTTTTGACAAAATTTGTCGACCGATTCCAATTTTGGTTAAAATTAGACCATAATTAATACCACTTTACATGAAAATCTACATGTATTTTACAACGTAATTCGCAAAAATCTCGTTAAATACCATCTGACGAGGAGATGTTGCGAAAATTGGTAAACGGATTTTAACGAAACTTTTACAGATAAAAATATATCGAAAATAAGCAGATACGTGTTTCGGATTTTTTTCCCATGCTGCCTCGTTTTCGAGAAATTAATATTTTTAAAACGTTATTTTACGCAGATTTCAATATTCAGATACACATAAGCCTAACGTATGAAAGTAATCCGTCGCGCTTTTAATTCTTCATAACTTTTAAACCATACGAGATAACACAATGAAAATTGGTACGTAGGTGCATTTAGCAAGCCGTAAGATTTTGGTGCTTTAAACATTTTTATCAAATCCATCTAACTTTTAAAAAAGAAAAAAGAATCATTAGAAAATACATTAAAGATTGAGTTTTCATAAAGCAGGCTATCGTTCATTTGCGTATATAAATTTGAAAAATTAACATACAAACTTTGGACCTGCATAGTTTTAAAGAATAATGGTCAAGGTTTCTTATTCTTACAGTTTTTTTTCGTCTTCGATTCGAAATCGCTCGCATTTCACGTTTATTCCTATTAATAGACAAAATTTGAAGAATTCAAATTAATACCTTGACGGCAATGACATTGTTTAATCCCGAGGACTTCTTGTTGTTTTAATCCATGTTCTTTTCCCTTTTCCTCTCCCCTCGCTAGAAATACGTAATAAGATATTACCCTTATAGATTTCCCGTTAAAATTCAACAGGATTTTACGCTAATATATTATATAAAAGGAACTTCCCATATTATGACTAACGCTGAAGTCATCACTTCAAATGGCACACTGTCCTAATAGGTAGAATATTCAGATAGGGTTAAATCGATCCTCTGAAGTAAAATAGATAAAATTTACATTTAATTATACATATATTTAAGTAAAGTACCAGATTGCGCTTTATTTACATAAAGAAAGTCATCTGTTGGACACACCAGATTTTTAAAACACCAATTTATACCACTTTCAATAACTAGTCAATGATATGCCTCATCATAGGAAGAACATCGAGTTTATTATGCTCAAGACAGATTACTTTCATACTTTAGGCTTATGTGTATCTGAATATTAAAATTGGCGTGAAATAACGTTTTAAAAATATTAATTTCTCGAAAACGAGACAGCATGGGACAAAAATCCAAAACACCAATCTGGTGTAATTTTGGGAATAACTTTGAAACAGAATATTTATTCCCAAAATTACAGCTTATGCCATTCTGCATAGTATCATATTATTCCACCAATTTCTGACTTTGGCAATCTCACCATTTGAGAGGGAGGGTTTTTTCTTCGGCGTTCTCTTGGAGGACGTCCGTTGGGGCTGGTTGATACTAGCTTGGCTAGCCCGGACCCAACTAAGAAAAACACCCGCGTTCAGAAACAGGAAAGATCATCTGCTACGGTAGTTCAGTGGTAGAATATCCGCCCGGCAAGTGGTAAGACCCGGGCTCGATTCCCTGTCATACAGAATTTTTTCTGTTTCATAGTTATCCCCAAAACATATCTGCTTATTTTCGATATATTTTTATCTGTAAAAGTTTCATTAAAATCCGTCTACCAATTTTTGTAACCTCTCCTTTTGAGATAAAACATTAAGACAAAAGTTAAACAAAATTATTAAATACACATTTTTAGCCTTTTTTCCAAAAAATGAAAAGTAGTCTTATGAGATCGCCCGGATGTCCGCGTGTGTGCCCTCCAAACATCTTCCTCATGAATATAACGATTTCAACTATATTTAAAACATAGAATATGCACATAAATTAATGACCAAATTGACATATTAGGACTGAATCGACACAGCAGGGGTGCCATAATTGCAATGTTAAACTTTTCGGTAGTTATGAATTTTGAAGGAATTAGCCCAACCGATTTCAATGAAATTTTGTATTAATTTTAAAAATTTACTCATTCGTCCTAATAATGGATCCAACTTTTTATGTCCGATTCTCGCAATATCATATCCTATGACAAATGCCCTTTCGCAACTCCTCTTTGATCATTTGACGTATCCCCTCTCGCCATTTGACGCCTGAGATCTTCTCTAAAATCGTCGTACACAAAGTTCCATTTTCTTTACAGCAACATCTGAGCCCGTTGTGAAGAAAGGAAGAATTTTATCCAACTCTCTGCCGCCAAACTTTTCATATACTTACTGCGAAACTGTTACCCCGTCCCACATCCGACTAGCAAGTAGTCCCGCCCTCCCACTGGCTACCAAGATCCGACACGTACCTTGGCTTAGCGGTAGGTCGCCATGCCCCGCGAATGGGGAAGAAGGAGAAGGGGAGGTAGGGAGGAGGGGATTGGAAGGAGGGGGTGAGGGGAGGAGGGGATGGGAAGAAGGAAATGGTAGTGGAGGGGGAGGAGGTGACGGGCAAGGAGGGGGTGAGGGGAGGGGAGGAATGGAGGGAGGACAGGGGTGGAGAGAATTGGGCGAGCGCACCTCCCCCCCTCCCTCGCCTTCCTACAATCACCCTCCGCCACGCCCTCCCGACTAATCTAATCCTATCCTGTTAAGCCTCCACCCCCACCTTGTCCTACCTCTCTTCCCCCCCTTCTCTCCATGTCTTTCACATCTCTCTTCTAATTACTTTATACCATTTTCTCCTTAATTCCCCGCTCTAGTTTCTCTTCCTTTTCTCTCTTTCTCTTGCGATCTCCTCCTCTCTCCTTATCTTCGTTAACCCCACCATCCCCCTCTCGGACACAATCCACCTGAGCCACCAAATGGACCGCTTTTGTAATATCCGAGCGAAAAATCACGGAGACGTGAGAAAAATAAAATCCGCCGTCTCCAAGAGGACACGTTATGTCACACGGATCACATCACCATTCGAGGTCATCCATAAGCCCTGGTTAGCCATTGCGGAAATATAATTTTAAAATAATACGGACATCAGGCCGGGGTCAATTTCAGTTGTGCATCGAGGACTCAAGACGGAAGACTTATTCGGCAAAACCATTGAAATTGTAATCGTAGCTAGTTATGACATCCTTGGGTAAATCTAATGATTGAATCATTTAGATTTTACCTATTTCTAGCAGGTAAGAATTTTTTTAAACTAATCCTATTTATTGTGCCGTTGTTTCAAAATATTTACTTCACTATCGTTTACTCTAGAGAACTTTTAATGTAATATTAAAAGAAATGAGAAAGAAAAACATCGTATCAAGAATGAATGTATTTATTTCTATATTTTTATTTACTACTTTCATTTTGGTTGTTTATTAACATGGTTACTTATTCATTTTGCCATTCATATAACATTAGGCCATAACCAGAAATGACGGCCATTTTTAATGAGCAACAAAAAAGGGCAAAAATTTCGTACCATATTCTTATTCATTCAACAGCGTTCGATAATCTGTTCTGAATTTTGATTGCTTTGCAGAAATATGCTCAGAAGTTTTTAAATAATTATATTGAAAGATTTGAAATCGTGATGGCTAATAAGAGAGTAGGATGTGCTGAGTTAAGTCATATTTTTCTTTCATCCTGAGAAGTAGACTCATTTCAGATTCTGAGACGAAAAAGATATCCTGGATAATATTTTCGCTTATTTCCCAGTTTACGAAATTCCCAACGCAAGGGACAGGGTTCTCAAATGTTATTTCACCATTTCCTTCTTTCTGTAATTCCATTTTTATATTTCTTTGGCCAAAGACTAAAAAAATAAAATTCACTTTCATTTATTAATGGTTAAGGTTTTTTCTTCTCTATTATATGTCCTGCATCATTGAAATAGCAAGATAATGATTTTTACTTAATTTAATTTAGTTTGGGTACACCTGAATTTCTTTTTGAAGAAAAATAACTTAAAATGAATACACGGCATTTATTTCATACTACAGTGGAAATTTAAATTTCTCATATACCAAGTTTACAAGAAAAGCATTGTGATCGTGAAAAAAAAATATTCTACGAGGTTTTGACGAGAATGCACATGATACTATGCTCCTCTTGGTCAAAAAAAGTGGCTTAGAATTTTAACAGCGTATGAAAAAATATCTTATTTATGTGGTGACAGAAACCTTGATTAAATTAACGATATCACACAAACCATATATCTCAATATATAACTACGTACATGCATAACGTCCAATGACTATGATATGTCGAGTTTTACGCCCAACGATGAAACCAGTGACATTGTATGGAAGCTTACGGGTATGAGGACGTTAGTGCAAAGAATGTTTGGCCAACTATTGAGTTTTCTTATAAAATGAAGTTAGGGAAAAATGAATTTAGTATTTGTAAAGAATCCACTTTAATAGCACAGAACGGACGACCGGTTTCGACTAACACATTGTCATCATCAGGTCAAAAATAACAACACTACAACGTATATATAGGGATTTTATAGCGGGAAGTCACCTTTCTTCCTAGAATTTTTAAACTGACCAGCTATTCATTGCACTACCTCTTAGATACCATTGCGCGTAGGCAAGAGGGAATCAGCAGGTCGTAAAAAATTTAAAAAAAATATATATAGGGAAATTGGCGAAGGGAGTGGAGGGAGGGAGAGGTGTTGAGAAAGTATAGGGGAGGAAAGGAAGGTTAGGGCGGATGTTTAGCAAGGAAAAAACCGAGGTAAGCAGCAAGGAATATGTTGGGAAGAGATGTTCGTTGATGATGTCGTTAGGGTGGGTCTTCACGTGGTAGAGGATTTCCAATTGTTCGAGTAGGTTGAGTCTCCAGCTTTTATTACTTTCTCCATATACGAAGTATAGAGAAAGTATTTTTTTCATGAAAAAAATCGAATTTAATCGGAAATACATGTTTTAAGGTCCCCTGAAGACGCTTTGACTATTTTCTCTTTTGATGTCTGTGTGTATGTGATAGGTTTTTGTGGGCGCTCTAACTCAAAAACTATTAATCAGATCAACGCAAAATTTTATATTTAACCTTTTTATAAAAGTAAAAGATATGATTAGTTTTTGGTAAAAATCGGTCGACCAGAAGTGGGTGTTTACTCTTGTCACTTATCCGTTATTTTGAAATATTTGCTTTAATATTTGAGAAATGTAAACATATACTAGAATAAAAGTTGTAGGAAATTATATTTTCTACAACATTTGTTTGAAACGTTTCCCCATATAATGCATTGTTTAAGAGATATCTTATATTTTTAGCTGCCACCACCACGCCACCTACCGAAGACTATTGTTAACAATTGGCACTTAGTTATGTCTTAGTAACGTTCCTTTTTCTTTTCTTAATTGTCAACCCGAAGTAAATATTGACAACGATCCCAGAGCTAACACCATGTAATTTGCCATATAAATATGTTGCCCACATCAGTTTATTTTTAAAATGTAATATGGTTGGACAAAAATTGGCAGAATGTTTATGATTGATGAGGTGTTTTGCGACATGGGATTTGTGGGAGTTGGAAATATGGAAATATTGGTGTTCTTTGCAACGGGTCTTAAAGTTTTGTCCAATGTAAAATTTGTCGCAATCTTGCAACTAAATTTATAAATGCCGCTTGAGATTGAGATTTTCAATGCTATCTTTGACATTAGAACAAAAATGGCCTAAACTGGAGGCTCCATAGAAAGCGGGTCTTAATTTCTTTTTGGGGAGAAGATTCGCGATTTTTGAGGGATAGAGACCCTGTATAAAGAAGGCGAAACCAGCGGGGTTTGGTTTCGGTCTCCGGAGAGGGGGAAAAGATTTTACTGCGGTTCAATTTCTTTTGTTTTCGGAAAAGGATTGTGTCTATTAAGGAAGGGGAATAGTCGTTTGCAAGCGCGATATGTTTGATAGTATTGAGTTCTTTTTGGAAGGAGTAAGGAGAAAGAGGGATATGTGTAAGGCGGTGTATTATCGAGTGGAAAGCGGCGTGTTTTTGGGTAGTGTGGTGTCTGGATGACACATGCAGTGTATGGTTGGTGTATGTTGGTTTGCGGAAGATGGAGAATTCTAGGTTACGGTTGAGGCGTCGGATGGTAAGGTCTAAGAAGTTCAGAGATTGGTTTTCTTCCATTTCAAGTGTAAAGGTGATTGAGGGATTGAGGTTGTTCAAGTGGGAGGTAAAATGACTCAATTGTCTATTACTACCATTCCAAATACAAAAAATATCGTCTACATGGCGACACCAAATCAATATATTATTGGCGAAAGGTTGAGTGGAATTAAACAATTTCTTCTCTAAAGCGTCCATTAAAATAAAGAAGAAGAAATGACAGCGGAGATCCAATTGCCAGTCCTTCGGATTGTTCATAAAACACATTTTGAAAGCGAAAACTATTTTGGGAAAGCCAAACTCTTAACAAAGTGCCAAGTTCTATCACTAGGTTCGTGGGAGTATCTGATGACACAAGAACATCTTCGGCAAGACGTAGGGCTTTGGGCGGGGGTACACTAGTAAACAAGTTCTTCACATCAAAGGACACATGTTTGGAGTTGGAGGTTAAAACCAAGGGTTTCAGCTTATTGGTGGGGTCAATGGAATTTTGTACACTGTATTTCGGGAGGAATCGGGTGAACTCTCCAAAGCCCTACGTCTTCTTCTTTTGTCGTCAGATACTCCCACGAACCTAGTGATGGAACTTTGCACTTATAGGCAATATGGGTGTCTATCGCGTAAATTAAAACGGCAGGAAAGGAGGAGGAACGGGGGGGACAAGGATACTTCATTTGATGTAGGCGATATTGATCATTATCGACTCGGAATTAAACATAGATTTTATAAAAGCGTAAATTAAAACGGAAAGCAATGGCAGTGAAGGGGGGGAAGGATTGAATGCATAAAAGTAACAAGAACAAACTTTATGCAGTTGTTGAAAATCTCACCTTCCTGGCGAACATTGACATAAGGTAATACGTGATAAAGAAATATGAGTATATATGATAAAGAAATATGAGCTGCAAGACAAAAAGAAAATAACAAAATAACATTTACAAGAGAAACAAAAGCAAACTATATACGTCTGTCAATAATTCCATCTTCCCAACAATAATTTAAATACAGTAATACATAATAAATAAATGTGAGTTGCGAGCTATAAAACAAATTTACATAAAACATTGATTTTATTAAAAGAAAATTCGGTCGTCAATAATCTCATCTTCCTGGCCACCACTGCCTTCATTAGAAAACAATTTTATTTTGAAGGAAATTGCTCGTAAATATAAATCAACTTTATTGTTACTTTTATAATTGTTATAATTTTTAGCAATGTTTTTAATTTGTCTGTGATTTATATTATATAATTCTTTTTATTGGGCACCTGACATTGAAATGGCCGCCCGCGAGTTGCATAATTACGACTTCATTCTCTCTTTGATCTTTTTGAATGTGCTCAAGGAACCTCCAAATGGAGGAATGGTGAGACACAATCATCTTTTGAAAACGAGAATGCCAGCCTTCGACGGCATTCGTTGTTCTATGTACTCCGTTAATAACTTGCTCGTAGACATTTCATAAAGCAGGCGCAAATCCGTTCCGTTTCAATTTACGCTTTTATAAAATTTGTTTAATTCTTATTGATGTACACCCATATATCGCCTATGTCAGTTGAAGTTTCGTTGTAACACCCGTTCCTCCCCTTTCCCTGCAGTGCTATCAGTTTCATTTTACGCTTTTACGAAATCTAGGTATAATTCCGAATCGATAGACAACCGTATCTCTTATATCAGTTTCCTTGTACTTCCCTCGTTCCCCATCCCTCTTTCTCTGCACGAAATATCTATATAATATTAATTGGACGAAATGTTTTTGGACGAAATAAACATTGGACGAAATGTCTTTGGACGAAATATCTATTGGACGAAATGTCTTTGGACGAAATATCCTTTAGACGAATTGTCTGTGGACGAAATGTCTTTGGACGAAATCTCCATTGGACGAAATGTCCGTGGACGAAATGTCCTGGAACGACTATGTTTATTAACCGTATGTAGTGGCAAGCTTTCGAAATATGACCATAGGAATCTTTATGCAAATTAACTATTTTGAAATGCCTATTGCAGTTATATTATGGAGGTATCATCCTACACGGCTACTTGCGATGTCTCGAAAAACTGAAATGTAAGACTGGTTCTTACTTAATGTATGACTGATATATTTTCTAAATCAGTAACAAGCAGTGCAAGTTTTTAAATGGTAAATCTTTACACACAAAAAAGATATTCCTGTAATTACCGAATTTTTTCATCGCGTTCAATTGACTTGTAAACTTCATAATCGCTAATCACTTCTATTGCTGAAAAATCTAGAGGAGCTTACCGCGAATAAGTAAATTTACGCAAGATTTTAATCAGAGGGATTTTTCTCCACTAACTTTGTATAATTTTTAGGTGTACTTAAAGGACGTCTTTATCTTAAGAGCCTCTATATTAATTCGCTCCACGTCTCCTAGCACGTTGAATTCTCGATGAGGCAAGCGAAAATGTTTATCAGCTAGATAGGGATGTTTATTTTCTGGCGTTAAGGACGTAATTTTTTTCTTAAGAGTGGAATCTTTCTGTAATTCATTGTCTGTGCCAACTAATATTTCTTGTAATTTGTGCGCAATTATTCAACTTTCATTTAGCTTAATCCTCTGGGCAGGATATTGTGTTAATAACATTGCCGGAAACAGAGTGAGGTCAAATAGGAAGATCATCTTTCGGAATCTGTTAGAAAGAGATGAGGTGCTCTGCGGTGTGTTGTGCTAGTATATCTAATCATAGAAGTGTAGCAAATGCTATAAAAGGCACTGCTGTGTCTATCATCAAAAGTTCCTAATAACTATGTTCTTCCTCTTATATCGATTGGAATACTGCCTGTTAACTATATAAGTAGGGCAAGAGGATTTAAATCAGAGCTCACCAAGCTGTCTACGGAAAGAGGAAGATGAGCTTCATGTATATACTATTGTGCGCGCCAAATACGACCTTTGAAATTACTGAACGAAGCGTGTGCAAATGTTAAAAGAACTAGTTTAAACAATTTTTTGTTTTTGTAATTTGTCATACCCAAACTTAAAAGTGTATTGCACCCACGCACTCGAAAAA
Source organism: Tanypteryx hageni (assembly GCA_028673005.1). Taxonomy (NCBI): domain Eukaryota; kingdom Metazoa; phylum Arthropoda; class Insecta; order Odonata; family Petaluridae; genus Tanypteryx; species Tanypteryx hageni. The sequence goes on along the minus strand of CM054116.1, from coordinate 124,460,937 downwards.
GATCGTTTAGATTTCATAAATGTTTTTCAATGCCATCTCCTTCTCGAAACTAAACGAATATGCATCTCTTAAAGAAATTCATGAGATAAGGAAGACCGGATGAAATCATTGGTCGGATGTGGCCCGAATTCCATAGTTTTGGGACCCTTGAATTAAAGGATAAATTCTGTTTTGTGTCACACCGGTCTTCACTATTTCCCAAATCCAGTAGATGGGAAATTTTCCCTTCTAATTTCTCGGGAGCGGTATAACCGAATTCGGAATGGGCGATTAATTTGACGTTGGCATCACGCGATGTTCATGTATTTTATTTTTTATGACCCCATATACAATAATTCTTAAGAGCAATGTTTCCAAACTATGGGCCACAGCCCCCCAGAGGGCCCCAAAATCATTTTGGAAGTAAGGTGTAATGCCAAAATTATAAAATATTTACGAATAACAAAATTTTATCAGGGAATTTTTGGAAATCCAATCTTATAAAAACCATTAATAGTTATATATAATGAAGAAATTTGTATTAAAGTATCTTATTTTTAGAATTCTCATTTCAAAGGGGACCGCATGATATTCAAGGTAGCCACGATGATTGAAAGTTTAAGAACCACTGGTTAAAAGTGAAATCCTCTTTATATGTAAGCAGATACATTTTTAAAGCCGGTTAAAGAGTTATTAAATTATTTTGATATTGATATTTAGTGCGCTTAATTACAAAGATAAATCAGTCTGTGTAACGATAAAGATAGGAGGGGCTTGAGAAACAAACAATAGATTCAAGAGATAATTTAGTGTGTAAAAGAGAGAAGGGAAGGGGTTAAACATCTTGGTAGACAGAAAAAAGGATGGAGCAGTTGAGAGATTATGAATAAAAGGAGCCCTTCCAACAATGGAGATACTCGGGATAAGGTTATTGAGGGATAGAGAGAGGGGAAGGGGAGAAGAGAGAGGCCCGAGGGGGAGGGGAGGGGAGGAAAGGATAGGGAATCCTTTTTAGAAGGTAAGCGAAGGTTGAGAAGAAGGAAAGGGAAGAGAGTGAAAAGGGAAATCAATTTGGGAATCGGAAACAATTTAGAAAAAGGAAATGTCGGAAAAGGTTCAGAGAGATGATTCAAATTCAAGGCGGATGGTATTTCAAGATTATGGGATTCTTGAAAGGAAGCGCACTTTACACCATGTCGAAATATGTTCTATGTATATATAATATCTTAACGCAGGAAAAATAAAGCTAGGGAGACTAGTCTCCATAAGGCAAAATGTGTGGAGAGTAAGTAGCATGGATTAAACACGTTGATTGCACTGTGAATATAAAATAACTATTTTTTCAAGTTTTAACAGTTCCATACTAGTAGAGTCTATCTAAATTTATAGTTTAATACATAAAAAATCTAAAAAAATTGTTTCGATTAATGTCTTTATTACCTTTAATGTTCGAAAAAATGACACAAAAATTGAAAATTGAGTATTTTTTTTATAACCGATATTTTATGCAAAACTACTGCAGTGTTATAAAATATGACATCAGTTTAACATGTAAACATGCATATTTTGTCCAATAATTTTTTAAATATTTATCGTATTATAACAACACTTTTCTGCGACGTGGTTGATGCAAACATTCATCAAAATAATAAGATCCCTCATGCAGTTGTTCCCTGCAACTATGGAACGAGCGATAAAGCCAATAAATAATGTGTTTGAAAACAGTAGACAAATGGAGAGTGGGAAGAAAAGTTAGGGATGCGGAAACAGCAAATAGTGTGAACGTAGAGTGTGGTACATTTGCCTCTGGTGTATACTTCTTCATGGACGAAGCCATTTCAACGCCTACATCTTAACTCTCACTATCACCTCACCCGAGTTCCTCACTCTTACCCATTCCCTTGGCCCCATAATTTTCCTCTCTCTCCCACTTCCCTTTTTCTCCTCCCTCCATCTCACTTTCATGCGTTCAATTTCTCTCCGTCATCCGTATTAATTTTTTTCTCCTTATTCCGACACTTTCGTTTCCCGTAAGTTGTTTCGGATTTGTAAACCAAGACAAGAAAAAGTTTCGGTTGTGCGACGTATGTCTCCGTTATTTTTCTGGTCCTAATTCCTCGGCGGAAACTTTATTCCCTCATAGAAGTTCATTGTTAATGCTGCTCTTCCGCCGTCCTTAATGCAAATCACTTTTAAAAGCATCCCTTCTTCATTCTGGTTTCTCGATACGAATGAATATTATTTTTATCTAAGATATGTGATATGTTCGTAACTAAAGTAGATATTGTTCCTGTTACAATAAACAGTTGAAAGGAAAAATATAATCCGTAGGAATGATATCAAAATCTGCTTTCTAACCATAATAACCATAAAAACTTGCAGATTTCTAGTCCAATTTCAAAATGATCGATGCCGAATGAATACCTGCTAAGTCTGAATTACAATAAGTACAGGAAAACCAAACGAAATTTTTAAGAAAATACGAATCGAAAATGTTCATTTTAAACCAGTGGCGGATCCAAGGGAGGGGCGATGGGGGCGATGGGGGCCCTCCCCTTGGAGGACCCCATTACCCTCCACTAGGTGCATTCTTAAATCCATTCCGCGCAACATCTACACCGAAGATTGTCTGAATGACAAGGGAAAGAAAGATTCTGATGGGGAAGGGATTTTTAAAATGGATTGTTGTCGGCAGAGGAGGAATCAAGACGGGGGAGGGGTAATTGGGGCCATCGCCCCCTCCTTGGGAAGGTTCTGGATCCGACCCTGTTTTAAACTCATTGTTCAAACTTGATTGAATTTCAATGAATTCCTTTAAGGAAAATTTACTAAGCACCGCGGATATTAATTTTTTTATTTTTTTTGCTACAATTATGTTACTTTATACAACAGTAATGACATATAATGTTTTACTCAATTTTTTAAATTCATGTTCTGCAACAATTTTAAAATTAAATTACACTAATGATATAGAACAACTTTTTCTTAATTCCGAAGACTAAGTGATAACACAGTATTTTACAATTGACGTAATAGTTACGGTATAGGAAAGTGATTTCCAACCTTTGTGCCGCGGCACACTGGGGTGCGGCAGCTGATTTTTAGGGGTTCCGCGAAAATATTTATAGTTTTTAAAATAAAGCTACGATTTGGATGTGTTTACAGATAACCAGGGCATTAATTTTATCCCTTGTAAATTGACTATGGTGTTATACCAACAAGGATATGTCCAAATGTTTTGCTACTCGTTTGTGAAAATATAAAAACACGAGCGGAATTACACGTTGGACATCAACGGGACTCTGTAGTGTGATTAAAATATAACTTCTGTGGTGTGTGTAGTGTGTAAAAATTTATATATATATATATATATATATATAGTAAATTTAATTGTTTGGTTAATTAATAAATTCCTGACTATCATTTGAATTCTCCCAGAAAATGAAGCGCTTGAAATTTATTACATTCTGGCATCAATATACGACTTGATTTGCCACTCTTTGTCTCCGTTATTCTTCCTCTTCGTATGTTTACCGAATAATAATATTCTTCAATTATTAACGTTTAATCTATGAAGTTTGACATTACGCTAAGCGAATAACACAATTCTTTTGTCTATTTGAAGACTTAATAAACGGTAATTTATCGGAGGCAATAATGAGGTTCGCCTTGACAACATCCCGAAAGAGTACGAAAAAGCCACAAAATTTGGAAAATTAATGCGTGTTTCTGACAAGTTCTTCCGTATAATATTGCAAGAATAAGATAATCTATAGTTTTAGCCGTCGAATAAAACAAACATGAAGATAATCGGTCCGTATTTACATATTTTAATGAATGAAGGAAATACACCTTGCACCTTGAAAAATCGAAAATCCCGTGTAAACTTATGGGAAAATATAATTGTATACCGGAGTCGAATCGGGGACTTTTTCCGGGATGTTTGGTTTTTCTAGAGACCACCTCATGGGGATTTAACGATTATAAAAGTTTTTGCTCTTTATTCCATTGGAAAATGTCCAAAAACACCTGGACCGACAGACAGACGGACGGACACTTGAGAATTTTTATATAAGGATTGCTTGAAGGTGGGGTGCCGTAAAATTCTGTTTATCTTTGTAAGGGTGCCACGCCTACAAAAAGGTTGGGAACCACTGGTATTTAGGGGTTCCATATTTATTCCATGATTCATTGGCACATAAATTTTTTTGTGTAGAGTTTTTGGAAAACTGGGCGAGGAGGGAGAAATCCTTTCTCCAGGAAATCATCTCATGCTTGGCTGCTTTCGTCTTAAATCCCTTCGACCCTCTCTCCTCCCTGTAATGCCTTCCCTTATTCCTCTGCGCCACATTTCTATTTTCCTCATCTTCCTTTTCCTTACTCTGCCTTTTCTCAAATTCACTTCTATTAACTCTCATTTTCTCTGTTTCATTTTAATAATCTACTCTGGAATCTTGAGGCAATAAAAGACCTTTGTGGAGAAACCCATTTTTCATCCTTATCACAGCATATTAATTCACTACTATTTGAAAAATATATTTTTGGTACCAGCCTGCGGATGTTTATCCGTATTGATGAAATCTTATCATCGTGTAGCCTCGAAAAATCTAAATAGTATTGTCATCGGTTAATGCATGACATACAGGAATTGAAATCATAAGTCTGTAATCTTGCGATCCAGGTAAGGTTTGAAAAACTTTTTAATTTCAACTTTTACCTTGTTGAGATAATTTAGATTATTGAGACTTGTGTTTCTTATACTATTTTTAATGGAGTTTCTGTCCGAGTTCGGCCTGCCTAGATGTCTATCTCTACCACAAGCGGCCGTCATACATTTTAGGCACTTTTAATTAATTTCTGAAATTGTGTGCGTGAATAGACGACCTTAGGATATGACCTAAAATTATCTACGATGAGAGATTCGATTCTGAGAACCTATTATTTCTTCATTTGATTTCTATAGGTGCGATTGTAGGATATTTTTCATTTTCTCTTTATAATGGGTTAGCATTGAGATACTTTATAGAGATTAAAACGTATATACCCACCGAAATTATAATAAAATTTAGTTTGTATTGTTTAGAAAATTGTAATTTTTCACAAATTAGCCCAAAAATTAACTTGGAATCCAAGATATGGAAAATTTTCATATTGTTAACAATGAAAAATTTTAACTATCATGAAAACTCGTATCGTGGCCGTATTTGATTTTAATGACTTTATATATATATATATATATATATATATATATATATATATATATATATATATATATATATATATACGTTTCTTTCCTGTCGTCTTTTCCTCTTATCTTTCTCTTCCACCATAGAACTGATCCGTCTCCGTTATCATCTCCGTAGACACATTACCCTCAACTGCCAGATTGAATTCCTCAACTCCTGCCTTGCACTTGGACTCACCCCCAAATGACTCACCATCAAAATTCCTCTTTCAGGTCTTCCTCCCCCTATCCGCGCTTCCCTAGCCCTCACGTATCACCTCGCCTCTATCCACATTATCCGTTCCACCATACACCATTATACCACCCTCTCTAACTCCCACTTCGCTAATTGTAAATCTCTCGTTCTTTATCTTCGTCATTCTTCGCAATCCATATCCGACCTTCGTGCCGCTTTCCTTCAAGCGGCTAATGATATCACCGCACATCGCAACAGACTTCTCCGTAAACTCTCTCTGCTTTGCGTCCGGCACCTCAAACTTGGTCTTCCCCTTCCGTTCATAACAGCTGGCGAGGTCAACAAACCACCTCCTTCCCCGCCACTCATCGGTCAAACTCCCTGTCCTGCGGACCTCCTGGGATTCCCAACGCAACCATCACTTCATATCCTGAAAAAGACCCACACTTTCCTAACCCGCAAACCTTTGAAGCGCTCATATTTTTCGCACACTCTTGCCACCACCTCTTCATCTTGCCAACCAGATGAAGTCTTGAACCTTTCCTCCCACGTACTTACCCCTGCCGAGAATGAACTCCTCTCACGCGGCCTTTCCTTTTGTCCCACCACCAAATTTGATCATTTTCGCCTCCTTGCCGACGTCCAGTCCTTTGCCCGCACACTACGTCTAAAAACTAACCCTCCCAAAGAAGACTCTCTCACCTCTGCCAACCCAAAACTCCCTCCCGGCCTCCCACCTACCTTTTCCATCTTCAAACCTCCTTCCCAATACATTCCACCCACCCTTCCTTCCCTACACCCGGTCGAACAATACCTCAATTATATCCTTTCCAGAATCTCCCAACCTAACTTTTCCGATCTTATCGACCATACAGATAATCTTACCAGACGTGAAAGGCATGCCATTTCCACACTCAAACATCTTGACCATATCATCATCCTCCCTGCCGACAAGGGCACCACCACGGTTGTGATGGATCGCGCCAAATATAACGAGGAAGCCGAGCGCCAACTTTCTGACGAAACCTCTTACCATCACCTAACTTCCAACCCCACAGACCACCACTCCTACCAAATTTCGTCCTATCTTCATTCCTCAGGCAAACAGGAAGGCCTTTCCGATTCCGCCATTGCTCTAATGATCCCCAACAAACCCCGCACACCCACATTCTACCTTCTCCCTAAAATCCATAAACCCAACATCCCCGGCCGCCCCATTGTTGCCAGCTTTAATTCCCCTACAGAACGCATCTCCGCCTTCGTTGACTCCCACCTACAACCTCTCATTCGTCAATTCCCTTCCTTCATCCAAGACACTAACCACTTTCTCGAACGTCTCAAACACCTCCCCTTTCCTCTCCCACCCAATACCATTTTGGCCACTATCGATGTCTGTTCCCTCTACACAAACATCCCCCACGATGATGGACTCTCTGCCCTTAGTAAACTCCTGGACTCAAGACCACCCGACGCAAGACCTTCCTCCCATTTCTTATTAGACTTGGTAGCAATGGTGCTCAAATTGAACAACTTCTCTTTCGATGGTCGTCACTACCTTCAAATTAGAGGCACTGCGATGGGCACCCGAATGGCGCCTTCATACACCAATTGCTACCTTGGAGAATGGGAAAGACTCTTCCTCAACGTTCAACTCAGACCACTTTTGTGGCTGAGATACATCGACGATGTCTTCCTCATTTGGACGCATGGACCTGACTCTCTCCTTTCCTTTCTCTCGCATCTCTCCTCTCATCCTTCACTGTCCTTTACCCACCAATCCTCTACCTCCCACATCACATTCCTGGATGTCGATCTTTACCTTCAAGACAGCCAAATCCGCACCTGTGTTCACATCAAACCCACCAACAGCCTCCAATACCTCCACTTTGATAGCTGCCATCCCCTTCATACCAAAACCTCTATCCCGTATGCCCTTGCTCGTCGAGGATGGAGGCTTTGTTCCGATAGAGCATCCCTTCTAGAGTATTACTCTGTCCTCGAGGATGCTCTTCTCAAACGTGGTTACCCTCCAGTCTTGGTCCGCGAACAGATCCATAGGGCGATGACGCCTACCCACATTGGATCTCATCCTCACACACCCACTATTCCTGCATCTACCCCTCCACTCACTCTCACGACACTTTTCCATCCTGGTATCCACGAAGCTCTCAAAACAATCCTTCATGCTGCCCACCCAATTCTTACCTCTTCCTCCCATCAGTCCCTCTTTATCAACCTTTTTGCCAATCCTCCGCTCCTCTCCTTCCGCCGGCCCCCAAATTTGGGAAATATCTTGTGGAGGAAGGAACTTCCCACTTCTACCACGCTTCTTGCAATAGGTTCCCACCCCTGCGGAAAACCTCGCTGCCTCACTTGCCCTATCCACCTACCATCATCTTCTTTCTAGAGTCCCTCCACCAACATCACCTACCCCATCACCTCCAGAAGCAACTGCACCACCCGTAACGTCATTTACCTCCTTACCTGCACCCTTTGTCCCGCGTTTTACGTAGGCCTCACCAGCAATCCGTTAAACATCCGAATGAACGGTCACCGGAATAGCGTTTCTCTCAGACGCCCCCTCCCAGTTGCATTACATGCTAATACCCACAATGTCCCCTTCAATAGTTGCTACAATGTTAGGATTATTCGCGCTTTACCCTATGACACTCCTGCCCCCCTTCTCCGACACTGGGAACTAGCACATATCCATCTTCTCGACTCTTTCTCTCCGCCTGGCCTCAACCTCCGCTAACCCTATTAGCCCCCTTACAATGTCTCCTTGTTACTTTGTAACTATTTGCACTCTACCTCATCACACTCCCTCTTTATTGGCTATCCACCCCTACTACTCCCCACCTCCTCCAATCATCAACCTTCCCACATCACCCTGTAATTCCCCGCCCAGTGTGTCACTTTACGTTACTCTTTCGCTGAAGAAGGGCATAGGCCCGATAAGCATGCGTGTGTTTTTGTGTTCGTGTGTTTTACGTGTCTCTTCGACGCCCCCAGCAGCCTACCAGCTTGGTCCTCAACTTGGTAAGTGTCCGCTGGGCTTCCCTCAACACCTTGTTGCCACCCTCATCACTACCTTTTCTTTTCCTTTAGTTAATATATATATATATACAGGGTGTTTCAAAATTATGTATACACAATTTAAAAATTTATATTTCGTGAACCAAATGTACAATTTGCACAATTTTCTTTTATTTTAAAGCTTAAATGCATAATAATGTTTGCAATGAGCAAAACTCAAGTAAGATGTTCAAAATGTTCACCACCAACACTTATACATAAGCAACATCTCTCTTTAACAAAATTACATACTTCAGTGTGCAAGTCAGTAGAAATTCTGTGTGCTTCTGGCTGTATTGCCATCCACAGATCCTCCAATGTTTGCGGTTTCTGATCGTAAACTTTATCTTTCAAGTATCTCCATGCAAAAATATCTAAAGGAGTGAGGTTTTGAGACCTTGGAGGGTATTCAAAAGCACTCCCCCTGCGACCTATTCATTGCTCAGGAAATTCATTCCCGCACAGTTGTATGGAAATGTGGGGGTGCACCATCCTTTTGAAAATACACCAATGTGTCTGGAAACATGTTTCTGATATTAGGTACTGCATAATTTTTTAACATATCAAGGTAACTTTCTCCATTAACAGTGCCATTGAATCTGTAAGGTCCTATTATTCCACGAGAGGAGAGTCCCATCCAGACAGTAAAACCGGGTAGATTGACATATTTCTCCAATGTGAAGTGTGGATTTTTACCTGCCCAGTAAACACAGTTATGACGATTCACATGGCCATTCAGGTTGAACGTGACTTTGTCTGACCATACAATTGAATCTTTAAAAGCATCGATTCCACCATTTTTTCGAATGACCACCCACAAAATTGTGTTCGTCGATCTGGATCATCTTCTTGGATTGAATGCAGTAATCGAGGTATAAATGCCTTCAATTTGATGTCCTTTAGGATTCTAAAAACACTTGTATGGCTCAATTGTAGCTCGCGTGAACACTGTCTTGTAGACTTCCTTGGGGAGCGGGTAATTGCATCTCTGACAGCTTCAACATTTTCGATACTTCTTGACGTTCTTTTCCGCCCACAGCAGCATGTCTTGTTGATATTGTTCACAGTTCCATGTTCCTCAAATGGATCATGCAGATGGGTAATCATTAGACGAGTTTGTGCTTTTGTTCCATATTTTCTTTCCCATGCACGCTGAACGTCTGTGACATTTTCAAATTTCCAATACCATTTTAGAATTAACTTTCTCTCATTGAAACTCATCTGCATGTTCTCCATTATTTCCATGGATATTTGTAAATAATCAAACCTTTTTAAAATTATTAATTTATTTTGCTTTTAAATAAAAGAAAAATTGTGCAAATTGTATATTTGGTTCACGAAATATAAATTTTTATATTGTGTATACATAATTTTGAAACACCCTGTATATATATATATATATATATATATATATATATATATATACACACACACTAGTAGAAGGTGCTTGCATACAGCAAGCATTTAATCGCACCTTGAAAAAAACATTAATTTTCAGAGAGATATTTCATCATGTGGTATATTTCCTTAATTCTAAAGATTTCTCCTCTGGACGGGTATTTGTTTTTTCATTATGGAACAATAATGGAGTAAAACAATTTATAATTTTTGAAATTTTCGAAATATGATACTTTTCCCACACTGAGTTAATAATGCCACACATTTCTGCCAAATTTTAAATTTATAATACATTTAAAAGTGAAATAACATTTATCTAATTGTTTAAATTTAAAACATTTATAACGGCCAAAATAACAATTTTGTCGATAAATTGAAATGATTATTCGTTTACATTTCAGCTCCCTAACTTTCGGCGTAGTGTCTAAGCTCTCTACCTAATTGTTTAAACTTTAAGAATTTTTAACTGCCAAACAAATAAAAATATCAAAATTTGTATAATCTCTATTTCATTTTTTTAAGATTTCTACTTATTAAAAAAATTTCAACTCCGTAGCACATTTGGAAATACATAAACCTTGAAAATTTGTTTAAACAATTGCGAATTTTTAGCGGCCGCATTGTTGCACTTTTTCAAGATTTTCGAAAAGTTTCGAATCTCCAGCTCATCTGGAAGTGCCTAAGCATTAGTATCCTCCTATATGTATCTTATATCCTCCTCCTCCTCTGTGAGGAACGTCTATATATATATATATATATATATATATATATATTACTTCGTCTGCAATCACTTCCACCACGCGCCACTGACTGACTATAATGGTATTTTTAACAATCTTTCCGAGTAGGTAGAAGATTGAAATTTGCTAGGAGTTTTTGTCTCTTATATTAAAAGCCATTTTCAAAATAAAATCCCAAAAAAGACGCGGGTTCAACACCAGTAGATAATTTACACATCCCACATGATAACACGTAAAAATCGATTTTTCGACTTACAGGCTTTTACTCTTTTGCACATTAAAATTGGAAATAATTGACCTACGGTCTTCAGCCTCAGACCATTCTAAAGAAAAGTAAACCAAGTTTCTTATTCTAATCGTCGTATTTTGCCTACCATACAAAATCGTTCAAGTTCTACGTTTAAATCATATTTATTTTAAAATTTTTAGCTATATGTTGCCCTGCCGACCGCGTCATTTTTAAAACTCGAGATTGTGTTGTCGCCTTAATCCTTACACTATATGCGTAAGTATTTCGTGCTTTGAACGCTTTAATACGAGAGAGAGAAAGAGAGAGACAAAATTAAATGTTACATAGGTTAAAAATTATTTCGAGCTTATAAGAATTCTATAGCGTAATGTCAAACAATTTCTATTCGGACAAAACTATTTTTACTCTCTGGAACACTCAATTATGTGGATTTTATATTTATTATTATTACTTTATAGTTCATATAAAATTTGTTTTCATTCATTTTTATTTCAATTTTAACTTAATACTTAATTCACGCATGCATACACGCATTGACGGGTGGTTATCCTAGTATTAGAAATATTTATCGTAATTCGGCTTTAACATGATTTTCATAAGCTCTCTTTTGTTTAGCTGAATTTACAAAAGACGAGAAAAATTATCTTCAAAGCATAATAATAACCGTATTATTAACATTTATTTTCTAATAATTATTAAATTTTTACTGTGAGAAATGAATTTTGCTATTTTTAGTTTACCCTGAGCGAAACTTTTTTAATTGCGACTTATTATTAACTATTTTTTTCAGCATTAAGATTTTAAAATCTTCGTTTAACCGAGGTATTATTTATTACTGGTCACAAAGCATGCCATACTAATTCTTAGAATGCAAACGATTTATGCAAAAAATAGGGCACTGATGGAAAAATTATCGGTACAAGTAGGTTTTATAAAGATGTTGGCAGTGTTGAAGATTCATACCATTCTTAACTTGACCAAACAATTTTTTTAACAGTTTAAATGTCTGGGATACAAATGCATTGACATTAAAAATCGGTGTTCCTATAATGCTTTAACTCCAAATATAGGGTTTTATAGGGTATATGGCTCATAGTGAAGTCACTTTATATGAACATAACGGAGGTAGTATCCACTACCTGTAAAGGGGCTGTTACAAGAGTGATGATACCAAGAGTAACATTCTCATTTTGTGCTAGTTATTAATTTAGGGATGGAGATTACAATCATCTTCTTTGTATACTAGAGTAGGCCGAGAGAAATGTACAGAAATATTTAATAGAGTAAAATCATCATATATTGGCATTAAATTCCGTCATTTTATCTTATAAAGGTTGTATGAAACTTTGAAGGTCACATTAGTTGAAGTTTAATTCGAGTTAAGTTCAAGTAATTGGAATCCTAAGGGGGTAGACAGCAAATTATAGGCAATAATCCGATAAAATATGTGGATTAAAGTTTAATATTCCTTTCGTCTAATAAAATAGGAAAGCTTTGTGAGAATGAGTGAGACTTTCTCCAGATAATCCTATCAACCGCGGAATTAGCGAAGTTTTTACCTGACCCAAAAGAATTTAATTCAGAATTTGCGGTGATTTAAAATTAATCATTCGGAACTAAAACTTAAATTCCCGTGGGCCCTAACAAAAGAAGTACCACGGAACTCCCGACGTCTCTAGAATCTTATCTCTGCATAAATTATGAACTTTTTTTTTATAAAAGGCGATATTTCATAATTCCTATTTAATGGCACAACGGTCAACTGTCTTCCGCACTGGATGCTAGTTTGTCTTTGAAACGGAAGCACGATAGAGGGATTAATTATCTTCTTTTTTGTTGCCTTGGAATCCTCAAGGTGGCACAGAAAATGTCGCTGAACATATATCAGAGGTGAACAGAAAATATCTTCCAGCGGCTTTGCGTTGATTTCGTGACGCAAGCGCACCTACTAACCACATTAAATACAAGTCAGGAGAAATAACAAACCCCACTTTTCCACTAGTTTACACATATTTTATCCTAAGGAATATTGCACTGCCTTCGAAGAGCATGATTTTCTGATGGCGTTTTGATTAGTAAGTTTACAGGTGCAGTGTTGGTTTAAAATAAGCTGAATATAAATAAAAATATTTTAATACTTAATGAACGACTATCTTAAGAAACGAATCCTAGAAAATTTTAGGAATATCGACTTATAACATACTGATTCCAATATAAGAGATGTTAAGTTTTATTATTGTGTAAATAATTTTAGCTTTCCAGTTTTGATTCAGGTGAATTTTTTAACTACGTACTTATCAATTTAGTTGACCGAAAACCAAACTTGTTTAAAACTTTTCACACTTTCCATTGCAATTTTGGATTTTACTAGAATTATATTCTCGCATGCTGGTTTTAGACGTTAGATTTCTATGCTTTATCTATAAATGAAATCTAATTCGATATAAATAATCTTCTAAATACAGTGTTAAAATAGTATTTTCAAACGTAACGTATGTTACCAGTATCGTTAACGCAGCAAAAATATCTTTTAGTTACACAAACTAATTTTTAGAATGAACTACATTTTGTTATCCAAGAATCTATAAAACTACGTATATAATGATGTTACAGATTTCATTTATCAATTTTGTATTGTTTCTCTTTTTGAAATATAGTTTATTCCTAATATGGAAGAGTAATATTGCTATTAGAATTTATTAGACAACAGCGTTAATGGGAGATTCTATTAACACTTGATGATTTACAGTCATCGGTGTTGAAATCACTTATTGTTGTAGTATTATATCGCTAAATAATGAGAATATATCCATCTATGTAGGTAGATCAAGAGGTAGGAGTAGCTTATCTTCGCCAGATAAGGGAAATTCAATTTTAACGAAATTGGATCCAAACATCTCCAAACCGCCGAACGTAAATCCATAAATTATACACATGTTGAGGAAAATCTGTAATTGAGTCGGCTTTCATCGCTCTTTCTATATTTCAATCTGGTGTGTTGTTCAGTGTTTTTTTTACCTTGTCTTAACCATCCACATTCTCAAACTTCCTGTCTGTTTTTACCATTTTTAGATGCTACTTAACACTAATCATATGAAAACCGTATTTCATTTCGTTCCAGAATATCTTTATGAACTTGAGTTAAGCTTATATCATTAGTTCACTGAGCCAAAATCCAGGACCGGTTTTAGTTAAAAATATATCTAAGCGAGCTGAAAATGTACTTCCCTTCTAGTTAGCAAAGAAGATAATAATAAAAGCAGAAAATAATAATAGTGATTTTATCAATAAAGAAAATAAAATCATAGAACATATTAAGTTTACACTGATAACATATGCAGCTTATTAAACAAAATGCAATAACTTGCAACAATCCCTTAAATTAGTTTGGGAAATGATTAATTACTTCATTATAGAACAACATATTGTCAATTTAAAACTTCACTTGTCACAAAGATCTGATTAAAATTTATTTTTGGACTTTTTTCTGCGCAAATCCCCTGATTAGCTTTAAGTCTCATGAGCGCTTCATTCCAATTTGAGCAACACCTCATATGCTCAGTGTAATTATCGTGTCGTTTCAATATCAAAGACATATTCTGCCAGTTACTATCGCCAGTTTTATTTGTCCAAGTACGCACACCTGCCATGTTGCAGGCGGACCCGGTGAAAACGGAGATCTGACCACACCGCATTGCCATCGACGGAATTAAACAAAGCTTCTGATTGGCTATTTTTCGTTATCTCCGCCTGCGCCGCTTGTATGGAAACGTACCTGAATGGAGGCGAAGATAGGTGTTTTGTTTTGTTAAATATGACTGACATGACATGACATAATATTTAGCTTGTTTATTATGTTTTCATGTTCTGTGCAATGTAACCTATTAAAAAGGAATTTTTCAAAATTCGAAACATTGATTTTTTCCTATGAAGTGGCGCCTGTAAGCAATTGCTTACGTCGCTTACGCTTTAAACCGACCCTGCCAAAATCTTTCCCATATAGTCATCCTCAAATCCTGAAGGTGTGTTATATGGTTAGATATTAAAACACGGAAGGATCGTTGAATTATAAAATACTCGAGCTGTAGCCGTTGTAAAAGTGTTCCTATCGCATTAGTCACCAACTTGATACCTTTCTTTATAACTTCCATCACAATATAATGTTTATAAAATCATGCCTCGCTCTCTGCTTCGTAATTTGATAAATATCTGCTATTTTCTTTTTCTCATTTCATTCAACAATTTTTTCGCTCATACTTCTTCCAATAACTATATGCGTTGTCTTTTCTCTTCCCTTTGCGCTGTTCGTCTCCTCGAACCTCACATTAACAAATCCCATCCTCATCCACCTTCTTTCGTTTCCCTTCTTACTGCGTGCCCCTCTTGCTCGCTTCCGATAAGATCTCTCAACTCCATCCGTTCTTGTGATACGCAGATGTCGTTTTTTGCTCTTCTCCGAAAGCCAACCTCTTTTGTCTAATTTTAGAAAGATAACCATCATGATCTGGGGAACCCACGCATCAATACGCCTTTCTGGTGTTTTAACTTTCTTCTTCGCGGATCTTAACCCGCAGTACGCTTACCTCAGATGGCGTTGCGGTCTCCATTTCCGACCGCCGATCCCAGTTTAGTTTTTTAACGCTTCCGGCCGTCGCCTTGGCGGGATTTTCGCTCATTTGTGAAAAAAAGGACTAAGTCGAAGGAGGATTTCTGGAGGAAGAGAGAAGGGAAGAGATAGGGAAGGAAGAAGTGGGGAGGCGTCGCGGGTTAGGGGGGAGGAGATCAGGGACGAGAGTCGGAGAGGATACGGTAGATAGAAGGTAGCCGGAGTGAAAGATTAAGGCAGTCTAGAAGATGAAGGGAAGATAAGGGAAACACGAAGGAGTGGACGGAGAAGAGTTGATGGGAAGGCGATGAAGGATGAACACGTAGAGAGAATTAGAGAGAGGGAGAAGGGTAGAAGTGATAAATAAGTAGACTGCAATACATTTACAACAAAAGAGAGTGAGAAAGAGAGAGAGAGATAGAGAGAGATAGAGAGAGAGAGAGATATATAGAGGTAGAGAGAGGGGTAGAGAGAGAGAGATAGAGGGAGAAATAGAGAGAGAGAGATAGAGAGAGAGAGAGAAAGAGAGAGAAAGAGAGAGAGAGAGAGGTAGAGAGGTAGAAAGAGATAAATAAAGAGAGAGAGAGAGCGCGCGAGCAAGAACGTGAGCGTTGAAGTTGAAGTTTCGTTTAATTTCAGGTTTAGACATTTCCGGCATTCCGACAACTCGATTTGAAATCGAAATTAATAAACATTGATTAGTAACATGGGATAAATAGGAGATGTCAAATGAGAATATTTAGACAAATTGTTCGGTTTTCGAATAAAATAGGGTAACACATTGATGCTGGTGTGATTGAGGCAGCCACTTTTTATTTATGTCTTCCAAAAAAACCATTTAAAGCGTTTAATGCTGTGTTGATTTGCCCTCCTTATTGGATGTTCATTTCTCCCGGATTTGGCGGGAGTCTAGTTCCCCCGATTTTCTCCCGGTTCCTGGGCATTGAGGCATTTTTTCCTTTTTCGGTAAAAACCAGTTGACACTTACTGGCTTTACATTACACGTAGACAGATTATAGGAAGTGGAATGCGATGCAGTGCATACTGACCGAGTCAGAATTTAATTAAAAATAACACAAAAAGATCTCAACCAACGGTACACAAAAAGAAAATGGAACAACAACTCAAATTGATGAGCACGCGCCAACTCCGGTCAGCTCAAAAAGATAAGGAAAACTAGATGATCCAAACAGAACTTATGATGCCTACTTTCCATTTAATCATTTATTTAATATTTATATTGACTTTAATAGCTTTAAAGTCATCGCGGATATGTAGCACTTTGTGTTCCCAAATTTCATAATTTAGCGCTATAAAATATTACAAATACATTCGAACGGAATATTAAATTGATCACGCGTATCTGTGCGGCAAAAATAACGCGTTTATTGCATACTAGATCAGGGCTTTTCAAACTTTTTCTCTGCAGCTCAGTAAAAATGAGAAAATATATGTTGCGGCCAGCAAAAATTATTATTCATAAATTACTACACATAAAATAATAATTAGAGAATCTGCGACACGAAATAGCGTAAATTAATCAAATGTTTCGTACATTGTGTTCAAAAAGTAATATTTCATGCAAAGAATATATGTGCGCTGCTTGCAAACCAGAAATGCAGAAATGAATTTAAATCTTAAAAATTAATCTGCATGTAATTGAATTATTTAAACCTGAAAATCGAACCATCCAAGAAACAAGCGCAATTGAATACCAGAAAAATGAAATAATTAACTCCTTTCCAATGAGAATTGGCACTGATTTTATTTGGAATTTATTAGATATTAATGAAAAATATAGTATTTTGATGCCTAATTACCATTCTATTTACGCCAATAAATTATCTTTAAAACTAAGGCGCAAAAATAAGCAAGAAACTTTCCTCAATACCTTGATATTACTATGAAGATTGTAATAATCGATAAATACTCTGCACAGTTAAATAACCCTTATGGTACTAACTGAATACTTATTTAAAAATTATTAATCTAAACAATGTTTATGCAATGTTATTCGATAAATGAGTTATAAATGACGCTAGGAAAATAAAAATTCATCTAATCTGTTTATCTTATCGCAAAGTAGGGTTGGAAATTACACGATGGTGAAAATTATCTGGAAATATAAATATATAATATATAAAAGAATTAGCACTTTGATTTCACATGTTGTATATGCGCGCAGATGGTTCTTCGTTCTTGTCTCCAAGGGAAAAATTTTACTGACGAATCACTTTCCTTCCTCTTTTCACACGAGGAAGCAGACGACGACCTCCCAAAACATAGTGATTTTAAGATTTTCGTCTTACAGTCGTAAGCCCAAAGAAACTACGAATGGCAATGCTGGAGTTGGGGGTAAAAGAGAAGTATTAAATATTTGTACTAATGAAAAATGAAGAAACCTCCTAATAAACATTAAAATAATAATAAAGAAGTGCTCACACGCTAGTGTATGGGACATTACTCAACGCCATCCCCGAGTTCATACTGAAAATTAATTGTGCGTTTTTGTTCAAAGAAGTTCTTGAATAAATTGGCCAAAAAAGGTGAAAGTGGGTTCTCAGTGGCTGTCCAATCATGATGTTTGTAAAAATTTTATTGCTTAGGAAGAAAGTTTGTTCCATATAGAGTTTAGAAAACTTAATTTATTCAACGGATATGTCTGAGGAAACACCTATGTTAGTGAGCCACTTCGACAAAACTAAGTGTAGTATTTGTGGGAATGCTAGGAAGGAGAGACTTGAAATCAAAATAAACTAACGCTTGGGAAAGTACTAAATTTGTGGCATTTTCAATGAAATCTTCAGCATTTTTAGGTAGTATTTTAAAACTCGGAGTACGGACCTAAGTGGTTTCAAATCGAGTCCGGACCCGGGTCCTTGATGACCCAGCTTCTAAAATCATTTACTCACAATAATATTTAACATCCAAGTAATCAATGAATGAAAATTCAATAAGGATAATGATTTATACAATAAATAGTGTAATAATGGTATATATTTGAAAAATTAAATACATAATTAAGCATATAAATGAAATAATTTTCTTTTTTTAAGGATAACATTTAATAATACCAAAACATTGATTTTTGAAAGTAAATTCAGTTAGTTTGATTCAGTTAATATTATGTTTGTTTGATTCATCTGAGTTGGAAGTGCAATTAATACATAATATTTTAGTCTCTTTCATGGAGTGGTTCTTGCATACAAAATTGTTACAGTTGTCACATTTTGAAGTGTCTTTATTGCCCCCCCCCCCCCCAGTGCAGAAGCTGCACCTACCTCTCTTCTTTCTTTTACCTCTAGTTTCTTCAGGTTCCTATCTTGCCCAAGAAACTTTCCTGTCTGTCAATTCAATACAACGAAGAACGCTTTTCTGATAATTTTTCCCACCTGTGTCTTCCATTGTCCTGGCTCGTCTTTCAATGTTTCCTTTGATCAATGCCATTCCTAATGTTTCCAAAAATAATTTTATCTTCTGCAAACCTGCTTTTGGAAAATTATTATTTTTTGTCCAAATAAGGAAAGCGTTGTACGCTGCTATGTCAAGAATGTTTAAAAAAAAGTCGCAACGGCCATCTTCTTACTGCTAGAGCGCAAGAGTACTCTCGTATGAGCTTATCTAACATATACACACCAATCTTGTTAGTATTGTAAAACATATTTATTGAAGGCTTGAAACTAGTTTCTTCGCCTGAAATATCATGTTTGTGATGCAAAAATAAAAATTTTCTGCATCGCACAAAACCCAAATTTTGATGCCATACTTCTTGGGGTTGTTTGGCATATAGACTCTGAAAGGACACCGTCCACGGAAGGACACAAGCTGCTCATCGATGGTCCCAAATGCTGACGCATCATAAGCTTTTCGACAGTTCTCTGCAAACATATTGGATACTTCACGAAAGGGAGCAAATTTATCTTCTTTACTTCGCGTATTTCGGGTGTTGGTATTATCGAAACGAATGAATTTAATAATATCAATGAAGCGATCCCAGGACGACATCCCAGCTGGTTATACGGGTTTTATAAATGCAGTGTTTTTGTTCCACAAGAATTGAACGTCTTCATTGGATTTATGAAATCGTCCTATCAATAACAAAATTCCAATAAAGGCTTTGACTTCAACAATGTCGACCTTTTGATAGTCTATATGCAGCTGGTTTGCGAAGTGTGCTCTTGCTTTTATGTTTGTATTGGCAACTATCAAATTTATAATTTCATCTGAAATAAATAACTCAAAAGTTTCCAAATGTGATGCAGCATCTTTGCTGTAGTCAGTAACTTTACTAATATTTCGAACTAGATTTTCGGGTCTAGTTCTTGCAGGTTTGGAACAACGTAACTCCAAAGCCTTCCTACAACTTCCACTGTCACTTCTTCATACGTTTCACCGCCACAGTTCACATCTAAATCGAATTCGTCCTCAGCATCACTCACCTCTATTTCGACATTATCTTCACCTTAATCACCTCCATCACTATTACTGTCAAGGTCCTCACAAGCTTCTTCATTTTCCTGACGAACAAATTCTGCGAAAATTTCTTTTTCAATTCTAAATATTCAATCTCGCATTTTAGAATTATAGAGTCACAAAAAATAAAAAGTGTATTACAAAAAAGTATTATGATTCGGGAGGTAAACAGAAAGATGTGAATAACGGGGACACAAGAGAAAACTGAAAATCGAGACTTCGATAATAACTAACATGTATTACAATGTCGTGCTGAGCGAGCTAATTTTGTCCGGACTTTGATCTGCCCGGTCATAAGAGAGTTACACGACGTAGAGTACGGAGCCGGGTCCCCAAAGATCCTCACATTTATACATTCCGTGATTTCGATTACTTAAATTAAGATATAATTTTATTACTGATTTTAAACTCCCAACATTATCCACTGAGAATACATAATGTATCAATTTCGGCAAAAAATTTTTAAAGAATTATTTTCGAAAATATACCTTTCGGATCTTCTGACAAGGGGACTACGCCACATTCGGATAACCGATCTTGTTCTCCTTTTGCAAGCGTTTAGGAACCGATGCATAATAGAAAGTGTGCAAGTAATACGACCCGCTTCTCAAGCATTTTGGAGAAAAAACGTAATTTCAATGTGAGAAGCAGCTAAAACACTATTCCTGCTTCTAATTAACCATGTAGCGATTAGCCTAATTGGTTAAATTCGGGATTCCTATGATGAGGGTCCGGTTTTCGAACCTCACTCGAAACTTTTTTTCTCTCTCAAGTTTTTGCAATTATTATTTTCATGGTAATTAACTGCAAAGTACATTATTTTTTCAAGGTTTTCGTCTGTTAACCTTTAGTTAGTTACGTAAACAAAGTTCCTTAACTACTCGCGTGGGGTCTTTTAAAACCCCTAAATTATTTTTTCAATTTAATAATAAAATGTTACGTTATTTTCATTTTACTGTAAAGTACATCATTTTAATTTAAAATGAAATAGTTTATGTAGAATTTTGTCAAGACAAAACAAGTTTTGTAAATAAACAAAATTTTACTTTTTTTAGTTACCAGTGCTATCCTAACATTCGTAACATTTCAAAATCATATGCTCTTTACATATAAAATCACCACAAGTTGCACATTTACTTTGCACTTTTATGTTCTTGTTTCTAGGGCAAAATCTACAAAGAGTGAACACATGCGTTTGTTTGTGGCGGTAACGAATACTGGGGGTGGATGACCGTACGCTCCGTGCGGCCGAAGGGATGGCACGCGCGGTTGCTTAGGGGTCGGTTTATTGCTGCGATGGGAAGATTGTGGGGCCACATGTGAAGGGAGAAAGTGGAGCAAAGACATCCCTAGAGAAAGAAAGTGAAAAATATGTACCACAGTTTTTCGGAGTTCTTAATTGGGTATCGAAAAATAAACCTTTTAATGCGATATATGTTACTTTCATAATTAGAAAATTTATTTTTTTGTTCAAACATTATTTGTTAGCGTTCAAAGATGGACAATGATTTGGGTGATACATACTATAAAAACATAGAAAACAATAGTTTAACCTACACTACGAACATTGTACAAAAGCGATATTATGACAACTACAGTTATTCTTTAGAAGACTAGTGGGAAAACATACATCATTCACATTTTCAAAAACTTCTTTTTGGTCAGCCAACTTGGATGCAAACCATGCATATCGCAACATGTTTCTGAATATTGGAGCACTTAATTGGTGGTGGATTAGCGAATGAATTTTTATCGCATCTTCACGCGATGAAATTTCTTGCTTTTCTTGCAATAAATACGAACAATTCTGTATACGTTTTATGAAATTTTTCACTTATCTATAAAAGTAGACATCGCACGGCTGACATAATGGCGTACATTTTGGTGGAATAACTTTTAATGTACACGTACTAACATTGTCATCTTTTGAAAATATTTCGTCATATATTGCTGGATTCGTCTGTCCTCCCCATGAATCAATTATCAAAAGAAAATTTTGATTAGTAACATATGGTACCAAAATGCTTTTTAAAAATGAAATGTATAGCTGTGTGGTAAGCTTTCCAGATTTAGAACATGTTACGATAACATTTTTTAAATCATTTGTTAATGCATTTACTTTTTTTTGCACCTGAGGCCCGAATGTGCCTGTTGGTTCTTGTAGGCATAAAAATACACATGGTAGTAATTTTCCTGATAAAGTAACCGCATACTGTGCTGTATATGAATGTGTAATTTTATTCAAACTTTGCTTTTTCACGAGAACAGTCTTTACTCCTTGCTGGGCGAGAGTCCTGTCGATTGTTGATTGGTACTGGCACCCTGTCTGGTCCGTGTTGATAATAAAATCCATATCAAATTTCGGAATTAGAGCCTTCGTCTGGATTCGAAAATTTTCGGCAGCTTCCAATATTTCATCCATCGTTGAGGCCTCCTTTTCGTTGATGTACCTGTATGATAGGCATTTTGTTAGATTAGTGTCAATTTTATTGTTAGATTTGAAAATCCAACTATAATTGAATTTTAACACATTGACTGCAGGGATCGTCATTCAGTACCCAACAGGGGCGGGGATTAGTTTATTATTTGGTAAGATGACTCACGCTCGAGACATCTGCTCCTCAGGAGGGTTATTGAATGACTCAAACCGCACACAATGTGATTTTTCCACAACATTCGTAATGTATCTATATGTACATACCTTGTGATTTTCCTCTGACGGATTCTGTGTCTCTTTTTGAAAGATGCCACCCATGTTGAACTAGCAGTGAAGACAAAGTGATCAGATTGAAACTGATATGCAGCTGCCATGGCCCATTGCTGTAAAATCCTCGTCGTCACTTGCTCAAATTGTGCCCTTGATTCCACAAAGCGGTCATACGTCCACGAATCTATTATGGCGTACTTATCTTGATTTGTTCCACCTTTACGTACATCATCTTCCCACCTTTTCAAATCATCTTTTCTTTTCAAACGATGAGCACCTTTTCGTCGCAGATTTTGTAAACTCCAATAAGGATGATTCTTGGCCAGGGCAACGACTTTTTTTTATAACTGATTGGAATGAAATCATAAACTTTCTCCTTCGGCACGTACCAATCGTCTTCTTCGTTTCCCTCTGCGTCAACCTCTTCATATTGCATTTCACTGTCACTTTCGTCAGGCAAAATGAGTTCTTCGTCCACAATAACTTTATTTTCTCCCAACATGTCTACTATTCGTTCATATATTTCTTCTCCCATCGCAGAAGAAACAGTGGAAATTGTAGAATTGGACACTCTTATAATAAGATCATCCTGAAGGAGCATTTCTTCGCAGTACACTAATGCATTTTTCAATTCTGCTTTCGATTTTACGTCGTGAATTGATCTTTCACAGTTGTCACTGTCCTCTTGAAAGGGAACACCACTCGATGTTCCAGGTTGTGGATCCATTTTAGGGAACAGAAAGAATGCTTCTTCACAAATATTTTGTACAAAAGTAGGAAAGACCGTCAAACCACTGCAAAAGCTGTTGAAAGACTGCTGAGAATTAGTCACCTGACTTCGCAGGCAGGGCAATAGTTTCGTCGACGAAAGACTTGGGCATCCAGGCTATTGTGTATCGAGTAGGGTCGAGTGGGGGGGGGGGGGGTGTGGGATGAGGTGTAAATTCTAGACATCTCCGTGCAAAAAATCTTCCAATATTAGGAAGAATCGACAATTTCCTTAAGCATGTATACAGCGTGAATGCGTAAAAATTAAATAACAATGTATTGCAAATAAAAATATTTATTTGGCAATTAAAAAGAAAAGTATTCCCTTAAAACGTAATTCTCTCATTAACAGACGAAAACTTTTAAAAATAATGTGTTTATTTCCTCTCCGAGTTTTGTTCTGCTGCATGCATTATTTAATACAACTATTATTTCTGACAACAAAATAAGAACTCCGAAAACTGTGGTACATATTTTTCACTTTCTTTCTCTAGGGATGTCTTTGCTCCACTTTCTCCCTTCACATGTGGCCCCACAATCTTCCCATCGCAGCAATAAACCGACCCCTAAGCAACCGCGCGTGCCATCCCTTCGGCCGCACGGAGCGTACGGTCATCCACCCCCAGTATTCGTTACCGCCACAAACAAACGCATGTGTTCACTCTTTGTAGATTTTGCCCTAGAAACAAGAACATAAAAGTGCAAAGTAAATGTGCAAATTGTGGTGATTTTATATGTAAAGAGCATATGATTTTGAAATGTTACGAATGTTAGGATAGCACTGGTAACTAAAAAAAGTAAAATTTTGTTTATTTACAAAACTTGTTTTGTCTTGACAAAATTCTACATAAACTATTTCATTTTAAATTAAAATGATGTACTTTACAGTAAAATGAAAATAACGTAACATTTTATTATTAAATTGAAAAAATAATTTAGGGGTTTTAAAAGACCCCACGCGAGTAGTTAAGGAACTTTGTTTACGTAACTAACTAAAGGTTAACAGACGAAAACCTTGAAAAAATAATGTACTTTGCAGTTAATTACCATGAAAATAATAATTGCAAAAACTTGAGAGAGAAAAAAAGTTTCGAGTGAGGTTCGAAACCCGGACCCTCATCATAGGAATCCCGAATTTAACCAATTAGGCTAATCGCTACATGGTTAATTGGAAGCAGGAATAGTGTTTTAGCTGCTTCTCACATTGAAATTACGTTTTTTCTCCAAAATGCTTGAGAAGCGGGTCGTATTACTTGCACACTTTCTATTATGCATCGGTTCCTAAACTCTTGCAAAAGGAGAACAAGATCGGTTATCCGAATGTGGCGTAGTCCTGTGAGACCCGAGGCCCGTACTCCGAGTGTTAAATTCGTCAACTATCCATTTAGAAAGGAGATAAGTGTGGAAATCAATACATTACACAATAGGTCTCATAGAAATTTTACGTTTCTGGACTTAAGGTAAACAATGCAATATTGAGATGGTAGGATTTGAAGCCGTAATCTTATAACGTTAGGCCTCTTTTAAGTTTTGGGCAGATTTTTATGGTGTCCTTGTTAGAAAAAATAATTTTATTAAGATTATTGCTAGTGAGAAGTGCGTAAGGTCCGTTTTCAAGTAATTGTTCAACTTATCAAAATAATCATGCTGATTCTTGGCATGATGAGAGTGGAATTTCCTTTCTCGGCTTTTAAATAAGAAGTCTTTTAACTTTAAATTTTTGGTGTGTTTGTAATTGGGACTGGGAAGGTGACTTGTAGTGTTCCTTTTTATATTACGAGTTGCAAGCACTTCAAAAAATCACCAGACACCAAGATCTAAACTCGTAAATAAACCAACGCTTTCTCCAGAGCAACAGCACTTCAGTCATGTGGAGCCGATATGTATTACATAATAAACTCCACCAGCTCTAGCGGAATATATATAATTTTTCGCATAATTAAGGCAACTATTCGTAATTTCCGAATTCTCCGGCAATCGGCTCTTGTCCAAGTTTCCGTATTTCAAGTTTGGTGTCCCAGATCGCCCTGCATGAGCAATAAGAATAATTATGATTAAGACAATAGGTACCATACAACCTAAATTTGTGGAAAAATTAGGATATTTTGTGTTGAGATTATGGTATTATATCCATACTTTTAGCACGTATTTGGATTAAAAAAATCGCGAAATAGGTATGACGGCATTACATTAAACAATTGAAAAGAGTTCAAATTTCTCGAAAAACTACGAAAAACAAAATTAAAATGCTTATTAAGTTTTAGTAAATTTCGTGTGTTAGTATTACGACTTCATCCTATATTTACACCGTTGTTTCAAATCAATGGCATAATAATATATAAGACAATAATTTTCATTTTCTGCGAAATTAAGACACATATCCGGAATTTTTAAATTCTCTGGCAATCGGCTCGCGTCCAAGTTCTCAAATTTCAGGTTTCATGGCTTAGATAGCACTGTTTCAGCCATAACTATAATCATCATTATGATAATAGCCTATATGTTACACCTAAATTTATGTAAGAATTAGGATATTTTTTTATGATAGGATTATTGCGTCATATATGCATTTTTGTGCGTATCCGGATAAAAAATTAATCTAAAATTATCATGTCATCATATGTTTACGTCGTTGGCTGAAATCAAATGGATTATAATTAGGGTATGGATTTTTCGGGTTTTTCCAGATTTTTACTAGATTTTTACCCTCCGATAGCCTTTTTTAAACTTTGGGTAACACCCGAAATTATTAGTTTTCTTTAAACACAATTTGTTTTTAGATTTGATCGCAGAATTTCTATTCTGGCGCTTTTAGGCACCTCAGCACTTGATTACAGTCCGATATGTTCGTGACAAGCTTGGTTTGTTCTCATTGTAAACAATTGATTCGTAATCATACTTTGTAGCACAATCTTAATCCCCTTGGTTTGCTCGCGCAACGAACAGTCAAGGACGCTCCTTAGCTAGTCGCTGTTAGATCTTTGATAGGATAAGGAAAAAGGAGTCCAAAGGTCTGTTTGTTGAAATCACTACGAAAGAAAAATTATTTCACTCATATCTGGTGTGTTTTCAAAAAGAGTTGAATGGGAAGCAAGACGTTTGCGCAACCTGCGAGGTGTTCCTTTCCACCTGAAGGCGTTTAACACAAGATATCGCGCTCTCAACCATACTTAAGATATAGTATACAGTTTTGATTGCCGATAAAACTTTTAAATTTTTAAACAAAATTTTTAATCTAAAATCATTTTATCCGAAATACAAAATACTAACACCGGAAAATTACCCGAGATGAACTTTTTTTAAACCTCGAAAAAGTTGTAACTTATTCATACCCAATTTTAACACGAATGGAAAGGAAAATAATAAAACCCGATATTTACCCTCCGAATGAAATTTTTTTAACCGAAAAAATCAATACCCTAATTATAATGCAATCGAAACATTAAATCAAATGCCCTTAAAGTATGGAAACTACAATCCCATAGAAAGGCATTGGGATCGTTGCTATGGCAGTTGATATTTTTCACAAGGAAGGTGCCCGTTGAAATCTAACGGGAAAGTTTTTTTAATAAAATTTCATGAAAAGACGCGACGCGAAGCTATTAATCAAGTCAGCGGTAACCAATTACACGAAACCGTCAACTATGCGAATCACTAAGAATGCGTCAAATTCTCCCGTTAAAAACTGATCTGTTGATCGGTTTGACGCGTATTCAAAAATCGATGGTGGAAAAATCAAACTCGTTTTTGCAGGCGTTGGCTGTTTCAAGCCTAGAACTCCTACCATGATATTAATTTTAATATGCGAATTATTAATGTTCTCCATTCAAATGTATTCATTATCGTAAATAACGCAACGAATATTGTTTACATTCGTTGCTACGAATACCATTTCCCTCTCCTTCTCTCTCTCTCTCGTATTAAAAACATTCAAAGTATGCTTTCAAGTAACAATAGGATTTCGAGGTTTAACAATGTAACGAGTTGGAAAGGCAACATCCCGTTAAAATGGAAATATTTGCCCAAAATATGTACATTAAACGTTTAACATGAGGAATTTCGAGCTGCAGGCGAAAAAAGATGAACAGAATAAGAAACTTCATAATAATTTCTTTGAAATGGTTCAGATCCGAAAATCGTAGGTTAATACTTTATAATTTAGATCTCATAAAGAATAAAAGCCTGCACGTCGAAAAGTCAATTTTTACTTGTTACTTATGGGAAATAGGACTTGGAGTCGCACCAAGAACTTTTTTCGAGATTTTTTTCGTCATCGCCTTAAAGTATGCGAATTTAGCATTCTTGCCAAATATCAAAAATACATCTCGATCTTTTATCGAGTTATCCCCATTTTTATAGGGTGACAGAGGGAGCCACAAAGGGACAGAAGTAGGCTTTTATATTTGTTAGATTGTTGAAAACTGAAAAAAAAACATTTTATAATTTTATGAATAAAATGGAAGTTTTACGGAAATTCAGCATGGATTTGAATTCTGTCTACAAGAAAAATAAACTTGATTCTTTCTTCCACAGTACACTGCATGTCTCGACTTTGTATCTTAATTGTACATAATTTTAAAAAGAAATTTTATATAGCCCTGAACTCTTTTCAATGCTTTTCTTATGAGTGTTTAAAATTGGATATCGGGGTCAAAAATACCCCTTAAATATAACATTTAAAAACATTTCGGATTATTTCCAGAGATTGTACCCATTCATGCCAAATTTCAGATTTGTAGCACTTCTAGAAGTACCTTAGGTTTTATATGATATATCCTATATCCAGCGCCGTAACTAGCTATTTTAGCGCCCGGGGCAAGCTACCAAATATGCGCCCATCCATAAAAAAAATTTAAATACCTATATTTTATACTATATGGATTTTGGGTGAACAGTTAATAAATAAAAATAAAATATAAATGATTTAATTTCTCCTTTAATTGTGCATAATTTAAATATATAGTTATAAATATAATTACATATACAAATAATTACATTAATAATTAAAATGCAGAAAGTATAAATATTTTAATATTAATTAATATTAAGTGATTTTAATACAGCAAACTCATCCATAACATAATCGAAATTTATAGTTTCTGCTGTGCGTAATCTCTGGAAAAGGGGTAACAGTGTAATCGCCCGTTCTTGTGCCATGCAACCTCGGAAACTTACCATTAACAATTTTTGCGCCGCTTCTTTAGTTGCGCCCTAGTTACGGCACTGCCTATATCCTATATAAATCCTATAGTATATATCCTATATATTTATATCATTCTAACTGAAAGTACCCGGCGATGCCCGGGCTACGCCAGACGTCTTCGGTGAATAAAAGCGTGTGTCATATGGTAACGCAATCATTTCGACTTATGCGCATTTTTTCATGTTCATAAAAACAATACTTTCCCCTATACTACTCATGGGGAAAGTAAAAATCCTATCATATACAGGCACACACAGACATCATCGCGAAACTATTCAAAACGTGTTCAGTGGCCCTCAAAACGTGTATTTCCGTTTTAACAATTTGTTACAGTATCCGATGTAAAAGGCCAAACCTGGCTGTTTTTGGATAATTCTTAATAAATAAATAAATATAAAATCTCGAATTTGAATTTTTTCATGAAAACAATACTTTCTCTATACTGCGTATATGAAGAAAGTAAAAACTATTTCTGAGATATTTCTAATATTTATGAGTTGGGTCAGGAGGGTCCATGGAGGTCCGGAGGGAACGGGAGCATATGTGAGAGCAATAGGATTTCGAGTTCAACAATGCGGTCGGTAGGCAAGGCGACTTCTTAAAAACGATAAATTTTGTCAAAATATGATATTAAAACGTTAAATTCGAGAGATTTCGATTCGAGGGCGATAAAATATGATAAGAATAAGAAACTATTGCCGTTTTTCTTTAATGCAGTCCTAGACCGGATATCGAAGGTAAAATATGTGAATTTTAATAAGTAAAAGAAAAGCTTGCAGGTCAAAATGTCGATTTCTCCATGTTATCTTATGGGGAATGGAAATCATTCTCAGGAATCGAACCCGGGAATTTCTTTTTTCGTAAATGACTTTTATTTTAAAAATAGATCATTCTCACCAAATTTCATTCTTCTTGCTACTCGGAAAGTTTGTTTAAATAGCATTAAAGTTCCGTTTTCCCACCCCCCGACGACGAAGTCATTTTTAGGCGTAATTTACCAGCAAAGCGGTAATAGCGGAACGCCTTATGGGCACGTCTGGTCCGTCCGTCTGTCGTAACTTTCATCTCCTAAACCGCCTAACGGATTTTAATTTAATTAGGTATGTATTATTATTCTTTATTAAAATTCATCGCTCAGTTGTGATTTTCAGTTAGAACTTCCACTTTACATAATTACTTTAATAAACTTATACTCGTATCTCGTTAATGAAATATCAAACTTTTAACCTTAGGCCATCGAAAATTTTGGTCCTGTGCTAAGAATATATTTAATGTTTTTTATGCTTTCCTTATAAATATTTTAGCGATTACATTTAAAAAGAAAATTGCTTCTCTCAAATCTGGGGGGTGGAGGTGTATTACTAACGGCCTCGCACATTATTCTTGACTCTGGCCTCGCAAAAGTACGCGCCAGCACTGCGTTCGACTACGGATTTTCCGCACGTGACCTCTGATCAGGGGGTAATAATAGGCCCCGCAACCCCCGCAATGCCTCAGGCCCCGAGATTTAGGGCCCCCCAGTCATTCAAACCATACTGACTAAGGCGTCTGACGCCAGCTTTAGGAACCAGAAAAATATAATTGTGACTTCTATAATACGGCTTTATAACGCTGAGAAGAAGCATTTCTCGGCATGAAAACCAGTCCATGATTGTATTTTCCGACGTCTCACGCTCTTAGGCCAATGTATTTTCTCATGTGTCAGTATTTCTTAAGTGTTATATATAGCGAGGGAAGATTATTGTGCTTGTTTGTGTATATTGTGTGTATTTACTTGTTAGATGAAGCATGAGGTCTGCGTCCACTTTTCAGGCTTTAAACCTCTAAAGGATGACGACATCGCACAGTACAAGAGTTCGACGGCTTCACTTTCACACCAAAGGAATACTTGTCATATTTTTAGCCGTAAAATATCATCGACCTCGGCCGAAAATCGAACCCGCAGTACTTGAAACCACTGAGAGTATTTCAACTACTGTTCCACCGGCATCGACCGATAGCTGTAAATTAATAAGCATACTCAATGTCATAGAATAATGAACACGTCTTATTTTTTGTATCTATGGCATTATAAGTATTGTTAGGCATAATATAATATTTTTAGCCCATTTCTCCAAATGGATTAAAGTTAACATAAGAAACAAACTTATTACCGTATTGTCCCGAATATAACGCGATGTTTTTTCCAAAAAATGAAATTTTAAATGTATCCCCCGCGTTATATTCGAATACTGGTGATTTTAAAAGATCGTAAAATAGTGATTCGAAAAATCACCGAACAAACCGCACATCTGTTTTACAGATACAAGATATTTGTTACATTGTAGACACATTAGGCGTACATGTTACATTGTACTTGAAAAGCATCCGAGGCGAGAATAGATCGAGTTCAATCGGCGGCTGAACCCCTCGATAGTCATTGCATTGAAGCTATCAGTGTATCTTCTTTGTAACTACCTTAGCGAATTTTTATCCATCCGTTATTTTAACAATGGGTGACAAAAAGGGGATTGATCATGCTGAGAAAAAAGGTTCTTCCAAATCACAGGTTAACAGATGAATCCGACGAAATTATCACATGAATTTTCCAATAGCCGGAGCTAAACGGTATTGTTAAAATCCACCGGAAATGAGAAATCAAGGATAGCTGTTATGCTTGCAGTCACGTCCGATGAGCGAAAACTGACTCTTTACATATTTTAAATCGTAAAAGGATGCCAAAGCTAATGTTACCGTCAGGTGTAATCTTTCACGCGCAAGAGAAGGGGTGGATGAATGAGGAACTTGTGTTAGATTGGCTGAAGGTTGTTTGGGGTCGCGTTATATTCGAGGTCGCATTATATTCGGGACAATACGGTAATATCATTTTTTATAATTTCAGGCTTTTCAAAATACCAGTAGCGTTTGTGTGAGGGAGAGGGGGAATCCTTCATTAATATACAGGCAATGAAAAGTTATTCAACTTGGAAAATTTTTAAGATTTACATAGAGGGGCTCTGTAATATTTGCTGCGGGTTCCCAGATTTTCCGGTACGCCACCCTCCCTCTGTTACTCGATTGTTATTAGTTAGAAGTGTAGACGTAATCGAACGAAGCAGTTGCAGTCATGTTTCAAATTCATAGAAGTACGGACAGTGTATAGTTTACCCAATATTGGTGGTACCAAACCAGAAATTTTGATAAATCTGGAAAAATCTTTTACATCGCGTAGTGAAGACAATAATTTCTCTCGCAGAATGTGGTTTGCCATTTCGTGGATCCGATGAAATAGCTGGATTTAAAAACCACGGAAATTATCTCGTTATGTTGGAATTAATTGCCAAGTTTGATCATTTTCTCTCCTAACATATAAAAGAATATGCAAATTGCGGGAAAGGACATATATCCTATTTGTCGAAAACGATTTTCAACGAATTTATTTCAATATTAGCAAAAAAGACAGTTGCTTATATTGTTAAAGAAATAAAAAATGCGATATTTTTTCTGTATCCGTCGATTCCACACCGGACATATCTCATGTGGTTCAACTCATTTTGCGATAAGTATTGCCTACAAGCCCAGTTGAACGTTTTATGACCTTTATAGATGTCAGTAGTCACAAGCGGAGAATCTTGCGGAATATTTAGTAACAGAAAATGAAATTGATATTAGCCTCTGCCGTGGTCAAAGTTATGACAATGTCAGCAATATGAGCGGCAATTTTTCAGTAATGCAAGAAAAAATTCGGGAACAAATCCCTTTGGTAGATTACGTAGCATGTGCAGTACATTCATTGAACCTTGTTGAACAATCATCTGCAGGCTATTGCGTTGAAGCTACGTTTTTTGGATTTATCCAAGAACTTGATAACTTTTTTCCGCTTCGACCGTTCTTACAACCGCATTGCCCTGTTCCAAAATCGCTGTCAAATACCCGCTGGAGTGCTAGTGCCTATGCCGTAAATGCGCTAGTTTTAGATTATTCGCATATTCTTAACGAACTTGGGAAAATAAAAGATGATACTACACAAAAATTGGGAACAAGAAAAGATGCGGGAATATTAGCGGATGCGATGACGTACTTAGAGACTGGGATTGTGTCAACTTTGGAATGACATACCGAAACCAATGAATAGATATAGTCAAACTCTGCAAAGTGCAACAATTGATCTTTCAACTGCTGTTACTTTGATGACGAGCTCAGAAACTATATTTCAGCGAGTTAAAAATAATTTCGATGAATATGAACTAAAAGATATAAAACTAACATCCAGTAATTCATATAAAGCGGACAAATGCTGAAAAAGTAAAAAAAACCTGTGATGACGAATCTGCCTAATTGTTCACATCTAAAGAGAACTTCAGGATCAATACCTTCTATCCAGTTATTGATAAATTAATAAGTTCCATAGAGCATCGTGTAAAATCTTATGAAAATATAAATAACATTTTTGCAGCTATAACAATTTTTTTAAGTACACTTTCCAATTCAGATGTGAAAGCAAAAGTTTATATCATTTGCCAGAAATATCCGAGCGATCTTCCTAATGATTTCACGGAGGAATTTCTTCAATTTATAAGTTTTTTCAAATTTATCTAAAATTAAAAGGAACCCAGAAGAAAGTGCATCTCTTTGGTACTACAAAATTATTATGGAATCAAACGTCATTGAAAGCTTCCCAAATTTGACAGTAGCTTTCTGTATTTATTTGTCTTTAATGACTACCAATTGTACTGGAGAGAGGTTTTCTCTTTTAAAAAGAGTTAAATGTGCTCTTCGTTCTAGTTGAGGTCAGGACAATTTAATGTCTCTATCACTATTGAGTATAGAAAATGAAATAGTTATAAAACTGAATGTAGATTAGATAATTAATGACTTTGCAACTGCGAAAGCCAGAAAGATGCAGGTAATTCCGTTTTATATGTATCTATTATATTATATATTTTAAACCATTTTGTAATCACTTAATGACTATTTTTACATGTTACTTTTTAAATATCTTACATAATCTAAAAATTAAACACAAATATACACTTCAACGCACAAACGTACTTTCCATAGACCCTCTATTTAAATTAGCCTTAGGACTTATGTACCCTTATTCCGGGCAAGGACAAATGTCCTAACAGCGGGAATGGGTGGGAAATTTTGTCAATAGCCATTTTACCCATCGAGGCTCTATATGCTTTGTGGACGAGGGCCTTGTGGTCCATTTCCAACATTTCGCGGCCGACTGCTGCCCATACTTTGAAAATCCCTGTACTATACTATACCGAATCCGAGTCCCACAATAGCCGTTGCCATGACAATACTCTCGTAATGAGTGATAAAACCTGCAAAAACGCCACTATTTACGCTAAATTCTAAGAAACAACATCCATAACCAAATTACCTTGCACGATGGATTTCAGAGATCCTATCCTCTGGAGCTTGGCCCCAGTAGCAAGAGATTTCCACCAAGTGTTATGAAAATTGGTGAATTAGTTGAAAAGTTAATTGGGGGACAGACAGACGGGCAGGCAGACAGACAGACACAACGGAGAAACTATAAGGCTATTTCCATTCCGGAAAGTAGGCTAAAAATTGATATTTTTAGCTTTGTTAGTGGCTAGTCGTGTACCTTAAAGAAATGTGTAATTAGGCGAAATCCTTCAAGAAGACAGCTGCCCACTTAGTCAATAATTAGTAGATATGGACCGCGTGGGAATAACAAATTCATCGCAAAGTTAATTAATTGAAAGAGTTAATTGATCGATTCTCATTGTTAACTTTCTAATACTTCTTTCGATTTTACAAATTAGCATTAATTGTACATTAATACATGTTTGAATCGTATATGCACTTGCAGGGCCCTACCTAAGTAGAGAAATGCTGTGCACGGAATAGGGCGGCCAATGAGGAAGTAGCGGATTTACTATAGGAG
The DNA here is from genome assembly GCA_028673005.1 of Tanypteryx hageni. Lineage (NCBI taxonomy): Eukaryota > Metazoa > Arthropoda > Insecta > Odonata > Petaluridae > Tanypteryx > Tanypteryx hageni. Next base: position 124,426,416 of record CM054116.1, on the reverse strand, counting down.
TAAACTTTTTTATCCTTACTTTTCTATTAAGTAGGTCATACAAATTCGGGGGTTCTTATGTGCAATCCTCCCGCCAAGGAAAAAAACCTCCATACAGAGAAAAATATATTATCCATTCAATAGATAAATGAGAGTGGCTGTTCTTCATTCCGGGGGACAAAAGACAAACTATGTTCTCAATATTTTTTCCAAAGTGGTCCTCGTCATGAATTTGCTGACGCCACATTGATTCGCGCATGTATGGATTTAATAATTATATAGATGTTCCATTTACGTTTGTTTCTAATATTTTCGACTCTCCAATTTATTTCAATGTGCTGCGTGCGCGCTCTTTTCTGCGAATCAACGGCGTTTTGAGAATGATTCGTTGTCATATGAGGGTATTTCATTACATAAATACTTCGGATAGCTATTCGTATAAGCTCGCAACATATCAGAATGTATAATTGATCTTGGCTTAATGCACTCACAAATAACTCTTGTTAAGGTGCCTTCTGAGCGATCCTGCACCAAGTTTTGGGCAAGGGGATAATTGATGCGTTTGTAGAAAATAAGAATCCCATTGGTAATCTAATGATAGAATATACTCCGAGCGTGAAGGAAACGCACGTAACATGCAGCACCAATTTCGCGATAGGTCATTGATAGAATATTCCGTAAAGGGTGCGACGGGTCGCAATTCCAATTTTGATGCGATGACAAACAGAGGTGGGAGTGTTTATGATGGAGGCGCATGTAGTTTTAGACTGGAAGAGAAAGTCAAGGGTGAGATTAGTATGCGAAGTGATAGTGAGAAATTAAACGTCGTCGTACTGAACTGTCGCAGCATCCGTAGGAAAATTGCTGAGTTCGAGCATATTATTCGCAGTCTGCATGCCAACGTCGTGATAGGCACAGAAAGTTGGTTAACGGATGAGATTCAGAGTCAGGAGATATTTCCTAGAGACTATCGTGTCTATAGAAAAGATCGCACAAATAGATAGCAGTGAGATTCCGATAATTGACGAGGATATCGAGAGTGTTTGGTGCCGCATAGGTAAAGATAGCTCCAAAAAGGTGTTCTTATGGTCGTTTTACAGGCCACCTAACGCTGGTGTAGATTGTATTTTAAGTCTCGATAAACAACTATCAAAGCTTAGATTGATAAATCAAGAAGGAATCGTTATAGTCGGTGGTGACTTTAATTTACACTCAATTGATTGGGAAAACCTGTTTCGAATCTAGAAGTAAAGAACGCGAATCCTATGAGGCATTAATCGAAACATTCTGCGAGCACTCTCTCCTTCAATTAGTCAGAAAGCCAACGCGATTGGAAAATATATTAGATTTATTAGCAACTAATAACGTTCCAGAAAGAATAAATTCACCATTGAAGATGGAATAAGTGATCATCTGGCCGTATATGCAGAGTGTAAGTTGAAAATCGATAGGCACCCTAAGCCCCAAAGAAAGTTTTATATATTTGCTAAGGCAAACTTTTCAAGCTTCAGGTCGCTCCTACGAGAAATACTACCTGGCTTCCGTGATATGACCGAACGATCAGATGCTGAGTCGTCATGGACACTATTCAAGGATATAATGCTAGAGGGCATCGATAAGTACATTCCAATTAAATTGAAGGTCGACAATAAAGAGTCACGTTGGTACAATAAGCAAGTTAGGAGTGCGCTTAGGCGTCAGAGAATAAGCCACACGAAAATAAAAAATATGCCGTCTACATCATCCGATGAATATAGAGCAACTAAAGTTAAGACGTATAAGGAATCCCGCACTAAAGCGAGAAATACTATGCGCGAGGCTTTTACTAACTTCCGGAATAAGGTATTAAATATGTATTTGAAGGAGGACCCTAAAGCGTTTTGGTCCTATGTGAGAGAGGTCCTACCATACCTTCCCTGCGTAATAACTCGGGTGCCGTTATTCATGATAGCGTAGAGAAAGCCAACCTGTTAAACGGTCATTTTGTAAAGCATTTACAGCCGTCAGCGACCATTGCGTACATTATGCACCCGCAATAAGGAGGGACCTGATGGACGATATAGTATTTTCTGAGGTGGGAATAGCAAAGCAATTAAGTTCCATCAGACATAACAAAGTCACTGGCCCCGAAGAAATTCCTGCTCGCGTTTTAATAGAATTATCTGAAGAAATAGCACCTTTTCTTCGGATAGTCTTCGAGAAATCCATTTCTCGCGCAGAGTTCCCTAACGACTGGAGGTTAGCGCACGTTACCCCAATTCATAAGGGCGGCGACAAGGAGAACCCAGAAAATTACAGGTCGATTTCCTTAACTTTGATATCGTTAGATTCTCGAGCACATACTTGTTAGCAACATAATGCGATTTCTTGATAGTAATTTATTGTCAGATGATTGTCAACACGGCTTCAGGAAAGGTAGGTCATGTGATACTCAGCTCGGTCTTTTTGTGAATTTTATACTGAGAAGCGGAGAAAATAATACGCAGGTCGATGCCATCTTCTTAGATTTTAGGAAAACTTTTGATAAGGTACCTCACAGGAAGTTAATAACGAAATTAGAAACCTTAGGCATTAATTCTAAAATCATTAGTTGGATTCGTGAATTTTTAAATCATAGGAAGCAGAAGGTTGTTATAAATGGGAAATCTTCGAACTTAGTGGAGGTTGTCTCTGGCGTTCCGTAGGATAGTGTAATTTGTTCGTTATTATTTCTAATTTATATAAACGATATCAGCTTAGTAGTCAGAAGTAAAATTAGGCTTTTCTCGGACGACACCGTCATCTATAGAGAAATAAGAAATCCGGAAGACCACCAATATCTCCAAAATGACCTAGAAGCTATTTCTGCATTGTGTAAGGGATGGCAGTTAGAGATCAACCAAAATAAAAGCTGCGTCATCAACTTCTGGATAGTCAAGAGTATCTCGTTGGATAATAATTATTCGTTGGACGGAGTAGATATTTCAGTTTCAGGCTCGATTAAATATCTTGGAGTCACAATCCATCGTGATCTCTTGTGGGACACACACATTTGCCGATTGATAGGTGCCGCTAACAAAAGCTGGCCTTTATAGGTAGAATAGTTCGAAATAGCTCCGAAAAAGTGAAAGAATTATGTTATTTATCCTTGGTTCGACTGCAGGTCGAATATGCTTCAGCTGTTTGGGATCCATATGAAAAGGGACTCACTAACGAGATAGAAAATGTCCGGCGCAGGGCAGCTAGATTACGATAGTAAACAAAGAGTAACATCATTAATAGAAAATCTGAAATGGACATCGTTAGAGGAACGTAGGCTGCAGGCTAGATTTAAACTACTGGAAAAATTTATGTCGGAGGGATTAGCGAATGAGGTAGTAGGACTTATTAGAAGCCCGACGTATCTCGGAAGGCAGGACAGTGAGGACAAGATTCGCGAGATCGACTGTAGAACGGAGCGATATAGAGGATCGTTTTTCCATAGGACGATAAGAGAACATAATATGAAAAGATAACGTAGGAGAACGATGGACTCTTGGTGCACTGCACCCCCTGCCATCCACCAAAAAGGTGACTTGCAGGGTATCATGTAGATGTAGAAGTATAGAAAACATTTCCTGGTTTGCTCTCATATTCCTCCAAAGCGTAATGCTGTGGAACTACTCTTCCCACGTTGTACTCCCGGCTTGAAAAACATAGTAAGGCCAGACCCGCCTATTTTCGATTGATTGTTAATTAGGATATTCGCGCATACTTCACGCAAAAAGCTCTTCTAATTGGTGATGAAATGGCCATGTATTCCTAGTTCTCTTTCACAAAACTTTACAGTTACTATGTATTTCGTGAGTTTACGCGTAAACTAAAAGAATTAACTTTCCTTAAATCTATTTCACCACGACACATTCTTGTGGTGGAATCTCTCGGAATCGTAATATGCGTAGTTGGCAAGCCTGGCTTCTTATTTCTGAACAACTGTAAAAGTAATGATAAATTTAAATTTCTAAGGTTATATAAAAATATATATTTTTAATTTAAAACATTATGCGGTAATCAATACTGTATTGTTTATAGTTTTCTTAAGTTTTTATTCAAATAAAAACTTGATTTGTGGCGAATGCTTTGACGGTGTTTGGTTACTGGATACATACCTTTCGGTGATTCACCGCGTCTGGTGACTTATTGTGACAACGAAACTGTTGTCACCTCAAGTCACCAGACGCGGTGGATCACCAAACGTCATGTATTATAAAACTTGATTTATTATTCTAATCACCATTAAAAGATACTTATGACCATCGCCAACAATAGTATGATTACAACTATCCTCGATAAATGTATTATTATCCTTATTAAATTGCAAAACATATACATTGATCGATCTTTATATTGTAAACCGCAGGTATAGGAAAATCTAAAGAAAGGGAGAAAGGAAAAGTAAGGGAGAAAACGAATACGGCAAAGAAAAATAAAGACAGAGACAGGAGGAAACGATGCGGTAAAGAAGGTGATGCAGTGCAATAGAAGGGATTGCCAAAAGTAGGGGGGAAGTGCGAGCAGAGAAGCCTAATTTATGGATGTGTCATAAAGGGAGCAAGGAAAAGTTTTGGGAAGAAGTAGGTAGGATCCTTCTCTCCACCCCTCTTTTTCTCCCCTGCCTATTTCTCTATCCTTCCCTCTTTCTCTCTACCTTTCTCTTTTATTAAGCTCCGTCTCTCTCTCCCTTCCATTTATTTTTCTGTGGCTTAAAATAATAGGTGTCGTCCCACGAGGTGATAATGCGTGTTCATAGAAAAGCATTGTGTCTTCCCCTCGCCGATCAATATATTCCAACGTAGCACATTCGCGTAAGGGGCCTCAGAGGGAATGGCGATTGTTATTTTCTTTCAAGGGCTGAACAATTACCAGCTCTAGCTTCTTCCCCTTAATTGAATGACCATTAAATCATTGATTGTTTTCTACCATTAGGTAGGTCTTTGGCTCACTCAACCCAATCTGTTCTCTCCAAAGTCCTTTATTTAATTTTCTCATATCCATTCCCTTCTTTCAATATATCTAATATTTTTATTTTCTCTTCCTAGGTCTTTTCTAGCATACTTCCCTCTAAGACTTCTTTAATCAGTTCGTTGCTTCTGAAAATTTGATCCACCCATTTGTTGTTCCAATTAACATCCTATCTTCTCCTACTCAATTTAAAACTTCCTCCATTGCTTTTTATCTCACTCCAAATAATTTTCTCCAGTGTACACCATACCCATATCTCAAAGATTGAATGATGATATGGGAATGAAAAAGGAAGCTTATTTAAGTCGTGGCTTTAATTTATAGATTGAGAGTCATCCGGTGCTATTCTTTATAAATTGTAAAATGGACTATCACAGCCGATTTTTTCCTACAAACACATGGCTTAACATTTGTTCTAAATTAGTCATCATGTTTTTCATCACTGATAAATTATGAAAAGGTTGCGAAAACACCATGCGCAATTCGGATACAAAGTAGCCACCATCATTGGATCACGGATAGTAAGTTTTAAAATCTGGAATATTATACAGATTAATTGCTAATTTTTGTTGCAGGAATGCGCAACTGATTTTCCTAACCTTTTTATGACAATTATAGCTACCTAATTTATGGATTATATTGCTGGCATTACGCGATATCGCTACCACGTTTTTTACGTAATGACAATATTAAAATTAAATAGATTTATAGCCAAATGATATAAAATTCTTACTTTTGGCATCCAAGCAATTCTTCAAAAGACTATATCATAATACAAATTGATTGTGGCGTTCACAACAGCCGCTATATTTTCCCGGGAAATTCCACATATTCTTGCAGCACCAATTTTATAAATTTTAATATTTAACTTATAGATTCCAAAACGAGAATACCTGTATTTTTTGCATCAAAACAGGTAATAAAACTAATTACTATAATTTTATGAAGGAAAAATTTACTCATATTTCTATCCTTCATATAACACCTATTTATCTGATTACTAAATGGCTTATAAAATTAATTGCATCTAAACTCTGTTTCTTAATATTCTTCTTCGTGTATATACATAAATATAAATTTATTAAACTTAAATTTAGTCGTATTCACGCAAACCCAAATATCGCATCACTTTTATTTAAAATTTTGAAATATATAATAAAGCGTGATATATTTTTATTTGTTATCTTTTGCTGTTGCCCTATGGATTCTGTTCGTAGAAGTGTGAGCACTGCGGAATATTTCGTACTGCTTTATTGAAGAAAGACATTTTAAGGCGGAAAAATATAATACTCTTTTCCTCCCGCAACAGTCGTTTCCAGTTACATCGCATTTTAATCCCCAATGCTACGAATGCGAGGCATTCGTTTCCTTGAATCCGATAACCGCCCCAAGGGTTTTTCGATTGTGTTCAATTCGGGCGGAGGAGGAGGGAGGGAGGGAGTGAATGGAATGGGGGGCGGTGGAATGAGGTCATGCATTGTTTCTCCTTCACATTCTCCCACTCCACCCTACGGCTCCATTCTCCCCTATCTCTCTCTCTCTCTGTCTTCATTCATTCATTTACCTCTCTACCTTTTCCTCGCCGTCTCTCTCGCGTTGGCTATTTCCAGAACCGCCGTTGCTTATTTTTTTATTGGGGCCCACGATTCCTTGGACATTTTGCAGCGCCCCGGCGAGCGTCTGCCCCACACAGGTCCTAGGCGCCCTGGCCGTCCTACCTCCACTATCCCTCCAGTCCGTCTTCTCCTCCAACCTACCGCCTTGCCCCTCTCCCACTGCCCCCTCCCTCCAAAACTCACTCTCTTCCCGACCCGATCGATATGGGTTCTCGGAGATAGGGGGGAGCGGAAATGTTGGGAGAGGGGGGCGTACCTACGGTATGCAACAGCCTCTACCGAGGAGGTGGGGTTGGCTGGAAAAGGGGGCCATTACCTGGACCACTCTCCTCCTCCCCTTCCTCACACACACTTTTTCTCTCTCTCAAAGGAATTCCGCAGACTCACCCAGTTCCCACAGCAACGCCACCGACGAAATCATCTCGTCTTTCCACTGCGCGTCTTCATCACGTGTCTGCGCGTAGAGGCATCAGCCATCAGCGTTTGAAAGGTGGCGTGCGAGGGCGGGAGTGAGGTTTGAGGGATACGCGTTTTTTTATCTTTCGTTTGGGAGCATTTCCCTCCGCTCGCCCTCTGCCATGAATATATCTGCGGCGTATAATAGAGGAAAGGTATTCTAGGTGAGAGGTTTATTTGACTCCACCTTACAGAGACGCGATGAATCGGAAGCCTTTTCAGGCGCAAAAAAATGAGGCTGGAATGGAGTTTGAGATGGGAGCGTCTTCACTTGAATAAGATGCGATGATTTATTAGGCATGGATGCTATTAGATTGCCTTTATAAACTTTCTAGAGCGCTGAGTGAACATCAGATCATTAATATAAAATATGTAAGCATTGGAAATATTACCATTCTTTCTTTCGGTGAAATTTGTAGTTTTGTTCTTCAGTTTTATTAAAACGGCGCTTGTGTTAAATGAGCAAAATATGCTTTTATTTAACATAGTCAATTGTCTTCTGGGATACTAAATCATGAAGGTTTTTTTGATCAAGTTAAACAAGTGAAATGTAATGCTGAAATACATTTGTGGAAAACGAAAGCTTCCATTGAAGGAGTATTTTTCGATTTTAATCTAAATTATTACAATCTGAGAAAAAACGGTGAAATAAAGAGTCCAAATCGTATTCCCTAGAATTATAGATAAATTTTATATAAAAATACACTACGTGAAATTTCGTTGCAAGAATGAAGTAGATTTAAATCTCCTTCAAACGCGCAAAATTCTTTAACTTCAATAAGATACGAATCTTAAAAGTGATTAAATTCAACATATTGACGCGCTTGCATAAAAGAAAATTAAGACTTTTATCGGCTTTCTTTCCTCGGTTCTTTTATTCTCTAACGCAGATTAATTTTAAAATGACAATATTTGTATACGTGGAACCAAAAAAATCTTTAAAACATGGGAAATCAAGGTATGCCCAGCAGACCGCATGAATTTGGGAGTGTTTTATTCAAATTCATATTTTAAAATCATATATTATATTACCGTAATCGTAGTCGTAGGCGGACATTTTGGTATGTTGGTTAGAGCCTATTTGGAAGCTTATATCTCCGCCGCTGTGTGGGTTATTTTTGTCAACTATAATTTGTAAAGATGCGAAAGTCTCCTGTTCTTTAACGTTACTAAATTCAACCGTAAATGTTAAATATTTTCTATTTTAAGGGAGGTTCTCCGACACTCCTGCTCTCCATAAGATAAGCATTGGAATCAGTTTCGGGCAATATAAAATCGCATTTTAAAATTAGTTAAAATCAAGATACGAAGTCGGGACCTAAACGGCTGTGTTGGAAAAAAAAATAAGTTCATTTTGGTTTCCGTAAAAATTCAATTACGTTCCGAATTTCCCGGAAAATCCGTTTTTAATAAAAAAAACGCGACTTTTAAAAAATGAGAATATTCAGTTACCATGGCCACCTCATTTAAGCGAGTGGTAATAATATTGTGTGTATATTCGCGAGCCTCTTCACAATATTACGTCCTTTTGTTTGTTTACATGGATTTTGAACATTTTTGAAGAATATGTGAGCCTTTCCCCTTTGAATTAAATAACCAATTTATTCGTTATTGTGGCATCGTTTAAAAAATATTTAAATTAATTTCTTTTTTTCTGTAATATTTACGAAGAAAGAAGTTTAAAAGAACTTATCAAGGTCAGTTATTTTTATTTATTACAGCACTTGAAAAATGAAAAAATTAAATTAAATAAAAATTAAATTATACTTATCCTAAATCCTAATACAGGTTAATAATTAAGAGAAACTTCTGTTCTATTTACGGAGAAAAATGTTTACATCTTTTGTAACATAAATGTGTCTGATCAAATTAATTATTTTTTATAACCAAAATGAACTTAATGTGACAGCGAAGCGTCACAGGCTCTCTAGTTCAAAGTAAAATAATAAAACATTTAATATTTAAATTTTAACCCAAAAACTTCATTTAAACTTGATTTTCACTTATATGATATCTCAGAATCTCTAGGTAATTTAATCTAACCCAGTTCACCAAAGAATTGACAACTTTCGAAACCACCAATGTGGCCTACCACGCGGACAATGTTACCCACCCTTGCGTTATAGAAATACCTCAAATGTATGTCAGACTGGTAGGGATTTGAAAATCTATTGCATAATTCGTTACAAAACATCCGTATTTGGTGGAAAATCAGGCATCTTCTTATGAGACAAATTTACTTTTGTTACCGCAAATCGTACTACAATTTGTTAAAATAATACAGGCACTCCTTCGGATAAATTATTGACGCCAGAAAGGATCGGTGGTAAAACTTGTTCTAATTACTTGACAATTTTAGCTGTCTGGCGGTGTTTGTTCTTAATTCTCTTAAAAATATTTGCTACTTCATTCATTTTTGAGAATTTTCTTTTAAAGGTACCACTGGCCTAGTCCAGTTATATCGGCTGCTTTATATAAGATTTCGTTGAAATTCCAGTGAAATTTATTTATCTATTCCTGATTACTTTCATTCTATTGCTTTTTCTGAGAACATTAGCTTCTGTATTAAGCGACATCCACGCAGCAAATGAAACTTCCAATCGAGGAACTGGGGTCAATGAGTTTCTATTTTCAAAAGTTTTCAAATCTGACCACTACTAGGGTATGGCGCCAAAGGCGCGGTTAGAAAATCTTCTGCCAATTTTTTATTTAATAGAACTTTTTATAGATAAAATAATAGTTTGATTTAAGCCTTATAGGATACAAAATTAAATGGACAAGAGAGGTAATTTTGAATTTGATAAAGTTTTTCCATTTGCTTCGCTTATAAGTTGGTGCTGCTGTTTTGACGGAGATTTTCCGAACTCACTGAAGAATGTCATGGACTGCGCGTAAGCCACGCGCGGTATATTTGAATTAGAATGTATCATTGCTTGTGTAATTCAAGATTCCGAAAGTGGGATTTAATTTAAAGTATCCTATGATGAAAAGGTGTTTCATTTTCAACCATTGAGTTACGTGAATTCATACGTACGCCGCATTAGTTATTACGTATAATTGACACGATTGAGGAATTATGGACAAATGTAACGACGTTATGTTATACTTGACTGCTGTATTTCTTAATGAAACCGTGTCTTCCATAAACTTGAGATTTTTGAATTTCATCTTTAGATAATGGATTTCACCTAAGCTATTATCTTTACTACTAGAAAAAATGCTTACGATACGATCTTATTATCATAAATAATGGTATTGCTCTAGTTCTTGTTTTACTGTCGTGTGTACTTAACTTTCCATTTTTGCATAAGAAATGGTAAATATACGCCACTTCTTATTTTCAATATACAATCATCCTTTTAGCTGCACAATTTAGCTTCAAGCATTTTTGGTCTAGCACGGTTTTTCCTAGTGAACTCGAATTTCATAGGGATCAATTTCACTTTAGCTTGGTCATTAAACAGTCTTTGACCATTAGAAATCATAATACGTTTGAGTTCAACATGGAGGTTATAAGAAAGGAATAAAGAAGCAATGCTGAATAAAATGTGATTTATTAATGGAATACTGATCTCAAGAAGACTACCAAATGCAATCTTACGTGTCCCAGTGAAAAACCCACCTCACTTTGAATGGTTCTGCCACAGTGGTGCCCAAATTTTCTACTCGAGGAACACAAACTACACTTCAGTACCTATCGCGGGCCACACGCATTCGAAAATACAGTTGAAGAACAATTTAAAAAAAATAAAGGGCTAATTTGGGAGTCAGTCTTACCTGATTTGTTTTGAATGTATTTATTTGTTATGAGAATATAGAGGTAAAGACGAAATATATTGCTTTCATAATTCATATTTTTATTTTATGTTAAATTTTATAATTTAACTTCCAACTTCATGTCGGATCAGATGATAAAAATTTGTGGGCCGAATGTGGCCCGCTGGCCGTAGTTTGAGCATCACTGCTATACACGATCTTATTCCTGGGTGCATGCTACGTGCAGAGCGGGGGATGTGTATTCTGATCATGAGGTTTAAATGAGATAAGGGATCAAGTTTGAACAGCCAAGCATATCTCACTTCCACTCCGTTAATGCAGTGCATCAACTTCAAATTATCCTTATATGGCATAGTGATATGCTCTGTGGACCATTAAATTATATTTCTACTAAATTCCAAAGAATTTTCCGTAAAAGAAATTAACGTAACGTGGTTGGTTTGGATATTGTTTAGAACCTGTTGTCTGCCAAATACCATTCATAATGGGTATTTTTTGAGACTAAATATATATTCGGTACCGCGAACTTTTTTGTGGCAATTTGTGCTGCTCGATTTTATCATTCTGCTACCCTCTAGTTCAGGCTTTCTCAACCTTTTGAGGTCAGCGGACAGCTTCAACTAAAAAAATTGAAGGTACGGGCTACATGCATTTTATTTTATCATATTAAATATCAATATTGTTAAAAAAGTATCTAAACACAAGAGTATTCTTATGAGAAAACAAATGATGTTTTAGTTTTCAGAATCTTTATGTGAAATCTGACATCATTTATTAGATAGTCTGGGATATGAAGAAACATATTTCGTCATAACTATTCACATATTCAAATCTTTGTTTGTCAGAATTAAACGGAAACTTAATAATTTCCATGCTATATAAACCATATATATGTAATGGGCAAATCCCGAAATGCGAGCACATCCAGATTTGCCCGCGAAAATCTATATATGCCCAGGCATTTTGAGCAAATCCCAAAATACTTTTAGAAAATGCACTTTTTCGGAATTGGCCGGCGCAATTCGCGATGTGACCAAATCGTTTTGGGAAAATCTAGATGTGGAGGGGCTCACATCCAATATCCCTCTCGAATTTGTTCCCGTTTTCAGTGATCTGTCCCGGTATCTCTAACATCTTTTTCGGTACGTTAAATTACCGATTTTGCTAATTGTAATGAATTACGCAGCAGTTCTCTCCATCTTCATTTCGTATTAAGCCATTTAAAAATAAAACTCAATATACAAAATACGAATCAATACAAAGAGTAACCAATATAACCCAACCAAACCAAACCCAACCAGAATCTACCGGAATGGGACATTCCGGCGGGGGACAATTCGGCACTATCATTTCGGCGCTGGGACGATTCCGCGCCCAAGGTTGTGTTAAGTGGTTGGGGACTTTGTTCGTTCCATTTTCCTCCCCCAGGCTAGGTGAAGTGGTTGGTGGTTTGGTTAGTTTCATTTTCCTCCCTCGGGTTGGGATAAGTGGTTTGGAATTTGGTCTGCTCCATTTTCCTCTCCCGTGTTGGGTTATGTTCCATTTTCCTCCTTCGGGTTGGGTTATATGTTTGGGGGTTTTGTTCTTTCCATTTTCCTCCACCGGGTTGGGTTAAGTGGTTGGAAGTTTTGTTCGTTTTATTTCTTCCTCCGGAATGGGTTATGTATTTGGGAGTTTTGTTCGTTTCATTTTTCTCCCCCGGGTTGGGTCAAGTAGTTGGGAGAGTTCTGCTGTTTAATCTTTTTCGTGTATTTTAATTTAAAAGTTGTTTTTAAAATACTGCAATATCATTGAAATATTACCGTAGTAGTAGAAGTTACCGTAGCTAATCAACTTAGCCAAATCCACTAATAGTTACAATATCTTTTTATTTTCACACCATTCCCGCCAAAGCATGCTGGTACTGTACCGAGCTTAATTCTGCTGGCGCAGAACTCTCACGTCGCCAAATTGTCCGGCGCCGAGTCGTCCCGAGCCGAAACGGTCGCGCTAAACTGTCCTATACCCGAATCTAGTATACACTTCGAGATTTTCCAAGAGCGTACCTAGATCTGCCCAAACACCTGTGGGCGTTTCGCGATATGTCCGGGTAAATCCCGAAGTTTAATTCTACTTCGGGATTTGCCCGTAACAAATACCTAAGTACATTGAAACATAAGACAGTTGCAGTGTAAGAGAGTCGTGTTTTAGAAGAGGCATTTTTCAATAGGTTAAAAATTCAGCTGCAATAATTCTGAATGCAATGAAATGTCCGCTTTAAATTCAATTATTTATATTTCTTAAAACGTAATACCTTACTTTGATTGGGTGCCATAAGACTAAAGTCAGAAAATCTCTGTAACTCGTTGCAACTTGATCCGCCTCGTTGGCAAGATCAGATCTCTTGCGGGCAGGGTTGACAACCGTCCGTAAATTTACGGACAGTCCGTAAAAAAGAGAAAAAAATGGACGTGTCCATAAGGTCCGTAAAAATATTTAGATGGCGGTAAAAATGCTAAGATATATCCGGAGGTTTAAAGCAATAGTAGTCAACTTTTTTATATGGTCGGCGTGCCCCTTAAAATATTTTTGAGAAAATTCGTGTCCTCGGGTATATTTTAAAGTTAACAAACTCGGTTATTATTGGGAAGAGTATACAAACATATATGTACTTTCTATTATGAGATGTAATGTTTACGTATATTTTATGCAAGAGATAATTATTAGATTTTGCTTCGCTATTTTTTTACATTAGATATCCTTAATATGGTATCTCTTTGAAAGATCTCGCGTATCTCCAGAGATACGCTCTTTTAAAAAATATATGCTTATCTTATATATTCTCATTTTGGTTATATTTTTTAAAGTAAAGCAACCTCTCTTTTTCAATGGACACAAATAAAAAAATGTGAAGCAAAATGAATGAAAAATCAGGTAGTATTTGTGTTCCAAGAATTTTTACTGAACAGATCTGAAATTATGTTTCCCTAAGCCAGATAAGTGCGCTAGACTAACGTAAATATCATTTCTGTTGCGATGTATAAATGACAGCATTGAATATTGTTCACTAATGTCATTTTGAGACATCTTAACATTAGGCAAAAAATGTCCGTAAAAAATTCGTGCTGTCCGTAATTTTTTCCATATTGCTCGTAATAATCATTTTCACTGGTTAGCATCCCTGCTTGCGGGCAACATGTTACCCACGAGCTTTGGGTTTCACATGCCTGCTCTTGCTAAGAGCGACTGGAAGTTATAATGTGCACATCGCAGGTTAGTATTGCGGGTCATCTAAGTGAGAGGATGAAGTATCTGAACTACCCTGTTACCTCGTGAAAATTGAGAAGTCGATTCGTCTTCGGCAACATACTTAAATCATGTTTCACATGACTCTGATTTATTTTATGCTCTCATTTGCCTTAAATACTTATGACTTTTTCTTATTTTATGCCTTCCATGATTATAATAAAATATAACAAAGAGTACTTTCCATATAAAAATAAAGCAGCTAACTTCATGGTTTCTGTCTTTCATTATGTCTCATTTAAACTAGGGACTGGTAACCTACGGCCCGAGGGCCGAATGCGGCCTCCTAAAGCGCTTCGCGCGGCCAGAAAAGCTATTATAGAAAAATGATCAATAAAATTTAACATGGACAATTTCATATTTTCTCAGTAAAATTATGGTCTCAGAAACTTTTCTGGTTGAATCTTAGCACTAGTAAATTATTTAGACTTGATTTCCACATATATAGAACTCGATAATCTCTAAGCAACTTCCGATATAGACATTCATCCGGCCCTCCGAAGCTCTAGTGACTTTCAATGCGGCCCTCTGTAGCATTCACTACTACTAATATAGCCCGCTATGCAGGCTGCCGACTCATGATTTAAATAAACCCCTCAAGCCCGGAGGAGATTTATTAAATCCCACCCGTACGGCCGGATGAGGTTTTTAAATTTTTACGATTGCGTTGCGAAAACGTTCGAGAAACTTTAAAAAATCATAACTTTATAAGTTTTCTCTCGATTTTTCTGATTTTTTTGTGGATTTACGAAAAATATGAAATTTGTATAAATCCATTTTTCGTATAATATTTTACAAACAACCATTGTTGCAGTAGAAGAGAATGTACACCAATCGCGAATTTTCCGGTGCGCGTTCGCGCTTTAAATATAACATTCAGCACCGAGAAATCCATAAAAGATATTGATGTACAATCTTAATAAAACAATAACTTAAATAAGTAACTATTTTATTTTACGATTCTACTCATTTAAACCAATTAGGTGAAAAGTGTTACGTATCTCAACTTTTTCATGTCTTGACTGTAAGATTTTAAGTAAATGTAGTATTGCTGATTTATTAGAAGACAATTTATTTATAATATAAACATTTTAGTTATATAGTCATTATCCTTGGTCATTACAAAAGTCACATAGAAGAAATGATTACATTTCGTCCATTGAAAAGGGAGATATGACGATGTATACATCAGAAATGAATTTAGATGCAAAACACGAAAAACATTCAAAAGTTAAACTAGCTTATGAGTCCTTTTCAAATATTTTTAGAAAATTTACACATACGTAATTGGATTCAGCAAGAAATGCCTTATAGTTTAGTAAACACTTCTAGTGAAATAATGTGTAAATATATGGAAAAGCTTCGCTGTTCGTGATTTTTGATGACGTGCCTCTTCTTGCTCACTCGCTTCTTCGCTGCTTTGATCCCTCTAGATTGCACAACAGAGAAAACCCTTATCTGAAGAGGAAAACAAACCCTACATCTTCTTTCAGATGACAAAGAAAAGGAACCCAATTTTGTGGGTTCCCTTTCCTGAGATATTTATGTGTCAACTTTAGAAACCGAAAGTCCGTAGGTCAGTGGTAAAAACTAAAATTCTATCACAAAACTTAACGTATATTATATGTATTCAAATACATACAAATAGATATATACAACTTCTCGCAATTCCTCTCCGAAAATAACAAAGGCTTGCTTGCTTTGGGGATGCAAAAAACCTTAGTAATCCGAACCACCACAAAGAGGACGAAATAACAGATATTGGTTGGCGTTGACGCTCTCCTATGCAACGAGGAACGAAGGATCGCGCGGTCATGAAAGCGAATGTTTACCAAGAATACTTTTAAACCGCATGATCCAATATTTAGAGAAACAAAAAGAAAATTGTCGGAAAAGAAAAAATAAAATATAAGATGGAGAAAGAAATGTAAATAAAATTAAAAATAAACAAATAGGCTGTGCACGATTTATATCTTTTACCAAGAAGTCATAGATAAAAGGATGAATAATAAAAGAAACAAAGGTGAATCCCGATTCGATATTCGGCTACATTTTTCTCACATGTGAGGGTCATATAACTCATGACCTGTATGACTTTCGCGAAAAACCAACTCATACGGAAATATATGCTTTGATTTTGGCAAAATATTAAATTTAATATATAAGACTATGTTCTGAAAATTTTCTGAGTATGCATTTCATGATTTATTTCATAATTATGTCGTCATCATCATCGTAATATTTACGAATTAGGTTAATAAGCCTGTTCCTGTAACCATTGGGTACTTTTAAGTATACAGTTAATTTTTTAATGAATGCGATGTTAACAAATTTAACAACAGGGAGGATAAAATTTTATCCACTTACATTATTCTGTAATGATGTCTGCCATTTTTTATCGATTTGTTATTCATTTTTTGCGAGTATATGTTTCATCCGCTCTATGACCTTTGACTCACCTAAGCCTAAAAGCCCCAATTCCTCTTTGATCACGTATTCCGGCCCATTGCTTCGTTCTTATAATTCAATTTTCATGTTGTTCGCACCTCGGTTTGCTCTTTTTTCTAAATTTTTCCTTCTATCCCGTTAGCCTTTCTCTCGTCTTCATTCCATTCTCTTTCTCCGTCTCTCTAACATTATTATTTTATTACTGGCACTTTCTCCGTTCCCGCCATCCTCCCAGCATGCAAAGGATGACATTTTGCTTTCTCTTGGATTACGGCCTTAACTCTTGAGCGAAATATTATGCTTCAATTCCCTTTCTATTTTTTTTATTCCCGCAGACCGCTCCCGGCGGATATTTTTTCTTATTCTTCTGTCACCTAGGGGTTAGGTGGAAGATGGGGCTTTTTAGTATCAATCTCGCCCCAAATAAAGACCGCATCAATCGCGACCTCAGCCTTCGCCTCGGCACAGGGCTTTCGAAGCTCTCCCCCTTCCATTTCCTCCCTTTAGTTTAGGACAGAAGGGTTCCTTTTTTAAATTCCGTTTTGTACTTTTTCTCGGTGGTCACTTTCATTTGTCTTTAAAGACAATACGTACGCTTTCTTGAATTAAAACTTTTAACCGGATACCAGTCGAATTCACTTTGCCCCTCTTTGTAATCAGTTTTGAATTTCGTTTTACGTCGGATCGTGAACAATCTTTATTTTAGTTTCATTCGGAGTTAACTAAACGGTAATGTATTTTCTCAACTTGAGAATTTCATGATCATTGGAGATATCAACTTTGTTTGCTACGTAAATTATAGAATTCCTTCACTTTGACGTTTTAACAGTTTTATCTTAGTTATTTGGTTATTTTTTTTCAAATTGACCGTTTGAAATATAAAATATATAAGGAATAAATTCCGGTCTGAAAAACATTGGAAGCAAAAAAGCGTCCTGAGCGCTAGCTATTCATTAAAATACATAAGTTTATTTTTAAAAGGGCTATGATCGGATTTTCTGTTTTTGTTGTGGATGGAAACATAAATCAGTGCTGTACAATACAGATTGTTCCAAACTTTGCGGCCCTGTCTTGTTAACTCCAAAACGATCATCTGTCTTATGCCGCATGCTTACTTAATTTCCTTGAAATCTACAAAAAATAGATTAATGAAGCTATTTTACCTTCAGTTCAGGGACGGAATGAATAAAAAATGTGTGTAATCTTTTCTTAGCGCTGGTTTTTACGATTATTATTTCTACGTAGAACTCGAGTTTAAAATTCTCTATAACCAGTAGTAGAAATAAAATCTAAAAATATATAATTGCAGACAGATTGTATTGGTAAAATTTACCGTGCCTGAGGAAAAATTAACGAATAGATCATAAAAAAAACTACTGGCATTATAAATAGTACTTTCAGAATAATGGGCTCCCTCGATACAAATCTGTTTCTCAATTGAAAAAGAACCAAGTTATAAAACAAATATCATACGGGCACTTTTTTACTGCAAAAATTAGAATAAGTAAAGCAAAGTAAACCTATTGCAATAAACAGGTTGAGAGACCGTTAATATGTATTATTGGCCCGCCGTTGAAAGTCCTTTAACAACGCACGTAATTTAACGGATTCATTTTCTATAACAACGACATAAACAGATGAGAAAATTGTGTGCCATAGACAAAGTCGTGATTTTATGAAGAATTAATCGATGTTGTAAACGAATAAGCAATGCAAATTCCCTCGATGCTTTGCAAACATTCCTCTTTGTCACACCTGGATTCTTTTTCATAAATTGAAAAATGTTCTGGTATGTGCCGTTTATGGGAGGAAGATTAAATTACCGTCCGCTTCGAGCAATCCGACAAAACATGTCCTCCCATCACTTCCGGCATCACCCCAGGATCCTATGGTCCTTTAGTATGCTGTTTCCGGAACAGTTTCGAAAGGGGGATATCAGCCGACGCCAGGCGGCTCCACCTACCTTGACTTGACGTTGGCGTCTCCGGTCGCCTTTGCCCCTCCTTTGGCAGCCTCCCCGTCCCCGGCACACTGCCTCTCGAGATCCGCGCTCAGGGACATGGGCCACGCGCTGTGCAGCAAGGAATCCCTCACGATAACGTCCCATCCCACGCTGCGGTGATGGTGGTGCCTCCCAACGGACAGGTGGTGCCTGCTGCCGCCTCCGATTTGCAGCGGGTTCGGGGGCAGGAGGAAGAGGGTGGGGGCTGGGGATGTGGTCACAACGGGGGTCGTGGGTTCGCATACTCTCTCCGAGCGAACCAGCCGCCTCCTCCTTCCGCTGGTGGTGGCACCGCTGGAGCCTCCAGCGACACGGCTGGAGCCCTCCATCACTTTTCAAAAGTTTTGCCTTTTTCGTAAGAAACCCGAGTGGATTCAAAGGTCGTACACTAGCACTTAATTTGCTTTTCCTTATTCCTTTTTTTAAGCCTTTTAAAATAAGTCAAATGCGCTCTCATGCAACTCCTCTCTCTTTGCCCGGGTGCTGTTGTCGTATTTATTTGTTTCAGTCGAGGTTATATAAGAACGCATATCTCCCCTTGACGAAAAATCGCACACACACGAAGTCTAGCAGAGTTCAAAAAGCGCGAAAGAGAGAAGGAAAGTCACGACGGATTTTTTCCTTCTATTTTTCAATCTTTCGGCCGTTTTAGTCTTCTGGAAACAGCGCCCCGATGCTCATTCGCGTGTGTGTTTTCCGTGAAACTTTAACCCGGCTATACTGTGTCCAAATTGAAAGTACGCTTCGATCCAATTAGCTTTCGTGGCTACTTTTAATTCCAAAACACCTCGAACCTCTTAAACAAACAGGATCTTACCTATCTCATTCGTATCAACTCTTTCCGAAGGATTTATTTCGGAAACTGGAACTCCGAAAATCGTGTCGAGTATCTGATCGACAAATCGCACTGTTAGATATTCAATGTACATCTACTCCGTCTTCGGAAAATCTTCACTTTTGTAACGCGGCAGTATCGATTGAGAGTCACTTCGGAGTGTTTGGAACGTTTGCGAATCGAAGGGAAATCGAAAAGGTCACTGAAAATTTCACCGAGTTGCAGTTGAGAGATGTTTCACTAAAGATGTCGCTCCTTTTTTCGCATTATTTATCTTACTTAATTAAAAATGCCAGTTATTTGTAAAGGTTGTTCTTAACGAATAAGATAAAGCCTCAGTGAAAATAAAGGGAAGAATCGTAACTAGCTTAATCAGCGGATTTCGTTTTAAAGCTATTTAATTTTTGTGCTGACGAAATGCGAATGCTAATATTGTACAAATTATTTCTATTCTATAGTTCATGAGCTTGAAATTTAAGCACTCTATGGAAATTACTTGGCTAGATAATCGATAGCACTATTTATCTATTATGATCACAGATTCAATTATTTGGAATAAAATATTCCATTTAGGCCTATTTATGGAACACTACCATGCTGACTTCAGTATTTTTTAATAGTAAGTCCTGTCTTATACTCTAATTAAGTACACGTTCTATGACTAATATATTCAAATTCTTTATAAATATTATACTCGGAAAACTTAATTACTGTGTATTAAAAGATGATAGCGACTTTTAAAAATAGATTTATATCTATTCTTTATATTACATCGATTGTATATTATTTTCCAAGATGTAATATATGAATCAATAAAGGTTAACTAGGTATCGGTACTATTTGTTTTAAACCTTTACCACACGTAATTGCATTAAAATTTCATTTGCTAAAGCGGTGGTCCCAAAAGTCTTGATTTATAGCTGACGTTCAAACAAAAAAATCGATTATTACTGCTTCAAGGAGATAGTGATTTTGGCGATTTAAATGGAATATGTTTTAAATACGAAATGTTTTACGAGTGTAATTTAAAGCGCATATAGTTTATGCGTGTTTCACAGAGAAAGGCTTTTGGTGAAAATATCAACAACCTTATAAGTTTATAAAATACAACGATAGTGAAGAGTATAAGGCAAATATATATATGAAAAGATACTTAAAGTATCACTTAGTAAATATTGTTTAGAAAACCTCATCCAATTAACAGTACGGCCCGTTGATTTTAATGAAATTTGGGCTCTTTTTTATTTCGATTCACAACCCCTCAAGATCACAATGCAGTCGATGAACTTCAAAGAAGGAACTCTTAGAATAATAAAGAAATATATTTATTTTAGTAGGAAAACTATTTCTCAATCTCTAAACATTGATTTGGTCTAAATTTGTCTTACTTTGATGAACAAAAAAATTACTCCTACGAAAAGCAGTACCTTGGCGCATATAAAAGTTTTATTCTATAATTTTACTTCGGAACTAATTATTAAGAAACGGAATAATGTTCATAGGTATTTTTAAATATATTATATCACAGATTCGTGTTAAGGTTAAATGTTACAGTTACTAATATGAGTCTATATTGGATAATTATGATCGTAAGTGGCTCTTATTGAAGATTTGATTTCAGAGGAAAGCAAATCGTCTGTAGAATATTCTGCTCTGATTTCTAAACGACCTTCAACTGAAGATGGAGATTATTATATAACATGGTTGAGTAGATTTTTGGGAGAATATACTTTGCAAACAAATACCTTCTGTTTTTAGTTTTTTGTCACGAAATTACGTTTGCTTGTAAACATTATTCGTAAAACTTATTTCGGTTGTTTTGGTAGTAAATTGAAAAAGACATCTCTGAAATATGAAGTTCTTTGCAACCTACGCCTAATCGCACATTTTAATAGTTAAAAATGCAGTTCAATATTTTCAATATCATAAGCGATTTTGTACTTTGTACGTGTAGCGGCTTTGAAAAAATGACACAGAAGAGGTAAAATAAAAATGTTTAGAATAGTAAAATATCTTATATGTATTTATAATATTAGCTTATTCGCTTTGTAATTTATTTTATATGAAGAATTTCTTTCTTTGTTTTGTGAACTTGCATTCAGGGCTCCGTATCTTTTTCTCCAATATTTACAGCAAATTTTTCTCTTTGCGATAAAAATGGGTAAAAATCAGTTAAATTATGTCAAAAATATAAATAGCAACAATAGTAAATGGTGCATCAACCAAACAAAACTTTTAGTTGATAAAAGTACAAAAATGGTTACTGCATCTTTTAGTTTATCTCTGTTTTTAAACACATATATTGCTATAAATAATATTAATTATTTCAAAAACTTCTTTTTCTAAATTATTTCTTCATGATACCATCTTTTCAATATCTATTTCCATGCTAAGACGTGAAACACATTGAAGTAAAGATTTTGTTTCGGTGGTGCATCATGAGCTATATATTTAATGATGAAAGCATAATCGATAAAATAATGAAGCTTATGATATTTTGGTTAGTTGGTATTAAAGCTCAGCGCCTACATCTACACGTGCATTCGCCAAAATCAGAAGTCTCTTGAGATAAACTCCACTTGTGCGAAACCAATATAACACGAAGATCTAAAACTGCCTCTAAAGTCGATTTTTTAAATTCTTCGATGTTTTATTGCTATGTATCACTTCCTTATTAGAATGCGTCACGAGATTAACCATCAAGTGCAGTTGCCCCTTTGATAGCTCGCGTGACTCAATTTTCCCTCCAAAAATGTCTTTCCCTCGGTCGAGGAAACTGGTATTCCGGGGAGTTATTCCTTGCCGAATACCGAGATAGCGAAAAACGAACCACCACCGCCACAACTATCTCCCTTCTATGCCTCTTCTTTCATCTCGTTCGGATTCCTTACGCCAGAGGGCTCCCTCCGGCAGTGCCGTCTTCACTCGCCAGGGGCGCTCCCAGAGGATAGAAAGGATGAGAGAGAGCGAGAGAAGGAAAGAGGTCTCACGCTTCCGTGTCCTTTAGTTAGGCGTCGATCTCCTCCTTCTGCGCGTCAGAAGACATGGCGATGGCAATAAACTTGGGAAGTTCTCTCGATAAATGAGGTCTCTCTCTCTTTCTCTCTCCTTCCTCCTATTCTCATCACGTCCTTCTTACATGACTGTCGCTCTCTCTTCCTTCCTCCCTCTTCCCCTTTTCCTGTATCCCGTTTTAGCTCGGAGGCACCTCTTTCACCCCTTCTGAGGTTTGTAGTCTTTAAGTGGAAGTCCAGGAGCCACGAACAAAGGACAATCGATCGGGTTCCCCTCTGGATGCAGAGCCTATTGCCTTCAGGACGCTTTTGTCGGCGCCTTATCCTTCAGCTGTCGCTATACTTTTCCCTCTCCGTCCGACTCCAACCTGGAAATAATGAAAAGAGTTTCATGTAGATATCTAAAACTTATGTAATGGGAAAAATGTTGTGGACGACGACAAGATGTTAGAAGGGGAACATGTAAGTATATTTTGGTGTTTTGATATTTATAAACGCGCCTTTCTCAAACTTTTTCAATTATCTTTTGGTTCAGAAGAGACTAATCTTTAGTTCTTATTCCAGAAGTCTCTTGATCATCATGTGTAACTCTAACCGATTATATGCAAACTATAAGTTAATGACGATAATAAGTTTTCCAATATGAACTCGAAATCAGTTAATATTTTCCTGCACCATTTAAACTGTATCTCTCATTTTAAAAATTGTCATATTATGTAATCACTTGCCTCATCATCAGTTAATCTGAATGTAAGTTATGATTACCACTCGAAAAGTAGAGAGTAATTAAAGATTAACGAATGAAAATCATTGAATTAATGCTTCGTTCTTGCTACGCTTTCACTCAAGCCAACTATTAGAGCAAGCTTTTAGGCTTATATAGAGAGACGCGCCACTTTAATAATTTGCAATATATGCCGGTACGATTAATACTGGAATAAAGACACTCCATCCCAGTCCTGCTGGGACCTATTTCGTACCTACTACTGTTCCTTTGCGAGGCAAAAATGAAAAATAATAACGCCAAAAAGTATATGCCATATTAAATGCACAGAAAACTGAAAGTATGATTGGAACGCTTTGCGCGACTTCAACACTGGGGTTTAAAATAAAGAAAAACTGCTTCGATGCTGTACTTTTATAACGATTGAGAGAGTAGACAATGAATCATGTTTCGGAAAATAGGACGATATAGTGAATTCGATTTAGTCTATGATCACGGACCTGCCTGCGGACATGCTACTAATGATGATGTTGTAATTATATATATATATATATATATATATATATATATATATATATATATATATAGAAATTAATCGTGGAGCATAACACAGGATGGTCCAAAAGACTCAATTTATTTTGTGGTAAGAATGGTATATAGTGCAGCCTCTATAATCCGAACCCACGTTAATCCGGACTCCCAGTAATCCGAACTGTTTCTCAACATCAGGTTAAATTGTAGGTTAAGAGAAGCGAGCTTCGGAAAGTGAAATTTGAAGATTTTATTTTGTAAAAAAAAGTCGGGCACAGATATCCACTACTAACGACTCTTACTGCTGAATAGTTAATCCTTTGAATTATTGCTTTAAAAGGAATGAGCAATATCGGCACTGCCGGCCGTGCCGATATTGCTCACTCCCACTGCCACGGCCCAGTGTAGAGTACAATTTTCCCGTCCATAAACGTGGATATCTCACAGTCATTTTAGTGATCCTTAAGTACATTAATTGGTGTTTCATTTGCAGAAATTTAATACATAATAGACTTTGTCCTCGTTATTTTACATGAATCCAGTAATCCGAACACCACGATAATCCAAACACGCTCTTGCATTAATTAGTTCGGATTACAGAGGTTGCACTGTTTTCATATTTTTCTGCAGGAGACAAATGCTTAGGCCTAAGATTCGACGTCAGCACTATTAATGCCTCTGCGAGTATCAGAAATGGCGTCTATATTGCGGTACACATTTTAAAGCATCTCTGGGAGTTATTTAGCGACAGCCACGGCAATCCAGTTTCTTAGGTATTGCACGTCGTAAGACGTTTAACGGTTTAAAATCCAAAGATCGTGTTTTTCTCGCAGTGAATTGCATTGGTTGTTGTTTCGGGTTTGTGAAAACTTCTTTCGAATTGTTCTTGAACTTCTTCGCTCGTCATAATTTGGATATCAAGTGTTACTACCGTCAGACGCTCTTGTATATCCACCATCATTTTTGGACTGCGGAAGAAATATATATATATATATATATATATATATATATATATATATATATATATATATATATATATATGGATGTCAACAAGTTCTCTCTCTGTAGCTGAAGAAGGAGTAGTTCCGAAAGCTTTACGTTTGTGATGTTTCTGTGTTTTTGTGTTATTTTACGTGTGTCGCTTCGACATCCCCGGGGCCTCGCCAACCTGAAGTCGTCTGATTGGTGAGTGCTCACTGGGTTTCCTCATCCCAACACCTTGTTGACATCCATATATTCATTTTACCTTTCCTTTTCCGTAAGTTGTTACATATATATATATATATATATATATATATATATATATATATATATATATATATATATATATATATATCATGGGCGGATCCAGAACCTTCCCAAGAAGGGGGCGATCGCCCCAATTACCCCTCCCCCATCTTGATTCCTTCTCTGCCGACAACCGTACATTTTTAAAATACCTACCCCCATCAGAATCTTTTTTTCCCTTGTCATACAGACTTAATCTTCGGTGTAGAAACAATGGATGTTGCGCAGAATGAATTTAAAAATGCACCTAGAGGAGGGCAATGGGGTCCTCCAAGAGGAGGGCGATCGCCCCTCCCTTGGATCCGCCACTGATATATATATATATATATATATATATATATATATATATATATATATATATATATATATATATATATATATTTATCATTTAGCCAGAATTGTCCGGAAAAAGAGGGGAAAAACACGGCGTGGCTTAATTAACGAAATAAAGGTTTTTGCTACCTTAACACCATAAAAACACAGGTGTGAAGTAATTGAAGGATAGAGAAAGGAGGTAAAGAAAATGAGTTAAAGAGGAAAGAAAAAGTACACTTACAGGTTTACGGATGATTGAACCTCGCCAAATCAAAAACTTTTATTTCGTTAAATAGTCAGGGACTCTTAAACTACCCTGCATTTGGAATAAATCGGAAATATTGTCCTGCCTCTGCGTCGCGACCAAGGACGAAGGCCATCCTCTGGTTGCAATACCACCCGCAGTTCTTTAGGCATGGAGCGGGTCGCAGCGACACAGCTACGCCGCTCTTGTGCCGGGCTGAGGTAGGTCGGGTATTCAGCACACCTCCGCGGACAATCACAGTCTCCCGGTTAAGCACAGTTCCATCCCTTCAATCGCGTTGAACGGAGCCATCGATCCCCGAGGCAAACACTCCAACCGCCGTCCTCCCGTCAGAAAGGGATCGGGTTCTAAACCTGGGTATTAACTCGGAACTTGTTTCGGGGTCATCGTTGACGACGGAAAAAAACCTCTAGAGTTGCCCCATTGTAGTTTTCTGTCGTTTTACCTCGTTTCCTATGAGGAAATGGGACAATAGGGTTTTCCTGCTTAAGCCCCGATTGCGCAATTGACCACCCGCGTGCGGGACGGCGGAAGGGACTACGGGATTTTGCGGAACCACGTCACGTAGGCCCACGAGTGAGATAGAGGACGCTTGAAAATATCCTTGTCTTTGGGACCACATCACATTCCTTTCGCGTTTCTATATTCAGAGACGGTGTGAAATCATATTACATCAGAGGCGCTAAGAACTGATTCATTAAACACGAGGTGGGACGTTCATTCCAGATCAGGGGTCTCTAAATCATATTATATTGGAGCCTAATAGATGATTTGGAAATATTTTATGTGCAGCAAGTCATAACAATGAAACTGAAAGAATATATTATGCATTACACTCTACATTCCATATTTAAAATGAAACACTTCGGTTGATAGGAAATAAGCAGATCTTCGTTACAACATTCCCATATTGCGTCACTAAATTAAAAAATGTAAGAACTACTTGATATAAATCAGAGAAATTTGACCCTGAGCAGGAGTCACAATATTGTAATTGACATCGACAAAGAGCCGCAGTGACATGTAACGAGCTGATAAAATATATTTAAAGCACAATTTAGGTGCCGTAGCATATACAGCCGTCAGGGAAATAGGAGAATTGAGACCCGTCGGGAAAATTTTAGGTATTATAGCTTCGAACAATAACGTAAAACGCGATATAATATAATAATAAATCGATACAATATATTAAGTTTTCTATAATATAATAAGATTCATGTCACAGAAATGAGTTTTGAAAAATTGCGTACGCGTGAATCCGGACCGCTTTCTAAGATACTATGGTCATACTTTATAAATCGTGTATACGTGAAACCGCGCTCTTTGATGCCGCGTCATATTGAGATTTATTTAGAAGCGTTAACTTAAAATTCTTTATAAACTTAGTAATATAATTATTTGATGCAAAGTAATTTATTCAATAATTAATTTAAAAAGTATAATCATACTCATATACATGTTATGTTCCTAATGTTATGAATATTGGCTTATGATATGGACATTCTACATTAGTAAAAAGGACCCTCTTCAAGCTCTCCGATTTCTCCAAAAAAGGCCCCTTCCCTGAATCTCTCAGATTTTTCGAAAACTTTCTTCTGCAGTGCTATAGATGGCATAAAATAGTGAGAATTTTTAACTTTCCAACTATAATAATTTGCTCGAAATCTTAATCTGAAAAATTGAAGGCCCCCTCTGCCGCACAACAATGTCTCCTAACATTTCTTTCGTAATTTTATAAATGGTAATATATAACACACAAACACCCTGCAAATTTCAGGCATATCTTTCTCCGTTTACTTGCTATTTTAATTTAACACTGACGGACAGACAGAGCCAATATGGTATACGCGCGTTTATAAAATGAAACACTCTAAAAACAAAAACTTAGTCATTGGGACTTCTGGCAATCTTTGACTTTGACAATTCCCTTACGTAATCGGAAAATTATGGTATATTTAAGGCAGACAAAGTTTAATAGAGCCACTAGCTGATCCGAAGCCGCCGGTTTGCAATCTCTGGGATAAATAGTCTTGTATGGTTTCCATGGGATGACATGGTAAAAATTTTAGAAATTCCTAACCAGGATGTAGAGGAGCTGTGCTTATGGCTTAGTGTTGTTTTATAGAGAACGTGTGTTGTTGACAGGGTTCAAACACGAAAAATCAAATAATCCAGAATAATGTCCGTCTTAACTTTTACCGATTTTCAAAACCACAAACTTTATACGAAAAAGACATTCAGAAATCTTTAAACTTTCTTCATTTTTTGTAAATATTATAAATGTGTTAGTATAAGAAATCTACGAGATCGCGTTAGATGTTCGTGCTTCTGCAGCAAAAACGGTTTCCATCCAAAAACGTATGAAACGACCGATAATAAAATAGTTCAATCACTTTTGGTAGAATTCGAGAAAAGAAGGAAAAAGACTATTTACTTGCAGCTGAAGTTCACACCTGCTCCCGCCCTCCACGGAGACCTGAAGTATACATACCGTGAAAAAAATTCGCCTCACATGCTCTATAACCCTATCCTGCTCACATGTTATATATTCCTATCCAACGCTCTTCCTGTCTTCCATCTCTCCATTCGCCATCTATTTTTTTCTTGATCTCTTTCCCTTTCACGCTTCCCTTTCATCTTAACGTACATTCCTATCTCTCACACTCTTATAACTTCTCTTCTCATCAAATCTAGCGTTTCCTCTCTCCTACCACTTACTGCCTCTTCCATCTCCACATCCCCCATATCCATTGCCATTTTTTTCTCTCTATGAATTTCCTGCCTTTGAATCGGCAACTTGTAAAGTGGTTGACAGTCTGCATTAACGGCTCAAACGCGTTATCAATCCATCTTCCTCGGAAAGCAATTGACGCTTCCGTGCACATGTAGCTACTTCTTTGAGGCGAAGACACTCTCTCCCTCTCTCTCTCTCTACTTATTGATGGAAGACACTCTGTATTTCATGAAGATTTCTTCGTGTATTTGTGTATGGATCAAGTTATCTCGTGCTGTAAGAAGCTTGTCGGCAGAGTGACGCACTTTATTCGCCAGGGAGTACGCGCGTGGAGAGAAACTCAAGTAACACTTTGATCGAGAAAGAAATTATAAACACCAGCATCCCATTTTCTGTATGAGAAGTTTAAGAGCACAATAAAATTGTTTATCAATAGAAACTTATAATAATCTACGTTCTGAAACTCAAAGCTCGACAATTATGCACGAACTTGAATCGATTTAAAAAGATAAACATCGAATTCGTAAAAAATTTCAAAATCGACGAAAATGAATTGTCAATAAGTGTCGATTTTTCACTGCTAAAGTTTCTATAAAATTATTCATCAATATTTTTAAATTTGCTTTATCACACTCAAATTTAATATCTTTTAGCGTCAAACATCAAAAACAAAAGATCCCTTATGTCTTAAGGACCCATGCTGAACTGACACGGGTATGGGACAATACAATATGATCGGTTTGTTACACTCTGTCTTTAATCTCGACCACATCTGATAATCCCTATGCGCCATTGGTCGCTTACACAATATGATCAGCCTCCATACTCAATTTACTCAAAAGTCTAATGACTTCTGCCAACAATCTTCAAGATGCAAAAAGAAAGATTTTCCCCACGGAATTAATACTAACCGCCAAATATCCCTATAGCAGGTCTCGAAAGTACAGTATAAGTAAATCCTACTCCCTGTTTCACAAAATCCCCTCACCCATAACTCATTTTGTGGTTGATTAGATTAAAAATCTACTACGAGTATATTTCTGGAGTCCTACCAGTATTTTAAAAAACAGTCATAAAATTTCTATTTTTGTTAAGCATATCTACAATTTATTCTCCCAGTTTGACAGTCCAGTGTTTATTTTTCTTACAATGCTGTCATAGCATCGTTCAATGTTTGTACTTGGGACTTTTTGAACGCTCATCATTGTTTTCACTCAACAATGTAAGATTTTTTTCTTCAAAATATTCATATATGTATTTGGTTGTGCATTATATTAACGTCACATTAATTTTGTTATTGAATGGTCACGATTTGTTGAATAAGAGGCGCGATTTAACGAGTAAAATTTACTTGTGATTTATTCCGAAAAATTTGGTTTTCCGGACTGGAGGGAAAAGGCAACAACAATACATTCACCAAAGTTTACAGAGCAAAAAAATCCGGCATACGAGAAGTCTTTTTTTATATATATAAAGTTTTAGTTAAATTTAATTGTAAGAATCAAATTTATGTAATTTCTCGATCGATAAAAATCGATAAAATGTATTGAAATAAACATTGATATTCGTCCTCGATTTTTAGGAAAAAATAAACGATATTAGTGGTCGCATTTTAAGAAATTAAAACGGCAAAAACTACCAAGCCTAATAAAACGTATTATAATAAACGTCGTTATTCGTCTGCGGATTTTAGGAAAATAAAATTCGGTTTTTGTCTTTTAGTTTTCTCAGAAAAATAAGCAGGTGGCATTCTGTTTTTCCAATTATTTTAATTATGACCAACTTTTATGTTAACTTCGCTGTATAACGAGCGTTTCTGTCACCTCGGCCACCAGATCCTTCCGTTGGCGCTGCAATAAATGCGTATTTGAATTCGCGTGGGAAGATAGACGACTCCATCATAGCAACGAGATTATACAAATTATTGCCATTGTTTATTACTCTTTATTTTAATGTGGATTTGTGTTGATACTAGCATTTCTACGTTTTTTGAAGGGATATTTCTGATAATAATGGTAAGTTTTTATTTATCGTAATTATTATTGATGGTAAGTTTTTATTTATCTTAAAAACTTTTGATCTTTATTCATTTAAGATTATTCAAAAAACTGTTTTTACTATGAGTTTCATTAAGAATTACATCTGGAAAATCAAGATATATGTAAGCTTTTGATGAATTTTATTATTATGGTTAAATTATTATTAAATTCTTATTGCTCCTCTTATAATAGTGCCTTATACATGCATTTTATTATTATTACATTATAATCGCATTCGTTTTGCTCTACTATTAATAATCATTATTGCGATCTTCTCGGAATACTTCACATTGAAAATTCATTTTAAAACTAGTTTAGATGACTATATTTGTTTATCTAGTTTGTGCCATGAACATAATTTTATTCTTTGTAACTCTTCACTTGGTATCATATTCCTTTTTTTCAATATTTAAGATAGGTAATGCTGTTGTAAAGGATGTTAATTTGAACAAATTTAAATAAAACATTTTAAAGTGTTATGTTGTTGCTTAGCAAGTCTTCAGATAACTATACGTATACCGTGGTTTTATATGGTTGGTTGATGTGATGTTAGGAAAAGAACAATTTATTATTTTTGTCATTTAAGTTAGGTTACTAAAATATGAAATATTCAAGTTTCACTCTTACTAGTATCTAAAGCTAAATTACTCTGTACTAGCAGTATATTTTCGTTAATTTTAAGCAACATGATTGGATAAGTCAGTATTTTCATTAATAAAACAAAATATATTATCAAACTTCTTACTACTTGTATACCAAATTTTCTTACTTTCGTCACCGAATTCTCTACTTCTGTCTACCATTCTCACAACTGTAAAAAGATTAAAGTTTAAATAGAGAGACCCTCACATCACTCAACAGTTGTTAGACACTTTTGCAACTTTTTACGCCCATGCAAGCAAAAAGGTTATCATAATTATATTATAGAGTTCATTCTCATTAATGTATTAACTATAGTTTAACTTTAGTGTTCACATATTTGCAGCATGTATATAAAAGTTGGTTATAAAAATTCATTTCTATATCTGCACTAGTTATTAATTAAAATTCTGTTAATTAATCGTTAAATACATTGTTTCAAATTGGTTGCTAGATAATTTAAAAATACGTTAAGCTTAAAAAACTTTGCAAAATCAATTTGGTTATAAATTTTATATTGTTGCAGTTAAATCACACAGAATATTATTTTAAGCGAATAAACGGACGAGCGAATAAGTTGCGAATTTAGAGATAGCCTTTCTCTAGAGTTCAATAGACAACAAATATTTCAACGTTATGGCAATAGAAATATTTTAGGATGCATGCGATTGCCTGTGTGCTTCATTGTAAGAGGTTATGGTGCGCTGTTTATGATCCACTTAACAATAAAAAAATAAACTAAATAAACAGTGCATCACATAGTGTGTTGTGTTCGTTTTACTTACAAGGACTGTTAATTTATTTGCGGCCTCTCAAAAACAGATTTTCTAAAAGAATCCTTTGCAATTGGAAGTTCGATTAAATTCTCTCGTCAGTTTAACAAAGTATTTCATGATTAATGTTGATGAACTGCCTAATTGGAAGTAAAGCAAAAGAAATTTGTTTATCTTAAAAGTTTTATAGCTAAATTAATTGATACACACATTTAGTTTATAATTTTTAATATTTAAGAAATAATTTTTTATTCTCCCTCTTATTACCTAAATTTTTGTACGTCAATCAGTAACATTGGGGCATTCTTTTAAAATCTGTGGCAATGTTGTAACAAAATGCCACTAAAGCTTAATTTTAAATTAGCTCATGCTAATTGTACATTTTTATAGTTTATCGTATGAGTTTTACCAATAAAATAAGAAAATAAATTAAATAAATTTGAATCAATCATCCTATTTATCATATTTATTGAATAACATGTTGAAATATATTATTCGGACTAATATTAAACATAACATAAATTATTATGAGCTATGTATGTATGTTTGTGTGTGTTTATTGGCGCACCAACAGTTAGAGTTATGATGCGTTCATTGGCACATGTAGCAGCGCTCGTTCTGCTGAAGAGTTTTTGATCTGATATTAATGAACTTTACTTTGCAGGATTCCTGCGTGCTAGTTCTTTTCCCGACTCAAGAAGTAATAGTCTTCTGTTGTATATTTGTATCGCTGTTCTTTTCATTATTTATGCTGTAAAACAAAATAAATTCACACATTAGCATATACGGAGTTTATTGTATCAATTTACCAATTGGCGTCTACATCAGGGGTGGGCAAACATTCGCGTGGCGGGCCGCTTTAACAGTCGCAGCTTTTTAGGCGGGCCGCATTAACAGATTAAAATGCATCGTGTTAGTGTCACATATGGCCCGCGGGCCCTAGTTTGCCCACCTCTCGTCTACATACTCCATATAAGCGTTGAAATAATGTATTTTGCATACATATAGGTAAGATTCGTGACGAATTATTTACAGTAACTCAAGAACGTCTAGCTAGAGGTCTTTAATTCCGAAATATAGAATATACGGTTTAAAATCATTTTTGTGATTATTGGCAAAATTCGAGAATTTATTTATTTTGGAGGCATCGTGATGGGATCCACCTTTCGTGTCCATCGGTCGACATCATCATGAATTCCGAATCTCAGACTATGTTACATCCAGAGATATCTTCGTGTTTGTTCCATAGCGAATTATGTTGGGTATAGCTTTTTCCAGCAATAACTGACTGACATGTTGTAATCGCTGTTCTTCTGATCGAGATATCTCTCAATTTTATGGCGGTGTAGTAATACCTAAATGTCGCGATTACCCCTAGATTCAGCGGTTGGAGAAGAGAGAGATCGGATTGACAAACTGTCCCCTTTCAGGATGGTCTGAATGAGGACTTTGAATTCTAGTTTTTTCCCTCATGTATCTTTAGACCAGTGTTTTTCAACCTATTTGCTTTGGTGACACACTTTTTAAATGATCCAGTTACCGCGCGACACACCATGAAATAAATGTCAATTTTCTTCGTTAAAACAACAAAAATACTTCAAATTCCTTATTTAACAATAAAACATTATAAATATAGGAAAAAATATAAAAAAAAATTATATTAGCCAAAAATAAACTTTTCCGTATCTGCTATATTTTAATTTTTTCTAATTTTTACGACAAAGCTTGACCTTTTTTTATAAATTTCCGCGACACACCTGGATTTGGTCCGCGAGACACTAATGTGTCGCGACACACCGGTTGAAAACCACTACTTTAAACTGTACGTGCGAAGAATTTATCGAATCAGTCCGAAAGGAGTTCATCAGTCATCCAGACGCTCCTGTTATCGCCCCAGAACACCGGGAAATGAACCTTCCATTTTCCTTGCAAGGTGCGGGAGTTTGACTATGGATTCGCCCTTTGAGTTAACTCATAAGAATAAACCAGTCCTCATTATACATTTTATTTAAAAAAATTCGTTTCGTTAGTATCGAAGACCTGCCCAGTCCCAATTACCCTCTTCTCTAAGAGGTTCCTAAGCTGCGACGGGTAATTTCTCACAGCAACATAATCGATCTATCCCCCTTGGTGCTCTTTGTAAAAAGTAAGCTAATGTCGGCACCGGGTTTCTCTCCTCCCTTGTGTGTGTGTGGGCGTGTGTGGAAGGAGAATTGGCTATAATTATCCGAGGTTTATTAACCAGAAATTTCATACAAACAAACAAACAAATAATCAATCGATGCAGCTTTCACCACTAGTTATGCGCTGTGGAGATTGAGGCGTCTTTTAAAACTTTCACACGGCTCTTTCTGGATTGAAATTTATCAGAAGTCGCGTTGGAACTGGTGACCTCACCCCCGGTGGCTTGATGGAGATAAAGACGCTTAACTTTCTCCCTTATCACAGGTCCTCTTAGTGACACTATTCTCTGAGTTTTATCTTCAATCCAATCTTTTTCGCTTTACGAAAAGCTGCTTCACGGATCTAAATCTTTCGGCGCACCAGCTGTAACACTTGCTTAAGTTTTTTTCTCATTTTTCCTTGCATACCTCGATGCAGACTCTAAACTTTACAGCGCCAGGCAGATGATATGCTCTCTCTTATAGGCAGAAAATGTAATAACTCCGTTCGTTTCCTCGTATTTATCCACATTTTCTGCCTTTTTTGTCTAAATTCACTTGCATCGATTAGAAAAAATACATGAATATGTTAGATGATTATAAAATAGCATAGGATATATATATATATATATATATATATATATATATATATATATATATATATGGATGTCAACAAGGTGTTGGGATGAGGAAACCCAGTGAGCACTCACCAATCAGACGACTTCAGGTTGGCGAGGCCCCGGGGATGTCGAAGCGACACACGTAAAATAACACAAAAACACAGAAACATCACAAACGTAAAGCTTTCGGAACTACTCCTTCTTCAGCTACAGAGAGAGAACTGATGGCGGTGACACTGGGTGGAGGCATGGGGGTGGAAGGGTAGTGCGGAAAGGTCGAGGATTGGAGGAAACGGAGGGGGTTGGGGATGGGTAGGGTGTTGGAAGAAGACAGAAAGGGTGTGAAAAGCTATCGAAGGTTGAGGCCTGGGGGAGTGAAGGAGTTTAGGAGATGGATATGCGAAAGCTCCCACTGACGGAGTTGGGGAGCCGAAGCATTGTCGGGGAGAGCGCGAATGACTCTCACTGTGAAGCAGTTGTTGAACTTTAAATTATGTTTGTTCGCATGAACGGCAACCGGCAGCGGTCGTTTGAGAATGACGCTGTTGCGGTGGCTATTCATGCGGATGTTGAGGGGATTGCTGGTGAGGCCAACATAAAAGGCGGGACATTGGGTGCATCTCAGGAGGTAAATGATATTGCGGGTGGTGCAGTTGGTGGTGGAAGTTATGGGGTAGGTGATGTTGGTAAGTTGTTATATATATATATATATATATATATATATATATATATATATATATATATATATATAAGGATGAATGATAATAATAGCCTAGATTTGCTTGTTATATGTTTGTCCGGAACGATTCCTTGTCTGGAAGGATTCGGCGGGTCCTTTAGAGGAAAAACTAAAGAAGATTTAGTACGATTTCGAAGATTTTTTCACAATATACATACTGGAATTTTCCTCCTTCGCATTTAGAATTTTATCGTCAATCATAAGATCATGGGTTTGATTTCAGGCGCGTTTAGTTTCTCCATTTGATTAACAGGAGTATGAGGGTAGCGTATTAGTAATTTGTATATTTAAATTACTTACAATTAACGTAGGAGTTTGGGATTTAAAACAAAGAACGCCTGAAAACCGATGTTACATTTCTCTGCTGTTGGTTTTTTGATTACGTGTCGAATCGGTTCACAAATGAGCTTTTAACTCGAACATTTTTCCGCGAAAATCTTTTGCCATAAAATTGATTTGCATTGTTACTGATTTCGTGTAATTTATTATGTTTGACTGAGATTATGGATTCGCGTCGCATCTATCTACATATTTAGGAAATTTCATCTCTATTCTCAATTTTAATCAATAACTTGGTTACGATATATAACACGAAAATAAATAAATATTAAATTATTCGTTGATAACTTGTTAATTAAGTCAGTTATAGAGATTAAAATTGCTGAACTTTTTAAGGTCTTTAAGGACATTTACTGCGAAGAATGAGTAAGTTTTTACACTTAGACTGAAGACAAAAAATAAATAAATTTATCTAAATATATTTTAACTATGCCATGATTTGTATGCCCTAAAAAGTAAAAGATAAAGTTAAAATTCGCACAATATAATGTACCATATAGTAAATATAGTTTTAGGAATATATAGGTTGCGTAGCGTAATATTTTTCGAATGAATCATCATTAAAATTTCTTTGCCACGAAACGTTTATTTGCTAAAAAATATTTTTGCTTTCTGGTACATTCAATTATGTGAATTTTATACGTCATATACCTGTTACTTTTTAGTGTATTTTAAATTAGTTTAATTTATTATTATTTAAATATTATGCTTACATAATATTTAATTCTCACATACCTGTCACATTTGACTGGCAATTAAGCTAATATTATCATTAAAAGATAGTTAATAATGACAAAGATTATTAATTAAAGATGAAATTTAAATTGTAAGCTAACTTAATATTTAATTAACACATACTCATCATATTTGACGGGCAATTAAGGGAGAATTATCATAAAAGGGCATTTAATAGTGATAAAGATTAATAATTAAAACTGAAATTAAAGAGGCACTTGATTGAAACTGCTTCGGCGTAGTGGCAAGATACGACTAATCCTAGCAGTAAAAACACATATCCAATGCGGCAGCAAATGTTAAGAAAAGACAGACCTTTAACTAGATTGGTATATATGTCCTTGACGTCTTTAGAGCAATAAATAACAAAAGAAAGTGGAAAATACCTCGAGAGAAGAAATATCCTCTCTTGGGAAACCCATGTAATCCCAGGTGCAGGCAGTAGAGAATCTGACACTTCAAAATTTTGGACCTGACGCTCTAGGACAGAAAGACCCTATAACGGTGATTCCCAAAAGTTTTCACATCGTAAATATCTTGCTATATTTTTTCGTCTACCACTCATTAAATGCCTGGGCATCGAGCTCCTTTGGATCCTTCGATCGAGAGGTTAAAGAAACCTTCAAGATGACAAGCCATGATCCTCAACGGTGTGGGGACGGACAAAACCACCACTGACGTTAATAGTAACATATGTAGTTTAAACAAAAGTTAATTTTTATCGCTCGCTTTACGCTAAATACGTGTGCTATCAGATGGCATGGACCCGCAAAACAAGAAGATGGCAACTTTCAGCGATCTTTGCTCAAGATTTCTTTGATCAATCCTACGCGAAACCAGAAAAATCATAAACTGCTCAGGAATTTTCTCCTCGAGCTAAGCTCTCAACTTTTGCAGCGTCCTATTGAAATAAGTAGTCGCAAAAATGGAATACTCCAGAATCATAAAGCATTTGCAATAGAAATGGTACTTGTCCGAAAGCTTCTTTTCGAAACAAAAAAATCTGCAGTAAATGTAATTAATGGTGGAAGAGAAGTATGAGAACAATCATGGAAAATTTCTTTGATATGTTTTTAGCATTTCCTAAATTGACCATTGACCATTTATTTAGCAAATCGGAATTATCATTAAAAGAGTAAAATGCTTGTAACCAAGCACAGTTCTGAGAAAAATAAAATTTGCCGAAGTGTGTAAACATTATGCTAACTTTCACAAGATAGTCAGTATTAAAAAATGACATTTCATTCCGAAGACGTAATATAACCCACCCAAAATCAAAAATTTAACATACTTGTTAAAAATTAAAGATCATAAGGTTTTGCCTTTTTTAGACCAAAAGATAAAATTAGTTATTAAAAGTTAAAAAATTAAATATTTATTGAGTAGTAACGATGGGCGTATATCATTATATATAGACGTTCCTTACAAAGGAGGATATAACATACTTGTAGAAGGTGCTTGCGTTCTGCAAGCATATCATCTCACCTTGAAAAAAAATTCATTTTTCAGAAAGATATTTTATCATTACAAATATTTTTTTAATTCTTAATATTTCACCTTCGGAGCGATTTACGTTTTCACTTATGTAAAAATAATAGATTAAAACAAACCCAAAACTTTGCAATTTTAACAATTTTATACTTTCTCCATTATGGGGTACTAATTCTACACTTTACTGCCAAAATTTAAAATTGTAGCACTTCTAGAAGTGAAATAATATTTTTCTAATTGTTTAAATTTTAAACATTTTTAACGGCCGCCGCAACATATTTATGGTGAGATACAAACGTTTATTTGTGCAAATGCACTTCTCTGTAATTAACTTGAAAATTTCAGCTTCCTAGCTCATCCCGTAGTATCTAAAGAGTCATCTATTTGTTTAAAGTTTAAGAATTTTTAACGGCAACAAAAATTAAAATATCAAAATTTCTATAGCCCCTATTTTGTTTTTTACAAAGCCTAAGTCTAAATACAATTTCAGCTCTGTAGCACATTCGGAAATACATAAACCTTGAACATTTGTTTAAACAATTGCGATTTTTCAGCGGCCGCATTGGTGCACTTTTCCAAGATTTCCTTTTTTTTCTAGTCGGTTTTGCACAAAATCCTACCTAAGAAAAAAATTTCAAATCTCCAGCTCATCTGGAAGTTGCGTTTTTTCCCATAAGAAAAGCATTGCGCTATTTTTGTAGATTAATTTTGGGCACTTGCCCGTAAGCTAAAAAAGTTAAATTTTCAGTGTTGCTAGATGGGCGCAATATCGATTAGGAATTACTGTTACTTTTGCTTACGGTGTCCTGGGTTTGACACCAGATACCCCGAAATATCTCTCATAAGTTAGCACGGGAAAATGCTATCCCAATGTGTAGGTAGACCAACCTAATAAGTTTAGGAAGCTGAAATTTTTCAGAATATATAAATATATAAAAATCGAAAATTTAAAAATTTAAATTTTTTTAATTTTTAGGGGTTGTTTTAACCACATTTGAACATTAAAGTTTAATAATTTTTATCTTGGAAACTGTATGCTGCCGGTTCGAGTTTTTGAAATCATTTTGTAGCAAATTATACAGAAAAAAATGAAATATTGAAAAAGTTAAAAAATTCGACCACTAAAAATTCGCAATTGTTTAAACATAATTTTGAGGTTTCGAATGTGCTACGGAGCTGAAATTTTTTTTAGAGGTAGGATTTGTAAAATACCGAAATATGGAATATATAAATTTTGATATTTTAATTTTTGTTGCCGTTAAAAATTCTTAAACTTTAAACAAATAGATGACTCTTTAGACACTACGGGATGAGCTAGGAAGCTGAAATTTTCAAGTTAATTACAGAGAAGTGCATTTGCACAAATAAACATTTGTATCTCACCATAAATATGTTGCGGCGGCCGTTAAAAATGTTTAAAATTTAAACAATTAGAAAAATATTATTTCACTTCTAGAAGTGCTACAATTTTAAATTTTGGCAGAAAAGTGTGGAATTAGTACCCCATAATGGAGAAAGTATAAAATTGTTAAAATTGCAAAGTTTGTGTATTGTCTTAATCTATTAATTTTTACGTAAGGGAAAAACGAAAATCGCTGCGGAGGTGAAATCTTTAGAATTAAAAAAATATTTGTAATGATGAAATATCTGTCTGAAAAATGAATGTTTTTTCAAGGTGAGATGATATGCTTGCCGCATGAAAGCAACTTCTACTAGTATATGTATATGTGTGTATGTGTGTGTGTGTGCGTGCGTGCGCGTGTGTGTGTGTATATGAAATTGGTGACGTGAATAAACAGGGGATTATAGATCGATTTAAAGATTCAGAAGGGCGAGAGAGTTTAATGCTGATGAGATAATTAATCCCTGCCACAATATTTTGTTCATTTTGTTAAATTTGGAGGAGAATATAAAAATGGAACTTCATATTAAATGAAAGCGAAGATGGAAGTTTAAAGATGAAACGAATGGGGGAGATCTGACAAGAGAGAGAGAGAGGGAGGGAGGGGTAGATGGAGAGGGTCGACCCTATAGGAAACATATTGCGGAAAGTGAAAGAGCAAGATGGCGGAGAATCGTCTGTGGTGCCACAAATCCTCCACACTCAAAGAAGAAGAAGCCCACATTCAACCACATATCCCATATTTTTACGACGCCTTAAAGGGGATCTCAGGCCAAAAAAGGTAAAAAAATGCGAAGTTTATACAACCAATAGAAATTGATTTCTTCCTTCTGGTGAAGTTGAAATATTTCTTCGGAGGAACATATATCTTCTAGAGAGCATGAAGAAAACTCAACATTGGATGTTGCCTTCCAGGCGATGTATCAATAGAAAAATTAAACTTGCATTAGCTATAAATTCTCGAACCCAGGACCTTAAATTCGACTATATTGTTTTCTCACTTTTCCTCAAAATACACACTGTAAAGCCGTTTTTCAAACATCTTAGTTTAACGTTTTTATTTAAATCCGCTGATGGAATCGTTTTGCCAGTCATTCCGTCCATCCGTCACACTTCTGTGGCCGGTAAACTACTTCTACACCGTTCAAGTTAGAGTAATCAAATTTGGAGGGATTGTTAATGGCTGTTAGTTCTTCTCGGGGGTAAATGGCAGACTCCAGGGACAGGCTTTATTTTTATTTTTTTTAAACTTATAATACATACCTGATTCATCAGTTATTTCCTTACTTGTTCTCAATGTTTTTGATATCAACTAAAATTAATATTTCCTCAACATTCTTGAGAAATGATAAAGAGTATATATCACATTTATTTTGTTCGATTAAAACCTAATTTTGTTATCATTAATTTAAATAGGTAAATTAAGTTATTATAGGTACTGAATATTTATACAGGGACTTTGTTCTAATATTTACATTTAAAACATCTCATATCATGGAGAATTTTATATATTGTGTTTCAGTTATATGAATGGATACCAAAACGCAAATGTCAGATGCGCATAAAATCGCATACATGTGTTTAATACGATATATGATTAATTTTCCTTCGCTGCTAGCTTTTTGTCTTCTCTGCGATGATTCCGAATCAATTTCTTAGTGGAGACACCAATGGCATCTAGGACAATTTCGGTTATTAAGGTATATAAATTGAATTTAAAACTATGCTGTAAAAATCCAGTAAGCATAAATGAAACGATCCAAAGGAGCATGTACGGTTTCCATCTCGTCCTAATTTATGGATACAATTATTATTACGAGGTAATAGTCTCATTTGCAATTTATGACTCGAAATTTCCCGGGAAAATTAGCGAGAGAGGATCGTTTTTTATTCATTTATCCCTGCAGTCAAAGGCGTAATTCCTGAATGACGAGCGCCCGCCCGTGACGCCGCCTTCCTTCAGTTAGCGGAGAGGTTATTCATCTTTCGACGCCTCTGGATTTACAACTCCCTGCCACCAATCCGAGATGCGAATATTTAATTAATTTTGGGGAAGGGTCGAAATAAATTTTGAAGGCTGTCGCGCGGCCGTAAAGTAATCACTTTACCGAGCAAACGGTTTTTTTTCTCCCAAAGGATTCTTAAAAAAAGTCAATTCACGTCAAAAAATGTCTCTCTTGATGCAACCGAAAAGGCAGCGAACGTAAAGGTAACTCACATGCGAAAGAAGCGGAGTCGGGATACTTTTCTGCCACTGCCGTGTGTCTCATTTTCAAATATCTAGTTTTTGCTGATTTTTGTCGCGCTTGCCTGCAGCACCCTCTTTGATAGCCTTCCTACGTAGTGGCATATGCGGATCCGCGATGCGAGAATTTTGCCGTAATGAAATAATCTCGCAAACTGCGAGCACAAAGCGGGAATAGCATCATAGGGCCATTGTGGCAGCGATTTCAGAAGGATCCCTTTACTTTCTGCCGAGCAGCCCGTCGCAGGATGTGTTCCAAAGCCTTCGAAAGAGTTTCGAGGCTTCTTTTTTCGTTATTTATGCTTATCCCTCCGAAATCTCAGCTCTTCTCTCTTTGCGTCAATATTACGTCACTGGAATTACAGACTCTTTTCTAAGGCTCAGCAAACGCATTCTGCCGAAAAGGATTGAAAAATATTTTCTTTGACTGTTATTTTGCAAATGAATCTAACAGAATGTTTCTTTTTCATAGGTTACAAGACGTCAATTTTATTACTAATAGAGATTTAATTTTAACGAGTAGATTTTACATAGATATTTTGGTAATTGTTATGATGCATACACGCAACTCTCTGGATTACTTCTATAAATTCTGTCATTAAAAAAATATTTTTTATAACTTAAATAAGCTTTGATTGGTTTAATATAAGTAGATTGGTACAAAATATACTTTAAATTTACTGCGATATTATTGTTCTTGATACGCTTTTGCTGTTATTTCCGCCTCTACTCTTGTGCAATATCATCATTGAGGAAAGAATGAAAACTTGTTAAAATTTTATTAAACAGGTTAAAATAATAGAAATATGTATTCCAGATACTTTTAATTTACTAATAACAGAGATAAATTATACTTTTATGTAATTTAGCTAACTTAAAGAAACAGTGATGGAAATTTAATCCGCTTAAGAAAAATTAGCAGAGAATATCCGTGCCATTCTGTAGATTTATATTTATGGTCTTGGAAAATATGGCTAGGCTGCGGTTTACGTTTTACGCTCAATAAAGAAGCATTTAAAAAAATTAGGAATTCTAAAAAGTCCTTTAACCTCATTTTTATACAAAAAATCCACTCAGCTTGAGTGGTCAGAAGGAGTCTCCGCAAATTAAGGAGAAAAAAAACGAAATAAACCAGAATAGAGAGAGAATTTTGGATGGAAAAGAGGTATAGGGAAGGAAATGAAAGATTGAAGGGGAAGGGTGTGTTTGAAGGGGGTGAAAGGAAGGGGATTGAGACGGAGACCCGGGTGTCGGCGGTTTTATTTAGTCTCCACTCCCCTTCCCATTTGCCCATTTTGTCGCGCGCACATACCCACACACCCTTCTAGACCTTTCCTTCCGAAAATTCCCCCTTCTTTCTCTCTTCCTCTTTCTCCCTCTCCCTCTTTCTCTCTCTTCCTCTTTCTCTCTCTCCCTCTTCCTCTCTCTCCCTCTTCCTCTCTCTCCCTCTTTCTCTCTCTTCCTCTTTTTCTCTCTCCCTCTTTCTCTCTCTCCCTCTTTCTCTCTCTCCCTCTTCCTCTCTCTCCCTCTTCCTCTCTCTCCCTCTTCCTCTCTCTCCCTCTTCCTCTCTCTCCCTCTTCCTCTCTCTCCCTCTTCCTCTCTCTCCCTCTTCCTCTCTCTCCCTCTTCCTCTCTCTCCCTCTTCCTCTCTCTCCCTCTTCTTCTCTCTCCTTCTTCCTCTCTCTCCCTCTTATTCTCTTTCTCTCTGAGAGATGCTAGAGGTG
This sequence comes from Tanypteryx hageni, assembly GCA_028673005.1. Classification (NCBI taxonomy): domain Eukaryota; kingdom Metazoa; phylum Arthropoda; class Insecta; order Odonata; family Petaluridae; genus Tanypteryx; species Tanypteryx hageni. The sequence goes on along the minus strand of CM054116.1, from coordinate 124,383,261 downwards.
AAACTAGCAATCTTTATAAGCTTTTCCTTCATTCTTTTTCGTCTCTCGTCCTTCGTTTCTGCTCCCTCTCTATTTCTTCCTTTTTTCCGCCACTCCGTCTTATTTCTCCCTCACTCTCGTCCTCCAGCTAAATCAATTCACACTATAGCGATACATACAAATCCATCAAATACAATTGCTATTTTTTATAGCTCGCCGTTTTGTGGCTGTTGAATTGGACAGGTGTTCCGCAGTACGACGTATGGGTTACAATTTTTACGGTGATTATATTAGCGTTGAAGGGCGATGCAAAGGGTGCCATTAATCTGGTTATTCTTGCCAGAACCTATTACTCCCGGTTTTTTGATTAAAATTTCCATCCTGACTCAGCGGAATTTCGGCGGCAGATGTGTTTAAATTCTGTTGAGGAATTTAATATTTGAAAGTGATAAATTAAACATTTAAAATTAAATTTTATAGCTGTATGAAGTATTAATAGCCGATTTAAGCTCCATATAGTGAAATATCTTCTAATATATTATGCTTGTTAAATTCACAATATTTTTTTGAATGATTTTTTTGAGAAATGTGAGTTTAATACTTGATTAAAGTTTCGTTAGGGTGTCGAGTGCGTAGTTTGGTTGTATCTAATTTTAATGCGTGGCATCAGAATACCAAAACCTGTTTAATGTTTACAGAAAACAAAATAATTAAAGTTCAATTTTCCAAAATATAGATAACGTCGACATTCACCCCGTGCCGCGGATAATATCCTTGAAGAAGTAAAAAATTAAGCATATAGGACTTTAGACTACTATTTTCTTTGAATAAAACCACGATAAAACTACGATCCTTACTAGGCATTCAAGTCCATAAAATAAAGTTGGATACCTGGCTTAGTTAAAGAAAGTTTCAGTTCCAATTCAGTTGCGTTTCTTTGGAAATATTTCTCTAAGTGTTCAGCCATTCGGCATTACTCAGATATTTAGGGTCAATTTCGTCATTAGTCTGTTTTGGTCATTATTTTTAACACATTTCGTGAAGCTATATATAGTATATGAAGAACGATTGATCCCACTGTTATGCTATGCACACAAGAGTGAATGACCCCAACCTGAGGAGGAAGAGTGCTAATATTGTGCAAAGTAAAACTAACAATGATTGTTGTATATGGTAAGGACCTTTAGGTAAATCATGAATTAGGGTTATATGCATGCTACAAGTATGGCTCATCCAAAAAATCACTCACGGGGGAAGGAGGAGTGGATCCACTTCTTTCTGTTTTTCATCATCAACTTTAAACTATTCAGAAAAATGCTCTAAAAGGGAAAATTGTCTTTTTCCTCTCATAGGATAGCAAAATTCATAAAGCGAAAATTCGCAGAGCACCGTATCAGGTCTTCCTTAACATTCGCAGCGTTGGTTGTGAAAAAGCTTTCAGTTACGTCATATCATAAACTGAAGTATACGGAAATGGAGTTGAAGGTAAAAAAGAGATATACAATTCACACCTACAGAGTACGAGGACGATGAGATACAATATAATTTGCATCCAGATAAAAGGTAATGTTTGCGGAATGTCATCGTTGCGAATTTTTTTATATTAACGAAATTTATTTCTTTTTCATAAATACAAGATATTAAAAAAATATTACAAAAGTTAGGAGATGTTACAGGAGGAGTAAAACGTAAATAATATTAATAATAAAATCTTCACTCTGCAAACATGAAAAACATTCCAGGGATAGGAAAAAAGACTTTTTAACCAATGAGTTAAATAATGCATAATGAAGTTTTAAGCCTTGAAAAAGGTAAAACGATTGGGCGAGGATTAAAGATAATCGAGATTAAATACGAAAATATTGCGTTTGCAAGGTGAAACACACTGTAATGAATCCTGTACTTAAATGTTCTGAAATCCCATTTGCACCCTCACATTTTTTCCTCTTTATTTCTTCCTCTCTCACTGCCTCTCTCCGCCACTCACTTACTTCACCTCTCCCTCTCTCTCTCTCTTTTCTCTCCCTCATTACCTCCTTCTTCCTCACTTCAGGCCCTTCTCTCTCTTCTCTTATTCTCCCCATACCCATTTTCACTTCGTCTCTCTTCCCCTTCTCTTTCTCTCCTCACTTTCACTTAAGGAAACCTGCTTGAATTAAACTTCGGAGCATATGAGGGCGACAACTTCTTTTAAAGCGAGAAGATAAAATAAATAACTTCAACTCAAACTGCAAGAATATTCGTTGTAAACAAATTTTTCCCTAATGTAATGTAAAAAGGTTTAAGCGCCGCGGTCTGTATCGTAAAATTTTTCACATCCGGCAATGCATGTGTATCGTAGCTAGACAATTTTTCGGGCGTATTTCAAAAACCTTAGCTCAGTAAACCTCACTCAGAATTTATTATTTGCGTTTATCAATTCTCCATGGAGCATAAAAAACGTTAAGTGGCATTGGTTTTTAATCTTTTCATTTTAAGCATAATTTTAAATTCTCAACTATTAAAAAGTATATTTCATTCAAATTTCATATGGGTTTTAGCTGGCAAGACTTTTAGCTGCTTAAATTTATAAGTTATCACTTTTAAAATTACAGGATTTTTTCTACGCAATATGAAAAGTTTCTAAGAACTTCCTATAGGTATTGATATGTGTACGTATGCTTGATTGACAAAAGACTTTATATAAATTTGAAACATTTCAATGAAATATATACCTTTAAATTATGGGAGTTCATCTTTGGCTTCATTTGACATCGCTGTTATATGCCTAATGACAGTAAATTATGTAGCCTTAGGTTGAGAGAAATGCTCTTTAGTTGTATAAAATGATATTTCACATAGAATGTATTGTGTAATCATTAATCAATCTCTTTTAGTTAATATGATCTACGCGTTAATTGAAAAAGGAACTAACGACAACATCACATGGTTCCTAATTTATAAAAATTAATGGTATCTAAAAGTCTATAATAATCGATGTAAATTTAAAACTAAAAAAGGAGTTATTATAAAGATTAAAGATCCGCATTAATAGATAAAATTGTTATGAAAATTTACATTTTAATTCCTGTTTCACTGGTCATCTTAATTTCTTATGAGTTAGATAAGCTGCCGTGTCAAACTTAACCGTAAGTTTTCAAATTACTTCGGTAATCTCACAAGCCTGCCTTTAGCTCTTTATCCTATAATAGCCGAGATTTACTATGTCGAGACCTATATATTAAAAGCACTCTTACACTATAGCTACATGAATGAATAGCAAGATATACAATATAATTTTTAAATAAATTAATGCGATAAATAAAAATAAACTAAATGTAGTTTTCGAGAGATCCTAGAAAAATGTTCTACAAGCTGTTTGTGAATCAGCACACATTTAATTCAATATTTTAGGTTTTCAGTACTTTTAAACCTTTGAATAATTTCTATAATTAAATTATAGTATTTAAAATTTGGTTAATAAAAAATGGGTTTGTTTAGTATAATTGCGCAATAGCGATGTATATTGTTCTCTGAAATAAAGTTAGCAGCGTATCAGAATCATTCTATTTTTTATCTTTCCAAAATTATGCATACTGCCTTAATTTATGAAGCGTTTTATATTTTAATGAAAATGTCAGCGCAGGAAATAAATTTCCATTAGATATCCTGCGAAAATCCTTTCTTATCCGGTATAGAAAGATAGAGCAACTTCGTTATTACAGTGCTCGCTTTCTGCTGCCAGACAGGAGACATGAAGAATAACGTTGAACCAGAATTTCTTTCTCCGACTTTAATTTTTAACTTTTTTACGTTAACCTACATTACACCACATTTATTTTTCCACAGCTAATTTGGAATCATCTTTGATAGAGTCAATGATTTCACTCTTTTATGTAAAGGTGAAGTATTTATTTTTTTGCTAAAATAACGTCATTTTCCTTTTAGATGAAATAAATCTCAGAGACGAAAAAGTAACTACCCGGAGCATAAACCAACAGCCTGGAGGTCCTTGAGTCAACGCTGTTTTGTTGCCTAAGTGCGTTTTCTTGACACGGCGACGAGGATAAAGTTTCTCTCTGAGGATGTTTCCTTGAAGAGGGAGCGATAGAGGATTCGATAGAGCAAAAGAGAGAGAATTATAGACAGATAGAGGATGAGAGAGAGAGAGAGAGAAAGAGACGGAGAAGAGTGAGAGAGAAGAGGGAGGGGAGAGGATTTGGTAGAAGAGGAGAAATTTGCGGCTGAGGAAGGCGCTTTACGGGTTGCAGGTGTTCCCCGGCGAAGGCAGCACTGGAAGGGGATTCGGTTTAATGGCAGTTAAAGATTAATGCGGTATCCGCGGAGGCATATGGAAGTCAACTGGATCAGAGTCTCACGGGAGAGGGCGTAGCACCAATCTGTATCGGATTCCGGTCGGATTAAGTGTTCGGCTGTGCTACGGCGTAAATGATAATTCCTCTCGCGCTCGTAAACTTCGAATAGGGAGCATATTAACAAATGATATCGCGCCTTATCAGATCAAAAGACGAGACGAGAGGTAGCGATGCGAACTAGTTCCGTTCCAGTGCAATTAATGAGAGGAGAAAAAGCAAAATGCGTGTGTTTCACGCTCTCTGATAGGATCCGAACTAAAAATCATTTTAATCCGTGCTTCATGCACGAAGAATAACTTCTGTAATTAATTAAATAAATTCCTTTAAATCGCAGGAAGGTAAGGAGTTAATATGTGAAATTAGAAATTATATAACGGGTCGTAAAAAGCTACGCACAAATAATTGGACCATCTCTTCCAATCCAATGGACTAAAAATTTGGCATTTAAAGTCTCATGGGCGTTGATGTTGGCCCTATAGATACCCTGATCTGATCTCATTAGACATCTTTTGGGGAAACATCAAGAAAATTGTATATTTCGTCAAAATTTTTGATTTAAATCACTCAAAGAAAAGAATCACTTTAGCCAAACATGCTGAGCCGAGTATGGACAAAAATTAAATACCACCTGGATGTTTGCTGAGCGACAAACGGTTCCTGCATTAAAGTATATCAAAATTATTTGTTAACTTGGAGATTTTTATGACGTTTAAAAAAGTTATCTTTATCAGTCAATTATTTCACGAAATACAATTAGGCTTGGTAGGATTCTATTTAAATAGAAAAACGACGATTTTAAAAAAATTTCCAAATCGACGAAAGTAAATATTCGTCCAACAAGATGGAAAATTATGCGTCTAAAAACCTATTTTATTCTGAATTGTAATATTAAAGTCGTTTCTGTTTACTTTTTGCAATATTATTTCCTTTTCTGGGCTTGCATTATCATGGGACTGAAAGAATGATAATTCTTTACTCTCAAATGTGCGTCTTTTTGAAAAGTTCACGCTTCTGCTCTGAACAATCAGCTAACCGCAAGGCCATAGGCTGGTTTTGAGAACACGTGTTTCATAGCCCTTTTGCGGTTTTGAAATTATATTTGCCAACCTAATGATGGTGTATATATATATACAGATAAGGTCATGGCTATGTCCGGCTGAGAGTTCTTCGAGGTTTGGAAGAAAGGAATTTCGGCAATAGTTTGAAAAGAGCACCTCTAACCGTTTTGCTACCCCTTCCACGCATCTACCCCGCTGAGTGTATTCCTGGAACAAATGTTTCTCGATTGTTTGCTAGGGTTTTTCTTATAGATGGACGTTGTTGTATGCACTTACACCCCTCCTTCGTATGCACTGAAGCCACTCTTTTGACAGTCTTTCTCTAAAAGCTATCTGGGAAGGATCGCTTCGTTCTCTTGCTTTTGGCTCCTTCATCCTTTGCTACATGTTAGTAAATTTAAATTTATATATAATGGATTTAAAGAGATGCACGTAAATTAGCAATCGTTACTTAAAATTGAAGAGGGATTAAGGATTAATATTTATTTGCTATTTGTTGTAAAATATTTTGTGGATTGAAAAACACATTTTAATCAGGATATGAGATAAGCCTGTTGATCGAGCGCCGAATAATTAAGTCTAATTTCTCTCTATATATTTTATGTTAAATAAAGAGGACATTTAGTACAGTGACGAAATATATCAAATAACATAAAGTAAAGTATTAGATCCTTATTTTTTGACTGCTAAAATATTATTGCGATAATTATATCATTAATGGGTTTTCATTAATTAGTCCTTAATTGGCAACGGATGTCTAATAGTCTTTAAGCTGAACTCGCAAATTATTTTTTTAAAGAATATTTCTCTGCAATTGCAACAGCTTATTGTTCGGATTTCATAAATTAAACGTTTTCTAGTTTTCATTATACAATTTCAAGAGGCAAAGCATAATTTACCATCTGCGACGCGATTGGAAGAATTACGCGAAATGAAAATATCTAAATTTGGAAATACATACCAGCTTACGATATTTGAGATTAAAAATATACTAAGTTTCAGTGAAGTAGAACAACAATAATATTACTGTGGACGATATGCAAGGTGCTAATTCGGTTTAATCATCTAGAGTTATTTAGCAAAAGGCGTGAATTAACTTTTAATATATCTTTTCTCATATAGTTTGGTTGTCGAAATCATCACGTTTGGCAAAATATGTAAGGAAAGGAGTGATAATACAATAACAAGAAATACCGTTTCCTGTTGGCAAAATGAACTTTTTTCTGCACTAGCTATTTTTTACTTAAAGAGGTAAGCTTGGTGGCACGCTTCTCATACGTTGCATTAACACGTTGTGTACCGGATTTTTATTCCCGCGAAATCTCTTGACCGGTAGTGATTCTCTTTGTTAAAAGTCACTATTTAATTAGTAAAAGATCACATTAATGATTTAAATATATTTTTTACTTTGTATAGTTTTTATTGTACACCTTTTTTACTATAAGTTAAAGATAAAATAATATTTTAATAAATTTGTTATGGTTTTCTTTAATATTAACATTTAAAAATAAAGAAGAGTGTAAATTGGATAAATAAAATATAGTTTATGAAGAACATAACATATTAGTTCGCTTAATTTTTACATAAAGCTTTAACTTCGTATAAAAATTTAAATAAAAAATCAAAGTATTGCAAAATAAGCGTAAACTTTGCGTAGAATTTTGAAATAATAAGTAAATTTAAACCATCGAATTGAAAGGCCAAAAACTGCCAGCCATATATATAGGTAGTAATAATTATTTGAGGCATCGATATTCGTCGAAAATCTCTCTGGAAAATAAACGATTTAAAAAAATGATCTTCGAATTCTACCAAGTAGTAATTTTAAGCGTCGTTATTCGTCAAAAATCTCTCGGGAAAATAAACGTCAATTTAAATCGTCGATTTAAAAAAAATATACCTCAAATTCTATGAAGCCTAAATATAACGTTTTTAAGTATTCTGTTTCGATTACTCGGTATAATAATACAGGGATTTATTTGAATATTCAACTTCACAGATTTTGAACTCCGTATTTTCATATCCACCCAACTTCATATCTAAGCGAGAATACTCCGCCTCACCTTTGGGAATCTGGTGGAGATTATTGAATTGAATAATGCATCCAGAGATGTCATCGTCGATTTCGAAATTCGAATACCTTTTATTTCGGAAGCATTCCCTGAAATCTCTCCTTTTCTTCTCGCGTCCTCCATTACACGAACAATTTTCTTTCATTTCAAACCTACGCTACTTTAATTGGAGAAAATGAGGCCGGCTCCTTGAAAATTACTCCTTCCCGCAAAAGAATGGCAAGAAACCTCGGAAAAATCGCCTTCTCCCCCTCAAACCGCAATAGCAGAGCGCATTTGAAGCCACGCTCTAATGAAGCTGTCTACCTACATCAGTTCGTTTCCACCATCTCTCTTCTCTCTCCCTCCAGTTAAATCTCTCTCTCTCTCTATATATATATATATATATATATCTCCCTCCAGTAACGTGTTTCTCTGATCTCCCTTGCTTCTCCCTAAATATTTTCCGAACAGCCATCATCCGCGCACCCCGGATCAAGACTACTCGCTCTTACATAACTTGTAATTGATTTACGTCGTTCACTTTCTGAGCTAAAAAAAGAAATCTCTCCCGTCTTTGATGTAAGCTTCGAATTCGAATTTCACTTCTGAGAATTAAAATCTTCTCGTTTTTTTTGTCTTGAGTTACCCGCGCTGCCGTTTTTATCAGAGTCGGAATCACGCGTAAAATTTCGCCTCAGATTTATGAGGAGAGAGCTCATGTTTTTTCTGCCCTCATTCCTCTCTTCCTCCTTCCATTCCCCTCTTGTCCCCGCCACACGCCGCCATCTCCCACTTACCATCCCTGCATCTCACTCTCTCTTTTTCTCTCTCTCTTTCTCTCTCTATCTCTCCCATACAACACACTTCTACTCCTCTTCCTCCTTTCAACTCCGTTCCATCCCAGAAACCCCTCTCCTCCCCCTCTCCCGGTCACGTCACGTGCTTTAATTAACCACGTATGCTGATATCCTTTCAAAAACTGCCTTAAAATACACAAACACTAAAGCACGCTTTATTCGCAGAAAGTTTGAAGCTTGAAAAGGAGGTGAGAAGGAACAAGAATATGTATGCACACACACATGCATGTATGCATATATATATATATATATATATATATATATATATATATATAGAGAGAGAGAGAGAGAGAGAGAGAAGGGAGAGAGAGAATGAATTAAACACCTGCAAAAAAAAGACGTGGCCGTGTCGTGTGGAAGAAGATGGTCGGGGATTTGATAACATGGGATAACACTGTCCGCGTTGCCAGGCTCCGCGACCGCTGAAGCGCGCTGTAAATAAAAATAAATAAATAAACAAGAGAATGATGATTCGCTTGCGGAATAGTTTCACGTGGGGTTTTGAGAAACGTATAGGTTTTAGTCTGTTTTGCTAGAACATTGGGGTTTATCGGATCACGTTTGTGAAGAGTATTTTGGCGAGAGACTAAAGATACCCGGCGGTTGTATGAAATTTTGTTGGTGGATATCATTCATTCATGTCTATTCAAAAAAACGTGTTATTCAGAAAGTTCATAAGAATAAGAACGACAGAGTAAATTTCCATTTTTAAAGGAAATTACCTAATATTTCAATTAATAGTTAAATCTTTTAATGTCTAAATTTTCGATCATCGACTTTTGGAATTAATAATTTCTCTCTTGGAGCAAGCGGACGAATCCTGCTGCGATTTAATTATCTCTGCTTATGAAATTCGTTTCCCTTCGCCATAGAATCTAGCAACAGGTACCTTTCCGCTTTATTCGTCGACAGTGCAATCACATTCCTCTCCTTCCCTCTACCTCCATTCTTCCATCCCACTCCTAGCTCCGTCATGAAAAATCTCACTCGGGATCTCGTAACTTACTATTCACGGCTCTTTTTCGTTACATTGCTTTCATGGCTCAGTTGATATGGCCGAGAGAAATTGCGTCAGGGATCTAAGAAGTGTTTTGCTTTCACGACTTGTTGTTAGTGCGTTTCATATTAGCCAGCGGTTCCCAAACTTGATGCATATTAATTCAGCCGATCTAATCGCGGATCTCTTATCCCCATCTACCTTCAATTAAATATAAAATTCAACAAGAAATCAAAATATTATAAATATTTATTATATTCGCAGAAATATTATTTTTTTTTCTATATATATCCATACATTAAATTAATTAATGTGTATCTAACTTTCGTCAAATATATAGTCCTAATCATAAATTGGAAGGAATGTATAGCGTCACGTTTGTTATAGGTACATTAATCCTGTACGATTCGTTCAGTACATTTTGTAAAAATGTAATAATTTCAGTAAAATACTACAACACGTCTTTAAAAAACTAAAACATAAAGCATTGAAAATATTCCATATACATTGAACCGTTTTCACGACCTCCGGTTTGGGAACAGCCGATATAAGAAATAATATTATATACTAAAACACCTATGCGAATAAATTGCATCTAGGGATTCCTTTTGGGCGTGAATAGTCTCTGTTAACCTCTCAAGCGCGGAGGGCATTTAAATCAAAACCATCCCGGAGGTCGGAAGAGGTTTAAATGAATTAGCTCATCCGAAGTAAACTTATATAAAATGCGTAAATTATTACCTATTCATTAGATTAATCTGAAAGTTTTTGAGAATTAAAATTAAACTATGAGTATTTATACTATATTTTTATGTATTTCTTTTGGGTGTAATGGTTTGATGAAGTATTTTATGCATTCACAGTAGCGCTATATCTCACGTCTTTATTCCAGGTTTACGGATTACTTCATGTATACTGCTTTATCGTAGAGTTCTACATCTTCCTCGTAAGTTTATCGGGAAAAACATTCAAATAAGGATAAACAAAGATGTTAGAAGGGCGCAGGGATAGGAGAGAGAGGACGTTTCGTATTTGCCCACTCAACATAAAAATGCAAAAAATATGCATAGTAATTTGAGCACGATCTTCAATACGATTCCCACTATCACTATCTGAACTGACACTTTCTCCCGAATCACTTTCAAGTAAGTATTCCGTCTCGTTTTTATGCCTTTTTCTACTGATTGACGCCATAATAACTTCGACTCTTTTAACCTCTTTGAAATTAAACAAAAGTAATCGCAGATAAAAACGAACAATAGCTGCCTCCGTACAGTGTAAATGCTTCCCATATTAAGCCAAACCTACAGGGTCGGTGCAGTGTACGTATGACGAAGGCATATGACGTTCATAGGGTCGGTGCCCTGCACATATGATGACGTTGAGGGGTTAATAAAAGCCTTAATGTGTGCCTAACGATGACGTCATCAATGGCACTTTTAACACACTTTAAACGCCTTTTTAACAAACTTACCGATTAGGTGGAAGATTGAAATTTTGCAGGAATGTTTGATTAAGGTATAAAAATTAAATGAAAAAAAAAATACGAAAAGAGACCCGGGTTTGAATCTAGGATGGTGATTTCCATTTCCCGTAGGATAACACGTAAAAAGCGACTTTTTAAAGTGCAGGCTTTAATTCTTTTGAAAATTCAAATTAGAAAAAATTGACATACGATCTTCAAATTTGAACTATTTTAGGAAAATTAGTGTAGTTTCTTATTATATTCATCTTTTCCGCCTGCCGTTCTAAATCTTTAATATTAAACATTTAAATCACATATTTTGGGAAAATTCCGGCTTTTAAACGGGATGTTGCCTTGCCGAGCACGTCATTGTTGAACTTCGAAAATCAATTGTTGTCTCAACCTGCGTACGTGTAATATAATATATATGAGTGCATAGATCGCATTAAAATATCCTAGGATTTTATCGCAAAATTACGTAAACAGAGGGAGGGAGAGAGGGACGGCGAGAGCGAGGGAGGGAATATTATTATTTATTTATTATAATTATGTGTAAGGAAAGCGTGCTTTGAATGTTTTAATACGTGAAAGAGGAGAGAGGAGGAAAGAAAGACGGTGAGATACTGGGGAGAGTGGAAAGAGAGGGAGAAAGACAGAGAGAAGGAAGAGATAGATGGATAGTCTTTATTAGGACTAGATTGAGGCTAGGAAGTCTATTTTTTCAGAGAAGGAGAGAGAGGGATGGTTTATGGGGGAGGAGGATGATTGAGAGAATGAGAGAAAAGTAGAAATTCCATAAATTACCCGTCATATTTGATGGGCAATTACATTGGTTTCCCATAAAAAGAATATAAGGAACAAATTTTTAGGCTGGTTTCCAAAGGAATCATAGCCTTATGAAATAGTCCTACCTTGTGTGCGTGAGTGTTTGTATGTGTGTGTGTGTGTGTGTGTGTGTGTGTGTGTGTGTGTGTGTGTGTGTGTGTGTGTGTGTGTGTGTGTGCGCGCGCGCGCGCGCGCCCCCTACTAACAACTTTTGAGCCAATGGACCGATTTTCATGAAACTTAATATGAGCCTAATGATGCTAGGGCCCACCTCCGGGCTGTATTTTATTTCTAGGAGATTGAAGTCCCGGGTTCGCTTCCAGGAACGTTTTTTTTCTTATTTGTTTTACATAGGAAATCTCAAATCCATCGTGCAGAGATGTTTTCTTTAATACTTTAAAATATTCTAAAATTGTAATATCGGAGCGAGGTTTGTAATGTTCTAAGAGGAAAAGAATGTAGATTATAATTCTTATCACCGAATGTTAATAATTGATGGTATTTTCTTGAATATTTACTAAAATATAGTATTTTTGCGTTTTAAATCGCATTTTATCGGATTGTTGCGATGGAGACGATTATTACCGAAATCGGCTTGAGCATAGACGAGTGAACAAAAGGGTTAGCTATTTTCTTTTCCACTCGACTACCCTTCATCAGTGGACAATTGATCCAGACATATTAGCGTATCAACAGTAACATTTATTAAATTCGTTTTTTTTAATACATGCAAAATATAATGTCAGAAAGAGATTTTGACATTGCTTTTAGTATTTTAAAACTGATAACGCTCTATTAATTTGTTTTCCAATTTTTCTCTATCATTTATAAACTATGGACTACAAGTGGTATTTATGGTATGAGAATTCCTTGGAATGACTAACACATACTGAAACATTTCTTGTCAATCTAAGTAATAAATTCGGGACGTCAACTTTGGGAAACCAGCCTGCATTAGTCCTGGTTTGGAATTCTTGTTCTTTCTTAAACTCTGTGAAAACAAGCACTTTTTCCTCCTTCCAGTTTCTGTTTCTTCTTTTCCAAAATTCTCAATAGTCTAGATCAGGGGTTCGCAATCTTTCAAAGTAGATTAGCCATTTTTCTGTTTTATTGTGCCGTTTCATTATACTTGGGAGCCGTACAGTGAGACCCTGTACGATCTTTTTTTTAGAGATTCTAATGATTGTGATAAGCATGTTCCATGACTGATAAAGGATAGGGAGCTTAGTTAGCTTCTAAAGAGCCACAAGTATGTACTAATGGAGTCGCAGGTTGCCGACTCTTGGTCTAGATAGAAGTCTCAAACTCGCGGCCCCTTGTTTCATTTATGCGTCTCGTGATGAAAGTTACTTTATATACTACACGGCCAAAAATCGATCGAAAAAGAATTTATTGTTACATAGAGTCCAATGGATTTACATTATTTACGCGCTAAAACAATTCATAGAGGCAAAATTTTATTCGTACTATAGGTTTTTTTAGTATATTATGTCAGAAATCTAACTCCTTAACCGTCAAGTTCAAAAATTAAAGTCCCACAGGAAAAGGGGAAAAAGGGAAGAAAGGAGGTGAAAAGTAAAAAATAAAATAAAAAATACAAACTTGCAGGTTTAGGAAGATTTTACTCCACGCCATGGACCTCAAGTCACTCACACATTCACTCACTCAATTGCACTAGCAATAATCCTAACCCTGGCGCGGTTTAATTTCCCGTAAACCTTGTATTATTTCCCCCTCTTTTTCCTTTTTTCCTTTTATTTCCCCTTATCTCTCGGTGTGTACGTGTTAGAGGTTGCCTAATAGGTCCCTGTAGCTGTCGTACAGACTCGCAAACCTTCTAGCAACGGCGTAATTTTCGGGTCCCTGGCGCAGATTAATCTCTCGCAAACCCGGCTCGTTTTTTTATCCTCTCTCCATTTTTAGGATTAGTGCTTGTGCGATTGAGTAAGTGACTGTGTGAGTGACTTCAGGTCCATGGCGTGGAGTAACTCCTCCTTAACCTGTAAGTTGGTATTTTTCATTTACTTTAACTTTTCACCTACTTCCTTCTACAATTTTTCCAATGTGTCTTTAATTTTGGAACTTTACGGTTAAGGAGTTAGATTTCTCATTTAACATCGATCTCACCGTAGTCTCCACATTTACCTATCTATATTATTTCAATTTATATAAAACGCACCAAGTCGTGAAGACAAAACACTACTTAGATTCTTTACGCAATTCCTTTCAACCACATCAACTGAACAATAAAAATAATATAACGAAAATGAACCATGAATAGGTAGTTACTCAATAGTTGTTAATATTAAATATTTCAAGCAAATATTTGCAAACAATATATTAAATGTAAGAAATATATTAAATTAGCAATTTTAAAATATCTGTGGCTTAATTCTCGTTATCATTTATAACATTCTGCCCAATTGGAGTAGAAAAGAACGATTATCCCGCTGCTGGCGTTTTATTGCGTTCCCGAGTGTTATTACTCCGGACGCGAATCTAGTATTTTTGAAATGAAATGGCTTAAGACCACATCGTAGCCATTTTCTCCCTTGTATATGGAGAGAGTTAATTCCCAAAGAATATGAAAAGCTGTGTGGACTTGAAAAGTATGGAATGTGGCACACAGATTTGATGTGGTGCCTTAATATAGCCCGCGGATTTGATGGGCGGCATTCATGCGGCCCGCGAACCGATGCGAATTCGAGACTCCTGCTCTAGGTCATGCCTTTCAGTTAAGTTTCTTCAGCATCTCTTTTGCATTGAAGCATTTGATTGATTTAACTATCCAACTATCTCTTCTCCATTTCTCCCCAATTTCGCCACCTGCTCTCTCATGAACTCGTTCTCACCTCTATAAACCTGATATGCTTGAATCCTGAAGGTCTTCTCCATAAGACGCCCGTGTCCTTTTAACCTATTTCTACGCCCTCTATTTTTTATATTTTTTAAAACTCGTCCACTCTCTATTAATGACATCATTGCTGTTGTTTTTTAGATATATAATACGTGGATGGATCTGATTGCAAAAATATGTAGAAAGCGTTATTGTGAAAATGGTGGTCTCACGTTTATTTATTTATTGATATTTCAAAAACAACACACAAAGGGACAATTTACAGTGGAATCTATAGATCAACAACAAACACCGACATCCATGTCCTGGGTTGGATTGGAATCCGCGAACTTAGCATCCGTTAACAGATACTCTAACCACCCGACTAACAAGGCCGTTAAAGTAATTTGTTTAAAAGATACCTATGAAATTATTTCACTATTATTATTTTCCTGCTTATTACCGCGACGTTTGAGCAATATGTCCTATTGAATTATGTAATGGTTTCAGTAATATTAAGGGAAAGGTCTTTTTACTTTGCGATTCACCCACATATTTATGCCTTCCTCTTACCACTTAAGCCGTGGCAATTAACTTGAAAAATTTAATCCAATGAAATATCTTTTTCCTCGCAAGAAACGATGACTTCTAGTGCATCATATACAGGAAATAATTGAATATCCCTGTTCCATTCAGAATCTCCGACTCTCCAAGGAATGAGCGCGATATAGTCATTTGCATTCCTTTTTCCTGTGTCGTCAGAAATTGAAAGAGGGAAGCTTTTGTGTCGAAGGAGTAGGAGATTAGAGAGGGACCGGACGCTGAAAATTTCCTGCCCAATTCGTTATCACGATTGTATGTTTGAAGCGAGATGTCGCGACGTCCGTACGATAAATATTCATGGCTCGAGTCATCTCATCTTCGCAAATGAAAGACAAAGGAGCAGAGATCTATCGAAAACGTTTATACGCGACTGAATGGGTGTGAAATCAATGCAAGCGGATTGGTTATCGGATGCACAGAATCACCAATCAAACGTGTTCAGGAGAGGGTTTGACAGGGCATTGCGATTTTCTTATGTGAATGAATAATATCTTTCACAAATGAAATTTTATATGGACACATTTTTTATGCTCAAACCTATTTTCCTAAGATCATTTATGGATTTATTTGACGCGCATCACTCCCAGTTTTATATTTTATCGTAAAGTTCTTTGATTCCGCACTCAGCAAAAATGAGAAATAGAGGAATTGATATTTTTATTTTTTGAAAAAATATGCAAATATTTAAATTCCATTATTGTATGTATCTAATGTTAAAAAAGGAAGTATCAAAGTGATTGAAATTTGATAGGTTAATGGATTATAAAATCAAATATACTTATATTTCTTGTTTTCATTTAAATTATATTTCAATTTCATATAGCAGCATAATACATTTATTAAGTTCAAATCTTGGTCAAGTTTTCGTTGCATTCTTTCATATGCGCGGTTTATCTAGAAACCTAGTAAGTTCAATAATTCAATTCAATAATTTCAAAGGTGCCATAAAATATTCGGAACTCTATTGAACTATGAAGGTAATTGCCAAGTGTGCCATGTTTCCCATAGCTGCAAATTTCGTTATTGCAACCTAAGACTAAATGCAATTCTCTGTAAATATTATAATATAAAGCAAAAGCAATATTACATTCAATAATGTGGCACTTTATAGGGGTTTAATACTGGAAGCTTGCTTTGTCGATATGTCTCACTAAACCCTTGGTTACGCTTACTAATTCAACAGCTCAGAACCCTATCTTCACGCCTACGTTTTTTACCCCTTTACTAATTGAAGAGGGTGAGGGCGAGTGTCAAAACTAGAATCATCGGCTGATGAAGACAACTTTGATGAAAAATCAGTTTGACGGCTGCAAAAACAATAAGTAGGACTTCCTGCAAGTAGAACCTACATTAATTGGCATAGATGTGGATAAAATTGTCACGAGGAGTGCTGTTACCCCATCTAATTCTCCTGTTATGATACTGTGGTGAGGAAAATATGAATAATCATTAAATATTCTAACGCAGGGTTGGTCATCATTTTTTCCGACGTAGCCCGTAGAGAATTTTTTTAATCGTCGCGTACCACCACAATTACATTATAAAGTGATGAAAACATTAATAAGACTTGTATTAAAATATATAACTCGTGCTTATAAATTTTAAACTCATAGTTTTGGCGTATTTTTATAATGTAATTCTGTAACATCGCAGTATTTGATTCCGAAGTCATGCATGAAAGTAGAGTAAGAAGAAAAATTATCATCTTTAACATTTTGGAGTACCCCTTCAACACTCTTGACACACTTCTATGGGTACCCTTTTCACCGGTTGAAAATTTATGAAGAGCATGAACTCTAGGAACAGGAATCTCTAAATTTCAGGACATATACACACATGGAGAAAATTGAAGAATTGCCTCAGGTTCGGGAAGGTATTCCAACAATAATAGCATTACTTCACAAGGAATTATGAGGGATAGATATCAGACACGCTGAAAATTGGACTGTTGAATCCATCATTTGTACGGAAATTTTAATATAAGCACCTCATCAATCATCCAATTTCCTTGTCAACACTCAATTTTTCATATGATATATCTTTGTGTAGACAATTTTCTCGTTTCTAAAGAGCGTCGGAAGCCACAATAAATTGTTTTCTTCTCAGCCTGGAAGAGTTCTATTTTAGTCGAGAACTAACAAAAACGTAGCGTTGATGAGTCAAAAAGTGCATATTACCTATCAGTTCCATTAAAAAAGATGGAATTTTAATTTTTATAAAAATTCATATCCATCTGCGCATTTTTCTTATTCGTGTGAGAATATGTTATTTGCCAACTTCATCAAGAGTCCTCAGCCACGAATGAATGGAAATGCAATTAAAGTTACACAAAGGAACTGTCCATTAGGAGAGATTTGAAGATGACACACCAGTTTTTCTCCCATCAAAAATGATGGGTTGGCATGAACGAAGTATAAAATTATAATTAAAAGAAACCAAGAGGTAAAAACCGCTAAAAAGAATTAATTCGATATTTCAGCATAAATAAACTGACGAGTTAATACCTGATTATTGATTAAAGTTACTCACGTAGTTTCCGGACCGTTTGCTTTAGAAAAAAAACACAAAAATACAGTTAAATATATAATCAACAACATTTAAACAAAACAAAAACTAAATTGCGTAAATAATTTGAAACCCCGATTTAATATATTTTCCAAATAAAAGCAATGCACTCGTAGTTGACAATAATGTGGATTACCATCGTAAGTAAAATTTCTCAGTCTTAAAAACCTAAAATAAAATTTTAGGATTCCTAACTAATTTTCGGTCTTATTTTTCACGGTATCAACTTCTCAACAATAAAAATTAATCCTCCATTTCCTGTTCTTATATATGCTCTAGCGTCGAGTTTGTTTCTTGGTTCTAATCTATTTTGAAATGCAAATCAATAATATAAAATACTAGCTCATAGGATGATGAAGCGGAGAACTAATCAAACCCGTAAATCTATTCAGATATTTTCAATGTTTTGAACATCATCTACAATCAGGAATGAGTCAAAAAATTCCAGCAATCGGTTAAAGCTGGCAGTATCTAAAATGCATTTCAAACGGACTTTTGTAAATTATTACGTAAAGTTTCCTCCAACTACACGTCACGTGCTCCGTGCACCAAATATTTACATGAGATATGCGAAGTAAACAAAATTTCCTTTGTTTTCTTAAGAAAAGTCGGCTGGAATTAAAACAGTAAAAAGAAAAACTTCAACAAAGAGTTTTGTGACGCAACGCTTTTAAGCCTCTAATATTTGTTTTTCGGTATGTGCCTTTACGTAGCTAAGACCCTTGGGCAAAAGGGACTTCATTTACAGAAAATTACTACTGGGAAACTCCGACGCAGGCCTTCGACGGCAGCAAATTACTCAGTCAAGAACTGTTCAGCAAGGACATTTCATGACGCCCGAAGAGATTTAAAATTGAGAATCTTTTTTGATGGTTCGATTATAGGTTAAAATATGATATTTCGTTTCGCCTTCTGTCATAATGTAAGATTTATAATCTGCCCTTCAAAAATATTTTTCTGATTTATTTCGACTCCGAATAAAATAAAAATTATTTCATTTGTACATGAAATATTGGTAATAGATATAAAGTAAGAGTTTTAGCACAGTCGCCATTTTGAAAACAAGAAAATGATCAAAAGTCGGGCACGGGACCAAACAAAAGATGATCGTATATCTCTGATTGGTTCGTTCATATTGGCGGCAAATTGTGTTTGGTCGATAATTTTGGCGGGAAAGCGGCGTTGATAAATTTATGGCGGGAAAATGGTTTTTCTCTCTCTAAAAAGACGATCTAAAATGGAAGCGACGTTGCCAAATTTATGGCGGGTATGACCTTTGTGCCACCATTTCACTTTTCGATCTTATAACATTAGCTCCCTCCTCCATCGTTTCCTCCTCTCATGCAGTCCGCCATCTATTGGCGGGAACGAGAAAATTTTACGGTGTTTTCTCTGTGAGAAATGCGCATTGCGGGAATATGAAGTTTTTAAAAAATAAAACGAAATCAGACAGGTTTGAACAAGTTTATTTATCTTTTGGAGATACACTCTTATATTTATAAATGTTCGAGTTTATGTGATTGATGTTTAACATGGTCCACTCTTTCAGTTTTTGACAGTTTCTCGAAGCGCACTTGAATAAAGCATATTCATGAATAGGTAGTAAACAAAACACATCATTGTGAGGTAGTGTATGAAATGAAGGACAACCAAATAGTTCTAAGTCAATCACTCGATCGCGTAAAATGCTTTGGAGGAATTTATGTTTTTGTAAACCTTTGGCAAAAGTTAAATCAAAGTCTGCAGTATAATTTTTGAGGATAACTTCAAGTTGTTCATATTCAATGTCTCCATCGGTTTCCTTAATACCATGAACATTTTTAATAAGCCACCTGTTTACTTTTGTCGAGGCATACCACATCGGACACTTGAAAAACCACGACTGATGCCGGTTATTTTCGAGGTCGATAATGGAATAATGTGTTTTATTTTTCTTACGATCACTATTACAGTCGTAAGCAGCTTGAAAATCAGCACTGCATTTTCTACATGCCATCGTCTTAGAGGTAGGTTTACGAAGAGTTACCTTGCGCCAGGGGCCGTCCCTCTAAGAGGTATGAGGAAAATGCTCGAATTTCAGGTTTTAATCTGTCATACTCTACTTTACCATTTGAAGGTAGAATAATGGTGAAAGCATGACCATGAATTTGAAATTCGTTAAAATGTTTATTAATATGGGGAATTTTAGCTATGAGGAGGTATAATCCAAAGGTTTAATAAATGTCAAAAGTCGATTCCATTCATCAGCATTTAAGGCGATCAAGGAATTGTCTTCAATATTTACGTGTCTAACACAAAAATAAGTTGGAAATTTAAATGGAGATTTCGAGAAGGAAGGTTTCACTCTCAAAAGAAAATAATCTGTTATGTCTTGCGGTCGTTCAATGATATCATACCATTAGAATCACTCAAAGAAACTAATCCCTTGTACACATTCACGAATTTCACTCGCACTTCAAAAGGCAGCCAACCAACACAAATAAACGGGTCTAAATTGATCTTATTTTATGATGGACTTTGCGGTGTCTTTCTCAAAGTCGGAGATGGTGGAATGGTTGACCAAGTAGGTGGTGCGAAAATGTCTTTCCAAGTTTTTCTCTTGGCTACTCTAGGATGAATAGGTCTGCTTGGAGGGGGTGGAAGTTGTTTTATGAGGGCGCTTTCTTCCACCAATCGTCGTTGTTTTCGCGCTGTCGTTTTTGGAGAAATACTGAGGATGGTGCCAAATCACTGCTTTCTTCTTCCTTTATCAATAGTCGTTTCAGTATCGATGGTGTTTCCTCCTCCCGCTGTCGTTTTGGGGAAAGTACCGCGGAATGTGCCAAATCGCAGTCTTCCTCTTCGTCTACTATTCGCCGCTTCTGCCCCGAGATGTATTCGCTCACGGGCCGCGTCATGATGACTGATGTCGTCTTCCTTTATGTACTTGTTTACAAAGGGCGCGTTAAGGCGGCGACTCTGGAACAGCATCCTTGGGATTTTGAATGACTGTGCTGCCCCCTTCTTATTTTACCTAAGTTCTGATTGAATAGCTGTACGACTCGGCAGTCGTTTAGGACAGGACGATGAGGGTAAAAGAGGTCGTGGAATTGGGCGAGGGTTTACCGGTGGATTTAAGAAGTACACAGAGACAGCAAAATTCTCCACAAAGATCAGAGCGATAGTTTTGGAGTCTAGCATTATTTTGAACGATTTTACTAAATGGTTCTAAAAATTTCGATATGGGTTGGAAGAAAGGTGGTTAACCGTATAAATCAAAATATTCTGCCTGAAATTTATTTATAATATGTACCGCAACCCAATGGCTGCCCAGCAAATAAGAAGGATCTAAATTTCCTACGTAAAGGCCTAATTTCGGTCTTTTCGGTAATTTATCCGAAGGAAAAACTCCATTATAATGCTTCCTTTTCCGAAAGTCTTTCTTTAAGTGCGCGTTAATTTGACCGTATTCATGATTATGAAAAGTTGAGAATCACATTTCTGGTTTTATCAATTTCCAAAGAAGCATCGTATTCTACGTACACTATGCATGTTACTGTCTTAATAACGGGGTTTTCAAATTTAGTATCAAGTCTAATACATCCGTGATCCGTCAAGCTAATGTGATCCTTATGCCCCGAATGATTTGGTGTTATGTCAAAAGCTAAAACAAAAAATCCATGCCTAAACATTTCTTTTGTTATTTGGTTTCCTCTGTCACTGTGATAGTAGCCTAAACCTGAATATAGGGAGCGATACGCTCGAGTACAAATATTAGGATGGGTGAAATCTGTTGATAAATCTTGAGGAGGAATTTGGATACCGTTCATCAATAATGAAAAAATAGTCAGACTGTAATGAGAAAATGCAAATGGGTTTTTTGTCCCTTACCAATATAAGCGTCATTGTCAACCATAGCAAAGATTAATGTGTTTGGCATTTTCCCGATAATAACATGATCTAAATTTCTTGACTGTGCTCTAGAGGTTAGTAAATGTCTTGAGTTCCACACGCCTGTAAGGATATATTGCATTACCTTTTAATGAAGCCGCTAATAAAATAAAAGGATTGAGATTAACATGTGGTACATGTAGAGTAGCATCCAATATCTTAAGAATGGATGCGTCTTTTGTTTCTTTAAAAAAAAACTAGGTTTTGCAAAACATAGCTTAATACCAATATCGATCTTAGGCAGTAAATATTTCGATTGATTTAACACATCAACATGAAATCTACTTTCTGCTTCCACAATTTGGATAGTTTTAAACAATTCTTTTCTTATAATAAATCCTTCATTTGCTGATCCCATAGAATTAATATCGACACCACTATACAAAACCCAACCATTACATACCAAGTGTGTCTTTGCAGCATCGCGACCGTAATTTAAGAGAGTTTCCAATTAATTACGGTAATGATAATTATCTGCCGGTGTCGTAACTTGTACACCATTGAATGAAACATTACATTGGTCGAAAATCGAATGTAGTATATTATTAACTACACCTGGTTGATCTCCTTCTGCGACTGCGTTATCATAATTCGTGCCATCTGCCTTACAAAATTGAAGTTTGAGGTTTAAGGTAATTCCACTTAAATCTATGTAGGATTCTCTGGAACCTTTCACCAGAAACTCCACCGCTGATGTCCCAGGTAATGCTGCAAGTGGTTTGTGTGGAATAACACGAGTACCTAATATGGCTGATTGTACATTATCGCGTTGAAAAATATCTAAATCCGTGAGAATTACCTCCATTATTGTGAGAATATATCCAAATGCTCGTTAACGCTTAGCCTTTTCCTTTTCGAATAAGGTCTTATTAATTTTCCTTTCTGTTTTATTCCTCTTTTACGACCTCTAGTGATAATGCGTAACCCAGATCCACTCATAGTTTTAATGTTTTCTGCTGCTTTCCTCTTTAAGTTTGAACCTGCTTCACATAGACGTGAACGTAATATTTCCTTTACAGGTTTTGTCCCGATATCGCTTAATGCCCCGATTCTGGCACTTATAGCCTCTTTACCTACCGTTTTGAGCCCGCTATGAACTAGAGGTGTAAAGAAACGCCAGGGCCCCCCTAAAATACTTCCTAACCCTCTCCTTCTTTGTTTCTTGAAACTAGCATGACAAATAAGGCCTATTTCTCCTCCAATTTGGTTGAGATAATATCTTTCATAGAGTCGTTCCGCCATTTCGAAACTGCAATGAGCCATTTTTAGAATGTTAACACTTTATAAAGTGAAATTGATGGAATGATATGATAGTTCAGGGGTAGAATATCCGCCCGGCAAGTGGAAGACCCGGGTTCAATTCCCGGTCATAGCAGACTTTTTTCTCGTTTCAAAAATTGTTCCAACTTTCACAACTTATGCCTGTCTGCATAGGATCTTCGGATCATATCATTCCATCAATTTCATGTTTGGCAATCTCACCATTTGAGAGGAAGGAGTTTCTTTCGACGATCCTCTTTGAGGACATCTGTCGGGGCAGTTTGATATTAGCTTGGCTAGTTCCCGTCCCACAAAGGAAAACATCCGTGTTCAGAAACGAGAGAAAATGTTCTGCTACGATAGTTCAGGGGTAGAATATCCGCCCGGCAAGTGGAAGACCCGGGTTCAATTCCCGGTCATAGCAGACTTTTTTCTCGTTTCAAAAATTGTTCCAACTTTATAAAGTGTAAAACTAAATACGACGGTTTTGACCCACCCATAAAAGGATATTGTAACCCATGTTTATCAGCCAAAAATATTTCAACGTTTTCAATTTCGCATCGTTCCACAGGAAAGTAATAAATCGGATTGAAAAAGTGATGGGTTGTATTAGCTACATTCGCTATTCGTAAGCATCGAGTGAGTGAATCGCCTACAAATTGAGGTTTAATAATATCTGTGTAGACAAAAATGTCATCATCTTCTTCTATTAAATGTCTCTTCTCTCTACGACGGTTGGGTATGGTGGTGTTATAAAATTTTGACAAATGATTAGTTACTGCGTTTTTAGTAAAATCTTTTTGAAAGTTGTGTGCCCTATCAATTATTTGGAACAATTCTAAGAAGGATGAATATTTACCAGCTGGAATGGTAATTGTTATACCTTTCACTGTTTCTACAAAAACGTTCGTTTTACTCATATTTAAGAGTTTCCTCTTTGCATCATGTTCAATATTCAATTTGCCAATAATATCTTCAATGGAATTATATGTTGCAGGCGAGATTAACGCTGGTTTATGATTTGGTACTTTTATCATCATCTTTGGACCGTCTATTAACTTTTAACTATATAACGTTAACGTTAATATAACGTTAACGTTATTAACGTTTCTGACAAAGGCGTTTCGGAGAAATGTCCTCTGTTAATTTAAAAATTTGAAGTAATTAAGTTTTGGTTATAAAAATTTATAGTTAGCATTTACAGAAAGATCTTAAAAAAGAAGAGCAAGCATGCAAAAACATTATATGTAAACAATATGTTAATTACTAAGTATATTAAGAATTTATAGTATATTTCTAATAATAAAAATTTTAAACTCTCTCTCCGGCTAAAAGTGTAGGATGGTTCGCAGTAAAATATTTCTTCAAATTTGACGTTGTACCACCCTTGTATGAAAGAACACTTTTACATATGTCACACTTTGTTGCCTCTCTAAAATGCATCCATCTGTTTTCGTCAAATTCCATTTTTACTCATTTTTATAAGAATATAAAATATGCCTTTATTTTCTGAAAACACTTATTTTTACAAGTACTTAAACGTGAACCAAAGGTTTGATATATATCAAGTCCTTATACTAACGAGTAATGTCTATCGAAAAGCAGCACATCATGCACGCGACAAGCAATGCGGGCACAGATTTTCTTTGTGCACGAAAGCTAATTGAGCGAGATATTACAGCCTTATAGCGAGTGACCATGTTTTTGCCCTATCGTAACAAAAACGTCACCGCCGCCACTGGCACAAGCACAGTAGATATGGATGTAGTTACATAAATATCTGGAGTGTCTTCGACAGGGCATCGAACAGGAACCGAACTGAAAAACCGAACCGAAAAAACCGATATTTTTGGCCGGAGTGGAACAGAATCCGGACCGAAAAAATAATTCTGAACCCGAACCAAAACCAAAAACCGTTATTTATTTGGTTCTTCTTTTTCGGTTCGCATAAATTTTATAAACTGTCATTCTTTCTCCATGAGAATTGTACTCGCCTTCCGCCTGTCTTTCTTTACTAGCTGTAAAGCAAGGATAGTTCTGTTTCTGTGCTAATGTCATATTCACTATCGTTTGTTACAGGTTGGCACTTTTTGTTTATATTATAATTACGAGTAAATGTTTTTAAAATTTTATACCTATTAATTTGTTTTTTCTCTGTTCTGAATTTTATGCTTCTCCGTATGTTATCATTATTTTAACGATTAATGTCTTTTTACATAAACATTTTCTTTTTATTCAAGGCATTATTACCGCTGATTTATTTGTTTTCTAGGATGTAAAAAACTTTCTATCACTTTATGACGTGACTCACTCGATTTTAGTTAATTGAAATCAAGGTTGGACCCGTGGAATGGGAGACAAAGATAAATATTTCTCTTCTCTTGGTTATAAAAGTTTATCATGTCAAATTTGGTCGCTGTGCTCCTTTCCGTTTTTGGATAATTAAACTATCAAAAATATATAAGAGGTTAACTTGAAACGATAATTTTTATTGAACATTTCGTAAATATGAAGGGTAATCAAAGACTCATACAAATTTTTATTTATTCCAAGAAATTTATCCTGTCAGCCTTGACTTCGTATAATGTTTCCAAAATCAACAAAATTCTATGTAAATGGATCTCTTGTTGTGCGCAAAACTTCACTTATTATCAGAAACACATGTGTGGTTAAACGCTGTAAGTGCTGTTTATTATATTTAATGTTTTTTAGCAACTTAAAGTTTAACTTGTATCTCTTTCGATGCGTACTTGAGTGAATAATTATCAAATCAATTTCGCATCAAAATTAATCTGTTTTTTCCTCCAGACAATTTTTCTCAGGACAATGCTTATATATCGTCTTTCAAAATGTAAATTCCATATAAAACTTACATTTTTAGAGCACATTAGTTCATTCCGTAACATTTGAAAAATGTTCAATCAAATTATAAAATATTATAAAATGCCATATAAATAAAGGATTAATTAAGTTTGAAAGCTAAAGAAACGAATACTGGAGTTGTAAAAACAAATCAATGTTGTCTTTTGAAAGAATAGCAAAGGTTTTATATAAAATTAAAGACTAAAAAATAAATAACATTTTTAATAGACTTTATGCACGCTATAAAGGGAAAAAATAAATGTAAATGTCCTATAGAACAGTATTTGACGGAGTCAATAAAAGGAGCGGTTTACAAATTAAATAACAAAAATCTAAGACGGGAAATTCATAGAAAGATTTACTGTTCGTTGCATGGTGGAAGGGTGAGTTTGCGCATTGTTACGTGCGGATATCTATTTGTATCTTCTTGGCTGGCGATAGAGGAGCCGTATTTGGTTTAATTGAAAATAACATTCATTTATAAAGATTATTTTGGAATTCTCTTGAAAATTTCCCAAAAAATTCAGTCAGAGTGAAAAAAACCGGTTAGAACCCGTTCAATGGTGGTTGCTGGAGTTAAACCGTAACCGAACCGAAATTTCGTTTTGTGTGAATCGGAACGAAAACCGGAGCGAAAAAGAATTCGGTTCGACGCCCTTGTTTACGAGACTAACGAAAATACGCAAAAATTAACACAGAAGCAGCTAGTGCATGATTTTATGAATTGTGCAACTTTTAATTTAATTATTTGTAAGCTAACATATAGAAGAAACGAATTCCTTTGAATCGCAAATACTCGTTACTTCGGTTCCTGGGCAGTAACGTGTATTTAAGTGACGAATTGTTATCATTCGTCCATTTATACTCGTCATACAGTCTATCTGACTGCACGCGGCCCTAGAACCTCAAAGGCTCAATGGAATCAAATGTTATTTCGTATTTAGGTAAAAGGTTATCTAGAATATAATTTAAAAAGATGAACAGTATAGCTCAACAATGAAAGGTATTTTAGTCCTGTTGTCGATGTTGGTTTATTAAAGAAATGGCTGTAACGATTTTATTTATAACTCATTATAGGGCATTATAGGGCATATGTGGGTACTTAGGTATTAACTGCAGGACATATACGTGGCGCCATGAGTGACGAGAAACGGAACTACTTGGAGTTTGCTCTGCTTCTGGCACACGTGGAGGTTGCTTTTTTTCCAAACGGGTTGGGAAAGGTTGTTTGTTGGGTTCCTTCTATTTTCTCCGTCCAGTTTGTGTTAGCTGGTGATTGAAGTGGTGCGGGATGCCTGCGGTGCCCTGCCTAAATGAATGTCACCCTCTCCATGACAGCAGAGATTGGTTGTTCGAAGCAGCGCAAACTCCATTTAATTCCATTTATCGTCACTCACGGTGCCACGTAAGGGTCCTGCCGTTAATACGTAAGTACCAGCTTTGTGTGTCATAAATAGGGCATTTGTTTTTCGGGTTTTAGCAACTTTTAACCGACAGTTCTTCCATCTATAACGCTTCAGCGCCTATGTGCCTTCGCCAATCCGCGTAATACTTTATATTTATGTTTGGTATAACTATTTATCAAGTTTGATTTGCACATAATCGATATATTAATACCATTTAAGTGCAAAGGACATTTTCATCGGCAGGCTCGCCGAGAGCACGTTGCTGTTAGTGAAGATTTTTTCTGAGCTAACAGTGACTGGTTTCCGTCACGCTTGGGACCCCTGAGCGTCATGGCTGCCGTACCTCTAACTGGAGGAGGCCACCGACGGTCCTCGTCGACCGGACGGATAGCCCTGCATATCCTGGAGGATGGCTCGTCGGTGCGATTCGTTCGCCGGACCTTCGACTCCGCAGAGGCATGGAGGAGGGAACTGGCTCTCCAGTCAGCTTCTCCACTTCTGCATAAGACCGGCCCATCTTCGGTCCCTGGAGCTCCTGACTTCGTCGGGTGCCATCCTGCTGCGGGACCGCCCGCTGCGTCATCTTCGGCGATGGAAGTCTCCACACCGCCGGACCTGCCTGCTGCTGGCGCCTCCGCAGCTGTTTCCACCCCTGCGGTGACTTTGCCGCCCTCAACGGCCGCCGCAAAAAAGGGCCCCAAAAAGTCCGTGAAGGCACGAAAACCGGCCAGACACGACGAGCAGAAGCACCTGACGCCTTCTGAACCCGTTACAGACGAAACCTCCGCCCCAGCGGAGATTTTGCCACTAGCGATTGCCGCCGCTAAAAACGGCCCTTTTACGGGCCATAAAAATCCCGGAAAGCCACCTTTACCGGCAGCAGAGGACGAGGACCTGCAACTGGCTACGCCTGCTTCAGTTCCAAGTATCACCGAAGAGGCCATGGACATCTCAGAGGGATTCCGTGGCAAGAGGAAGCTGATTTCCTCGCCCAATCGTCCCGAAGACGGACCAGACCTGGCCAAGCGGTCTGCACCCGCCCTTGGTGAGGTGCCTTGCACTCCTAGCGCCCCAGATGGGGACTTCGTTGTGGTTCGGGGTAAGCGCTCTTCGAAGAGGGGGAAGGCTTCCTTTTCTCCCATGCCCTCCGATGCCGCCCAGTCGGCAACCACGACGGACGACGCCCCGGCGCCGCGCCCGAGGATGGCTCCCATCACCGCCTATAGCCTTCCCTCTCACAAGAGGGTAACAGCTGCCATCAAGCAGGCTGGTGGCGGTGGGCACTTCGAGATGCAGGTCCGCCAGGCCTCCACACGAATCCTGGTGACAACGCCGGCGCAGCATCGTGCAGCGCTGAAAGAACTGGACGCCATGGGAGTCCAGTATCACACCCAGCCACTGGACCTCAAGCGGGAGACCAGACTCCTCATCCGAGGCGTCGCCACGGACTACGACACGCAGGACATCGCGGCGGACCTCTCTTCGAAGGGGTTCATAGTCCGTGGAGTCCGGCACATCTCTGAGATCCGCGGAGGTGAGAAGATTCCCACCCGGCGCTGCATCGCGACTGTGGAAAAGCAACCAGGGGGCGTTGCAGTCGGCAGAATTTCCAGCGTCTGCGACTGCAACGTCTCCATTGAGCACTTCAGGGGTGGCCGTGGCCCCATGATGTGCTTCAACTGCCAGAGATTTGGACACCGGGCAGTCGCCTGCACCATGCCTCCTCGCTGCTTCAAGTGCGCTGGAGACCATCCTTCCCGGGAATGTCCCTTACCGGCTACCTCAGTCCCAAAATGCGTGCACTGGGAGGGGCCTCACCTGGCTTCCTTCCGGTAGTGCCCAGTTTTCATCGAGGTGTTGAAGCGCTATGAGGATGCTGTTCCCCGTGACAGGGCACAACATCCTCCACGCAAGCAGCCATAGAGGACGACCTCCAAAGAAGCAGCGAGGCCGGTGACGATCGCCGCGTCTTTTGCAGCCGTCGCTGGAGCCAAACCGGCTATCGAAGAGCTGGCTCCGATTCCATCAGCGGAGCTGACGCCACCACCAACCAGCCCGAATCTGGCCGCCCCAGCTAAGGCAGCTCAGCCATCAGCTCCGGTAGAAGCGGCGACTTTGTCGGTTCCAGAGGCACCTGCCTCCCAGCCGAAACTCAGCGCCGCGCAATCTGGTGACGAACTTCCGGATGAAGACATCTGGGCAACAATCTCTACTTTGTGCCGATCGCTGCGGCGCTACATTGCGTCAACTGAAGGCCGACTTCTCCTCTCTCTCCTGGAGGAGCTGGCACGAGGTCAACAACGACGACCCGTTAATGGCTGTTAGGGGCTGCACCGTATTTGTCCAATGGAACGCCAACGGGGTTAAGACGAAGACGGAGGAACTCCGGGCGTTTCTGCAGGACAAGGGCGCAGTCGTTGCAGCCATAAACGAGACGCACCTGCAGCCTACAGACAGCTGGAAGCTCCCTGGATGGACCATCTACCGGGCCGACCGAGTAGCAGCGGCTCCAGTCCAGCAACATCGAGTCGGAGGAGGTGCAGCCATCCCGGTTCATCACACTGTGAAACATCGTCTGCACCCCGTAAGGACATATCCTGGACTCGAGGCTGTTTCGGTGGACATCCGCACCACCCGAGGATGGGTCAAGGTCTCTTCGGCCTACTACCGCCCGTCCGCTCCCTGGGACTCCGAGCCGTTGACTGATCTTCTCGGCCCTGGCACCGGTCCGTCTTTAATCCTCGGAGACCTGAATGCCAAGCATCCAAGCTGGCACTCCAGGGTTCCCAACCGCCGTGGCTTCCACCTGAGGGACTTTATTGACGAGGAAGGCCTTAGTGTGCTGGCAACAACCGAGCCAACATATTTGCCCTCATTCGACGTTCTCGATGTCGTCGTCGCTCGGAACATCGGAGTGTCGGCGAGCATCTACTCCGTCTTCGCCCTCTCGTCGGATCACAATCCGACACTCCTCCTTCTTGGTGGATTGCCGGTGAAGATCCCCCCGAGAGAGCGTCGCGACTTCGCCCGAGCGGACTGGGAGAGCTTCCGCAAGAACATCGCTGTGAACCTCCCAGATCACCCGGCTCCACCAACAACAGCGGTGGAAGCGGACGCCATGGTTCAACGTTTAACGTCGGCCATACAGTCATCCATGGGTGCCCACATCCCTATGGTCCAGACTCGGCACTCCATCAGGTTTGCGCTGCCTACTGGACTGCGGAATACGATCACCTTCCGCAACAGCGTCCGGCGGCGGTGGCAGCGCCACAGAACCCCGGACCTCAAGCAGCAGCTCGCCGACCTCAACTTTGAAGTCCAGCTGCTGCTACGCGAGGTTCGACAAGAGGCCTGGGAGCGGTACCTGTCGACCGTCTCCCTGGAGGACCATTCTGTGTGGAAGGTCTGCCGGCAGCTGCGCGGAGGACAGCGCCGCGACTCTCTCCTATCCCACGGGAATTGGCTGGAAGCCACTCCCTCAGAAAAGGCGGATATGGTGGGGAAATACCTTCGAGAGGTCTTCACCCCCAACCCATCCACGGCGGAATCAGCGGAAGCTGAACTGGAGGTCGCTGAGGAACTGGCGGCGATGGACCGTGGGCCCTTGGACCCAGACTCCATCCCGGAATTCCGGCCCAAGGACATCGTGAATGTCATGAGGGGGCTGAACCTGCGACGAGCGCCGGGGGACGATGACATCTGTAACACCGTCATCCGGCAGCTTCCAGTGGCGGCTGTAGCATATCTTGCCAGCATCTACACCGGCTGCGCGAGGATCTCCCACTTCCCGTCATCTTGGAAGCGGGCGAAGGTCGTCTGCATCCCAAAGAAGCAGGACGCAGAACTAAGCCCGGCTGATCTCCGCCCCATCTCCTTGCTGGCGGGCTTTGGGAAGATGTTCGAGAGGCTGCTGCTGCCCGAGATTCAGCACCACCTACGAGAGGGGCAGTCCCTTCCTGCGGAGCAGTTCGGATTCCGAGAGGGTCACTCAACCACTCACCAGCTGGCGCGAGCGACGTCCTTCATCACCGACGCCTTCAACAGGAAACACGCGGTCGCAGGGGCCTTCTTCGACATCTCGAAGGCCTTCGACCGCGTGTGGCACGAGGGCCTAATGTTGAAGATGCATCGACTCCAGTTCCCGGCCTGGATTCTTCGCGTCGTTGAATCCTACCTACACGGCCGGGAATTCCGGGTGAAGTGGCTTCAGGACGGATCGGATCTCCAGCAGGCACGGGCTGGTGTTCCGCAAGGATCCGTTCTGGGGCCAGTACTCTTCAACATCTTCACCCACGACGTGCCACGAGACCATGGGTGGAACATCATTTTGGCCCTGTATGCGGACGATGCGGCGATCCTTTGCCGCTCCTCGCAAAAATACGCAGCTGCCCTGGGATTACAGGAGGCAGTGGATACTCTGGTCTCGTGGTATCGTCGATGGCGGATCGCCGTCAATCCGCGGAAGACGAAAGCCATCGTCTTCCACCCCGGATTTGGCGCTCCGCCTGGAGTCGATCTATCGGTGATGGGGGACATCATCCAATGGGACAACGAAGTGACTTATCTCGGAGTCCAGCTCGACCGGAGACTGCTCTGGACATCGCAGGTCGAGCGGCTGAGGCAGAGGGGATTTGCGGCGCTCAGGAGGCTTGGTCCACTCCTGCGTTCGCGGACCCTCTCCATGGAGACAAAAAGGAGGCTGTACCTGGCGTGCGTCCTCCCAGTGCTGACCTACGCCTCTCCGGTATGGCCATCGGCTTCACGGACGAAAATCAACCGTCTCCAGGTTGTCCAGAATTCGGCGCTCCGGTGGTTGCTGAACTGCTCCAGGCAGGATGGCAACGCCCGGATACATCGCCTGGCCGACGTGGAGCCTCTCGATGTCGTGTTTTCTTCGGCTGCGAAGGCATACTTCGCCGCGGTGGCCCTCTCTCCTCACGAGGAGGTCCGCCGGCTAGGAGATATCCAGGTTCGGTGGTGGGATCGTTACAAACGACCCATCGCCAGCCTGGATACCATCGAATCCCTGCCTCAGGGAAAACGCCCCAGATTGACGGGGTTTTAGTGTGACCTCATCGGACACCAACTCTCAGATTCACAGCCAGGAGTGAAGACACCACAAGGGCGCATTAGGCATGATGCGGGAAATGCGACCCTCCGACTGCCGAGGCAGTCGGATCCGAAGAAGAAACAATTCATCGGTTCTTTGTTTTTGTAGCAGTAGTTCCTTTCAGTCAAAAAATTGTTGCGAGACCATACGCATAAGTAGTATATGATCAATTTTGTGCTATGCATATTTTACCGACTTTTCATGTTCATTCTTGCGATAAAAATATTATTGACATCGATTGCGACTGCTCGGCAGATGCTAAGACGTGCATGGATATATTTAAGTATTAAATGTCTCCATAACTGTAAGTACTATATTTTTTGGAACATTCTTCTGTCTCTGCTAAAATAATCTAATAATGAAATCATTTTTTATTTGAATTGCCGTTGTTGATATCAAATTGCATCGATGTATCGTATTTTTCAGATATTAATTTTTTATTCCTATGTGTATGTACATTATTTTAAAACTCTCTAAATTAAATCAGGCCGTGACGCAGCAAGAAAATGATCAATAATGGCATAAGGGATACCACCTTACTGGAAACAAAAAAACGAATCTTTCCTAATATATATTAAAAGATTATTCATACTAAAAACGTCCTCAAATAAAATTTTTAGAGCCAGCCAAATAAAATATTTATTGTCACAGGAGTAACCGCTATAAAGAAACTCAAACAAAAAGATAGTAATTTGCTTGGAACTTAGAAAATTTCATGCATGGTTATTAAATTGTTGTCGATGAAACAATCCTCGTAGTCTATGAATTAAATAAGATCTGCTATAATTACGAAAATAGGTTATGTGTTGATGCAGCATTTTGTAAGCGGAAAGAAATGGATCTACGATGAAGAAAAAACGTAAACAAAAATTACAATTATTTAACTCAAGTATGTTTTTAAATAATATTCTATCGTTTGGTTGATTTCATCTGCTTCTGAAATACATCGGTAAATATAAATTTAATATTTCTCTGACATTATTTCTGACACGAGTTGTTGGTGCTTGCATTGCAAGCGCTTAAATAAGCACCATGCACCAACATCTAAACTCGTAAATAAACCAACGCGACAGCATTTGAACTACACATTTAAATGAGAAGATGGTTTTCATTTTCTGGGAAATTAAGACATCTATCCGGAATTTCTAAATTCTCTGGTAATAGGCATCGCGTCCAAAATTTTCAATTTCAAGTTTCAAGGCTCAGATCGATCTTTTTAACCCCTCAAGCCCGGAGGAGATTTATTAAATCCCACCAGTACGGCCGGATGAGGTTTTTAAATTTTCACGATTGCGTTGCAAAAACGTTCGAAAATATTAAAATAATCATAACCTGGGAAGTTTTCTCTTGATTTTTCTGAATTTTTTTTTGTGGATTTATGAAAAACATGGAATTTGTAATTATCTATTTTGCGTATAATATGTTACATACGAAGATTGTTGGAGTAGAAGAGAATGTACACCAATCGCTAATTTTCCGGCGTGCATTCGCGCTTTATATATAACATTCAGCACCGAAAAATCTATAGAAGATATTGATGTGCAATCTTAATAGCAAAATAGCTTAAATTAGTAACTATTTTATTTTGCAAGTCTAACTATCTAAACCAATTAGGTGAAAAGTTTTACGGAACTCAACTTTTTCATGTCTTGACTGGAAATTTTTAAGTAAATGTAGTATTTTTGATTTATTAAAAGATGATTTATTTAAAATATAAACGTTTTAGTTATAGAGTCATCATTTTTAGTCATTACAGAAGTCACATAGAAGAAATGGTTGCATTTCGTTCATTGGAAATGGAGATATGACGTTGTATAAAACACGGAAAACTTTAGCTTATAGGTCCTTCCCAAATATTTTCAAAAAATTTAACATGCGTAATTGGATTCAGCAAGAAATGCCTTATAGCTTAGTAAACACTTCTAGTAACCTATTGTGTAAATATATAGAAGAGCTTTTGGTGATTTTTTGCTGGCGTGTCCTCTTCTCGCCTACTCGTTGCATCGCTGTTTGGCCCTGCTAGCACAGCAGCGAAGCACTTATCTGAAGAGGAAACAGACCTCGTCTTCTTTCAAATGTCAAAGAAAAGGAACCCAATTTGGTGGGTTCCCTTTCCTCAGGTATTTATGGGTCAACTTTAGAAACTGAAAATTCGTAGGTCCGTGGTAAAAACTAAAATTCTATCACAAAACTAAACGTATATTATATGTAAACAAATACAAATAGATATACTCAATTCCCCGCAATTTTCGTCGAGATTAAAATAAATTTTCTAAAGGTCTTGAAAATTATATGACCGATATTATCCTTCTCACAAAATGCCTCTCTTTGAGGCGTGGCACTAAATTATCGGAAGAGTGTCGGCCTTGGATTTTGAAATCAGCTACGCTCTCCTATGAAGCGATGAACGAAGGATCGCGCTGTAATGGAAGGGAATGTTTACAGATATGTTTTTACTCAACCTAATTTCATTCTTCATCAATTGCATTGTAAACATTTGTAATAATCTGTGCATAGACAGACATAAGATTTTTTCCTTACTTTCTTTACATACCGACGAAGACCTTTGTCGCATGATATAAGCCAAATATCTCCACCAGGAAAAAAGAGGAGAAAAAACGTGCTCTCCTTTGAAATGATGCATAGTTCCTACATTGCATTTCAAACACCAAGGAAAGGTTCCTTGCTGCATTGAAAAGCGACTTTTATGCGTAGAAACACCATCATATCATAGCAGAATTGAAAATGCTATCGCAAAATTCAACGTTGATTATATATTTTTTAAAAGAGAAAAAATACAGGACAAATATAGATATGAAGTACAAAGCTTACTGTTTCAAAATATATATAGGTTATTTAGATTTAAAGAAGTCTCTAGCGTCAAAAGATAAAATAAATTAGGGCTGCCGCAGGACGTAATAGTACGCCTGACGGCCGATTTGACAGTTTTTGCAGGACGTAATAGTACGCCTGACGGCGTTGAGGGGTTAAACAATAACTATAATCATCATTAAGACAATAATCTACATTTTACACTAAAAGTTATGTAAAAATAAGGATATTTTGTGTGCTATGAGTATGATTTCGTCATCCGTGCCTTTTAGTACGTATCCGGATAAAAAAATTAATTTAAAATTATCACCTCATCATATGTATACGTCGTTGGCTGAAATCAAATGGATTGTATTTCAGTATGACAATGAGCATTAAATCAATGCTCTTGTTGTATGAAAAATCGATTCCCATTGAAATGCATTGGAGTCGTTGCTATAGTAATTTATATTTTTCATTGTTGAAGACCGAAAAAATTTCATAATTTTAGGTTAAAATCACATTTTTAAGCAAATTTAGCATGGATTTAAATTTTGTCTTCATTAAAAATAAACTTTATTCTTTACTCCACCGTACTTTGCATGCCTTGACTTTGCATCTTAATTTTAAATAATTTAAAAAAGCAATTTTATGTAGCCCTGCACAGTTTTCAATGCTTTTCTAATGGGTGTTTAAAATTGGACTTGGGGGTCAGAAACACTCTTTAAGTATAATATTTTCGATGATTTCGGATTATTCCCAGAGGTTGTACCCAATTACCTATATTCATGTCAAATTTCAGCTTTGTAGCACTTTAGAAGTACCTTAGGTTTTATTTGATATATCCTATATCATATATTCTATATATGTAAGAAGCATCCATTTATAATGATATCGTTTTGTATTCTTTAGTCTTTTTAGCAAAATTACGTAAATATTCTTATTAATGCACCAACTTAGAAGAGGAAACCAGTTTTTAGATGGCAGACACAGCAAAGTAAAAATGATTCCTTAAACGTAAAATAGCAGATAAGGAGTCATTTTTACTTCACAGATAATTTCACTGTTGTGTCCATCATTATTTATTTACTAGTGTATTGCCCGTCATATGACGGCGTCAGTTACTCTATGGTTGAATAAAATCTACCAAAATATATATTACGAAGAAGTTCTTTTTTGTCAATCTTGTTTTCTCCAATGATGAGCCCCTTGTCAAAAATGAAGTAGTCTAACATATTACAGCCGCTGTGCTCTACCTGCCTGCGTCTTAAGCCTAGAGTGACGTCACCTTACGACATGAACGCAAATTAACCGAGAACGGTCGATTCGATTTCGACGCGAACTCTTCCAGGTATTAAGTGGAAAGTCGTCCCGCGAAAAGTCATGGGATCGATACCAGGATTGTTTTCGTTTTTATGTGTTCTTTGCACGAAGTAAGTTAATTAGTTTCCGTCCGTCCGTAAGCATGTTAAAACTCGGAAACCGCTGGGCGTATTTTGATAAAATTTGGTATTGGTGAGTTTTGCTAAATTTGGTCCTCCACTTCCAATTTTACTTAAAATCAGACAATAATTACGACCTCTTTACATGACCTAAATATAGTTTACAATTTTTCTTTATTTCAACTCGGGAACTTATGGACGCATTTGGTTAAATTTTGTATTGTAGAGTTTTGGTAAAATTGGTCAATCGATTACAATTTTGGTAAAAATTGGATAACAATTACGGCCACTTTACATAAGGACTTACATGTATTTAACAAGGTACCGCGCTAGCCACTCATTAAATACTCATCTGGACGAAAAATATTGAGAATATGTGAAATCCCAAAGAAACATTTGGAAACTCCGTGTACTCTGACATGGAGTACGCCTTTTCAGTCATGTTGCATTTGATTAACACGTGATCGGCTGGAATACGATGTGTAGACGTTTATTCTTTAACAATTTAAAATATCCTACGATCGAGACTTTGACTCGAGTTTTATACCATTTTACGCAGAATGAAATGTAGATTTTTATTCTTACCGCCGATCCTGTTGTTTAATTGATATTTGCTCATATTTTAAGTTTATATTTAATTTGCTCCGGTTTTTCGATATTTCAAAATGGAGGTTGTCTGGGTAGCCGGCATTGTTCATCTTGGATACTTGCATTTTTTGATTGTGGCTTTGAGTGCATTTGCACTATGCTTGCAATAAAACGCATGAATGACAAAAACAGATTAAGGCTCGGGTGATGTCAGCTCCAAGTATAAACGCAAATAAATCATGAACCGTCGGCTCGATTTTGACAAATCTTTCGCCTGAATACTCGGCGCAAACTCTTGCAGATTTTAAGCGGATAATTGTCTCTCGAAAAGACATGGGTACGGCATCAGGAAAGTTTTCGTTTTTTAATTTGATTAACACATAATCGACTGGAATATGTTGTGTAGACCTTTAGTCTTTAACATTTAAAAATGCTTTGCGATCCAGACTTTCACTCGATAATTACAGTATCTCACGTAGAAAGAAATAAAGATTCTAAATCTTACTTTCGATTTTGTTGTTCAATTCGCGTTTGCTCATATTTTAAATTTATATTATATTTTCTCCGATTTTTCAGCATTTCAAAAAGGAGTTTCCTGATGTTCTTGGCATTGGTGATCTCAGATTTTTGCATTGTTGGACTCGGGCCTTCAAGTGCATTTGCACTAAGCTTACACTGACAATGAGACCAACACATCAAGGACAATAACCGTTTGAAAATTTATTTGAAAAGTTTCGTGTAAATATAAAACAAATGAAACACGTAGAGAAGAAACATGAAGTCAGAATGGACTCCAATGCATTGTAATAATGGACAATTTAACATTTCATATAGGAAGATATTTAACGCTTACATTATAAATATCGTTTCGTTTGCAAATTTTATTGGGCAGCTTAAAGAAAGTTACTATATTGATGTTTGTGATTAATCTCTTTTGATAATTAAGCAATTATAGTTGTTACTTGGTAGTAAATAAACCACAGAACGTATTATTTGTTGTATCATAAGAAATGGTGAACAAAACAAAAGCTGTTGTGTACCGTTAAGTGTTAAACTAAACCATGTAAGTCTGTGTTTTTGGTTATGAAAATTACGTGAACTATATGATTATTTTGAGAGGGGCAATAAAAGTGGTTCCACTAATAACACCCTGTGTAACAATTTTTGTCATAGAAACTATCGCATTGGGCCACTTAACCCACAGTTCCCTAAATGTTAGCAGGAAGTACCGCAACGGGACCCTGGTAAAATTAATAAATAATAATAGTCCCTCCCTCTCTCACGCCGTCCTTGTCTCCCTCTCTTTGTCTCCCTTCCTTCCTCTCTCTTTCCTTCCCTCTCTTTCTCCCTCACTCTCTCTGCCACTCTATTCTTCCACCTCCCCCTCTCTCACTCCGTCTTCCCATTCTATTCTTATTCTATACCTCACTCTATACCTCACTTACTCTCTATGTACCTTCCATTCTATATCCCTTCCTTCGTATCTCCCTCCCCACATCCCCCTCCCTATTACTCTACATCTATATAGTCGTTTAGATACGCAAAATAATTCAAACTAAATCCTAGTCCCATTAGGAATACGTAATTTCGCGAGACATCCTACGATAATTTAAGGTATACAAGTTGAGACAAGAATTGATTCTCAATGTTTAACAATGACGTGGTCGGCAAGGCAACATCTCATTTAAAAACCGATATTTTCCCAAAATACGTGAATTAAATTATTAATATAAGAGATATCGAACGGTAGGCGTAAAAAGATGAATATAATAAGAAACATCATTAATTTTCCTAGAACAGTCCAAATTCGTATATCGTATGTCAATTATTTCCAGTTTTAAAAAGTCGCTTTTCACGTGTTATCTTACGGGAAATGGAAATAACCCCTCTTGGAGTCGAAACCGGGTCTTTTTTACTTTCCCCATACGTAGTGTAGGAGAGTATTGTTCATGAAACAATCAATTTCGAGATTCCAATTGAAATGCACGTTTTGAGGTCTCCTGAACACGTTTTGACCAATTTCTTGATGTCTGTGTATGTGATAGAATATTTTGGGTTGTCTAACTCAAAAACTATTAATTAGATCAACGCAAAATTTTACATTTGACAGTTTTGTTAAAGAGAGAAGAATTGGAAAGTTTTTGTAAAAATTGGTCAACCGGAAGTGGGTGCTTACTCTTGTCACTTATCCGTATTTTTCAAATATTTGCTTTAATATTTGATAAACTTAAAAAAGATACTAGAATAAAAGCTGTAGGAAATTTAGTTTTCTACGGCCTTGGTTTGAAACTTTTTCCCGTACAATGCATTGTTTAAGAGATATTGTAAAAATTATTTTTTTCGCTGCCACCATTACATCACCTACCGGCGACTATTGTAAACACTTTATGCTTATGTCTTATTGACGCTCCTTTTTTTACTTAACTTTTGGAGCTTCATGACTATATCCAATATCAGAAAGCAATGGTTTGTGTATTTCTGTTCTTTGTAAAGACTAAATTTTTCTCACAGTTCCTTCAAATATTTATTATCATTTAACTTATTTGAATTTTTTAGAAATATTACAGTTATGGAGAAAGTTATGTGGTGGCATTTTTCTCGTATTTTTTTTATATCTGAATCAAACGTTCCTGCGAAATTTCAACTTTCCACTTAATCGGAAAGTTTGTTATAATGCGTTAAAAAGTGCCATGACGTCAGCGTAATATACACAAACAAAAACATCTAAGCTTTTATTATAGTAATTAAACTGACATATTTGGGTCTTGGTGTTTCGCTGTTTCGTTCAAAATATAGTGTTTAGTTTTAAATACTCCATCATAAAAAACGCGCCTATTTGTGATACACTGCACGCATTCCCAACTTGTTGGTACATATGGTGGTGGTGACGTCGTTTCTGACTGAGGTGGAGTTGCTTCCACGCAAGTCAAGAGCTACTCCAGAGAGAATGCCTGACTAGAGGATAACTACTCTGTAGTCGTTCGTATCAAACCTGGAGCGAATCCCTGGAGTCGCTCCTGCCCGGGGTCGTTCCTGGCTGCCACGCCGGCACCAGGTGCCCCTCCCTCTTTCAGTGTGTGTGTGTGTGTGTCCGCCTGAATAAGAATGCGTTCTCGAAAATCGCCGTGTAAGTCAAAGCCGTGTAAATCAAAACTAACACTCCATATAAATTTGTCATTTAGGATCCACTTTATTTTAAAATAAAGCATATATGGACATTTGATTTATAAGTATGTATGTATTTATCAAATTCTTTAATTCGGATGTAATAATAATATAAGCATTATATAAATGAACCTTCACGTTAAATAAAAAATAAATTCATAAAAGAAATTTGAACTCAGAAGTAATGATAGAGTATACATTACAGAAAATAACACTAATATTAAACTAAACAAAAACTTCATGTAATCTGGGATATTCAAAATTGGAGGAATAAAAAATTTGTTTAGCAAAGAAATACATTTAATTACAAAATTGAAAGAACTTATTTAACCAAAACTTCAATAAATTTCTACTCAATCACTGTCATCTTCAGTGTCATAAACAAATTTACCAACAGTGATCCAGTGTAAATCGAGAAATGGTCGCATTTTCTTGACTGTGTAAAACCGAAACAGTCTACATTAAGTACGTGCAAATCGAGGGATTGTCGCGTTTACCTGTGTAAAACCGAAACTGTGTACATCAAGTAACGTGTAAATCGAGAGTTAGGTGTACTTAAAATACACCACGGGCACCGGAACAGGCTGATTCTCCTCGTTCGTGAAGTAAAAATGATGACCTATATATCTTTGAGCTGCTTACCATTCACTTTGAGTGTAGACCTTAATTTTTTAAATTAAAAAAGGAAAGTGTTTTAATTAGAACGCGCATATGAATGACGTACACCATTCATCCATAGACTTATAATAATCCAGCAGGTTGATTAGCCAAAAATACACACACTAATTTATAGACTAAGGTACTTACATTATTGTAGTGGTAAGGAACAAGTCTTTACGTTTCCATGTTTCCAAAAGTTTTAAAACAAGGAAGCACTAAAACAAGAAAGTAAAAACGCCTTGGGCTGAAAGGGGATCGCTCGAGTCATCCGCGCTTCGCTGAGGACTTTGTTTGAGAGCATCCAAAAGTAAATTCGCAGAATATCGCAAGTAAAAGTTCTTGGCGCTTGTTTCTTTGTTCTTGAAGTAAGACCCTTTCGAGCGAAACAATGCGTAGCGACGGAATATCAAAGATATCAGGCGAAACACGTAATTACGAAAGGTAATCGCGCAATTTCTTTCATTTAATGGTAAATGCTCGAAAAAAAACGTTATTTAGTGAAACTTGCCATTCGTCGCCTCCAATGAATTCATCAGATCAAAGTAATTAGTTTCATATTCAAAATAAACTTTCTACGCGACAGACCGTGCATCTTAATAAGGTGAACGTGTCATTATGGCATGAAGTCATTCGAGTTGGAAGCATGAAGCGTGCATCCGGTGGATTTCGAATGCAAATAAACACAGGCAGGCGTGAGAAAGCGGAGAGATAGCAATATTGACGGTCGTGTGGGGGAGACCGAGGTATCCGCACATGCGATATTGAGATTTTCGAAATACCAGCGACGCGGTCACGCAGGAGATGGTTTCGGCGCCAAGAGATCATGATGGAACGATGGAAGAGGAGTCAA
This sequence comes from Tanypteryx hageni, assembly GCA_028673005.1. NCBI lineage: Eukaryota > Metazoa > Arthropoda > Insecta > Odonata > Petaluridae > Tanypteryx > Tanypteryx hageni. The sequence goes on along the minus strand of CM054116.1, from coordinate 124,341,583 downwards.
AAGGAAGACCGGAACGTAGGATCCGAGAGATTCGCCTGAACGGGTCGAATGGGAGTGAGAGAGAGAGAGCGGGAGGGAGGGACTGAGAGAGAGAGAGAAAATATCCCTCCGAGATGTAATTGCGTCTTTGTCGAGCCCCAGAACAAACCGACGGCTGCCATAATGGCGAAAATTCCATTAATGAAACCGTTGGATGTAAAGATTCCCGGTATGATTCTTTGCGGCCGTTCATTGTCTTTCAAAACAGTAATATCGGGAAACTACAACAACGGATATACAGACTAAGAGTTTTCAAACGGACGGACAATCGATGAGGTTTTTAAAGAGTACGCGAAAATATTAAATATGACGTTTTTCCTCTGAAGACAAAGGGGATTTGGAATTGAAAAGTTATTTCGATATTTTCTCCTGTCTCTTCAAATAAACTTCATTAAAAAACAATAAACATTACCATTGAGAGACTGCGTGGTCTTTTTGAGTTGAAAATGCCTCACGCGTTTATTTTTGTCGAGTTGGTAAAAATTATAAAATGTGAAATGGATCGTTTTTTTTCAATCATTTGGATTTATAAGCGCAATTTATGTATTTTAATGCAAATGCTCCTCATTTACAACTATAAAATATATAAAAGCGTGGGCGATATTTCCTTACGAGTTTTTCGTTATATGGTGAGAGATTCAATAGTATATTAGTAATCCACTACCCCAGTGGTTATCAACATTTTTGTCTGCGTCATCCCATTTTCAGTTCTGCGACACCACGTTTATAGTTATATTTCGTTCGAGTCACATTTAATGATTAACTGGGCTTTTCCAAACACATAGGGATAAAAATGTACGTGTTTAAAGGAGCAGGGGCCAACCAGTCACACTGTGAATTTATTAGATATTCGCGTCTCCTCAATAATTCCTACGTCACCCTGGGGTTTGATTCCACCCCGGTTGAGAGCCACTGCATTACCCTAATGTAATCGAAGGGTTTACCATCCCTTGTTTATTTCTAAAAAGAACACTAGGTTCCGTAATTTTCATCAAACTTTTTATGTTTTGCAAACTTTCATCAAACTTTTTTATTACTTACCCGAATGCTTACTTTCAGAAAAAAATTATTAATAAAAACACATTTATTTAGAAAGATTTGAAGCTTTCCCGGCGAATCATCATGGTGAACTTTTCTCGGGTTTCCAACCGGGTTGTCTCGGAGATTTCTTCCGACGTTTCGGTAACTAGCACTGTCGCCATCTTCAGGATCCCTGAAGATGGCGACAGAGCTAGTCGCCGAAACGTCGGAAGAAATCTCCGAGACAACCCGGTTGGAAACCCGAGAAAAGTTCACCATCACATTTATTTAGTTATTTTGGTTAAATTATTAGCTAAAAGAAATGTAACGCTCATAATTTCTAAAATAAATTCATAAATTTAATTGTTTTATTTCTGTATGGCAGTACGTATTTAATTCTAATGACCCATACACTCGCATACTTATATATGTGTACAGATGAATATAATTTTTCCCATCGGTCACAGATTAATTATCCCTTTGAAGGGGGAATATTTGTGCTTGGAAGAGGAGTCAGAAAGGCTTCTCAGTCTCTACAACAACATTTAATAGGCTTTTGAGCATTTAGAGTAGGATTCTGGCAGAACACGTGTAAGTGTATATAGTTATGGCGGCAGTGATCACGAAACATAAAACTTAAGCTAAATAAATTAAGGGGTAGATTCTTAGAAGCATGTTTATGCTTGTAAAACTGAAGGAATTTCTCGTGAGAAGCAATGAGAATAAAACGGAATTTATGATATTCCATATGAGGTTACCTTATGAGTAGGCGAATTCGGCACTAGGCTAGCCGGGCGAATGTCCTCCGCGTCGAAATCTATCAGGCGCTTTTACGACGAAGTATCTCTCCATACATTATTTACAAGCCGATGAATATCTGCTGGCAATGGACTAAAGGTCTTAATGAACGGCATTTCAGACGGTATATATATATATATATATATATATATATATATATATATATATATATATATATATATATGGATGTCAACAAGGTGTTGGGATGAGGAAACCCAGTGAGCACTCACCAATCAGACGACTTCAGGTTGGCGAGGCCCCGGGGATGTCGAAGCGACACACGTAAAATAACACAAAAACACAGAAACATCACAAACGTAAAGCTTTCGGAACTACTCCTTCTTCAGCTTATATATATTTATATTTCAATGTCATCGTTACAATGTTTATCACCTGTTGAAAGAAGCAATAAATTAATAAAGCATTAATATGTGCCTTAAAATGATACAGTGGTGCCGCTCCTGAAATTAGGAGGAATGGCATACGACCGCTAAATGCTCTTATGAAATGTATTTGGTTTAATGAATTATGTAATACGGAGTGCAATGTGTCGAATTAAAATAAAGATCTGCGAATGAATTGTCTATTAACTTGATTAATATTGCCCGAGATTAAAGAAGACATGCTTCAATTATATTCTTTCGAGATATATTTCATTGAGCAAGTGTTACACGAATACTTTTCGAAAAGAATCTTTTAATTAATGGTGAAAAAGACAAACGGAATCGGAGGATAGTCTTTGAGAGAGATGAGGTAAACGAATAAATTAAAATCGAATTGAGGATTATGGGAAAAACTATGGTTCAAGAAGAGAATGGAAGGAATATGTTGCATGAAGTAGGGTTTCGATAGGATAAAATGAATTATGTTCCAATGGTATAGATCTTAGATCTTCAACTTTATTTGCTGACAAACCTCTTTGGACACTTTATAAGTAGTCACATGTATACCTTCTAGTATATTTTAAAGCACTGATAAAAAAACTATTATAATGTACAACTCATTTTCATAAATGGAAATGATTGAAAATAACTTGTCTTCTATCTGTGGACAAGCGAAATTTTTTTAAAAAGAAGTTTGGAAATTTCTTTAAAAATTGGGTAGCTCTTATTTACTTACGAGTTTTCAGTTGATTTGATTTTCCGGCAGTTCATAGATTTTCTGCTAGGTGGATACAAAGTCGAGGGGCGTTTCGGAAACCTTAATAAAATAATACTCTCTGTCTACCATTTCCCATTTAAAGGTATTAGACTCGATTTCATGACATTGAGTTTTTTCATTGCTGAAATCTTGAAAAATTCTCGTTTTTCTGGCATTGTAGGAATTTTTATACTAACTCGGCATGGGTTAGGATTCTCCCTTCCAGAAAAATATACTTGGTTTTCCCGAGCAATATTTAGTGTCTCATGTTCGTATCTTAAATTTTATTAATTTAATAAAGCAACATTATGGATATAAATGGCGACACAATGCATTCATTATGGTAAGATTTTTATATAAAAAATTAGCCAATAGACAACTTTTCGACAATTCATTGTTTTCAGATTTTTTATACTTTCTATATTTATAACTACATACCTCCTAAGTTTCAAGTTTTCACCTAATCCGAATCTAGCTCTTCCATACCGGTGCGGCGCACGTACGCACGTAGCGACCATAAATGGGACATCATTAATTTATTTTTATAAAAATGCCCGCACCTGACATCTTTCGTAAAAATAGACCATCCGACCTCTCTGCAATTAAGTTATCATTAATTAGGTTGCCTTGGAGAGCCACGAAAAAATGCTAAAATAATTTTTCTATCTCAGTTCACCACAGTAATTCTGTGCATAACTTTTATATCGTTATTCGTAGTCATAGCGTCACATTCTTTTACTCCGACATCGTTAGCGAAAGCTGAAGTTAGAAGAGAAATTTTAATCATTAATACTTTCGCGTATCTTTTTATAGCTTTAGACGTACCCCTTGGAGCGCGCACGTACCCACTGTTGAAAATCCAGGTATAGATGGATACTGAGTAAAATTTTAAAAATAAATGGAGGTGGATGACAAAAATGAATTCTAAACAGTATTACTGAATAAATTATGTAATTTAAGTCAGGGATGTGTTAGTGAAATGGTTGTTGTCAAAAATGAAGAGCAGATAATGATTAAAATAAACATTCCTCTCTAATTTTCAACACCCTCCTTTTTTCCCGCAGTTTTCTAGACACTCACCGACACATTTCCCGTCTCCATTTCGCTAATGAAATATATTTCTCCGTAACCACGACTCTAAATGCATAAGCAGCTGGAGGAGTTGGCTCTTGGCGCCGCCAAGCGTGAGCTCTCGGAAACCGCGAATCGATGTCCAATTATCTGCTTCGGCGCTCGGGGGCGAAAGTGCGGCGAACATGACAAGTAGAGCGGTGGTCCATGTGATCCCATCGGCGGGGTCTCTTTTGTGTGGAAGTTATTGGCGGGCCGCTGCCGCGCGGTGCGATTGCACCCCACTCAACCTGGGACACGTAATATTCGTCTCCTTCGCGAGAGAATTCCGTTGCATGTGCTGTCAATGGCAAATGAAACGCCAAGTCTTCGTCGAGACGTTCCGGGATCTCCGCTCCGCTTAAAAAGTTCCGCCTTTTGCTAACATGGGACTTAAGAGTCCCAAATTGTTACGCTTTATTTAATATTAGTGGCAAATAGGGACTTTAGGCAAGCCTTCCTATGTTACGGTGTTGTTAGTTCAAAAATGTCATTCATGTCTCTTTACCAGTCAAAAATTTACAATTAAAAGATGTTTATTAGTTCACCAAATAAATTATTAAAAATTAGCTATGATTTACATAGGAAATGTAAAATATTTTGAGAAGAATTTATATAAAGATTTAGGTATTTACGATATCATTTCGTCCAACGATTCTCGAAACTCCGTATATAGCTTTTTTATTTATATGTAGTAAGTAACATGCTAGAAAAGGAGATGTGGAAAGTTCAACACAAATACTTGTAAAAAAGTCTGATGTTACCACCACATGACTTTCTCTATACCTGTAATACATATTTCTAAAAATTCCAAATAGGTTAAATTATAATTAATATTTTATGGAACTGCGAGAAAGATTTAAAGGCATTATAAAGAAGTGAAATAAACTCAAACTGTAGCCTCCTGATATTGAATATATCCCGATGCTGCAACAATTAAGAAAATAAAAACGAGCGTAAAGTGTTAACAATAGTCACCGGTAGGTGGTGTGGCGGTGGCAGCTAAATAATTTAGTTTTTAAAGTATTTCTTCAACAATGGATTGTATGGGAAAACGTTTCGAACAAAGATTGTATAAAATTTAATTTCCTACTACGTTTATGCAAGTATGTTTTTATATTTATGAAATATTAAAGTGAATATTTCAAAAGAAGTAGGGATGTGCATGGGTTTCCCGTGGTACATAAGTGCTTTTCGTCAAATTCGCCGTAGTTTAATCATAATGTATTTGATTTGAAATCAGAAAATTATTTTTCCTTATATGGTGGTAGCCCTGCTTATTAGATAGGCACAAAATGTGTTTATTTCATTTTGCCATTCTATACTCGCCCTACAGGCGAAATTTCGTTTTGAAATTGGTTCAGCTAAAAACTTCCAAAGCCATAGTTACAGAAAAATTCTAACCTTGATAGTGTGGTGAACTGAATTATAAATATTAAATTTGGTTAAAATTGATTTGGACAGTTCAACACAAATACTTGTGAAAAAAATTTTTCAATTACCGTATTTTCCCGTCGATAACGAGCGCGTTATATATACAAAAAAGTCCATTCAACGAAAAAATCAACGTTGCGCGTTATGCAATGGAAAACGAAATCCTTACAATTTGAAAACTTACGAAAAATTTGAAGCTTCTAAATCTACGGCGGTTGCAAAGATCAAAATATACGAATCTATATAAACCCGATGTAATTTAGGTAATTTCATTTATTTATCCGAAACACATGGCAATGTAGTTGAATTTAAGTATTTATATAAATAATAAGATTAAAACCTGAAATTTAACACCATTTATTATGCTAGCACAGTTCCATAAAGTCATTCAAAACCATTAAAATCATCATCTGAATCAACATAAAATGAATCAATAACATTCATAAACTCTTCAGGTGCATCACTTAGTTCATTATTTGAAATTAAATCATCTTCTATTTCCGGAACCGTGGAATCTAGTGTATTGCCTAAAGCTTTTAAAAACCCATTTTTTACACAAGATACTGTAACAGCATTCCAACTTTCAAAAATCCATCGGCTCATTTTTTCATATGACACCTTTCTAATCTTTCCAGATTTACTATACTCTTTAATTCCAGTTATTATCCATTTCTCCCACCTGGAACGCAACTTAGATTTGAAAGATTTATTGACGGATAAATCCAGTGGCTGAATCTTTTTCGTTAGTCCACCCGGGACGAAGTTAGATACTATTGTGAATATCGTTTGTCAATTGTTTTAGATAGACCCTTTGTCAATCTCTTTTACAAGAATAACGGCAAAAGAATTTGTTTTAAAAAAATTTATATACTTCTATCGCTATAATTAGTTTTTTAAATATGAAATTGGTAATAATTAATAAAATAAATAATAATTATTGAAATACGATGCAAATAGTACATGCATATGTGGGCGCAATTACGATGTAAACATGGAAATTCTATTTGCAAGCAGCCTTATTTTTACAGTAGCAAATTGTTCCTAATCATGCATCTTTTACATTGTCATTACATTTTACACTTATACCGTGTAACGTATAACTATTGGAGTAAGGGGAGTGTCAAGTCCTTGATGAGTGGTATTTACTGGATGCGCGTTATCTAAACATTTACAAGACCATTATAAAATATAAGGTGCGCGGTATACATAAGGTGCGCGTTATCGACGGGAAAATACGGTACTTGCATTGTGGCAGCCCTGAGTTGTAAATCTATACTAAACATAATGATTTTGATTTTTTATGTTGCATGCTTCCTTCATACGCAATTTCGTTGAAATCAGTTTGGCCAGATCCTTCCAAATTCATAATTACCGAAAAGGTAACTTTGCAATTGTGGTACAACTGCTGAGTCGATCCGGCCCAAATATGCCATCTTTGTCATTAATTCATGTGAATATTTTATGTGCCAAATTTGGTTGAAATCGGTTTAGCTAATTCTTCCCTGATCTATGAGTACGGACGGACGGACATCACGAAGATAATAGTGCTTTTCAGCATTGACGAAAAGCACTAAAAACGGATGTGATAAGAATTAACACCCACTTTTGGTTGACAGAGGTTTACTAAAAACTACTCAGCACTACTTTCTTTCACATAAATATTAATTATAAAATTTCGTGTTGATCTGAGCAATAGTGTTTGAGTTAGAGCACCCACAAAATCCCGATCACAGACATACACACAGACAATACTTCTCTACAGTTCGTATATGGAGAAAGTAAAAACATGTGACAACAGTTAACGCCCACTTTCGTTTGACCGATTTTTACCAAAAACTAATCAGTTCTTCTCCACTTCACATAAATGTCAAATATTAAATTTTGCTTTGATCTGGTTACGTTTTTGAGTTAAAGCACCCACAAAATTCTGTTGACAGACACATACAAACAGACACAGAGATATCATCGAGAAAATAGTCGAAACGTGTTCAGGTTGATGATGAGAAAATGGAATATTTCTATATAGTTCGTATATATATTTAGAAAGTAAAAATTATTTTTACTTTTATAGTGGCAGCTCGGCTTTCAATATCTATACTAAACATATTGATTTTGTTTTTATTTTATGTTGCACCTTTCCTTCATGCAACATTTCGTTGAAATCGGTTAAGCCAATTCCTTCCATATTCATAATTACCAAAAATGTTTATTTTGCAATTGTGACATCCCTGCAGAGTCGATCCGGTCGAAATATGTCATTTTGGTAATGTATTTATGTGAATATTCTGTGTACCAAATTTGGTTGAAATCGGTTAAGGCAATGGTTCCCAAAGTGGGCGGTACCGCCCCATAGGGGGGCGCAAAGAAGCAAGGGGGCTGAAGGGGGGCGTTTGAGTGTGTTGATCGCTTGTTTACTATTGTTCAGGTTTGCGCATAGCACGAAAATTTGTGCATATTTGTTAAATAATTACAAAGGGTGTCCCACTAATGTTGTACAGAACTGACAAGATTCCGTTCTCAAATTATAAGTGAAAATCACGCACCCTCGTCTGAGTACAGCGGTTTCAGGAACTATCGTCCTTATGAACAATGGTCTCCGCGGCATTTTTTTCTTACAAGCGTAAAAAATTTTTTTACTTTCATTTGTAAGCCACGATTCTGCATTTTTAATGAAAAACAATTTCGATAAAATAACCAGAAATAGACAGAAATATTCTACTGCGGCAATTTATATGAATAAAGAATAATGCAAACCGTAAATGTATTTCCATCTTAGACCATGAAATGAATATTTTCATTTTGTACATAAGTAAATAGAACGCACAAGCTCACTCACGCTTCTTATAAAACCAATTAAAGCAACTTCTTTCTACCAAGGAAACAAACCACACTTTCCACCACAATAATTATCGAATTAAATTGTTGGAGAAGCAATTGGCATCGGGCCAATTGTCGCGTAATCAATTATTGTCTGACTAATTGAAAAAAATCTGTTGTATCTACCTTTATTTTAAAATTAACTCTATTCAAGCGCAATATATATAATATTGCATTCCCAACTTCATATTTAGTGGAACGTGGTTTTAGTGTGGCCATCCAACTCGTCTCCAAGCAAAGAAATCGACTCCAGATAAATGAACGTGGTGATTTAAGACTCCTTCTAAGCGACGTTAAACCGGATATTGGGAAAATGGCATCATGTCATCAAGTCCATCCCTTGCATTAAAAATTTACAGAAAAATAAACTTGTTACTAAATGTAGTTCTAAGACTTTTGTTAAATGACTTTCAGATTTTGAAAAGCTAGAATCACTAGTCCAGTAATTTCAATATGTTGAATTAAATAAAATAAAACTTTTATTGGGTCTGAAATAAATGTGCAAGTAATCTTTATTGTTTTGAATTATATTTTTTTATAATCTTCCTCATTGGGTCGTGCAGTCTACCACTCTGAAAAATGTTTTTATGGGTTAGAATTGGGCGGCGTCGGAGATGCATTTATGGAACCAAGGGGGTAGTGGCTCGAAAAAGTTTGGTAACTACTGGGTTAAGGTAATTCTTCCCTGATATATGCGTACGGACGGACGGACTGACATCAAGAAGATAATAGTGCTTTTTAGCAATGACGAAAAGCACTAAAACCAGATGCGCATGTCTGCCACAAGGTAGCCATTTTCAGTGGCAATTAGCTGAATATAGATTTTTAAATTACCACTGAAGACGGCTGCTTTGTTGCCGAATTCAGTATCTGGTTTTTTATAACCTTTTTGTGGCTATTGGAGATACCTGAGACACGTATTTCTAGTGCTTGTTGTCAATGCTTTAAAGCAGTATTATCTTCGAGATGTCCGTCCGTCCTTACACATACATATATCAGGGAAGAGTTGGCTGGACCAATTTCAACCAAATTTGTTACATAGAATCTTCACATAAATTAATTACCAAAATGACATATTTGGACTGGATCAAAACAATTGCAATTTAAAACTTTTCGGTAATTATGAATTTGGAAGGAATTGGCAAACCAATTTTGTATGATGAAGGTGTGCAAAATATGAAAACAAAATCAAGATATTTAATATAGATATAGAAAGCAGGGCAGCCACAATAAAAGGAATAAGAAATCATTCAACGCGTATTTCTGCTGAACTGCCCGCATCAATTTTAACCAAATATAATATTTATAATATACACATATACAGGGTGTCCCGCAATGCGAGGTCGATACTTCACCTACGTTTAGGGAAAGTCATTACAAGTCGAAAATAAAGAGTAATCATTTTGCCTATTCTCGATAATAAAGGAGTAATGGTCATTTGAAGTTGGTGGAAATAAGAAGAAAAGGAACTGTTGGCAACACTGGTAAGAACACAGGTCGGCACAAGCTCGTTTGATAGTAGCTAGAAAGAAGGAATGCAACAATTGGCGCCACTGCTGAACACACAGATCGACAAAAGTTAGTTCAATAGTAGCTTGATACCCTGCGTAGCTTATTTGCTTGATACATTACATTGCTAGAGTTTCACTAGTGTGACTCATGGTGATTGTTGTTGTTTTTCCAAATGTCCGTGAACACTAATGATGAGTATGCTGATATTCATTTTGTTTATGGATTCTGCGATAGGAATGCGGCAGCAGCTGTCCGAGAATACGAGAGGCGATTCAAAAATCGACGATCACCTGATTGGCCAGTGTTTTCACGCGTGCCCAGGTATTTACGAGAAAAAGGTACATTTCCGGAGCCAAAGACTGAGCGTCCCATAAAGCGAGCAGTGGACGAGGAAGAGGTCATACTCGATATGGTGAACAATGGTCCAACCACCAGTGTTCGTAGAATATCTGAGCGAACCCACGTGCCATGAATGAGTGTATGGAAAACTCTTAACCGGCCCGGTTATTATCCATTTCACCGTCAGGATGTGCAAGCTCTTCAGTTGGAAGATTTTCCTGCAGGTATAGGATTCTGCAACTGGATTGTTCAAAATGGGCGACTGATTCCACGCATTTTGTTTACTGGCGAAGCAATGTTCACTAAGGATGGAATAACAAACCGTGGAAATTCTCATTCATGGGCATCGGAGAATCCAAAGGAAACAAAAGAGACTCATTTTCAACACAGATTTTTTGTAAACATTTGGTGCGGGATTAATGACGATAAACTTATTGGACCGTTCGTGTTGGAACATCGTTTAACTGCAGAGAGATATCTAAACTTCCCTGAATACCGCCTACCAGAACTTCTGGTAGGCTGTGCCACTTGAGGTTAGATGAGGTTTGTGGTTTCAGGATGACGATACACCAGCACACTTTGCAAGATATGTAAGACTATTCTTAAACCAGCGCATTGATCGGCTGGTAACGGCCACAAACTTGGCCGTCAAGGCGCAAGATTTGATCGCTTTAGAATATTACTTATGGGGCCATATGAAAAGCCTTGTTTAGAAACGAAAGCGCAACCTTTAGAAGAAATGTCAGACCGCATCAATTATGCTGCAGCACAGATCAAAATAGGTGTCGTTAAGCTACGTACAGCAACAAGTTCTCTTTTAAAGAGAGCAAAAACCTGCCTAAGAGAAGATGGTGGCCACTACGAGCAATTGTTGTAACAAGTAATTGCTTGAATAAACATTGTGAAACAGAAAACTTGCTTTTCTAATTATTTCCATTAACAACATCAAATGTACATATACACATATGTCCAGTAGCCATAACAAGCTTATGAAAAAACAGATACAATGTTAGAAAGAATTTTTTATAATCTACTTTCGGTGAATCACCATTGAAGACGGCTGCGTTGTTGCCGAAATGAGCATTTGGTTTTTTATAACCTTGTTATGGATATTGAATATATCTAAGGTTTTTATAATTCTCCAGACTGTTTTATTTGGATAAATCAACAAATGTAGGTTTGAAAATTCAATCAACAATTTATTGGTTGTTATATAAACAAAGCGAAAGATAAGTGTAAGACAATTGAAAAGAGATTTCCCTAATGCAACATAAACAAGATTAGATAGGTATACTCTATGCCGGAGTATGGTGTACCGCCAATTCGTCACGGGCAATTAGTCGCACGGCAATTTTCGCATGTCCAATTCGTCGAAACCCAAATTCGTCGCATGGCAAATTCATCGAATGGAAATTTCGTCGCAAATTCAGGAATCGTTGAGGAAATAGGAAATAGTAAATCCTTTTCTTCATTAATCCTGCTATACACGATATTTAGTGTATGGGAAAGGTTAACGATGCCTCATAATTTTCGAATAATGTATATAACTCCTGTGCAGATTATTCACAACAATTATCCAAATAAAACTTTCGGAAAATATAATTGATGAAATATTCGTATCTTATCTGATCAGGATACGCTATGTTTCAGCTCTTCCTTAGTTAATCAAATATAGAAGGAACTCTTCTAGATTCGAACCCGGGACATTGTCGGGATTTTTTCGTCATTGACTTTTAATGCGTGACTAAAATATTACTGGCAAATCTCAACTCGCATGCTGTTATAACACACGCAACGAAGTCTCAATTCACCTCAAGCGAATGCGAGTAAAAGAAATCTTTCTGTAGGACAGATTCAAAATCTAATGTTATCTTATAGAAAATTTTATGCTAAATCTGATTATGCATTTACAGACATTCTGAAAAATTGGCAAATACCTTAAAGATTAAAAAAAAATATTGTCTCTTTTCTGTCTTCTGCGTATATCTTCATTCCTTATAAATGCGTCGTCATATTTCGGTTTCTATTGAATAAAAAGGAAAAATATTTTTAACATGACTTCTATAATGATTCTTAATAACGACAAAATAACGCAAGAATAAATAAATATTACGAATTGCCTTTTAAAAAAATAGTAATCCTAACATTTATTTAAAATTTTCAGCCGACACATAAAAAAGTCAACCTGCGGAAAACTGTTTTCCGAATTAGTTTAGAGGGGTAGTTGCAGCAAATGAAAGGTTCAGAATAATTTATATTTATATTTTAAGAAGGTTGCATGCAAATAACTTCAATAGTTTTCAAGATATTGATTATTATATGAAAGCGCGGGCACACGCTGTATTCCTGCCAAATCTCAATCTTCTACATAGACGGGAGGTTTGTTAAAACACGTATATAAAGCGTAATACACCAAGTGACGAATAAGCCTTTTATTATTATCCTGATCGGATAAGATACGAATATTTCATCAATTAAATTGTCCGAAATTTTTATTTGGACAATTGTTGTCGTTATTATTGTCCGATTTTAAATAATATTGGAATCGGTCGACCAATTTTAGTAAAACTCCGCAATAACAATTTTCATCGAAATGCGTCCAGCGGTTCCCGAGTTGAAAAAGGAGCATTATAGGTCTTCGTGTAAAGGAGTCGTCATTGTTGTCCGATTTTAACGAAAATTGGAATCGGTCAACCAATTTTAGCAAAACTCTCCGATACCAAATTTCATCAAAATACGTCCTGCGGTTCCCGAGTTAAAACAAAGGAGCATTGTAGGTCTTTATGTAAAGGGGTCGTAATTGTTGTCCGATTTTAACCATAATTGTAACCGGTTGACAAATGTCAGCATAACTACCAAATACCAAATTTCATCAAAATACGTCCAGCGTTTCCCAAGTTGAAATAAACATTGTAGGTCTTCATATAAAGTGGTCGTAATTGTTGTCCGATTTTAACCAACATTGGAATTGTTCAATCAATTTTTGCGAAACTCCCCATTACAAAATTTCATCAAAATGCGTCAAGCGGTTCCCGAGTTTTAACATGCGGACGGACGGACGGACGGAAACGACCTCCCCTATATGCGTTCACTTTGTGCAAAGAACGCATGATAATCGAAACACTAAATTTCATTTCATTCCGATGCTAATATATAAATTGCACATTTCGTTATATCTTACGCTATTTATTATTACTGTTGGGACGCGCTCTTAACATTTCACCAATACCTCATTACGAATTTAATTGGCACCACTCAAGACATAGTATTATGCGCTACATTATAATTAGGTAAACACGTAATGTTATCCCACATCGAAATCCAATTAGGTACCTCTAATCCCATTAATATGGTAAATGTGCGGTTTCACTTAACAAGCAAAATTATTCTCATCGTGTCAGACTCACATACAAAGGAATTTATAATAATAGGGATCAATATAAAATATATTTAAGCCTATTATTAAACAAAACCTTTAACTTTTATATTTTATATAATTGAAATGATAAATCCTAAATTCCGTTTGGTTTATATTATGTTATCTGTTCTACCACGATCAGATGACAAATTTGTTTATTAGATTTTATATATAGTATTTTTATTTATTTTTAACGGCTTTATAACAAATGTTTTATCGATTAGAGATAATACTAAAAATTTTATATTATTTGTTATTTTTATATGTGGGTTAGTCTTGGAGCATTAAATTAACATGATTTCATTAATGATATATTTCAATTTAGGTAAAAAAATAGTTTTTTTCCTGATCCGGCAAACTTTGTTTTCACATCAATAAATAAAATAAATTAATCATTTGATAGTTTAGCTCCAGTAAAAAATTCACCGCGTTTCATGATAAATCCTATACAAAAATATGTTAACATAGCCTTTATATATGCTTACTCAGAAATAATTCATTATTAGTGCATAAAATAATCTTCATTTAAAAGAAATTGTTTACTCTAATATTTTTGGTTAAATAAAAAAGTTAACTTTAGCAAGACCTATTTAGGTTTCGCTTTTAAGTTACTCATGAATTACCTTTAAAGAAATAAAATGAAATGACTTTATTCTATAGAATATGTTTCAAAGTTGAGCAAGATCGATAGCTCAATGGCGTGTATACAAATTCTTTGGTTACAAAGTTTCATAAAGGAAAATTGCATTAAAGGAGGTCCTTACTAAAGGTCTATGGTTTTTTTCGAACAACGAAATGAATGGAATATCTATTTTTATGTAGAGACTTATGGGATCAAAGTACAGAGACTTAAAAAAGTTATAGAATAGCATCACTCAAGTTGGAGAGAAAGAGAAGAGAGAGTGTGAGAGATAGAATGGAGGGAAAAGAGGAAGGGGACAAGGACAAAATTGGGGAGAGGAGTAGAATGGCGAGAGAGAGAGAGAGAGAGAGTGAGAGGAGAAAGTAAGGAAGAATATTTGGTACGGTGAATTTCGAATTTGATGTGGGATTAGAGATTGGGGTTAGAGTAACCATTTTTTCGATCTTAAGTCGGTACAAGTATTTTCCTTGACTGTACAACATATATGGGGAAATATATTGATGACTTAGTGCAAAATTTCTATGGTAAAAGTTGGAGTGCCGACTTCAAAACCTAGAAAAATATAAGTCCTAGTTTACGCGAATATTTTCATACAACTTCAAATATAAGCGATGATCAATTAAATCTACTCAGGTCGGTAAAACAGGAACATTGAAAACTGGGACATATCATGGTATCAAAGTTCCAGTGAGTGTTCCCAGTGTCTTCATTGAAGCACATTAAGAAAGTGTTGCAAAGAATTTGAATGGGTACAAAAAACGGCGTAACAAGTTATGCAGTGCGAAATTTTTAAAATCGAACTAAACCAGTGAGGTTGGTTACATAATGTCAAAGGAACTGAAGAAAAAACAAGAGAGGGATAGTGTATGGCTGAAGAGTGGGAGTTAGAGAGGAAAGTATTGGCTGGAAGTAAAAAGACAGCGGAGAGAGAGATAGCGGTGATAAATGAGAAAGAGGGAGTTAGGGAGGAATAGAGAGCAAGTGTGAAAGGAGTGGGAGAGAGAGATAAAGGAAATGGAGGGATTGGAAGGGGAAGAGTCAACAATCAGCCTATCTGGAGCCACAACGGAAGAGATACGAAAGATTTTGAGGAGAAGTGGAGCTTTCAATCTCTCCCCCAAGCGCCCCTTCAGATGGAGTGGCAACGCTCGATTTATGTCCTCCATTAAATATCGCATTCATGTTTTCTTTTGTCATTCATCGCTTCGGTATTCATCCTCAAATAAACCCTGGAAAGTTACGAAACGGAGTTGGAGTGCTTTTATCGAATTCGATTATTATCAGCAAGCAAATAGTAATAAAAATAATCTTTAATTCATTCTTTCGAAATGAATTTGCAATGGTAACATACGGATAGGTTTTGACAGTACATTTGAGTCTATATCACTGATTCCGCTATTTTCACAACGAACAAGTGAGGGATGAATTGGAGAGCAAATTTTAAAAGGCGCTTTTATTCCTTTTTCACAAAAAATATCGTAAAATATTATTAATGTGTCCTTCCAAAAAGGAGCAATAATTTAAGAATAAAATATTAGATCTTTAAAAATAAACTCCCGCGGAATGAATCTCTTTTGAAATCCGATGCGCAACCCGTAGCAACAACGTTTCATCCGCGCATACAAAAATCATGTTTTATTTTTATCATGAACCCTTCTGAGTTATTAGCAATGTTCTGATTTAGACACATATTATTTATTTTTGATCCACCAAGTGTTTACTTATATAGACCAACTTATCCTAAAAATTTGGTTTCTCCAAGTATTAGGATTTCAGAGATATTTTCCGCACAGATGAACCGATGGACAAATACCGAATATATATATATATATATATATATATATATATATATATATATATATATATATATATATATATATAAGCATTTTTCTAAAAGAAAAAAGCGATAAAAAGACTGTAAGGTATCGCTTCAGGTAATTATAATTTGCGTGGGAAATGTTAAATACATATACTCTGATGTGAATGCCAGCAGAGAGAATTTAATTCCATGCGTATAAGCTTTAGTTGTTTTCATCCTGCCTATTCTGATATACGCGCCAGTTTTGCGAAAGTACTTTTCATCGCGAGTGAACGAGTGCCATTACCTCTAACGTGAAACAGTCGGAACATAAAATATTCAGTAGACCATCATTTTAGCGGAATAAAAAAATCCCTTAAAATGATGCGGGATATTGGAAAAGTTTTCCGTATCGATCATTGTTCAGCAGAGCAGGTAATGTTCCTTTGTAAAAGACTGCGTTATCTCTACTGTGCATACTGAAAATTTTGAAATAGATAAAGAAATTGAAATTTGAACTTTGAGAAGGAGAAAAAATCCTGTACTTGACCGGGAATCGAACCCAGGTCTCCCCATTTTCCGGATAGATGCTTTAACCAACTAAGCTATCAATCTAGCATGAGGTTCGATTCCCGGTCAAGTACAGGATTTTTTCTCCTTCTCAAAGTTCAAATTTCAATTTCAGATTTATGCCCGCATGCATAAAAAGTCTTCTCAACACCTTTGTTTCTCTTTAGATAAAGAAATTTTATAAAATACTGTATAATAAATATTTATTTTTATATTTTCCAGGATATATGCGATATTTGGGTGATAACTGCGCGAGAATGACGCAATCATGGAGTTCCTCCTGCTGATAAAAACGAATAATCTTCACGATTTTAGTAAAACACGATTTTATCCTATCTTTTTAATGTAGGTTAAGGAAATTATCACGTCGTTTGGGAGTTTCGTCGTCATTCATAACTTTAAACCTAAATTTAAAAAGTTGAAATATTTGGTTTATCGTTTTTATATTTAGAAAGTTCAAATTGGCGCGTTAGGTGCATTTTCATTTCTGCACAAACAACGGACCGCACTATCCCGAACGAGGCATTATGAAGGTACTGGAGACTGGAGACGTTAAATGCAAATGCGTTACTTAAATTTTACTGGCGAAGTTTTTGTATCTCTTATCTCCTTGCATTTACGATGAATACCACTGGCGCGGACTGTTGTTCCAAGGCCATCGCTTCGGAGCGTGTGTAACCTAGGTCAATAGATGCATTTGCGTCACGAAAGCGCCGAGAGCAACGGGACGGCAAAATATACCAGAAAAGGCTGGTGGTGAACTAGATGAAATGCTAACGCAACAAAATGATACCCTGTGAGTTTTGTTTGGCAATGAACTCTTGAATAATGATTGGGCGACCGCTTGACAAATAAAACTAATGAAGCTAAATTTGCTCGACTAAGTTGGAAAACAAACATAAAAGTTCCCATACTGATGTTACACTAAGGCTAATCACGGAAACCGCCTGGTTGCTGCTATAATTTAAATTGAAAAAAAATTCGGAATGTTGGCGTGCTCCACGCAGATTTTGTTCCCTCTCTCGGAGCGCTTTTGCTTCCGTATCGTTTTTTTTTAAGTTGCGGATTTAGTGACAAAAAGCAATAAAACTATAAAAATGAGATGCTCTAGGTTAATTCATTAAATTTTCTTTCAGAAATTCGTAAAGAAGAGGCGTGGAATACGCTACAAAGCAACATTTTAAATGTGAAATGATTTGAGTAACGGGTTTCGATGTCGGAGAAAAATAATAGGAAACTATAGTTTACAGCATAATGTTGCTGAAAACATTTTCAAAATAATTACTGAGATTCATACTGTAGTTTCAAGTTTCAAATTTGTTGAATTAATTTTTTCTATATTGATAAATACACGAATCGTCAATAATATTTAACTTCATAATATGTATCCTTCCTGTCACGATACTCTCCAGACTGATTTTCTGCATTATATAAATTCATCTCTACATCGTATTTTACATTTTTTTATCGATAAGATCAATAATAAAATGTTTGAATATTTATAAGAGAAATAATAATTTTTTCATGGGGTAAATTAAATTTTCTCTAATAATCACAATCTCCATTCCATTTTATATACAAGAAAGAAAATAGTAAACTATTTCCGTCAAAATGAACTGCAAATTTCGATTGCGCGAAACGAAACATTTGGTTGGGTTCTATTGGCAAATCACCAGGCAAGTTAGTTCCCGTTGCTGTCGTTATCCTAGCCCTACCTATTAACCGCGGATCTTTTTTTTTTTAATTCATCTCGGCTCCCTTCTCTCTACTACCCTCCTCGAATAACAAAAAGACAGGAGAATGGAAATTTATTCAAGCGCACGATTGCGACTCTTAATACCGCTCTCAATCAAGGCCATGGGATGGCAACAAAACGTTTTTCACTGATAACCAAGGTATCTTTTATTTGAATGAGATGTAGAAATTTTATAGTTACTTCTATATACTCGATACTAACCGATCGGAAATGCTGGCGAGAGAATGGTTCAGTGGTGTGGGTATTTGAGATAAAGAATGGAAGAGAAACATAATAGTGGGGGAAGGGCGACAAGAGAATAACAATAAAGCTTAAAACCAATGAAATAGAACGCCATTCCGGAGAATAATTCCAAATGAAGGGGCAACGCGGACGAGCGAGATAAGGAAAGGCGAAGACGGCGATTGCCGGACTGATGATCGTGGATATCTGGAAATCAGGAGAAACGCGAGATCAATGCCGGGAATTTGATGCGTAAATGATGATGGAGAGACGAATGAGGTGGGCGTGGCGAATTAGAGTGAGTGGTGCGAGAGAGAGAGAGAGATCGGGAGATCGAATGAATGGATGACCGAAAAAGAGAGTGGCTAGAGGAGGGAGAAGGGAGAGAGAAGGGGGAGGGTGGGAGAAGGGAGAGAGAAGAAGACGGGAGGGAGAGGGAGGGAAGAGAGGGAGGGAGGAGAGGGAGGGTGAATGATGGAGGGAGGAAGGAGGAGGCAGGGAGAAGGGAGAGAGAAGGGAGAGAGAAGGAGTGAGTGAGACGGGAGAGAGGAAGGGGGAGGGAGGAGAATGGTGGGGGAAGGGAAAGAGATGAAGGCGGAAGGGAGAGGGAGGGTTGGAGGAGAGGGAGGGAGGAGAGGGAGGGAGGAGAGGGAGTGAGGAGAGGGAGGGAGGAGAGGGAGGGAGGAGAGGGAGGGAGGAGAGGGAGGGAGGAGAGTGAGGGAGGAGAGTGAGGGAGGAGAATGAGGGAGGAGAGTTAGGGAGGAGAGTGAGGGAGAAGAGGGAGGGAGGAGAGGGAGGGAGGAGAGGGATGGAGCAGAGGGAGGGAGGAGAGGGAGGGTGGAGAGGGAGGGAGGAGAGGGAGGGAGGAGAGGGAGGGAGAATGATGGAGGGAGGAAGGAGGAGGCAGGGAAAAGGGAGAGAGAAGGAGTGAGGGAGACGGGTGATAGGAGGGGGGAGGGAGGAGAATGGTGGGGAAGGGAGAGAGAAGAAGGAATGAGGGAGGAGAAGTGAGGGAGAAGGGAGAGAGGAGGAAAGGCGGAGGGGGAGAAAGGGAGGAGAAAAGGGGAGTGGAAAAATCATTTTCTTCGAGGGGAAGAGAGAGAGAGAGAGATCGTCACAGAACCAATTTCAATCGAAGGTCCGTCATCCTAAAAGAAGACAAGGACGGCATCGCTTTATACCTCGTGGGGCTGTCGATGAATATGTATGGAGAGTAACCAGCATTCAGGCTAGGTGGCACTGCGGTCTCACTCCTGTCTGCCTGAATTTGGTCTTCCTTTTTTGTCTCCGTTTGTGCTTATTAGAAGCCGCGTCATCACGATCGCGGAGAAATCTTTAAAGATAGAGGGATATAATGGAGAGAAGTCTAACATACACTCGTGGTTTGGTATTAGACAATTTGGAGAGATTCAGGGGCATAAATTCCATTGAGAAAATTAAAGGAAATTTGAAGAAATTCTCAAAGCCGATCATTTTTCAATCACATATAGCCTTAAATTAAAGTTAGTTTAAGAACTATGTATCGTCTTGTTTGGGGGAAAAAGGGAAAGTTGTGAAAAATTTATAAAATACCAGAAAAGCTTCGTGAATACGTAGAAGAACTCGGGGAAAAATGAACGGATGAAGTAATAAATGAGTAGAATGCGGAATAAGCAAGATTGATATAACAACTAATAATTCGACAAGATTCGGGAATTTTCTTTGGAAATACTTCATGATTAAAGATATTATTGAGGAGAAACGAAGGAGGAAGAAGAGTGGAAATGGAAAAGTTTATGCTGACTTGAGGAGGAAATAGAGTTATCAAGAAGCGGAGGATTCGGAGAAATGAAGAATTTGGAGAACCAAGTTTGCCCTTTATTCACAGATCTATATGTGGACAAATGGTGATGGTGATGATTTGCAAAGCAGAACTCTATGTACATTGTGTTACCCCTCTCCTTTCCAAGTTGCTCGAGTCGACGATTTGAATCATCTTTTAGGTTCTTGGAGTTGTTTACTTGGGCAAACCTCCTTAAATTATGTGTATACATTTCTTTCCTACCACTTACAAGTCATCTACCTGTCCAAACACTGCGCTATTTGTTTTTCAACATTATCACCAAGCAATGGACATGGCTGGTCAAAGTGAAAACGTGATAAAAGTAATGTAAATATAAAGAAAATATATTATGTACTTAATTCTGAATGATGATTTTGTTTGAGCGAATTGACTATTTTAAATGATTCTAAATTTCCTTTTTATTGAAGATGAAATCATGAAGGGGATAAATAATGGGTGTTATAGTGTTTCTGATAATTACACTGGAGATGCTCAAATTCGAGAATATGAAAGAGATAGGAAAACTCCAGCAAAATTATGTGTAATTAACTTCTCCTATGACTTTGACCAAATTATGCAAAATATTTCTAGGCGTTTATTCTTATAATACAACATTAAACATACTAAAGGTTTAAATTGAGGTATTAGCTTCACTCGAATTTGAATTAAAATTTTTCTAAAACTTTCTAAAAGTTGCGATCAACATGAAATCATGAAATTACACCTATAATTCATTTGAAATACCTTGATTTATATCATTATTATTTCAAAGGCTTTCATTCTTTGCAGATTTTTTACCAGTAGAATACTACGAAGCATAGTAATGATTGATAGGATTCTAATTACAACGTGTAGCTATTTTGAAACGGTAACGGTAAAGTTTACAAAATCGCCGTTGCATTTAATTTGTATTTGCAAACAAATGCCAATTTATTTCTGTTGACTTTTGCGAACTCAGAGGAGAACAGTATTGTTTCTGAATTAGAGAATGGTTTATCCTGTAGTAGACATCGCCTTCATTTGGGTATAGAGAGCAAGGAAGCAGCGCGTCAACAAATAATCCTCTAAATTATTCATTAATTTTTTAAATTGAATATAATTAAAAGATTTTTATTGCAAAATTAATCATCAGCTCATATTTTTGTAGTCGCCCATTTATTTATTTATTATTTATTATTGCAATTTCATTTTGAAAATTGTGTTTTTGGTATAAATTCTTCTCGAACGATCGAAATGGCAAGCCTTTTACGAATGAGAAAAAATAGGTATAATACGGACACAAATTTATATTTGTATAATAATAGCTTGAAATTGCATAATTTCGTTTTAACAGTTAGCAAATCCCAAGTTGTAAATTTATGTATAATACCGATATGACTGTGCAGATGATCTGCATACCCAATTCTCTAACTAGACAACCTGCTTCTCCGAGGTCTTGGAGCAGGCCAATCCACATCTCGCGGGCAACATGTGGCTCGCAGGAGACCTAGGTGTTGCTCGTGAGGATGATAAAGTTCCAACAGATATATTTTGACTTTAGTCGTATGAAATGAAATTCCTTTGAAGATGATCATGCTAGTGATGACGCCAGTCAAATGTTGACTGTTTACAAACGAGGTTCTACTTTTGGAGAAATACAAATAATTTAATTTAGAAGAGACATTCCTTTGCGATCAGGATCAACGCAGCCATATGTTCGGTCTTTAATACATATTATGAAATACCACCTCTGAAATGCCCCTCTCCGATACAGAATTTGTGTTTAGGTTCAATCTATTTAAATAAATCTGACTTATGTAGCATGAAAATTATTAAATTAAATTTCAATTATATTCTTATGGCCAAAAATTTGAATGACATCATGAGAATATCTTTGACTACATATGTTCCTTCATACTGCAAGTTATCTGATAAAATTATCAGATTAGTATGCGTAAAGAAAATAGACGTATATATGTTAATTTCTGCGTCATAGATAATCCATTCACCAAATGTTTTGTGCGCACGAAAGAAAACTAAATTAATTAGTTATATGCGAAAAATATTGTTTACTTCAGTTGACACGAAGATTGTTTTCGTTGACAACAATGAATTAAAAAATTTTCTGTTCAAAGTGGATTACGATTTTCACGTTTTATTTCCTTGAAATCAGCTACTCCGTCTATAAAAATCTATTAAACAAAACATATGCTCTTTGATAAGTTTTACAAATTTAGTTTAAAGACTTTTTGTTATAAGTGATATTTTACGAGATACAAAAAAAAAGTTCTTTTTTTGTCACCAGTAAAGTGGCACTCCCGAATAGGTCACGTAAACTATTTATATGATTTCCTTCGTTTCTTTGCACATGTGTTCTAAATACTAAATTTCATTAACATCTGCCCAGTAGTTTCTGAGATGAAGCATGCGGACGGACGTACACGGGCTGACCATTAGGCGTTCTTTTTATACTTATTGCAAAGAACGCCTAATAATATGTGATTATTAAGAAATATGAAACATCTCATAACTCACAGTTGTAAAATTTCGAACTCATTAAAGGCGGTATTCGCTAGTTTCTTGGCATATTTAATTATTACTAGCATAGTCGTAGTAATTATCCTATATATTGCTTTAACAGTATTAAATCCTAATATGGCCAAATTATATTATCATTATATATAGACGTTCCTTACAAAGGAGGAGGATATAACATACTATTAGTTGATGCTTGAATCCTGCAAGCATATCATCTCAACATAAAAAAACATTCATTTTTCACATTTAATCATTCGAAATATTTTTTTAATTCTAAATATTTCACCTCCGGAGCGATTTTCGTTTTTCCCTTATGTAAAAATAATAGATTAAAACAATCCCAAAACTTTGCAATTTTAAGAATTTTATGCTTTCACCATTATGGGGTACTAATGCTACACATTTCTGCCAAATTTTAAAGTTGTAGTACTTCTAGAAGTGAAATAATATTTTTTCAATTGTTTAAATTTTAAACATTTTTAACGACCACCGCAATATGTTTATGGAGAGATTCAAATGTTTATTTGTGCAAATGCACTACTCTGTACATAACTTGAAATTGTCAGCTTCCTAGCTCATCCGGTAATGTCTAAACAGTTATCTATTTGTTGAAATATTAAGAATTTTTAACTGCCAAAGGAATTAAAATATCAAAATTTTTATAATTTTTTATTTCGTTTTTTTCACAAAATCAACCGGTAAAAAAATTTCAGCTTCGTAGCATATCAAAATTTATATAATCCCTATTTCGTTTTTTACGTATTCTATTAACTTATACTTTCATATGAGCTGGAGATTCTAATTTTTTTTCACAGGTAAGATTTTGTGAAAAACCGACTAAAAAAACGAAAATCATGAAAAAGTGCAACAATGCAGCCGCTAAAAATTCGCAATTGTTTAAACAAATTTTCAAGGTTTATGTATTTCCGCATTTGCTACGGAGTTGATATTTTTTTATAAGTAGGATTCGTAAAAAAAGAAATAAGGATTATACAAATTTTGATATTTTAATTTGTTTGGCAGTTAAAAATTCTTAAAATTTAAACAAATAGAAAGCAGACTTTTTTCTCGTTTCAAAAATTGTTCCAAATAGATAACTGTTTAGACATTACGGGATGAGCTAGGAAGCTGAAATTTTCAAGTTTTGTACAGAGTAGTGCATTTTCACAAATGAACATTTGAATCTTTCCATAAACATATTGCGGCGGCCGTTAAAAATGTTTAAAATTAAACAATTGGAGAAATACTATATCACTTCTAGAAGTACTACAACTACTACTACAAATTATTAAACTTTAATGTTCAAACAAACAACCCCTAAAAATTAAAAATTTTCGATTTTTATATCTATAATTCTGCAAAATTTCAGCTTCCAAAACTTATGAGGTTGGTATAGACATTGGGATAACTTTTTCCCATGCTAACTTATGGGAGATATTTCGGGGTATCTGGAGTCGAACCCAGGACTTCGTAAGAAAAAGTAACAATAATTCCTAATCGATATTGCGCCCATTTTGCAATGCTGAAAATTTTATTTTTCTAGCTTACGGGCAAGTGCCCAAAATTAATCTACAAAATGGCGCAATACTTTTCTTATGGGAAAAAACGCAACTTCCAGATAAGCTGGAGATTCGAAATTTTTTATTAAATAGGGTTTTGTGCAAAACCGACTAGAAAAAAAAGGAAATCTTGGAAAAGTGCACCAATGTGGCCGCTAAAGTTCAAGGTTTATGTATTTCCGAATGTGCTACAGAGCTGAAATTGTTTTTTGACGTAGGAATTGTAAAAAAACGAAATAAGGGTTATAGAAATTTTGATATTTTATTTAGTGTTGCCGTTAAAAAATCTTAAAGTTTAAACAAATAGATAACTTTTTAGGTACTACGGGATGAGCTAGGAATCTGAAATTTTCAAGTTAATTACAGAGTAGTGCATTTGCATAAATAAACATTTGTATCTTACCATAAGTATATTGCGGCGGCCGTTAAAAATGTTTAAAATTTAAACAATTAGAAAAATATTATTTCACTTCTAGAAGTGCTACAACTTTAAAATTTGGCAAAAATGTGTTGCATTAGTACTCCATAATGGAGAATGTATAAAAATCTTAAAATTGCAAAGTTTTGGGTTTGTTTTAATCTATTATTTTTACATAAGTGAAAAACGTAAATGGGTGAAATATTAAGAATTAAAATTTTTTTTGTAATGATTAAATATGAAAAATGAATGTTTTTTATGTTGAGATGATATGCTTGCAGAATGCAAGCACCAACTACTAGTATGTTATATCCTCCTCCTCTGTAAGAAACGTCGATATATAATGATAAAATATAGGAGGATACTAATGTTTAGGCACTTACAAATGAGCTGTAGAGTCTAAATTTTTTTCTTGGGTAGGATTTTGTGCAAAACCTACTCGAAAAACGAAAATCTTAAAATAGTGCAACAATGCGGCCGCTAAAAATTCGCAATTATTTAAACAAATTTTCATGGTTTATGCATTATAGTATGTGCTATGGAGCAGAATTTTTTTTGGAGGTAGGATTTGTAAAAAAGACAAACAGGGATTACAGAAATATTGATATTTTAATTTGTTTGGCAGATAAAAATTCTTAAACTTTAAAGAAATAGGTAATTGTTTTGACACTACGCGGCGAGTTAGGGAGCTGAAATTTTTATGATATTTAGAATTTAGTCGATATAAACGAATAAGCATTTCAATGTATCCATGCAATTGTTATTTCGGCCGTTAAAAACTTGTTAAATTTAAACGATTAGATAAATGTTATTTCACTTCTAATTGTGCTATAAATTTGAAATTTGGCAGAAATGTGTGGCATTATTAACCCAATCTGGGAAAAGTATAATATTCCGAAAATTTCAAAAATTAGTTATTGTTTTACTCCATTATTTTTCCATGATGAATAAACGAAAACCGGTCCAGAGGAGAAATCTTTAGGATCTTTAAGAAATATTTCTCATGATGAAATATCTCTGAAAAATTAATATTTTTTCAAGGTGAGATGAAATGCTTGCAGTGTGCAAGCACCTTCTACTAGTAAAAATATATAATGAGAGAGAACGCCGTGATAGTTAACAAAATCCGAGAAAAACCAAAGAGAAAATCGACGTTTCCACAAGTAGAACTAAGACTTCCCTCGAGATTGAAATTACAAGAGTTCGATTGCATCGACAAATCTCACTTTAAAAAAGTTTTTCGCTTCGTCTAAGTCTCTTCGCAGCGCGCTTTAAAGGACTTCGGTTTCCGTCGCACGATCTTAATCGAATTTGTTTCGGTGATCGTTCCCGAGCAGACGTACGAATCGGAGGGCGTGGGAATGGGAGCAGTCGGGCGACGAGAGATAGTGTCGCGGACACGGCGGATCTCCTCCGTCTCTCCATGCGACCCCCGCCCGACCGCGCTCCCGACCCAACACGCCTCCGCCCCGCCCTTCACCCTCGCCCACGTCATCGCCCTCCGAACCTCCGTCCCTAAGCACCCCTGCTCTCTTCCACTCCCTCTAGCCACAATCCGCCCCCGTACACTTGTTCCTCCCAATCTGCCGTGCCTCCGCCCACTTTTTACACCTCTTTCGTCACTCACGCCTTTTCCGCTGCCACGTTGCCGCTCTCACGTCAGTCCGACGCGTACGCCTGTCGTCAGAGTAACACGCACACGCGAGGCTGATCAAAAGCAGTTCCAAGCGGAGAGGAGAAAATTAAATACCGATGATTTCGATCATCCGACTAAACAAAAAGGTAAACTCGGATTAGTGGAGGAGTGTGAAACACGCGGCCCGCAGGGTGACAATATTTGCTCTCTCATTTCATTGATTCTACGGATCGCAGCTCTAAAACACGCCGAGGCTGAGGCAATTTTTGGACTGAAACATCGATGGGAAACAAAAAATGTTCAATATTCGGAAATCGTTTTCTGGATTGTTTGTTTTCACTGAGAAATATAGCATCCATATCGGTTTGTTCAAATATAAAGTAATCAAGATCATTATCGTGAGAAGCGATTCTCCATGCATATTTTAATCATCATCACAACATGAGATTGAGACCACTGGATTGCTGGATTTTCCAAGCTAATTATTTATCTAAACGTTTCCGTGCTTGATGATTGAGGCTAGTGAGTCGCTTGAATAAATCTCGATCTTATTATTAAGTGGAGAATCGTGGATCAAACCAGGCATCATAAATCTCATGGAAAATCAAAAGACCATTACACTTAAATAAAACTACAGACATGGGTATAAGTGATTACGAAAAACTTTTCGACTGCTTTACCTTTTAGCATTTAGTACTTCAGTTTATCCTTCCTTAACACTTCCGTGAACGGTGCACTAATTCTACACCGAGAATGTTAGTGCAACCAAATTTCGGGAGATTTTTCATGACCATATGTTCTTCTTGTGGTTGATTTATGAAGGTCTGAGGGGCAGTCTAAGGAGTAAAGTTTTTATTTATAAATCGCCCTTAATATCTGATTCATCAGTTCTTTCCTTACCTATTTTAATTTACGTTTTATTGATGGAAAGTTTTAATGGGAGAAGTTAAAAATGCCCCGAGGATGACATATAACTTTATGTATACGATTCAAATGGAAAGGCGAAAACTGAGATTGGGTATGCTAAAAATTTATGGACGTTCCACGATCTCATAATTAAGAATAGACGAAGATTTTTTCAATGATATTAGTTTTTGGGGCGCTCTAAAAATTTTGAAATTTTAGTTCACGACTGTTTTACATATTCTCGCGGACAAACCTATTCTCTGGCGGCTCGGAGCTCGAGGGTACACAACCGAAGCATCACCTGATCCTCACAGACAAATCTTTAATTTAGCGTAAATCTTCGATACGACGGTTTGAAACTGTAACTGCTATTGATTCGGCAATAAAATATTCGTCAGCAGTGACAAGGTTCCCGCATCCAAAGAAATAAGACTGAAAAGAGATCTTATCCGCCGGGGCAACATTTCGGTCACGGGCGACGGATCGATCCGATAATGACACACAAGTTTCACTTGTGACGACGCCGAGAATATTCCGTCATATGTCGCTCCGCGCGGTATATTACTCCCCGCATATTTATTGACCTCCATCCATTTGCATTACTGTTGAATTTTGACGGCGTTAATGCTTTTAATAAATATTAATAAAGTTTAATATATTTGTATATATTTTTTAAAATCAAAACATTTAATCACCACATAAATGCGATGCAATGCTTTAAAAACATATTTTTGCGTTTTTAAGCTCCCCGCAGCGAAAAAGGTCAAATGATTTCATGAATTATAAAAACCAGTTTCAAGTATGCAGCATTAAAGCTTTTCTCTCTTTATAATTTCCATAAAATTCAAAACACGTGTCTCTTGTTATTTTAGGTATTATAAATATGTAGAATACACAGCTGGAAGGGTGAGAAAGAAGTAGTGGTATGAGAAAAAGGGGAGAAGAAGGAGGAATACAAGAAAGACAGGAAGGGAGATGGTGATTCTTAGGAAGAAGAGAGGGAAGAAGAAGGTAGAGAAAGGGATAAGGGAGAATATGAGAGGCAAGTAAGAAAAGGGAGATTGAGTAATGGGGAGTAAAGCGTTGGAAAATGTAACGGGAGTATGCGTGGCAGAGAAAGAGAAAGAATATTTGCTATTATGTTTAAGGTTTCCGCCAGTTTTAGTTCTATGGAGACTCTTTTTTTGTTTCCTCCTGCATCAGTTCACAATAAGCATTCAAGTTGAGGATGATATATATAACTGAAGAAAAGTTATTCAATTGCCCTATTGTAAAAAATGCATGGCCGCAAGGTACTTGAGTAAGTTTTTCTCTTTTTCCTGAGAAATCACTTCTCATCGATTCTCTCACACTGAATAAAATAGGAGTCAATTATAATTTTTTCATAGAGGTTCAAAAGGCTTAAATTAAATTTTCTATGAATCTGTGATAATGGGAACCAGGAATACGTCGTCGCATGCAATATTCTCAGAGAAGGGGAGCGGGTGCCGCCATTCCCTGCCCTCTGATTGACGTACCCTAAAGCACAATCAACTCATCAACACGCCCTATGAAAGGCGCTCTTCTGGGTTCCGCGATGATCAATCAGCATTTTTATTACTTCGGAGATATTTTTTTAGCATTTCGACTGCTGCGATCGGTCGATGGAATCTTAAAGAGTTACGCGCGTTACGAATTTGATTTATCGGCTTCTCTCTTCAAATGTAATGTCCTCGTTATAAATCTTTCCTAGAATGTAGTGCTCCGGTTGGAATATTGTTTGCGCGAGGTTTGTTGAACAGAAGCTGTAACTGCCCTAGGGAGGTACTTCATCTTCGAGATTTAAAATGTTAGTGCACTTAGGGATTTTTATGAGAAATACTATATGGTAACGCATCTATCAAATGCTAAATAAACCGATATGCTATAAACTAGTATATTAATTCATCAAGGAATTACCTAGCTCATCTTCTGGCTGAAAATTTCAAGAATAAGCACTTAAGAAATACTTCTCCAATAGCAACAACAAGGTTATATTCTCATTATTTTATAATCTATTTTCGGTGAATTACCACTGAAGATGGCTGCTATGTAGTCGAAATGCGTGTCTATTTTTATAATATTCTTGTGAATATAGGAGATACCCGAGATAAGTATTTTTTCTTGAACTAAACTAGTTTGTTTTTTATTTTTTTTATATTTATAAAAACTTGTCCGTGAAACTGCACTTGTTCAAATCTACCTAATCTTGTTAGTACTAAATTACACTTAATATGAAGCACGTTTATGAATATCACCAATTAACGTCTTGATTTTGATTTTTCAGTCTAATTTATCTCAAATGAGTTTCCCGTATGTGGTCTCACAGAGATGCACTGTGCTAATATTTGTGCATCGTTAAATCTTGTTTGAAGGCCACTGCAAGCGATACTATCTTCGCGTCTACATTCGTGAAACGTGGGCACGGTCATATAAAGCTGACTGAGAGGGATGAGGAAGGATATCCAGCGCCTCAAAACTATAGTCCTCGGGGCACAACCCTTGAAAAAGACCATAAGACAATAACCCTCGGGATCTCCTCCTAATGGTGGAGGTGAAATTGATCGGTGTTGGTTAAGAAAAAAAAATATTTCTAGCGCCGTTGAAGAATTTCCTTCCACGTTCATGCTTATAATGAGAGAAAAAAATGGACCTTTATAAAGAGTGGAGATCTCTACTGCGTTCTCAGATCTATGGGTACGCTTTCATAAGGCGCACAACATCACATTCGTAAACATTTATTTTGATTCTCAAGAACAATAAATTCGGCGTATTTTAACGCGCGCACGAATTTCTATCATAGAGCGATGTGGAAGGCAAGGGAACACCACAGCCTAATAGTTACTTATTGCGTCGAAATATCAATAGACAATGTGCATAGTCATTTTTGAGAAGATGACGAGTGATAGGCAACTCCGATTACTCATATTTAGCGTTCATTCACACCTTTCGAAATAAATCTCATAAAGTAACGAATTTTTATTGAAATCATTTAATGTTTCACTTGAAAATAATTCGTAAAATACATTTGTAATATCATTCTTGTGTTTAAAATAATACTCGTCTGTCTAAAAAAGAAGGATGTTCAAAGCGATTAAAAATAATGGAAGATTTAAGGTATGTGGCACGTGCATGGAGCAGAGATAGAACATTTACCCTTTTTTCCAGACCAACTGATTTTAAAACCATCACTTCAAGCACTTACCTAACTCTTTAATTTAAGCGCCACATGGATGCGCGATGGAGATTCCGTTATACTCGATGAGAAGAGCGCCTTCCAATGCACAACAGGTTGGTTTTCTGTCTCTTGGTCAACACTTGGGCAACACTTTTACCACATTGGTCTCGACTCAAACTTCACTGTGATCCTGGAAGCTCGATGCAGCTGTACTGGCAGAGATGTACCCGCCCCTGGGTCTCTTAGCTGCTGTTCCCAAAACGTGCTTCCAAATAATAACACTTTTCACTATATCCACAGTGGATGTAGAGTATATGGTTTCGATACAATGTAGATCGAATGAAAATTGGTGGCATAAAATAATTTAATCTATTCAAAACTTTCATACATCAGACGTTCAGACGAAGACTTGGAGATGTTAACATAACTTTGGACTAGTTCGAATGTCATATGTTCTTTTCCTTGATTGAAAATGGTGGAGCAAATTGTTAAGCCTCAAACCACCTTATATGTCACATTTAATGTGGATTTTTTATGGTTAAAGCAACAACAGCAAGTGACTATTTGAAATATATTTAACGGAATACCATTCAACAGTTTTGTATTGAAGATAATCTCATAAAGTTATAAGCATATGTTCTTCTGTAAACAAATATGAGCACCAAACAAAGTATTTAGAATGTTTAAGTTAAAATATACGTCATGTATCACTCAGGAAATTCTTTTTGGGGTTTTTATCAGTGAAATAACTTCATTTTAAGTTTTTCCACAATCACTGTTCACAGAAGCAGAATTAAAACACACTTCAAACTTGCACTATGAGAAGTAAATAAATATCTCCAACGACAAAATAGAAAAAATCAGATCTATACTTCTGCGACAGATTCCCAAAAAATGTAACAAAACAAAGTTTTAAAAATCTCCAGAGGGATCCGAAAAGGAACACGGTAATACCTACAAAAACAAACAGAAGCCAATGAAAAAAGTTAAGCTCACTCGACGTCCAGAGACACTTCTCGAGTAACCAGCCACGCCGAAAGTACCCCACTCGTGAAAGCGTCCATCTGTCAATGGAAAAACAATCGCGTCACTCGAGGATGAGAAAGGGGAGGGCGTGGAAAGGTTTTTGAACAAACACGATGACAGGCGCCCGAATATCCGTCTCCCAGACGATTGGCGGTGCGATTGTCTCTTTTCCCCTCGGGTTATTGGAGGTTTTCGGTCACGTGGCCGCGACTTAGGAGGAAAACACCGCGATAGGGTGTCTGGAGAGCGGGAGAGAAAAAGAGAGATATTTCGTGTGCGTACGCGTAAGTGTGCGTTAGCGATAGGACGTGAGAGAGCGAGAGGGAGTGATAGAGAGACCTCTCTTCCAATCCACGCCCGCGGTACGACTGTTGCTCCTCCGGAAGATATCGGCGAGATGAGAGCGCGAGAGAGAGAGGGAGGGAGGGCGCCTGCGTCGGGCAGGGGAGAGAGACGCGGAGGGAGGGAGGGAATCTGGAGAGGAGAACATGAAAGAGAGAAAAGCGTAGCTGCAGCGAGTGAATGAGGTGCGATATGAGAATATATAGAGACATCAAAGTTATTGAGAAGAGGACGAAATGCCGGGTAAGAAGATGGGAACATAATAAATTGATACTTACGAAACCAGCTCTAACCTCATTGCCAGGAAGATTTAAATTAATTAAACGTTTTGAATACAAATAACTCCATAAATTATTGCTAGCGAAATAATTCATTTTATAATTTCTTTCCTTAAGCTACGAATTCTTAGCAACATACTTTTGAATGTAGTTATGATTGAGTGTGTGTTTAGATACAGGATGATTTTTTTATCCGAAAACCCTGTTTAAAACAACTACCTCAAGATGTAAATTAAATAGAAACGATATTTTTTGTGATTAAAGTTTGCTGATACTAAAAATATTTATTTCACGTAAACTAAAATAAAATGCTGAAAGTTACCATTAGCATGTTAAATTCATAGACGTGCACCCCGCTGCTTGTTATACACAAAAATTTTCAAGTTTCTATCTCGAATCTGTATTATATAAAAATACTAAATATCGATTTTAATGTGAAGCGATGCAAAATCATACATAGGATTAGGATGTTCGATATTTAAGATAAATTAAAATATGAATAACGGATGAAAAAACACAAAACGCAATAAAGGCAAATAAAAAAGCGAGACACGAGGATAAGCAATAACGTGGGGAATGCGGGAGAGGTCGAATGGAGAGAAAAAAGAAAGTCTTCGGAGAAAGGGAAGATGTTGATGAAATCGAAGTGGAAATGATTATCCATCGGTCGACGTGGGCGTGGAGACACGACAGTTTCGAAAAATAATAACTGGGGTATCGAATTTTTTAAACACATCGCGATGGGATTGGGCTCACCTTATAATGATACCTATCTATTAAAAACGTACTGATAAGGATGAGGATAGCGTATCATTTGAAGGTTTAGAACGCTAATTTATGGATAAAAATGCATGAGATGATACACAATATAAAAGGTTGGTTCAGTAAAATGAAACGTGGCGTATGTTTTCTATTGGAGTTTGAGAGTAAAAGTGCAAAAGGTAAACAATGGAATTAAAAAGATAGAGTTACAACATGAATAAAGTACTTCAATACCGCTAGTAGAAAATAAAGGATATTTCGGAAGAAGGCATTGAATCAATCTGTATTGCTTGCGTCAAGTCCAGTCAATAAGATTGTTTGAAGTCTGCCAGAGACCAAAATTTGAAGTACGTTAAAAAGGCAATATTCAGATAAATACGACAGAAGAAAAAATATTTGTTTGATTTTTAAAAGAAAGCTGTAGGTGTTAATAAAAAAAGTATAATTACTTTGAAGATCAAGATGAATAGTTAGAATTACATTCATTAAAAAAACAAAGAAGTCAAACCAAAGAGCAGAATAATATTTGATATATTAGGAAAACATTCTATTTTGGTTGAAACTGTAGACAAAAGGGGGTGCACAGTAGGCATGGAGATATGTTTACGATGAAGTCAAAAATCGCGAAGCAAAACTGCATAGCAGTCATACCGAGGAATGTACATTTAAAAATGTCCTCTACCCTAGGAAATGCTAGAGCAATGGTAGGATATCGAGCTTCTGATAAGATCGCATTTGAAATGAAGAGAAAAGCGTTGGTTAGTAAGCAATGACAGTGGAATATGCCTGGATTAGGTTACTTAACGAATACAGCGGTGGAATAAGGCAAGATGGAGCGATAATTTGGAGCGGAAGGAGAAAAGGAGGGAGAAGGTACGGAGAGATGAAAGAGAGTCACAGGTGAGCCGGAGAAAAGAGAAGAGATTGTGAAAAGAGAGCTACTGCAGGAATTCGAGAGAAAGATAATATGGGAAAGAAACGGTACAGCAAAATTGCTGTGGCAACGGGAGGAGGCGGACAGAAATTTAATCCTCTGGATGAACGAGGCAAAAGTTTTACGGAATTTGAAGTAGATTATTTATCATTTTTATGCTTCTATTTACGACGTGATCCCGGAGATCTCGTCTTCCCATAGTTATTTTTTTGTCAAGGATAACAAGTCCATAAAATTTGCGAAACGGACACTTTTTTATTTCTAATAAGGGATATAAACAGCCTTTGCCTGATGTAGTGAGGAGGATAGCGTGGGGAAGTAGAATGGAGGCGGAGAATAAAGGAGCTGAGAGAGGGAGTGAAAAGAGGAAAGAGAGGGAGAGGAGCAGACAGTGGCTGAAGAATGAAAGGGGGAAAACAAAAGACGAAAGGTCGCAAGGGAAAAATAACAACCAGCCAAAGGAGAAAAATTTTCTCTCCGACTAGATTGAAACGGATAAGGGTTTCCTTTTACGCAACCTCCGGAAAGAGAACGAGAGATAAGAGAAAGAATTTTGAGAAAGATTTAGAGAGGAGAGCGAGACGGAGAGATTGGTGAGTTAACCAGAGATAAAAGTCGGCCAAAATGGAGTGAGGAGATTAGGACAGAGGGTGAGTAAATCTTTGCTACTTTGGAAGAGAGCTCATACATTATAGATATGTTTATGTATGTATACATGTGAGTGCATTACTTATGAGCATAGATGTATATGTATATAGGCTTGGTAGGATTCGATTTAAATCGAAAAACGTCGATAAACGTCGATTTTGAAATTTAAAAATATCGACGTTTTTCGATGTCGATTTTTCTTAATTAAAAATCTACGAAAATGAATAGTCGTCGATGATTGTCGATTTTCCAACAAGATGGAAAAGTATACGTCTAAAAACCTATTCTGAATTATATTATTAAAGTCGTTTCTGATTACCTTTTTCGCAATATTATTTTCTGCCTACGATTTCGTTCCTTTTCTGGGTTTACATTAACAGTGCGACTGAAAGAGAGGTATTTCCTTACACCCAAATATGCGTGTTTTTGAAATGCTAACGCTTCTACTCTGAACAATCAGTTAACAGCAAGGACCTAGGGTAGATTTGAGAACACCTGTTTCTTAGACCTTTTGAGGGTTTTGTGATTACATTTGCCGACATAATGGTGGCATATTCCACTATCCTTTCTATACAGATAAGGTCATGGATATGTCCCGTTGAGACTATCTTGACCACTGTTAAACGAGGTTCAAAAGAGAGGAATTTCGATGGTCGTTTGAAGACAGCCCGCTAACGTTTTTGTTACCCCTTCCACGCATCTACCACGTGGAGTGTATTCCTGGAACAAATGTTCCTCGATTCCTTGGTAGGGTTTTTCCTATAGATGGACGTTGTTGTATGCACTTTTACCCATTCTCCATATGCAATGAACCCACACTTTGGCAGTCTTTCTCTAAAAGTTATCAAGAAAAGATCGTTCCGCTCTTTTTCTAATGGCTCCTTCATCCTTAGCTACAGGTTAGTAAATTTCAATTTATGTATAATTGTTTAAAAATGCAGGTAAATTAGCAGTCGATACTTAAAATTTAAGATTATTGATCGAGCCCTGAATAATTAATGTTTCTTGGCAAATGCAAAAGCATATTGTTCGGATTTCATAAATTAAACGTTTTCTATATTTCATGAAACAATATATATATATATATATATATATATATATATATATATATATATATATATATATATCATTATATATCG
Source organism: Tanypteryx hageni (assembly GCA_028673005.1). Classification (NCBI taxonomy): domain Eukaryota; kingdom Metazoa; phylum Arthropoda; class Insecta; order Odonata; family Petaluridae; genus Tanypteryx; species Tanypteryx hageni. The sequence goes on along the minus strand of CM054116.1, from coordinate 124,305,724 downwards.
ACGACTCTTACAGAGGAGGATATAACATACAAGTACTTGGTGCTTGCATACTGCAAGCATTTCATCTCACTTTGAAAAAACATTAATTTTTAGACAGACATTTCAACATCACAAATAGTCTTTTAATTCTAAAGATTTCACCTCCGCAGTGATTTTAGTTTTTCCCAGATGTAAAAATAATAGTTTAAAACAATCTCCAAATGTTGCAATTTTAAAAATTTCACACTGTCTTCATTATAAAGTACTAATGTTACACATTTTAGCAAAATTTTAAAGTTGTAGCACTTCTAGAAGTAAAATAATATTTTTCTAATTGTTTAAATTTAAATAATTTTTAACGACCGCCGCAATTAATATATGGTAAATTTGAAATGTTTGTTTGTGCAATCTTACTACTCTGTAAATAATTTGAAAATTTCATCTTCCTAGCTCATCCCGTAGTACCTAAACAGCTATCTATTTGTTTACTCTTTAAGAATTTTTAACTGTCAAACAAATTAAAATATCAAAATTTGTATAATCCTTATTTCGTTTTTTTAAGAATTCTACTTTTTAAAAAAATTTCAACTCCGTGGCACATACGGAAATACATAAACCATGAAAATTTGTTTAAACAATTGCGAATTTTTAGCGGCCGCATTGTTGCACTTTTTCAAGATTTTCGTTTTTTCCGGTCGGTTTTGCACAAAATCCTAGCTAAGAAAAAAATTTCGAATCTCCAGCTCATCTGAAAGTGCCTAAACATTAGTATCCTCCTGTTATATATATTATCATTATATATCGACGACTTACAGAGGAGGATATAACAGGAGGATACTAATGTCCAGCCCAAACTACAAGAGCTAGAGATCTCAAAGTTTCAGTTTTTGTAGATATGATGGAGAAATTTACAGATAAAATGAGACTTCTTACCTAAGTGACATGAGTTCGACTCCAGAAATTCCGAAAGTTGCGTTTTTTCCCATAAGAAAAGCATTGCGCCATATTTGTAAATTAATTATGGGCACTTACCGGTAAACTATAAAAATGAAATTATCAGTGTTGCTAGATGGCCGCAATATCTTTTAGGAATTATTGTTACTTTTACTTACAGTGTCTTGGGTTCGACTCCAGAGACCCCGGAATATCTCCCATAAGTTAGCATGGGAAAACGTAATCTAGTGTGTAGACCAATCTAATTAGTTTAGGAAGCTGAAATTTTGCAAGATTATAGAACTTTTCTCATAACCAACTATAAAAATGGAAAATTTTAAAATTGTTAATTTTTAGGGGTTGTTTTAACCCCATTTGAACATTAAAGTTTAATAATTTTTTAGGTTCTACGGGATGAGCTAGGAAGCTGCAATTTTCAAATTATTTACAGAACAGTGCATTTGCACAAATAAATATTTCAATCTCTCCATATATATATTCCGGCAACCGTTAAAAATGTTTAAATTTTTAACAATTAGAAAAATATTATTTTACTTCTAGAAGTGCTACAACTTTAAAATTTGGCTCAAATGTGTAGCATTAGTACCCCATAATGGAGAAAATGTAAAATGTTTAAAATTGCAACATTTGGGGATTGTTTTAAACTATTATTTTTACATGTAGGAAAAACGAAAATCGCTGCAGAGGTGAAATCTTTAGAATTAATAGAATAATTTTAATGGTGAAATATCTGTCTGAAAAATTAATGTTTTTTCAAGGTGAGATGAAATGCTTGCAGCATGCAAGCACCTTCTACTAGTATGTTATATCCTCCTCTGTAAGAGTCGTCGATATATAATGATAACATATATCAGAAGGATACTAATGTTTAGGCACTTCCAGATAAGCTGGAGATTCGAAATTTTTTTCATAGGTAGAATTTTGTGCAAAACCGACTAGAAAAAGCGAAAATCTTTAAAAAGTGCAACAATGCGGCCGCTAAAAATTCGCAATTGTTTAAACCAATTTTCAAGGTTTATATATTTCCGTATGTGCCACGGAGTTGAATTTTTTTTAAAAAGTAGAATTCTTAAAAAAACGAAATAATGATTATACAAATTTTGATATTTTAATTTGTTTGGCAGTTAAAAATTCTTAAAGAGTAAACAAATAGATAGCTGTTTAGGTACTACGGGATGAGCTAGGAAGATGAAATTTTCAAATTATTTACAGAGTAGTAAGATTGCACAAACAAACATTTCAAATTTACCATATATTAATTGCGGCGGCCGTTAAAAATTATTTAAATTTAAACAATTAGAAAAATATTATTTTATTTCTTGAAGTGCTAAAACTTTAAAATTTGGCTAAAATATGTAGCATTAGAACCTTATAATGAAGAAAGTGTAAAATTTTTAAAATTGCAACATTTGGAGATTGTTTTAAACTATTATTCTTACATGTGGGAAAAACGAAAATCGCTGCAGAAATGAAATCTTTAGAATTAAAAGACTATTTGTAATGTTGAAATTTCTGCCTGAAAAATGAATGTTCATTTAATGTGAGATGAAATGCTTGCAGTATGCAAGCACCAACTGCTAGTATATATATACATATATATATATATATATATATATATATATATATATATATATATATATATATATATATATATATATATATAAGCACAGTTTACTGTATGCATTTGCTAAATAATATATTTGTCAACGACGCGATTGGAAGAATTATACGAAATAAAAATATCTAAATTTTTAAACACCAGCTTACGATATTTGAGATTAAGTATATACTAAGTTTTAGTGTGGCAGAACAATATTCTCGTGACCGATATGCAAAAAGCTAATTTGGTTTAATCATCAATATTCAGTAAGTAAAAGGGGTGAATTAACTATTAATATATATTTTCTCATATAAGTTGGATGTCAAAATCATCTCGTTTGGCAAAATTTCTAAAGCAAGGAGTGAAAATACAAGAAAAAAAATATCGTTTCGTGTTTGCACAATGAATACACTTAGAATTTCGAAATAAAAAATAAATTTAAATCATCGATTTGAAAGGTTGAAAACTGCCAACTATATATGTAAGTAATTATTTTAAACGTCTCTATTCTTAAAAAATCTCTCGGAAAATAAACGTCTATTGTAAAAAATAAACATCAAATTCTACCAAGTAGTAATTTCAAGCGTCGATATTCGTCGCAAATCTCGCGGGAAAACAAATGTCGATTTGAAAAATGATAAACGTCGATTTTCTAAAAAACATAAACATCAAATTCTACTAAGCATATATATATACATTACATTTACATCTGTATACGTACATCAAACAGGAAAAAGATGTCATAATGCGATGATTATCTCGAAATCGCTGGCGAAGAAAATTATTCCTTGGATCAACGATCTACAAGGGTTATTCCGATAGTGCGGGTTTGTCTTCCTTTCGAGCAAATGTGGGGCGCGTTCTGTTTACACATACATGTATGCATTAATAGATATATAGAAAGAGAGGTAGAAATGGGGATTCAGCTAAAGGAAATAATAATAGTTGAATGGTGCGTGAGAAAATTCTGACGTGGATGTTAAGGGCAGACTAACAGCAACATAGTTATTCCAAAAGGATTTGATAAAGAGCCGCCATCACAATTCGTTTGCTGTCAGCGAGTGGCTCCAGGATGAAGAGGGAAATGGAGAACAAGATGGGAAAAAGAGAGAGAGAGAGAGAGCGAGCGTGTGCGTGTGTGCGAGAATTGCGACCCACGCTCCAAAAAAGCGCACCATCGGTCGATTTCCGCCATGAAGCGGCGATAGTGTGTTTGACCCATTAATTCCCTTTCTAAAACAAATGGACACAAGGGATAATCTCGCCGTTCTAAGCCCCGACCCAAAGGACACAGAGTGGCCCCTGCAAAGTACACGTATCGCAAAATTGGCTTACTTACAGAATCCCTAATTCGGGTCACCAAACCGCAGAGGAAATATGTGTGCCTATGAATTCCTTTATCTTCCGCTTTCGTTTTGAAAGGATTGCTCGTTGCGTGGCGCACTTAAAATATGAAACGGAGGATAGGGCACGATGGTTCTTGGGATGGTTAGCGGACGAAAATTTTGGCGTGCACCGCTACGGAAGGGAGGGAAATGAAACAGCCGAAAATGAGGGGCTTAAAAATGGACGGAGAAATCGAAATAGCGGCGGAGAAATCAAGTGATACTGCCGAAGGTCTCCTCCGTGCTTCAGCAGATACGAAAGGGAAGACGGCAAATGGCGAAGAATGATATGAATTTTCATGATGTCAATTCGAAGATATGATATTGGAAGACTTTTACAAAAGGGGATCAAATATATATTCAGACAGATAAAGCTATTTTTCCCCTCCTCTTCCTAGGTGAAAAAATTTACGCCATAGGTTATTTCAAGAAGAAGCGCTTAAAAATTAAAAAAACTATCATATTAAGACTACAATGCAGTCATCTTTAGTGGTGATTCGCTGAAATAAGATTCTAAAACAGAAGATATCTTTTGAAATCTGGTTTTTATGTTATAGCTATTGGTGATACATTAGTATTTTTTTCAATTTTTATTTCTGCCTATTCATGAATTTCTTTAGCAATAAGTTGAGCTCGATAATTCTCTTTTGAACCATAAGTTAATATAAAAACACGGTTTGGTTGCCATACTGATAAGTTAGATTCAGGGAGTCTAAAGAATGAATTAGTGAAACCAGCTTGACACTATATACACAGAATGTTAAGGTATATACGAAGTGTAACACAGAATTCTCATCAAGTCATGGAGAGTTAACTCCTCTGAAATTAACACTCGGAGGAAAAGGGATAAACATGTAGGTATAACTCACATGAGAAACATATCAGAATATCCGTGCGTTTCACTCAGAGATTCATGAATTGAAATTTTGATTTCCCTCACTAGGTAAGTGGCAATCCTGAAAGAATGATTTGCATACGTTTTTATCTTACTGTATTAAAAACAATTTATCTAAGTTCCATCATCGGAAAATAAGAGTTAAAATTTCTAATTTTATTTCCGGATACCATGAATAATTTGATCTTTGTGAGCAACTTTTAAACAGTGTCTTGAAACAAAAGCAAATCGACAGTCCTAACTGAGCGTGATGACTCCGAAATTCTAATTTTTATGGATTTCAGCGAGAGCCTCATGTATACAAGAGCAGAGTAGTTGTGGTTCTACGATAAGGACAATCGCGATAAAATTTTTATAGCAATTTTCTCAAAATCTTGGAATCTCATTAAAACATGAACCCGATAGGAAATTTATTTTAATTTTATTTTCTAATGTTTTGAAACTTAATAAATAAATTCTTTCATTATTATTATGAATACATTAAACCGGTTGAAAATGAAATTCAGGCAGGCTCTATTCGCGGTAGTAAATTTGGCGAAAATCATTGCGAGTGCCATTTCTCAAGCAACATTTTGTATCTAGATTAAATACATATTTAATTCCGTATAAATTTTGTTAATTATAAAGTTATAATTAGTTAACATAAAAAGTTATTTACGGTGTTGTTACTGTTTTGTTTAACACAATTTCTTATGATTTCAATAGTTTTCTTAAAATTCAGCTCCAAGTGGTAAGTTTTTAAACAATCTTCTAAACATAATCCAATATCACACACATTTTTGAGTTATCGATAAAATAAATTACAACTTTCAAACCTATTTTGGGACATTATCTTGGGAAATATACTATCGCCCGAAAGTGGATTTCTTGAAAAGTAAAAACGGATTGTAGCTTTTTGTACAATATCCATGAAAGTTAGGATTCCCAAATACACCTAAGTTTCAGCTATATCTACCGGTTTTTATTTCATAAATCGAGATCTAAAGGTCAATTCTGCATTTTTAAGTAGTTTTCTGCATACTAATACCATTATGAAACAATGGCCCGAAGGCTTGATCGAATTAATTGTAAGAGACACAAGAACATTCATAATAAAAATATTTGGAACACATGTACCAGCAAAATAAATTAATTTCGAAATGTTCAAACAGTCAATTTCTAATTCCAAGATGAATTATAATCTTCGGCCCTAACTGATGAACCGCCGTCATTTTCGTTTTTGCTCTCGGGAACTTCAGGCAGCGCAGCAAAATTTACTTCGTCCACACTTAAGCTGTCACTGCCTGAATCTATCGGTAGCTCAACATTTTCTTCATCATCAAGAAGATGCTCAATTTCTTCTTCTTTCAAAACAGATCCACTCGTATCGGACTGCATTGCTTTGGAGATGGTAGCACTAAGAGCAAGGTTGTCTCAACATCTTTTCTAAAATGAAATTTTTCAACTGAGACCTAAGTTGCAAAATGTGATGAAATGCACACGGGCTGACTCAGAATTTAATATAGAGTTACACAAACCAGCTGCCAACGAAGGATACACAAAGGGAATACGAAACAACAACTCTAAGTGATGCAAATTCGTGTCCACTCCGTCCGACTCTAGGAGATAAGAAAAAAACGTTTAAATCAATAATTCATATTCGAGATTGGTAAATCGTGTACACTTACGTAATAGATGACTATGAAGCAGAATTCTTCTAAATGACACTAGTCTTACTTACAAATTTGAATTGGGATTTATATGTTGCATGGATGTACATATGGTGGGTTGGGTGGTAAATGTTTTAGGCGCCGCCCATGTATGCACGGTGGCATGACTCGAGGGCAAATCAATTTGTATAGTGGCATAAAATTAGGAGAAATTTTGTGTAAGTTTGGTGGCATACGTTTTAGGAGAGAACTAGCCTTAAGTGGTGGCATAAAAAGCATGGACCACCTGGTGTATGTTCGGTAGCAACTGTTTTAAGAGAAAATTTGTGTAAGATGGATGGCATAAATTAAGGGGGCATATGGTGTGAGTATGGTGGCATACTTTTAAAGGAATCATTAGTGTAAAATGGGTTACGTAAAATCAATGGACATTTACTGTGAGTTTGATGGCACACGTTTCAGGAATAAACCGTAGTTGTCTGGGTTGCATAAATATAGGAGTATATTTGTTGTCAAGTTTTTGGTGTACGTTTCGGGAAAAAAGCTGTATGTATTAGGGAAGATTTGGTTAAGTTTTATTGATATACAGTGGAAACCTGTAAACACCAAACATTCGGTACCGGCTCAAACATTCTGTGATAACCTCATTAAATGAATTTTGATACAAAAATTTTCATTTTAAAAATATATATGGAATAAGCACAGAATAATCACTGATGCGTATCAATAATAGGTCAATTCGCTCAATGAGTAATGAAATTAGTTTATTTCAGTCAATTGATTTATTTGATATATCTCTCATTAAGATAATATTAATCTCAAACATTTAGAAAAAATAGTATTTTTTAAATGGACTACATAATTTATTATAATATTATTAGCCTGTATTTTTAAAAACGAAATCCGTCATTTTCTTCTGTGCTGCGTTAAACAATTTATTTCTACGAACTGTCCCAACGCATTCACTACATTGTAAATATTTTTCTCCATCTGATTTAACTCAAAAAATGTTAAGAGTTTTAAACACCATACGGATAACCACAGCACTTGGTGTAAACATCACTTAGGTATTTCTGTTATCAGCTTCATCATTTTTAATACCGACTACTGTAACCGCTCTAGTAGAACCCACAATTCCACTCCGTGTTAAAATTGATGCGGTGGCAACACAAAATGGTAGTTGCCAGATAAAGGGTGTGGGGGCGGTCTCAATTGCCATTTAGTGTTATCAGAAGGAATAAACAGGCTTTTATTTTTGAGACTAAGACTAATTTCCGTTGTTTGTTTGTGTGTATATTTGGCTAATCAACCTCTTGGATTATTATAGCCATAACTCCATTACATACCGGACACACAAGCGAGGAGGGAAACCCAGTGACGGCATTAGCCTACTCTTTACGAAGAGAACCAGGGGGGCCAACTGCTTAACGTCCCTTCCGAAGGACGGAGCGCTGACTTCCGCAAATAATTTTCGTGTTAAACGGCATTTCGTGTTAAGCATTTTGCATTAAGCGAATAATTATACACTGGAAAACATAGGCTCCATAACGGACCGAGTGTGCATTTCGTGATAACCAAAATTTCGTGTTATTCGTTTTCGTGTTGTGGTTTGTACTGTATATATCTAGTACACACTGAAGAAAGTTTAATATATAAGTTGCAGGGTCTCACTTAAACACACATCTGAGGAGCCGCCAGCGGGGTAAATTTAGGCGGCATAAGCATTTTCAAAATTTTCGAAAGTGAATCAATGATATTATAGCCGCAGTGAAATGGCTGAAAGCAGAACTTCGCTCTAATTTAATGCAATATGTCTCATTTTTTCATCGTTCGAGGTTTTTGGTATCCCTTTACTGTAATTTTATTTCAGCATATATAATCGTGATGGTGAATACATAACTTAAACCAAATCATAACTAATGCCCACAGTAGCGGTTATTGTTCTCAAGTTGATCCGATGTTACTGTTTATAAATTAATTGATAAGAGTGGCTGCGGAGCTCATCATCGATTGATTTCTATCCCTCAAAATACCGTAATGCTACTCACAGACTACTGAGAAACAAACAATCCTCGCTGAATGCACTGGTCGTAATTTCAATCTGCACCTTTTTCACGCACATCGTAGTTTCGTATTGCTCCTCTTATATACATAAAGACAGAAAAATGAAAAAACAAATACAATGTACGAATTCCTTTATCAGAAAAGCGTCAAATAACAAAACAAACCCATATGGCGACAGTTTGAAAAAAAGAGGTAAAACTCTGACATGGCCGGAAATTGAAATCGAACCCGGATCTTCCACTTGCCGGAGCCGTCGTAGACAAGCTATTATCTTCCGCCTCAACGGATGTACTCATAGAGATATATCAAAGAGAATCCTTACCGTATTTATGGTGAATTTCCTAAGCTAAAGCTATGAAAAATATTGCATTCTGAAATGGAAGAATTAGTTTGCTAAGATACTTTAGACGCCCGGCATGTGAAAGACTCGGCAATGATTCCCTGTACTGGAAGATCTATTATTCTTATTTCAAATTACTCCAAAATTCAGCGTATTCCAATCCCATTGGGTTCTTATAATCTATCTTCCGTCAATTTATAACACAACTATAAATAACTTTAGGAAAAATGACGAAGATTACACAGAATGCGGGTTTAAGAATGAGGCAAATAAATGGATATACACGTAACCAATGACTGAAATTGAAAAACTGAAAATTGCTAGAGATTGATACCAATGATACGGAGAAAGATCAAGCAGTAAGTCTGATAACGGGGTGAGATACCGTATCTACTCAAGCGACAATAAAATAGGGAAAGTCGCAGACGAACGCGAACTTCTATGAATTTTTCGTCGCATATCTATCCAATAGAAGGGAATAACTTTGAAACAGAAAAAATTATCGAACCCGGGTCTTCCACTTGCCGGACGGATATTCTACCTCTGAACTACCTGAGCAGATAATCCTTCCTGTTTCTGAGCGCGGGTGTTTTTCTTAGTTGGGTCCGGGCTAGCCAAGCTAGTAGCAACCAGCCCCAACGGACGTCCTCCAAGAAAACGTCCCGGTCATAGCAGAATTTTTTCTGTTTCAAAGTTATTCCCAAAATTACAGCTTATGCCATTCTGCATAGTTTCCTATTATTCCATCAATTTCTACCCAATAGAAATTGGGAATTTTCCATGATGTTCTTTAAAAAGTTTCAAATCGAAAAAATCTTTAATACGCTAACTTTCTCCATACTTTATGTACAAATTCGTGTTAAACTTCAAAAATACCACACTTGAAAAATGTAGCAATTTTTTTTTCCTTTTCAATAGCCTAGGTCAGCGTCTTTAATGTTACACTAAGCGCCGCTGTTAATGAAAAACAAAAAAAAACTTCTTTCGAATTTTTCAAAAATTGTGCCGTTTCTGTAACAGTTTTACCCCAGCTTGCTTCTTCTAAGGGTTTCTCAAATTAAAGAAATTCTGATGTCCATTTTCTGAAAACTAGACCATTTTAAAAGTTTTTCCTTTCATTTTCTCCTATTCTCATCTCTTCCACTTATCTTTCCTCTTTCTATCTCCAATCACGGCTTTTCTCTTCCATCTTGCTTAGCACTTAACCCTTAAGGTTGCTATTACTGTTCTTCCCATTTAATTATCCTCGTAAAACAGCATGTTCACCGTAGCGCGTTCTGCATCTACCTCTGCATCCATTATTCCTTCGAATGTAGCGGGGTTTTATAAACGTTTCCAAAATCTTGTGAATCATTAGTTTTAGCTCCCAGATCGCATCGCCTGCTCCTTGTCTTACCCACATTTAATTTGCTTCCAACGTCTGCATGCCTTTCTCTCTGTCAATTTAGATTTATTTCTTCATCTGTAAGCAACGCTTTATATCCCGCAGAAGTGCATAGAATTTTTGCTTGGATTATAAGAAAAATAATGAACAAAAATGACTTCCTCTGTTTAAATGATATAACATTCCCTTTCTTTCTCTGCGTTAGGTTTAATGTCCTAATCAGATGCAACTCAACTTCTTCCTTAGCATCAACCGCAATATTTATTCTTGTATTTCGTATGTTGCTTCTTTTAATCTCTCAGTAAGCTGTGCGGATTTAATGGATCATAAACTTTGATGGTCCATAGTTACAAGTTTGATTGCTATTAACTTATTTACCAGAAACTCCATTACGGCAAATTGACTAATAATGCGGAAATACTAGCTGTAACAAAGCATTAGGAAAGTTCATTTTCTCGGATATATTTTTCCAATTTGTACATCTCATAAAAACGGTGTGATTAAATGTTTCACTTAAATTGAAAATTCTGGTTGTCAATTTTTTATTATTAACATCACCTTTTTACGTTCAATTTCAGGTTTAAGTTCTGTTGCATTCTATATTTTTACCATGCCTGAACATGTGATTGTAATAGTTACTTTTTCTAGGGAAATTTTATTGGACATAAGTTATTAGCTACGTGACTGCATATTACCTTCCAACTTATTTTTCATAAATACAGCCATAAAACAAATAAAACTCATAGGTATTCTTAAATATTCAGTTTATTTTTATGCATGCAATCAATATTGGAAGCCTTAATCATTAAAATTATAATAAAAAAACAAGATGATCCAAACAGAACTTATGATGCCTACTTTCCATTTAGTCATTTATTTATTACTTATATTGACTTTAATAGCTTTAAAGTCATAGCGGATATGTAGCTCTTTGTGTTCCCAAATTTCATAATTTAGCGTTTTAAAATACTACAAATACATTCGAACAGAATATTAAATTAATCACGCGTGGTTGTGCGGCAAAAATACCCATGTACTATATATGAGAATATACCGAATCAGAGTCCAACAATAGTTGTTGCTATGGCAACACTCTCGTAATGAGTGATAAAAACTGCAAAATCGCTAATATTTACTCAAAATTCTAAGAAATACAATCGATAAGCAAAGCTTTATGATAAAAATCAGAATTTTTATTCCTTACCTCAGAGAATAGTACAAAACGCGCTCCGATATTACAATTCTAATATATTTTAATGTGCAAGAGAATATTACCCTGCACAATGGATTTCAGATTTCCCATGTAAATCAAATGGGAAGGATAGTTCCTGGAATCGAACCCGTGACTTCAATCTTCGCAACAAAAACTATCCTCGGGAGCTTAGCACATGTAGTAAGAGATTTCCACTGAATTTCATGGAAATCGGTTTATTGGTTCAAAAGTCAATTTGGAGAAACGGATAGACAGACATAAAGACGGACAAATTGACAGACACAACAAAACTATAAGCCTATATCCATTCTGGAAATTGGGCTAATGAATATGTTCAGTTGACGCAGCACATTTTATGATGCCAAAAAATATATTCCCAGGATTTCAAGTACCATTTCATGAATATATAATCAACATATTGTTCATTATCAAATGCAAACCGAGGAAATCATTTTTCCGACACGTAAATTTGAACTCGAATTCGTAGAAATAAGATATCAAAAATAATATTTTATCCTTTTTATGATTGTTTATCAAAAACGCTACTTATTAAAATAATTAATAATTTGTTCCTAATGAGATGAATTATACGATGAAGGGAATATTTTCAAAAGTTCGATGAACTCGGGAGTATTTGTTTCCCTACGGTGGTTCTTTCATAGTGGATATCGATTATTTTAAAGAGTAAGTTTTCCTTCGTCGGTATTTTTATCTCTTTGCCAATTTTTCCTCGTCAAGCCGAAAACGACGTTCTCCCCAAAATGGCCGCCACTCCTGCGTAGACGAAATCAGACCGATCGGATATCGTTCCTAACCGAAGGCTTTTTGTTACCGTTTTATTTTTTCATCCGAACGACAGATTTCAGGTTTTAAGCGAGTCCTGGAGTTGGAAGTTTTGTTTTCTTTATCTGCGGTACCGCAGTCCTACTTTCCGTTCCGGTTTCAGAATACGCGAAGAGAATCATCGAAAAAACATTCGAGATTTTAGTGGAGGGAACCTGTCCCTTTCCAGAGTCATATAAAAGGAGATTCCTGAAAACTTGCTTCCAAAGCTGAACATTGAATGGAGGTTCAAGGACGCAAAGGAAAAGGAGTTTCTTCTTGAGAGGTACATACATTGGAGCGAAAGAAGGACATCCGGTCAACTCTTTTGTGCCTGGTCCTTAAACGATTCTAATTTAAGAGTGCTTATTTGGAGCTTAAACTTGTTGGAGATCTTGTTTGCCTTACGATGTTTCGAAGCACTGGCCGCTTTGTTCGATTTAATAAAAAAAACTTTCGACAGATAAACAAAGCGAAGGCACGGTGGACGTGCGGCGTCGAAGAATTTTTTGTCGAACGTCCTTTTTTCACATTTCATAAAGTTTTCATCACGTACGGAGTGGATTAATGCATCCAGGACTGTTTTTATTCCCGCCACACCTTGTTTTTTTAGTCACGTCAACCGCAAATCTTTTCCTGAATGTGACATGTTTTTTAATGCGTCATTTATCGATTGACCGCTCCAATTTTTTTCGATGAGATTTGAAAAATAATGGAGACTGTGGTTCCTTTCATCTTCCATTTAAAACATCGGAATCGAAGCCAGGCCATCGGAAAGGGCTTTCGTCGTTTGATCGAAGCGGCTTACTGCTTCAATGAGATTGGAGTTGGAGAACGTCCAAGTCGCGCCGAGCGTTGAGGATTTGTGTCCCGTGTGAGATCTGGAGGCCTCCATGGGCCACCTCAAAATTCATAGCACTTTTTGCAGTGTTAAAAAGTTATTTAGGGTGTTCCTCAATATTTTTACGCTAGAGAGGGCATAATAGAAGGCAAAAGAGACGTGTACAAATGATTTATTAGACAAAAACTCCTCAAAATAATTTGGTGTTGACAAACAATAAGTGTGTGTTCGAACAAAATTAGGAGACAAAGCAAATGGGTAGCCGAGGTTTACTTTTATTAAAGAATTTCAAAATAGTTGCAGCAAAACAATACATGATTCAGTAAATAATTTTGCAAATGGATTGCATAAGTCATTCCCCAGATATTGAATATGTGATTAAATGGCTCTTAGTAATACCTCGCACCGCGCACTGAGTTTAAGGATTAAATAGAATGATTATAAATCTCCCTATTAGAAAAAATACTACTGAATAATGACTTCTAGATCACTGATCTAACCAATACACCTTTTACATTTACTGAGATAGGTTAATGTGTAAATTTGACGTAAAATAATATTAGTTAATCAACTTATCCAAACTCATCTTATTGCTTGAATCTAATAAATGAGCGCAGCATTTCCTGTTGTGAAATAAACAAATTGGTGAGTTAAAGGCGTATTTTAGTAAAATTACTGACAGCGGATATTTTTATGTTTAAATTCTATTGATTCATTCTGCTGATTTATTGCTACGAGAATTACCGAGATTATACCAAGAATTTCGAGTAAGATAAAAATGTTATTCTTACGGTCGACTATGCATGTGTTTACGAGAGATTCGCATCCATACAAGTTATCACATTATTAATTATGGTATCCTTGCCATCTCTCTTTAACAATTCTGCTAGTGGCAATGAAGATAATTTTTAGGCGTTACTTACAAGCGAGGCGGTATTAGCGGAACGCCTTACGAACACGTCTCGTCCGTCAGTGTGTCGTAACTTTCATCTCCTAAACCATTGCACGGATTTTGATTAAATTACGTAGGAGTGATCCTTATTAAAATTTATCGCCTAATTGTGATTTTGCCCTCGCCGATTAGAACTTCCTCTTTAATTAAGTGCTTTATTAAAACTATACTCGTATCTCTTTAGATGGCATCCGTCAAGTAAGTCCGCGAGGCTACATAATTACGAGTTATATAATAGTTTTTGGGGTAAAAATTCGAGAATCGCTCTATATTTTGATACCGCTCATTCGTATTTCCCATAAAAAACACCTTTGAAATTTCTTTGTATTGCGTTGATGGAGTATACTTTTCCATCTTGTTTTCCCTGCCATCTTCCTTAGCCATTTAGACCCTATCAGAGTCTATAAATAAAGGAGCACAATATCTTTTTATTTTACATTATCATTTTATATATAACTTTATTTCGTAATTTTGCATTTCCCTGTAAATATACAAGCCATCCTGTTCTCCAAAACACCTCCGGTTGTATTGTGCAGATGACGCTCTTATTCACATTAGTGTAGTTTGTGTGTAGGCGTTTTAAGGTAACTGGTTAATATTCCTTCTTAATGTAAAGCAAGAATACGTGGTCTCTGCGTTTAACCATGAATAAATGTAATGACATAGAAGAAAGTTTTTAATTAGCTCTGTTATTGCTCAACTCATATAAATTGTGTGCTTTGAAAATTAAGTTATTTTTATAATAACTATTAGATTATGAAAAACTAATCAACACATTTTAATACCACAATATGTTATAGGATTTTATTCTTATCTCCAAGACTAATTTTAAATGCGTCAGTATATTTTTTGTTAGTTAAAATTGTAACCATAGTGGACCAGTGGGTCGCTTTGTGACTAGGTTTCTGAAATTAATGGTTCCTCATCAAATTTTGATTCTTTGGTTTGACGGTAATTAAAACTAAATAACCATCCATCATCTTCGAAAAATCTGCTCCAACCCGGCGAAATTACTCCGTATTTGTTTAGAAAACATTAATTTCCACTAAAAACACTGATAAGAAAGGAATCGGAACAACTGTGCCATCGCACTCGGCGCAGCTGTCAGACCTCTCCTCGTATTTGCCACTTCGTTCCAGCCCCTGAAATGCGATTCGCAGAGTCTGTCTCTAATAAAAGATTAATAGGCGTCCTTTTATTCGGGCCGGCGATTCCCATCCGACGATCTCCTTTGCAAGGTTTAATTATTGAGAAAGAAGGCATTTAAGGAATGGCTGTTAGCGTGAGAGGGATAGAGAGAGACAGATAGAGATGGAGATAGGGAGGCTGAGAAGAGGGCATACGACCGATGGACGTCTTTGGAGAGGAAGAGGGAAAAAAGAGGGACCGAGAAATATAATTGCACTCCTTTCTTTAAGGATAAATGAAAAAGGAAGGAGAAAGGGCATGACTCGAAATTAAATGGAATAATTGAGGGAGAGATAGGAAATGGGGACAGGAAGAAAGGGATTGTGAGAAGTTTAGAGCGTGGCAGTGAAATAGAGAGATGAGAAGAGGAAGAGGGAAAGTAAGAGAGAGAGAGAGAGCGATTAAGAAAAGGGAAATAATGGGTGATATGGAGAGATGGGGAGAGAGAAGAGGTAATTAGAGAGAGAAGAAGAGAGATAAAGAGAGAAATATAGAAATGTCACAATTTGGCGAGGTTGGGACTATACATCCCCTTCTTTCGCTAATTATAAGAAAAATTAAAATCATGGTAGGTGATACATTGCATATAGCAGTAAAAATTCTTGTAATGGTGATAACGTATAGAGTAATTTGTGAATTAGCTTTGAATAAATACTATGTGAAAATACCGTTTTAATCGAAGATGAAGCCGTATTGCATTACACTGAAAATACAAAGGTGCGTGTCTCGACTTTGTATCATAATTGTAAATAATTTATAAATCAATTTTATAAAGCCCTGCCCAGTTGTCAATGCTTTTCTTATGGGTGCTTAAAATTGGACATTGGGGTCAAAAACATCCCTTAAATATAACATTTTCTGGAATTTATGATTTTTGTTAGAGGTTGCATCCAATTACCTATATTCATGCCAAATTTCAGCTCTGTAGTACTTCTAGAAGTACCTTAGGTTTTATATGATATATCCTATCTCTACTATAAATATTTTGAAGAATTTGTTTGTGCATTTATAACGCCAAAACTACATAACATAAAAGCAAGATGAAGGTGCCATTTTAACCGCATTAAAAGTTTAAGCAAAATGGGTGGGTTTTTAAAGCGATTTGCATTACCCTATCCATTAAAAATGTTTTTCTCTTTTAATTTTTCCCATTTAAGTAACATGGGAATGAGCAGATTGTTGTATTAACAACCTACTTGAAAACCGCCATAAACAATACCTAATACCTAATATTAACTAAAAGAAATAAAATATATCTAATATAAATTAAAGTAGGGAAGAAAGAAACACTAAGGTTATTCAAAGAAGGGAAATCACCAAAAAACTGTAAATCTGGCTAATTATTTCGAAAGGTAGATGGAAGACGGTTTTAATGTGCAATTTTAAGCGCTTTCGTTCTCTAAAAACGTTTTATGTATTCTGCATATTCTCTTTACTTTATAGACAGCGAAATATGTTTTTAATTAGCATTGAAAATTAGTAGCGTGAAAGATATCTCAGAAAGTACAATAAGAAAACTCCTATAACAGTTTTTGAATTTCGACAAAAATTTATAATCGTTAACTCTTCCTCCCTTGAAAATCTATATGTATGTACATTTTTCTTTCCTTTTAACTGAACATTTGTATGCATCAATTAAAGCAATTGAACTTATTACATTAAAACAACACTTTCAATGTAGTTTGTATCACCTAAATCGATTACAAAATCCGGGAACTCATTTTGTTTCGTAGTTTGGACTTCAGAACATTCACTCGACAAATTAGACTCACAAAATCAGCCTTTGCATGGGATAACGTATGGGTAAGCTAAATTTGAATATATCTTCAAACGTGTTTCCATCGGTTGCATACCTAGAGCTTGCAATTCCTACCCAACTTTTTAATGTTTTTGAGATTCATGATCACATAATATCATGCAGTTTCTTTTAGTGAACTTAATTTGAGTGAAGTTACTATATTTTAAAAGTGATTCCATCGATTGTTTATTATGATTATTTGATATAAAAAAATAGTCGCCAAATTTATCGATAAAGGATGCAGAAAAAATTTATTTATTTGGGCAAAAGATGGAAATAAAAGAAATATAGCAAATCATTAAGCTTTACAATAAAAATTAACCTGGTTTCATTAGTTGGTATTATTCTCAAATCTTCCTCAATATTTTTTATTTTAACTTAAAAACCCGAGCAATGTCGGGTAATTTCAGCTAGCCTTATAAATATTTTAGTATGTATGTATATATATGTGTGTGTGTGTATGTATGTGTATATGTGTGTGTATGTATATACGTTCTTTATTCAAAAGTTTTATGGGCCATCCTCTGGACCAAAGAAAGAACTTGCAGACCGTGGGGTCTCTTATACCCAATGGGGTAAACAAAATGCTATTTCCATAAGAATGCATGGGAAATGATGTGGAGAAGCCACAAAATGCCATGCAGCCCTTCACTGATGTGAATATAAATATACCTAAATATTAACTTATGATATGACTTATTTTACGCATGCAGGACTGAATATTTCAATTCTGTTCATATTTTGTTGCATTACATGTTAAATCTCTCGAAATTATCATTTAAGCGCAAACTTTATTAACATTTTGCAGGCGTCAACAATGCTAAATTTCTTAATTGTTGTCCTCTTCAAAGGGAGATAGCCACGTAAAGATTAATGCAAGGAAAATCCACGCCGTTGCGCGCCGATGAGAAAGAATAGCCAAAGCCAAGATAAAGGGTACAAATGGATTCATGCCTAAATATAGTCCATGAATACTTTTAAAATGAGTCAAATGATTTATAAGGAATATTAGAACATTGTTATTTTTACCATTAACATTGAAAGATTTATCGCAGCATAAATCGATACTTACATTTGTTCGGTAACGAAGATGTTGTTTATTGTTTACGGTTTGGCTAATAGTTTTGACATAATCGACATAATTTTATTGCTGCTTTAAAGGCATCGGTGCATCTACCATGTGAATATTACGTAAGACGTTAAAGCGTAATTATATTAATGATAAAACTTTACAATACAATACATAAAATAGTAAATGTTAATGTAAACATCGCTTGCGCAATTATTGAATCGGGAACGTTTGGTAAACTTGGGGTATCCAACAGCGAAAGTAAGTAAATTTCAGAATTTATTGTATTAGTTTTATTCTAATATGGCATTAAAAGTGATGTCAATATAAATAATAAAAATCGTTTGCTACTTAAAAGAAGTTTACCGTGCGAAGCCGGGCGTTTCAGCTATTTATAATGATGCGAATAGAATCAGTGGTACCCGAACGTTTCGTCGACAGACGTTTCGCTGACAGAAACTTTCGCCGACGGACGTTTGGCCGACGGGACGATTTGCCGACATGACGTTTCGCATACAGGACAATAATATTATTTATATACTATCCAGTTTTCTCAATTGAATCTTTGAAGTTAATCTAATTAACCGACCTCGAGAACTCTTATATTCAAATTACATGAAATGTTTCTTACTTAATTTAGGAATTTATGGTGCGCAAATATTGCGCGTTATTATCATCACGGTATTGTTATACCTGTATCTAACATATAAATATATAGTACAAAAATCATTTATAAAAGAATGCACATTTATATGCAGTATATTAAAGTAACAGTATAGCTATAAAATCGTAATATTACAATAGATAAATTAAGTTGTTTCCACACCACCCAAAGAGGTAAATTACACGGAGCATTTGTTTTTAGATGGAACCATCCTCATCAGGCCTACAACCACCGAAAAAAATAAATAGGAGGCTGAATAAATGATCATTGCTCTCTAAATATTAATGTAAATGACAGAAATATTTAGAAAATTTCATTAAAGGTGACATTATTTGTTGGACTTTCAAATTCCACGGGAATGGTCACAGCACGATCAAAGATTCATGCTTTAAGAATATCGTTTTTGACTAAGTATCTAGAATAAATGCCCGTTACAATTCAACGGGAAACTTAGAAGCGATCGTAACAAAAAAAGACAATCGCGAGAAATTCATTGATTAAAAATTAGTGATTTAAAAACTATGATACGTTTTAGTTTCTGAAAAACTTTAAATTAAGCATGAAACATTTTATTTAATACTTTTGAATCAAATGAATTAGAATTTTTATTTATTGAGTTACGAATGATAATTATCAAATATACTCTTAAATTAAATAAGAACCATTTCATGCAATTTGAGTTATAGCTGCTCCCGAGGACGGTTAATTAAATTATTTCAAAGATTCAAATAAGATATTATCTTATTGTCCTGTCGGCGAAACGTCCTGTCGACGATAAGTCCGTCGGCGAAACGTCCGGTCATGGAATCAGTTGCTTCTAATGACACTTACATGGCAGTAATATGATACGTGTTTGAGATATATGCATATACGACAACTAGCATAATAGGAACTCGTAGCAAACTGATGTAGGTTAAATCCAGCCCTGAGCAAATTCTCAGGGGCAAAACTAAACGTATCATATTGATATTATTTTGAATGGTAGCCGACACACCTCAAATGTAATAGATGAGCAAACCTTTAGGGAGCAAATTCAGACTCTGACCATTGCATGGCCATATTTAAATATTATTAAAATAATTAGATAAAAATTAAAAAGAAAACCAGTTATAACAAAAGAATCGACATGGAAAAGATTCAACAACCCAACAAGCAAGAAGAATTATCAACAAAATAAATTCCCAATTAGAAAGAGAATCGTTATCAAGAAGTAAAAGAGTACATAATGAAGGCGATAGAAGAATAGTTGTTGAAAAATGGAGCATAATCAAAGAAATAATACAAACTACTACGACAGGAGTATTATGAGTGAGGATGCTGCAGTACAATCAAATCGAGGTCGTATTAAAGCGATTCTTTTAAAGTTAAATTGTTGCTAATATTTTGTTTTCTTCTGTCCTCATCCGAAATGCAAAATTTTAACAAAGTTGATCCAAATGTTACTAGTTTCTCCTTAGAGGTAATTGAAAAAAAAACAGCGCAATATACATTGCACAAACTTTCTCATATCATTATATATAGACGTTCCTTACAGAGGAGTAACATATAACATCATTATATATAGATGTTCCATACGGAGTAACATATCACATAACATATATGAGGAGGATACTGTTTAGGCACTTTCGGAAGAGCGACAGACTCGAATTTTTTTACTGGCAGAACTATGCGCAAAACAGACTAGAAAAAATTAAAATCTTCAAAAAGTTCAACAAGGCCGCCGCTAAAAATTCGAAATTTTTTAAACAATTTTCAAGGTTTATGTATTTCCAAATGTGCTACGGAACTGTAATTTTTTATAGGTAGAATTTGTAAAAAAACGAAATAGGGTTTATACAAATTTTGATACTTTAATTTGTTTGGCAGTTAAAAATTCTTAAAGTTTAAACAAATAGGTAAATGTTTAGACACTTCGCGGCGAGTTAGGGAACTGAAATTTTAAAGTTATTTAGAGTGTAGCCTACATAAACGAATAAACATTTCAATGTATCTATGAAATCGTTATTGCGGCCGTTGAAAATTATATAAGGTTAAACAATTAGATAAATGTTATTTCACTTCTAATTGTGATATAAATTAAAATTTGCCAGAAATATGTGGCATTATTAACCCGATGTGAAAAAAGTATAATATTCCTAAAATTGAAAAATTTAGTGATTCTTTTACTCCATTATTTTTCCATAATGAAAAAACGAAAATCGGTCCAGAGGAGAAATCTTTTGAATTAAAGAAATATTTCCCATGATAAAATATATCTCTGAAAAATTAATGTTTTTTCAAGGTGAGATGAAATGCTTGCAGTATGCAAGCACCATCTAATAGTACGTATATACGTTTGGTTGACTGTATACATAAAATAAAAACGCTTATAAATTATAGTTAACAGTAGTTGACCGTATATTTTAATGCCACTGGTCGATATTTAGTATTTTTTAGGACATCAAGCTGTACGTTTGGATCGATTTTAATCGAAATCCTTCGAGTTATTTTTTATTAAATCGAATTTTGTTTCAAAATATCATAAAATAATTGTTGCACAATATCGTTCATCTCTTCAGAATGTCTTTTATGAATGATGTTATAGTAAAATATGAGATATCATTAGATTTAGTTTAACCGTTTAGGCTGTAATAAGATTTTCAGTGGATCGCGGTGGAGGCGTGACGACATAAGGCTTAGAAAAGGTAGCTTAGCATACGTTGTAATGTCACTGAACGCCTTATAGTGACTTTGATAGATATATGGCTTACGTAGTACGATTTGTGACATCAGGTTTTACAATTGGAAAGATTTTAATCAAATTCTCTTTGGCCATTTTTGAGTAAATAAATATTTTTCTAAAAATCGCAAAGAATAAACTACCCTTTTTTTATGCAATATCATTTTAATGAAAAATGGATCTGAAAAGGATAATATATTGCACAAATATGACATAACATTCGATATTTTGTAGGCGTTTCTGCACTAAAACAGCGATCAGACAGACAGACGGCATGGCGAAATCCATTTTTATGGACCCCGAGACAACTAAAACGTGTATTTCCATCAAAATCTCGAAGTCGAATTTTTTCACGATTACACTATTCTCAATATATGTACTACGTATATGAGAAAGTAAAAAAAAAAACAAAATTTTTGGTATGATGAAGAATCTCAACTGGCCACTGAGATAAAAAATAAAGCACGAGAAAAAGATATCGCAAGCCTATACAAGAAATAATTTGGTAGGTAACAAAATAACGAGAAAAAAATCGTAAAAAAGGGACTCGTGAAAGTCGATAAATAGAATTCATGGAGCACGCTGTTTCAAAATGGCGTAAAAGTTTTATGACATCAAAAAATAAGGTAGGTTACAAAACCCAACCAAGTGCAATAAAATACAGAAAATAAAACAGAATTAACAGGAAAGAAGAAACTCTAGAGAGATAGCCTCATAGTTTCCAGGAAAGCCTAAACAAACACTCGCAAGGAGAAGGAAGGTAATATGATATAACTAGAGATACTGTAGAAGTAATAATAGGACCTCCGAGCTATCAGGAGGTTGTGGTTGTAATAAAAGCACTTGAGAACAATAAAGCAGCTGGCTCGGATAATATCGCAGCAAAGCTCATAAAAGGGGTAGGTGATAGATTAAAGCAATATATTCATGATCTCAACTACAATATCTGAAATGAAGAAATATTATGGGTCGAGTTGTCGGAAAGTGTCATATATACAAGAAATGCAGTTAGGCATTTTCACATATTATTGAGACATAACAATTGTTTATGCAACATATAATATATTGGCCGCGATTCTTTATAATGGATTAGTCCCTCACCCATAAAATATAGTTGGCTAGTACTAATGTGCATTTCAAGATGGTAACAGAGCGAAAGATGAAATATTGAATTGCGACAGATATTTGAAAAATGTGCGTAATGTAACATGGAAACCCACGATCTTCTCATTGATTTAAAAAGTAGCCTATAGCAGTGTGAATAAAAGGAAAGTGTAGGAAGCGATGTCATAAACAGTTCACCTTCCTCTTTTTTATTATCTGTAAAAATATTACTTTTCTCCTATTCTCGCCCAAATAAATAAAGGCAATTCTTTTTTGCAATGCCGCATTTATCCTGTCCATTTAATCTTTAGCGCTTTCCACATTGCTCACATTTCGAAGCTTGCTAAGTATTTCATATAATTTTCCTGAGTGTCCATGTTTATGGTCCGTACA
The DNA here is from genome assembly GCA_028673005.1 of Tanypteryx hageni. NCBI lineage: Eukaryota > Metazoa > Arthropoda > Insecta > Odonata > Petaluridae > Tanypteryx > Tanypteryx hageni. Next base: position 124,282,711 of record CM054116.1, on the reverse strand, counting down.
AAGCGATACTACATATATAGCATCTTATTAATTTCTGTCGTATATCTTCGTGTATGAAAATAACTTAATTAAATAATATTATAGAATATATATATATATATATATATATATATATATATATATATATATATATATATATAATTATATATAGATGTTCCTTACAAAGGAGTAACATATAACATACTAGTAGAAGGTACTTGCATACTGCAAGCATTTAATCTCACCTTGAAAAAACATCAATTTTTAGAGAGATATTTCATCATGAGAAATATTTCTTTAATTATAAAAGATTTCTCCTCGGGACCGGTATTCATTTTTTCATCATGGAACAATTATGGAGTAAAACAATCACTAATTTTTTCAATTTTAGTAATATTATACTTTTCCCACATTGGGTTAACAATGTCACACATTTCTGCCAAATTATAAATTAATAGCACAATTAGAAGTGAAATAACATTTATCTAATTGTTTAAATTTAAATAATATTTAACGGCCGCAATAACAATTTCATGGATACATTAAAATGTTTATTTGTTTATATAGACTAAACTCTAAATAACTTTAAAAGTTCAGGTAACTAACTTGTCGCATAATGTCTAAATAATTACCTATTTGTTTAAAATTTATGAATTTTTATCTGCCAAACAAATTTAATATCAAAATTTCTATAATCCTTATTACGTTATTTTACAAAACCTACCTCTAAAAAAAATTTCAGCTTCGTAGCACATATGGAAATACATAAATCTTGAAATTTTGTTTAAACAATTAGGAATTTTTAGCGGCCGCAATGTTGCACAATTTCAAGATTTTCGTTTTTTCTTGTCGGTTTTGCACAAGATCCAACCAACAAAAATTTCGAATCTCCAGCTCATCTGGAAGTGCCTAAACATTAGTATCCTCCAATATATATTTTATATGTTATATCCTCCTCTGTAAGGAACGTCTATACCATTATACTAGTAGAAGGTGCTTGCATACTGCAAGCATTTCATCTCAGCTTGAAAAAACATTAATTTTTCAATGCTTTTTCATCATAAGAAATATTTCTTTTATTCATAAAATTTCTCCTCGGCACCAATTTTTGTTTTTTCATTATGGAACAAAAATGGTGTAAAACAATCACTAACAATCGCTAAAAAATTCGCAATTGTTTAAACAAATTTTCAAGGTTTATGTATTTTCGAATATGCCACGAAGCAGAAATTTTTTTAGAGGTAGGATTTGTAAAAAACGAAATAGGGATTATAAAAATTTTGATACTTTGATTTGTTTGGCAGTAAAAATTCATAAAGTTTAAACAAATAAGTGAATGTTTAGATACTACGGGGCGAGTTAGAGAGCTGAGATTTTTAGGTTATTTAGATTTTGATCTATCTAAACGAATAAACTATTCAATGTATCCATGAAATTCTTATTGCGGTCATTAAAAATTACTTAATTTTAAACAATTAGAGAAATGTTATTTCACTTCTTAATGTGCTACAAATTTAATATTAGGCAGAAATGTGTGTCATTATTAACTCATTATGGAAAAAGTGTAATATTCCTAAAATTGCACAAATTAGCGATTGTTTTACTCCATTATTGCTCCATAAGGAAAAAACTAAAATCGGTCCCGAGGAGAAATCTTTTGAATTAAAGAAATATTTCCCAGTCATTATATAGAGACGTTCATTACGGAGGAGGATATAACGTATAATATATAGGAGGATACTAACGTTTAGGCACTTCCAGATGAGCTGGAGATTCGTAATTTATTTCTTATCCAGGATTATGTGCAAAATCGACTAGAAAAAACGAAAATTTTGAAAAGTGCAACAATGCTGCCGCTAAAAATTCGCAATTGTTTAAACAAATTTTCAAGGTTTATGTATTTCTGAATGTGCTACGATGCTGAAATTTTTTATAGGTAGAATTTGTAAGAAAACGAAATCGGGATTATAGAAATATTGATATTTTAATTTGTTGCTGTTAAAAATTCTTCAAATTTTAAAAAATATTTAACTGTTTAGGTTTGGAATTTTTGAAATTTTTCGAATTTTTGAAATGTTTTGAATTTTTGAAAAATTTCGAATTTTTCGAATTTTTAAAATTCTTTCTATTTCAGATATTTCAAAAATACCAAAAATCCGAATTATTTAAATATTCCAAAAATTCGAAGAGTTAAAAATATTTCAAAAATTTCAAATCCGAAAAAATTACACAAATATCCCAAAAATGCTTAAAATTTCAAATGCCAAAAATTTTAAATATTCAAAAAATTTCGAAAATTCGAAAAATTTAAAAAATTCCAAAATTTCAAAAATGCCAAAAGTTTTAAATATCCCAAAAATTTCAAATATCCCAAAAATTTCAAGCTAGAAAATTTTAAAATATTCCAAAAATTTCAAAAATCATAAAATCAAAAAATTTTTAGATCCAAAAATTGAAAAAACCCAAAAATTTCAGAAATTGAAAAAACCCAAAAATTTCAGAAATTGAAAAAACCCAAAAATTTCAGAAATTGAAAAAACCCAAAAATTTCGGAAATTCCCAGTATCTCAAAATTTTCAGATATTCCCAATATCTCAAAAATTTCAAATATATCAAAAAATGTCAAATATGCCAAAAATTTCAAAATGCGAAAAATTTCAAAATCCCAAAAACTATTTGAATTTATACAATTACATAAATGTTATTTCACTTCTAAATGTGCTACAAATTTACAATTTGGCAGAAATGGGTGTCATTATTAACCGAATGTGGAAAAATATAATATTCTTAAAATTTCAAAACTTAGTCTATATTTTTTTCTTAGGTTGAATTTAGTGGAAAACCGACTAGAAAAAATGAAAATATTGAAAAAGTGCAACAATGCGACCGATAAAAATCGCAATTGTTTAAACAAGTTGTCAAGGTTTATGTATTTCCGAATGTTCTACGCAGCTGAAATTTTTTTTTTGAGGTAGGATTTGTAAAAAAACGAAATAGAGATTATAGAAATTTTGATACTTTGATTTGTTTGGCAGTAAAAATTCATAAAGTTTAAACAAATAAGTGAATGTTTAGATACTACGGGGCGAGTTAGAGAGCTGAGATTTTTAGGTTATTTAGATTTTGATCTATCTAAACGAATAAACTATTCAATGTATCCATGAAATTCTTATTGCGGTCATTAAAAATTACTTAATTTTAAACAATTAGAGAAATGTTATTTCACTTCTTAATGTGCTACAAATTTAATATTAGGCAGAAATGTGTGTCATTATTAACTCATTATGGAAAAAGTGTAATATTCCTCAAATTGCACAAATTAGCGATTGTTTTACTCCATTATTGCTCCATAAGGAAAAAACTAAAATCGGTCCCGAGGAGAAATCTTTTGAATTAAAGAAATATTTCCCAGTCATTATATAGAGACGTTCATTACGGAGGAGGATATAACGTATAATATATAGGAGGATACTAACGTTTAGGCACTTCCAGATGAGCTGGAGATTCGTAATTTATTTCTTATCCAGGATTATGTGCAAAATCGACTAGAAAAAACGAAAATTTTGAAAAGTGCAACAATGCTGCCGCTAAAAATTCGCAATTGTTTAAACAAATTTTCAAGGTTTATGTATTTCTGAATGTGCTACGATGCTGAAATTTTTTATAGGTAGAATTTGTAAGAAAACGAAATCGGGATTATAGAAATATTGATATTTTAATTTGTTGCTGTTAAAAATTCTTCAAATTTTAAAAAATATTTAACTGTTTAGGTTTGGAATTTTTGAAATTTTTCGAATTTTTGAAATGTTTTGAATTTTTGAAAAATTTCGAATTTTTCGAATTTTTAAAATTCTTTCTATTTCAGATATTTCAAAAATACCAAAAATCCGAATTATTTAAATATTCCAAAAATTCGAAGAGTTAAAAATATTTCAAAAATTTCAAATCCGAAAAAATTACACAAATATCCCAAAAATGCTTAAAATTTCAAATGCCAAAAATTTTAAATATTCAAAAAATTTCGAAAATTAGAAAAATTTCAAAAATTCGAAAAATTTAAAAAATTCCAAAATTTCAAAAATGCCAAAAGTTTTAAATATCCCAAAAATTTCAAATATCCCAAAAATTTCAAGCTAGAAAATTTTAAAATATTCCAAAAATTTCAAAAATCATAAAATCAAAAAATTTTTAGATCCAAAAATTGAAAAAACCCAAAAATTTCAGAAATTGAAAAAACCCAAAATTTTCAGAAATTGAAAAAACCCAAAAATTTCAGAAATTGAAAAAACCCAAAAATTTCAGAAATTGAAAAAACCCAAAAATTTCGGAAATTCCCAGTATCTCAAAATTTTCAGATATTCCCAATATCTCAAAAATTTCAAATATATCAAAAAATGTCAAATATGCCAAAAATTTCAAAATGCGAAAAATTTCAAAATCCCAAAAACTATTTGAATTTATACAATTACATAAATGTTATTTCACTTCTAAATGTGCTACAAATTTACAATTTGGCAGAAATGGGTGTCATTATTAACCGAATGTGGAAAAATATAATATTCTTAAAATTTCAAAACTTAGTCTATATTTTTTTCTTAGGTTGAATTTAGTGGAAAACCGACTAGAAAAAATGAAAATATTGAAAAAGTGCAACAATGCGACCGATAAAAATCGCAATTGTTTAAACAAGTTGTCAAGGTTTATGTATTTCCGAATGTTCTACGCAGCTGAAATTTTTTTTTGAGGTAGGATTTGTAAAAAAACGAAATAGAGATTATAGAAATTTTGATACTTTGATTTGTTTGGCAGTAAAAATTCATAAAGTTTAAACAAATAAGTGAATGTTTAGATACTACGGGGCGAGTTAGAGAGCTGAGATTTTTAGGTTATTTAGATTTTGATCTATCTAAACGAATAAACTATTCAATGTATCCATGAAATTCTTATTGCGGTCATTAAAAATTACTTAATTTTAAACAATTAGAGAAATGTTATTTCACTTCTTAATGTGCTACAAATTTAATATTAGGCAGAAATGTGTGTCATTATTAACTCATTATGGAAAAAGTGTAATATTCCTCAAATTGCACAAATTAGCGATTGTTTTACTCCATTATTGCTCCATAAGGAGCCGTTAAAAATTCTTAAAATTTAAACAAAAAGGTAACTCTTTATATACACCGGGATGAGCTAGGAAGATGAAATTTTCAAGTTATCACAGACTAGTGCATTTGTACAAATGAACATTTGAATCTCTTCATAAATATACTGCGGCGGCCGTTAAAAATGTTTAAAATTAAAAAAATTAGAACAATATTATTTTACTTCTAGAAGTGCAACAATTTTAAAATTTGGCAGAAATGTGTAACATTAGTACCCCATATTGGAAAAAGTCTAAAATTCTTAAAATTACAAAGTTTGGGGATTGTTTTAATCAATTATCTTTACGTAAGGGAAAAACGAAAATCGCTGCGTAGGTGAAATCTTTAGAATTAAAAAAATTTGTAATGATGAAATATCTGTCTGAAAAATGAATGGTTTTTCAAGGTGTGATAATATGCTTGCAGAATGCAAGCACCTTCTACTAGTATAACTTATACCATATAACATATAGCATGTAACATATAACATAAAATATAACATATATGAAGAGGATACTAATGTTTAGGCACTTCCAGAAGAACGACAGACTCTAACTTTTAGTATTGTTAGAATTAAGCGCGAAACCAACTAGAATAATCGAAAATCTTGAAAAAGTTCAACAATGTTGCCGCTAAAATTCGAAATTTTTCAAACAAATTTTCAAGTTGTATGTATTTTCGAATCTTCTACGGAGCTGAATTTGTTTTATTAGGTAGAATTTATAAAAAAAAACGAAATAGGGATTATACAAATTTTGATCTTTTAATATCTTTGTCAGTTAAAAATTCTTAAAATTTAAACAAATAGGTAACTGTCTATATACATCCAGATGAGATAGAGAGCTGACATTTTTAAGTAATTTAGACCGGACAAGGAGAGGCTACGGACTGTTACTCACAGATCCGGTTCATCTTCTATCAGCGGATAGTTTAGGTCAGTATAAGAATACCTTTTCGGAATTCTCGGCCAATGGCTTTTAGTTTAAGAGAAATAATTAATCAAAAAGTACAAAAATGATACAATTCCCTTTAATCCTTGCATCTTCGGTCTGCTGATCAAGAGAAGATTTAGCCTAGTTAGTTGCTATCACTCTCGAATGCCAATACCAAACTGCATAAGAGCGGAGACAACTAGACCCATCTGACAATATATGATCTGGCCTGCATAGCCTTTTGCCGTCAAGATATTGTTCCGTTCGGAATATGTGCATCTGCCACTCACGGGAGAACCTTTCCGAACAATCGTAAAGGAGCTTATTCTCATAAAATGTCTTTCATATATTGACGGTCGGGACCCGAAATTTATTGCAGGGCAATTAGCTGTGTCCCAGCTCAGGTTGACCATGTGTCCCTCCGACCGGGCGGCCAAAGTGTCATTTCTGCCCTCTTCATTCACGTACTCAAAATATTTTCACGGTTTTCGATCAGTGATTTTTGGATTCCAATTTACACCATGCAGCCATTTATATGTTTCTCCTTTTGCCATGAATATTTATATTTTCCGTTTTTTTTTACGATTACCATCAAAAGGAATGCGCGGGAAATGCATACTAGATTTTAAATATTAAATTTCAACCACGGGAAATACGCCATGTCCACGGTGAGTGTCAACGCAGCCACGGTTAGATGCGGTAAATTCCTGCATGGGGTTTTTGAAGGAGTCGGTAAAATACGCATGGGAAGAATAGTGGTGTACTGATTAAAAATAATTCTCCTGAGAAAAATTAGCTGTAAATAATTATTTCCTGAAGATTGTGATATAAAAACCAACAAGAAGGAGGACATTTTGCAAGAGAAAAAAATTCGACAAGCTGTAGTCTCGAACGCCAAAAGTAGTGAACACCATTCTAACATGATACCCCATATGCTACAGCATCTATTGGTAAGGACGGCAAAGCTGCAAGAATTTAAGGAAATGGGATCCATTTTTGTACTTTTTGATTAATTATTTATTTTAAACTATAAGCCATTGGCTACAAATTCCGAAAAAATATTCTTATATTGACTAAAACTCTCCGCTGGTAGAAGATGAACCGAATCTGTGAGTTACAGTTACAATATGAACATAACTATTGGAGGAAAGCCATTTCAGGTTTCAGACTATAAATACCTTGGGAGCATCATAACAAAAGAAGCAAAATATACGGATGAGATCAGGACTAGAATAGGAAAAGCAAAAGCAGCTTTTAGAAGAAAAAAACAACTGCTTACGGAGAATATAATAGAAGGTATCCGGAAAAAAGTTCATAAAATGCTCTGTATGGAGTATAGCTTTGTACGTAGCAGAAACATGGGCGCTAAGGAATTATGACAATAAATGCTTGGAAAGCTTTGAAATGTGGACTTATAGGAGAATGCTGAAGATAAAATGGACAGATAGAATGAAAAACGATGAAGTGCTACGAAGAGTAGGAGAAGCTAATTATTATATAAACTCTTAGACAGAGGAAGGCAAACTATGTTGGACATTACCTTAGGAGATGATTAAGGACGTATTAGAAAGAAAAGTATATGGAAAAAGGGAAAGAGGTAGGAAAAGGTTTCAGCTGATAGACGATTTGAAAGGGAAAGAGAGTTATCAAGATATGAAGAGGACAGCTGAAAATAGGAGTATATGGAGAACCAGGTTTAACCATGAATAATCACGGACCAGTCTACGGACAGACTACCTATGGTGATATATATATATATATATATATATATATATATACACAGAAATATCACAAACGTCACAACGTCACAAACATCAGTTCTCTCTCTGTAGCTGATGAAGGAGTAGTTCCGGAAGCTTCTACGTTTGTGATGTTTCTGTGTTTTAGTGTTCTTTTACGTGTGTCGCTTCGACATCCCCGGGGCCTCGCCAACCTGAAGTCGTCTGATTGGTGAGTGTTCACTGGGTTTCCTCATCCCAACACCTTGTTGACATCCATATATCTATTTTACCTTTCCTTTTCCGTAAGCTATTATATATATATAAATATATATATATATATATATATATATATATATATATAGTGTTGAGGGTGGCAACAAGGTATTGAAGGAAGCCCAGCGGACACTTACCAAGTTGAGGACCAAGTTGGCATGCTGCTGGGGGCGTTGAAGAGACATACAAAACACGCACACAAAAATACGTAAGCTTTTCGGGCATATGCCCTTCATCAGCGATGGAGAGAGAGTAACAGAAAGTTACACACTGGGCGGGGAATGACAGGGTGATGTGAGAAGGTTGATGACTGGAGAAGATGGGGGGTGGGAAGGGTGTACAGCCAAAAGGAGGGAGTGTGGTAATATAAAGCGCGAATAACTACAATGTAACTATAGGAGACATTGTAACAGGGCCAATAAGGTTAGCGGAGGTTGAGGCCAGGGGGGGATAATGAGTTAAGAAGATGTATATGTGCTAGTTCCCATTATCGGAGAAGGGGGGCAGGAGTGCCGTTGGGTACGAGGTGTCGCACTGATTTTTTAAAATATTCATTTTCAAATTAAATCATTTTGAGGCTTGTCACCCTCAAAGTAGTTGCCATCTGCGGCTATACAAGAACTCATTCGTCGTTTCCACAGCTCAAAACATTTATGGAAGTAATTTTCCGTAAGCGTCTTCAGAACTGATACCGAATTCTTTTGGATGTCTTCCGCGGACTGAAAATGAATGTCTTTCATCTGTGTTTTAAATTTTTGAAATAAAAATAAGTTGCATGGGGCGAGATTAGGTGAATACGGAGGGTGTTGAAGCACTGGAACCTGTTTTTTGCCATTAACTGCTGTACGGAATTCGCGATGTGGGTAGGTGCACTGTGTTGATGCAGCATCTTATTGTTTGGCCAACAATCTGGTATTTTCTTTCGAATCCTCTCGCGTAACCACTCGTAAGTTTCTAAATATAATGTCTAATTAATGGTACAGCCTTGAAGAACAAATTCACAGAGTATGATGCCCTTAATGTAAAAAAATCGATCAACATTGACTTCACTTTCGACTTTGTCATTCGAGCTTTTCTGACCTTGGAGACGAAGTGGTCTTCCACTGCGTCGAGTGAAGCTTGGTTTCTGGATCCTATTGGAATACCCAAAATTCATCACCCGGTAATACACTGTTCAAAAATTCCGGTTGTTGTTCAATTTTCTTCAAAATGTCTATGCAAACATATTTTCTTTGAACTTTCTGTTCATCAGTGAGATTTTTCGGAAACATTTTCGCGCACACGTTCTTCTGATCTGATCTGATATCGTTCGAATAGTTAATCGTCTACCACCTCTGACTCCTGCAGAATTCTGTTGACGTTTTCTATTTTTTTCATCGTCGTGGGACGTCCAAGACGTACGAAATCAGCAGCGTCTTCCCTACCTTCTAAAAACTGTCTATGCCAATCAAACACACGACATCGAGACACTGCTGACTCTCCAGACACTCGCCTTAATAAATCGTACGTCTCCGTAACTGTCTTGTTTAATTTCACCAAAACGTTTATGGTTATCCTTTGCTCAACAAATTTATCAAACATTTTTCGGCGTGCGCCTAAACAGCAACCACTTTGAAAGATTAACAATGCGGGCCTGGTGCAACGGATAGTAACGGTTGAAGCATTGTTCAATAGAGCAGGAATGACTCATCCAGTCTATGCATGCACGTTAGGCTCAAGGAAACGTTGCTTCAGTTATGCGAGAAGTCTCACTACTTAATTGCCACACCTTATATATATATATATATATATATATATATATATATATATATATATATATATATATATATATAACAGCTTACGGAAAAGGAAAGATAAAAATAAATATATGGATGTCAACAAGGTGTTGGGATGAGGAAACCCAGTGAACACTCACCAATCAGACGACTTCAGGTTGGCAAGGCCCCGGGGATGTCGAAGCGACACACGTAAAAGAACACTAAAACACAGAAACATCACAAACGTAGGAGCTTTCGGAATTATTCCTTCATCAGCTACAGAGAGAGAACTGAACTGAACGTTTGTGATGTTTCTGTGTTTTAGTGTTCTTTTACGTGTGTCGCTTCGACATCCCCGGGGCCTCGCCAACCTGAAGTCGTCTGATTGGTGAGTGTTCACTGGGTTTCCTCATCCCAACACCTTGTTGACATATATATATTTATATATTAACTTAAGGAAATGAAAAGGTAATGATGAGGGTGGCAGCAAGGTGTTGAAGGAAGCCCAGCGGACACTTACAAAGTCGGGGACCAATTTTGCAGGCTGCTGGGGGCGTCGAAGAGACACGTTAAACACACGAACACAAAAAAGCACGCAAGCTTATCGGGCGTATGCCCTTCCTCAGTGATAGAGTAACTGAGAGTGACCATATATATATATATATATATATATATATATATATATATATATATATATATATATATATATAATCGTTCAGCACTGCAAGGCTTATGACAAACAAAAATAAAACATATGTTTTTGTGTTATTTTACGTGTGTCGCTTCGACATCCCCGGGGCCTCGCCAACCTGAAGTCGTCTGATTGGTGAGTGCTCACTGGGTTTCCTCATCCCAACACCTTGTTGACATCCATATATTCATTTTACCTTTCCTTTTCCATAAGTTGTCCCAGAAGTCCGACCACATAGGACAACTTTGTTATTTAGCCGAATATCTAAAAATAATAAGAGATCAAAGTTGTTTGCAATAGACTATTTTTTGGAGAAAATGTTGATTTTTATTGTCTAAGGCCTTCCGTTAGACCGCTACTCTCTTGGCTCATCTATGGTTAAGTGACTCGGCGGAAATTCCTACGTCCACATAAAGGAGCTAGGAGCCGGCTATGTGAATAGGAGTTGCAACAAAAATGAATAAAAACTCCAAAAACTCATGCAGCAGTGTATATTGCACATTTACAATAAATCTTCAAATTGGTATCCATGCTGGCGTATACTCATTCTGATTCGTTCCCTCAAGCTTCTCCGTACACGTAGCAATGTTCGCGGAGTAATTTCTGCGCATGCTGCACAGATGTTCTCCCGAAGTTCTTCAAGGCTTCTTATCCTGCTTAGACAAACAAAATCAACATTTCTCCCGAAAAATAGCATATCGCAAACAACTTTGAGCTCTTATTATTTTTAGATATTCTGCAAAATAACAATGAGGCCGGACTTCTGGGACAAAGTCACTTAACCATTGATGAGCCAAGAGAGTAGCGGTCGAACGGAAGGCCCTAGACGAAAAAAATCAATATTTCTCCCGAAAAATAGCTTATTGCAAACAACTTTGATATCTTATTATTTTTAGATATTCTGCAAAATAACAAAGTTGTCCTATGAGGCCGGACTTCTGGGACACCCTGTATATATATAGAGAGAGAGAGATATGGTGGATTCCACTTTTGAATGGGGAAGATGAGGTAGATTAGTCCACAAAATCTCTAATTTTCATCATGCCTAAAAGTTAACAGGGCGAGGGTAGAATACCACCAACTTACGTGGCACAATTATTGTCGCCACCCCTATTATGCGCGCTTATCGGGAAGAAGGGCTCTATCCCCACGCCCTATTCATCCTGCAATCACTCGCTCTTATCTCTAGCCGCGAGCCCACATGAATACGACCCTTATTAATCCCTCCTCCTTCTCCATCGGCAACCCTCCATCCATCAGAAAGACGGCCTTTATATGCGCCTGATCTTCTAGGGTCGTCCTCTAAATCCTTCCACCGCTGAAACCTCGTCCCTTCGACACGCAGGCCTTTCACGGATCTTAAACGTCCCGCTTCCTGTTCTCTAGGTACCTCGCAATTGTCTCAGGAGGGAGGGGAGACTGGGGAAGTATTCCCCCGCTAGCAGACCAATGGATTTCATTCACATAGGCACTCTCGAAAACTAGGTAAACCCTTTTGGCGCTTTTCGTAATGGCAGAAAGGCACTATCATCTTCGTGATGCGCGTCTGTTCGTCCGTCCGTACGCATATATCAGCGGAGAATTGCCTAAACCGATTTCAACCAAATTTGATACACAGAATGTTCACATAAATTAATGACCTAAATGATATATTTGGACCGCATCCACTCAGCAAGGGTGCCACAATTGTAAAGTTAAACTTTTCGATAATTATGAATTTGGAAGGAATTGGCCGAACTGATTTCAAAGAAATTTCGTGTAAAGGAAGTAGGCAACATGATAAAATAAAATCAAGAAATTGAGTACAGATATAGAAAACAGGGCTAACACAATACAACTAATAAAACATTTCTTTTACATGTACCTGTTTTTGTTGAATTGTCTGCATCAATTTTAACCAAATTTAATATTTATAATGTACAATTAGGATGAAAAACGACGAAGTGCTACGAAGAGTAGGAGAGAAGGGAATGATTATACAAACTATTAGAAAGAAGAAGGCAAACTGGATTGGACATTACCTGAGGAGAGAGAGTATGATTAAAGACGTGTTAGAAGGAAAACTAGATAGAAACAGGGAAAGAGATAGGAAAAGGTTTCAGCTGATAGACGATTTGAAAGGAAAATATATTTATCAAGATATGAAGAGGACAGCGGAAAATAGAAGTATATGGTGAACTAGGTTTAACCATGAATAATCACGGACCTGTCTACGGACAGATTACCTATGATGATGATGATGAATGTACAGTTATATACAAAACCATAATAGCATACTTTGACCCGACCAGCCATACTGGGATAAAAAATTGAACTCTTTCAGTAATTTTAGTTTTCGAAGGAATTGGCTGGACGGATCTCAACTAAATTTTGTATATAAGATTTGTAGAACATACCATTATGAAATCTATATGTTTAATGCAGAGCTAAAGAGCAAGGCTACCAAAAATAATAAAAAAATAATGTTTCTTTTACCGGTATTTATAGAGACCTGGCCACATGGATTTTAACCAAATATGTTATATATAATCTTCATGCATATAAATGAGTAAAATGGCATATTTCAACCGGGTCGACTAAACAGGCCTATCTCAATATCAAGATTAGTATTTTTCTGTAACTATGAGTGTGGAAGTTAATGGCTGAATCGATTTCAAAGAAATTTTGTTTGTAGGGCGAAGATAGAATGACAAAACGAAATGAACTAGTTTAGAACCAATCTAAAAAGCAGAGCTACCACAATATAAGAAAAATAATTTTTTTATTTCAAAGCAAATGAATTTGTATAGGATTATTCTATGGCGATTTTGACGAAAAGCACTTCTGTAACACCGGAAACTAGTGTATATCCCTACTGGTTTAGTGCTTTTCGTCATTGCTGAAAAGCACTATTATCTTCATGATGTTCGTCCGTCCGTACACATATATCAGGAAGAATTGGCAGAACCGATTTCAACCAAATTTGGTATATAGAATACTTACATAAATGAATGACGAATATGACATTTGGTTTGGATCGACTCAGCTGCAAAGTTTAACTTTTCGGTAATTATGAATTTGGAAGGAATTGGTTTAACCGGTTTCAACGAAATTTTATATAAAGGAGACGTGCAGCATATTATAACAAAATAATGGTTATTGTATAGATAGCAGGGCTGCCGCAATACAAGGAATAAAATAATTCTTATACACGTATTTGTGTTAACTTTCCGCATCAATATTAACCAAATTTATTACTTATAATACGTACATACATACAAAACCATATTAGCATATTTAAACTGAATCAACCAAACAGGGGTACCACAATTGCAAATTAAATTCTTCCTGTAATTAAAGATTTGGAAGGAATTGGCTGAACAAATTTCAAATAAATTATTGTATATTAAATTTATACAACATTCTATAATGAAATCCTTATATTTAAAGCGGAACTAACGAGCAAGGATACTACAATTAAAAATAAAATGATATTTTTGACACGTATTTCTAGATAAGTGACCTCATGGATTTTAACCAAATATAGGATGTGTAATCTTCATATAAATAAATAACTAAAATATTATCTTTCAACCTGGTCGACTAAACAAGGTTAGAATTATTTGTAACTATGAATTTGGAAGGTATTGGCTGAACGGTTTTCAAAGAAATTTCGTTTTTAAGGGGGGTATTGAATGGGAAAACAAAATGAATACATTTAATACGCATCAAAAAAGCAGGGCTACCACAATACAAGGAAAAATAATTTTCTGATTTCAAAGCAAATGCGATAATACTACGGCGAATTTGACGGAAAGCACAACGGGAAAACCGTGTACACCCGTACTTGTTTCTCTTTTCCCTTCGAAATCATGGACCTTGTACGTAATAATCACCATAGCATGTATGATGTTGCTAATGGTTTAATATCTAAATTGGAAAAGTAAACTGTAATTTTAAATTTATTTACGTCTTCCTACACAAAAAGGACAGAAAAAGCTTTGGAGAAGATACTGGATAACATTAAAGAACGATAAATCCCGTACTAACCGAATAAAACGCAAAACATGCGACGAACTCTGCATGGAACAAGCAAGAGTAATGTTAAAACGTTTGCCAAAAAACGCAGCACATATCAGATATCCAAACATGGCTACATAGGCTTAAAAACACCGCTGATACTTTTGCTATTTATCATTTATTAAAATCTCCTATAAATAAATTAAGGCGTTTAAGGTTTATGAATTTTTTAAAAACTCTCTTAGATACACCGACGAAATATATGTTCCATCGCACAATATCCTTAATATTCATTTGCATGAATAAATGAGTGGCATCTATCAGTTATAAAATTTATATTTAACTTAATATATCCACGAAAAATATTTCATATTCATTTCACCGCCAGCGGACATCCCTCCAATAAAAGAGTGAACATTCCAATTTCTTCATGGGTTCAATTGACTGAATTATTCAACAGTTTGGTATCAATATAATTTAATGTGATTATTTATCGATTATGAGGATAATAAGAATTGAGTTCGTTTTTATAAATTATTTATAGCTTCAGTAACTTCATTTGTTATCCTTATTATATTTTTGTTCATTTAGAATAAATCGTAAATTAAAACGCTATTTCATGTGCAACAAATTTATGGCCCGTGAAATTAAACGTATTCTCAAAGTACGTTTGAGTCAATTGTGTAAAATACACACTAAATTGAGCTCGCAAAATTTCCAGTTTATTTGCCATTAGCGTTCTAGCTTAGTGGAAATTGAAGTCTGATCAAAGGGAGGGAGGTCAACAAATTTCATTTTATTATATGTCGTCAATTAATATGCTTCCATCCAATCATTTGAATGGTCAGCTTGTGTAAAATGCAATTGATTTAGAATATTCACTAGAGAGTGAGTCAAAAACATTATCTGCAATTAAAACTCTTTGTTGGCGTGTTTAAGCGATAAAGTGTCTTTAAACTATATTTTAGGAATAACTTGAAAGAAATTTTCTTGGATTCCTTCGTTAATTACCACAACCAAAAGGGAATTATGTATTTATATTTTGGAAAATTATTAATTTTAGCATGTAGTTTATGATCAAAACCGTATTCATTTCACCTGTTATTCGGTAGCGTTTCCCTTGAACAAGATGGTTTTATTTTTCGTCATTCTCTGCTCTCATTAGATTTTTCGTTGATGCATATCTCATTCCGCATTTATTTAACATTACATATACTAGTTTCACTTTGGTTTGATGCATTGTGAACTTGCTTCGTGATAATCGAAATACAGCGTTTTCTTTAAATGTTTAGCATAGAAAAAAAACGAAATAATTCCGCTTTAGAGCTATTCTGCCGAATAAAGTGTCAAGGGCACTGGACATAATTTTTATCAAGACACAATGAATGTTATTGCTTTCAAAGTTTTTCTTAGGTTAGTTTCTTCTTTGGATATCGTCTTGCGCTCCCAATTCATTCTTAATTATGTTGGAAACGGTCCATCGTTAAATTCAAAAAACATTAATTTTTCAAGTTTTTCATCCTCCTTTCCAACTTCCACTTCATTTATCCGAGCTTGAAATTTTAAATTGCGTAAAATATACAAGGTAATAACGCTCGCAACGCTTCATATTGCAGAAAATCAATAGGAATAAATGGGAGAACATTTAAAAATTAAACAGCGGAGTAATTGCACCGAGTGTGGGCTCTTGATCCCCTCTTCCGTTTAATGATGTCGCGTAATTTGAGAGCATCGGGAAAGTCGATAACGGAACTGATCCTTTTCAACCAATTCCTGCAGTGCGTGATTAAATTTTTAGGCAAGTGGTGCTTCTTCGTGTATCCCAGCAGCTCGTGTCGAATTTCATGAAAATATAGTGAAACACGGTGGAATCGTTAAGTTTTCGGATTTTTGTGAGAAAAACTTCGAGTTTATTTAAATCGATAAAGTGCGATTAATTAGTTTTTGTTTTTAAACGTGATCTTGGGCTCATAATTGTGTTTTCATCGTGGATGGAGCTAAGAGTGTTGTTTTATTGGAATCAAAAAGGTTTATTTTTCTTCTCCGAGGATAGCAAAATCTGCGAGATTCGAAAACGTGAGAATTTCTCCTCATCATTCAGATATTTTGCTTCGGCATTTTGATATTTCGATAACATATACCATTCGCTTGCTCCGTAATTGTGCATAGAGTACTATCTAATGAGCGAAATTTTGATTTAAAAAATTCAGCGTTTTAGAGTAATGCATTTATTTTCTACAAACATGAATATTAAATGTATGCAAAATGTGAAAAATAGATTCGTTTGGGAAAATATTGTATTTAGAGAAATTCATATCTCTATCCGTGAGTGCATATTCTTATAATTGCGTACTTGAAACACGATATATGTCATTTAAATGCGATTTTGACTTTCCGACTACCTGAATGCATCTCAACGAAAAAGCGTTCGTTAAAAATGAAATATTTTACATTGTCAATAATTATAACTGCCGTATCTTGTTGGTACATTTAACGTAAAGCTTAATTTTCCCAACTAGCTTGACACTATTGGTTTACACTAATTTTGATTTTATGTTGTATTATATCTGCATCTTTTTCTTTTCCTTCCCGTTCAACATGTATCGCTCAAACGGTAACTGAGCGTAAGACAAGATATAGAGATATGTAATTGGTGGTTATTTACTTAATTTATAGTATTAAACTACTATTTATATCGTTCATATCTATATCTGGACCAAATTAAATCAATATCCATGCAGCCATTCTTGAGTAAATCAAAATTTAATAATTATCTACAAAAATAAACTACTCTCGATTTTTACGCTATATGTTTCACTCCAATATGAATTCCTCCTATTTCACAATAAAAATGCGCAATTTTATCATCATCATGAGGTGTTCTGCCTCTAGGCAGGTCCCTGGCACCAGCGTTGTCTCCACTCATTTCTGTTCCTTGCCATTTCTTTCATTTCCTGATACCCTCCCCTTTCTTTCAGATCGTCAAACATTTTTATTCTTCTACGTCCCCTTTTCCTTTCACCTTCTACTGATCCTTCCAACACCATCAATAGTAAACCTTCTCCTCTCAAGATATGCCCTAACCAGTTACTTTTCCTCCTCTGAATTGTTTCAAGTAATCTTCTCTTCTCATTCACCCTTGTTAGTATTGCTTCATTCCTTATCCTATCCGTCCACTTAACCTTCTCCATCCGCCTCCACACCCACATTTCAAATGCCTCTAGTCTTTCTTTCTCTCTTTTCTTTAGCGTCCATGTTTCACACCCATAAAGCAATACACTCCAAACATAGCACTTCACAAGACGTTTCTTCAGATTTAAATCCATTTTACCACATAGTACCCGTTTTTTCCTATTAAATGTTTCTTTTGCCATTGCTATTCTTGTTCTTATTTCTTTTTCACTTCTCCAGTCTTCAGTTAGCATGCTTCCCAAATATCTATACTGTTTTACTTGCTCCACTCTTCCATCCTTTATTGACACATTCATAATCTCTCTATCCCCTATTCTCATCACCTTTGTTTTCTTTATGTTCATTTTCATTCCATATTCCATCATCCTGTCTTCTAGCTTTGTAACCATTTCCTGAATATGCCTCGTTTCATCTGCCAAAATTACCATGTCATCAGCAAACCTTATACAATTTATTATTCTACCCCCAATACTAATTCCTTTATCATTCCCTATTCCATTGTCAATCATTTCTTCAGCATATATATTGAACAGGGTTGGCGATAAGCAGCAACCTTGCCTTACTCCTCTTCCTAGATCATACCATTCGGTCTGTGCATCTTTTATCCTCATAGCTGCTTTCTGTTTCATATACAGCTCTTTAATTAACCTTCTATCTTTCCAGTCTACTTTTTTTGCTTTTAGTATTTCCATCAGTTTTTCCCAGTTCACTCGGTCGAATGCCTTCTCCATATCTATGAAGCACAGACTAATTCCTTTACCCCTTTCTATATATCTCTCTCCACTCATTCTTATCAATCCTATTGCATCTCTTGTACCTCTACTCTTTCTAAATCCAAACTGTTCCTCTGCAACATTTTCTTCCATTTTGCTAATTAGTCTCCTGTTCATAACCCTAAGTAGAACCTTTGCTGCATGTGTAATTAAACTGATTGTTCTGTGTTCACTGCATTTTCTTGATCCTTGCTTTTTCGGAATTGGAATCATAATTGTTTTGACAAAATCCTCTGGCCACATCCCCTTGTCATAGATTGCATTACACAACTTCACTATTTCTTCCAGTCCTTCCTCATTAAGACACTTAAATAATTCTATCGGTATCTCATCTACCCCCATTGCCTTCCCATTCTTCATATCCTTTATTGCTTGTAGCACCTCTATTTTCAATATCGAAACCCCTGTTTCGTCATTATTTATTTCATCCTGCTCTTCAATACGGAGATCCTTTGGTTTTTCATTTGATTTGTACAACTCCTCCATGTATTCTCTCCATCTATTAAGGACCTCCTCTTCCTTATATAGAACTTTATCTTCTTTACTTGCAATCTCTTTCACACATGCACTTGTTCTCCATCTATCCCACGTTACATTTTTTACTTTCTTGTACATCAAGTCATACATTCCTTTTCTCTCTAGATCTTCTATATCTGAGCATTCCTCCTCTAGCCATCTCTCCCTTGCTTTTTGGGTTTCTCTTCTTAGTTCATTATTCAGTTTCCTGTATTTCCTTTTTCCATCTTCATCAGTCCTGCTTTTGTATTGCCTTCTTTCTTCCATCTTTTCTATCATTTCCTTTGTCACCCATGGCTTTTTTATTCTTTTTCCTTTGAAAAACCCAATAGCCTGTTCTGCTGTTTTCCTTATAGCCTTCTTTATCCTATTCCATGCTTCATCCACATTTTCCTCCGACACGTTTTCTCTTTTGATTGCCTGAGCTAATTTTTCTCCTATTCTTTCTTTTCCTACTGTGGCTATATTCTCTAAATCCCATTTCCTAACTATCTTAGCCTTCTTAACCTTCTTCAAGGCTAGTTTTATTTCGGCCATGAGGAGCACATGATCGCTGTCAATGTCTGCTCCTGGAAGTCCATATGCCTTTTTTACTCCATTTCTATATCTTTCTTCCACTAGAATATAATCTATTTGATATCTGGCTCCATCTCCTGGTGATTTCCACGTGTATAGCCTTCTCTTATGATTTTCAAACCAAGTATTTGATATAAACATCCTCTTCTCTTTACAGAACTCAACAAGTCTTTCACCTCTTTCATTTCTTTTCCCTAGTCCAAATTTTCCTACTACTTGGTCTTCTCTTCCCTCTCCTACCACAGCGTTCCAATCGCCCATCACTAACTTGCAACAGTTTTTACCTTCCTCCTCCATAATATTTTCTATCTTCTCGTATATTTCTTCAACAGCCTCATCTTCATGTTGGCTGGTCGGCATATAAACTTGTATCAACAGTAGATCTTTTGGGTGCATTCCTATTCTAAGACCAATTGCTCTATCATTTACAAATATCACCCTCTGTACACAATTTGCTATTTCCTTATTCAAAATTACCCCTACTCCATTCGTTCCTCTAGTACCTCCTGAATAGTACACCGTGATGTCATCACTTTTTATTTCCCCTCTTCCTTCCCATCTCATTTCACTTAAGCCAATCATATCCATTCTATTTATTTTCATCTCTTTCTTTAAATTTTCCAACTTCCCTGCTCGTAGGAGTGTTCTAACATTCCACGTGCCAATTCTCAACTTCTTTCCAGCTTCCTTCCTTCCTTGTGTTAAACGGAACCTCTCGTGTTGTCCCCCCCGGAGATCCGAGCGGGGGACCATTTTGCCTCCGGAATATTTAACAAGAGAAGACTCCGTCATGATGCCTCTACATGGGATATATTGTGGCGGTGGTTTCCCATTGCCTTCCGCCTATATATTCAGCCGCCCCTAACATGGGGAACAGACGCTGTTTGCAGCCGCCCCTAATATGGAGAACAGACGCTGCTGCCTGTTGGTCCGCGGGAGGTATTTTATTTCCCTCCTACCCTACATATCTGTAGAGCATTCCCCTATCCGCCACCCGGGGACGCGCCCTCTAGAGGTTACAGGCTCCTCCGAGGGAATTTTATCATAATCTACCCTTTTATTAAAGATCCTATTGTGTCGCACAAACGGTAGACTACAGACAGACAAAAACAATTTTTACGGACTTGGGCATCATAATCGTGACATGAGAATGTAAAAAGTATTATTTATAACATTTAACCCTTAAGTGAACGCGCTCCTAAGTTTTACATAACTGGTCGCGCGGCGTACTGAGTCGAGTTTGCCGGTTCGGATTATTCGTATTCGAAAACCGCGGTTTCTAGGAAAAAAAAACAGTATTTGAAAACCGTAATAAAAACCCTCGGTTTTGGGTTTTGATATACCTGAAAAATCACATTTAATTTCAACATCCCATAATCCGCGAATTTGTAACTGCAATTTAAAAAATGATCAAAACCAATTTCTCATCCAATAGTTTACGTTCTCACCACAGATTGATTAAAGAGTCGATTATACAATAAAATGTTTTATGAAACGACTAAGTTAAGGTGGGGTAAGTGCGACCTTCCGTCTAGGAGATCGTATTTTCGTCCGAAGAGCAGATGGCGCATGTGTAACATATTAAACACATTGTAGTTAAAGGATAGTTTACTACTTCGTAATGCTGACCCTTTTAGTTCGCGAACCGCATGCATATGAAATATATTCTTCAGTTCATCTTGTGGTCGTAGTTGGTAGTGAGGAGTGGTTTCCTGCGGATTTTTTTAGAATCTACGTATTTAAAGTGTTAGGTAAGTACTTTTTCTTGATTTCATTTCTCAATTGATTACTTTCCTTTATTTAATTTGAAATTACGAGAACATGAACATTACTCAAGATATGAACAAATTTATTACTTGGTATTTAATTTCTATTTAGCATAAAAGTATTGGGGATAGTAGAACACCCTCTAATAACAAAAAGAAAACCATTCTAATATGACTATGACTTTTACGGTGATTCACTTGCCTCTTGGTAGGCGTCGTAATAAGTCATATGTGCGTAATGAAGTGTAAATATAGTGAAAAAACATAGAAAATGACTTAAAGTGCATTGGAATTTAGTTTTTAAATTCAGTCACACAAAATAACACAATATTTGGTAAAGTATTAATTTAATTTATTTTTCATGAAAAGTAATATTTGAAAACATATTTATACTTATATTTTAAAATATATTTTTTTCCAAAATATCTAATCATCAATGGCGCCTGCTCCAGTCTGGGATTATTTTAAAAAGATTCCGTCATCACATAAAAAGCATAACAGAGCACAGTGTAACAAATGCCAAACAATACTCACAAACGCATATAGTTCCACTTCGGCAATGATAAATCATCTCAGAAATATTCACAAGATAGTTCTAAAAAGTGATGCAGAATATGAACCATCAACAAGCTCTAAGCAATGTGCATCAAAACCCATGCTTGATTTTGTTAAGAAACACAATCTTAGTGATATTGTTGCTAGATTGGCTGCTCAGGACGGTTTTACCATTCGGGGAATCACAAAATCAGAGTTCATTAGACAGTTTGTTGGAAAAGAACTACAATTTACCCAGAAGTGGAAACGGAGTGATGCGTCTGGTACAGGAAGAATATGAAGTACGAAGAAACGAAGTAGTCAAAAATTAGGAAACAGCCAAAAATAATGGAAGAAAATATAGTATAACATTAGACGAATGGGTCAATAAAAGTGGACGTCGCTACATAAACATAAATTTACTCGATGAAGAAGGCAGAGTTATTAATTTTAGACTTTCACGATTAATTGGTTCCTGCAATGCATCAAGAATACTATCTATTGTTACCGATCATTTAAAAGGATTTGGTCTTTCCTTCGAAAATGATATTGTTGGGACTACAAATGACGGTGCCAGTGTTATGATTAAATATGCAAGAGATAGTCCATTAGAATCCCAGCTTTGTTTAAAACATGGCTTACATCTTGCCGTTTGCGACACGCTTTACAGACCAATAAATTCTGCTGGTATCAATGATACTAAGGATTATGATGATGACTATAATGATGATGACTATAATGATGATGACTATAATGATGATGACTATAATGATGATGACTATTTCATTTCTGATGAAGAATCTGCTCTCATTAATGAAAAAATAGTTGAGCTTGATATTCTGGAAATTTTAAAGAACGTTCGCACTATTATTAAATACTTTTAAAAGTCGAGCACTCGAAATTCAGTTCTACAAAAAAAGATTTGTGAACAAATAGGACACGAGTTACAATTGAAGTTGGATGTTAAGCCCCGCTGGAATTCGATTGAACCCATCCTGGATAAATTTTTGAGAGTCCGTGACTCTATCACGTATACTTTGAATGAGCTCTCATTTGTTACAAAAAATTGAAGAATTAAGACTAGTGCTAAAACCGGTGACCCTTGCAGTTGAAGCGTTAGCAAGAAAAGATGCTACCTTGTTAACTGAGAAAGGAGCATTAAATATTTTATTTAAAAAATTGGAAGAAAATAAAAGTGAAATAAATGAAAAACTTTTAAAAAATATTAAAACTCGAATGAGTCAGCGGGGAAATACGAGAGCTGCAGTTTTATTGGAGTGCCTGAATTCATCCAACAGTATTCCCTCCGGAGTGATTTTGCAGTTTGCAACAATGCTTTTCGAGAGATTATTTCCGAAATCTTCAGAATCACCAAATGTAGTGAAAGCGGTTGAAGTGAAATATGAAGCCCCAGCGTGCATGGAAGAAGAAATAAATGTAGCGATCAGTGACGTTGTGCAGAGTAACATCGACAAAAATTTCTCAAATTTAAAAGACGAATTTCTTGCTTTTAAAAATTCAGGAGAAAGAACTGAAAATTTACAAAAACTTTTTAAAGCACTTTGCACAATTAAACCATCTTCTACTGAACCTGAACGAGTATTTTCAGCATCGTCAAATTGTTGTGGAAAGTTAAGATCCCGTATTTCCGATTATTCTCTAAACTGCTTGATATTTAAAAAATATTATTACATAAATGAATCCAGTTAAAAGATTTTGTCATTTTCAAAATTTAGTTTTTTATCAACTTTTATATTTTTATTTGTCTTGATAATAATTAACATTCCACTATCTGAAATCAGTTTTTATAGTTTGTTTTTTGAATAAACTTCTTAAATTTTCAAACAGCGGTTTTTTTAATTTGGAAAACCGAAACCGCGGATATAAAAAAACGAATAATTTGCAAACTGAGTACGCCAGCTCAATAAATAGACAACCAATGCAAGTAAAACTGTTAAAAATCATTTATTAACATTTTAAAATAAACAGGAATACAATGAAGTTTAATGAAAGTTATAAAACAAGAAAATTATTAAAAAATTCAAACCATTTTGAAGTACTATTTATGAAACTGACGCATAAGCTGAGAACTGCTGTCTAAAGACATTAATCGCTTTCACCTGCTTCAAAGGAGTTACAATTTTGGCAAACGTATTTTATTACTGCCATGTTTTTTGTAGTTGAACTGTTGACAATTGGCACATTGGAATGTTGTATAATTATTTTTTGCCTGACCGCAAGCCTTTCTTCCTTGGGGATCCTTCGTAAGACGTTTCGACTGTTTGTTGTTTGGCTGGGCACTATCTTGATTTGAGGACGTTGATATTAACCGGAAGCGATTTTATAGGTGCTCGCTCTTGGCGATGTTCTTTTTATAGTTGCAGTGCAAGGTTCTTCATGAATACTCTTCGATACTTTTAGGGGCATTCAGGATGTGAAACATCATAAAGGATTCGAGCATTTATTCCCTCGACGTTCAAAAAAGAATAAAAACTGCTAATGGCCATCTTTGAGTACTCCTTGATACAGAATATGTTGAACACATATGCTTAACTGTATCAACTCCCTCCCCTTAGTGCAATTGTAAACCAAAATAATGTCTGGTTTCATCGATTGTTCATCAACAACATTATCGAACTACATAGTTGAAAATAATATGACAGATTAATGTTTTTTGGAATGTAGGAGATCGGTTTCGTATTGTTTTGGAAACCAATGAGCGAAGAATTAATAGCCCTGTTTTTATTAGAAAGGAACTCGGCGGGAAACTCCCTTTTATTCTTCTTGACATTTCTCAACTTCTTCTACTTACTCAAATTCTTCTTAAGTTGCTGATATTTCTGCAGAAGTAGCAATTCTACAAGCCCTATAGAAAATATTAAATCTTTTACATAGAATCGGTAAATAAGTTACTCATAAAAAGAATTAAAGCTAGTTTCATTATCTCATAAATCACATTCCACCAGTTATATGTTATTACACACGCAATCCATTCATTTGGAATTCAAATCTCATCTTTCAATGAAGTTTAAATAAGTACAATCCGTAAGAGGTACCTATAGGTTCGAGGCGTGCAGGGCACTCCGACAGCCGAGTGCAAGCAAGGCACATTAACTATACGAGTTTTGAAGCAATTATTTATGTTTTAGATCATCCCCATTTACTTGAACGAATTAAATTTGTCTAAAACGTTATATTTAACTGTTATCACGCCATAATATTTCTTGTTAGGTCGCCCGGCTTCCTGCTTGTGTGATTTGAGGAGACCGCGCAAAGTCAGCGTTCCGTCCTCCGGAAGGGACGTTGAGCAGTTGGCCCCCTTGGTGCTCTTCGTTAAGAGTAGGCTAATGCCGGCTCCGAGTTTCCCTCCTCCTTTGTGAATGTGTTCGGTGTGGAAGGAGCTATGGCTATCCAAGAGGTTGATTAGCCAAAAATACACACACACAATATTTCTTGAATGCTACCAGCTACGGGTTTAACCACGGCCAGAAATGATACGCGACGTGGCCTTTCCTAAATGCTTTGGTGAATCAAAATACCTTTTTTCTGGAATAATTTCTAAAAACTTGGAGTGCGTTTTATAGCCCGAAAAATACGGTAAATATGACTAAAATATTTGTTTCCATCAATTTTCTGACCAATTCTGTAATAATATTGTGCACATAATGTTAAAATTTGAAAAAATATGGGTTATTTTGTCAAGAAAATCATGGCTAAGCTACGCATAATTTATCTATTTGGTATGCAAGCGACAAAAACTAAAGATCTTACATTGTCTAGGTTTTTCTTCACCAGAACACGTGTCCCGGTTATACTTCCTCAGAATCTGGTCACCCTACTTATAAGACTACGTTGCGTTATCCATAAAATGATCATCACGCACTATTATCATCTATCTCTTCAGCTCAATGGACCTACTGCATTTTCATTTATTGAGGGCAGTCTTGCAGAATAGAACTCAACGTACTATTTCATCTTATCAGGAGAACAAAAACAACTTTATTAACTTCATCTCCTTCGTTCTAAAATATCTTCTCACATGTAAATATATTTTCAAATCTCCCAACAGAAATGGTCACCTGGAGACGGGCCTCGATCACATGGCGAGTGGCTTAGTTGCTGAAGAGCACAACTAAAGGCCTAAAACCTTCCGATAACAGTGCATGATGGAGTTATTTTAGAGAATAAACTTTAGGACACATCTGTTTGACGGTTTTTTTTCTCACGAATGTCTCTTTGAAGCAACAGTGCATTATTTTAGCCAAGAGATACATAAATCCAATTGTTACGTAACTGTCATAAAAGAGCTTTCATAGTGGATCTTCAGCAAATCATTTGCACTTTTACCACCTCTGTAACATTATCTAAGTTTTATAAAACCACAAAAATATTTCGTTTTGCAAAATATATTCTACAAACGGCGACATTATTAAACAGAATTTTTACGAGTTCACTGAATACAAAACATTTAGCAATACTCTAAATATTCCAATGTATCTGATGTGGCAAGTAAATATTATGGGTCGTATTTATTATCAGCACAAACAGCTCCGAGGAAATTCAATTAAAATTAGCCTGGAGGAAGTACAATTACGTTTCATTTAAGAGACAGGTGGCAGACGTTCACTTATTACCATGGAAACAACAAATTAACTCAGGATCCGAAAAGAGTAAGCTACATTTGCGAAGCATCAAAATGGATTAAGTCGTAATGAGAATTAATTGAATGAGCCAAGTAAATTCAGAACAATTTTTTGCCTCTTTCATTTGAATTCCAATTTGCAGAATTATAAAACTGGATGTTTGCCGCTTGGATAGTCAAAATGGAAACAAAGTTGGTAAATCAACTTACAACACGTGACTCGTCCTCTCAATTTGAGGCATATATAAATCCGTAATTCTTGAAAATGAATGGTTGAATGAAATCTAAACACGACTTATAATAATAAATAACGATTTTCTGTAATCCGATTAATTTTAATCAACATTCCTGCAGCTAATTTTGAGTAAATCGAGATTTTGAGTACATCGACAGCCGTCACCTTCAATTGTCGAATAATATGATTCATTTCAACTAGACTACTTATATATTACTGATAACCTTAAAAACAAATCTGAGATTTCTTCAGATTTTGTTAAACTGTATAGCCCCTAGATCCGCGCACTGACGAAAGGTTATACAGTAGAGCCTCGCTAATCCGAACAAATTGGGACTCGAGTATGTTCGGATTAGTGAATTTTCGGATTAACCGGGTTTTACAAAATACACTACGGGGGTCGAGGGGGGGGGGGGGCAGGGCCGCGCCTAGGGTGTCTGGCGCTCGGGTGCAAGATATCTCTGTGGCGCCCCCTGCTAGCGAAATTTTGTGGTATGAACAAATATGACTTTTTTCATCGATAGAGAGTGGAGACAATCTGATGGATTTCTGTCGATGTATCCCAAAACGAAATGATTGAAAGAATTTGTTGCATAAATATAAAGATAAACATGTAATATTATATCTGCTTGAACGAAACTTATAAAACTCGCTGCACATTTGATTAAAAGTCTGTCCCGTCACCTTATTGATCAATCAAAAATTCCAATATATTTGGGTTATTTTGTCAATTTACAAGCCTAATTAGATGCGATATTTATATGGACTATAAGAAAACAAAACCAATTATTTATGCATTCCTACATCAAAGTCCCAACTTCGTATTTTCATTTTAAGATATTTTAAAATCCAATGAAGAAGGAGGTGTTAATAATTCTATTATTATTTGGAGAAATTGCTATGGGATTTGAATTCGGTACATTTACATACGGTCAACAAAATACGGCATTCACGCAATATCATGTTATATTAATCTTGTGTTTAGTTGTTTGACTTTACTAAAACTCTAGTTTATTAATAAAATAAAATGATTGCTTTAAAAGAGAAATGGCATAGATAAATGTATAAATAAATAAATATAAATGTAATTATAAAACAAAAATGGTAAGACTAAGATGGTTAAGAAAACAAAAAATATAACTAATGATTAGCATTATGTCCGAAAAATTCCATATACTAGATTTTATCGATTTTTCGATCGTATTTCAAATATACCCGGTTGTACTTTATTCGATTTTTGGTCATAAAATATCTTGATCAATTTTCTAGTTATTGAATAGAACTAATACATTCATTGCGTTTATTTATTGAATTTTATCAAAGTATTTTAAAAAACTGCTTAGAACAATCCTCAAACTCGCGTTCCTACCAGAACACTTAACTCTTTCTCCACCTTTTAATAATACATACCAGACCATATATCAAATCTTACTTTAGTAATCCACCCTTAAAGATATTTTTGACCTACCTCTCGAACTTTAATGACTTTCTGAATATTAGCAAATCATCGCGGATTTATATGATGTACAAATAAGTACGAAACCAAACGTAACCCTATACACACACACTTATTTAGAAAGTTATTGATAAGAATAATTTCTACTAGTAAAACTAGTCTACATTATCTTCTATAAGGATATAATTAACAAAAAGAATAGTGCAAATACAAAAACACTGGCATCGGGCTTAGGACAAAATTCCATTCCATTCCGCCGATCCTCGTTCTTCTAGGTCAGGGGTCGGCAACCTTTTCTACATGGCGGGCCACATTTGCAGTTGTGAATGCTTCAGAGGGCCGCATTGGGAGTCAAGAAAGCCTCAGCGGGCCGGATGAGCGAATAAATCAGAAGTTTTCTAGAGATTCTGTGATTTTATATGAACTAAATCAAGTCTACATAATTTACTAGCGTTAAACCTTCACCCGAAAGGGCTTTGAGACCATAATTTTACTAAAAAAAAATATAAAATTGCCCATGAGAAATTTTCCTGGTCACTATTTCATTACAGCTTTGCGGGCCGTATAAAGCC
Organism: Tanypteryx hageni; assembly: GCA_028673005.1. Lineage (NCBI taxonomy): Eukaryota > Metazoa > Arthropoda > Insecta > Odonata > Petaluridae > Tanypteryx > Tanypteryx hageni. The sequence goes on along the minus strand of CM054116.1, from coordinate 124,253,956 downwards.
TTCTTGAGGGCCGCAAGTGGCCCGCGGGCCGTAGGTTGCCGACCCCTGTTCTAGGTAAAGGAATCCTTTCGTATTCATAAGTTATCTTGTGTATATAAACCGATAAATTTACGTGGACTTAATACAAGGACTGAACAAAGGAGAACATTACTGTAAACTAACTCTTCAATAATGAGTAAATATTCAATAGGGTTTATAGTTAGAATTTTTAAGATGTTATAATTATATCAGATTTAGCTGCGTATTCAAGCTATCTTTTATAACTACTTACCTACAATTTTATCAAAAACTCAAAAAAATTTAGGACTTGTTAGCGGAAAGCAATAAAATAATTTTCGAATATAAACTGAAACACGTTATATTGAATGAAATACCTTCTCGATTAAATAAAGAAAATAAACACTACGTATGTGCAGTTTTCCTTTTCATGAATGATGATTCCTTCAGTTTCAAAAGAAATTATTTTTCGTTGAACGAAATATACTATCCTATCATCAAATATCACACTCTTCTGTTCGCACACCGTTGAGGAAAAGCGATCCTTCTCCAACGAAAGCTCAAAGAGATTTAAGAGCTTTGTACTATTTCGAAATGGATATGAACGTTAACGTAGGAGGGGGATCGTAAAGGAGTAGGGAAAGCTAGTTTCGGAAAAGCTATTCCAAACCAATTTAAAACAGATTTGGGATTCCCAAGACTCGGCAAGAGGCAGAATTAAATAAATGGTAAACATCTGGTATTTTCCAGCGAAAGGTCGATGGTATTCAGGGGCGGCCCCGGGCGAGAAAGTGCTCCAGCGCCCCCGTCCGTAAATTTGTGTTTACATATTTTTAGAAGAACTTGCTCATTTATCGATTGCTCTATAAAATAATTGATAATGAAAGGAAATAGAAATTTCAAGTAGATTTTCGCCTGTCCCGCGATGTAAATTTGTTTCCAAAATGTATTCACTTGCAAGTAAAATATACATAGATGATCGGGTTAGCGCCCCCAATACTTTGGCGCCGCTGGCAGCCTCTCGGCTCGCCCCTACTTCGGGCCGGCCCTGAGGGTACTTCACGAAAGGATAGCCGCCTCCGCTGGAGCTCCTCGCTAGGGTCGGGATAGCAATAAACAGAGTAGCGCCCCCCCCCCCTCCTGGGAGGTGAACCCATTTTTGGTCGCCACTGATACGTGTTCTAGCGGCCTTGAGTCATTCGACCGCATATTGCAAGGGATCGGAAAAATTTTGCGGCGAAAATTTCGTGTCATTTTAGTACCTCCAACTTTCCCTTTTCACTCTGACCAAAGAGGAAACATTCCCAAACAGAATGTATCTACAACTCTAATTGCAACAATATATAGCTTACAAATACCTTAATGGGAAGGCGCCCCGGCAAGTCGGCGCCCGGGTGTGTTGCACCCACTGGACTCCGGGTAGGCGCGCCCCTGGGGGAGGGGTGGGGGGGATCAGAGTTTCCTGCGCTCTCGACTGAATGTCACAGCAAACCACTGTATCCATTGCTCAATGCTGTTTCTACCGTCTTAGTGTACAGCTGTGTAATGTAGTGCAGGACTTTTCCCAGTATTTTATATTATTGTCGCCGTTATGTCCATCTTGTAGAAATGTCCAAAAAGCGTGATCACAGTACGTGTTTGTTTAAAGATAAGTTGAAATAGGTCAAACGCATTTAAAAAGGCGAAAGTGCTACCAAAATAGCCTTAGAGTTTGGCTTCGGAAAAGCAACCATCAGTGACTGGAAAAAGAATCAAACTAAAATTGAAAAATTTTGTTCCACTATTATTGTTGGATCTCTCGGCAATTGTACTGTCGGAGAAAAGTGGTCAAGATGACTAGAATGAAAATGATTTAGACGAAGCTACAACGGAAGTAATCTCACACACTGAGGGATTGGAAGCGTTGGAACGTGCTCTGCTGTACGTAAAGCAGCGCAGTAAAGCCCCGCCTACAGATATAATTTTTATGAAGCGCTGGCGGGACATTGCGGCCTCTTCTCATCGTTCAACACATTATCAGACAAAATAACAGATTTTGTAGAAAAGGACTATTTTATAAATGTGTAAGTTATAGTATTCTGTCAATTTTTGTCTGAATAAATAAAACTTTTTCTTATGACTATTTTTTTACATCCTGTTCGGATTAACCAAAATTTCGGATTACCGAGGTTCGGATTAACGGGGTCCTACTATAGTTGGTACTGGAAAAACCATCTTCTCCGGAAGGAGAGGCATCTGAACTGTTCCTATTAATCAAAATGTTTAAGCTGATTTTTTTTAGCGATCACAATACTTTGCATATGAGGAAGTAAAACAATACTGCACGAGATGTTTGCGTAGTATTTTTATTCAGTTCTTTCTGTAAATGCGCTTCCATCTATCAGAGTTAAATCGAGTTACTGGTGACTTTCTATAAGTTTTCTGTAACATTTCAACAAGGAACGAGCATCGGAATTATGTTTGACGACCCTTACTTCTGCTATACTTTCAAGTTGACAACTCGCGGAGCATTATTAATGTTTAGAGGGGCATCAATTGGAGAAAACTCAGCAAATTTTCTTCGCTGTTTCCCTCTCTTGCAGAAAACGATTAGTCACCAAACCACAGCGTTGAGAGAATCCCATTTATCATACATTCAGACTGTCATTTTTGCAATAAATGATTATCCTCTCAATTCTTGTTTTACACAATGGCAAAGGAGAAGAAATCGCGTTAATTCTACTCTCACATCATAGAATTCATGTAAACGTACCCTGTGAACTTTACTATTTATTTCATGAAATGGTAATGGTCACAAAGTTTGGCATTTGAGAAGAAGAAAAAAATCCTGTACTTTACCTGGAATCGAACCCGGGTTTCCCCACTTCCCGGATAGGTGCTTTAACAAACTAAGCTATCAAGCCAGCAAGATTCTTCATTCTCGAATGCACCTATCCGTCAAGTGGGGAGACCCGGGTTCGATTCCTGGTCAAGTACATGATTTTTTTCTCATTCTTAAATGTCAGACTTTAGTTTCAGCTTCATACAAACATGAATTAATTTGAACACCTTTGTTTCTTGTTTCTTGGTAATTTTCATATTTGCTATTCAGTTGATAAATCAATGATCGGTCATACTTGCTATTCAGTTGATGAACTCGGCAAAAACTTAACTTTTCTTTCAATTTTATGAACATCATTTGTTCTCCCTATTCTTTGAAATGTTTAATTTCTTCATTGGAGATAAATGAAATCTCTTTGAGATCTCTTTATTTGGTTTAATGTTATTGATCCATTTAAATGTCATGCACATTGTGAGTTATTTTTTAGTTGACTGCTGCCATTTTAATAGGCATTTCCCAGCTGGATAGCTCACGTAAAAACAAAATTAAAAAACAAATTCATAATCTGGGCTACTTTACGTACTGAAGGATCGTTACACACACAAACTGAGCATACGGATACGAACTTCGGAATATAAACGTTTTGCTTGACAAATTCCTTTTCTGCAACTTTTTTACTCCTTCCTTTATGTGGATCTGAAATTTATTTTCTTTTTATCTTGTCCAGAGCGTGTTTGAATCGTGCCGAGGGTATGGTCGTATGTGTTCGTCTTTGTTACCGCTGATGCACTCATTTTAAAAGACCGTAAATAGCTGTAATCAGCTAGTTAAAATAAATAAATAAATTTATTATAAGATCCCAGTTTGAAAAGCTGAGACACTCCAATAGCCATAAAAAGGCTGAGAGAATAATATCGCGCGCTTTCGCTGCAAAATCTATTATAAATATCTATTATCGGTGGATCGCCACCGATGACGGCTGTTCTGGAGCTGAAATGTTCCTCTGATTTTCTAGATATTTCGATGCAGCCGTTTTTAAAATGGATTTCAGTTACTAAGTGATCCAAATAGCTCTTTCATGCATAAGTGCCATTAATAAATTAATAACGAAATTCACAGATTTATCCAAAGTGTATGATCGAGAGCGATTTAAATACAAAAATTACTCCCATTAGGGTCTTTTTCTACTTTTGTGCGAGATTAATGGTTTTACGATGTCACCATGAATATCCACATGCAATTGTATTCGTATTAAAAATTCAGCCGTCGTGGAAGCGGAAATAACGCGCGCCATTAAACGCGTATTTTTTTGCTCTCTCGAATATCCTCAATCCGCCATTCCGCCCCTTCCTCCGTCTCCTCTGATCCCTGACTCCTCCTCCAGCCCATTCTTCCCTCTGTCACACCCTCCCGCACCATAGCGTTCCCTCTTTTCCCATCCGTCCCACTCCACTCCAGTCTCTCCCCAGCCCAATTCCCTTTTTCTATTCCCATGCCCCTGTCCATCCTTCATCTCCTCCCGCCCCCTCACTTCTCTCTCTCTAACTATCTTCCCCTCCCTCCCTCCTCATCCCCCGAGAGCAGGGCACTCTTCCACCTTCGTCCATCCGTCCTACGCACGCATACCTCCTCAGATTGCGTCCTCCTCTCCCTAGTCATTCACTCCCACCCTATCCACATCAGCATCTCCAATTCATCCTCCACAGCCTTTTCCCCCTCTCCATATATTCCTCTCTTCCACTCACTTCTCTCCTCCAAATAACCCATATTTCCTCTCGATCTCCTTTCCCTTAATCATCTTTTTTTCTTCCATTCTTTATCTTTCCCTCTCACATTAATCCATCCTTCTATCTCTCTCTCTCTCTCTCTGTCTGTGAAAAGATCCTCTTATCGCCTCCCTCATCCCATCTCTTCTCCATTCCAATCATTCAATTCTAGTTTATGACTCTGCAAACTTAACACGTCTATCTCGTACCTGCTTTTATTTCAGTTTTATCTCTCTTCCCTTTCTCTTTTCGGCCTTTCTTTCATTTCTTTCTCATTACCGATTTCTGAATTTTAACCCGATCGTGCTCGTACTATCTTTTTCTCTCTTTGTATTTTTCAAGTATCTTTCCATTTATCGCCGCTATTTCTTCTCAATCTCTACTCTCGATCACCTGGTTCCAAACGCCTTCAACCCTTTCTATCTCTTAAACACACACACTCCTCCACTCACTCTCCTGCCTCTATTATCCCTTTTCAAACTCACCATATTTTCCCCGATCTGCACCTCCTTTTTTCCACATAAACTTTGCCTCCTTCTGATGAAAAAAAGAACTTAGTTACTTCCACAAATTTAATTTTAATCGGCAGGTTTCACTACGTTTCATGAAAAAAAGAACTTAGTTACTTCCACAAATTTAATTTTAATCGACAGGTTTCACTACGACCGTAGTGAAACCGGTCGTTTATAATTAAATTTGTGGAAGTAACTATGTTCTTTTTTTCATGATGAGTAAATTCCACAGGGTTGAGCCTGACCTCATTATTGATATTTGCCTCCTCCATTTCTCCTTCTCCCTCCTCTCATACACTCCCCATCATCTCCCAACCCTTCCTTCAACCTCTTTCTTTACAACGAACTCTTCCCTCCACTCTTATATTCCTCTACTGTACCACTTCCGTCCGTATAAATCTCCCATAAATCCATCCTTTCCCTCTTTTAATTGCTTCCCAACTTCGCTACAGTCGCCTTAAATTCCCACCTCGCCCTTTTTCTCTTCTCTTGCCCTATCTCCTCCAATTCTCCTCATCCTTCTCCCTCTCCCCTATTTTCTCCCTGTGCATTCTCCCTCCTGCATCTCCACTTTGCATAACACACCCACGCTGATTCGTCCAACTGAGCCTAGTGCGTGATAACCGCGTTCGTTCCGTGATTGATTCGAAATGCCAACATCCAGCGTGGCGGCTATCGCGTTAGTCCCGCATCCTCCGTCCACCTCCGATTCTTTCCCCTCCTCTCCAGTCCCGTTTTTACGCGGCTTTGTCCAACCCGCCAATCGACTTGTTCTACATACGAGCGGAGTGCCTATATCCATTTCCCACCTCTCTCTCCCTTTCTCCCTCTATCTCCCTCTATCTCCCTTTCTCTCCGCTTCGAGTACCAAAATCTAATTTCGTTCACTTTCCATTTGGTTTGGTCCGACGCTTCATCGCGTGTGAGTGTGTGCGAGTTCGATTCCAAATGGCTTCGGTTATTGAGATTCACTTTTTCGTCCACAGGTACTGCTCTCTCGTCCTTCGTAATTCTGTTATTCCGATTCCAAACATTCGTAATTAGTTTTTGTCTCCGGCGGTGCCGATAATATTTGTGAACTTTTGTGTAATTTTGTTATTTACCAAGTAACTGTTACTATATTCAATATTGAAAGTTTAATCGCTGTTTAACCGTTGCTTATTATGGAAAGGTATATTTAATGTGACCTGCTTCAATTTAAACTTTCGGCTCCATTTGTGTTTCATTGTATTTCATATACAACAAAATTTGGAAATACCTATCACGTAATGTGAAATTTTTGAAAATTGTTTTTGAATATACCTACGACATTTTCACTCTTTCGTTTCCGACTACCAACATAAATCACTCGCCAATATTTGTCGATACTTTCTTAAAATGTCTACTCCGATCCCCATTAATGCCTTTTATAATTCTCGGGAATCGTTCCCTCGGCCGATGTACGTTCTAATATCCCGAAAGCACGTCTTTAGATGCATAGATCCGTTCGTTTAAACTAATATCGATCGTTTTATCGTTATTTGGATCACGCTCATTCTCCTTGACTGTGCAAATTCCAGTGTTATCTCCCCGTATCTGCCCGCGTTGCTATCCTCTTTTGTTTCTACCTCTCTCTCGAATATCGTCGCTCGCTATCATTTTCGCCCTCTTGTTCCTTTAACTCCGCCGCCTCTCTCTCTCTCTCGCATCCCCTTTAAATCCACTCCTCGTCGCTCGAACCACTCTGTGAATCTACTCCTGCGCCTCTTCTTCTCGCCTCTCCGCTCTCTCTCCCTCATTCGCAAAAGTTTATCATCGTTGCACTTTCAACATCATGCTCGTTTCCAAATTTTACATCTCCTCTGATAAATAGTCATAGACACCGCGTCTACTACGTTTCCTCCGAATATCTATAAAAAAATATAAAAATTTACACGCTTCAAAGAGACTATGAATAATTCGCGGAGTACTCAATTGCGATAGTAAAGTGCGTGTTGGAACTAAGGAGAATGAGAAATGGAGAAAATGAGAAGCGCGCTCAAATCTACACTCCGTCCTTCGGAAGGGACGTTAAGCCGTTGGTCCTCTTGATGCTCTTCGTTAGGAGGAAGCTAAAAACCTGCACCAGGTTTCTCTCTTCTCCCTATTAATTGCACTACTTCTTAGATACCAATTTCGCGCAGGCAAGAGGCGAATCAGTTCCACTCAAAATAATAAGTCTAATAGTAAAGAATGAAACATTATTTTCTGAGTTAAAAAACAAATACCTATTTATACTTAGGTAAAGGGAATGGTGAAAAGATTTTTATGTAGTTAGAGCCACTGGACGCATGTTTGGACTAGACTCACTAGGAACTTCAGCAGGAGCATAGTGGCGTAAACCTTTTTGGATTCTGAGTCCCTCAGCACCGGAGAAAAATTGTTACATATAAATATATATGTATAACAAATTATGCTTTAGATTTTTATTAGTTCATAAGCAGCATTATCATAGCATATACCATATTATCGAAAACAACGAAAGCATATAAGACCATTTCCACGGCAAAATTCTAGCAGGCGACCATTTCTTTGGGAGTCATACACGCAAACTATACATGTAGAAAAGCAAAATATGTTGAAGAAGGCGTCTTTGTACGTTGGTGTAGGTCTCAGAGAAAAATATATCTTCGACCTATATGCGCTAATTCACCCATAGCACTTCACATAAAGTCTGTTTTTATTAAAATATTGTTTCTTTATATTTCGTCCAAATGAACCACCGATGCCCTCGCAGTTGAAATGTTTGATTTTTTGATCAGTTATTTGCCTCTTTTTTCATATACTTTTCTCTCCTTTTCGGGCAAATCTTTTCCCTAACCATACATCAAACCCGTTTATTTTTACCAATCACCTCCTTCATATCCTTCACATGGATACCGTATCTTTTGTTTTCACGGTTATTTTTATTTGTCGTTATCAGTTATTCATCAGCATATTTTATAATTACAGTTTCTATATTTATAATTAACTGTTCAACCCATAAATTCAATTCATCAAAGTGTTGGAAGGTGAAAAATGCGAAGGTTAAATATAGCCGCGTCTATTGATAGTTTCCACCATTCTGCTTATGTATTAGCAATTCCCCATCTGAGCCATTCATATGTATTTTATTACCCACCACCCTCCTGGTGAATTACAAATTCAATGAGTTGCCCTTATTCTCCAGAGTCCTTGGCATTGCCCTCGAACAAGGTTATGAGAGCGCTAATAGTTCACGGTGATTAACACCCGCTGCCATTCCCTTTCCCATACCTGCCCCATTTGCTTGACCTAAGCCTAACTTCTTTAATGGCAAGGCTCTTTCCACGGAATCTGAACTTTAAGGGCTTCATGAATGGTTGGAACAGATTGAAAGGGATATCCCAAGGCTTTGTGGCGCTAAATGGAAAGGTGATGACCTCCCTTTTACGATCACGGAACTTGTATTTGAAGAAGAGAGAGAAATGGGTTCGTGATTAAGAGAAATGTGAAAGTGGAGAGTATACTCGCCCATTTTGGTGTAATGTTCATCCAACTTCATACTACACATAAACTACAGATAGGGAGATTCCATAAAGCAACTATGAACTTTGAGGTCAAAGAAACGGAGGATTTATTCATGAAAGTTAAACACTCGAGTTAAATGAGGTTAAAAGGTTATTTTTTAGAGTCTACTATCGGTGATTCGCCATTGGTGACAACTACTTTGTATCTGAGACTCACAGTTGGTTTTCTCAAACATTTTTGGAGAAATGTAATTTTTCAGTTTGATTTGAGACAAAAGTTGAGCTAGTTTCTTTCTCTAATCTGAGTAAATGTGAGTCCTCTGGATTTTTACCTCATGCTTTAGTAAGAAGAATACCTCAGAGATTCTCACGATGACTATCTGAAAATCAGCTTGAATTTCTTCGGTCTAGAGAACGAATTGGATTGCGCAGCGAATATAATAGGCCATCAGAGAAATAACTAAGAGCGAGAATGTTTATGAATTATCCCTATCTGCTCCAACAATTTTGGACTTCATTTGATTATTCTTGCCGCTCTCCAGTTTATGCGTTAAAAATACAAGAATTAGATTAGATTCAAATCAATTCAATCCCGAGATTATAAAATTTCTCAACACATAAGACATAGTAGGCGGCCGCCTAGCGCGCCAGAATTTGAGGGGAGCCAAAATGTAGAATTTTTAAAAGCAAATTAAAATAAATTTTTATAGCAAGTAAAATAATTACAGAAACAAACCAAACAAAAATTTATTTAGTATTTTACCTTAAATATATTTGAGCTCTGAGTCACTACGCGGGCCGGGACGTCCCACGGAGCCCCGAACTCGTGGACTCAGCAACATGGTTCGTTTTTATAAGGTTTACTTCAAGATTTACCCCTTCTACCCTCTTTTTATCAAACTGAATTTTTATGTTTTAACTTTGTTGAAATGATAATTTTTTGTTGGTTTACAATTTTGATTATTAGAAATATACTATCAATTCTTAATATGCCTAGTAATTAACATATTGTTAACATATAATGCTTTCGTATACTTGCTCTACTCTTTTAAGACATTTCCGTAAATGCTAACTATAAATTTTTATAACCAAAACTTAATTACTTCAAATTTTTAAATTAACAGAGAACATTCCTCCGAAATGCCTTTGTCAGAAACGTTATTCATAGTAAATTTATTTAAATATTCAAACTAATACTTTGTTGCTGTGACGGTTACAATATCTACTACAGTAATAAGAAAAAGAGTGATAGTATATAGCGTATAATATATTATATATTGATAGTATGAGAGTGATAGTATATAGCGTCAATTTAAATTAATTTGGATTTTCGTTCCTTCGATACAGTAAAATGAGTTCTTCTAAAAAGAAGCCAAGTGATTCAGAAAATAAGAAACGTGCTATAGAGAAGAAGGAAAAGGAAAATTCTGTGATAAATAAAGTGATAAAATTAGATCACTATTTTTTCAAGAAAAACGATGACGAGAGTGATTATGTTTCGGTTGCAAGTGGAGAACAAGAGAAAAATTCAAATGAAATGTTTCCGTCTGACAGTGACAGTGGTGCTAATGAAAATCCAAGTACAAGCTTTCTGACAAAGTGGTTGAAACGATTTTTGCAATGGAAAATACAATTGTGAGTTCTGACGCAGCTAAGTGGGAGATAAACGATTGTACGCGAGATTATATAGTGACTAATGGTTTTGAACAAAATATAAAAAAGTTTTAGAATTCAGAGCGAGTTTATAGTGAGGGTAAAATGTATTTAACTAGGGCACATTTCAGAGTAACACTTCCAAATGTAGAAAATAAACACCGCGAATGGTTGGCTTATTCACCAACTACGAGATGTGTTTATTATGCGTATTGCCGCCTCTTTCATAATGTTAATGCCTCCAGTTTGTTACTGGTTGCAACAGGATATAACGATTGGAAAAATGCGAGTGATCGACTTAAATCACACACACGTGAATTCGAAAGAACAATTGTCAGCTTCCGTTGTTTTTTATCACTCGTGAAAAAGCCAAAGGACGCATTGATGAAAGTATTTTCTCAAATTTTAAAAGAGGCGCAGTATTGGCGCGATGTTTTAAAAAGAGTCGTTGACACTGTTAAATTTCTCGCTTCTAGAGGTCTACCTTTTCGGGGACACGAGCACTCTTTCAGATCTCTACAGAATGGAAATTATTCAGGTTCTCTCCAACTAAAGGCTGAATTTGACCCTTTCTGGGCCAACATATAGTTAGATATGGCTCCATCGGTAAGGGAAAAATATCATACTTATACCATAACACCTGCAAAGAATTTGTATTACTGATGGGCAAAAAGGTTCTGAATGAAATAATTTGTGAGATAAAAGAAGCTAAATATTACTCAATAAGTGTAGAATCTACACCAGATATTGCCCATGTTGATCAGCTGAACTTTATTAATAGCTGTGTTCTTCCAAACGGAAATCCAGTAGAACGATTCTTAGGGTTTATACCTAACTCCGGTCATAAGTCAAAAGATTTAGGGAAAGCTGTACTGAATATTTAGGAAATGCATTCAATAAAAATAGATGGTCGTGGGAAGAGCTACGACAACGCATCGAAATATGTGTGGCTTGCATAGTGGTCTTCAAGCAAGAATTAAACAACACAATCAATACGTGATCTATGTACCTTGCTCAGCGCATTCCTTAAACTTAGTAGGGGTTAACGCTGCAGAATGTTGTCCTGAAGCAGTAACATTTTTTGGCCTTATTCAAGAAATTGATAACTTTTTTCTGAGTCGACTCGAAGATGGCAAGTTCTCAAGGAAAGATTGAAATCTGGGCGAAACATAGTGAAATCTCTTTCGGATACGCGGCGAGCAGCTCGCACAGATGCTTGTAATGCTAATATAGATTTTTATAGCGATATGACAGCCTGTTTGATTACGTTTTTTGATGACAGTAATGAAACACCTGGCACTAGGAATCAAGCAAAGAGGGTTGTCAAATATTTGAAACATTAGAAAATTCCATTTTATTAATATTTTGGTCTGACATGATGCTAAGATTTTCGGTAGTGAGCAAAAAGTTGCAAAGTGTGGATGTTGACATAGGAATTGTCGCAGCTTTATTTGAATCCCTCGCAGGTTACGTCAGATCGGCTCAAGATAATTCTTCCGAATATGAGAATAAAGCTATAGCCATGACTGGGGTTAACCATTATTCATTTTCGGACAAAAGAAAGCGAAAACGGAAACAGTTTTTTGATGGAGTAGCTGAACCCTTTTCTTCCAAAACCACCTCAGTCGACGAAGATAGAGACATCTTTCGCAGGAATGCTGCTATTGTTATTGTGGATAGGATTTTGGTCGAGTTGAAACAAAGAAATTTCGTTTTTTGTTGAGGCTTTAAGTGCTTGAAACAATGGAAATAAAACAACGAGCCTTAGAACTAGCAGAGCAATATAGCGACGATTTAGATTATACTTTCCCAGGGGAGTGTGTACACTTTAGAGAAGTACATTCCTCTTCTATTCTGGCAGAAACTCGATTCGATAGGCTGCCGTAAATCATTTTTATATTTACTGTAGGAAGTTATTTACAAAAATTTACTGCAAAATGTATTTCCAAATGTTGATATAGCTCTTCCTATTATTTTATCTACTGCGGTGTCCAATTTCAGCGGTGAGCGGTCATTTTTAGACCTAAAAAGAGTCAAGAATTGTCAACGCTCTGTCATTATTGAGTATTGAATCAGACATGACAAATGCTTTGGACTATGGAGATGTCATAAACAATTTTTCAGAACTGAATGCGCGGAAAAAGAAGTTGCGCTATCGAACCGTTTCTTTTTCAAATACTGTAATTATAATAATTTTGAACTGAAACACATTTGATCTTCAACAAAACCTTTTTGTATTTTTCTTATATTTTTGTTAGGTACAGCTTTTGATACTTAAGAAAAATAGTTTGGGGCGCATCACTTGAATTCGCCTAGGGGCGCCAAAAACCTTAAAGCGCCTCTGCTAGCAATACAGGCGTAAAAAGTACCAGAGAAGCGAAATATTCCCCACGGACGGTTGACATCTTACTGATAGGGTATTTAGATGAGTGAGAGCTTGTTGAGTTAATTTACGAGAATTATGCACATTTTGGCTGATATGCGGTACTACGTGCTGGGGCGCGCGTAGTTAAGGGTTAAGATTTGCTGAAATATTTAACCTCCTTCAATCTGCATTGAGATTCTACGGCGTTCCCAGCAATTTACTTTAAGGAAAGACGATGGAAAAATTATGTCAAGGATCTTATTTTAATTTTCTTGAAAATTTATTCGGACACCAGATATCACGTTATCATTGATATAACCTTATAGATATAAAAGTAATGGCTACGAAAAGTGAATCAATGCGTAAATTTTTACGTAAAAATTGATATTAATGAGATTACTTGTGACCACTGAGAGAAAGTCCGCTTATTTTGCATTTATGGAGATTGCGATAAACTACAAACTCGACCTAATCGAGCCGCGGGAATGTGAAGATCGCATGGAATCAGCGCCACCTGAAAGCAACGACTGAGATGACACGAAATTCTCAAGGCTATCTTGGAAAGAGATCCACGTAACGATTCCCGTTTGGCAGAAGGCTATAAAAATCTGCTCTACTTAGAAATATTTTGATAATTTTTATTCCATTTCACAATTCGACCTAATGTACTAGGTATGTCTTCTAAATTGGACAGTCCGATTTTTCAGATATGTTTTATTCTTCCCCCATGTGTTCCCTCTCAGTCTCCCCCTCCACCCCCCCCCCCCCAACGGCCCTCATGAATGACTATGGCCATCAGGTCCGATTGCGGCCACCTCTATTACCCGGCCCATTGGACCACTACTTTTGACAAATTCTTTCAGGTCGTGGGGTACCAACTATAGAATTCAATTCCCGACCATGTGAAACGCTCCAGTTCCTGGAGTTGTTAAAATCAAAAATGTATAGTATATTAATACTTGATAGGAAACTGTAAAGAATGTTCATGCATATTTCATATTTATGTACTGTGGTATTAGTGTGTATTTCATGTGTGTATATATATATATATATATATATATATATATATATATACACACACACATATTTCTGCGATGAATTTATGATTGTATGTAAGATTACGAGATTATTTTCGAATTGTTGTACTCCAAACGCTCTTAGGGGACATGTCCCAGAGCGGAATAAACAAATCAAATCAAATCTCCCTCTCAGTCTCCCTCTCAGTCTCCCTCTGTCTCCCTCTCTTTCTCCCCTTCCCTCCTTTTTGTTTACGTTCTGCCCCTTTCTCGGTCCCCTATGCCCTTATCTCCTTCTATCCTTTTTCAATCTGCGATACCTCCCAGAATGTTTGTTTCCATAATGAAATTTGTTTGAACTGCGACCATTTCCTATCCTCGCATTTTCCGCCCGTATAATTCCGCATTTGTTCATCCTAGCGATTTCTGCCGACAAGCACGAACGGAACAACCTTTCTAGACGAAGAATATATTTTTGGATTTATTTATTCCGCCTCTTCGTTATCTCCAAATTTTTGTATTTTTCCAGGTACTATATTTCCCCATCCAATCACTTCCATCCCTCATTTATTTCAGTTTTCATCGTCACACCATTATTCCGCCTCCATGCGTTCCAAACCTTTCCTTCTCCCTCTCTCGTGGCAACTAGCCAGTTGTTGTGTCCTTCTCCCAGCGCCAGACCAGCTATATCTCGGCTTTTACGGCCACCGACCGAATCCTTACCATTGTGTTTCCACGGCAACCGCTTGTAGCGTGTCATTCCTCTTCCCATCGCCCACCTCCTACCCAACCCAACCCCCTCCTCCCCCACGCAATAAATCGCGGCGCTGGCGCAAACCGAAATGTTCACGCATCTCATACTCCATCTCTATCTCTTTCCACGTCTCGTAATAAACCCCTCTCTCTACTTCCTCCATCTTTGCTTTCTCAAGAATGAATCGCGGGAAAAAATCACCATACGTGCGGCCGTAAATAACAGGGGAGTTTAGTTCTATAGCGCCCGCTCTTTCGGATCCTACATAACAATGCTAGTTTATGAATTACGCGGATTAACTTTATATTAATTTCTTTATTAATTTTATTTGCAGGTTGTTGTGCTTGTTGCGCAACAGTTCATTCAAAGAAAATATTCATAGCAATAAAGGTTTTAAATATCTTTGTTTTTTGTAAAACAATATGCGTCATTCTTTGCTTCTTAGATTTTTTTAAATAAACAATAAATAATAATGCCTGAGTCCGAGTTAATAATTCATTCGCATAGTAATCTAGTCGTACAAAATTAAGTGTGTGGACGGTGGCGAGAGAATTGAATTGGCAGTCCTTTTGAAATATTTAGCAGAAAAAGTTGAGTGAACGTATTAATCTGAATAAAAATTTTGATTTATCAATTTTCTGTTCACTGAAAATTTTATCACCGGTAAAATATCGAAATGAATAAGATATATTCGATTGCAAAATTACTGTATGAGAGGTTTATATTGTGTATGGATTTGTTCATGGATACTTTACGCATAATTATTGACAATCGATATCTTCAGTTCTGAATTAAAATATTAAAATTGGCACCAGCTACTTTGATGCCAGAATAACTATTTGAAAACGTACAAATTCCTTTCTCGACATTTATAAACCCATTTAAGTTACGATAACATTATTTGTTGGTTAGCAACATGAAACATGTCTCTGTACGTTTCGAACATTAAAAGGACTGAGCCTTCAATGCTCTCTACATAGAAATATAAGGCTCTTGAAAAAAATAAGTGTGGGAAATTGTTAGGAAATTTTATTGTGATAACTTGGAGAAAGATATGTTGATGGAGAGAGATAAAAGGAAAGAGATAGAAATGAATGGATGGGTAGAAAAAGGAGAATGAAAGGGAAAGAGGGATACAAAGGACAGGGAGGGAGAGAGAGAGTGGGACATAGGAAAAGAGAGAAGGCTGCGTTAAAAGGAATTCCAAGAGAGTGAGAGAGAGAAAGGCGAAAAAAACACAAAAGGAAGCCAGAGCGTGTTTTTATGCGCGTGCGACAAAGGAAAGGCAGCTGAGAGAGAGAGAGAGAGAGAGAGAGAGAACGCCTAAAAATAAGGACGCTACGAGGGTGGAGTTAGGCGACAAACATTTCAGGAAAAGAGGATTTTGTTCCTACAAAATAGCTTCCAAATACAAAAATGATGAAATAGGCATTTATGCTTCGGAATTTTTGTCGCGAGCGACTACTATCTAAGCCAGTGGTGCCCAACCTCTTGACTGCCTCGAGCCGCTTTAACGATTTGTCATGCATCGTGAGCCACATAGAGGTATACGTAAAAAAAAAGAAGTGTGATATCATTAAATATAGAAAAAATAATACTAAAAAGTTGTATACAGAATAATATTATTATTGTTTATCATATTACATCCATCAATATCATTTAACACAATTACAAAAAATAGTTTTAATTACTCATTCAACGTGAAATTTGACTTTGCATGTTGCTCGCCAATTTGTTATATTCTGGGATACATGGAGTTACAGCGAGTGCCATGCATGCATTGAAATGATCATCTGTTAACTGAGATCTGTACTTAGATTTTTAAATTTTCATTGTGGAAAACACTTTTTCACACAAATATGTTGACCCAAAACATGCATTCATTCGTTGAAATGGTTCTTTCAACAAAGGATTTTTTTTCTTCTACCAGTGTCCAAAAATTCTTCTGTGAAGCTGTTGCCTTCAACTGCAAATCTGATTGAATAGGAATAATTTCCAATTCTATATCGGCAATGCTTCCATGCATTACTTTTGCTATTTCTTCTGAAATTTTACTAACTTAAAAATTATCAAATGGATTTGATACAAATGTAGCAGTTGGTTCAATTACATGAAATTCTGAAAACCGAGCTTAAATTTCATGTTTAATTTCTTCAAGGTCATCAGAGTATGTGTTCATGTCATTCTCCATAAATTCCTGAGCTCTTTTTTCTAAGCTGGGAAAATGAATGAAGTTTCTGTTTATTATTTGTGATATCCATAAAATTAATTTTGATTCAAAAGCATTCACAATTTCAATCAATTGAGGTATGGTTTTGTCTTTTCCTTGAAGTTCAAGATTGAGATAATTTAGCTTGGACGTTAAGTCTGTAAAAAATGCCATGTCAGATGACCACTTTGGATTAGTCAGTTCTTCAAAATGCTTATTCCTTGATTCCAAATACATCTTTAATTCTGGAAGAAGATCTTTAAATCGTTGCAACACTTTACCTTTGCTGAGCCATCTAATCTCTGAATGAAGAAAAAGAATACTATACTGTGAATGTAGTTCGTCTGTAAATGCTTTACAATTTTTAGAATAATAGACATAACGTGATCAAAATGAAGTACTTTTGAACATAATGCTTGCTGATGAATGATACAATGGTACCTTAGAATATTTTGAAACTTAAGATCCTCCCTACATAATGCAATAAAACCAACACCACACCTAATCATGGCTGGTGCACCATCAGTTGTTATAGAGACAAGTTTAGGAAGTGGCAAATTGATTTCTTTTACATAATTTTTAAAGGCTTGATAGAGGTCTCTTCCACGTGTTGTTGCTTTTTATGGTATAACTGACAATATATCTTCTTTTATAGTGCAGTCTTTAAATACCATCCTTATAAATACACTCAACTGTGCTGTATTATTAATGTCTGTTGATTCATCACATTGTAAACTAAAAAATTCGCACATTTCAAAATCCCAATTTAGCTGTTCCCTAACATTCAGTCACATCGATTCTATTCTCCGAGTCACAGCATTTCTTCATAGCTGAACTTCTTCTATTGCCGAAAAAATTTCACACTTATTTTTAAATTCGCCAAATAATGATTCTGCTGCAGCAATCATATCTTCCTTATCCATTTTGCCATCACCATAAGGTTTCTTCTTTAACGCTAAAATGTGTGCCACTTTGAATGATGCAATAGTAGCA
The DNA here is from genome assembly GCA_028673005.1 of Tanypteryx hageni. Lineage (NCBI taxonomy): Eukaryota > Metazoa > Arthropoda > Insecta > Odonata > Petaluridae > Tanypteryx > Tanypteryx hageni. Next base: position 124,236,364 of record CM054116.1, on the reverse strand, counting down.
GCCTTCGATGTATTAACAGACTGGGGTGCTGGAGGTGTAGTGGTTAGGACGCTGGCTGCTACTCGCCTGCTGCTTCAAAAGGCAGCGGGCACGAATCCTGCGCAAGTAGGATTTTTTTCCAAGGTCGCCCGGTCCCCTGTTTGTGTGGTTTGAGGAGACCGCGCAAATTTAGCTGTTCCGTCCTTCGGAAGGGACGTTAAGCCGTTGGCCCCCCTGGTGTTCTTCGTAAGAGCAGGCAAATGCCGGCACCGGGTTTCCCTCCTCCCTCCCCGGTTATTCATTGCACTACCTCTGAGATACCATTTGTGCGTAAGAGAGGCGAATCGGCTGGGCACCGAATAATATTAACAGACTTCGCAAAGACAGATTGCTGAGCAGCTAATGATATTTTTAATTCATTAACTTTAGCTTTCCTTAAATTGCTCTTATAAGGATATTCATTGTCATATATTTTATGAAGGGTAGTAAAATGTCGTTTTACATTACATTTTTCCCAACAGCAACACCTGCACTACAAATTAAGCAAATACATTTGTCTTTAATGCAAATGAAAAAATACAGCTCTTCCCATTCTTCATGAAAATTGTACTTGTATGTATGAGTTTTCTTGCTTGGTGGTTTGCTTGCACACATAATTAAGGGTACCTAAAAATCAATTAATCAATTAATTAAAAAATACTTATTACAGAAAATGAGATTAAACAAACAACGGTAAATACTAGCTCACCTACGACAGCAATAATAAATAATAATATTAAAAATCATGTGAAATTAATGGTACTATGACAGCTTTGTGGCAATTATCGAATCAAATTCGATTCGCGAAGATCGATCATAGATACTCATCGCGATGTCGCGATATAAGAGATGTCGAATGTAAGTAATCGAGGAGATTATATAATTATGGCAGCGAGAGGAAATACGACTGCATTGGTTTGTATACTTCCAGAAATAGACATTTTGATATAATATCAATTAATCTAAAAGATCATAATTGTATGAATTATCTAAATGTTTATCTACAAAATAGTCAACTCACTCAAGTGACGTGGAAAATTCAAGTAGTGATAGCGAGCCACTCAAAATTGTTGCGCGAGCCACGTGTGGCTCGCAAGCTAAGGGTTGGGCACCACTGCTCTAAGCCTTCCGCTAAAAGAAGAAAAAAAATATTTCTCCCGCGGTTTGATGCCGAGGACTATCTGAAATGAATCAAGCGCACTTTTATTCGTATAGGCACGAGAAAAATGTCACGCACAAAAAAATACGAGGCGGGGATGGATCTGCCTTCATTTTTTTCCTTTGAGGTACATACAATGGAGTAATTTACTCACCAGCAGCATAAAAATGGAAACAACGTTCACTTTTTCGATGATAAGGATTTATTATCCAAACGATGCAAATGCTAAATATCATTAATATTAAACAATTATAAAATTACTGTTACAATTTCAAGAGACCTTGAATTGTTAAACATTTTTATGATTAACACATAAGGTAACAATTAAACAACATTCATTTTATCATTTACATATTACGAGCCATAATCAGAACCTCATAATTAATATTATAATCTTCATTTAAGATTATCTAAACTTATATAACTTTTCTTACATCAGTGCCATGAGATTGAATTATTCCGTCCACATTTCGAAGCAAACTATATTGAAAGTCTATTTTTAAACATCTAGAGAATGAATAAAGTATAAAATGTAATTCGGGTAAGTAATAAAACAAAATACCATCAAGGAGACGTCTAATGGGCCATTATTGTTGTTTTATGCGTCATTGGTATAATTCTTGAGTTATAGAGCAGACATAGGAAAAACTAATGCATCTAGAGCATTAATTTTAAGAGGGAGAAAACCTTTTACGTTATCACAACCCTAGCCATCAACCGTGGGCAATAAGTACCCCTTCGCTAGTAATATTCGGAAAACAAGAACTCTACGAGAGATCCGCAATAAACGTAAAAGATGGCTATTTCGAATAAGCGAAACGAGGAAACGTCAACTTCTGTGTAGCGGACGAAAAAGTCTCTTCCACATCAAAATGATTCTCTGCGTTGCCCGAATATAAACACTGCCGATAGGAGGCAGAACTGGAATCGGGAGTGGAATTCATTGTTTTCCTCCTTGAAGTGCCTTCATACCGCGCAGAGTAACCTTCAGTACTGAGTACGGATACGCACGTTTTAATGTGGAAGATGATGATGATGAACCATGACTCCAACATTTCGGTCAATGAAACTTGGATAAACATGAAATTATAAACCTTGGCGAATTTAATTTCGCTTATCTTGCAAACGTTTTGCGTCCAATAAGATTTTGATATGAATATGTTGAAAATGTCATTTGTTTATTTATTCGTTCATTTTGTAATATTATGCTTATTTACGCACTATAGTTTTTTATATACGTGTGCAGAAGCGTAGCACAGCTTTGTATAACTGTTTCCGAAAAATAATTCAAAGAATGCAACAATCAATGCTATCTCAAACTGTGTGAGCGTAATACTAAATTTCATAGAAAATACAGGATATTTTTTAATACTTTAGGGTGCATTTAATTTGTTTGTAGTGATGTCAGCTATTAAACGGACCTTCTCCAATACCATGGGTAATAAACTTCTCTAACTACGCACAGCTGATACGTCTTCGAATAATTCGACCCAACTCTATACTAACCCCACCGGAAGGCCCTCCCTAGCGTCGTCGGGGTAATCTCTCCCTCCCATCCCCATATTCCTTCTCCTCCCCCTCTTCCTTCTCTCGCTCTTCCTTCTCCTCCCCCTCTTCCTACTCCTGCCCTCTCACTTCTCCCTCACTTCACCTCTCCTCTACCTCTTCCTTCTCCTGCCCCTCTCCCTTCTCCTGCCCATCTCCCTTCTCCTCCCCATCTTCCTTCCTCCCTCTTCCTTCTCCACCCCCTATTCCATCTACTCCCCCTCTCCATTGACAGCCCCTTCACCCTTTTACTCCCCCTCTTTCTTCTCCTCCCCCTCTTCCTTCTCCTCCTCTTTTTTTTTCTCCTCCCCCTCTTCCTTCTCATCTCCCTCTTCTTTCTCCTCCCCCTTTTATTCTCCTCCCCTTATCCCTTTTCCTCCCTCTCTTCCTTTTCTTCCCCCTCTTCCGTCTCCTCCCCTCTTCCTTCTCCACACCATCTTCCTTCTTCTCCCCCTCTTCCTTCTCCTCTTCTTTCTTCTCTTCCCCCTCTTCCTTCTCCTCTTTCTTCTCCTTCCCTCTTCCCTCTCCTCCCCCTTCCCTTCTCCTCCCCCTTTCCTTCTCCTCTTCCTTCTTCTCCCCCTCTACCTTCTCCTCCCCCTCTACCTTCTCCTCCCCCTCTTCCTTCTCCTCCTCTTTCTTCTCTTACCCCTCTTCCTTCTCCTCTTTCTTCTCCTTCCCTCTTCCCTCTCCTCCCCCTTCCCTTCTCCTCCCCCTTTCCTTCTCCTCTTCCTTCTTCTCCCCCTCTACCTTCTCCTTCCCCTCTTCCTGCTCCTCCCCTCTACCTTCTCCTCCCCCTCTACCTTCTCCTCCCCCTCTACCTTCTCCTTTCCCTCTACCTTCTCCTCCCCTTCTTCCTTCTCCTCCCACTTTACCTCCCTCCCTTCCTTTTCTTCCTCCTCTTCCGTCTCCTCCCCTCTTCCTTCTCCACACCATCTTCCTTCTTCTCCCCCTCTTCCTTCTCCTCCTCTTTCTTCTCCTCCCCCTCTTCCTGCTCCTCTCCTCTACCTTCTCCTCCCCCTCTTCCTTCTCCTCTACCTTTTCCTCCCCCTCTACCTTCTCCTCGCCTCTACCTTCTCCTCTCCCTCTACCTTCTCCTCCCCCTCTACCTTCTCCTTTCCCTCTACCTTCTCCTCTCCTTCTTCCTTCTCCTCCCCCTCTTACTTCTCATCCCCCTCTACCTTCTGCCCCTTTTCCTTATCCTCCCCCTCTCCCTTCTCCTCCCCTTCTCCCTTCTCCTCACCTTCTCCCTTCTCCTCCCCCTCGTCATCTCTTCCCCCTCTTCCTTCTTCTCCCACACTTTCTTCTCTTCCCTTCTCTTCTTTCACTTCCTTCCCGTCCCCCTCTTCCTTCTCTCCCTCTCTTCCTTCTCCTCCCCTTCTTCCTTGTCCTCCCCCCCACTTCAACCACGCCTCTCCACCTGTGGAGGTCCATGGAACTTGTTCGACGCGCCGTTCCTTTCTCTTAAGACCGAAAGTGATGGCATAAACTCACCCCCATCCACTTTGTCCCACATTGCATTCAACCCTCCGCACTGCTCCGAAGGACAAAAGAACCCCGATAAGCGACACAAAACACAGAAATTTAGAGTAGAGTAAGGGAAGAGGGAGGATGATGTTGGGAGAGCCCGCGTAAGTGAGATTGAAGAAGATTTTGTAAAGAGAGGCGAATGGGGGTTGGATTTAGAAGGGTGGAGCAGAGCTAGGGAAAGACACACAAAAGAGGACGTTGTTATGAACTTTCAAGGACCTTTCTTATAAGCGCTCGGGTAATGTTGGCAACTCAGTTCAAGAGCAGATATTCATAACGCTCATATGTAAGGTGCAGGTGTTTACGCATTCATGTGTGTGTGTGTGTTTATGTGTGTACTGTTTGTCCTCGAGTAACCTCCTAGTTACATTCCTGAAAAGGAGAATGATATTTGAATCAACTTGTCTCAAGAGAATTGGCGCATAAACTGTGTATGTCCTTTAAGACAAATGCAGCCATGCTTTTCTCTAAAAGCAAACAAATTAATTGTAAATTAATACATTGAACATAATAAATATGGAGTATTTGATGTTCAAAAATATATGTAACCCACGGAGTATTTACGGGAACCTAATTAAGTAACTAACAAGGACGTTAATATATCCCTACTTTAGCCCATCTGTAATTTTTGATCCAACATTTTTTGAGTAACTATCTTCTGAAGTCATCCTCACGCCATACAAAAACTATATGTCGACATTTAATCTGCAGTAGACGGTAAGAGATTTTAAAATAATAGATCTATGACTACATTTCTCGTGTACACCAATGAGAAAAGTGTGATTTTAATTTTTACAATTTCTTAATGGATATGCAATATCCATATGTGGCATTTCTTTTCAAGCACCGGTGAATAATAAAAATCAAATGTAAATATAATGTCTTTCTTTGTCTCTCAGTTGCCAAATGTCCTCAAATTATTCTATATTAAAAAATAAACAAATTAATTGCAGATGTTCTCTAAGATGCAGCCCACTTTCTGAGTCGAATATAATTTAACATAGAACAGGTACAGATGTCCTAAGTACTGATTTCAGCACTCAGCAGAAACTAACACCACCACGTCCACGCTACCAAAAGTAGTTCGCACCTTCTTCTGGTCGTTGGCAAACGACCTCTTAGAATTAAACGGATATGCTGATCCTTATATGTCAGACGTTAGAGAATGGAAGGTATGTAGGCTAGTATGCCCGTTACCAACCATTCAGTGGTAATTGGGAAAACGTAGTTTAGCTACCATGTTCCTGTTGCTTATAATTATTTCTTTTAAAGGGGCAATTAAAGAATATTACACTTTTACTTGAAAGTTGCGGTATTATATGTGTTAGGAGGTGGGAAGATTGCGAGATAAAAGTGGTGTACTAGAGCGAGAGCGTAATTCAGATATTAAGAGAAAGTTTGAAGGCGAATCTCTGCCTGCGAAAAGCAGACCGTGGAGAAACTCAGTCAATGCGAAACGATTTGCATGAGCAGCAGCTGCCGTCCATTTCTTCGCTAAAGTAAACTATCGGGAAAATGTCTCTCTTACAGTAAAAATAGCTCCACATGATAAGCTCCGAACTTTGTCTGAGAGGAAAATTTTTTGAGTTATTTCGACTGCCTTCATTTGCGTATGTGGAAATCATTATTCCTTTTAAAAGTTTAAAATACTTTCCCGGAGAGAAGGATAAACATTGCTATATGTAATTGTATTGCGAAAGTGTTCTCTCCAGCGTCCAAGAAAAACATCATAAATCCAATGTTTATCTGGAGAAACCTTACGAATTATGTAAAGCATTCAGAAAAATGTTTTCCAAATATTTACTGGAATGAATAAATGGCGTTTATAAATTTTTCATTGGTTTTAAGTATGGTTTGAAAGCATTTATTGGAAACCTATTTGTTCTAAAAGAAAAATTATTTCCTTTTGAAATATACATGGAACTATTCATCTCAACTGGTTCACTGTATACATGCATATAAAGTAAACCCTCGTTAGTACGAAATCGGCTAACACAAATATTTTCCCCGACTCTGAATATATGGACTAATGTATGTAAGTTGGTTGATTGACACGAAATTTGCTTAAGACAAACTTCGAACAGAATCCGGGAACCAAAAACACAAGTAATCGGTTAACACGAACACTTTTATTAACGAAACGTATTTTAGAGCCTTAATATTTGCTTTACTGTAGAGGGGTTGTTTGTGTAAAGAGTTACCATTCACGATCGACATCGGTGTGCCTTGCTGTGACAGCATTTCTAATGAGGATATACGACTGCTAAATGCTAATTAGCAAGGTATTGAGAGCATTTGGAGTTTCTCCACCACTTACCATGGCTGCGAGAACATGACTGTCCAGGGGGTTCTACCCTTATGCCTCTTACTCCTAGCAGGAGAACTCAAAAATTATGGGTGGTCTTTTGTGTGTCATCAAACAAAATTGATATTTTTTTTGTTTGATCTCCACTCCGCCGAGAATAATTTCAGGATAGTAAATTCTAGCTTCGTCCTCTGTTTTTTCTCACGCTTACGAAAATATCAAATTTAGCAGATCGAATATGGCTCGACCGATAGAATTCGTGATGGTGAAAGAGGGAAACGTCCACTTCTCTCCGTCTTCCCCTGTTAAAGCTTTGCGTGTAAACGTTCAACCGCATAAATAGATAGCTCAAGCTGCAAAAGACGACAAACTTCAATTAAAATGGCAAAAAATGGAAAACAAATTGATGTATAACAGGATTTTTTTTCAAAACAAGAATGACAGAAAAATGCATAATTCTGAATTCAACACTGCAAAATTTTGAAAAATAAAGAGAAGATCGACAAAGATTTAGCTTCAGGGTCAACAACAAAAATCAAACGCCTACTTGGATGTGATTTAAAAGAAAAATTGTTGAAATGGTATTAACATATGGAGTCATCAATGGTCTCCATTTTTGGGAAAACTTGAAATAGGAAATATTGACTGTTCCAGTGGATGGCTTTGGAGGTTTCTGAGAAGACATGAAATAGCTTAGCACGTTATTTGTGGAGAAGCTAATAAAGTGGATAAAATAGGTATGAAAGAATAGCTTAAGAATTTTGAAATCGTTAAGAGCTCATATTTTGATAGAGACATTTTTAATTTGGATGATACGGGCGCTTTCTTCAACTTGTTACCAGATCGTTCGTTGGACCCCAAAAGTGTTGTGTCATGGACGTACAAAGAGCAAGGAAAGACTAACCGTAGTCGTTTAGTGCAATACAAATTGCACAGAAATTTATAAATTGTGGATCATTGGAAAATTCAAGAACCCAAGATGTTTAAATAAATTTAAATAACTATGGACAACTGTGCAGTACATACAATTAATGGACAGGATTTACTGAACGCGAAGTTAATACTTTTTCTACCTAATATCACAAGCAGGGTACAGCCTTTAGACCAGGGGTCGGGAACCTATGGCGCGCGAAGAGCTTTTACATGGCACGATATTTCAGAGAAGAATTGCAAAAATATGTATTTTAAAATCAATTCTACTTTTATTTCAATTGTAATCAGTATTGTAGTTATACCGAATTACATTCAGAATGTTTTTTATATAATAAACATTTTTCGTAAGAGTTTTGGACCAAGTGAATTTTAGGATGGCACACGCGGACAGAAAAAACGTTGCCGACCCCTGCTTTAGACCAAAGTATAGTAACTTCATTCAAAAAGTCCTAGAGACTGCGTCTTATAAAGGCTGCAATTCTAGGGCTAGAAACAAGGCAGGGGAAGACAAAAAGGAATGTTCCGCAAGCTATGCGAGTAATATCAGCTTCATGGGATTGTGTGAATGCCGATACTATTAAAAATTGTTTCAGAAAGGCCTGGACGTTATCTGTCTTAGACGACCCGGCAGATTGAATTAAATGAACAAGAAACCTGAAGAGTAGCAGGCAGTAATAAAAATGCTGTTGCAAGCTTCAAACGTCCCATTCCATGATTTTTCTTCAGTTGACGATGACGTCGTTATTTGCGCATTTTAAGATAACCAAATACCTCCAGCGGGCGTGCTTCATGAATCTTCGGACGGTAGTGAAGACGAGGAATTGAAAAGACCTTAAAGGGATGAAGCGGTCTCTGCATTGTCTGTAACTAAGCTCTTATCAGATACAACAGGAATGAATCCCATGTTCATTTAGTCCTTAGAGAAAATAACGCATGACTACATAAAATTCACTTGCAAAAATTGAGGAACAAATAATCAGTGATTTTTTCAAAACAGCCTCTGGTTACCTATATGATTTCATTCTTATGATAGTAGAGTAGCGCCAGGAATTTAATATTTGTTTTATGCGAAGAAAACTACAATATAAGTAGATAAAATATTTACATACATATGATAAATAGTTTTGTGTGTACTGCTGTGCAATGAATCCTTATATGAATTTATTTTCTTTTGTTTAATATCCTTGAATTTTGCACGTCTCCAGTTGAGGAGTAAGATAACACATACATATTTATATTATTGAATTTCAATTTGGACATTTCAAACTTGCAGATAAATGAAATATAACATTTATTTCAAATTTAATGTTGCCCTAATTTTAATATTAGTCGAAATCGTGTATTTATGCAGAGCTTTATAATAATTTATTTAACACAAATATATTACCCCAATTTCATTTGTTATATGTACACATTTATATTTAAGCAGTCAATTGTAATATTTTTACAGTTTTTCATACAGGTATCCCCTGATTTACGCGATGGTTGCGTTTCTGGAAATCGTCGCGTAAAGCAAAAAAGCGCAAATCGAAAATAACTTTTCCATTGAAAATAATGTAATAGGCGTTGTTTACGTTACTGAGCAGATATCTTATAAACGTCTTTATTTATTTGATTTAAGGGGCGTTTGAACCTCTCAAAGCGTTTTAGACATGATATGGCGTCCTGTGCAGCGTCCACTTTCACAATTCCTAAATTTTTCTATTCGTTAAGTTTCTGCCATTTATCGCCGAGTTATCGAAGCTCCTTCGATCAGTAAACTTCTTATACAAATATATTTTCTTCACACAACTATGAATATTTTTGCACAAAAAAGTGGGTTCAAGTGCGTTATTTGCGCAAAGAGGAGAATAAGAAAAAAGATTCTGCTGCCGTAGGACCTCCCGGGGAACCCTGCTCTGTCGTACATCTACATCTACATATTACCCTGCAAGTCACCTTGACGGTGGATGGCAGGGGGTGCCGCGCACCAAGTTCCTAACTAATTATTATTCACAGTTATCTATTGTGGTCACGTATTGTCCTAGGGAAAAAGGACTCCTTATACCTCTCCGTCCTACTATCTATTTCGCGAATCTTGTTCTCATTATCCCTCCGTCCGATATACGTTGGTTGTCGAATAATATCCTTCATTTCATTTACGAATATCTCCGACCTATATTTATCTAGAAGTTTAAGTCTCGCCTGTAATCTACGATCTTTCAACGATGGCCAACTCTGTTTTTTATCGTAATTCCTTTTCACGAATCTAGCTGCTCGCCGCTGTATTTTTTCTAAATCCTTTATGAGTCCCCTCTGATATGGATCCCAAACCGCTGCTGCGTATTCCATTTGGGGTCTAACCAACGATAAATAACAGGATTCTCTCACCTTTTCCGTGCTTTTCCTGACATTCTATTTGCTGGATGCACAAATATTTTTCTTCTCAGAAGCGTGAGGTTTGCACAGCGGGTGCATTTTTTATTCGTGTCGCCATCCCGCCAACCTATCACATCCGCGTTTCGAATGGAATGCGTTTGCAATGTTTGCGTTATTATCCTCGTCTCAGTATCCAAATATCTTACCCTCAAGTCTATCCTGCATTCTTTGCGCGGTTTCCAACTCAGGTCGGCGAAATTCACTTCACAGAGTGATTTTTTCTGGATTGATGCCTGTACTTCCAAAAACTGTGTGGCATAAAAATAAAAAAGAGGTCTGCGATGGTCTTCAACCCCAATATTAAATTCAAGTAATGGAAATAAACCATAATAAAAACAAAAGATACATCTGAGAATTGAACCATATGAATGTAACAAAATTTTTTAATCTGCATGTTTTAAAATCCCTTTACATAAACCGAAATAACAGCAAAATTTTATTCATTTTGAGTATAAAGGAAAATCACGTGGTCATAAACACATGATTCCATTTCAACTGTAAGGTAGCTTATCTCAATGATAGTTATTACAAGCCGCAATGCTTTCTGCATTGGCTTTATTTTTTCGGACAATACCCCTAATTTGAATTAGATAATTGATTTTTAATTACTTCAGTTTTTTATACATTATCAACCATCCCAAGCAATATATATAGGTAAAAATATGTAGAGAAGTAACAATAAATCTTGCCTAAAAATATAATTAGAATGAAGTCGGTATTTTGCTGTTAGAAAAGTTATATTGTTAGTAAATGTATTCTACATATTAGTACAATGTCTGTTGGCATGTATTTCAATTTCTACCAGATATAATTCTGAGTTTGTCTCCCGAAAAAAGTTTATCCTGCTTACAAAGTAACGTTTCGTATGAAAACTCTTCATAGAGTTTTAATTAAGGCATAAAAAAATTACATAAATGACGCTGGTGGTTATAATAAATTTATCGGTATACAACGCAAGCGCGCTGTGTTTATTTAAAATATTTAAAACCAAAATCAATGAAGTTTATAAAACTGCAAATTAAATAATCAAAAAGTGTCGTTGGTTGAATCTATATAATTTTCCCAATCACTTTAATTCCGTTACGAGCAAGATCTATATTATTTTCGAACACACACTGATTCACTGCCATCCCTTAAATCCCTTCTCTAACAACAACTAATAACGCTGCTATGGTAGCACTATCTACCAGGATTGATAAACAACCCTAAGGAAAAAAATAAACATTTTCGTTTGATAATATAGTCGTCCAGAGTCTTATCTCAGATCGCAAAGAAAGTTTTCTTTAAAAGGCATGGGAATGTTTGATTTACCGAAGATGCATTAGAAGCGGTCGTGAGAGAGATGTGAAGGATGGTTTATTGTGAGATTTTTGCTATGGGGCGGAGAGAATGAGAGAGAGAGAGAGAAAAGAGAAAAAAATAAGAAGGGATGGAGATGGAACTAATGTAGAATATGTGGTGAGGGAAGCGATTGGAAAGGGAATGAAGGCATAAAAGGGAAGAGAATGAAAGAGTTACGGAAAAGTGAAGAGGAAGAGAGGAAGGGTGGTTGAAGGAAAGCGGAGGGAGAGAGGTGGAGGGAGGGAGACGGAGGGACGGAGAGGGAGGGAAGGAGAGTGGCAGGGAGAGAGGCAGGGAGAGAAGCAGGGTGAGAGACAGGGAAAGAGGCAGGGGGAGAGGGAGGGAGAGAGGCAGGGAGAGAGGGAGGGAGAGAGCAGGGAGAGAGGCAGAGAGAAAGGGAGGAAGACGGAGGGACAGAGATGGAGAGGCAGATGGAGAGAGGGAGGTGGAGATAAAGAGGAGGGGTAGGGAGATGCTGGGATGGAGGTGAAGAGATGGAGTTGGTGCGATGGACGAAGGTGCGGTTAATGGGAATGGATATTGGTTCGGGTCGTTGGTGGGCAGAGCGCGCGGTCTAAGGCTCCCATGAGTGAGCGAGTCAGTCCGAGCGCCCCTTTAAGGGATACAGGTTTCGGGCATGAGAAGGTGAGAGAGGAGGGAGAGTCCGCAGAGTTAAAGTTTGCTCCGTAGAAGGGAAGTGGGAAGAGAAGGGAGAGAGGGAGGTGGGTTGAGGAATAGGCGGGGGAGTTGTGGGAGATCGGATCGATTTGGGGAGCGGAGTGTCTCCGTAGAGCGAGAGAGAGGGAGGACGGGAGAGGGATGAATGGGAGGAAGAGGGAGCGAGTGGAGGGAACCGCCAAAAAATGATAAAAATGGAGGAGTGGAAGCATGGATGATACCGAGTCCCGTCCCTCGCTCTCCTCTCGACCCAACTTCCCACCCCCACCCGCTCCCTGAGGCATTCTTACGGATCTATACGGCGGCAGTGGCACGCAGAATGAAGTGAATGCCACGTATTCCGCAAATAATGAATCTTTTTTTTCGATTTTCTTGCGACCGGAATCGCGGCGCATCTCTCATAGGTTATTTTTCCTTATATCTATATATCTGTCGGTGGCTTAATTTTTCCTACCCCTCCTTTTTTCTATCTTCTCCGATCTCCCTCCTCGCTTCATCTCCAGCGCTATTTCTCTGCTCGCCCCGTCCTCTCCACCTCCTACTTTTCCCTGCCTCCGCCCGTGCCTCGCCTCCTCCGAACCGTCTTCATTTGGTAGAGATTCACCTTTTATGAAAGGGTTTTGAGTGGATACATTCTTTCCATTTCTCCACGCTCTCATGGAGTAGGGGTATCATTGAAATTGTTTATGCTTTTTCGTGCCGCTTCATAATAGCAACCTACATGGCACGTCGCTTGGAAACACGAAGGTAAAAAAGATTTTTATAAATAAATCTTGGAAGAGAAGTGTCGAAGAAACAAAATCTAATCCGGGAAAAATATTTTCTTTTTATAAGGAGGTAAATACACTGATATAGTACGTAGGTATGTACAAAATAAGACAAACACTTACTTAAGTTAAACGTAGGTCTAAGAGTGCATATGCGTGCATGATTTCATGTGCGTACGTGTGTGTGTATGTGTGCCTGTGTGAGCGCGGCATTGTGTGGCTGTGTGGATGTTTGCGCGCATGAACACAATGTGGCAGCATAGAAATGTCGGAGGGAAAATGGTTGGACCTTACTCTGAGGGTGCTTTTTGCTTAACAGCTGGTTCACAGGGAGATGTGTTGGAATGCATTAGAGAATTCTTTGAAATATCCATTTTTCGAAATGAGGACAGAGAGAAAACTGTCAAGCGCCTAAAAGCCTAGAAAATTCTTTTAAATATTCAGCCCTTTCGGAGCTATGCAACATCGTTAGAAAATGTCCACCAAAACTTTTGGGATATCTCAAACATTTTTTCCCATCTGTATTGGTATAGATATTTTACCGTCTTCTACAAACAAATCTAGTATATAGAGAAAGTTCCCGTTATCCGCCGAAGATACGTTCTTTTATACCGCGAAGCAAAACAAAACGACTTAAGTGAGACCTTTTTTAAGTTCCTGGCTGACATTTTGTGACATATGCACTCCAAGTACAGCAATAATACATAGCACGTGACGTTGTAGGTCAAAAAAAGACCAAATTAAATAAATCTCGTATTTTAGAAAATTTGTGCCGCTAGAACTGGGCAACTAGAGAACGTAAGAGTAAGAGAAAGATTTTATTTTAGTCGGAATAATAAGAACAGAAAAACAAATGGTTTTTAAACATAATATATACATTTTCAATTTTTAAAAATTATTTTTAGTTTTAATTTTCTCCATTTAAACAACGTAGAAAATGGTTTAGCATAATTTTTATAAGCATTTTAAAATTGTTTAAAATCATTGTACGAGTTTGAGTCACCGATTTTTCAAATTTAACTTTTAATTATTATAAGTATAAAAAAGATGGCGTGAAATACAATACCACCACGCGCAACACCACCACCATGCTCACCACCACCACCACGTCCAACACCACCACCACGCCCGCCAACACCACGCTCACCACCACCACCACAACCACCACGCTCACCACCACCACCACGCTCACCACCATCACCACGCTAACCACCACCACCACGTCCAACACCACGCCCGCCAACACCACGCTCACCACCACCACGCTCACCACCACCACCACGCTCACCACCACCATCACGCTCACCACCACCACCACGCTCACCACAACCACCACGCTCACTACCATCACCACGCTCACCACAACCACCACCACGCTCACCACAACCACCACGCTCACCACCACCACCACGCTCACCACTAGAGTTTTGGAACCGGGAATTTACTCGATATTTCTAATTCTCGACTCCCGGGAAAATTTTTTATGATTCCCGGGAATTATTCGTTTGAATTCTGGGGCAAGTCAAGCTTTTCCAGAATTACCATAATAGCTGGTTTTTTAGATTTTTCTCCGAATTTCAGCCCCAAATTTTCAACTATTAAAATTGGTTTTGATTTTATGCATATTGCACCAATAGAATGTCTGATGATTACTAAATATTTTTTCAGTGAATGCTATTCCATAACTGAGTTATTAGGAGCTTGAGAGTAAGGATCAGGTTGCATTCCTTGCTATTAATTCAATTTTCATCATCATAGGTAGTCTGTCCGTAGACAGGTCCGTGATTATTCTTGGTTAAACCTGGTTCTCCATATACTCCCATTTTCCGCCGTCCTCTTCATATCTTGATAACTCTCTTTCCCTTTTCCCATCTAGTTTTCCTTCTAACACGTCTTTAATCATACTCTCTCTCCTCAGGTAATGTCCAACCCAGTTAGCCTTCCTCTTTCTGATAGTCCGTATAATCATTCGCTTCTCTCCTATTCTTCGTAGCACTTCATCGTTTTTCATCCTATCTGTCCATTTTATCTTCAGCATTCTCCTCCAAGTCCACATTTCAAAGCTTTCCAAGTATTTGATGTCATTTTTCCTTAGCGTCCATGTTTCTGCCCCATACAATGCTATACTCCATACGTAGCATTTTATCAACTTCTTGCGGATATCTTCCCTTATATTCCCTGTAAGTAGTTGTTTCTTTCTCCTGAAAGCCGCTTTTGCTTTTCCTATTCTAGTTTTGATCTCATCCGTACATTTTGCCTCTCGTGTTATGATACTTCCAAGGTATTTATATTCTGAAACTTGTTCTAATGGCTTTCCCCCAATAGTTATGTTCAAATTCTCTTCTTTACCCGATATTCGAATGACCTTGGATTTTTCTGTATTTATTTCCATACCGTATTTTCTACCTGTTATCACTAGTCCATTTATCATTTTTTGTAGCTCCTCTTCCTTTCTTGCTAGAAGTACTTGATCATCTGCGTATTTCACTGTTCTTATAATCCTTCCTCCAATTTTGAAATCCCCTGTGCCTTCTAAAGCTTCTTGCATTAGACTTTCTCCATATATATTGAATAGGGTTGGCGATAGGCAGCAGCCTTGTCTTACTCCTCTACCGATATTTATTCCGCAGGTGTCCACATTCTCAAACCTGACCTTTACAACATGATTCTCATATAGATTCCTAATCAGTCTCCTGTCTTTCCAGTCTACACCTATATCCTTTAATATCTTCATCAACTTTACCCAATTTACTCTATCAAAGGCCTTCTGCCAGTCTACGAAACATGCGCAGATATCTTGACTGTATTCTATTGCCCTTTCTGATATGATTCTAACTACTCCTATAGCATCTCTAGTTCCTCGTCCTTTTCTGAAACCGAATTGATCTTCCCCTATTATTTCTTCTGCCTTTTTCTTCTTCGATTTTAATAGAACGCTAATATAATGTCAAAATGGCTTCTTCTCGCGCCCGTGGATTTCGTTATTAATAAAAGGTCCGAAGGTAATGGTTGCATGTTGTATGAATCTGAAACTAGGCGCTGAAGTGAACTAACTTCCCCTCCTATTCCTCTTCCTTCCCCCCTCCCTCCTCCCCTGACCGGCCAAATTATCTACACTGATCAAGTGAATTATAAATAAACTAGAGAGATGCCCGCTGAAATTCAACGGGAAAGTTTTTAATGAAATTTCGGGAATAGATGCGACGCGAAGCTTTTATCCAAATCAATGGTACCCAATAACACGAAACTAGCAACAATGCAAATCACCAAGAATGCGTTAAATTCTCGCGTTAAAAACTGATCTGTTGATCGATTCGACGAGTATTCAAAACTCGAAAACAAACTTTCGTTCTTTTAGGCGTTCGTAGTTTCAAGTCTCGAACTCCTTTGATAATTCTAAGTGATTTTAATATATTAATGTTCTACATTCAAATTTATTCCTTCTCGCATGTGACGCAACGAATTATGTTTACATTCATTGCTATGAAAATCACTTTCCTCTTTTTCCTTCTCTCTCTCTATCGTATTAAAAACAATCAAAGCACGCTTTCACCAATAAGGAATGAAATGAAAATAAAATTTTAAGGATTAACAATGTTGGCAAGGCAACTGTAACGGCGCTTGAATCCCCTCTCCCCGGCTAGCTCTGGGTGTGGGGAGGGAAAACAATAGCACGGGAACCGAAGGAAAGTCAGGTCACTGTGGTATGTGGGCGCCAGTACAGGAATAAAAAAAGGGAGACTATCCGCCTGTACCCGGACGAATGGGAGGGAAAAGGTAAGGAAGGAGAAGGAACAAAGGAATCCCTTCTTCGTAATTCCCTCAGTGACTTTTACTCACACAAGTGATAAGTCGTAGATCATCCTTGGGAAATACGGGAAGGGAGGAGCCGATAAAAGGAAAAGGAATGGAAAGAGAAAAAGGACGGGAAGGAAAAACAGAAGTTACTCGCTAACAAAATCCTAACGCAACTCAGACCACTATGCCGAGACCTCCATGGCTGACTCAGGACGGCGCAAGAAGACCTCCTCTCTTATCGCGTCGTCCCATATAAACCTTTCTCGACGCCGACAACGCTCCGCGCGGCAAGTACGGGAAAATAGGATAAACAAAAGAAAATCTACCATCCGACGTTCGCCTACCCGGCGCCAGCATTAAAAACGTTACATAGCCCCCTACCAAACAAAAAAAAAACAAAAAAAAAAACAAATTAATCAAATAAGAACGTCAGGTTAACGAACAGCTTTTAAATCCTTTATATGCCAGCGTCCCGCTGGACTGCCTCTCATAGTTGCCAAGTCAAACACCGAGCGTGAAAATTCGTTGGCGATTTTGTATGGTCCTATTTACCTTGGTTCGAGTTTTGCTGCCGTAAAGTCCACAGCGCTTGAATGGGGATAGCTCTTACGCCATACTAGCGTGCCTTTTTCGAATTTAACGTCCCGGCGTCGTAAGTTGTAATATTGCGCCTGGCGAGTAGATGCTCTTTCTTGCGCGGTTTTCGCTCTCCGGTGTACATCAACTAATGAACTCTTTAATTTTTCTACATAACCCTGAGGTTCAAATTCACACATTTCACCTGTGTCAACTTCCCTATATAAATCCTCCGGTTTCCTTAATTCCCTGCCGAAATTAAGCATCGCAGGAGAATATCCCGTTGTCTCGGACACCGCGGACCGCAATGCAAACATTAAATCCGATAAGTCTTCATCTCACTTACGCTGAGCACCTTCACAAAAAATTGAAATCATAGTTTTCAGCGTTCTATTTGTCCGCTCGCAAATATTAGCCTGAGGATGGTAAGGGGCGGTGTGATGTAACTTAACGCCGTACAAATCGCAAGTCCTCTGCAACACCTTGCCAACGTACTGTGGACCGTTATCAGCGATCATCACTTCCGGACACCCCCACTGATTAATAACTTGAGTGCGAAAACACTGGGCGACATGTTGACTTTTACTGGATCGTAACGGCACGGCTACTGGCCATCTGGTACAAGTGTCAACAAACATTAACACATATCTATAAACCCTCAATGACCTCGGAAGTGGGCCGATGATATCAGTCGCAACTATTGTCCATGGCTTTGTCATCTTCTGTGGTTCCATTACACCTGCGGGTCTTACGTGTTCTATTTTATATTTCTGACAGCTTTTTCATTCTCGCACGTAGTGACCCACATCTTTCCTTAACCCAGGCCAGATATAAAATTTCTGGATATTCCTCAACGTTTTAAAAAAACCCAAATGCCCTCCTCTTGGGCTAGAATGATTAACATTCAACAACTTCTCCCTATTTTCCGCGGGTATAACCAATTTTCACTCTCGCAACCCTCTGTTCGCCGAGTCCCTGGCGTATAACCTCCCCTTCAACACACGAAGCCGGGGGTGGAGGTCGGGGTTCCGTTCCACTTCAGCACGCAATTCCAAATACCAAGGATCTGTGATTTGGGCGGTGTCAAACGTACCGACGTCTTCCACTGCCCATATACGAGATAACGCGTCGGGAACAACATGTGATTTCCCTTTCCGATGGATGACCTCAAAATTATATTGCTGCAGCTGAGAAATCCACCGTGCGAGTCGACCCTGCGGGTTCTGGCAGTTAAATAACCACTTCAGTGAGGCGTGGTCGGTAATCACCTTAAATCTGTACCCCTCCACATAAGGTCTGAACTTAGTTACTGAAAATAAAACCGCAAGGCATTCTTTCTCCGTAACGCTGTAATTCCTTTCCGCCGAAGAGAGTGTGCGTGAGCAATAAGCAACCACATGCTCTTCCCCACCGATTTCTTGAGACAATACACCCCCGACACCCACGTCGGACACGTCGCATTGCACAGAAAAGGGGTGGTCGAAATGCGGGCAGGAAAGGATGGGAGCCGATACGAGGAAACCCTTTAATTTTCCAAAAGCTTCCTCCTGTTCTACAGCCCAGAAAAATACAGGATTCCGATTTTTCAACAAGTCAGTAAGGGGCGCGGCTACGGACACAAAATTCGGAACGAATCTCCGATACCAACTAACAAAACCTAGGAATCTCTTAAGTTCCGTTGTGTTGGTAGGTCTCGGATAATTTAAAACCGCGGAAATTTTATCAGTATCCACTCGTAATTTTCCGCCTCCAACTATATATCCCAAAAATTTCAAGCGAAACTTCACGAAACTGCATTAATCTATATTAATGCGCAACCCCGCGTCCCGTAAGCGTTGGAACACTTCTTTTAAGTGTTCCAAATGTTCAACGAACGTCTTACTCACCACAACGATGTCGTCCAAGTAAGCGAAACAAAATGGCTCTAATTGGGGTCCTAACACCCGGTCCATTAAGCGCTGAAAGGTGGCTCCGGCGCTATGCAAGCCAAACGGCATAACGTTGAAGTGAAACAAACCCCTACCAGGGATAGTAAAGGCCGTTATCTCCTTACTTGCCGGGTGTAACTCAACCTGCCAATAACCTTTTTCCAGGTCTAACGTTGTAACAAACTTTCCCGCCCTTAATTTATCTAATATACTCGACATATATGGAATAGGGTAAGCGTCCAACTTACTTACACTATTCACCTTACAAAGATCAATTACGAATCTTTTAGTGCCATCTTGCTTAGGAACCAACAACACGGGGCTCGACCAAGAACTTGAGGAGGGTTTGATAACCCCCGAAGCCAACATTTCGTCCACTTGACGATTTATTTCACCCTGAATAGCTGGAGAAACAGGGTAATATCTCTGTTTAATTGGGGTGTTCACTTCTAATATGATCTGATGTATAACCACGTTTGTCCTCCCCGGAACCAACTCAAACAATTTTAGCTCTCTATCCAAAAAATGCATGAGAACATTATCCTGCTCATGGGACAAGGAATCATCACTCGTCACTTCCTGAAATTCACCACTAAAAGAGTCGTGTAAACCACAAGTGCGCGAGATGGGAATCTCACCACCATCAGGCATTCGAACGGAAAAGTTTAAAAAATCTAAACACGCTCCCAATTTACACAAAAAATCTGCCCCCAAAATTATATAATAATTCATACTTGCTAGAACGTCAAAATGAGTAATGGTCTCTTTCCCCCTGAAATTTACGGGAACATTAAAAAAATTAGAAATTTCAGACCGGCGGCCATCTGCTAATTCCATCTTGGTGGCCTGGGCATACACGGGTACGTCGAGGCCCTTTAGCCATACTTCCACAGCCGAATTTATCAAGGACCGTGTAGATCCCGAATCTAATAGAGCCGGCCATTTTCTGCCAAAGATTTCCAATTCCACAAACATACGTACATTTTTCCCCGCAGAGAGACCGCGATCTTTGACCATAAAACTTCTGACTTTTTCGAGCCAAGCGTCCCATTGGTTATCTAATCCGGGCGGTTTTCTCTTGCAAGCGAGGGACCTTACGTCCGGTCTTAAGGCTCCTTGTCCTCGTTTCCCGAACACCTACATGTTGCCACCGTTTCCCCCATCTGGCCGCATCGGCGGCAGAACCTGCTGAGAGTTTTCTTGCAGTGCCGATAACGGTGACCCAACATTCCACAATTCCACCATTTCTGGGTGTTTTCACCTTTTTTCGATCCTTGAGGGTTCGTCACCATCAATACGGAACTTGTCTGTTTACTAATTTTCCTTTCGCAACCAAACTCCGGGTCTACCATCTTGGAAGGCATCGGAGGTGCTTGGTATAGATCGCATTTCGAAAGGGTCTCCTTTACTGCTCTTCCTGCCGTCATTAGTTCGTTCAGGTTAGAAAAAACGCGGGGAGGGATGTGTTTTAGGAAAACGGGGTTTAAGTTACTGTAAGCTAACTCCGCTAATTCGGACTCCGTTAACGAACGGCTAAGACGACCGTTCATGGTAGCAACGCAGGTGATATACTCGCTAACCCTCTCATCCATACCCTGCGTTCTCATAAAGAGGTCCTTCTTCAACCGCATTTCATAATCCGCGGGTAAGTAAGTTAAACGCAGTGCTACCTCAAAATCAGAGAACGACTGAAAAGAACTCCTGTTCACTCGGAACCACTTCAACGCGTTTCCTTGAAGAAAATGGGGAGTCAAACGCCACATAAACTCATCGGAAACCCCCGTCATGCTTTGAAACTCGCCACACTCATCTAAGAAGGTTGCGACGCCTTCCCCAACGTTTCCAGAAAAAGTCAACCATTTACGGCTCGCACATTTGATCAAATCTGAAAAATAAGGTCCGAAATTTTCTCTCATCGAGACCGCGCTCACTAGTTTTTCCAGCAGAGACTCCATTCGTTCTCGGGAAGTGAGTTTTTCCTCTGACTCTCTCTCTATCTCTCGGCAATGAGTACGAATCCTAGCACGGATTTGGTCGAGTGTACCTTCCGTACTCAACCCAAAACGCTCACAGTACTTCAGCGTTTCTGTCTTGGGTAAATCGTTCACCCAAGACGTACCTTAAGGAACGCCTCCTTCCGCCATCCTAATCAACGAAAACACCAAAACCAAAGGGAAAGGAAATCGAAAGGTTCTAGTCTTCTCTCCCCGAGGTCCGACGGGGAATCAGCTACAAGGAAAATGGTTGGAAAGGTCAAGTCAAGGAAAGCAAGAGGATGGGAAAAAAATTACGACAACTAAAGCTAAAAGAGAACACTAACCGACCTCGACTTTCTTTCCTAGCGTGGCAGAAGGAAGCCACTTGGGCCCCACGTTGGGCGCCAGATGTAACGGCGCTTGAATCCCCTCTCCCCGGCTAGCTCTGGGTGTGGGGAGGGAAAACAATAGCACGGGAACCGAAGGAAAGTCAGGTCACTGTGGTATGTGGGCGCCAGTACAGGAATAAAAAAAGGGAGACTATCCGCCTGTACCCGGACGAATGGGAGGGAAAAGGTAAGGAAGGAGAAGGAACAAAGGAATCCCTTCTTCGTAATTCCCTCAGTGACTTTTACTCACACAAGTGATAAGTCGTAGATCATCCTTGGGAAATACGGGAAGGGAGGAGCCGATAAAAGGAAAAGGAATGGAAAGAGAAAAAGGACGGGAAGGAAAAACAGAAGTTACTCGCTAACAAAATCCTAACGCAACTCAGACCACTATGCCGAGACCTCCACGGCTGACTCAGGACGGCGCAAGAAGACCTCCTCTCTTATCGCGTCGTCCCATATAAACCTTTCTCGACGCCGACAACGCTCCGCGCTGCAAGTACGGGAAAATAGGATAAACAAAAGAAAATCTACCATCCGACGTTCGCCTACCCGGCGCCAGCATTAAAAACGTTACACAACATCCCCTTAAAATAACAATATTTCCACAAAATATGTGAATTAAACGTTTAAAATGTGGAATTTTGAACCATAAGTGGAAAAAGATGAACAGAATAAGAAATATTATAATGTTTTCTTTAAAATGTTTAAAATCGAAGATCGTAGGTGAATTCTTTCTAACTTAGATTTCAAAAAGTATAAAAGCCTGCGCGTGGAAAAGTCGATGTTAACGTATTATTTCATGGGAACTAGAAATGTCTTCTTTGGAGTCGAACCCAGGACATTCTCAAATTTTTTTCTTCATCAATTTAAAATATGTAAATCAAGCATTCCTGCCAAATTTCAAAAATGTATCTCGATCCTTTATCGAGTTATTCGCATTTTTACGGAGTGACAGAAGGAGTCACAAAGGGGCAGAAATAGGCTCTTATAGATTTTAGATTGTTTTTAAACCTCTTTCATATATTTTCCACCCTTAATTTTAGCTTTGAGGGAATTGCAATCTAGGATATATTACAACTTGGTCTCTTGTTATCTCCACATCGTCAAAATCGAGGAAAGATCGGTTGAGCAAGTCAAAGTACGTTTGAATATTGAATCTGCCAGCAATTTATCACAAATAATGTATTACATGTCATTGGTACTTATTAAAGACTTATGTATTTACGTTGTATCAATAATGAATATGTTTAAATGAGAAATGGTGTATTAAATATGCGAAATCATTGTTATTCCCGAGTTAGAGGGATATTTGAAAATCTAATTTCCGTTTACTGGGAAAAAAATATCGCCGGGAACCCAAAACTCGACTCACCACCACCACGTCCGCCACGCCCACCACAACCACCACGCTTTCGCTTTAACGAAAATATCAAATATGAAATTTCGTGTGGACAACATTAATAGTTTTTGAGTTACAGCACCCAAAATATTTCTATCACCTACACACAAACACATATACATAATCGGGAAAATGGTGAAAACTTGTTCAGAGAACCTCAAAACGTCTATTTCCATCAAATCTCAAAATCGATTTTTTTCATGAAATCAATACTTGCACCTTTACTATGTATGGAGTAAGTAAAGAAGAGCGGAAAGATTCACACATCATGCGTGCATACATGCAAAACAGAGGCGTTATTTACGATTTATATAATCATGTCAAAAAAGAAAATACTAATGCCTTAATATAATGTCTACGAACTGAAATGCCAGTAGTGATGCCTATGATATATCAAATTTTTGATTCACCGACTAATTTCCTGATCAATTGTAATTAATAATACAATCGACTATTACTTAAAACATGCCTTACTAGAATAGTTGTAATATAATCTGGGTTTACGTGATACCTTCGTCGTAAATTACCTATTTGTTTCTACTTATGAACTTTGTTATACGTAAAGAAGGCAGACGTATTTACGTTCATTTCTTCTTCGTAGATAATACATTTTCCTTAAATTTCCAAATGTTGCGTGCGCACGAAAAAATTAAACTACGTAGTGGTACTCGGGAAACTTTTGCGAATTCAGCCAGAAATCTGCATGTTTAAATAAACCGTCACACATAGTTCGGAGATTGATTTATCTTGTAATTACCCACCACTCGTCTGTAAAAATGAACTTCACTTAATAACGAAGTGAAACGAAATTATGATGGCTGCAACAACAATTTAACTAAATGAATTATAAAAAATATATCCCGTATTACAATCTAATGCATTCCGTCAGCCAAACCGACATCTTACGTCGGTGTTTAAAGTGGAACATACGGAGAATGCTATCATGTAGCAAGTAATGGAAGAAGAAACTCCAAAAGTGTTTTTTTTTTTTACCTTTTAAACGCATATATCTCGACTATTTTTGAAAGTTGTGTCTTGTCACTTTCGCTATTTCCGTTATGTATCAAATACTATCGAACCGGGGAATTTGATAAAACCGATGAAATCTTCGATTCGAAATTCGTAAATCCACTCGTACTTCTACTATTAGAACTAATTACGCAGCGAGTTTGCTTCAGCCCACACCAAAAAAACTCCTCACTTGGACAAAAAAACAATTCCATGGGGCTGCTCACTCTATCGTCTCGATGAAAAAATGACTGTTAAATAACAATGGCGAATTATAATACGTACAAATGATCGCCAAAGACGCGGAATAATATCTGAAACTCCAGTCGATACACAAGGATACGTCGTATTTTATATAATAATAAACCTTAAAGGCTAAGGTGGCGTCACGACAGGAATACAAACTCACCGACTGACATAACATTCACGTAGATAGGAAGTTAAAATTCAGTCTGCCGCGAAAGCAACGCCGCTCAAATTGTTGAAATGCTTTAGGAAATGAGTTTCCTGCGAGCCAGTACCTCTAAATATTCTTCCTTAACTGTCACATTTAGTAAATATCAACTACAAACCTGTTACAAGCTTCTTGACCAAGTAATCTCATCCGTTAACAAAGATTTCATCTATCTATGCTTTTTCTCACTCTAGTCTATAGCTCACCGAAATTTTCTATATCGTATCTGTGCCCTATATACCCTCCTTGTTAGTTGCACCGTCCCTCTTCTAAATACCACTCTTCCGTTTGGACTTCCAGATCTCAAAAGCTCCTTAACAGACCACTAACTTTCTTCTTCCCATAATTCGTCATCGTATCTCCACCCTCGGTTATTCTTCTCCGACTCATATCCTTGTCTCATTAGGCGTTTCGACTTTATCTGATCGAATACCATCCATTGACTCCAGTTTTCTTAAGAAAATTGTTAATGGCTCTTACAGAACGCTCAAACTGACCGCTATTTTTCTCTGCATGTTCCATCTCGCACCACGCGGCTACCTTATCTCTTCCACTGTTCTACTCCTATACATGTCACTATGCTATCAGGCGATCTTTATCGTTCCCTCCTATCTCTACAACTCCTAACTCAGTGGAGCAATGTGCACGGATATCTTCTGTGGTTAATTCCCCTTCCCTCTCCCGTTTTAATTTTACTTTTAGTTGGATTGTTTTTATTATTTTATGTTGCTGATATATTTTAATTCTGGAGCTGTTAGTCGTTGTATTTTTATTATTTTATTATAACGTCTAATGTAAATGGTCTAAGTTCTGTCTCCGGATAATTAAAATAGATAAACGAAATTCTAGTCAAAAGTGATACTGCATCTTTAGCTGATTAATAACAATATAAAACAAAGTATTGCTGTAACCTAGTTAGCGGTTATTAAATTTAGGCAGCCTCTTTTTTCTTTGAAATTTTCATTAATTTTAAAGGCATAAAAATAAAAAATAGCCATGATTTCATGGGGAGAAGGCTTAAAACTCCGCTTAACTGCAGTTTTGCAGATGTCGTGGTATATTTTGCAATCTTTTTATATTTGTACTGCAGACAAAGTCTAAAATAATATTTAAAAATTAATCTATTCCTGAATAAATTCAATAATTGCTAATGGCGAAGTAAAAGCCACATTATACTGTTTGTTCTAAAAAAATCTCTATTTTTTATTTCTTTCCTTTTTTATTTACTTTTATATGGCGCATTGGTTATCTTGCTCTTCCTGAATGAAATGCGTCAAACTAGGTGTATCGAGGAGGAAGATTCGATCTTTTATCAGAATTATTCAGTAAATTAATGTTTAATGATATTAATAAGTTTAAATAAATAAAAATATGTCAAATCATAGGGAAAGAGCACTCAAGATATTTAATGAGAGAGTTCGCGACAGAAAAGATATTAAGAAAGGGGTTTGCGTTGTGAAGATTTTGGGAGCAGCTCCTCTAGTGTTACCACAAATTGAGGCTTATAATAATAATATTAAGGGTGATTTCATTAATGACAACTTCCTTCAAGGATTTTCTCTTACATTAGCAAGTCACTTTGAGGAATCATATTGGTGAAATTTGCAAAATTGATTTACAATTTCTTTTAACTGAGATCGTTTTTTACATGCGTTCATAACCTTACAGTTATTCCTTGACATAAAAGTAAAAATGCAATTATTAATCCGTAAAAATGTAAGAGATAATGTACAGCATTTTTAACTTACTTTTGTGAAAATTAAAATAGAAAAAAATCTCGGCTGAGATAGCTGTAAGTACAGATGTGGAAATGCATATCGAGGACACAAAATATGAAAAAACAATTTGATTAAAATGCCTATGTATAAATTCTACTGAAAAAAAAGAAGATACCGTGGTTTTATTTGGTCATTTTAATATATTTGTATTTTAGAATTTGACTTTTGAGTTTTTCAAATAGGAAAAATATAAATAGGCGAAATCAGTTCTCTTACATACTCTTTTTAAAAAATTTGAAAGGTTTTAATACAAATACATGTGGATTAGAATTTATCATAAATATCTCGTCCAAATATCTGTATTCATTATACTGTGCAACTACGATTGCAATCTATGGGAATGACGGACTATTTGATTTTGCGGAGAAGTTGAACTCTGATAAGCCTACAATTAAGATTTTTTTACACAAACTCTATCAAACGTGTAAACGGATACCTGAATTGTTCATTTAAATTGCCTGCGTATATCTTTATTTTTTAAATAAACGTTTCTCATACGTGATCATATCAAATTACATTCTTATTATATTATTCTGTATGATTCGATTTTGATTCGACGTAGCGAGCGTTTCGATGTAACTAGACGGGCGGTGGAGTTGAGTCCCATTAAAGTCTCTCATTAAGCCAACCTTACAAGTTTCGACCCTTCAAGGGCCAAGCCGAACCAGACCTCCAAAAGGTTACCTGTTTCTGGGGACCCTTGTGTCCGTCGAACCACAATTGACACAGAAACCGTCCCTCGTCCCTAATTAGTGTTTCACTGCGGAGTCCTTTTACGCTTAATGGAGTTAACTTCGCGGCAGTGTTGTCATTACGCGACCGCGAATGGGAAATAAAAGTAGAAGAAGCAATAAGAGAGGAAACGGACACACGAGATTACTAAATACACCTTCATATTGGCACGGGATGTAATTAAATTTAACCCGAGGAAAATAGCCATGCCAAGAGTGGTAATTTATATTCGCGGAACTACCAAAACAACAGCCATTTCTTTCACTCTTAGGTCCTCAAGGACCGGAGTCGTCATCTGCTTCATAAGATTTTTTCCAATGGAAAAATCACAATCGAATTCTGGTGGGATTTTTTTAGTTGTGACTCCAAAGTGATTCAATAAAAGTAAATAGGTTCTTTGACAACAGCTTAGAATGAATTCCAAAACAGAATATTTTGAGTCAATCGTTTTGTTTTGCTCCCATATCTTGGTTGTAAATATCGATCGTCCTCTGTCATTTCCGCTGAATGGAATTTTAGTAGGAATATTATGCTGTTAATTTTGCGTGAGTTTGAGGGCGCTTTACTTCGAGCATAATTTGGCTCCTTTTCGTAATAGTACCTATATTGATTTTTTTCATCGATTTCGACCAAGTTTGTCGGAATTTATTTCCAGTAATTGCAGCTGCAAGATAAAGTTTGTACAAGAAAAACGGCCTTTGCTTAACCGACCAATTTCTCAGTATGCTGAAAAAGCTTTACTTAAGTGGAGTTTTATAAACACATTACACTTCCGATTCTAGGGAAATATTCACTAAACCTCGCACTTCGAAAACTGGGTCAAAATGATCCAGTGATGATCATTACATTTCAATGCTAATTGAGGTTTCATGTACAACATTTTTATATTTTTATTTGGTAAATACTGTAAGAGCTATCGCTGAATTATAAGAAATTGAAGACAAAATATGTCTTGATAATTATTGTTTAATATAATGATTATAAAATTATTAAGAATGATGAAGCTGAAGTGATTAAAAACAATGAAGGGTATGAGGCCTTCTTTATTCCCGCCACGTTAATGTTAATATGTCAGTGTCTAATAGACAGTAATTAATGGAGACTATACCCTCAAAGAGGGTGAAATGCGAAATACGTGTAGTGTAATTCCGGTAATACCAGAGTGTTTGATGGTTAAAAAAGTTTTCGATCGTAATATAGCAACGTTGATATCTTTTATTACCTGAAATTAATAAAGGTCTATGCAAACATGATATATTAAAACACTCATAAAGTTTTAGGGATTGATAAAACATAGTTGCTTATTTTGGTTATTTTAATAAAAGCTATAAATCCATGCGAAATTATTATGACTATAAGTTACGTAGAATTATAATAGAAAGGATTCCATAAAACATCGCGCACGACGAATAAATATTCCTCTATTATCAGGAGGATACTCTATTTGCGCAGCCAGGGGGGGGAGGTGCAAGGGTGCATATGAACCCCCTTATGGCCCCGAAATTCGCGAAAGACGAATCGTAAAACGAAAAGTTCGTTATCACAGACTCAAGACTGCTTTGGTTCGAGAAAAACTAGTAGGTTAAGTGGTATAGTTGATATTTAGATCTTGATTTCACAATATTATGCAACTTTGTTGTGGATTACATACATTATGCACCGGCACTCCTAGTTGAGGGTTAAATCTAGCTCAAATTTATTTTCATCTCTATAGTGGGAATGTTTCTAGTCAAGTTTACATTTCACACAATAAGATGCTGACCCTACAAACATTTGGAAAAAAATTATTTCTTCGACAATACCCAACAGTTGAAACCGCGACTGTATACCGGTCAAATTAGACACTTTTGACAATTAGAGGAAATAATTCATAAAGTTTTGAAACAACAGATTTGTCCATTAGAGAAACCCAACTAACATATAAAAATTTTACATGACTATCGCGTACGCGTCAGCCGCCATGGCGCCAAAATAGCCGCCGGTGCACGACCCGCTGCTGATTTTTCGCAAATAACTCCAAAACAGTCAAATCTATGGCAAAATTGTTCATAAAAAATTCGTAGACAATAACATTTTCTATAAGAAAGGTTATATGCATATTTTTGAAACTGCCATAGTATAGCAGAAAGTGAGCGTTTTCGCGGAACGCAGTCCGCGCGGTCTTAAAATCAAGTTTTGTAAGACCGTTTCCGCACCACCAGCTGTGGTAGAGTTCGCTGAGCGTTTCTTATAGTGGTATCCCTTTAGGCTTTAATCCACTGTTTCTTCCAATTACTTTACATAAGTAATAGGTGTCATAATCATTTAGCATTCCAATCGAAGCTTCTTCATCTTCAGAATCAGAATTAAGACATTCGCTGCTGTGACAGAAAGCACACATGGCAGAGCAGCACAGACCAGCTTTTGCACATCCACAGCTTCTTCCGCAATCTGATTTACAATTGCACTATATAAGTTCCATGATCTTAACTGGGGCAGTTGTCTCTGTGGTCTGAATAGGAAGAAGCGAATTGGATACTTTTTCCCATCTCCAAAGTATTAAATCTTTTGGAGCATTTTACAATGCTAAAATGTAGTACTCACCGGCATTTTCAATTTCATCTTGCGTAGAGAAAGGGTTGCTACAAACAGAGATTACGTTATGTAAATCGTCGCGATTTTTCAGGACGTTGAATACTTCTTTTTCCCTTTGGCGTAGAGAGCTGACTTGGTGGCACAACCGCTTATAGCGTGAATAAATACAATGTTGTCTTTTAAATTTTTCAAAATTTGTGAAGTTTTTTAATCTCGAAAACTGTACAGTTGTGACTGAGTTTTACCTTTTCCTTCTTTCAAGAGGAAAATTTCACTATCAGACGGGGTAAGATGAACTATTAACAAAAGGAGATCGATGTCTCGTCCAACTACAACCGCACAGGCGGCTCGTCGTGATTCTTTGACTGTTGTTTGAACAATAGGGAGGTCAGCGTCGTCAATGCTAGTTCCAACCATCAAGCCTGCGTCCTGGAATTTTTGGGTAATATTGATATGGGTTCTTCACATTTCCAAAAATCTTATCTCGAGCTACTTTCACTGTTGTATTTTCATCGAAAAGGATATCGACCGATGCATTCTTTCGGCACAACCTCTGGCGTTTACTGTTCTTCGTACTGCTTTCTGAGTAGCCGTCGAAAATTGTCACCGTAAACCTTTAGTACATGTTTAACATATGCATCATATATCTTGGAGAATCTCGCGTTTTGAGACCAGAATACACAGCGTAAAATGTATCCACCGTCAATGACATACATACTGTCTTTAGGCATTTCCGTTCGCTCTTTGACCGTGTTGAACACCTCGTAGAGAGAAGATTTTGGTTTTCTGCTTACCTCCATCAAACAAGGACATTGAGACTACAGCCAACTCTAGGGAGAAGCATTCTTTAAGCTCTACTAACAATCTATCTGTGCACATTATTCCTTGAAATAGCTGTGTTGTGTCTACCTGAACAATATTGCCTCTAACTTTAACGCTGCTATTTACAAACGATGGTGGCTTTGCAACATTCGAGCGCTTCAATGTAAGGTCTCCAAAACTGTGTCCTTCAAGTGTGTTCAAGGATGATATTCCAATTTCTTCGACCTTAAAGCGGTTAATGTCTTCCCCACCAACTAGTCCACTCGAAATGAAAACAAGGTCTTCCAATTCGGGGAATGGTGGATGCGATTCGAAACATTGAAGAAATTTCACAACATCTTTGCTATCCATTTGCGTTCGCGAGACTCTTAGTTCAATTCAGATCAATTCGAAGATGAAGATGCTTCGATAGCTAAATGATTATAACACCTATTACTTATGTTAAGTAATTGAAAGAAACAGTAGTTTAGAGCCTAAAAGAGAGACCACTACAAAAAACGCACAGCGAATTCTACCACAGCTGGTGGTGCGGAAACGGCCTCACAACACTTGACTTTAAGACAGCGCGCGGACTGCGTTCCGCAGAAAACGCCCACTTTCTTCAATACTATGGCAGTTGCAAAAATATGCATATAATCTTTCTTATATAAATGTTATTTTTATGAACATTTTTGATGTAGAGTTGACCGTTTCGTAGTTATTCACGAAAAACCAATTGCGGGTCGTGCTCCGGCGGCAATTTTGGTGCCTTAGCAGCCGACGCGTACGCGACAGGCATATCAAATTTTGATATGCTAGTTAGATTGTTCTAATGGACAAATGCGCCAAGTTTCAAAACTTAATTATTTATTTCCCCTAAAATGCCTAATTTGACTTGTCTGCTGGGCTGATTGTGAGAGAGGATGTGAACTGTGAAGTGATTGCAGAGTGAACGGTTTTCGTTATTCTGATTTAGTTACAACGATTACAATTTTTTTTGCATTAAGCGAAAGTGCAGACTCAAGTAACAGTGAATTGCTGGGAGAAATTTCAGAACGCAAAAAAAATTATGTATGAATACCGTCTTCTGATTCACCTTCCATTCCAAATGTCTCGCTGCGCCACTCGCATACTTAGCTGATAAACCAAACGCAATGGATTTTCTATATCTGCTAATAATACAAACAACTTTTCTAACATGTATCCAGGTATAGTAGATTTGTAAACAATTTATTCGTAATTCGACATGAATATCGCGGCTATTTTAATTCAAGAAAATTCTTAAATGCATCTCTATATGGAATTCAAATTTATTACAAATTGTTTGAATGGCATTCAAACCCTGATCCTTAAAATTTAAAATATTTCTCTCGGAAAAAACAGGTAAACAGTGACGAAGACATTATATTATATACTTGTCACCGACTACTCCCATCTCAACATCACCAAGATTTTTGAAGCCCAAAGATAGCATTCTCTTTCTTAATCCTCGTTAACCTGCAGCTCTTAAGATCGAACAAGCAAAATACATATACATCTGCGAAAATAAATTCGAACATTCTGAACTCCATGCCGAAGACACGTTACCGTTCAAATTGTAGGCGTTGGATTCATTTTGGGACATTTAATGATATATGACTGTATGTACACCGAGAATTCTGAGATGCATGTTCGCGTGGGTTAAACTTTAATTCCATTGAGAAATGAAGTTTCACGTTTAGCAGTCCGGAGTGGGGCTTCTGGGGATTTTCTAGGTGCGTCTTAGTAGTCCAAAGAGAGGAAGCTAACAAGCTAGGAGATAGAGAGTGGAGTGAGGTGGAGAGAGAGAGATAGAGAGAATGGGGAGAGAGGAAAGAAAGAGGTTATGGCGGGAGAGTTGAGTTGAAATTGGCGGAGTGGGTACGGCGGGACCCTCTTGGGCACCATCATTCCTTATGATGGAATGACATTAATTTCCACGAAAAATATAAGTTTTTCCATAAATAGAACGCTAATTTCACGAAGAAGAGAATAATTTACGCGTATTAAGAGAATAAGCTCTCTGAATTATAGGAGCTCCTGAACTGCGTGGCACATAAACGATATCATATTTTCAGAAACTAAAATGTTGGTTGCCTAAACGCGTAAAATAAGGACAGGAAATAGAACCGCATTAATCTATTTTCCGAGAAAACTAGTGTCTAGTGTAAAGTTCTTAATTTGGCAATTAGAGAATAATACCTTCGCTTTCGTTGGTGTTTGGCGGCCATGCAAGCTTCCCTGGATTGGATATGATATCATGAATGCATTGATGAAACTCGTAAAAGAGGTAATGTCTGGCGGAAGAGAAAGGAACTACGGCAACGATACATGGGATCCTTTAAAAGAGCGGAGCAGAATGGAAGAGAGACAGACAGATAGAGAGAAAGGCTGCATACAGAGACAGAATGGCGTTGTTTGACTTGCCTGTGGCCCAAAAAGTTTCAGCCATTGGTCCACAAGAGGAGTGACATCTGTTGCTTGTCACCGTAAATGATTTGCGACAACTTGGGAGGGTCATATCTCTCTCTCTCTCTCTCTGATTCCCTTCACCCTTTCTCTTTTCATCTCTCTCTTTTTCTCCCCCTCTTCCTCCCTCTTAATAACTACCTCTCTCTGTTTCTCCCTATTTCTCATCATCTCTCTCTCTCATTCTCTTTCCCTTCTCTTCGTCACTCTAGGGAAGCTCAAAATGTGCATGATTTTTCCCCCTTCTTCTCGCCTCTAGTACAACTGATTATCATACGCTTGAACGTTAATGATTAATGGAGCGAAATTTTGTTATTATATGTCAGAGACATACATCCAGCGTGATAAATTTGTTTCAAAATATACTATTCAGGTGATGAAGGCTTTTGTATGATAATTAATGAAAATTCCGCGTGGATCAATTGTATGAAAAGGTGATAATAGCGACTAATATTAATGGCTATGTCCCGCAAAAGAAACTAAACGTTACGCCTAATTTTAATTTAGTTAAATAACTTGCTAGACATTAAAATAATAAAAGTAATTGATTAAATTTATTTTTCATCTATTCAATTGTTTACACACTCGTATAATAAATCCGCAAAAGGGCGATTTAATTTAATTTCTCATAATATATGGAGAATGATATTAATAGCGTCGTTTCTACCGCCATCAAGTTCCTAATACAAGGCTCACGTATAGTGCTATACTCTTGTGTTAGTGAAACTAATCACATTATGCTCCCCTTTGTAAAAATTGCTCATTTCAAAACAAGGTAAGCAGGAAACGCTGCAATAATTTTACTTTAAAATAATTTTAATAAAAACTAGGCTTGGCTGCAATGTAACATCATCAGGTACAGAGTACTCATATTAAAGTTATTTTGAGGTGAAATTATTGTGTTTTCTTTTTCTTCGTTTCTCTTATATTAGCTGCAATAATGATCAAAGCAAAAGATCGTCATTTCAGGTTTATATTTTCTAAATAAATATATTTGCGATCTCAAAATTCTTCAATGTTTATTTTACCAAGCGTAGAAATTGAACTGGTAAACTTCATATTCATTAATATACGCTTAAACATTGAAAACTAAGAACGCTACTAAGCAACTTTTAATCATTACGCCTATATATATGTTGAAATGTAATGTTTCTCTCGTGAATTTCATTTCGAGAATTTCAACTTTCGCTCCATATCGGAGCTTACCGTTTCAAAATAACAAGGATTTGAGCCGCCATTCAACTATTACAATGCTTGTGAGCGATACAAAGCTTTTGGAAAAACCTTTAACCCTATCGCTTCGTGAAAAGTTTTTTGATATAAAAATGAAACAGCTCACATCTGCTTTTTTTCTAAGAGGAACTTCTTTTTTCATTAAACTGCGTAACAATGAATAAAATATGAAGTATATCTTACCGGAGATCCATTTAGATCCGCCCGAAATGTTTTTTCAATCCACGAGGAGGCGAAATTGATGCAAAGTAATCGATTAGCGGTGAGAGCATGAGTTTTATGATCGGAGGGAGTTGCGAGGGAGGGAGAGATGAGGGGTGGGAATGAGAGAGAGGAGGGGGAGAGAGGAGGAGGAGAGAAGAGGGGGAGAGAGGAAGGTGAAAGAGGAGGGGGAGGGAGGAGGGGGATAGAGGAGGGGGATAGAGGAGGGGGACAGAAGAGGGGGACAGAAGAGAGGGAGAGAGGAGTGGGAGAGAGGAGGGGGAAAGAGGAGGGGAAGAGAGGAGGGGAGAGAGGAGGGGGAGCGAGGAGAGGGAGAGAGGAGAGGGAGAGAGGAGGGGGAGAGAGGAGGGGGAGAGAGGAGGGGGACAGGGGAGGAGAAGAGAGGAGGGGAAGGTAGAGAGCAGGGAGAGGAGATAGGACGGAGAGACAGGGAGAGAGAAATGAGGAGATAAAAGAAGGGGAGAGGAGAGGAAAACGCGTAAGATAGCCATTGCAGATCACGTAAAAAAAGGTGCAGAGAAAAAAATAACAAAATCGAGGATGGATTACGGATTCTTATTGGATAAGGAAATCATACAAATGTAAGAAGATAGAGAGAGGGAAATTCTACGTGCGAGTGGTGTGCGTCTGGAGGTGGGCGTATGTGGATTTTTTGTGCGGTTGAGGGGGAGGGATGGAGTGGAGGGGAGGGGGGCGTAGGAAAAGTGGGCGTATGGGAGGGGCACGCAGGGAAGAGTGGCCGATGGGATGAGGCAGAGTAAAAGGGGTACAGATGGACCAAGAGGGTGAGAGGTCAAAAGAAAATTGGAATCGCAGCATAAGAAGGGATGAAGAGGCTAAGAACTGATTACATGAATGAGTAGATTTTCCTATCAAGTGAATTTTTCCGGAGCACATTAGCAGAAATATTGGCAAATAAAATATATGAAGCAGGATTGTAACTTCAGCCTGACTCGAATAATCGAACGAAATTTATCGCTCGATGAACCAAATTCAAGGTGTTAATAGAAAGTAAACTAAAACTAGTAAAAGTTGCTTGCATTCTGCAAACATTTCATCTCACCTTGAAAAGCACATTAATTTTCCAGAGAGATATTTCATTATTACGTATAGTTTTTTAATTGAAATATGTTCACCTCTGCACCGATTTTCGTTCTTTCTTTTATGGAAGAATATTGGAGTAAATGCTATCCCTTAAATTTGCAATTTTAAGAATGTTGTACTTTTTATATTGTGGAGTACTAATGCCACACATTGTGTTGCCAAATTATAATGTAGTAGCACAAATAAAAGGGCAATAATACTTTTCTGATTTTTAAAATTTTTTAACAGTCGCAATTAAAACTTTATGGAAATTTCAAACGCTAAAGAGCACTCTAACACCAAGCTCTAACTAAATGAAAAATTACAGCTCCCTAGTTTTCCCCTTAGTAACAAAACATTTATCTATTTTTTGAAACTTGAAGAATTTTTAACAGCCAAATTAATATATCAAAATTTCAATAATCCCCGTTCGGTTATTTTATGAACTCTACCTTGACAAAAAATTTCAGCTTCACAAAACATTCAGAAATACATTAACCTTAAATATTTGTTTAAGCAATTGCAAATTTTTAGTGGCCGTACTGTTGAACTTTTTGTGATTTTAGATTTTTCTAGTCGGTCATCACAGAAAAAAATCTGATGTGGCCACCACATGACTTTCTCCATACCTGTATTATTTCTAAAAATTCCAAATAGGTTAGATGATAATAAATATTTCAAGGAACTGAGAGAAACATTTAGACTAAAAAGAACAGAAATAAACTCAAACCATAGCCTTCTAGTATAGGATATAGCCAAGAAGCTCCAACAATTAAGAAAATAAAAAGGAGCGTTACTAAAAAGAGAAGCCCCCAAGGTGTGACACTCGCATCGGATTGAGACTTTGCAGAATGAAAGTATATGTAAAATATCGGACACCTATTTCTACCTAGGTGCCAACTCGACGTCGTTTACGAGAAAATAAATTCCTTTCATAATTATCTAGGAGCATTGGTCTAGGGGGAACGAGCTAGATTTCAAATATCTTTGCCGGGATTCGATTCCCGAAGGGACCAAAATATTTTTCTGATGTAAAAAAAATCCCGCAATTTCCAGCATATCGTCGATAAAACTTGCACAACATTTTTAAAAAAATTATTCCATGCATTATAACTACTATTTTCTTCATCGTAATGCAGTTTTTATTGCCCCAAAAACTGAAGATCACTCGCAAAACGCGAACAAAAACAATTCCAATCACCACTCCAAAATGTGCTCTCGAACAATAAATCGCTCGGCAATATTCTGACGTTGACTGTGGTAGAGAGACAAGGACGTCTGCTAATAAGGCCACGAAAAACTGCGTCTAGTCATCTTATAATGTTGTTATTAAAGTTACGGTGTTGTTGTTAAAGGGATTCGTTATCATTTGCAGGTGTCAATTATTGTCATTATAAATACAATTGCAATTATGTCACAATACTGTTGGGTTATTTCGATGCATTGTTCTTTATTCCTCTTTTCAAATCTCGTCATGTATTGTTCATTATGATAAATCGGTTGCTGACGTCAATTATTGCCATTATAATTATAATTGGCATTATGTCACAATAATGTTGGGTTGGGTGCATTGTTCTGCATTCCTCCTTTCAAATCTCGTCATGTATTGATCATGATGGTAAAGCGAATGGGTAAAATTATGTTCGTGAAGAATTACGGTTAAGAATTACAGTGAAGAATTACGATTAAGAAAATAGTAGTTATAACGCATGTAATAAATTTTAAAAAAATGTTGTGCTAGTTTTATCGACGATATGCTGGAAATTGCGGGAAATATTTAAAAAAAAATCAGAAAAAAATGTTGATCCCTTCTGGAATCAAACCCCGGCAAAAATATTTGAAACCGAGCACGTTTCTCCTAGCCCAACGCTCCTAGCTAATTACCGAAGGACTTTTAACGTTCTTATGACGTTGGCTCTCGGATCGCGATTTTCAAAGGGCATTTTCTCGTAAACGACGTCGAGTTGGCACCTAGGTAGAAATAGGTGTCCGTTATTTTATATATACTTTCATTCTGCAAAGTCTCAATCCGATGCGAGTGTCACACCTTGGGGGCTTCCCTTGTAAGATGTAACCAAGCGCCAATTGTTAACAATAGTCATCGGTAGGTAGCGTGGTAGTGGCAGCTAAAATATATAGTTATTAAGATATCTCTTAAACAATGCATTATATGGGGAAATATTTCAAAAAAAGACTGTATAAAATTAAATTTTCTACCACTTTTATTCCAGTACGTTTTTAAATATAACAAATAATAAAGCAAACACTTCAAAGTAACTGATAAGTGACAAGAGTAAACGCCCACTTTCGGGTGACAGATTTTTACCATAAACTAATCAGTTCTTTTGACTTATATAAAAATGTTAAATATAAAATTCCGCGTTGACCTGATTAATAGTTTTTGAGTTAGAGCACCCAAAAAATCACAAACACACACATTATCGAGAAAATGGTTAAATCGTGTTCAGGGGATCTCAAAACGTGTATTTCGGTTTAAATCTCGAAGACGATTTTTTTCATGAAAATAATACATTCCCCTATACTACATATGGAGAAAGTAAAAAGAACTTAGTTATGCACATAAAAATAAAACTCGGATGTGACCACTACATGACTTTCTCCATATCTGAAATATTTCTAAAAATTCCAAATAGGTTACATAATAAATATTTTAAGAAACTGCGAGAAAATGTTGACTACAAGTAACAGAAATAAACTCAACCCATAGCCTTCTAATATTGAATATAGCCACAAGGTTCCAACAATTAAGAAAATAAAAAAGAGCGTTATTGAGACGCAACTAAGCGTTAATTGTTAACAATAGTCGTCGGTAGCTGGCGTGGTGGTGTCAGCAAAAATATAAGATATCTCTTAAACAATGCACTATATGGACAAATGTTTCAAACAAAGGTTGTAG
The DNA here is from genome assembly GCA_028673005.1 of Tanypteryx hageni. Taxonomy (NCBI): domain Eukaryota; kingdom Metazoa; phylum Arthropoda; class Insecta; order Odonata; family Petaluridae; genus Tanypteryx; species Tanypteryx hageni. The sequence continues at coordinate 124,198,315 of CM054116.1, read as the reverse complement.
AAAATTAAATTTTCACTTTTCGTACTAAAGTTTTTAATGAAAGGAAACTCTTCCTGCAACTTTTCGTTGAAAACCCATTTTCTTTTAGGTGCCATGGCCATGGGGGTAAAAAAATAAAAATTAATTTAATCAAATCTGGTGATAAGAGTAACACATTCCAAAAGTACCTAATTATACATTAGCAGCACTATTACCTCAAATCCTAATTGTTTAAGTCTTGTATGTACTTTTTACAATAGCAAAAGCGGAATAGATATTTTCAGGGTTACCTGTTCAAACGTGGATTTCTAATATTGGATATAGCCGCAAAGCTCCAACAATTAAGAAAAGAAAAAGGAGCGTACTAAGACGTAACTAAGCGTCAATTGCTAATAATAGTCTTCTGTAGGTGGCGTCGTGGTGGCAGTTAAAATATATCTCTTAAACAATGCATTACATGGAAAAATGTATCAAACAAAGGTTGTAGAAAATAAAATTCCCCATCAGAAAATGGTTTTCCTCTCTTCGCTAATGTTTCGGCAATCAAGAAACTGATCTTGGTTGCCTCCTCAGAATTCTCCTTTGCAGCTTTGAAAAAGGATTGTTGTCTAATAATATTCTTTTTCAGCGAGGTAATTTTGTCGATTCTCACTTGACCCACGAGACTGTCAAATTTACTGGAGTGTTTTGTAGAATAATGTCGCTTGACATTGTATTCCTTAATAACAGCTATCTTATCGTGACATATAAGACATAGTACGCCGTCATTATGTTCAATAACAAGGAAGTCACGGGTTCACGATGCTTTGAAGATACGACATTCACTTGCAATTTTTCTTTTCTTGATTGAATGCATGTTTACCTATAAATATTTATTTTATTATAACCAAGTTAATTTCAATGAAAAATAACAATCTCTGCATATTTACGTGCTTAGTAAGAATTGAATTTCAAAATAATACAGTAATAAATTAATATCTGATATTAAGTTCTAATTGCAAAATAAAGGGAAAATACACAATAAAATAAAGAAATAAAAAGGAAAATCAAATCTAAAAACAAAAATCAATGTAATTCTTCCCAGTCACCGACCTAAGCTATTTTAAGAACCATAATTTCTGCAATAATAACATGGGTAGATTGATCCTAAGTCCTATGCAATTAATACGCGTTTATGAGCGTTATAGAATGAGATTCTTAATTCGACATTAAGAAAATAAAAATCAATGTCCGATGTCGTATTTTTAACATATTTTAATTTTGGTTAAAAACAATTACGTGCCAATCATTCCTGTGTTACACAAGTTGAGAAAAGTGCTTCAAGATTCGAACTCAGAACTCTTTTTTAAAAATGATACCAAATTCATAATCAAAATTTATCAGCAAACTTCTTAATTCCTCAATTACGTCATCTGCTAAGGTAATAACCTCTATTTGATCTTAAATTTTTTTTTTGCAAAGTTTTGCAGAGCGACAATGATAAGCCGAAACACTTTTTTTACTATAAATAATGATAAAACAAACTCAATTTGGTGAAGTGCACAAAGTATAATTTAGCATTGGACAAAGTGTCCCAATCACGCTACTCAGTGATAATATTTAAAGATTCTAAAACCGAATCAAGTAATTCTACAAAAGCTGTCACGGAATTATGTCTTTCTATCCGTCTTGTGGCGCACAACTCCTTTAATTTTTCGCAATTTGCAGAAGGCTCAATATTATTCGCAATTACTGATTTAAATACAACCTGCCTTTTCGAGGTATGATGTGACGTGCGGTAGAAGCGCCCGCCGTTGCTCTTGTGTTTTTTTTGCGACTGATGCCGCTAGTGGCGGGCACCGTATATAAGGCTGTGGCTCTACGGCCGGGGGAAAGTCGGAAGTTCATGTGTTGGCGGTCAGTCGTGGGTCTTTGGCTACAAATTCCGAGTGCAGGCGGAATTACTCCTTATCCCCTCCCTTTCCTTTTTTATATCTAACTCATTCCTCCTTTTTCTTTTATCTGCGCTGGCGCCCAGCGGATCTCCTTCCTACGCCGGCGAATCCCTCCCCGCCGCCCCTGAAGTGCCGGCAAACGTTACATCTGGCGCCCAACGTGGGGCCCGATACCAGTAATCGGGAGGAGACCGAGAATTTTGAGTTACTTCTACTCCGTTCGGAAGGTCTGTTCGTTTCGATAAGTTGTGCGTATTGTTGGTTTGACCTCAATCCCTTGTTTCACCCTCCCATGGTCCACCCTTGATTCCTGTAGTGAATCCCCTGAAGGACCTCAGGGGGAGAAGAATAGAACCCTGGTACTCCTTTCCTTTGGTTTAGATTGTTTCTGTGAAATCTGACAGAATGGCATCTAAACGGAGTGGAACGTCGTGGGTGAATGAGTTGAGTAAGGCTGAAGCGGAATCTCACTGCCTCAGGTTTGGCCTGTGCGCGGAAGGCACGCTAGATGAATTGAGAACGAGACTTCGGGAGTATTGTAAGGAACGCGATGTTTTGATGCCGACGGAAGAAACCAAATCAGTTGGAAATGGTCGACGGGAGGCGATCACCGGTTTCGAGAAGTGTCACTCTTCCGGTTTGTTTAAATGGCGTCGTCGGGGTGACGCGGTTTGATATCTTGCCCTCCATGTCTTATTTCATTGTTTTGGGGACAGGATTTTTGAGAGGTCTCGGGGCGAGCCTTAATTTTTCGGATTTTTTGGTTGCAGATGGCAGCGCCGTTCCATTATGGTGCGCGGAGGGCCGCTCGGGAGATTTTTCACGGGGGGTTCAAGGAAGTGACCGAGGAGAAAGGCTTATCGGCGCAAGAGGTGCAACTTTAATGCATTTTCTAGATTCAGAGATTAAGCGGTTCGACCAGGTCCCTGGTAGGACAAGTCTGGTGAAACATCGAATTGTGTTAGAAAATCCTACGCCGATCAAGCAAAGATATTACCCTGTCTCTTCCATTATGCAGGAGGCGATCAACAGACAGGTAGAAGAAATGTTAGCGGACGGAGTAATTGAACCGTCAACTAGTTCCTGGTCGTCTCCGGTGCTCTTGGTTCCCAAGAGCGACGGCTCGAAACGGTTCGTGGTCGACTTCCGAAAGGTTAATAGTGTCAGTAAAAATGACGCATACCCAACGCCTTATATTGCCGATATTTTAAATAAACTAAGGTCGGGGAAATTTGTCTCGACCCTTGACTTACAAAAGGGATACTGGCAAGTCGAACTAGAACCGGGGAGCAAGGAAATAACTGCTTTTACCGTGCCAGGAAATGAGTTAATTCACTTTAATGTTATGCCCTTTGGTCTGCACAGTGCCGTAGACACATTTAATGGACAAGGTCATAGGGGCTGCGATGGAGCCAAATTGCTTCGCGTACTTGGACGATATCGTGGTCGTAAGCAGGACGTTTTCGGAACACTTGTCCCACCTGCAAAAAGTATTTAGACGCTTGCGTGAAAATAAACTTGGATAAATGCCGTTTCGCCAAACCTCAGCTAAAGGTTTTGGGGTATATTGTATGGAATGGGAAATTAGCTATGGATCCCGAAAAGATATCGGCGGTCGTTAATTACCCTCCCCCTGGGGACATTACCGAACTGCGTAGGTTCTTGGGGTTTGTGGGTTGGTATAGAAGGTTCGTTCCGAACTTTGCCACGCTAGCGGCTCCTCTGACGGACTCTCACAAAAAGAAAATCAGAAAGTTCCTTTGGACAAAGGAACACGAGAACGCCTTCGTTAAGCTAAAGGCTTGTCTGGTGTCCGCACCAATTCTTTCGTGTCCTCGTTTCGACCTCATTACTTCGTCTCCATTTTCTGTTCATTGCGGTGCGTCCAGCGTCGGCATTGGGGGAGTACTAGCTCAAACAATTGGCGGCGAAGAGCATGTTGTCGCTTACTGTTCCCGTGCTCTCTCTCTTGCGGAAAGAAACTACAGCACAACGGAGAGTGAATACCTAGCGGTTCTGTTTGCTATCAATAAATTTAATCCCTATCTCGAGGGTATCATTTTACCGTGGTCACGGTTGTTCGCATTCAATAATCCGCAGGGTAGGCTAGCGAGATGGGTGTCGCAATTATAGCAATTCGACTGTGAGATAGTCCATCGAAAAGGGGGGTGCCATGTTGTGCCAGACGCGCTCTCGAAGATAGGGGCAATAGACGATGTCCACGGATTTGACGCGGCAGCAAATGACGACCCGTGGTATTTTGGCCTGCGCGAGAAGGTAGTGGGAGATCCGGAACAGTATCCGGGGATTCGCGTTGAAGAGGGACGGCTCTATGTGAAAGATGGCACTAGGAGAAATGCCGTCAAGTGGAAACTAATGGTTCCTGCGGGCACAAGACCAGGACTATTAGAAGCGAATCATACCTGTCCTAGAGGAGGTCACTTAGGATTTTTTTTAAACCCTCAGAAAGGTCCAAAATTTTTATTCCTGACCAAGCCTGAGAAGAGACGTAGCCAACTTCGTCCGGCGCGGCCGTACCTGTCAGAGATATAAAGTAGAACAAGCGAAACCTGCGGGTAAAATGAGGCCGCATGGGATGGTGCGCCCGTGGATTATTGTGGCGTCCGACATAATTGGCCCCCTTCCCCGATCCCTCAGAGGTAATCGGTATGTGTTGATGTTTTTAGATGTGGGTACCAGGTGGCCCATTGCGATTCCGCTGCGCTCGTTGAAAGCAACCCATGTCGCTGAGCAATTCCGAACCCATTTAGTTAACCAGTGGGGTTGCCCGGAAGTGATGCTGACAGACAACGGACCCCAATATGTCAGTCGAGTATTGGGAAAGGTGTACCGCCTATTCGGTGTAAAACTCATACGGCCCCTTACTTGCCTCAAGCCTACCAATGTGAAAGGACCAATAGAACACTTAAAACCATGATCTCCATTTATTGCGAAGGTTGCCAGAGAAAATGGGACGAAAATTTGTCTGATCTGATGTTTGCCTTGCGTTTCGCCACTTCGGAGAGTACCGGCTACTCCCCCGCTGCTTTAAATTTGGGAAGAGAGTTGAGAATGCCCAAGGATATATACCGCGAGTCCGACTCGGGGGGTCTAGGGGAACTCGATTCGCGCAGTTACGCGGTGGAACTCCACCGTTCACTGAAAGAAATGCTGCAGAGGGCCGAGGAGGCGCAGAAAAAGGCGTCGGACAGACAGGACAGATATTATAACATCCGGCGTCGGGAAGTCAAATTCTCGAAAATTATTGGGACTCACCCGGTATCGGACGCGGCGGAGTTCTCGGCAGCGAAACTCAAACCCAAGTTTGGGGGTCCCTTCGTGGTGGAGGGAGAACTGTCAGATTCCATTTATCGCTTAAAGACGCTTAGTGGAAAGCCCGTGGGTCAGTGCCATGTGCGGGACTTGAAAGCTGTAAGATAGGGTATAGTAGGGTTTCATGGCGGACGCCGAACTGTGGTCGTAATGACCGTGGTGAATTCTTGAAGGAGGGGAGTGATGTGACGTGCGGTAGAAGCGTCCGCCGTTGCTCTTGTGTTTTTTTTTGCGACTGATGTCGCTAGTGGCGAGCACCGTATATAAGGCCGTAACTCTACGGCCGGGGGGAAGTCGGGCTGTAAGATAGCAATTCTGTAAGAATCTAATAGCCGCAAATCTAATTTGAATAATTGAATAAACGCACAGCATCCGAGTAAAGGTGGAGACGACTCGGGAGCCAACTGTTCTATCTCCGTCCCTCCTTCAGGGGGTTACAACCCGCACCTTATTCTCAGAAAGAATGAAAAATAAAACCGCATCAGGGTAAGAGGGGACGAAGAATCTGCCCGGTCGCAGCCGCTCTCACTCGAGAGAAAATACCAACAAAGCGTCCAAAAATCAGTCCTGTTCTTTTCAGAACAGCACTGTGGATAAAACTTCAAAGACCGTCGACTCTCTACCAGCAGAAGTCGTTAACGCCCCCACTACCGCACGAGCCCCGCTCGCTGCTCATGCCAATGACCCCAGACGCCGCTCCGCGGCTTTTCTGACGGCCGAGGAATCCCTCCTTAAGAGGCAGAAATTCGAGATAGCTAGCACTATTCCCACCAGCAATCGCTACGAACCTCTCCTCAGCATTGCGCCCGAGCCGCAGCCTTCCACGTCCGAAGATATGGAAACCACGGAAGCTCCCACCCTTAGGCCGCCCCCCCCCCGCAAACCCTCCCTAATCGTTTATGATATTGTCTCCGCGAGAGATTTACGAGGCCTCATTAGGGAAGTAGTGAAGGACAGAAACTTCACCGTCGTTCCTCTGAAAGAGAAAAACGCCATCCGCGTCACTCTCGCAAACATGGATGATTTTCAGGCGGTCAAGGACTTGCTGGTGCAGAACAAGGCCCAGCTCTCCACCAGCAACATGGAGGCGGAGGTAACTTCGCAATTCATGATTCACGGATTCGATTCTAGAGACAACCCTGAGGAGATTTTCGAAGGCCTAGACGCTCTCGGAGTGACCGTACGAAAAGTGCGGAACCTTCGAGGCGACAATGCGTCGGCACCTTCCGACCTCTTTGTAGCCACCATAGCCGCCACGCCAGAATGGCCGCCAAAACGCCTTGCAAACATCAGGGCCATCAGTAACGTGCGAGTCCGACTCCGCCGTTACAAGTACAACCGCCCCCAGATGTGCTACGGCTGCAATCGCTTCGGGCACTCCTACGCGCAATGCACCGCCCTTCCTCGATGCTTCAAATGCGCCGGACCTCACAATGGGAGAGACTGCACAAAATCCAAGGACCTTCCGGCCAGATGCTGCAATTGTGACGGCGATCACACCGCCTTCAGCCGAAACTGCCCAATTCTGCAGGAGGAGACGAAGAGAATGCAGCAGAGGCAGGCACCGACAGCTCGGCGCCCCGCGCCAACACCACGGCGCCCCGCGCCAACGGCCAGAAAGCAGCCACATCCCTCACTGGGCGTACAGAACGCTTGGGGTAGAGGAAACGCCGCTCGTCCCGTGCCGACGCAGCGACCGGCTCCGAGGCAGCGAATCTCCATCCCGCCGCCTGCACCTACCGCCGAGGAATTCCCATCTCTCCCGCAGACCCGCCAAGCCCTCGGGATAAAACTCGGCCTGGTTCCACTTCTCCGCAACCGTTTAATCTCCATGCAGAGGAAACTCCATCTCTACCGCGCCGTCATTCGGCCAACGATGACCTACGCATCGCCTGCGTGGAGCGGCCGCCTACTATGCAGAAGCAAATCAGCCCTCAACCACGTGGAGAGATCCTGCCTGAGAACCATCGCCAACAGACGCAGGATGGTCTCCGACGTCTACACCTGGCTGCCCCTTCAGCCGATCTCCGCAGCCATGCAGACGCTGGCGGCCCGCTTTTGGGAATCTACAGCCCACCGCAGCGCCCGGACCCTCAGAGAGATTGCCGACGCACGCCCGCTCCCCTGGGACAGGCACAAGCGACCGAGAGCATCAACCGGAGCCGAGGAAGACCTCCCCCCTAAACGGCGGAAGACCTAACGGCGGGACAAATCAGGACCTTTTCAGGGCCAAAAATATTTGATACCACCAAGACTTCGGTCCGTGGTCCCAAGAGGAGCCGCGTCAGAGGGCTAAAGCGAGCCCAAATACTCCCAAAGGAGTAATCTACACATCATCCACAGCCGCTTAAGTGCCTCCATCAGGAGAGCAGACAAGTGGCAGGAGACTCTGCGCCCGACTACGCAGATCTCATTCTCACAGTTGCATCGGGGAAGTCGGGAGTCGGAAGTTCATGTGTTGGCGGTCAGTCGTGGGTCTTTGGCTACGAATTCCGAGTGCAGGCGGAAATACTCCTTATCCCCTCCCTTTTCTTTTTTATCTCTACCTCATTCCTCCTTTTTCTTTTACCTGCACTGGCGCTCAGCGGATCTCCTTCCTACGCCGGCGAATCCCTCCCCGCCGCCCCTGAAGTGCCGGCAAACGTTACAATGTATTGAAAAAAACATACACTTTAACCACAGTTCCCATGCAATTACGTAAGGGGGTGATATCACAAGCGTTGCTAATAGCTAAATTCAAACTATGGGAAGCACAGTGAACATGCAAAGCTGTAAGTATAATTTCTCTAATGTGTAGGGAAATAAGGTGGTATGGAGGGGGAGTAGGAGGGAGAGTGGAATGGGTAGAGGGAGTGAGGGATGGAGAAAGAGAAGGGGAAGAAGAGAGAGAGAGAGGGAAGGGGATAGAGAGGTAGGAAAAGAAAAGGATTAAAACAATAGTTTTAACTGCCAAAGTAAATAGCTAATATGGGACGTGAAATTTTCTTATAAATGACCAAATGGAAACTTATATACAAAATCAATCCAATGTGATTGCGATGCATGTCACAGGCTCTCTACTTATACCATATTATAAAAATAAAATTAAAGTTGAAAAAGCAGTGTTTTATAATCAATAAATAAAGGAAGTTTCATTGTTTACATAAGTTGTTTTTAACCTATAAAAAATCTCCCGGAATATACAACTCTTGAGGTTTTTGAAAAGCACTGCCCTATGAGGCCAAAATTTAAAAATATCGATCGCCACATGCATTTTAAATTAAAAAACAACAAAAGCATTCGTAAACGCAAAAACAATAAAAGTCAATATTGATATAAACTGCCGTGCAAAGAGAACAAAATATTATTAAATAATTATAAATGAAAACACAGATCTGTTATATATTCACTATCTTGACACTGAGAGCTGCAAGAAGACCAAACTCACTCGACCGATGTTTCTTTGACAAAATGCTTTGTAGAACTGACGGGAGAGAAGGGCTGACGTATTTCGTGAAATTCCGAAATGCAAAATTGGTGAAAGAAGGGGTAGGAGAGAGAACTATGTGAGTTCTTCAATGTGTAGGAACATAACGGTTTACCATCCCCTGTTCTCATTACAGGCGAAAAAAGGGCGGCCAATACTAACAAACCACTAAAGACAACCCAATCGAAAAGAAGGAGAATTAAATGAAGAATGCTAAAAGGACGCATTGTTGGGACCCTGTCACCATATGCCTTGTTATTTTATCGTGGAAGAGAGAACCTTAACATCCTTTCTCGCCTTCACAAATCCCCACTGTTGCCTACGCTCAGGAAAATTTCATTCTAGTAGCCTCTTGAAATCGGTTGACGGCGTTCCTTGCTCCCGCGTTTTACGATAGGAAAGTATTGTGACCGCTCATAAGACCGGGTCCCAGAGGCCCGGGCCTCGTGGATTTTGCCCCGGTATCTCCGCCCTCTCGGTGGCCCTGCGGTTGAGACTGCAGTATCATTAATCGCGATGAAGAAGGAACTTTTAAATAATCAAGGACTGATTATTGAGAAAATGCACCTCAACACAGGCGCATTGCATATCCTTAATAAAGAGCCACTTAAAAGTTTTTGTAAATTTAATTTGTATGCAATAGTTGCAAAAAGTTTGCTGAATGGATGAAAGCCTCTCGCGGGCTGCATGACAACCTCCGGCGGGCCGCATTCTGGCCCGCGGGCCGTATGTTGGACAACCCTGGTTTAGACGGTTCAACCAGAGTCGATTCGACAGTTCAAACCTAAATGGCATCAACTGGGATACTTGGTGTAGGTGTGCAAGTAATTTGTAGTGTTATAGGGGAGGAACTACAGAGAATTTTTTAAAATAAGAAGAATGGAAGACTTCTGTGGAACAGGTAATGGATTTTGAGGCGTAATGCTCTTGAAGCTTCAGAATGTTTGTTAAAAGATCTTTCATCTGAGGACCCAAAGTCTTACCGAAACCTTTTGCGGATGACTGCTCTTCAATTTGAAGAGCTATTGAATAGACTGATAGACAAACAAATATTTGGATTAACTAACCGGGTTCTAGTCCATGAGATCATTTCTATTTCTCCTAAGGTAACACGTAAAAATGGGCTTCTCGATGTGCAAGCTATTATTCTTTTTGGAAATTAAAATTAGAAAAGTCTGACCTTCGATCATCTGATTTAAATTATCTTAAAGAAAAATTAATAAAGTAACTTACGCTATTCATCTTTTTTCACCTACACCTCTAAATAACTCAAATATAACGTTTAAAAAACACATTTAGGGAATATATTGCCAGTACGGTATTTCTATGCGTTAAATACAAACAGAAAGCCAGAAAGAAAACTTTTAGAGGCGGCCACCCAAATGCAAAGATTCTTTTATACAATTATAAGAGAAATTTCGCTTTAAAAATATTTCTGTGATTTCAACGAAAACTTGATTCCCTACGTCAGTCAGTCGTTGCATTAAATCTACAGCAATGAATTACTTCGTCCTTAGTTATCGCTAAATCCAATATCCGTTTGAAATTAATTTAAAGTTTATATACAAATAGGACTTGCTTCTTTCAGGGTAAATGGTTTGTTTCTCGTAATTGGGGTAGGTGTTTTTTATCCGCTCCAACCGGCTAAAATTTTTGAAAAAAATAAGAATTTTATTAATTTCTGATTCTTCTTCGTCTTTCACGAAACAGAAACCGTCTAATATAAATATATATGTTTTGTATTTGAAATTTAGGTATATTAGAAAGTACTAACCTGTAATAAATGAAAACGGCTATAGAGATATATCCGAGAAAAGTTTAGCGATGTGTCTTCTGTAACTAGTAAGGAAAGACTGCCTAATGATGCAAACAATTCATGTGTAGAAGGGATGGACATATGTGGAGCGATCGGCTAGAGTTTTTCCGTTCATTCAGGTACCAAGCATCAGGAAAACCCCTTTTATGGAATCGAGAAAAGAATATTTTCGAAGGAAATACACCTCGGGAGACTCACTGGGGGAGGATCGCTAATGGGGCAGCTGCTGAAAGATCAGCAGCACATGTATTGAAGCTACCTACTCACTACCGAAATTCCTTTCTTCCTCACGACATTCACTGACTTCCTAGAATTCTCAATCGGTAGGATTCCATCCTTTCGGCTAGAGGAAGAGAACAGTAGATATCATCTTGCGATAGACAAAAGGGAGACCTTCGCATTCGAAATGGAGTGAGCGACCTGAGGGTGGTCGGAGTCGAGGATGGTGAGGAAATCCCACCTTTCTCTTGCGCCATTTATGCGAACCGAAGAAGTTTTGGGTCCAGGATTTATCGATTCCTTTAATCCTGTATTGAATACGTTTTAGCCTCGCAAGCCCCTGCCTTGAAATATATTTGTTTATATGCAACTGTTTTATATACAGCACCCATGAATCATTGTTTAATGTTTGGGCATGCGAATGTTGTGTGGCGTAATCTTCAACAAATTACTCATCGTTAATATTTCTTTGCCATACAAATTTCATACAGCCAAAACAATTTTTACTTTCGAAATATTCCATTATATGAACTCTATATTTATTTTTGACTTTTAAGTGCACCTATTGAGTAGTTTAATTAATTTTTCATGTATTTTTAAAATTTTACTTATTACTTAATTCATGCGTACCCGTCATTTTTAATTATAATAATTATAATAATAATTTTTTCATTGCCAATATCGTTATTTTTATTTTTATATTCTTATTTCTCTTTCTCCCTGCCATCGTTTCTCTCTCTTCCTTCTTCTTTCTTCTTCCTGTTTTCTTCACATTCTCCCTCTTTCTTTATCTCTACCTCTTTATCCCTCAAACTTGCTGTAAAAATCGGAAAAGTAAGTATCATTATGAGCAATGCTAAACATATACTTTTTTAGAACACTTTTGCAAGAATCGTGCTAGCAGAAGTGACAAATTATATGTTATTATGGTATTTTAGTTTTTAGGCGATATATTATTATTAATTTAGTTTTGAAATGTTAGTAATACGACTATGTATCACTTTCTTTAATCAATATTTTCAGCAAACGTAATAAAATAAATAAATTATTCATTATAAGAATATAAACCTAACAGGCGTAACGTAACATCGATGTTATTTTTCATCGCGTATATCTCGCAGGGTTAAAACTCGCGGGCTCCAACACATGGCCATCTTCGGAGACAATTTGGGCAGGTTCGGCAATTATCGGCATCTCCTGGTGGAATCTCTTCCGAAAAAGTAGAGGCACACTCTACTTTTGTAGAATCGCAACGCTCGCAGAACCACCAAGGCGAATTGGGGTGCACAGGTCGATGTGCTTTCACATTGCCTTCGATTCGTCTGCCGTTCTACACTGGCTGCCTTGTCTAAACGGGGCTTAAATGTCAGATAAATAAAAATATTTTCTTAGCTACTGCATTGTTTTTGATAATAGCGACAATAATGGAACTGAAATTTTAACGGTATTTCATCCGAAATGTTGGCGCCTCTCAAAAATGGCGCCCTTAGGCGTTCGCCTTGCAGCCTCGCCTATCAGACCGGCCTTGTGAACAAAATACCTTTTATATTTCGCGTTTCAATTAATGTGAGCCGCGATAAACATTAGTAAATGCGAATATAGACAATGAAGGAAGTTGGCTAACAGAGTGAAATAAAAAAAGGTAATCGGCATCAAAAAATACATGCTTACGAATGGAATATATGCATGTACAGATGTTACTGTTAGCGTTGGATTCTTTTGTAATAGTGACGGACAGAGATATTATAAAGCAATTCACGTGAAAACAGGAAGACTTTCATGATTCTAGATATACCAGCCTAATCTTGATTTGAGGTATATTTTTAAATTTGGAAAAGAGGACGACGAAAAATTGAAATATTCTGTGTTACTGGCGGATTTTCGATATTACAAGTGTACCAAAATTTCGACAAAAGAAATAAAATATAGACTAGAAGAAATATGAGATTTTGAATGAATTTTGAAAATACAATGGTCATCCTCCCCTCTTTCCCACGAGAAAACGGAATGCCGTGGAAGATATATTGGAGATACCGCAGTGATAAATTGGAAGAATTCCATCTCGCAGTGAATTGAGGAAGTCTGCCGATGACGGTGTGTGCTCGGAAAGGTATTTACTTCGCCGTACATTTTTAGTCTTCTTTCCAAAAAATGGGGAGTAGTCTTATGAGATCGTCTGGGTGTCCGTGTGTGTGCGTGCGTGCGTGTGTCCCTAAAATCTTCTTCATGAATGCACCGATTTTAACAAAATTTGGTACTTGCAATATGTACGTACATTAATTACCAAAATTTACATATTTCAACCGGATTGACTAAGCATGGGTGCCACAATTGCAAACTTGAACTTTTCGGTAATTATGAATTTGGAGGAAATTGGCCCAACCGATTTCAACGACGTAATGTATGAACTAGGCGTGCAACATAAAATAATAAAATCCAGATGTTTAGTATAGATATAGAAATCAGGGCTTCCGCAATACAAGGAATGAAAAAATTCTTTTTACAGGTATTTGTATTGAACTTTCCACATCAATTTTAACCAAATTTAAAATTTACAATATACACATATTTAAAATCATATTAGCATATTTAAACCGAATCTGCTGGACAGAGGTGCCACAATTACGAATTAAACACTGTGAGTAAATTAGGATTTGGAAGGGATTGGCTGAACAAATTTCAATTAATTTTTTTATATTAGATGTGTACAACATACGATAATGAAATCAAAATGTTTAAAGCGGAGCTTAAGTGAAGGGCTACCAAAATATTTTTACACGTATTTCTACAAAACTGACCAAATGGATTTTAACCTTTTTACCTTTTAACCTTAACCTTAACCTTTAACCTTCATATAAATAAATAACCAAAATATCATATTTAAACCTGGTCGACTGAACAGGACTACCACAATATCAAGGTTAGAATTTTTCTGTAACTATGAATTTGGAAAGTATTGACAGAAATTATTTAAACGAAATTTCGTTTGTAGGACGAGTATAGAATGGGAAAACGAAATTAATATGTTTAGAACGTACCAAAAAAGCAGGGATACCACAATATAAGGAAAAATAATTTTCTGATTTCTAAGCAAATACGTTAGTATGATAATATTACGGCGAATTTGACGAAAAGCACTTCTGTCCCACGGGAAACCTGTGTGCATTCATACTTGTTATATATTAAAATTGTATTGAAAGGAAAGTAGGTGATTTAGTTCTTTCCAGAACTACTTGTTTTAAATCCTCACTTCCTCTATGAAGTATTTCGATTGAATAAAAATTTGCAAAATAATGTATTACGTAGCTTCCTATCAGAAATTGTTCCTCTTATTGTTCTCAAATTCCTTTTATTTTTTGCAACCCGGTGACAATTTTCGAAAATTGATTATCGTACATTCACGACGACATTCCATTCCATGACGAAATTGAAAATGGTGGGGATTACTCGATATCCTTAGAGTTATAGCAGGAATTAAAATTCATGTCCGAATATCCCAAGTGTGATCCAAACTGTTCATTCAAATTTCAACATTTATGTGATTCATATAATGGCTATGATCTCCCTCTCGACCGACTTATGTTCTTAGCCCATAAATCCTCCCTCCCTTCCTCTCCTCACATTCTACCTCCCCTCCTTCCCTTCCTCATCCCTCCTTCCCTCTCCCCCCCTTTCCCACTCTTTCCCCCCTTCCCTCTCTCTCCCCCCCTTCCCTCTCTCTCCCCCTTCCCTCTCTCTCCCCCCCTTCCCTCTCTCTCCCCTTTCTTTGTCGTTAGTCCAAATGCTTGAGGGAGTCTTTAGGTCCTTCTCTTATCTCACGCCGAAATGCAAAGTGGAGGCTACGTTTACGGAAAGCACTCGAATGAGATAAGAGAAGAGGAAATCGCACTATCCCTTTATCCTTCCCCTCCATCCCTCCGCCTTCTCTCTCTCTCCGCATCTTCCTTGGCTCCTTCATCCTCTATTCGAAAACCCCTTCAACCCTCCGTTCCAAAAGGAATCCACCCTTAAAACATCGCTTCCTTCACGCAGCCCATCTACTCGGACTTATACGTCTGGAAATGCTCTACTCTCTCGCCAACCCCTCTGCTATCGCAGTTTAACTGGAAAAAGAAGAGGAGAAAAAATGCAGATGGAATGGGAATCCCGAATAAAATGGCTAGTCGTTCTAAAAGCTATCAAAAGGATGTCGTTTTAGAAATTTTAACAGAAGTCTTAGAAAAATACTAAAAAATATAGGCTAACCATTTCGTAGCATTTTTTTCAAACGAGGGTATTGGTCAAATCTAGCATCACACTCCATAAATTTTTCATAATTCTTCCCTCACTTTGACTTATAATTGCGTAACTTGGGTTTTCGATAAATCGATTCGGGTTTTCTTCTATTTTTATTTGCATCTACCGAAATTGCTTGGCGATATATTAATCTATGAATTCAACTCAGGAAATCTCACGACTGGAATAATTTGTAAATTTTTAAGGAGTCATTCACTTCCGACAACAACTCATGCAAATTAACGTCTTCCTCTTTCCGCGATTTTCGTGTAATCATCAGGCTTCTACCCTTAAATCTTTGAATAAATTACCCTGTTGTAAAATCCCAATTACCAAAAGAATGATTTCGGTGACTGCTTTTCAACTTGATTAATTGAGTTGCTGTCATCTTCCTAAGGAGTTGGCTTGCGACATTATGTACAAAGGGAACCTGCCGATTGTCTAGTTAAGATGCTCGACAAAAGCCGAAACGGTTCGCAATATTATCTCAAAACTCGATGAAATTGTGTCAATTTTTTAGTGTTAAGGACGCGTAAATGCAATTCTTCGCTTTAATGTCCTTTACCCCTTATAATGGATTTATAACGTCCCACGCTTATGTACGTCAGCCTGAAGTCTTTCCATCCCCATCTCCATAATTTCTACTCACTTTCTTGTCCTCAGCCCATCGTTAATTATATCCCTTCCTCTTCTCTCCCTTCTTGCAATTGTTAGCTAAGAATACCAATTTATTGCATATACTTTGACATTAACTTGATCAATTTTTATACATTTAACTCCTTTAAAAGAAGTGGCAGCATATCTACCCACTAATAATTAGAACTTTATTGAGTCAAAGTAAATTATAATGATGAACTGACATCTGACTGCTCAGGAGAGGTAATAAAATGGCGAAATTGTAAGTGATTGAGGTTATATTTATTGCTGATTTAATTTATAGTCAAGTATCCCGAGTCTATTCTGCCTCCGAAAGCATTAAAATAGTCACTCGACAAAATTTGGAGAAAGAATCGATTGAACGTCAATCTCCCTAAGTTTAAAGGTATTCTGTGAATCAATCGGCAAAATTCAAAAGCCATTCCCTTTACTTTTTCGTTACTTTTCCTGGATTTTTTAAGTATCAATCGAGGTCACTTTTCGGAAAGTTCTTTTTGTTTCATGTCAATTTTCCTCTTATCCAATCATGGAGAAAAAACTTCTAAAATTTGTCCACTGATGGTGGCGATTTTCAGAAGAAAATAATACACTTTTTTATATTAATTCACTGATATGGAAGCCGAGTTGACTCAGAAGCGGTAAACAAAGTTTTCACTATCGCCTTCATTTTTATTAAGCCCAATAGGCCAGCGTTACAATAAATTTCTCAGGACTAATTGATTAGATAAACATAGCGGTTAGATTATTCCGTATACAAAGGTAAAGAGAGTGGTTTTGATATTAAATATTTGTATTCAACGTTATCGTATATAACTTGGATAAGTATAATTTATGTGGTATCGCTTTATTTCACGTATAAGAATGATTAATTAAAAGTTAAGTACTCCTTTGGCCAAACAATTATAAAGGAGTACTTTACTTTTAATAATCTGAGCCAAAGTTATTGAGCTACCAACGATGTATAAGAATGAGTATAAGACGAAGCCTCTTTCATTAAATTATATTTTGCATAGGACATCCTGCGTGATTCGAATTCAGTAATTATTGACTAATGCTTTTATCTGCAAAATGACATTTTTAGCTAGACATTTCCTGTAAATAACTTCTAATTATTCAAGTAAAAAATGAATATGGAGCTATATGTCTGCAGTCCTTTAGTGAACTTAAAAAGCTTTGTAGTGTTGGGAATTTGCGATGAATACTTAGGCTTAAATTCGGTAGTATTTAAAGGTGCAACATGTATTGTAATTTCTAAAAACTGCTCTTATAAAAATGCTTTTCTATTAAGGCATTTCCTTAGAAGGAAAGAGTTCTTCTTTTGTTTTGTTATTTCTCTGTCTGCCTCTCTATTCATTTGTTTCTACGCATATGTTCAGCACAATAACGACGGATGGATTTCATTGTGAGTTTTCTTTATATATATATATAATGGAAAAAACTCAATGTAAGTTTCTATTTTTCACAATAACAGCAATAGCTTTCGATCTTAATCGTAAAATATTCAATACAATGTATAATTTTAATTTAGAACTTGCGCAGTAGAACGCCAGTAGCATTTTCCATCGTAAATTTTTTGATAGGAATTCTAGTTTTTGAGGGAAATTAAATGTGTATTCTGATCGTATCTAGACGTTCGAAGCGTCTACTTGTAGGTTTAAAAGGGGTCATAATCCAATATAAAGTCATAGGGTAAATTTTTCAGGACTGAGGAAAGTATTTAGATGCCCTGGGACACAGACGCTGCACCGCTGTTAGGAGGTTTGTGGCATTTCGCATCAGGTGCTGATGATGAGGTCTTTGCTCTCGAAATGCGTATTTTGCTTGCTACGATTATTTAAAGATTTTAGTGTTTGGCTTCGAGTGAGTACGTGCGAGTTTCAGTGGTTTGTCTCATAAGTCTCTGTCGCTATTGGAAGACATTAAACTCTTGGACCAGTGGTGTCCAACCTTTTTACATGGAGTGCCGCATCGGTGGTTCGGAATCCTTCGGCGGGCCGCATTGGAAGTTCCCAATTTTTCGGCGGGCCGGATTAGAGTTTAAATTGGAAGTTACCTATAAATAAATTCTGAGGTGCCATATAAGTGAAAATTAATTCTAAATGAGGTTTTTAAGGTTAAAATTTCAACATAAAATGTTTTATCATAAAAATTTTCATAAAAATATATCGATTTGTGCATCCGGCAACACTGTTTTAGACAGTTGTGTGTGATACGAGGTCCGTGGCGCGGAATAACTTCTCTTGCACATAATCAATAAATTACCTTTTATTTTGTTATGTTAATTAATTATTTGCGTGTTTTATGAGTGAGTGCGATTTGTTTGGTCCTCGTCGCGGTCAATCGTACTCAAAAAATCTCCGAACAACTGTGTGATGTCTGCATCCCTGCTGGGGAACCGAATTCCATATATTACGCCGTTTGCACATAATTATAATAATAATGCTACGATTAAAGAATCTTTCCTTGCTTTACTATTTACGTATTCTTTTTATCGTAAAAAACTTTTGTTTACGGCAGTTACTCGTTTCAGTTCCATGTTCCTCTGATATCCCTTCAAGTATGTCTCTTAAGAGACATACCCTTATTAATATATGCCCTATCCAGCTAGCATACTTTTGTTTAGATTTTTATTTATTTAATGGTTACTGTATTGATTTTTCTATGTACCTAAGTTTAGAAACACACACACCCTTGGAGGTTATGCTCGGAATATCATTGGGAAAAGAAGCTACATATATAGGTCTATGCTGAGTACTTGCGACTTTATCTTCGTTTCTTCGATGACGCCGTAAACTTCACAAGAAAGGCTCCTTTGCGGATATGAGTACAGCTTCGAAAGCCTCTTCGAGAGAGAGAGAGGGTGGGAGGAAAAAATGGCATTATTCGAGAGCCCATGTGGAGGAGGTGAATGGATTGGGAAAAGAGTGTGAGAGAAGGAAAAGTGGATATTCGGGAGGATGGGATATGGAAGGCGAGTGATCCGGCAGATGAAGAGAGAAATGCGCGGAAGACGAGGAAATGCGAGGCCTCGGCGCACGTGAGGACAATGGAAATGAATGGCGCTGATGTGATTTCAGCCGGAGACAGAGCGGCTATTCATTCGTAAATGAATTGAAATTCATTACTCGAAATGCAGTCGGTGAATAATGCGACGCTAGATGATTTGATTTAAGCGATTGTATAAAGCAGACTATTTATTCGCGTGCATAATTATTTTTTATGAATGAAAAGTCAATTGGTTGATTTCATCACCGTCACAAAAGAGGGTGATAATTGTTAGACCTTTTAAATTTAAACCGTTTTGCGTAAAAATGCGTTCTGTGTGTTTATTGAATGAGTTTTTGGAATCAATGATATTTACACAATTACTCAATCTTCGTATAAACTTTTTTTGAGGGCGAAATATAATATAAAAAGAAAGACAAAGTATAAAGTGAAATTTAATTTTTCTAATTTTAGAAAATATTTTAAAGTGATGACATGTAGGTGTTATAAAATTTCTCCATGAAAGATCATCTATATCAGGGGTCCCCAATCTTTTTGAGAGGAGGTCCACATAGGAATATTGAAAGTGTTAGGCGGGCCGTATCAAAATAAAAAACCGTTTCAACATTGTAAATATTTTATTCTGTAATTACCAAAGCATGAATGCATATATAACTATAAGTAAACGTGAATAAATGTAAGAAAAAATTCTAATGCGCCTGTTTTTAAATTGGAAACACTGATTTAATGATGTTTACGAAGTTTAATAAAATTTCCGCGGGCCGGATAAAACCCTTTCGTGGGCCTTAGTTTGGAGACACCTGATCTATATGAAGCAACGACAAAAAATATTCCTTAAGAAAAATTCGAAAAAAATTCAATCTTCGTGTTGATTAGTTTTTCTTTCTGCCAGCGTATTTTTTCAATCTGGATGAGGATATTTTAGGGAAAACTAAATATTTTGTCCTCCGAGGGTAAGCAAGAGAGAATGGGGAGGAAAAAGAAGGTATTGGAGGAAGAAAGAGAGAGAGAGAGAGAAAAAGAAAAAGATATAAAGTAGAGAGATGGAGTGCGTGGCAGTGATTTGGACTGAGAATCTGTGAGCACCAAGCGGCCTGGACGGTTGGGCCATCCGAGCTCCTTTCAAAAATTGAGTGTACCATAAACAGGACGGCAAGGGGCGCAAAAAGGGCCCCTATTCACCATCGTGGAAGTGAGAGTAGGTAAGGCCCTTCTCAAAGGATCCTCCATTCTCCCCTCCTATTCAAATCCCAGATTTCGGAACCCATATCTCACTCCACACGCGGCCTATCTCCCTCTTTCTTCTCTCTCTCTCTCTTTCTCCTCTCTCTTTCTCCTTTCTCTCTCTCTCTTTCTCCTCTCTCTTTCTCCTTTCTCTCTCTCTCTTTCTCTCTCTCTCTCGATCTCTCCTTTGTAATCCGCCACATTTAGTTCGTTTTTACCCGCCAAACTTCATCTTTTCCCTTCTCCATATCTTCCTCTGCCTTTTTTCTCATTTTTCTCTCACTTTCTTTCCCTTCCTATTATTCTTCAACCCTCATTCCTTCTCACCCTTCTATCGACATCCCTATCTTATTAAAGTTCACTTTCATTTTCTATTCCATTAAGTTTTCTTTCTCCTTTCTCTTCGTAATTCATCGCTCCTACTTCCTTCTTCATATCTCTTCTTTTCTCTTTCCGATATTTCCTTCTTTTTCCCTCTCATTCCTATATTAATATCTCCCCTCTGCTCTCATGCTATTGACTATCTAAATCACTTCGTTTCGGTTGCATTCATACCACCATTCGCTACTGAATAAACTTCTTCTGCGCATGCTTCACTTTCCGCTCTGTGCGTGAGTAGAAAATCTCTGGAGCGAAAGGAAACAAATGAAGGGTTCTTGATGTTTTTGCCGCGTATTTTACGCGACATAATGTCGATGTATAAAAATATGAGAAAGGAATAAGGGAGAGGGTGGGGAGTAAGTTTGCCTATCATTTTTTCGCCACGCGGATCTATAAAAAGTTGCCTTGGAAACACGAATGTGCGATCGTGTAGAGATAGTGTCAGAGGAAAGTAATTTTCACCGAAACAAGACCGTAATGGAGGAAGATAATGGAATGACTGATGATGTGATTGGAGTAGACTGACATGAGAGAAGATTGTGCGCGCTTAGATCGGATTGTGATGCAAGGGATTGCTGTAGGTATGGCACTGCGGAGAGAGATATATCGGATGGGAGAAGGAGGGATAAGGCGAAATGGCAACGGAAGAGGATGTGTTTGAATAGATACAGGAAACGTTGTGGTGGCTCAGCAGGAAAGGGAATTGGAGCCGTGGTGTGAAATGTGACGAAAGAGTTTGCGAAAAAGCGCGGCAAGATTGGTGCTTATATTGCGCCAGCACGATTCTCGACGTGATTACTAACGGAAAAAGAATAGAGATCAAATACGCAGACCGTATTTTCAAGCACATTAGCTTTTTGAAGCATCGCATTTTTTATCTCCAAGCAACCTCTTTGTTGAATATAAATTTGAATGGCTTTAAATCTAACACCAGGATGATGCGCCGGCTAACTCTAACCATCGCGTTAAACGCACCTTATTGACGCTATTAAATCTTTTGATGAAGGGTTAAAGAAATACATCATCTTTAATTTTCTTGAATTAAACTCAGGTCTTCTTTGTGTTTTCCTATTTTAAAGTATTATTACGTATTTTTCATCAAAGATTTTACGAAACATTTCACATAAGCTATCACAAGTTTTTGCCAACAGCTTTCACTTGTGAAACACAAAGTGGCATGTTGAAGCAAGTGTGGTTGTGCTATTGGGGGTCGAACAGTCAAAAAATAACAAAGCGAAAGGTTAGACAGCCAATATTGAATACAACATCATATCATTGGGGGATTTCTTCCTTTATGAAGGGGAGAATGAATGGCCAAAGAATATGAAACGGTGAGAGGACTGGGCAAGTTTGCGGCTTGCGGAATTGGCGCGGTGCCTTAATGCGGCCCGCGGGTTCAGTTGAGGGTCTTAAATGCGGCCCGCGCACCTATGTGAGTTTGCGACCACTGATTTGCAGCATTAACTTAATATGTTTTAGCGCCAAAACGGAATACAAAATCGGAATTTGTGTCATACCAGACGGCCACACTTCATTCGTTATTCCCTACATTTGCTTTATAAGGTCCCTTACGCCTTTGTCTTAAGGGCCCAAAATGAGCTGCCGCGTGGTTTAATGTTAAGGGTACGGGACTAAAGAATATGATCGGTTTATTGCACTTTGCCTTATCCCTCTGCTTGATCCATTATTCCCTACGCATTTGGATCGTTCTCACTACCTATAGGATCATCAGCCATAGTAAATTTGCGAAAAAGTCGGTAGACGTTTGTTGTGCCTTCTGTGTAAAAAGATCTACCGACTTCCTCTAAAATGCGAAAGGAAGTGTTTTTCGAAACTGAATAAGTATGTAAAGTTGTACTCTATGTCGGAGTGCACAGAGTTTCCAAATGCGTTCTTTGAGATCGACAAAGTTTTGTCAAACTCCACAATACCATATCTCATCAAAATACGTCCTGCGGTTCCCGAGTTGAAGAAGATTGGAAAGGTGTACTCCATGTCGGAGTACACAGAGTTTCCAAATGCGTTCTTAGAAATTTCACAATGTTCTCAATACTTTTTGTTCAGATGGGAATTTAACGGGAAGCAAGCGAGGTACGTTGTAATATACATACAGGTCTTCATGTAAACACGTCGTAATTATTGTCCGATTTTAACTAAACCTGGAATCGATCAATTAATTTTCTCGAAATTCCCCAATACCAAATTTAATCACAATATGACAAGCGGTTCCCGAGATGAAACAAGGAACATTGTAAACTACATGTAGGTCTGCATGTAAAGTGGTCGTATTTGCTGTTCGATTTTGACCAAAATTGAAATCGATTGACCAATATTTTTAAAACTCCCCAATAGCAAATTTCATCAGAATACATCCAGCGGTTCACGAGTTGAAACAAATCAACTTTTCAACTACTTGTAAGTCTTCATGTAAAGTGGTCGTAATTGTTGCCAGATTTTAACAAAAATTGAAATCGGTCTACCAATTTTAGACAAACTTCCCAATACGAAATAATATTAATATACGTCTAGCGGTTCCCGGATTTAAACTGAGAAACATTGTAACCTACATGTAGGTCTTCATGTAAATTGATCGTCCTTGTTGTCCGATTATAACCAAAATTGGAATCAGTGGACCAATTTTAGTAAAACTCCAAATTTTATCAAAATACATCAAGCGGTTCCAGAGTTGAAATAAAGGAACATTGTCCGATTAATACATAAGTTGGTAATTATGGTGAATTTTAGTTATGAGCCTAGTTATAAGCGTGCATTTCATTGAAACAATGTTTTATTCAATTTTTATTGAAAATTTTCATCGCTGATTGAGTAGTGCAAGATATAAGGTTTTAGCAAAAAAAAGAAAAATAATAATTATTTTTACTTGAAATCGATGTTAGATAACCAGCGTACGTCCGCTTTATTGAGTTTAGAGGGTTGTTGTGTTGCCACCCAATATTTAATTATAGGTAAACTGATTAACGATAAATATTGGAGAATCAGATTCATATTAAACGATGACGTGAACACTCCAATGAAATCAAGTGAGCAACGAATCTGTAAACAAGGAAGCGCCATTTTTCCAACTATTGAATTTTCACAAGGAGAATATTGAGTACTAGCGTAATTGCCCGTCAAATATGACGGGTATGCGTGAATTAAGCATTGAGTTAAAATTGAAATAAAAATTAATGAAATCGAATTTTATGTGTACTAAAAGTAAGCAACAAATATAAAATTCACATAATTGAGTGCTCCAGATAGTAAAAATAATTTTGGGAGAATAGAAATTGTTTGGAAAAGGAATACATTACGCTATGCAATTCTTATACGCCCAAAATTATTTTTAATCCCTGTTACATTTAATATTGTATCTCTCTCCTATTAAAGCATTCAAAGCACGCATTCCTTATGCATATACATAGTATAAGGAGTAAGTCGACGATACAATCTCGAGCTTTAACAATGACAACAACAACAAGGCAATATATCATTAAAAAGCTTAAATTTTCAATTTAATATGATTTAAACGTAGAACTTGAGCGATTTCGAATCGTAAACGAAATGCGACGGTAAGAATAAGAAACGACGTTTATTTTTGTTTGGAACGGTTTAGGTCCGAAGATCTTAGGTCAGTTTTTTCTAATTTTAATTTGCAAAACTGTAAAATCCTCTAAGTCCAAAAATCGATTTTTACGTGTTATTTTATGGGAAATAGAAATTATCTACAGTAGTCGAACCAGGGTCTTTTCTGGAATTTTCCTTCGTAAATGGCTTTTACTATAAGATAAAAACCTTCCTACCAAATTTAAATGTGTGCGGTCTCCTTTTCTGGCGCTCTCTCTCTCTCTCTCTCTCTCTCTCTCTCTCTCTCTCTCTCTCTCTCTGTCTCTCTCTCTCTCTCTCTCTCTCTCATATTAAAGCAAGAAAGCACGCAATCTTTACGCATGCAGTATAAGGATTAAGGCGACAATACTATCTTGAGGTTTAATAATGACACGGGCGGAAAGGCAACATATCCTTAAAAAGCTTAAAAATTAAAAAAAAAATATGGTTTAAACGTAGACCTTGAGCGATAAGAATAAGAATTTTTAGGTCCGAAGATAATATGTCAATTCTTTCTAATTTAAATTTGCAAAAGAGTAAAAGCCTGTTAGTCCAAAAATCGATTTTTACGTGTTGTCTTAAGGGAAATCGAAATTATCTACTGTAGTCGAACCCGGGTCTTTTTTGGGATTTTGTTTCGTAAATGGCATTTACTATTTTTATTTATTTCCATGCAGCCCCTAAACAGCCGTAATCGGCCTTTTACAAGGGGCTCATTAACATAATAACAAGGACGATCACAAACATCCATGCCCTAGGTGAAGAAAAACCCACCTAGGCGGGATTCGAAACCGCGACCTTCGGATTGACAGGCGAGGACGTTACCCCGCCACCACCGAGGAAGAATAAAATATTTCTATTAAATTTCATTCTTCTACCTACTAGGAAAGTTTGTTAAAAAAAGCATTACAATCTACCAGTGGCGCGGTCTGGTGGCGCGTGGCGGAATTTGTTACAGACGATGTAAGAGAAATATATATAAGATTCTCCGCGGAAATAATTAAGCAGCCATTTAACTACGCTTCTGCTGAGGCAACAGCGTGGACGAGGACGTGAAGCGATGAGGACTCGGAATCTGGTGCGCCAAATTGTCAAATGGTAGCGTGCGTCATTTTGGGCTTGGCAAGCCCAACTCGTGGTTTCTAGAGTTCTTAAAGTTAAAAAGTAAGCAACTTATTCGTCAGATTCAAACTATTGGTTAAGTAGCCATTTTTATGGAAAAGTTTGCCGAAGTAAGAATATTTAACCGGGAGATAAACGATGCGCTGAGAACTTAAGGTGATGAAACAAAAATTTTAAATATGGGTTTGTTTTTAATAATATTCTTGGAAATAATATACAATCTTGAGGGATTTATTAATTAATCGGATTTGTTTCTTTTGCTAATATTAGCTCAAACGACTTTCCCTTTGTCAAGTTACTGGCTTCTCGGGACTAATTCTAGCCTTTGCAAGCATTAATAATTCAAATTTCCATAGCTAGAATCTACTCTGTCCTATCCGGGTTGATAATGTCGCTAACGTTAAATTGTTAAATCCTTGCATAAAAGCAGCAGCTTCTGTATACTTGAGGGAAATATTTGAGAGAATAAACTTTTAACGAGTGCTATGCAAAGAGAAAAAACGTGGAGTTATGTTTGAAGTTATAGTTCAGCACGTACGTTCCTCCCGGATATCTTTTTCAATATAATCGCTATTAAAATTGGACGGATGCAACTTAGAGTATGACGCAATCTACTTCTCTCTGACTGCAACTCCAATTCTGGGTATTGAGGTGCCATTTAGATTCGGCCTTTCACCCTATTATAGCGGAGGGCAGAGATGTTAAGCATTATTTGTCGTTACTTGGCTGAAGCATACTCAAACATCTACGGACACCGTGCGCTCTCATTTTTGCGTGCCCTCAAGGTTCGTATTCAAATCATCGTCCAAATGGAATTTGTCAAAGATCAACTCATGCGGGGTTTTAACTTCTTTGTTTTTCAATTTAATTTACTTACAAAATTAAATATTAAAAAGAAAGCAGCTCAAAATCATTCATCTTCATCAACTGTCCGAAAACTTTACTTAAATATTTGAATACTTCTTTAAATACAAATTACTCTACATATGGCAGCATAATAAGTGAGTCCCACACCCTCTTAACTTAATATCGAATTTCTTTAAGGGGGAAAACAACCTCATTTGAATAATTTAAGTGTACTAAATATTTTGTTAATGAGTATCGTTCTGGCAAAATATTATCTAGAAAATGCAGAAAACTCAGTTTTTGCAATTAAAATAAATTTGATTGCACAATTGAAGAAATTTTCGCAACTGAGATAAATGTATTACCAATTTTCAAGATATTATTATTATTAAATACTGAATTTAACAAATATTCAGGGACATGAAAAAACATTAAGGAACGCGAAAAGATGCGTATCATAAGTTAACAAAGTAAGTGAAAAAAGTGATTTTCTACCGAAAAGCTAAGTTTTAAATGAAATAATAAAGAAAAAGAAATAAAAATACAACGTCGCTTGAAAATAATTTTTGCACTTCATCCGTTGGACAACAGCTTAAAGTATCAACTTGTATTTGTTTGATTGTTTAGAATATTTTCCTTATAAGGAGGAATTTTTCTACAGGAGGTCGAATTATACAATCCTTACACTTATATTATATCATTTTGTTTGCTGCTTGTGCATTCGAATTTTCATTCTCTCCATACTTACCCTTTGTGGATATCTGCATTAGAGTTGTGCTGCTCTTAGAATAACGTTAAATCTTTCCATTGAAGTGAGTTTTCAAGAAGTGCATAACGGTTCGTCGTTCAGAATCCATCTTCAACCAAATGTTAACACACTGGGAAGAAGCCCTCCTTGACGCATCAGGGCAAGCGACATACAAACAGGCATAAAAACACGTTTGAAGCGCGTGCAGGTGTCGCCAGTATCGGCAAATGAAAGGGAAGGGGGAGGGTGCGATTAACAATTGAACGTGAAGAAGGAAGTGGACGTGAAAGTTTGATGGAAGCCCGAGTGCGAGGTTTCGAATCTTAAAGGAGAAGAGGATACGAGTGGGCAAAGGGATTGCTTAGGAGAGTAGCGAAAGGAGAAAAGAGAGAATGAGAAAGAAGATGGCGGTCAATTATTAAGAGGCCGAATGAAAGAGGAAGAGGAATTGTAGAGGGGAAGTTTGAGAACTAGGCTTTGGAAGAGGCAAAAAGAAAATCTACGATGAATAAATAAAATAAGATGGGATTTCGCATATCGGATGGAGCGCGGCTTTTTCTGAGTTAATAGAAGTCGACAGAAAGCCGCGAGAAAACGGATCGGAAAATTAAGGAAGAAAAAAGTCCAAAATTTACATAAATAGGAATTAGCATTTTCTGATCGTATCGTCGGAAGTTTTTATATCCACGAAACTTAAGGCGAGAAGTTTTAGATATTAAAATGTTTTATTTTAGTTGTGATGACAGTTTTTTTAATAGGTTCTCTGGAGAATCAACTGTGGGAACAACATTGGAAATTTTTATTAGCTCGGTGGATATATGTGCGTGAGTGCGCATACGTGCATGCGTTTACTTAAGAAGACGAAAAGCAAGCGAAATAACCGTAGCAACAAAATGTTGTAGGAAGCTCAGAGGACATTTACAGTAGTTTGAGGGCTTCTGTGGGTGTTGAAGAGACACATAAAGCTGAAAAGCTTTCCGGTTGAGACCCGCCTTTAGTCACGTAGAGAATACAACTACACCTTGTTGCCACCCTTGTGTGTTTGTTTCCATTTTTGGTGATATAAAAGTTAGGAACGACTAGAAACCCGCGCAATTCTGCAAACGTTTGTGCAAGCAAGGTGCTTCATTTCATTTTTGATATATGGGCTTTTATAGGGCGAGAGAGACAAATGTTTGCAACTCCTCAATCTTTTTAGTCTCTGAAATTGATTACATAAATGTGGATTTAATATTATTTTGCATTGAGCTAGTTTATGCGTGGTGACTAGAGCGGTGAGATAAGTTACCCTAGACCTAAGTTGAGATAATATTCAAACAAAATTTCACCATTTTTTCGTTTTTTTATCTATTTATTACTTTCTCGGGTATAGTGTGACACTTGAGAAAACTCCGTAATAAAAATTCTGACCTGGTCGTAAAACACAAATTTTTGTAGAGGCGTCGAGAAAGTTTTAATTCCTCATCACAAAAGGGGATGGAATGACTAAAGAAAGGGGAATGTCGGGAGAAGAGATAAAGGGCGAGAGGGAAGGAGAGGAAGTGAAAGGAAGAGAGAGATGAAAGACAGCGCATGAGGGGAAATTGAGCGGTTAGTTGACACGTCGTCGCGTGGAGAGAGGAGACCGGGGTAGGAAGGGAGAGAGTTTTACAGGTAACCTAAGGGTCGTTAAATCCGAATGCCACTGAATCAATTCCACGTGCAGAAGGCTCCCTTCTGGAGTCGAACAAGGAGAAGATTAAGGAGAGAGGAAAGGAGAGGAAGGGGGAAAATGAGCGCGATAAAAAAAGAAAGGAAAAGGATTCCTTATTCAGAAGGGGGGTAAGAAACTAAGCAAGGCAAACAAGATTGATGGGATTTACAAGGAGATGGTAGAGAACGGAGGAAATTCAAATGAAAGAGTAGAATTGGATGCTGAATCGAAGAAAAAGTGAGACGGAGGAAAGAGCGGATGAGGGATGGGGAGAGAGAGGGGTCGAGAAAGGGAGGGAGAATGAGAGGGAGGGTTGGAGGAGGAAGGAATACGGTGATGGAAAAGAGAAATGAAGGAGAAACTCGCTTTCTGAAAAATCATAATTTCGTGCGGGGCGTGAGAAATGAAAACGCAAGAGGAGCGCAGAGACGAGTGAGAAAGGCATTCGTTCCATTCTTTCATCTTTACAGGGACCGAGAGGTAACGACGGCGCAAAGAAAATATGGAGAGTGACGCGAGAATGGCGAAAATTAAAGCATTCAGTTAAAGATTTGCGGTACTCTATCCCGCTCGATTACTAATACATTCGCATTCCAATCCATTGTTAAAAGGCGACGAGTTTAGACAAAACAAGATGGAAAAGTATACACCATAAATGAAATACAGAGAGGTTTTAAAGGCGTTCTTTATGGGAAATACTTATGAAACGGCATCGAAAGATTGGGCGATTCTCTCATTTTTATCCCCGAAAGTATAAGTCGTAATTATATGGTAGCGGGAACTATCTTGTAGTAAATGTTGTTCTCTATCCAAATAAACTTTTTAAACTATACCTCAAAGATCATGTAAGAAAATGAGAGAGAAATATATGGATTTTTAATTGTTGTTTGCTGAGAGAACCGCCTTAGAGACCGATGTAAACAAAATATGCAATGTTTTGCCTGGGATTGTCTCGAATTTTTATCTCCGAAATTATAACTCGTAATTGTGTGGCCTCGCGGAATTTATTGTAGTAAATGTTGTTCTTTATCCGAATAAATGTTTTAATCTATACCTTACAGATCATACAAGAGCTAGGGAGAGAAAAGTTTGATATTTCATTGTTGCTTGACGGATGCCATTTAACGAGATACGAGTATAAGTTCACTAACGTAATTAAGAAAAGTGGAAGTTCTAATTTACGTATTCAGTTTAAAATCACAATTGAGCGATAATTGTAACTTAACACTAGAACGGCCGGATCTCAGGACCACCCTAGAACGGCCGATAGAACAAAAATGTTCCATATTGAGTTACGAGTGTTTTGCATATCAGTGTGGGAAGCTGTTTTTTTAAGCAAACGAATGAATCATATGTTGTTAAGGGCAGGGGCGGATACAGGGCTAGGCGACCTAGGCGATTGCCTAGGGCCTCATGCCTGGATCCTTAAGGCAAACTAGGAAAGGAACGCGTTGATGATGGTGCGTGAACAGTCGCGCTCGAAGCATCGTCTAGAAAGCTTTGGCGGATGTTTATTTGGAGAATAGCGACGAGCAATTAAAAGAAACATCTGGATAGATGAATAACGAAACTGTGCAGTGACGCACGGAATGCCATCGCGAAGAGAGTAAAGGTTAAAAGGTTTTGCGGATGTGATACAGATCGAGTCAAACGATGAAAAGAAATAAACCTTAACCAGCTCTACCTCTCGCTTGAAAATCCAAAATCAAAACATAAATTTAGTTTCACTGCTCTTTTCTGGACGTAAATCGTACGTCGGACAGCGGAATGTGAAATTCTCACCAGATGTATAGTACAATCTACGTCGGACGGTGTTGAGCTAATAAGTCAACAACTTAATATTAAAAGTGAAAGAAATGTTGACAGAGTTTGAAAAGTCCCAGCACAATGAAGTAGACATGCATTTCAGATGATGAAGAGGATCGTTGTAAAAGAGGCGTTTTCAAGGACATGATCGGTCGCACGTCGCTGGTCCTCATAGTTGGTTCGTAGTTCCCGTGAATCGCCAATAGGTAAGTGGCGTTATCGCAAGGCATTTTATTGTATTCGTGAATCCTTATCATATTTGACATAATATTTTAAATCTGACTAAAATATTTTGTTTTGCGTTTTTACATTCAGAAGATTAATTAACCTCATTTAAGTGTTAAAATGTCAGGGAGAGATTGTGATAAAGATAGAACTTTTGAACCAAAAGCATTTTGTAATTTTTCAAGGATTGCCGTGAAAAAACTGACTCTAGATGCAGCGTTAGTGAGAAAAATGAAAGTCTTATTGATGCTAGCTGTAAAAGTAGAAATGAAAGTCTTGAAAACCCCAGCATAACTGTGCAAACTGGAGCTGAAACAGGTGTGATTATTCAAAATAGCTCAACATGGTGCGCTGACTATGATAGTAGTGCTGCGTCAACTTCTACGTCAGCAGAATTGGTTGCTGTTGGGGAATAGCCTAGTGTATTCGCCCATTATAGTGATCCTGGTGACCCATAAGCAATTGAGCAATATTGTTCAGAAAGGTCCGATTCGCATCTTCAGACAAAATGATGACTTTCTGTTAGATGATAAAAACCGACATTTTAGTTCATTTTACTGCAATCGTGTAGTAAGCAATGGTGAGAAGCATCTTCCAACACAAGAATAGAAAACCGCTGTTGTAAAACAAGTGAAGATTTTACAGATGGATTCGATGTGAAATTGCTAGTCGTATAAAAAAGAACCATAGTCAAATGTTACTGCAGTGTACCAATTGCCCCCAATCCATTTGAAGACTGGTCCACGATTAACATATGAAGATGTAAGTATATACTAGGGGCCCGTTGCAGTACTTCCTGCAAACATTTAGACAACCTTGCATGAAGTGGCCATATGCAATAGTTCCTATGACTAAAAATTGTTCCACAGGATTTTATTAGTTGAACCACTTTTATTGCTCCTCTCAAAATAATCATATAACTCACATAATTTTCATAACCAAAAACACATACCTACATGATTTAAACTAACACTTATCGGTACACAACAGTTTTGGTTTTGTTCACTATTTCTGACTGTACAGCAAATCGTATTTTCTGCGGTTTGTTTAATATTAAGTAATCACTATAAATGCACGGCCACGCGTCAAATATCTGGCGTAAGTATCGAAATAAATAGATCAGAAACATTATGCAGTGATTTGCTTTAAACTGCCCAATAAAAATTGCAAACGAAACGATATTTTCAATGTTCGCGTGAAATATCTTCCTATTTGAAATATTAAATTTTATCCATTATTACAATGCATTGAGTAGTTTTTGACTTCAAGTTTCTTCGCTGCGTATTTCCTTTATTTTATATTTACACGAAACTTTTCCAATAAATTTTCGATCGGTTTTCGTCCTTGATGCGTTTGTTTCATTGTAAGCTTAATGGAAATGCACTTGAAAGCCCTAGTCCAACAGTGTAAAAATCCGAGATCAACAAAGCCAGAAATATTAGGAAACTCCATTTTGAAATGTTGAAAAATTGGAGCAAATAGAATATAAACTTAAAATACGAGCAAACTCGAATTAAACAACACAATCGACTGTAAGAATATGAATCTTCATTTTTTACTACGTGAAAAAGTGCTAATCTCTAGCCAATCTTTCGATAGTAAGCCATTTTAAAATGTATTCCAACCGATTATGTGTAAATCAAATGCAGAAACGAAAACTTGCCTGATATCGTACCATGCCTTTTCGGGAGGTGACTATCCACTTAAAACCTACAAGAGTTCGTGCCGAGTATTCAGACGAAAAATTCATCGAAAACGAAATGACCGTTCTTGATTTATTTGCGTTTATACTGGGAGATTACGTCACCCGAGGCAAAAACAGTTTTTGTCCTTCATACGTTAATATTTTACCGGCTGAAATTACCCGGTGTTGCTCGGGTTTTTAAGTCAAGACAAAAAATATTGAGTAAGATTTGAGAATAAAACAAGGTTAATTTTTATTGTAGGGCTTAATGGTATGCAATATTTCTTGTCTTCCCATCTTTTGCCCAAATAAATAAATTTTTCCAGCATACTTTACCGAAAAATTTGGCGACTATTATTTATCAAATAATCATAATAAACAATCGATGGAATCACTTTTAAAATATAGTTATTTCAATGGAATTGATTTCCAGTGAAAGAAATTGCAACATATTATATGGTCATGAATCTCAAAATCATTACAACCTTAGGCAGGAATTGCAAACTCTAGGAATAAAACACTTTTGAAGATATATTCTAATTAAGCTTACCCGTATGTTATCCCATGCAAAGGCTAATTTTGGGGGTCTAATTTATCACGAGAATATTTTAAAGTCATGCTTATAAAACAAAATGAGTTTCCGGACTTTGAAATCGAATTTGGCGAAAAAAAAACCTTGATGGTGTGACATGGAAATTGTTATTATAATCTAACAATAGCTTAATTGATCCATACAAATGTTCACTTAACGAGAAAACAAAGTGTACATTTAAGTATTTAAGAAAGGAAGAAGTCGAACATTATATTTTGTTTGAAATTAAAGAAATGTTATAGAAGTTTTCTTATTGTACCTTCTGTAATATATTTCACTTTCTTTGTTCTGGAAGTTGTAAATCCCTTTGTTCATTAGTTTCTTTTGCTCTTGCACTCGCATTTCTTAGTCATGCATATCTTAATTGCGCTCAACAATAAATGAATCCCGTAATAAACGAAAACCATTATGTAAGACTTGTACATAAAATTTTTCGGTGTAAAAATTAGCTTATTAAGCTAATTTCAGTGGTTGGATTGTTTATTCAAAATTTGGTATCTGCAGGTATTCAGTAAGTACGACTTTCTTTTGCACAAACCAACAAACTCTTCGAAATATATAACAGAAAGATTTAATTCACATTTACCGACAAATTTGGCGACTTCTAATTTATTACCAAGTAATCTGCACGATATTTCCTATGTGGTCACATCTCTCAAAAACTTTTAATTCTTGTACTGGAATTAGTTCTAGGAATACAACCGGTGGAAACACGTATGAAGATATAACCAAATTTAGCTTGACCATCCCATGCCAGGATGATTTTGTGAGTCCAATTTGTCACGTGAAAATTTTGAAGTCAAACCTACGAAGCAAAATGAGTTGCCGGATTTAGATATCAATTTCTGCGATAAAAAGAATGTTAGTACGATATTGAAATAGTTGTTTCAATGTAATAAGTTCAATTAGCTTAATTGATCAATACAAATGTTCAGTTGAAATTAAAGCAAGCGAAAGCACTAAAATTGTACATTAATACTCTATTCCACAACTTTTGAAATAATTAGCCATATTTATATTTTTTTTGTGATTGCTCTTAACCTTATTGTTTCTTTCTTCACTACTTTAGTACATATATTAGGTATATATTATTTCTTTTAGTTAATATTAGTATTGTTTATAACGGTTGCAAAGTAGATTGTTCATCCAACAATACACTAATTCCAATGTTATTTGAATGGGAAAAATTAAAAGAGAAAAACATTTTTAAACAAAAAATGTAGCTCAAATCGCTTTAACCCTTATGACAATAACCGGGTGACCGGGTGCCCATCTGAGTACTTTTTGTGAAATATTTTTGTTTCAGTGAATTTTTTTAAAACCACCCGGATCGTTGCGATTTAAACTTTTTAAAAGCGAAATATGCTTTTATATTTTTTTCTCTTCCTGGAACAAAAAAAAAATATTGCGTTAAAATTCATGTATTCATTCTCAATATCCGGGTACCCGGATGCCCACCTGTAGAAATAAGATATTTACGAACAATTATCGAATAAAGAAAAGAATTTACAATACCATATAATTACAGGGATGATAAAATGAATAAAAACCAATGTCTATATGAAGAAAAATAATAATAATTATTTATTTAAGAATATTCTTTACATTTTGTTATTGTAATCGCATGCTCGTCGCAGACAGGATTTTCGCATGCTATGCAAGATTTTCTTGTCTTTCTGCGCTTTTTTATCGTTGCTCTATAGCACAAGTGACACGATCCAGTGATAACTTTCCTTCCGGTGTTATCTAGTTTTGATGCAGTTCCAGGCGGGACGTCCACAGGATTCATTTGCCTGCCAAGGATGCTCTCAATGGCAAGCTTTGTTGCATAGTGTCCCATGACTTGCAAATTTTGAGATCGATCTTCGATGATGGGTGAAGCAAGCTCTTCACTGAGTTGTCTCAGAAATAACCTGCGCTGAATGCTTTTTTCTGGAGCATTTTATTATTTTCATAATAAATAATGTAAGCAGCAAGGCATCACAGATCCACCCTATTTTTATGCCATATTTAGCTGTCTTTGATGGGATATACTGCGTGAATTTAGTTCTACCTCGGAAAGGATAAAGCTGTTCGTCGATCGTCAAATTTCCTGCCGGCCTGTACATTTTTGATAAATTGGAATTCAGCATATTCCAAAGATCTCGTATAGGAGCAGCTTTATCTTCACGCATGCGTGCTTGGCGTGTGTTGGGATCATCGAAACGTATAAAACGTAAAATATTCCAAAACCGATTGATCCCGAGCGTCGCGCGGTATAGAGGATACGACGATGATTTCCACATGTCAGTTTTGTGATCGGTGTTTGAATTATTAGCACCTGCACATATCAAAACACCCAGAAATGTGTACATTTCGCGAGGCGTCAAGGATTTCCATACAAGCGGCTTTTCGGGATTTTTGGCGTTGTACTCTTGATACACTGCCGATGTCTTTTTGCTTGTGTGACGAACTATGATATCAACCATTTCACTCGTAAAGATCTTTTTGAAGGTATCACAGATCGATAGAGTTTCCGTGCTTCTGTGTTGTCCAGCTCTTTGTCGCAAAATATTGCGAGCTGCAGCTTGATGTTCAGGCGGCGACCTTTTACTCCACACTGTTCTGTCTTTCGCCATAAATGTACTCACGGTTTCCTCTGAAAATCAATATATTATCGTTATAAAAAAGTCCTATGTATGTAGGTGATTATTATCATTTATAGTTATAAAATATTCAAATAGAAATACCTCCAGCAGTCGCATTATCGGTTCCGCCCTCTGCTTCGCTCTCTGCATCAGCCCCCGCTTCACCAGCTCCACTTTGCTCTATAAAGGAATTTATTTCTATGAATGATTCATTATTGAGATAATTCAATATTACAGTCATATAATTATAGTGTGAAACGAAAAAAAATCATTTTACCTTGAACAATACCGCCATTGCTTGCGTCTGATTCACTCTCTCCAGATTGCTCTCCTTAAATAGATTATAAAATATAAGTATAAGCAATAATTGAACAAATATAATTAAATAAAAATGATATTCCAACGTATCTTCGCTGTCGGAAGATTCTATGGCTCGCACTTGTTCTGTTACGCGCTGTGCGGGATACCAGTCCTCGTCGTCGATGTCTGACGGCACGCCACTTTCTGCATCTGACTCACCCAATAATTGTATCAAATACAGATCTATTTATTCAGGACTCAATCTATAAAACAAATGCACAGTTCAAATAATGCTAATTATATGCTGCTATGTATGCTTTTATAACAGATAACAATTTTTCTTATATCTTACCTCGCAAACTCTGCATTCGTTAGTTCTTCCATAGCGCCTTTGCTCGTCTTCCGTAAAAAATAGCATACACGGCTTATGTACTAGCACAATTTATGATAATCACAAGTTATTTATATTATTACACACACTTTAAAGGTGATAAACAATAACGTTTCCGCTAAGCTATCATGCGCGCGGTAACGGTTGCGAACAGTCACACTTTCTCACCGAACAAAAACGTATTTCTTTGTGCATGGATGAATATACACTGAGCCAGTGCTGAACACGCTCTTCCTTATAAGCTACAATGCACGAATATTCCCCTCTTTTCGTTCGGTTTCGAGTGTTGAATAGCTGCAGAACGTTAGAGCCTAAAACAGACTGCGCGGTAACCTGAGATATTCTATTCAAAGCCCCTTTTGATTAAGCTGAAATGGCCTATGTATCTGGCAACATTGTCTCGGCCTCTCTTATAGGTAGCAGCTGACGAGTATAAGGCATCCGAGATAAAAAGCATTTATTATAAGAATTCTGCAGGTGGGTACCCGGGTACCCAGATATTGAACAACGTTGTGAATTCCGGTTATTGACATAAGGGTTAAAAACCCTACAATTTTGCTAACATTTTATTGCGGTTAAAATGGTATCTTTATCATGCTTCTACGTTCTGTAGTTGTTGCGTTATAAATGCACAAACAAACAAGCAAATTCTCCAATAGAGATTATAACGGTCGTCAAGTAGATTTTTAGTCGAACAATGCACTCATACCCATGTTATTTGAATTGGAAAAATTAAAAGAGAAAAATATTTTTTAATGAAAAACGTAGTTCAAATAGCCTTAAAAACCCTCCCATTTTGCTTATCATATTATTGCGGTTAAAATGGTACCTTATCTTGCTTCTACATTTTGTAGTTGTTGCGTTATAAATGCACAAGCAAACAAAATCTTCAAATTATTTATAGTAGGGATTGTAATCTTAGGCTGCGTCCATGCTGACGCTCATCGCTCAGCGACGAGAGCAGAGATACCAGCAGTGAGCCTAGCGCATAGCTGCGATGAGCGCCGTCTACGGCCATGCTAGAGAGGAGAATACTCGATCACAGCTTCGCCGATAGTCGCCGGTATGCCTCTGACGGGTGACCAGCGGCTGTGTCTTCTGCGTGAACCAAGTTTTGCGTTGCGTATTTTAGCGATAGAAAACGGGAGATCTTTTTCAGTGCATCCTATAAATGAAAAAAGGAATATTCTCGGCGAATTTCAACACCTTTATCCTGAACTAAAGAAGCATCCAAAAAAATTCCAGGAATATTTAAGGATGTCTGTCTCCACTTTCGAAAACATTTTAGGGAAATTGTCGCCTAAACTCGTTTGTAAGTGGAGTAATTGTGTCAAACATCCAATAGAACCAGCAGAGCGCCTTGTAGTTACTTTAAGGTGAGAGATATTTGTTAATACCTGTTAACACGATTTACTTATATTATACTGAAGATAAAATACTCTTCTAAGCTTTAAAAGTAGAATCATTCCTAATAACATATTATCCCACTGACAATCACCGCTTTAGTATCTATAATTTTCTATTCACGCAATAAAAAGAACGAAATTTCAATACCTCTTTCGTAAGGAGACTTTCCTTCAACGATTTTTAACTTTCAGAACACAGAGGACTTACTTACACTTACTTAAACGGGATCACAACACTTGTGTCTATCGTATACCTTTTAAGAACTGTTCGTGTAATGCTATCCCATAAAGACCTGCAACCATTTTTGCACATGATATGAAATATTTCAGTAATATTGGTCTTTATTTTGTAGAATAAATATTAAATTCGAATTATTTCTCTTTAAAATTCCTTCTTAGGATGGTTTCTGAAGTTTCTTAATTTTTTCATTATACAAAGTCATGTTTCAGTTTTCGCAGATTATATCACTACATACGTATCTTGATGAAGTGCTATGAAAAGATCAAAGTCTAAAAACACTTTCATAGATAATGGAAGAAACAATCTTGAATAACGCTAAATTTTCTGCGCTTACAGTCAAGAAATACGTAACCTAAAACTTCCTTTATTTTAAATTCAAAAGGAAACTTAATAAAACAAAACACATCTACAATGCTTTAGACGTGAAATGATAAAAAGGGAACAATATTCAGTCATCAGCAATCAGTTTTCTTTTTTAATGACAATCAAACACAAATATAATGAATGCTTAATCATCATTCGCGAACTGCAGGACAATTTCCATGATCTTCATCCTGCATTGCAATTTTCTTTTTGCTGGAAGGTCTCTAATGTGAGGAATTAAGCTTTTAAAGAAATTCATGTCCTCATCATCAGATACAGGTTCAGCTTTGGAACTTTCCTGAAGAAGCATTAATCGCTGTCGTTCTATGTCCACCAATTCAGCGGTTAAATCAGTGTTCCGTTTTCTTTTTCGAGTCCCACTTTCTTTAGAAGTTGCAGCAGAAGATGGTCTTGAAGGAAGTATACCTTCCTCATCTACGGACGGAGATGGCGAGGGAGTAATTTCGTTGTCATCATTCCCCAAGTCTTCCTGTTCCTGCGAACATTCGTTACTTAACACATTTGTATGTGTTGCTCTGTTATCAAACTGGTCCGTAAGGAAAAGGAGACTTTTAAAATAAGGCCAGTTTGAATTATAATTCACAGCGGCATCTCCAGAACGTCCTTTTCCTGCTTTCCTTAATTCTCCACGGAAGTGATCTCGTAGATACTTCCATTTTTTTTGGGCAAACTTCGCTGAAACAATAAGGAACATGATAGCAGTAACATAATAAGATGTTTACAATAGAATTAGCCCTTCCCTAAAACACATTGTTATACATACACATATATATATATATATATATATATATATATATATATATATATATATATATACATATATATATATAAATGCGTGTTTATGTATTTATACTTTATGTATATAACTTTGTGTATGCATATTTACATTATTGCATTTTATACCTATATTACATAATAATTTTAAACTGTTCCAGGTTTTTAGCAACTGGTCAGTCATTTAGAAGCTTGGCATTTTCATTTAGAATGGGTAAATCTACGGTGGCTAAACTTATTCCCGAAACTCTTTCAGCATTGTACGATGTACTGCAGCCAAATCATTTACCGGCTCCAAATCAAGAAATGTTTAAAAATATATCTGAAGAATTTGCGGCACTGTGGCAATTTCCTCATTGTGTGGGAGCAATTGACGGAAAGCACGTTAGAATAAAATGCCCTTCTCACACTGGATCCTTCTATTTCAACTATAAGAAATATTTCTCAATCGTTTTACAAGCTGTCTGTGATGCAAACTGTAAATTTACAATTATTGATGTTGGGGGATATGGAAGACAGAGTGACGGGGGTACCTTTCGAAATTCACGGCTATTCGCTATGTTGGAGAACAGTACTTTACAAATTCCTAATGATGACTCATTGCCAGGATCTAATGTTTCTTTCCCCTATGTTTTCGTAGGAGATGAGGCCTATCCATTGATGAGTAATTTATTAAAACCATATCCTAGAGCTGATCTCACTGAAGAATGTGAATACTTCAATCAGAGATTATCGAGAGCCAGAAGATGCGTTGAATGTCGTTTGGCATAATAACTTCTAAGTTCAGAATTCTTTGGAAACCAATTGAAACATCGCCTGAAAATGCAGATATAATTATCAAGGCTATTTGTGTCCTCCACAACACAATTATTGACATAGAAGGTGTTCAGCGAACCTCGACTGAGACGCAGAACTATATATCGCCACAAACCAGAGCAGTAGGACGAGGATGCAATACTTCCAGCAGACAGGCAAGATATGTAAGAAATATGTTCAAGGAGTACTTTACTACACAGCGAAGAACATAATATTTAAGAATTTTCCCAAAGTTACAAGAAATTTATCAGTGTTATAAGGTCTGCAGAAGCTCCAGCAAGACATACTATATTTTTTGTATAACTGTGCTTTTTTTCTATTTAAGCTGTTATTTCATTTTGTATATGACAATAGCTCATGTATGAAACACTAATACCAATTTTGTAAAGTTATTACTCAAAATGTATCTGAAAGTATTTCAAATCTCTCAGTTCATTTCTCATCAGTAAATAATATATAATCCTATATTATAAAACTGCAAACATTGTCCATTACAGTTATTTCTAACCTGTAGTCTCCATTTCACTTGCTATTTCGTTCCATGCTTTGTCAAGCATGAAACGATTGTGGTGGTTAGGGTCGTCCTGTTTCCACAAAAGCGATCGCGTTGTCACAGCATTTATTAATTTGTCAACTTCCATTCTAAAAGAAATAAACTGTTAAATATAAAATACCAATAAAAAATTAGATGTAATTATGCATTTTATATGTATTTCAAATATATTTCTACTTACCTGAAATGTTTAACTGGAGGCGTTCTTTCCTACAGTGCTACGTGTTTTCACCAGGCGAATGACCTGCGTCTCGACTATCAGCGCTTACTAGCCGAGAAAACAAATTTAAATATCATCGCAGCTCTATCATCGCTTATCTCTCCTCGGTCAGCAGCTATGAGCGCCGCTTGAGTATGGACGCCCCCATTTAAAACAATGTATTCATTTTACAAGCGCAGCTCTGAGCTAGGCTATGAGCTAAGCTGTGAGCGTCAGCATGGACGCAGCCTTAGGGAAGCCCCCAAGATGTGACACTCGCATCGGGTTGTGACTTTGCAGAATGAAAGTATGTGTAAAATAACGAACTCCTATTTCTACCTAGGTGCCAACTCGACGTCGTTTACGAGAAAATGCCCTTTGAAAATCCGAGAGTCAACGTAATAAGAACGTTAAAAGTCCGTTATTAATAATCTAGGAGCGTTGGTCTAGGGGAAACGGGCTGGTTTTCAATTATTTTTGCCGGGGTTCGATTCCCGAAGTGACCAAATTTTTTTCTGGTTTTAAAAATTTTTTTTCGCAATTTACAGCATTTAAAAAAATTTATTCCATGCATTATAACTACTATTTTCTTCAACGTAATGCAGTTTTTATTGCCCCAAAAACTGAAGATCACTCGCAAAACGCGAGCAAAGACAAACAATTCCAATCGCTACTCCAAAGTGTGCCCTCTAACAATAAATCGCTCGGCAATATTCTGACGTTGACTGTGGTAGAGAGACAAGGAAGTCTGCTTATAAGGCCACGAAAAACTGCGTCTAGTCATCTTATAATGTTGTTATTAAAGTTACGGTGTTGTTGTTAAAGGGATTCGTTATCATTTGCAGGTGTCAATTATTGTCATTATAATTATAGTTGAAATTATGTCACAATACTGTTGGGTTATTTCGATGCATTGTTCTTTATTCCTCCTTTCAAATCTCGTCATGTATTGTTCATTATGATAAATCGGTTGCTGGTATCAATTATTGCCATATTAATTATAATTGACATTATGTCACAATAATGTTGGGTTATTTCGGTGCATTGTTCTGCATTCCTCCTTTCAAATCTCGTCATGTATTGATCATGATAGTAAAGGGAATGGGTAGCGATCCATAAAATTATGTTTGTGAAGAATTACGATGAAGAAAATAGTAGTTATAATGCATGGAATAAATTTTTTTTAAATGTTGTGCAAGTTTTACCAACGATATGCTGGAAATTGCGAAAAAAAAATTTAAAAATCAGAAAAAAATGTTGATCCCTTCGGGAATCGAACCCCGGCAAAAATATTTGTAATCCAGCACGTTTTCCCTAGATCAACGCTCCTAGATATTTAACAATGGACTTTTAACGTTCTTATTACGTTGATTCTCGGAACGCGATTTTCAAAGGGCATTTTCTCGTAAACGACGTCGAGTTGGCACCTAGGTAGAAATAGGAGTCCGTTATTTTACATATACTTTCATTTTGCAAAGTCTCAACCAGATGCGAGTGTCACATCTTGGGGGCTTCCCTTGTTAGTGCAAATGTACTTGAAAGTAAATCTAACAATGCAAAAATCCGAGATCAACAATGCCAACCCCCTTTTTGAAATGTTGAAAAATCTGGGAAAATTCAATATAAACAAAATATGAGCAAATACGA
This sequence comes from Tanypteryx hageni, assembly GCA_028673005.1. NCBI lineage: Eukaryota > Metazoa > Arthropoda > Insecta > Odonata > Petaluridae > Tanypteryx > Tanypteryx hageni. The sequence goes on along the minus strand of CM054116.1, from coordinate 124,156,368 downwards.
ATTAAACTGCATAATCTAGGATAAGAATGAGAATCTTAATTTCTATCTGCGAGAAATGGTATAAATCTTCAGAAAAGGCTCTATTCTAAGATATTTTTAAATGTTAAAGACTAAAGGTCAAATTCTAGCCTATCACATGTTAATCAAATGCAATAACGAAAACTATCCTGTAATCGAACCTATGCATTTTCGAGGGACGACTAACCGCTTCAAACCTGCAAGAGTTCGCGCCGAGTATTCTGGCGGAAGGTTCGTCGAAATCGAACTAGTCGTTTTCTATTTATTTGCGTTCATGCCCAAAGGTGACGTCACTCGGGGCCTCAGACGCAGGCAGGCAGGAAAACAGCGGTTATAATATATTAGACGTATATAAATATATAATTCAAAATTTGTTTGCATGTTAATATTAACTCGAATTCAGAAATCGTAATTCGTGGGCCTCGCAAACTCCAATCCCCTAAGGGCCTCGCACCCTCTAAGTCCGCCTAGAGATACAGGTATATATTATTTTTCTTGCAAGCACAGTCTCATACAAAATTAAATTTAATGACGTAATATAGTGATAGTTCAGTGATTTTTTAATTTAACATGTTTTAGAAAATTAAGTGCTTTTCATTTGAAAGCGACATACAGCACACATGAGATCGCCAAACATCACTATATGAAAGAAAGAACAAGTATCATCAAATATGAAAATTTAAGCTCCTTTCTCATAATCACTCATATTTTGGTAAGTACGAAAATCTACTTTCCCTTTCATCATTTATACAGATAAATCAACAAAATAAACTGAAAAATATTTCATCTGTTGGTTCATCAACAGGTTATTATGTATAATTATACTTATAAGAATAAGAGAATATAAAAGAGACTCATGGTTTTTCAGTCACAATCATTCATTCACGCAGTCTACATAGACGAAGGTCTTTCTTTCCTTTCCGATGCACCTTTCTGCATACAAAGCATTTATTCGTACTCTTCAGTTCTTTGCAGTTTTTTCGAATGTGGCAAAGGCCACGACTGCTCTCTGTTACGGGATCCTCAGGTTCCCCTTATTCGGCATGAGAGTCAGCAATTTGAGCGGTCGCGTTCGGTGCCTCGCTCTCCGCATTATTTTTAATTAGTTCTTCAGTCAATTTTAACAATAAGTCTTGCCTAGTATAATTTGTTACTCTGTCTACAACTTATAGGGCTTGGAAGTCATGAACTGAATTCATCGGCACCTAGCTTTGGTAGAAAAAAGCTGCTTGTCTACGGATACGTAAGCTCCAGGTCTGTAACAAGTCTGAGAGTTTTGAATGAGCCTATTCCAAACTTCTGAAATAATGGAAAATTTGTCAGTTTTTAAGCGTTCAGACCTGGTGGACTTGGCATCGAATCCGAGGTATCTGAGTAACCCTTGGAAACGATTCCTTGACATGCTTTTATCACATAACGTCAGTCCCCTTTTTCCGACCAGAGAGAGTTTAGGAGTGGAACTACGTCAGTGACATAACCCCCACTCAATAGTAAACTCAGAAAGGCCCATTCACCGTACTATATTGAAACAAGGGAGCAGATCAGTAATGATTACGCCAGTGAGACAAAAATGTTCCATCGGTGGTAAAATGTACGTCACATCTCAGCCGAGGCAGTGAGGAGGGCTAAACTTTCTCTGCGCGTAACTAAATTAATATCATGAAAAGTCAAGACTCACCGCGCTCCGAAAAAAAGTGTTTAGCAGCGATCCGAACTTAAAAATGAAAAAACATATCCCATCGGCCGTTCTAGTATTAATGGATACGGTAAATAATAAAAACAAGTGGATTTGGTCACGTTTTCGTCTTGTCCACTGTCACCTGAGAATCCGAAGATGACGAGGCTTGACTCTTAGTTATAAAATAAATATTTTATCTCAGTACACCCTCGGACCAGGTTCTTCCAATTGGTGAGGGGGGTACACAGAGAGGGCGCTCGTGCTCCATAACTCCTTTTTCATGTATCACCAGCCATCTTTTTATTTATTTTCATTCATTTTTTGTCGGCTCTCTCTGTGCGCGGAACGTCTGCCCGTGCGTTTGCCGTGCATGGATGCCCGTGTCTTTGGGGGAGAGGTCCTGGTGGTTGAGACATTCCATTGGCTGCTGCTATGGATACCAATCCACTACTTTGGCCCCGAATTCAGCTAAACGGTCGGCTAGGGACTACCCACTCCTAGTCAATCGGCTTTTCGTCACGTAAGTGCCGGTGGGCTGAGTTTGGGGACCATGGTCTTCCCGAGCTATATCTCCCGGTCAGCCCTAGCGCTGAAGTTCAGCGTCCCCATGGTTGGTCTCCGTAGCGGGTGGGGTCCTGAGAGACGAAATTAAAACTAACTTAAATATGGCTTCGAATTCTCCCAAAAACTGTCGGTAATGAGTAAAAAACCGAGGTCAGAAAGCCCGGTAGAAAACAATTATTTAGATTTAAATGCTACAGAGACATTTAATGCACCTGGACCAAAATATTTAATAGTAAAACGTATAGAAACTAAAGGAAGACTTTTACAAAATTTCCCCTTTTGTAATTGTGAGGGCAATTAGGAGAGCTATTGGGGAAGTCAATGATTTTAATAAATTAAGAAATGGGACATTACTGATTGAGACTGAATGATTTTCAGTCAAGAAAGTTTCAATCAGTAGAAGCTTTGAGTACCATCCCAATTAAAATTGAGGCACACCAGAGCCTCAATTTTGGTAAGGGTGTGGTATATTCTTATAACATTTTGGAGATATATGAGAAGGAGTCAACATCATAGTTAGCTTCAAAATGCATTATCAAAGTAGAAAGAATCAAGTTAAAACAAGATGGTGTGTTAAAATCCACTTACATCCTGATCCTGACCTTCTCAAATCCTCAACTTCTAGCACAGATTGCTACTGAGTATATAAAGCTGTATGTTAAGCCCTATGTCCCGAAACCAATACCGTGTTTTAACTGTTTAGATTTCGGCAATAGTAACTTGACTTGCAGTAGAGAGAAGATCTGTGCCGACTGCGGCCAAAAGGCCCATAAGGGAGCACCCTGTTCATTCGGGCCTCATTGCATCAACTACGAGGGTAACCAAACGGCTTGGTCAAAGAATTGCCCAGCTTTGATGCTTAAAAAAGATAAAAGAAGTACGGGCAGTCAGCAAAGTCTTGGTCGCCGAAGAAAGAAAGCAGTTGAAGCTGATGGCTCCACCTCCATCTGTACCTTTTGTTAAGGTTATAGCCATTTCTAGTCCAACACTAGCTGCTTTGGTAAACTTCAAGAGATCATCAAGGATCTGCTTGAAGAACAAAAACGCCTGAGGGAAGTTATAGCGAAGCCGCAAAAGCTCAAGGCATTTTCCCAAAAGAAAGCAGCAAGGAGCAATCACCCCAAAGTTCATAGGAAGAAGGAACTGATCCCAAAAGCTATTTCCTCAGTTTACCAAGGGAAAGCAAAAAAACGGGGATAAATTCCTTACTAAATTGAAAGCTAAGCGGTAGGCTCGCAATATCTCAACCGGAATGCCTATCGGATAGAGATATCAACCTTTCCGTGTACAGGGAAGAGGGAAAGGCAAAAGGCAAGAAAAAGTTAAGCATAAAAAGGTAGGACCATGTCCACTAATCCCATAGTCAGATAATGGATAAAATAGTAAATATATTTATTTATTTATTTATTCAGTTTCAAAAACAGCACAGAGGCCTCATTACATTGAAACATAAAACCATAACAAATAATATAACATTAAAATAAATAACTAAAATAAGAAGTTAACAATATTACCAGCCATTGTAATGATCATAACACAGAGGGCGCCAAATATTAGAGAGAAACAGAATTACGCAGCAGGTAGTAGATTACGGAAAGAAGTGGGTGAAAAAATGTCTAGATTTGGAAGTGAAGCCAGTAAGGAATTATATTCAAACGGGAGGCGGTAAGAGAGAGAGCGTTGGGAGACGGAGAGTCGAAAAGTGGAATTTTAATGGTTTTCGGTGCCACTTTCCAGAATTCCGTATCCTTCTATCGTAATTATCACCAGAATGTGCTTCTTTCCAAGAATCACGATTCAGAGAAGCCGAAACAATCACACTTAAAGGATACTCATTGTACAAACAGGACCCCGTGAGTGCCCAGAAAGCTCACGGAGGAGTGGCTGTGTTGGTCCATAACTCGAGATACTCAGAGGAGGTAACTCTCAATACGGAACTGCAGGCTATTGCAGTTATAATAGCTCTCCTTCGACAAGTGACCATCTGCTCGTTGTATTTTCCCCCTAACGAGAATGTTACGAGCTCAATTATGAACCTCATAGACTAGTTGCCACCCCCATTTATTCTTATGGGCGACTTTAATGCCCATAACTCTGAGTGGGGGTCGGTGAGAACAGATCGCAGAGTGGGGTATTCTCAGCAAAACCTGCCCAAGAGAATATATAACGAGAGAGCAGACAAGGCAGCCAACAGGGCTGCCAACATAAACTCGATAACCTATCCAAAGGTTCTTATGGGCGATATCAAAGTACGCCTTAAACAGTTATTTTATCAGCATTGGCAAGAAGAGTGGAATGTGGTTTTCTTAAACAAACTAAGGGCAATAAAAATACTGTACTGCCATGCCAGTCCTCCGCCAGGCCTTCGCGGCTGGAAGAGGTTGGTGGATGCACAGTTACCTATTGCGTTCTGAGGATACCCCAGTTTGTGAGACATGTGATACTGCACTAACAGAAGGTTATTCAAAGAAGGTTAATTACCAAAAAAATTATAAATCTGGCTAATTATTTCAATAGTTAAGTGGAAGACAGTTTTAATGTGCAATTTTAAGTGCTTTTGTTCTCTGTGAACTTTTTATGTATTCTGTATGTTCTCTATACTTAGTAGACAGTGAAATATATTTTTCATTAACATTGAAAACGTGTAAGTTGAAAGATATTTCAGAATACAAAATAAGAAAACTTTATAACAATTCTTTAATTTAGACCAAAAATAATAATCGTTAACTCTTCCTCCCTTGAATATCTATATGTACCTACATTTGCTTCCCTTTCAACTAATCATTTTTATTGATCAATAAAGCCAATTTAACTTATTACATTGAAACAACACTTTCAATGTCGTACTAAGATACTTTTTATCGGCGAAATTAATTCCTAAGTCCGAGAACTCATTTTGTTTCGTAGGTTTGACTTTAAAATATTTACGTGACAAATTAGACACAAAATCAGCCTTCGCATGGGATAACGCAATGGTTAGCTAAATTAGAATGTATCATCAAAAGTGTTTCCACTGGTTGCATCCATAGAGCTTGCAATTCTTGCCCTTGTTTTTAATGTTTTTAAGATTCATAACCACATAATATCAAGCAGTTTCTTCTACCGGAACTTAATTTGAGTGATATAACAAAATTTAGAAGTGATTCCATCGATTTTGTATTATGATTATTTGATAAAAAATACAGTCGCCAAATTTATCATAAAGAATGCAGTAAAAATTTAAGTCTTTCTGCAAAAGATAGGATGACAAGAAATATTGCATACCATTAAGCAATACAATAAAAAATAACCTGTTTTTATTAATTAGTTTTATTCTCAAATTTTTTCAATATTTTTTGTTTTGACTTAAAAACCCGAGCAACGACGGGTAATTTCATCTAGTAATAAATATGTTAAGGGACTGCGAGAAAAGCTCAAAAACCTTACAAAGAACAGTCATAAACTCATATCGAAGCCTTCTGATATTGGATATGGCCACGAAGCTCCAACAATTAAGAAATTAAAAAGGAGCGTTACTAAGACGTAACTATGCGTCAAGGGTTTCCAATAGTCGCTAGTAGGTTGTGTAGTGGAAGCAGGTAGTTTAGCTTTCAAAATATCTCTTCAACAATGCATTATATGGGAAAATGTTTCGAACGAACATTGTATAAAATTAAATGTCCTACAACTTTTATTCCGTTACTTAATTACATTTATCAAATATTAAACCAAATATTTCAATACTGGTAGGGATGCACACGGATTTCCCTTGGTACAGAAGTGCTTTTGGTCAAATTCGACGTAATATAATCGTATACTAATGCATTTGCTTTGAAATTAGAAATTTATTTTTCCTTATATTGTAGTAGTCCTGCTTTTTAGAACCGTTCCAAACATTTTCATTTCGTTTTGGTATTGTATACTTTCCTTACAAACGAAATTTCTTTGAAATCGTTTCAGCCAATACTTTCAAAGTTTGTAGTTACAAAATCCTATTATTGATATTGATACGGTTGAAATATGCTGTTTTGGTTATTTATTTATATGAAGAATAATTATACCATAATTGGTTAAAATCCATACTATCAGTTCTCTAGAAATACCCCTAAAAAATTACTATTTTCCATTTAATTGTGGTAGCCCTGCTAGTTAGCTCCGATTTATACTTCTTGATATTATTGTGGTATGTTTTACAAATCTATTATACAATATTCTATTGAAATACTTGTATTGTGGTAGCCCTGGTTTCGATATCTATTCTATACATCCTGATTGTGTTTTTTAATATAGCACACCACCTTTATACCAAATTTCGTTGAAGTCAATTAAGCCAATTCCTTACAAATTTATAATTACCGAAAAGTTTTATTTAGCAATTTTGGCACTCCTGCTGAGTTGATTTGTTCGAAATATGTCATTTTGGTAACGTATTTATGTGAAAATTCTATGTACCAAATTTGGTTGAAATCGGTTAAGCCAATTCTTCCCTGATATATACGTACGGACGGACTGACGGACATCACGAAGATAATAGTGCTTTTCAGCATTGACGAAAAGCACTAACGGTTAGGGATATGCACTGGTTTCCCGTGGTACATAAGTGCTTTTCATCAAATTCGCCGTAGTGTAATCGTAAATTACTAATGTATTTGCTTTGATATCAGAATATTATTTTTTCTTCAATGGCGGTAGCCTTGCTTTACAGATACGCTCGAAATATGTTCATTTCATTTTCCCATTCTACACTCGCCCTACAAGAAAAATTTCTTTTTGAAATCGGTTCAGCTAAAAACTTCCAAACTCATAGTTATAGAAAAATTCTAATCTTGATATTCTGGTAGCCCTGTTTAGTCGACACGGTTGAAATATGCTGTTTTGGTTATTTATTTATATGAAGATTATATGTACCATATTGGATTAAAATTCATGCTGCCAGTTCTCTCTAATTACGCGTAAATATAATTTTACTTTTTATTGTGGTAGCACTGGTCTTCGCTTCGCTTTAAACATCTTGATTTCATTATGGTATGTTGTACAAATCTTTTATACAGAATTTAGATCACATCATTCAGAAATTCCTTCCAAATTTGTAAGTGTGGCACCATTATTTGGTTCATCCGGTCCAAATATGCTATTAGGGTTTTGTATATGTGTACATTAAAATTTGTAATTTGGTTAAAATTGAAGCGAACAGTTCAACACAAATACTTGTAAAAATAATTTTGTTATTACTTGTATTGTGGCAGCCCTGATTTATATATCTATATTTCAAATATTAATTTTGTTTTTTAATGTAGCACACCTTCTTCATACTAAATTTCGTTGATATCGGTTATGTCAATTCCTCCCAAATTCATTATTTCCTAAAAGTGTAATTTTGCAATTGTGGCACCTCTGTTAAGTTAATCTGGTCAAAATATGCCATTTTGGTCTTATATTTATGTAAATATTTTATGTACCATATTTGGTTGAAATCGGTTTGGCCAATTCTTCCCTGATATATGCGTACGGACGGACGTCACGAAGATAATAGTGCTTTTCAGCATTGACGAAAAGCACTAAACACAGATGTGAGAACAATTAACACCCACTTTCAGTTGATCGATTTTTTCCAAAAATTAATCAGTACTTGTATTCTTAACAAAAATGATTTAGAGCAGCCACAAAGTTCCGGCCACAGACACACACACAGACACAACCACAGACATAATCAAGAAAATAGTCAAAACGTGTTCAGGGGACCTTAAAACATGTATTTCTAACTCTTTTTTTTCATGGAAAGATTACTTTCTCTATACTTCTTATATGGAGAAAGAAAAACACAGGAAATAATTTCTGTTCGAAGTGAATTACCACTTTCTCGTTTGATTTTCTTGAAATCGGCCACTCCTTCAATAAAAATGTAGTACTCAACATTGTATATTGCTATTGATTATTTCTATCGATTTATTTTGAAAATTTTTCTTATAAGTGATGTTTTACGATATATAAAGTTCTTTTTTGCTACCAGTAAAGTGGCAATCCATATTAGGCTACGTGAACCATTTATATCATGTTCTTATTTTATTTGTCCTCATGTCCTAAATACCAAATTTGATGAACATCCTCCCAGTAGTCTCGCAGATGAAACCTGCGCACGGACGGACAGTCGGACGGACAAGACGGGATCATGAAGCGTTCTTTGTTTAGTTTTTGTGATAAACGAATTATTATTTTACTTTTTACTGTGGTAGCCCTGCTCGTTAGTTCAGATGTATACATCTTTATTTTATTGTGATATGTTGTACAAATGTAATATACAAAATGTTATTGAAATCCTTTCAGCGATTTCCTTCCATATCCATAATTACTGAAAGAGTTTCAATTGTTATTGTGGAATCCCTGTTTGACTTATTCGGTTTAAATATACTAATATCGTTTTGCATGTATATGTACACTATAAATATTAAATTTGGTTAAAATTGATGTGGACAATTCAACAAAAATTCTTGTAAAAAAGAATTTTTTATATTACTTGAAATGTGGCAGCCCTGATTTTGATATATAACGCTAAACATCTTGATTTTGTTTTTTTTATGTTGTACACCTCCATCATACAACATTTCGTTAAAATCGGTTCAGCCATTTCCTTCCAAATTCACAGTTACCTAAAAGTTAAACTTTGCAATTGTGGCACCCCTGTTTAGTCGACCCGGTCCAAATATGCCATTTTGGTCATTAATTTATGTGAATATTTTACGTTCCAAATTTCGTTAAAAGCGGTTTATCCAATTCTTCCCTGATATATACGTACGGACGGACGTCACGAATAAGTGAATTTGAAAATTGATACCTATTTTATGGAATTTCTTCTTTGAAAATTTTTTCATTCTGGCGTTTAGGCTGTACGTATTCGTTCCAAATGGCGTTTTATTCACGGCGACTAGTGCTACGCCTAAAGTGGTGCAACCGCTTTTTCCTCTTTTTGGGAACTCCGCGGTAAAGAGTCGAAGTCAAACACGGAATCGGAAATTGTCAGAATACGCAGCGAAGCGAAAAGCTGACAATTCCAAAAGAAACCCTCCTTCCTGACATTACTCCTACCGTTGACAATTTCTCCGAAATGTGTCTCGGATAGTTTGACAAACGGTTCGCCGACGTAACCAACTCCTCGCCGAGGATGGAGTTTGCTTCGCTCCCGCGAAGAATGAAAAGGTGCTAAGGGAGTTGAAAGCTTAAAAATAGTTTTTTGAATCCGGCTTTCCTTTTTTCAGGAAATCGTTGATTAAAGCCACTCGGGTGACATTTTGTAAGTTAGTCAAGTGCATAACTTTTCACCGATTCTAATTTTTTTTAAATTTCACAATCAAGATTTAAAACACTCGCGGCAAACGACACAAAAAGCCGCCAATGCCTAGATACAGGCGGTAAAAATATAATCGGTTAAATCTTTAGTTTGTGGCGGGTTGAGATGCGTTGCTTCTACTCTGCGTCATGAAAAAAGGATACGGAAAATAAAGCTTCTGAAATTTCTCACCAGCGGACAAGGCCAATAAGGTGATATATGGTTCATTAAATTGAGCATTGCAATATCAAGGAGAAGCAACTTGGTAATACCGTTGGTTCATATCTTTTTAAACTTCCCGAAATACTACAAAGCTTTCGATGAAGCAGCAACTCAAACAAGATAGGTGAACATCCAGACTCAAACTTAAGCCATTAAAGCGATTCCACGAGTAACGTCAAAAGTTTTTACTTTATCCGAAAACTTCATTCGTCGAAAATTACGGCAATAACGTATTACAATATCCATTGAACTTGTTCCGGAAACTTTTCCTTTTCGCGAGATTAAGGCCGCAATAGGCAGACTTGGTAAGCAATGCAAACAGTCCGACAATTTGCGGATAATGGCGGAGATCATTTTCAGCAAAGTTTCCCGTGGCAGTTAATTCCATTCGGCAAAGTTATCTCGCGCGAACGATAAACTAACAAAAAAGAAGCGTAGGGTAACTGTCTCATCAAGTCGTGTAAAGGCAGGAAAAAAGACCCTTCCGTCCTCGGGGAATTGTATGGGAATGCGAGGGGAGGAGGGATTGACGAGGAGGGGGGGGGGTCGTGGGGGATAGCGTGGGGTCAAATGGCGAAGAGGAGAAACGAATTTCGAGGCAGGCTATTACGCTGAAAAAGGGCTGCCGAAGGAGACAAAGGTAAATGGAAATACAAGGTTAAAATGGAGAGACTCACACATGAAGGCGAACAATTATTGTAACGCATAAATTTAAGCGAGGAACAATATGCTAGTTTTTAATTACATATGGAAATTCTGTTATGAACAATGTTATAAAAGTCTTGATGAAAGCAAAAGTGTTATATCCAAAATTTTACGCGAGTCCTGCTCAGCGAACGATAGCCCAGGAACTGCCTTTTCGTCGGTATATGAATTCGTTCAAGGGAACGGGAAGTTTTTATTTCCAGTGTTCCATGTATTTTTTATAATTACTGATAAAAATCATTATAACAGAAATAGAGAGGGATACATTTCTTTCATCGACGACATTTGTTTCAGTTTGATGCTGGAAACAGACATTGGACTGAACTTGAGATATAGATAAAATGTTTCCACCCTAATGAAGTATTTAATGAGGGCATAAATATGAACTTACGCAGTTAGATATGATATCGACTAGAAGTGAAACCGATTGGTAATAATGAAAAATAAATTTGTATATTAATTATTATCGTAAAGTCATTTTAAAACGACGGCATTTTATTTCGTTGATTTATTTGATTTAAAGCTTGTAGTTTATCCATAGAAGAATTATCGAGCTCGCCTTAATGACTGGAATCCAATTTAAAAATTAGGTAGCTCCAATCAATTTTTCCATGGATGTTGAAGCTTTCTAATTTATCAGTTCGCATTTGATGTTACTTTGACCAATACGAGCTTTTAATTCCATGGGCGAATTTAGACGGCTCGCTCTCTTTTTCGTCTCATTTTTCGATAAAATCGCTATCGTATATTGCTTTAGACTATTTTGCTATAGTTTTTAAAAACTGCAGAGCTAAAAGCTAGACTGATATGAAAGTTTGATATTGTCTATGCCTTGGATCCTAACGGCGGAGTTGCAAAGTATAGGAAAATAAGTACATATTGCGCTTTAGAAAAAACTTCATGCTTAATATCTTGTTATCTTTTGTATCATTGTTTTAAGACATTCTCAACAACGGTCGGCCGGACGGGATCGCCGCGTTGGGCCTCTCGTGACCGTCTCACGGACGGAATCATGTTACTGTTCCCCTCATCGATCGAATCTCCACGCAATTCAACGATTCTGCTTAAAGATGCAATTCTAGCCCTTCTTTTAAGTTTCAGGTTTTCATAGATGCCCGATACATACATTCGTTGTATTTTTTCGATGTTATCTAAAGAGGCAAAGTGATCTGTTTTTTCCAAGAACTCCCGAATCTAGAGTCAGATTTCAAAATGCGGTTGTTTGAATAAGAGCCAATTTTAGGCATTTCTCTAAAATTAAGCGGTATTTATCAGCATCTAATAGGAAATAATATGACTCAATCTTATAATGTCTACTTTCCAGATACCGCCAAACAGGGTTACTTTACACACTTTTTTGTGTTTTTCGTTATTTTCTCATACAATACAATTTAATTTACAGGAGGTTGGTTATATGTTTCTTTGTAGTAAAACGGACAAGATAACAGAGTATAGTGACCGAGAATTACTATTTACTCACTTTTAGGACAAAAATTTGACTGTGTAAAGTTACGCCACAGAATTTCACATTTTTAAACAAATGGCCGCACTGTCACATGGTGTAAGTTTACACACGCTTCGAGGATACCATTGGATTTCTAAGGAAATGTTTAAGAGAATCAATGGTGTTGATGACTTTTTATTTGCTATATTACGTAACTTACAAGGGGTTAAATGAATTGTTTAAACTCTAAAATTTGATCTAAAACACTGAAAGATAAAAATAAATTCTAACCTTAATGGTAATTGTTTCTCAAATTTTTATTTCTTGTTTGCATAAAAAAGTTGCTAACGCACACAACGATTAAGTTTGAAAGACACAACACCAAGCTTTTAGGCAGTTAAAAAACAATGTAATAAAAGGTGGAGTTAATCTAAAATACTGGTAGCTAACAACCTGATCTTTACAGCCATTACTGCTTTTTCAACATGATCGGTGGTATGGCATACTTGCGAGCACCAGGTAGCCGAATATACTTCCGCATCATCATTTGTCTCATTACACATTCTGTAAAAAAAACGGGAATAATTTTGAAACGAGAAAAAAGTCTGCTATGACCGGGAATCGAACCCGCGTCTTCCACTTTTCTCGTTTCAAAATTATTCCCAACTTTACAGCTTATGCTTGTCTGCATAGGATCTTCGGATCGCTTCATTCCGTCAATTTCTTGCTTGGCAATCTCACCATTGGGAGGGAGGAGTTTTCTTCGATGTATCTCTTAGAGAGAATATCCGCCCGGCAAGTGGAAGACCCGGGTTTGATTCCCGGTCATAGTAGACGTTTTTCTCGTTTCAAAATTAGTCCCATAATTACAATAATTAATTTTAACGGATTTTCCGTTTTCGCGATTTTCCGCTTTCCTCAAATTTACGACATGAATTTGAGATCCGGATAATATGTAAATGCCACAGATTTTACGTTTATAGTATTCCCATTTACAATTCAACTGAATCGCTTTCCATATTCCTTAATTAAAAAAACTATATTAGTGTATTCCATGTTCAAAAATCATTTATAAGAAAACAATTAACGGCTGAAGACCACTGTGCTATAGGGTGAGTTGACATTTGTACAGATTGTCTCCAAAATTGAGCATATTATGACAAATTGTTTGGGGTATCAAAGTTCAGGTTTTTGTCACGACTGCAGCCGGTCTTTTCATAGCCAAAATATGCACATCACTGTGCGATCGTAGTCTGAACACATTATGTTTTATTGAAGTTTCTATAAATCAATTACTAATAGGAAATAAGAATTAAAACACTGTTGTCGATATGATTTTGTATTTATATGATAAATGTATGCTAATGGTATAGATGTTTAAATTCATATTTTATTTTACATACCGTGTGTATTGGTAACTATATTATTATAATCAATATAATAAGCGAATTTCAGGTCAATAAATAATTGCTAATTTCAATTATTTTTTATTTTATTCGTCTAACCCATATTTGTTAATGATTTTAACAAATTTTTTCGAACTTCTCAGAGTTCCGGGATCGATTAAACATCGGGAAACACAAGCACTAGTATAATCATCAATATGTAAGCTTTTTGTCTGATAGGAGGTTCAAATAAATAAAATGGAATCATTTTCTACTAAAACATTATATAACCTGAATGAATGAATAACAAATCCTAAATCTAGAGTAAATTACTTAATAAGATTCACCTGTTCATAAAAAAATTGTAACATTATTTTTATTTAATTCTTCCTTTTTATAATTATTAAAAGGTTTTATATCAACCATGGGTCATAAACAAGCAATTTCTAACCTTATTTTCATTTTTTTTTCTTTTTAAATGAATTTGAAATTGTTTATTGGAATCCCGGGATTCATAATTTTGGATCCCGGGATCGTGAAAGAACCGGGAAATGACCAGCGCTAGTCAATTTCCGCCTCTTAAAGCATTGTGGAAACACATATAACAAAATTAAAAGAAAAGTAACAAGGTAACTATCATGTTCAATAGAAAGTTTTTACGGGTTAAAATATTATGAAATATACTCATATGACGTTTTATGATAGCAGCAATAAAAAGAAATCCACAAGAGCAGCAATACACGCTATTCCCTCATCTAGGCATCTAACTTTAGACACATGGTGTAAAGTAACCTCGGTTGTCGTTAATTATTTATTTATAACTTGTATCGGCTTTAATAGGTTTAAAATCATCGCGGATGTGTGACGTCGTTTTTAATAATTCATGCTTTTACTTTCTCCATATACGAAGTATAGAGAAAGCATTGCTTTCATGATAAAAATCGAATTCAAGATTTCAACGGAAATACATGTTTTATGGTCCCATGAACACGTTTTGACTTTTTTTTTTGTATGTGTGTCTGTCTGTATGTGATAGATTTTTTGGGTGCTCTAACTCAAAAACTATTAATCAGGTCAACGCAAAATTTTATATTTAACATTTTTATAAAAGTTAGAAGATTTGATTAGTTTTTGGTAAAAATCTGTCCACCGGAAGTGGGTGTTTACTCTTGTCACTTATCCGTTATTTTGAAATATTTGCTTTAATATTTGATAAATGTAAAAATGTATCGGAATAGAAATTTCAACCTTTGTTTGATACACTTTTCCATATAATGCATTGTTTAAGAGATATCTTATATTTTTAGCTGCCACCACCACGCCACCTACCGAAGACTATTGTTAACAATTGACGCTTAGTTACGTCTTACAATTAGTAACGCTCCTTTTTCTTTTCTTAATTGTCAACCGGAAGTAAATATTGACAACGATCCCAGAGCTAACAACATGTAATTTGCCATATAAATATGGAAAAAGTCATGTGTTGCCCACATCAGTTTATTTAAAAATATTTTCAAATAATATCACAATCATACTTCTTTTAACTTTAGGAATAGACATTTTTCAATCCTTACGGCCATCAAATTCCCTTGTAGCTTTGAAGAAATATTTATTTTTTCTGAGAAATTCGCTTGCAGTGTTTCTTACTTATGGTGGCCATAGAAGTTTATTCATTATGCTTCTTCTAATATTCAGTACTATCATTGTGTTGCCCGTTTTCGTTATACGCAATCCCTACCAAAATTCTGCAATATACATGCACTTGTTATCTTTAATCTTTATCTATTCGGGCCTTGACAGGTGTTTGGTAACGATCCTGTTCTAGGTATAAGGATGTGTTATATGAGCACGTTCTATTGGTTGCTCGATCTTCTCATCTGTGAATTATTTCTATCTGATCAAATTTATATGTATATGCATACATGTATTTTTTTAAATCAATCAACGAGCACTACGAGTACTGTTGGCTTCCGTCCACCAAAATTCTCAATAATAAAGAAAAAAGTTTGCACAGTTACACAATTTTAATAATTAATTGCCTTTCCTTTAGCTTCTGCGGTCTCTGAAACAAAGGGTTT
Source organism: Tanypteryx hageni (assembly GCA_028673005.1). Classification (NCBI taxonomy): domain Eukaryota; kingdom Metazoa; phylum Arthropoda; class Insecta; order Odonata; family Petaluridae; genus Tanypteryx; species Tanypteryx hageni. Next base: position 124,140,971 of record CM054116.1, on the reverse strand, counting down.
TCAAAGTCAATTTTTAAAAAATGTTTAAAGGAATCCGGTTGTAACCGCCAAATTTAAATTTTGGAAATTTGTCCTTAAAATGGATTCACAATTTTCAGGAAATAGATTAATTATGAAGCACTAATCATCAAATCAATCGAAAGCTTTTCTCCTTCTTCCACGCCTATATCCAATTTAAGAAAAGAATAGAAAATCATTCAGAACGTCAAGCAGCAATAAAGTTATTACCCAAGCCTCCCGCATAATATGTACGTTCGGACGAAAATTATTTTTATTCTCTTTTATCTTTTGCTTTCATTAAAATTCAAAGTGGATCGTGTCCCGGCAATGCTCAGCATTTGAATTGGAAGGAACTCTTCGGAGGCGGAAGGAGCGGGAAGGAGAAGCAGGGTCGGGCGTTGTGGAAATTCGCCTCGTCCCCTGCCGCTCCCTTTCTCCCCACTCAACCGCACGTCATCCCCCGCTCCCTCGGGAGGGTTGGTCACGTGGCTTCATAGCGTGGGACGACGAGAATAATTAATACGTTTTCCGGGAAATAAAAGAGAGAGAGAGGGGACTACCTCGCCACCGTGGAATTGGGCCTTCCGACGTGTACATTTTGGGGCCGCTGGCGATTTCGGGTTCCCTTTCCTACTCCCCCTCTCCCCTTGCAACGCCAATACCATTCTTCTCCCTTGCACTTCCTCCCCATCCCTCCCTCTCTCTCTCTCTCTGTCCCTTTCAGTCGCCGTACGCCATTTTTATTCCTCGGACGCTTTGTCGACGGGCTCGGGCAAGAGGAGGAACTGGTCGCAGCTGGCGATGGATTGTCGAGGTGACCGGAAATTACGTGAATGTTATTTTTTTGCCAGCGAAGTATTGTTTTGGCCATTTCTTCTTCCTTTCCAGTTTTCTCGCCCATCAGACACCAACACTAAGTGCTAATAAGACGTCTTTATCTGCTTATCACAGCCACAGACAGGCATAGTTAAATTTAAAATATTCTATGGTGGAAATTGCCTCTGGCAAAAAGAACATTCATTATTTTTATTTTGAAATAATTTAATTCGCAAATATTGTTATTATTGTTTATTAATTTCTTTGATTAGTTTCACCCTAGGGTTCCGCGTATTAGGTTTAAATACCAATAAACTTAGTAAATTGAGCCATTTTTAGCCTACTTTCCAAAAAATGGAAAGTAGTCTTATGAGATCGCCTTGGTGTCCATGTGCGCGTGTCCCTAACATCTTCTTCATATGAATGAACCGGTTTTAACTAAATTGGTACTTAGAATATGTACATATATTGACCAAAATGACATACTTGGACCGGATCAACATAGTAGAGGTGCCACAATTGCAAAGTTGAACTTGACGGTAATTATGAATTTGGAGGAAATTGGCCCAACCGATTTGTTTGAAGAGGGTGTGCAACATAGAATAATGAAATCAACATGTTCAGTATAGATATAGAAAGCAGGGCTGCCACAGTACAACAAATAATAAAAAATTCTTTAATACGTATTTGTGTTGAAATGCCCATATAAATTTTAACCAAATTTAATATTTATAATATGCACATACATAAAAACTATATTAGCATATTTAAACTGAATCAGCAAAATACACAATTACAAATTAAACTCTTTCAGTAACTAACGATTTGGAAGGAATTGGCGGAAGGGATTTCAATTAAATTTTTTATATAAGATTTGCACAACATATCATAATGAAATCAAGATGTTTAAAGCGGAACTAAGGGGCAGGGCTACTACAATAAAAGTTAAATTATATTCCTTTTACACGTATTTCTAGAGAAGTGACCTTATGGATTTTAACCAAATATAGGTTATGTAATCTTCATATAAATAAATAACCAAAATATTATATTTCAACAGGGTCGACTAAACAAGGCTACCACAATATCAAGGTTGGTATTTTTCTGTAACTATGAATTTGGAAGTTATTGGCTGAATGGATTTCAAAGAAATTTCTTGTGTAGAATGGGAAAATAAAATATGTATAGAACGGATCTAAAAAGCAGGGCTACCACAATATAAGGAGAAATAGTTTTCTGATTTCGAAGCGAATACATTAGTATACGATTATACTATGGCGAATTTGAAAAAATGCGCTTCTGTTCCACGGGAAACCTGTGTACACCCCTACTTGTTACATATTAAAATTGTATTGAAAGGAAAGTAGGCGGATTAGTTCTTTCCAAAACTACTTGTTTCCTCTATATAAAATAAAAAACGGCCTTTTATATGTAAATAAAATATTTCGACATATTTCCATTCGAAGGATTTATTTATTATTCATTTCTTAGTTTCGAAAAGGGCCGAGAACCAATGAGTAACACCATTTAAGTTTCAAGCGGAAGTACTGAAACAAAAGTACCTTTACTATGGATAAAAGGCCATTATAAATTCACCAGTAAGGCTTTAATAACAAGTATCAGATAATAAATATTGAGATATATGGTTCGTTTTTTCTATAAAGAAACTGAAGGAAATGCTAGAGGTGCTAAAGAATGCAAAAGCGAACCTTATTGAATGCTATAAATTTTCAACTGGTACATGTTTATGGCACACTGAACTCCTCGTCTAGATAATGTTTTTCGATAGCCAAAAGTAATTTATGCTGTATGGAAAATACGATTGTTAAAAACTGTAAGTCAATGATTTCTTTTAAAAAATACTGAGTTGGTAGACTCAACAATATTCATAACAAAATTAAGTCCTTGGTCTATCACCTTGGATTGAATAAAAATTCCGATAAAAGCCGTTATAATCCACAAAGTAAAGAAACAAAAAATAAAGTAAAGATTGTTTCTAAGTAAATTTTATGGAAATTTATTTTGGCTTTACGCATGGTTGTTCGTCTGAAAATACAAATTTTCACTTTCCTTATATTTTCGGTTTTTAGCTTTTTTTACAAAAAATAAGTTAGAAAATAATAAGAGAAATAAAAAAGTAAATATGGAAAATGGAAGAGAGAGTGAATGAACATACGGTTGTGGTGAGAAGGATGGCGTTGCTTATTCGTTTGCATTGATTATTTTGAACTACGACCGCGGAGATGTTGCTAGGGATGGTGTATTTTGCTTGCATAAGAAAAAATGGTCATACGTGGAATGATTAACTTGATTAGCAATCACGCCAATGCAATAATCTTTTACATTGCTCAATGATTTATAGTCATCTTTTTAATTTTTACATACATTTACCCACAGAGTTAAGACCCAAAATGTTTCCAATACTAATTAATTATTCTTAAATTCCTTTCCACCGCTGGAAGAAGAATTAATAGCTCCCGGATGAGTGATAAAAACTGTTTGTTTATCGCTATTGCCATTTTAACCATAAAGGGGATCGTAATTTTCGTCAGAATAAACGTTCCGACATGTTCGTATGTTGACTTTCACTCCCAATTCCTTGGATCTACCCTAGCGTTTCGGTGAGTTGTGAGGATGTGTGAGTGCTCGTGTTCCCTCTTTCGCTGATTGGCGTCACATCGCCGAAAAACAACTTCAGAATTGGGCGTGAAAGGGGCCAGACCCCATATGTTCGTTTGGATCAAAATTGTCGCGAAAAAGAGGAATCGGTGTCCCTGTCAGCCGTTGCCCTCATGGAAAAATAAGCGCTTTCCCAAAGAATTTTCAGCGATATTTTGTAATAGCTCGGAGCCTCTATGACATCAGTTATTTATTGTTCCTTGCCCGCTTAACGATTAACGTTAGCTTCAAAATCAGAACGCGGCGAATATGTATCGTTTTTGTCTTTGGGCTACGTCACTTTTCCAGCAATTACCCCAGGATGTCGATCCGACATCATAGCATGAAAGTTTGCTCATATGCCCTTTCCCTCTTTTCCGTGAAACGATGAGAAAAACAACAGCTCGGTTAATAGGGCCATACATGTGAAGGGGGTTTATTACAACATAGAGATGGGACTAGTCACTAGAAAAGTTTGTGTCTTTTTAGCCTACTTTCCAGAATGGAAATAGGCTTATAGTTTTGTCGCTGTGTCTGTCTGACCGTCCCCTATTAACTTTTGAACCAATGGACCGATTTTCATTCAACTTAGTGGAAATCTCTTGCTACATTGGCCGAGCTCCAGAGGATAGTTTTTGTTGCGAAGGTTGAAGTCCCGGGTTCGATTCCAGGAACTATCATTCCCATTTAATTTACATGGGAAATCTGAAATCCATCGTGCAGGGTAATTTTCTCTTGCACATTTAAATATCTTAGAATTATAATATCGGAGCGATTTTTGTACTATTCTCTGAGGAAAGGATTGAGGGTTCTAATTTTTATCGTAGAATTTCCAATCTTCATTTTGCCGCACAAATACGCGTGATCAATTTAATATTCCGTTCGAATGTACTTGTAGTATTTTATAACGCTAAATTATGAAATTTGGGAACACAAAGAACTACATATCAGCGACGACTTTAAAGCTATTAAAGCCTATATAATTATTAAATAAATGATTAAATTGAAAGTAGGCATCATATGTTCTGTTTGGATCATCATTTTTCTCTCTAGTATCGCGACTGTGTCGATCCGAGTGGATTTAATGGGTACCACATATAATCAATAAGATGAGCAATCAAAATAATGTCTCCCCCTCCCCCTCATTTTACCCTACATATATGGAACAATTTAATTTTTTCAACTGATGATCGTAGTGAAACCGGTCGTGTTATATTAAAAGCTGTGGAAACTACAAAGTTATCCTTTCATTATGAGTAAATTCCACAAAGTTGAGTCTGGCCCCATCCATTATATGAGCAATCAACTTACTATAATTAATTCTGTTTCTTTGTGAAATGGAACATGCGCCCTCGATAACTAAGTCAGGATTTTGTATATATTTAACTTATCAAAGCACTCCTTGCCAAATAATTTCAAATTAATTTTATTATAAACAAATTTGACACTTTTTTATGGTATTGAATTTGATGATCCTTGATTGAGTTTTTCGTAAATTTACTTCAGAAGGGCATCGTTTCAACTTTTTGTAGGTAACGAACCTAAGTTCGCAGCGAGACATGCCATCTTGTATTCGCAATGAAATACGTAGTGGTAAACTTCTTTTACTTTTCCTTTGTAAAATAAATTACATTGTGCAATTTCCCGTCAGAAACGACCGAAATATGAATAAATTCTTCAAGTTTAAACAATTGCCATTCTCCTTCCATCTCGCTCTCTATCCCTCCCATTTCCTTCCTCACTCCCTTCATAAATTAGCCATGTCTCTCAGCCGGAAGGAATTGCATATAGATAATTATTAATAGATATGCTCCAGGATCTTATATCAGCGGCAGAATTGGGCGTGACAGATTCATAGACTTCATTTACGAAATCCTTCCCCATTAAGTGAATTAGGCTACAATAATAATGAATTCAAAGTTAACTACATCTAATGAAATATAATTGCAGGCATATGCCAAACTGAATGTGACGCACATTGACCATTCAGTGAGAAAAGAACTGAAAATTACGATAGCCATTTTTAAATTCTACCATATTTATAAAGGAAGCTGTGAGGTTACTTTTTCGCATGGCATAAAATATTAAATGCAAATATTATAAAAGAGATTTAAGCTTAGACGATGAGAAACATTTGGATTTATTTCAATGCAATTTTTATCAATTTTTTCTAGTATTTATTAAAGTTTTGAAATGACACTTGCATGAAAATAATGTTAATTCTTTAAGAAACTTTTTCGTTAATTACAGCCATACATTCGTACTAACACTCATTTTATTAAGCCGGTTGATTTAAAAAAGTGTTAGTCGTTATTTGTGAGTTCCATTATTAATTATAAAATTATACGTATGTACATAGTTGCATGTAATTTTAAAATAAAATGTAATTTTAGAGGGAAAACAGTGCTATTTTGTCTTAAATTCTAAGGACAAGCGAGCTTCATGCTCTTGCACGAATTGCAAAAATATTTTGTGATTGCTTTTTAAGTACATTTTATAAGCTATGTGAATAGAGTAATTGTTTCATTCAGCGGTTACAGGTAATTGCTTCATTGCTTCAGGCAACAGTGATTTCACTCAGGCTAAATTTAAAAAAATGCACTTACGTGATTTGTAATTTCATATTTTACATTCCCTTTCCATCAGCATCAATGCATTTTAAAATGTATTCGTATTATTTTGTATATCGTTACAATAAACTATTTAAGTATAAGACTAACGTTTGTATTGAAATAATTTCCTGTGAATTTAAAAAGTAACTTTCTCAAATTCTAATTGAATATTTGAAATTTGAATTTATAATTCTTGAGATTCTTGAATCCAAGATCAATTTTAAGTTTGAAAGCGTATGATCATCATCCGAAAGTTAACTCACTAACCAATGGTATGTTAAAACTGTCAATTCATTTTTTAAAATTCTTTTTAAACTGGAATCGTTATTTGACTGGCAAGATTCTCTATTGATATGCCATAGCGAGAGAGAAAAGTCATCTTTGTCTTTCTAAAAGTGGATTTATGAATATTTCCGCGATACTGGCCCGCCATAACGAAGACAAGTCACTCATTTTGAATTCGGAAAGGCATCAAAAGTCGAAGTTAGCTTCAAAACGAAAACTTATGTGGGCACATTTAACTGTGCAGTCGATTTCATGCTCCACTGGTCCACGAACAAAACGGTCAGAAATTAAAAGAGAATTATTGTGCTGCACGTTGTTTTATCAAAAACACTTACTTCACGTTACCATCCGATGGGTAGTCTTAAAACAGAAATCCTGTTCAGTAATACTTATAGCGCGATAGTTATACTAAATGATGTTTTCTAAGATGTCTTGCAAGATATACATAACACGTCAAACACTTCATCAAGTAATGTGTTCCCTGCTGATTCACCTCTTGCCTACGCGCAATGTGTATCTAAGAGGTAGTGCAATGAATAGCTGGATAGCAAGGGAGAAGAGAAACCCGCTGCCGGCCGGCACTTCATCAACCTTTCGTTAATATTTCTTTATCAATTAATTATGAGGATGTAATTGCAGGTGATTCATTTTTCGGTTGAAGTGATTCGGATGGCCAAAGGTTAGAAAATGCGCCAGCATTTTAACGTAAACGTGAAAATATTTCCCATCTAAGACTCCGCATGTAGATTAGAAGCGTTAAATCCACGTGTTTCACGATAATAACGACATACTCCGATTTTTCCTACGTGCCGCCCATTAGCGCCGCCCGTTGCAGCGAGAGGAGCATAAACGAACATAGAACGCCTTGAATTGCTGCCTAGTTAACTTCCGTGAGTACTCAGTCGACTCCCAGCGTCTATATCATTTAATTGTTCTTTTTTTATACCAACTCCGCTTTGCGTATCCTTATCCCTCACCATGCTGCCTATTCTTCAGAACTGCGCCTTGATTCTGTATCTCCGTCTCCCCGTTTGCTCCCTCCCTCGCTCGTTCTCCCTCCTTCGCTCTCTCTTCTCCTCCTTTCCTCCATCTCACTCCCTCTGCCTTCCCGTGACGAGTACCACGGCCAGAGCGAGAAGAGCGCATGCAAATGGGGTTAATTATCCTAATGAGGTAACTTCCCCCGTGAATACATCAGAACTGCCGTAGAGACACCATTTTCCAGGCTATGCCGTAGGGAAAGAGAGAGGAGAGAAGTCGACGGAAATAGGCGATGTAATGGTGATCTAGAGTATCATAACGAAAAACACAATGTCAGTGATTAAATCAGTACTTGATGCTATACTCGATAAGAGATCAGGTTCATAAAATATAATCCTGAAATTAGATTTGACGATTTGAACTAATGCGAGATAATTTTACTGATGAAAGCAAAACGTTCGTCCATCATTTAAAATAGATTTGTTAGATTTAAAAAATAAAATTAAAAATAAGTAATTTATTCAGCGTTTTGGAAAATCGAATATGAGATTAGATAGAATCTATAGCGGTATGATTGCCTTAACAGAATGCTTTTGATAATTTTATCCGTTTTGTATTTATGTATGATCTAGGACAAGTATTGTGGAAATTAAATAGTGAAGTTCCGTTCCTAGAATCATTAAGCCTTAAAGGAAAACGGATAGTTGATTCACTATAAATATATTAAATAGTCAACCTCAATCGAAATAAGATTACGGGAGAAAAAATCTTACTTAAATAATATATATGTTGCATAAATTCTACTTTTATAAAAATTGCAATAGTTGTTTATAAAAAGTTTGTATTCAAGTACTGCCGTGTTATATAGATTAAAGAAATAAATTTGAAAATTATTCAAAATATTGAAAATAAATTATTACTATCCTTTTTCAGGATCCACTGACTTATGTGATGAGATCATTTTCTCCGTTATCACATTAATAGATATTGATAACAGAAATTTACTGTGTTTCATTTTGAACAATTTACTACAATGGATTTTATTTAAAGTTAACCGTCTCAATATGAGTATTCAAATGTTTTGAGGGCGGAATTTCCACTTTAAAAGCTAGACTAATTTATGGCATGGCGTGAGCAATTCCTGCGGAGTACTGACGTATGTATGGTAATAGCAAATAAATCCGATAGCTAGTGGCCTGTGCCGTCAGATGAGGATGCGTCTGCCGCAATTCTGTAATTGGCCGTTGAGGACGACCGCGCCTCGCACGGATGGCTGCGCAGATTTACGGGCGAAGGGAGAATCTCCGAAGCAGCGACACCTCGACGATACTTTTAGCTCGATTCCCGCCGACAAAAAACATTCTCCGCGCCGCGTTTTTCATTCCCTGTCCTCGTTGAAAATACTAAAAAAAACCTCTCTCTGCTCCTCGACCGCTTTCCTCTCCTCTCCAACTCCCATATCCTTCCTCTCGGTCGTCTACTTTCTCTCCGAATTCGCTTCTCTCTCATTCCATCCACTCCCTCCCTCTATCTTTCTCTATTTCTTTCGCAGCGTGAAAGCGAAAATGGAATTCTCCCAGCGTGAACGCAATCACACGCACATATACATGCGAAACGTAATCGGCACTTTTGATCCTGACACGGAAGGGGACAAATTTTAATGATATATATCCCCGCATTATGCCGCGCTGCAGAGTAATTCTCCTCGGAACACGGAAAGCCTCGCTTATAAACGGCGTCTCGCTTTGCAAAGTGCCGCTCTCCTTTAAACAGTCCTCTTCTCACCTGCTGTATCTCTGGAACCATCTCAGTCCTTCAATTTAATGCACTGGGAACATGTGACCAATTCTAATTTTCATGTCCAGAATTGTCTCGTTGTATCTTTCGAATTTTGCGTCAAGTTTTCTTTTATGTTGTTATTCTTTTTTTAATTGAACTCATTATGATTACGTTAACAATACGGAGGTAAAAAACCTCGATTGCCCTAAGAACAACTAACGTGTGATATATTTTTAGAAATTTTTATTCATAATCATCGAATAAATCGAAAAAACGAACAACTCATGCATGAACAATATAAATAATCCTCGGATTTTTTTCGAAAAATGCATTTTTGTAAAATTCTTCTAACTTATTATTTTCTCTACTACTCAAACTTTCGTTTATATCCACACAAACCGTTTAACTTTTCACCATCATTACAGATCCACATATTCCTCTATTTTAACGATAGGAAATTTGCATCTTTTAAAGAAATACATAGGATATGAAAGTGCAAGGAAATCAATCTATCTCGTTTTCTCATTGCTCGCAATTTCTCACTCATATTAACCCCATGATTATATAACTGAATATGAACATTTAATGCAATCATCTTCTTCCGCTCTGTATATTTCAATCTCCTTGGTTTCCTCAAATAAAACGAATGGCGAGCTGTTCAAAAATATACCTCTTACACTGTAGTTACAAGGGTGTTTCAAATGAAAACAGCAAAAATGAAAAGAAAGTGGGAAAAAGTATGAAATCCTATTATTATTATTATTTATTTATTTATTTTTAATTATTATTATTATTTATTTATTTATTTTTAATTATTATTATTATTTTATTATTATTGTGCTAAGAACATCACTTGAACAGCAATGGAATTTTGGAGGACTTCTTCCAATTCAAATATTCTTTTACTTTTAATTCGGTTCTATAACTATCTCCAATTACTCTTTAAAGAATTTTTAAGGAAAGCTATTTCCTACTGTTTTCTATTTCATCTTTTTAAATTTGTATTTTCGCTTTTTGTTAGTTTTATTCCATGTTTCATCGAAAACAAATTATACTTAGATGTTAGGTTCGGGTCCTGAATCTTTTTAGCCGTAGACAAAGTTTCAAGAATTCAATCCACCTTCCTACCGAGCACAATAATGTTCATTCGTTTTTGAAATGGAAGTTTTTTGCAGTCCTTTGCGTTGCGCGCAAAACCGGTGCTTGTGCTTCGTCACGTTATTGTGTCGCCAAGATTAATATAAAATTCGAAAATTTTGCGAGCGAGCGTCGCCTTGAGATTAGAGACAGTTTCAATTGCGTCTCTTTTGTTCTGACAATTGTTGGTTAAACAAAACGCTTTTCGTAAATTAAGCTGATATAGATATGCCGCATATGAATCATCTTTAATCAGATATTAACTGTTCAAATGAGAAATTAAAATAATATTTTATTGAATGTTATCTTTATTTTCCATAATGTCGCCAAATGTGACATGTTTGCGGGCTTAAGGGTTATAGAAAATTATGCGTCAAAAATAAGCACTAAACCACTTCCTTGAAAAAATCTGCCATATTTTTTAAATGTATTCAATCACCTGGGACTAAATTGTTTTACTTAATCTAAAGATTGTACGACATATTATTAAGTTTTCCGAAAATGAACCTTCTACCTGTTTTAAAATCGTTTTCTTATCCGAATTATCATGCCACGACTCGTAAAGGTTATATTGTATTTTCCAAATTGCTTAAGTTGTCTAAACTTAAGCATTTCAGTTGTTTTTTGTACCGTTATTAATAAATTCTATGCTCATTCATTTCAACATTTTTGAAAATATTGTGATATGAGTACATATTTTTTGATGTCCGTCGGTCGTCCTCGTTTATTTTCTTTTCGTAATCTCATTCCTTAGAAAAAATTATTTCCTTGGTTCACATCGAGAGATTCTTAAATTAAATACACAGGCTTCTCTTCCTTTTTATCTTTAGGATATCAGAATTTACATATAACATGCAGAAATTTTGGTCATTTACTTAATTTAACCATACAATGTGAGTAAATAGTAAAGTAGTATTTTCATGAAAACATTAAAGTATATCACTTATTTTAGAGAACGACAGAGAAAATCATTCTAGATTTAAGTAACAGAACCTTTTCTTTTTTAAATGTCTTTTTTTAGGCAAGCACTATTATCGTTTGATTAATCACCAAATACTGCACAAAGTACCGTCTGAGCGTTAAAATAGTGTATGAAGTATAACAGGTGAATTCATCGTAATTAAACATATTGCGCTTTTCTTTTAGGTAATATATTGTTGGTTCATCGCTAAAGGCCGGAGTAACCAATATATTATCGGGATAGTGTGGTATATTACCACCAAATCACAATTCTAATTAATCTTAAACCGTTGAAATTAATCCATAAATTTAAAAAATTCACGACAGCAGTCGTCGCTATGATTCACCTATATTCAAGAACATGCAAATGATCTATTCATCCTCATTCCTATTTTTCCTAACCTAGCCTCTTACACAACTCAAATTTAAGAATAGTAGCGGTAATTTAAATCTTCCATTGCAATTTGTTTCCAAGAGAAGTAGGTAGTTGAACTATCTCGCCACATTCCCATGCTATCATTTTTTAAGTACACGTTACATCTAATGTCATAAAACATGTAGAATCAAATTGCAACTGTCTATCCCTCCTCTTGTATATTAGTCATTTTTATAGTGAGAGCCTCCCATTTAGTCATACTTCCTGTTAGGGCCGTTGAAAGACCATATGAGATGCCTTTACTAAAAAATGACGATGCAGTGCAAAGGACGGTGCTAAGTGCTAGAAAGGACTTCTAGCGTAGTGAGATTTTGACGGTAATTCAGCGCAGGAAGAGATGTGTTGATCGTTCTGTTGATTTTATGCAATAGTGAAAGGGTCTGAGGCACTTATTGCCAATTTTTGTTTTTCATTTACATAGATTGGTTTTTAAAATAAGCGTGCTCAATACTTTCGGTAAGACTCTCGCAGAAAAAGTGCGTACCACACAACAAGAGAGAGAGAGAGTTTCATGACGTAGCGAAATTAGTGAATCTTCATCCCGCACAATCATGCGTGAGATAGCATAGTGGAGCACCATTCTGCAGAAAGTACACCACTTTTTTCAAGAAGCTGTTTGTTTATGCGTGCCAATGTTGGACATTTTGAACATCTGACCTAACCTTTGCTGCGTGTCACATTTCCACATATCCACTACTAATGTAGCAACTTTGGGCTAATGTTTGCTCATTAAACGTTTGGAGATACAACATACGGGTGTTTATAAAGTACTCTGTTTTACCCGTACATATATACGGGTAAATATATGGGTTCCGCGTGGCTCAAATACTTTTTCTTGAAGATCACGTTGGTTTATATACCAGAGTAGATCTCAGTTTATGGTAATTTTTTAAGCGCTTGCAACTTTACAACTCGTATTTTTTCGATCCAAATATCTTTTGCCATCACCATTCCTTCATTCTCCATTCTTCATATGCTCACTCATTCCACATGGTAGCGAGGTCAACACCAGTTTACTTCAACCCCATAAACATCGTCTATATTTTCTATTAAAATTTTATTCTAATAGACTATTATATTTTAAAATTCTTCTTCTTTAAAGACTTAAGGACAACTTTTTCTCTCTTTCTATCCCTCTTTCTCTGCTCCTCCCATCTTTATTTTCCTTACCATCTCACCTCTCCTTTACTCATCTGCGAGATGTATGATTTATGACAAGGGCAGTTATGCGAGATGACTTTTTCCGGAGTTTTTTTTACTGTTATATATTCCGCTTTTACCCGTCTGTGTGTGTATTTTTGAGAGAGGCGGAGGTTTAGAATTGATGGTTACGGCTGATAGGTTGATGGGGTCGCATAAAAAAAAACGTAGAATGGCGTGTTAGTTGGTTCTTATATTTTTTATTTTCGAGAGTGCCCGCAAGATGGCTACGCAGCAGTAGGAAACATGTTCGACGATGAAAATACTTTCATTCCGGTAACGGATTTAAAGAGACGCGATCATCCACTTATTTTATTTTATTTTTTTGGAAATGGTAACTAGGTAAATATATTTTTATGCATGACCAAGAAGCACTTCAAGGGAACCTTAAAGATAGAGGCTTCTTTGTTCCGTTGACGAGAGTGACTTGTTGATCTCTCGGATCCGCGGAAAAGGGGACCTGCTAAGTATGAACGGCAAAGTGAGAAAGGTAGAGAAGCGGCAATTGGATGAGTTCCATTTTATAAGGTATCACGTCACCTCAACTTGTGAAAGCACATCCCCAATGTAAGAGAATTCTGTTCTTACCATACCTTTTCATCTCATTTATTCTTCCTTCTTTTATCAGTCCACCCCTTTCCACTTCTCAATTACTCCACCTCTCTTTTTCTTTCTCCCCCTTTCTCTTTCATTTGTTTCTCTTTCACTATCTTCCTTTGTTAAACATTACTTCATTTCCCACACACACACACACAATCTTAATTAATGTTTTATTTTCTCTCCTTAAAACATCCCAGCCATTCCCTATTCACCTCCTCCCTTCCCTTTTTCGTACGTCATACTTCTCTTTCCTTCATTTTTTATCACCACTCGCCCCCTCTTCGCTTCCTCTTCTCCTATATTCCTCCCTCACTCTATCATCCCCTCTCTCTCAATCTCTCTACGCACCCTATCCTCCTTCCGTCTCCAAACAGTCCCTTCACTCCCTCTTAAATTTCCCTCAAAAAAATAACTTCGGAGCAAATAACCCCGTTGATAGAATTGCTACATGAGATTGGAGACAGTTACCCCAGAGATTTATAGCTTATAGGCTGTTGCTGTGTTTTTCCCCATAAATTAATGATAATTTTACGCAGAAAATTTCAGTATTTGTGCAAGTGAAAGTCAAATTCAATTTCTTAGTATAATTTACCGTTTTATTAAGTCAGTCGTTGATGAATTATGGCAAGGTAATTATACCTTACCGGTTCCAGTCCCTAGACGACAGTTAAAGGATAACACTTCTATCTATTTTTCACCATTCTTTACTTAACTTCGTCATCGCTATAACCACTCATATTTTACAGTTAACTTCACTGCGATTGTAAGGAAATTTCAAATAAACCTAGACACAATGTTAGCTTACTGTAAGGATTCCGTAAGAGGCATTTAAATAAAGAAATCTAACAGGAAAGATGCATTTTTTGTTAGGATTCTGTAGTTTCTATTTCTATCATTTGGCTCTTGAGTTGCGATTGTTTAAGATAATTTTACTCTTAATAAATCAATTTCAACCTTTTTATAATATTTTAACTACCCATTCCCTATAAATAATTTTCAAAGCATAATAGGTATGTCGCATAATTTAACACTCAACCTAAAAAATTCGTTCTGATTCACTTTGTATGATTAACATAGAATGAGTACCAAAGGCAGTCAACCGCACGACTATTTCTTAAAAATAACACAAAACAGGTAGTTTTATTCACAATATTTACTTAAAACTTTATCCAACTTTGTTTTCTTCGCGGAATGTTGTTTGTGATCAACTTCGCCTTGACTATAACTTATGCATCACTGTCGATTAAATTCTTGGAGAATTTCGCCGCAACGGGGTGGTTAATGAAGTTTGCGGAAAGAGTTCGCAGTTGTTAGGATGGTGCGTCGGAGCTTCATGTGCAAGGAACTTAAAGAGTTTCTCCTTGCTTCAAGAAATCCTTATATTAATCCGAAGTGCTTTATGTGTATCCGCATTTCCATGCTATTGTAAGTGTGCTGATCGAATTCAAATACGCAATTCCATTTCATTCGAAGTGGAAGTATTTTTAGTCGATGATCGGTAATAAGAATGACTGCTTTGTGGTCAAAATGCCCATCAGGTTTATTTACTACCATTTTGTGAAGATGGATGTTATTTTCAGCCCGTTTTCAATGTACTTATAGTTTAAATTTGGCGTATTTCTGCCTGTCTGTCTGACTGTAGGTACGTCTAAGAACTTGCTTGAATTGAAATTTTGAAGAAACCGTAAGCTATAGAGAGATAAAACTTAAATGGTAGATTACTGTATTGCTGTCATTTATCTCTCTTTAGACTTGAGTTTTGAAAACATGAAAGTTCGAATTGGAGTGCATTTAAAATTGAATATGCATATCTCCGTAGGCGTAACATATGAAAAGCTGAAAATTTGAGCGTACATATCCACTTTAATATGAATTATTCTTGAATTGTCAGGAAAATCCAAAGAGAAATTCGTAATATATTTTGAACTTAGAAACTATCTTACACGGTTTTATTAATTGACGTCAACAAAAAAGGTTTTGGTTGCAATTGAAATAAACAAGATCTACTACAAATACGTAAATACGTTCAATTTTCTTTCGTGTGCACACAGTACATAGTGAATGGAAGAGATGGATTATCTACGACGAATAAATAAAGTTAGGTACGTTAATTTTTCTTTCCTGCGCACAAAGCACTTTGAATATGAATAAAATAAACGAAAAACAGGTTTTTCAATAACACACTTTTATGTTGCACTCAAAAGTAGAAAATAAATTTTTGTTGCCTCCATGTCGGAGTACACAGAGTTTCCAAATGCGTTATTTGAGATGGTCAAATTTTAGTAAAATTCCTCAGTACCAAATTTTATCATAATACGCCCTGCGGTTTCCGAGTTGAAACGTTCTCAAAATTAATTAATTAAATGAAATAAAATAATATAAATACATGTTCTAATACTATTTATTAGATTTCTTCTCTGTAGGAAAACAAGATTATCCAAACGGAACTTATGATTCACGCTTTTCATTTAATAATTTATTTATTACTTATATTGGCTTTAATAGATTTAAAATTACCGCAGATGAGTTTCTCTCTATGTTCCCGGATTTCATAATTTAGCATTATAAAACATTACAAATACATTCGAACGGAAAACTAAACTAACGCGTATTTGTGTGGAAAAAATAGCAACACGTGCATATAATAAAATATACTGAATCCGAGTCCAACAAGAGTCTTTGCAATGGCAGCACTCTCTTGATGAGCGATAATAACTTCAAAAACACCAGTATTTACGAAAATTTTGAAGAAATACGAACGAAAAGCAACATTCTACCTTACAAATTAGAATTTTCATTAATTCTGTCAGAGAACAGTACAAATCTCGCTACGATATTACAATTCTAAGATATTGTAATGTGCAAGAGAAAATTACCCTGCATGATGGGTTTGAGATTTCGCATGTAAATCAAATGGGAAGGATAGTTCCTGGAATCGAACCCGAGACTTTCAATTTTCGCAACGAACTTTATTCTTGGAAGCTCGGCTCTAGTAGCAAGGGATTTCCACCAATTTTCATGAAAATCGGTCCATTGGTTCAAAAGTTAATAGGGAGGACGGACAGACAAAGAGACCGACAGACACAACGACGAAACTGTAAACCTATTTACATTCTGGAAAGTAGGCTAAAAATGCGCAGTATTTTCAATTAGCAAATTCTACGGCCCAGTATGAAAATAATTTACGCAACTATATTACAAAGTTCACATTTCTACTTTAAAAGAGGGTCCTCAAGTCTTGAATTTAGATTCTAAGTCGTTTTAACTTTTAATTTTACTAGATTATGTATAACAACTTAGTACTAATCTTTCGAGTAAAAACTGGAATATTATTTGATCGGGTTGATGTCAATTTGTTCAGCGATAAATATTTGGCAATAATATAAAAAATATACTTAAGTAAGTCATGAAATGCAATATTGTTTTTTTCTGAAAATAAATTTATTAATAATAAACGCATTTAATATATTTAATATATATTTATATAAATAAAAATCGTATTCTTATAAATATGATAGAAGAGGAAAACTAGGCTTCGTAGTTATCGACGTTTATTTTTCCCCAAAATTTGACGATTAAAATCGACGTTTATTAGAATCTTATATTATACTCTCGTAATTGCCCATCAAATATAACGGGTATGTGCAGATTTTGTATTAAAATTAAGGTACTACCCATTCTTCCTCCATTTCTCTCTTCCTCCCTCCCATTCTCTTCCCTCCCTCTCACCTTATTCTCTCCTCCTCCTATTCTCTCTCTCCCTCGTATTTCCCTCTTTCTTTTTCTCATTCTCCATCCCTCTCTCCCTCAAATTTTTCATCCTCTCTTCTTCCCATCTTCTTTCTTCCTCCCACCCATTCTCCTTATCCTAAAATTTAATTAGATTTATTCGAAGGAAGTACAATATATCCCCCCTCAATATATCGCCACAAACGGACAGTTATTTCTATAATTACCATATCAACCTTTAAAAAAATTCTGCTTAGCTTATTATATAAATTTCTGCCAAATTTCAATTTTCTATCTACATCATTTATCGAGTTATTCGCGTTTTAATAGCTTGACACTCAAACCAAAGGACTGAAAACTTAGCCTTTTATTATTATTTTTGTGATTCTATGATTCTTTTAAAGCCCTCTTTCTCTCCTTGTTTCCCAAACCGTCCTCAAGTCCTCCATTTTTTACCTAACTCCCGTAACCTATCGCCCAATCCTTCACTCTATACATTTTTTACACACTCGGTTTGTTTATAAAACGTCCAACCAGTTTCTCAGATTTTCATACCGTTTCAATTTCATTAACATTGAACTTTGTTAATCATAACGATTTTAATCTTTTTTAATAGTATTTCAGGTTTTCAGATATACCTTCTCGTAAATAACAAAACAAATGTTGTTTAGATTGATTTCTATGAAAATATTCTCCCTCTCCTTTCGTCTTTCTCTCCTTCTCGCATTAAAAGCCTTCAAAGCGCGCTTAAACCCATAAGGATTGAAATAACAATAGAATTTCGAGGTTTAACAATGTGATTGGTAGGCACAGCAACATTCCGTTAAAATGGCAAGATTTCCCCAGAATATGTAAATTAAACGTTTAACATGAGAAATTCCGAACTGTAGATCCAACAAAATGAAACGAATAAGAAACCTTGTAATGTTTTGTCAAAATGGCCTACACCTAAAGCTCTTGAGACAATGTTTTCTAATTTTAATGTCAAAAATAATATAAGCCTGCACGTCAAAAAGTCGATTTTTACGTGTTATCTTATGGAGAATGCAAATCATTCCCTAGAGTCAAACTCTGGACGTTTTTCGTAAATTTTCCTTAGTCACTGCATTTTAATATTGGAGTAGATTATCTCTGCCAAAATTAAAGTTTATATATGCACATTTAATTGAGTTATTCGCGTTTTAAGAGCGTGACATGGACCAACCAACGGACCAACATAGCCTTTTATTATGAGGGGAGGACTAGAGCAATTGTCCATCAAATATGACGGGTGTGCGTGAATTAAGTATAAGTAAAAATAAAATTGAAATAAAGTATTAATGAAACTAACTTTTATATGTACTAAAAAGTAATCAGTGGATATAAAATTCACATAATTGAGTGTTCCAGAGATTAAAAACAGGTTTTGGCAAATAGAAATTTAGTGACGAAGAAATATATTACGCTACGGAATTCTTATATTCCCAAAACTATTTTTAATTTATGGAACATTTAATGTCGTCTCTCACTCCTCGATCTCCTTTCATTCTTCTTTTTTCTCCTATCTCTTTCTCGAATTAATGCTTCATAATTTCCATCCAAATCTCTGTGGCGGTGGGGTAACGTCCTCGCCTGCTAATCCAGAGGTCGCGGGTTCGAATCCCGCCTAGGCTGGTTTTTCTCCACCTAGGGCATGGATGTATGTGTTCGTCTATTGTTATTGTTAACATATTCCACTGTAAAATGGCAACAAAAGCTGTATGTGGAATTATTGAATAAATAAATAAATAAAATAAATGTATATATTTGATTTTGTTTTGAGAAATCAATAAAATTGGTTTTCACGCACAATAAAATCAGTGTTTTTGATAGTTATCTTTGTTATAATTATATAATTATATTATATAATAATTATTATCAGAGAGGTGAAATTCTTATCCAAATATTTGCGGAAAATTAGAGTTCAAGCGAAATAATAAGATATAATTTATGAATAATCTGGAGAAATTTACTTGAAATATTTGGGCAAATTTTAAGTTATTTAAAACGTATATAATTTTACTTAATAATTGAATTGTTTTAATCTTATGCTTAAAACACAGGATAAATGTTAATGAACAGTTAATTTGCCATCAAAGGAAAAATGTGTAGTAACTTACTATGAACTAAATACTTAACACGGACTGCAATGAGTTTTAATTATATTTTAAGATCGTAATTATCTTTTAACTATAGTAGTTTTGAAATGTTTTCAGAAAATTGGCTTAATTTAAAGAAATTTTTAAAAAGTCATAGAATGTTATTTTTTCAATCGTATTAGAAATTCGGTTCGAAATATGTTCTGTATTATCATTTAAAGAAATTCATTGAAAATAACCTTATATTTAATTTAATGAAATCTCACCGTTTGGCAATGGTGCATGATTCGATCGTATTAAATTTTTTATAATTAATTATAATTAATTATAATTTATTAATGTTATTTTTTGCTGCAGCTTCTTTTAATTCTATGCAAACTCTACGTCCTCCTCTTCCTATTTCTCAGTTTCTGGTCATTTCCATTCCCTTTTCCTTACACCATCTAACTACTTAATAGATTCAGATACCATTGTATAAAAGTCTGATCCATATTAAAGCACTAAAATGGTGCATTTATTAAAGTAAAACTTCTAAAATCTGCAACAGAAACAAAACCACGATTTTTTTAACTTCAATGCAATACTAATCCGAAACCATTACGAGCATCTTGAATTGTATGGTGAAAATATTCTAAATAATTATTATTTATTTAGGGAAAGCTATAATTTAGTTGGTTTTATCTTAAGTATTTTTCTATCGTTTAGACTCTTTAACCAATTTTTATGTTGTGATTAAATCGCTAAAATAACATTTTCATTAATAGTTATAAAGAGAAGAAAAGAGAACCTCTTCATTAAAAGATGCAATATACACAAAAAAATATTATGTTCTCTATAAGAGAAACCTAATGGATACCTTAATTCTGTATTTTATATTCTAATAATGCATTATCAAAATGAAAACAGACGTGCATAGAAAATAACAAAAAGCAGAAAATAAAAACTTGGCAAGTTGTTTTATTATAATGGAGAACACTTCGTTCTTTCTCTTCAATTATAAATTTCCGCGAGGTCAGGCTTAACTACGTTGAGCATATAAAAGTGTAAACGAATTTGACAAATAAAATTTAAAAAAATATTTATCCTATAAAAAATCTGATAGCTACACAATATTTTCTCTGTAAACCGTAGTCTTAATTTATATGCGTCTTTGAATTTCTTAAAAAATCTATTTTACAAAAAAACATTTTAAACAAAAGATATTAAAAAAATATTATCTGAAACTTTGATAGTTGCAACATTGTACATTAATGAATCAAAAACAGTAATGAAGTTTTTCGTCTCATAAAAGTTAATGCTTATTTTGAGGCTGGGGAATAGCAGTCAAAAAATAGGTATTACCTCATATTTCGAATGATTGGGTGTTCTCTAATTATGGACGGAGAAGTTATTCTCGATGCCTGCACACAAAAAATGATAACTCTTCTGGATCAAACAGAAATAGGCACATTAGCGTAAAACAGTTCCACGTTGCTTTCACGACAGAAATAATGAAACTATGAAGTTCGAAGGAATGTTTGAACTAGTTGTGACGCAAACTGATGGAAAGCAAGCAAGGCAGAGAAGAAATGATGTTTAGGAGAAATGCACGCTGTGAGTAGGATGTATCATTTCGTAGAAAAGACAATGTAATTGGGTTAATCCCTTTCAAGGGGCAAAAGAGCATGGACCCGTGGGGAGCGTCCTCTCAAGGAGACTCTTCTTGGAGGTGATCGGCAGGTGTTTCAGTAAGAGAGACAAAGAAGGGTGGGAAGGTAGCAATAAATTTTCCCTCATGACCCTGAAATGGTGTTGCAGTTATGGCTGGTCGGCCTTTTCCTGCGTTTGGTGTGTGCGAATGCCCTGGGAAATTTCTTACCGAGGGTATTTACCCCACCCTTCTAAGTATTATTTGCGAAAATGGAAGGGGACTTGATGTAAATTCCACACCCTGAAAATTTTTCAGCTATCTAACTGTCAAAATCAGTTTGCATATGTCATCGGAATCTTATTTTGGAAAGGATATCAAAGAAAATAAATGAGTGCGAGAGCATTGCATTGGCATTATATTTATGTGAACTAAAGATCGAGAAACTGATCTTAAATTTTGGCGTCCAGGGATGCCGCTTGGCTGGCTGCTCGGGGTTCGAGTCATCGGGACCGCCATAACCGAGGCGCCCATTGCTTACTGGCGCCCCGATGCCTCGCTTACCTTGCTTACCGCCTAGAGCCGACCCTGGTGACAGGTGATGTTGTTTAGCAAGAAATCCTTTTCGTAATTTACGATTTCAAAGGGTTTTCTGGTAGTACTAAGGATTATAACATTTGAAAGCAAATGACGAACAATAATATATTTTTAATGACCGAATGAAAACTGTTGTGCATGCAAAGCATGTAAAAGGCTCTCTAGTACATTTTATTAGGCTTGTTAGTCTTCGACGTTTATATTTCTTAAAAATCAACCACTAATATCGTTTATTTTTTCCTAAAAATCGAGGACAAATATCAATGTGTACAATCGGCACTTATCGACGGCAATTCAATTTTGTCTATTTTGAAATTATGACGAATTCAATATTTATCGACATTTATCCATTTAAATCGAATCCTATCAAGACTACTCATAACCAAAATTAAAATTACATGTTTTCCTTGATCTATTCTCTCAACGGTTAATTTTGTACTAATTTCAATCTTGTTGAATTTCTCTGTTAGAAAGTTAAACTTTCTGTTTAAATTTTAAAGTAAAACTTTTGCTTTTAATTCACAGAATAAAATTCTCTAATGTAAATAATGACCAACTAGAAGTGATCTGAAATTAAGAGGATTGCTAAAATAATTATATAAATATATGTTAGTTTAAATTATAAAAAATAATTGTAAATTGGAATAGTTAAAAGAAATATAACATCAATTATTCATAATGCAATTTATACATATACATGTTCATACACGTAGTTCATAATTATAATAATTTGCCAGTCTCAATTAATTAATTATTTCCCGAGTAGTCGAACAAGTTGTTTGCAACCTTTTAACTATTATTCTTGACGAGTAAAACAGACGCAAAGCTGTATACGTCGCTTCTACGGAGCTATATACGCATCGCAATTTGACTTTAAAGGTTTAGATATTTCACTAACGTTATTTTTCATCATTATTTCTTTTTGTTACAACCTTTAGCCTAAAATGGCGCTTATTTTAATATTTTATTGTAATCTATAAATTTTTAATACTCTAAATATCATATTGTCCTAAATATATCATGAAAATTTAGCTCGTATACAATGTAGAAAACACTAAGGATGATTTTAACAATGAGAATTAAAAATCATTACATACCTTAAAATACTGAATAAACAAAAATCTGATGTGGCCACCACGTGATCTTCTCCATACCTATAATATTTCTAAAAATTCCAAATAGGTTAAATGATATTGACTATTTTAACCCTTTAGGTCCCAGCGTCCTCGTTTGAGGACAGTCACAAAATTTATATTATTTATTAAATTTGAAATACACAGTTAAAAAACAATAAAAAACAATTTTATCTACGGAGTAATGCACTTATTTATTTATGACTCGCCGTGCATTTAGAACTTTGAAGGAGCACTGGTCTACCTTGAATCTGAAGAAATATAGGCGGATTTCTTGGCTTTGCCTCCAGCAGTCGACGAACTTACGGTTGAAGAGAATATTGATGACAAGAACTTGGAGAATCCGGTTGTAGCTGGCATTGCAGGAACTGTGGAAGTTTTTATTCCCGAAGAAAATGAATTCCAGAACAACCAGAAAGCAGCAGTACTAAACGACCTCGAAAAACTCCAATAAAATGGTCAAGCAGTGAGCCTACGCATAATTTTTTTCGATTTGGGAATGCAGCTACCAGAAATTCCAACAAGGCAAAACAAGATTTATGTGGTAAGAATGCAATAAATTTATTCGAGGAGTTTTTCGATGACACTGTATTAGAGTTAATTATGAATGAAACACTTCGCTATGCTCACGAGATAAAAAATAAGATATCTTACAAAATAAGTAAAGAGGTTATAAATTTTTTTATTATTTTCCTGATTTTTTCCGGATATCACACATTGCCAAGTCAAAAAGATCATTGGTCCTAAGAAGATGACCTAGGCTTGGAGATAGTAAAGGATGCTATGAGTAGAAACTCATGCTTAGAAATAAAAAGTTTTCTGCATTTTCAAGACAACGAATTGGCAGGCCTAAACAAAAATGATCAATCTTTTAAAATCAGACCATTGTTGGAACTGGTTTCAAAAAATTTTCAAAAGTGGGAAGATTTTCACGAAAACTTATCTGTAGACGAAATTATAGCACGTTACATTGGTCGCAATTCTATAAAGCAGTTCATTAGAGAATAACCTATTAGGTTTGGCTACAAGCTTTGGGCATTGTGTGGAAATGATGGATATTGCTATAATTTTTCTTTGTATTGTGGAAAAGAAACACGAGAGAATTCTGACCTTCCACTAGATTCATGAGTTGTCACGAACATGCTGTCAATTATAGAAGATCCATCCAGCTATCGAGTATTTTTTGACAATTTCTTCTCGAGCCATGATCTTTTTGCTCAACTAAAAGAAAAAGGTTTTAGAGCTAGTGGCACAATAAGAGAAACGCGAACAAAAAATTGTCCACTTATATCTGACAAAGATATGAAAAAGCAAGAAACAGGATTCTTTGATAGAAAATTTGATAGAGAAAATAAAATCCTGATGGCTAAATGGTATGATGACAAATGTTTTGTGTTAGGATCTAACTTCGACAAAGTAGAGCCCCTTGCAGAAGTCCAACGGTGGAGTTCTATCAAAAAAGATAAAGTAAGCGTAAATCAGCCATTAGCAATTAACACTTATAAAACTTATATAAGTGTTGTGGATCACCATGATTAGCTTCTTGAGAAACATACCATTGCAATGCGTGGAAAAAAATGGCACTGGGGTTTATTCACAAGAATTATTGACATGGCAATTGTGAATGCCTTTTCTATTTTCAAGAAGACAAATGAAAATTCTCTTATTTCAATAAAAGATTTCCGTAGGGAAATAGCGAGAACTTATTTGAAAAAAGGGAAGAATTTGAGGATGTCTCGTGGAAGGCCATCATCTGCCCCATCTTCGTCAAGATCTAAGGTTTTTCTGGATTTAGGCATGATGAAAAGCAGAACATATTGGAGAAAAGAGAAAAACAATGTTGTTGTCAGTTAGAAGGATGCAGGGGAAAACCGAGAACTTTCTGTTCAAAATGCGATGCAACATTACGTGTGGAATGTTTCAAAAATTTCCGTACTAAAAAGTAATGTAAATTAATGTAAACTTTTGTAAATATTGTCAAACCAGTAAATATTTTTTCAGTTCTAATTAAGAGTATATTCTACCTACATGGAGTGATTCCAAAGTACTCAAATGAGGACAGCTTTTAAAAGTCAAGCTTTATGAAAAATCTATGAAATTTTTGTGGAAGTCTTCTATTTTGTCTTTTTAGCAATATATAGGAAAATCACAAAGAAAAATGTAAAAAAATAATTCGGGATCTAATGGGTTAAGGAACTGCGAGAAAAATTTAAGCTTAACAAAGACAGAAGTACTCATACCGTAGCCTTCTGATATTGGATATAGCCAGGAATATCCAACAATTAATAAAATAAAAAGTAGCGTTACCAAGACGTAACTAAGCGTCAATTGTTAACAATAGTCGCCGGCAGGTGGTGGCAGCTAAAATATTAGTTTTAAAATATCTCTTAAACAATGCATTATATGGGAAAATATTTTAAACAAAGGTTGTAGAAAATTAAATTTCCTACAGCATTTATTCTAGTATTTGTTTACATTAATCAAATATTAAAGCAAATATTCCAAACAAACGGATAAGTGACAAGAGTAAACGCCCACTTCCGGTTGACCGATCAATAATAAAAACTAAGACTGTCATAAAAATGTAAAATATAAAATTTCACGTTTTCCTGATTAATAGTTTTTGAGTTAGAGCACTCACAAAAAAACTGTCACATACACACAGACATCATCGAGAAAATGGTCAAAACGTGTTCAGAGGACCTCAAAGCGTGTATTTCCGTTGAAATCTCGAAATCGATTTTTTTTCATGAAAACAACACTCCCCTATACTACGTATGGAGAAAGTCAAAAAATTAATGAATTTATCGTTATTTCTACTATTTACAGCCGCGTTTTCCACATAACCTCAGTGCGCCGCGGGCCCATTTGCGTGAAATTTTTAGCCGCGACCAGTTAAGAGTTAACTACCGCATAACCGCATAATCCTTACGCATACACGCGAACGCAAACATTTATACAGAATGAAGAAGGGAAACTCGATGCTGGAATTATCTTACTCTTACAAAATACCGAAAGAGAACACTGTTTAAGGTCCCTTTGGGGACACATACAGAGGCGTGGCCGGTACAGGCTGGAAAATCCTTTTTTTAAAGACTCCAACCCAGAATCGCCAAGTGGAATGCCAGCATTCAAACCAAGCCGCCACCACCCCCTTCTGAGAATGTTACTAGTTGAAAAACAATGGAACTATTTCCGCAGAATCTTCATAATTAGAAATTCCGAAAGCTAAAGTAATATTTTCTCCTCCATTCATTACTCTTCAATTTCTCACATCGTGGATTCTCTCTAATAATATTTCTTTATCTTTTCTTGAGGCTCAGTAATAGAGATGAAATTCTCTACTCTAGAACAGTGGTTCTCAACCCTTTGCTTCTTGAGTCCCACCTATCACCTCCTCAAGATATCTAAGTCCCACCCATAAAGAAAGCCTAACTTTTTCTTATAGATGTATTTCTACATTTATAAGCATATAAGTGGTATATTAATGATTGGTAGATATTTTTAAGGATTTAAAAAATGTAATCCTAATTTAAAATGATTTTATTTCTCAAATATGAAAGCATAAATTATGGATATACAAACAAAATTATAACTTTGACAGAAATATGACTAATGTTTTATTAATGAGAAACCTAAGATTGTTCTTCATTGACAAGCATGTCAATTCTTGGCGTAATACAGGAAACGGCAAGTCGAAGTGCTGGTTCAAGTTGAAGACGATTTCTTTCCTTTTTTTTTACAGTTACCATGGCAGAGAAACCCGTTTCACAAAGATATGTCGAAGGAAATGAAATAAGTTTCTTAACTGCTTCTTCACTTAGTTGTTCGTATACTTTTTTAACTTTAAGCCAGAAGGTTTCCAAAGGCAAACTCTTAAAAAACGATTTCAATGTAGAATCACTTGCTAATTCAATCAGGCTATCCTGCTCTGAGACTGAAAGAGATAGCTTATTTTTCTCAGACTCATAATGAATGAATGGATCTAGTACCCACAAAAAACCAATTCTTGCATCGTCTTCAGAATATTGAATTCGATTTCCAGTTTATTTAAACTTTCGGAAACAAGCTTGGAAATATTATTAATACCACATCCTCTGTTGTCTACAACTTCAGAAAAGCAATGAAACATCAAATATTCCTACATCTACCCTATTCTTCCAAACAATTAATTTCTTTTTGAACGCTTCTATCGTAGTTGCGAGGTGGAAGGTGGAAGACTTTGGGCCTTGTAATCGCAAATTTAGTTCATTTTGAAGTGAAAATATGTCTGCCAAATATGCCAATTTTGAACCTCAATTAGTGTTATCAAACAACTCTGCTAGTTTTGATTTCTTTAGAATCAAGAAACTCCTAATTTCCTCTCTGAGTTCAAAGACACGAGATAACACCTTTCCACACGATAACCATCTAACTTCCGTATGTAACAAAAGAGTCACATGTTCTGCACCCATCTCAACACAAAAAACTTTAAATAATCGGCTGTTTAGTGCATTGGACTTGATAAAATTCACCACTATAATACAATCAGACAACACATCAGAGAGTTCCGGAACCATTACTTTACCAGCTTGTTTTTCGCTATGGATCATACAATGTGTGACTTGAAAATCATTATGTGCAACTTCGCGAATTTTTGCTGCGACTCCGGAGTTCAAACCTGTCATTGCAGCAGCGCCATCTGAACAAAGACCAATTAAACATTTCCAATCTAGGCCCTTATTTAAAAAGTAATCGTTAATAATGCGGAATATTTCTGAACTTGTTTTTGTCTGCAAACTACAAACCATTAAAATATCCTCAAGTAATTCGTCTTCATAGATATATCTAACATATCCCATTAAAATGGAACTGCTCAAAATATCCAAAGATTTATCTAACTGAAGAGAAAAAAGCTGTGATTTATTCAAACGGGTAATGAGTTGAACCTCGATATCACAAGACATGCTTTCAATGCGACGCTTAACTGTATCGTTTGAAAATGGGATAGTAGTAATCTTATTTACTGCTCCATCGCCAAGAACCTCTCTGCAAGCATCTATCATCGCTGGTTTTATCAATGTTTCACCTATTGTGTATGGAATTTAACATTTAGCAATTCGCAAAGAGACTGAAAAGGATGCGCGAAGGGCGGCAGAGCCAACATTTGAAAAAGCATATCTTTTTGTTGAGCAGTACAGTATACATGCCTCTTCGATTCTGGAGGTTTCGTGAGCTAGCGGGAGACATTCGCAGGACCGAAAATGAAATCTCTGGAATAGGTTTTATGATCGGATTTACCTCATATCATCGGTCCCTGTCGTTTGTTTTCAAATCGCTTCTCTAAAACATTTTCTTCGATCCTTTTTAGAGATAACAATATACTCCCAGGTTACCCATAGCCGATTGGGCTACCAAAATATCTTCAAACCTCTCGAGCCCCACTTAGAAGGCTTTCGAGTCCCACCGGTTGCGAAGCACTGTTCTAGTATATTATCAATCAATCTTTATGTTCTAAATAATCAGGCAGACTTGTAGATTTAACTAGATATGTGTCAATCCATTTTAAGGAGAGGATTATGGAATTAATTGTCTTTAAAAAATACATCTTTACATGTTTCAACTTGCTTTGTCTTGGTTCACGACCCAAATTTTGTGGCGAGACGATTCATGAAGAATTCAATTGTGCTGAATTTTAAGCAAAATTTTATCTTTAGCCTTGCAATCTCTAGACCGCATTTGATTTACTTTGAACTAAAAGCCAGTAAGTAACCTATGCCGTTTGCATGACGAAGGGCTTATGTTTACGGACGTATCATTCGTATCTACGTGACTTAAATAACCTTCGCCAGAGAAGGAGCGGTTCTCCCCGCTTAAATTGACCGAGCCGACGTTTTGTTAGCTGAGAAAATATTTCTACCTGAGCCACAAGGAGCCCTCATTGTTTGTCCCTCGTCTTCCTCACCTTTCTCAAACCCATTTCATCTCTCTCCCCCTGTATCTCGGCAACCTTCCTCGCCCTTCCCTAACGCCGCTTCTCCCGTTCCATTCGCTCGCTCTAATTTGCCGCTGGCAAACGTCCGCCTCCATTACCTACATCTCCCTTCGCTCTCTCCGTCTCCTTTCCTCCATCATCAACTCTCCTCCCATTCGCTCTCCTAGCTGCTCAGATATCGCTGTCATATATTATATACATAATATCCTTATTCTGTACGTTGGTCCGCCAGAACGCTCTATAGAAGTCGCCATATAGGAACACTTAAAAATACCTCTTTTCGCTTGCAGGCTTTTTTCTTTTGCAAAATAAAATTAGAAGTAATAGACCTAAGATCTTCGGACCTGGACCATTTAAAGAAAACTAAACATAAATTCTTATTCTTATCGTCGACTATTGTCTTCGGTTCAAAATCGCTCAAGTTATACGTTTAAATCACATATATTGGAAAATGTTAAGCTTTTTAAAGATATGTTGCCTTGCCGACCATGTCATTGTTGAACTTCGAGATTGTATTATCGTCCTTATACTATACGCGTAAGGAAAGTGTGTTTTGAATGCTTTAGTGCGAGAGAAAGAGAGAAGGCGCCCGAATTATTTATAATTAAAATCGTGTTTTTTATTAATTTCTTTTCAGTTAACTTCCTATTGAAATTTTTGGTAATTAACTATTTTTAGAGTTATTTTCATAGATTCTTTGCAGTGCATCTTATAATTAACCGGAGTTATAAATTCGCATCGCATATAGGAATCACGCAAAAAGCCATTCCTTGACATGCAGACCTTTTTCGTTTACATTTCAAAATATCTCAAGGATATCGTATTTAACTTAGTGTTAGTTATGCGAAGAGAAGAATTTAAATCTCATACTTAAACCTCCAAAAATTACGTTTTAATACGATTTTTCACGTTTTCACGCATTTTGTTTATATTGGACCATTGTTGTCCCAAATGTTGAATTCTAGTTTAGCCTCATAATAAATGCACCAATTTAGTGCTTTAACACGGGTCAGACTTATATACATGGGTATAACTTATTTACTGAATCTATTTAATAATTAGAGGGAGGAAGGAAAAGAGAATGGGAATGAGCAGAAATTGAGAAAGAGGAAAAGAACGTAGAATTTTTATAGGATTAAAAGGAGCTTCAGTAAAAAATAACAATAATAAATTATAATTGATTATAAAAAATGTTAAACTATTGAACTATGCGCCATTGCTAAATGGTGGGAATTCATAAAACTAAATATAGGTCACATTGATGAAATAATAGGAAACTATGCAGAATGGGATAAGCTGAAATTTGGGGGGGTCACATAATTTTCAATGGATTTCTATAACTGATAATACAGAAAATATTTCGAACCGAATTTCAAATAGGAGTGAAAAAATAACATTTTATGACTTTTATTTAAATTTATTTAACTTTAAATTTTTAAAACTAATATAGTTAAAAGAAAATGCGATTTTAAAATATAGTTAAACTCATTGCAGTTCATGTAAGTATTTAGTTAATAGTGAGAAAGTTACTAAAAACTTTTCCTTTGATTGTAAATTGATAGTTCGTTCACATTTTATCCTGTTTTTACGAGTTGATAAGAGTAAAACAATTCATTTATTAAGTTAAATTCTATACAT
Source organism: Tanypteryx hageni (assembly GCA_028673005.1). Classification (NCBI taxonomy): domain Eukaryota; kingdom Metazoa; phylum Arthropoda; class Insecta; order Odonata; family Petaluridae; genus Tanypteryx; species Tanypteryx hageni. The sequence continues at coordinate 124,110,692 of CM054116.1, read as the reverse complement.
TTTAAATAACTTATAATTTGCTCAAATATTTCAAGTAAATTTCAGCTACTTCTCTATGCATTATATCATATTATTTCGATTTTCCTCTTATTTTCAGCAAATATTTGGATAAGAATTTGGCCTCTCCACTAATAATTACTTAAACAGTATAATTAAAACAAAGATAACTTTCAAAAACACTGATTTGATTGTGCATGAAAGCCAAACCAGATCATAGCATATCTTACAGATTTTCACATCGAAATCATATATATTTGGAATACTTTTATGGTAATCCCGTCATATTTGACGATAGTATATATATATATATATATATATATATATATATATATATATATATATAATACTACGCCATTTTGTCAGCGTCTCATTTTCTCCTATTTTATCTGTTCCTGTGTCTTTTTTATTTATCACATTTTCCAAATCTTACCCTTATTTCCTCTTGCCTTTACGTATTCCTTTGCTCCAATTCATTTCTACTTATTAATCCCTCCTATCTTACTTCCTATCCTTCAGTATCCCTCCTCATTCTTTAGCCCCTGCGCCCTTCCCCGTCTTCTCAACCCGCAGACTCATTACTTCCCTCTTTTATCTCTTCCGCCGTATTTCACATTTGCTATACTCCCCTACCCCAGGATCGCTCAGTCCCTTTCATTTCTCTTTTTTAAACCGAAAACTTTTGTATCTCTGTAGGTTGCGGTTTACTCTACGCTCTGATATGCAGTCCGCGGTAATGGGTAAATTCCCCGAAGCGCAATTTCCATTAAAGCCTTGAAGCGGAAATACTCTACCGAAAGAGGAAGATTCCATGAAACGCTACTCTTTAACTGATCTGTATTACCTCTACCCGATTGCATATAACTTTTAACTGATTGAAAAAATTTAGTGCCTATTATGAATTCTGGGTATAATAATTATTTTAAAATATTAAGAATATAGGAAGTTAAGAGATTTAAATGAAAGAGATATTATACATAAAATTCTGCCAATGATTTAGATAAGTTTTGTTGTATAGGAGGAATAATTTAATGCAATTAATAAAGGAACTTTCATTTTTCTGTAATCCTTCAAGTGTGAAATTTGTTATAACCATTGTTGGAACGGAACTTTAAATTTAATACCAGCCTCACGGAATAATTTATCTCCTAATTATTCAAACTGCATACGTTGCCATTGCATGTATGAGAGTTTCGTCTTTTCTAGGTTACGTTAATTAAGAATCTTTCGTTTAAATTCGCCAATTTTCAGACATCCGACCTCGCTGCTAAGGTCATAAAATTTACATTCTTCAGAAAGTTGGAAATGGTCCAATGAATAATAGTGATTTTCTGATTTTAACTAACTAAGATGTTATTTTTAATAATCGATGCAATTGAGGTAAAAACTAATAAAATAAAAATAGCAATACGTGAAAGTATTTTTGATGAAAAACTTTTGCTAATTTCCACAAATAAATGCCAGACACGACCGGTCTTGGAGAATAATCACCATGGTGATGGTGATTATTTGCTTTCTCGTATCGCTATTTTTATATGATTATGGAATTCCACGAAATCTTGGTATCGTCCATTAACTTTACAAAAACTGATATCTAAATTAATATTCCGGTTGTATTTTTCCGCTTTGAATCCATATTTTTAACTCGGTCTTTGCTATATAAAAAAAGTTTTCGTTTGGCATGCAAAATGATTTGCATATTAGCATTAGATTGAAAACTTTATATGAAGTGCTTCCTGATTAAAATACTTCTTGAGCTGGAAGGTTTAGTTTTCTAAATGATTCGTTTACTTGCATTTTCTTAAATAAAAACTTCAAATTCTTTGTATCGTATTTTCAGAGAAATAAGATGGAATCAACAGCGTACCACACGAATAAAAGTTTTCTTTAATATCCGAATTTTTAACCATTTTCAATTTATTCTGATGATTTTTTCGCCGAATGTAATTTTCATTGAGATTGAAACTAAGTACGTCGACCATTAATTATATAAATAACTAGTAGTTGGTGCTTGCATACTGCAAGCATTTCATCTCACCTTGAAAAAACATTCATTTTTCAGACAGACATTTCATTACAAATAGTCTTTTAATTCTAAAGATTTCACCTCCGCAGCGATTTCCGTTTTTCCCACATGTAAAAATAAACAATCCCCAAATGTTGCAATTTAAAACATTTTACACTATCTTCATTATGGGGTACTAATGCTACACATTTTTGCCAAATTTTAAAGTTCTAATTGTTTAAAATTAAATTATTTTTAACTGCCGCCGAAATTCATGTATGATGAAATTGAAATGTTTATTTGTTCAAATTTACTACTTTGTAAATAATTTGAAATTTTCAGCTTCCTAGTTCATCCCGTAGTACCTAAACAGTTATCTATTTGTTTATAGTTTAAGAATTTTTACCTGCCAAACAAATTAAAATATCAAAATTTGTATAATCAATATTTCGTTTTTTTAAGAATTCTACTTATAAAAACATTTCAACTCCGTAACACATTCGAAAATACATAAACCTTGAAAATTTGTTTATACAATTGCGAATTTTTAGCGACCGCATTGTTGTACTTTTTCAAGATTTTCGGTTTTTCTAGTCGGTTTTGCACAAAATCATACCTGAGATAAAAATTTCGAATCTCCAGCTCATCTAAAAGTGCCTTAATATTAGTATCCTCCTATATATATGTTATCATTATATATCGACGTTTCTTACATAGGAGGATATCATTATATATAGACGTTTCATACAGAGGAGGATATAACATACTTGTAGTTGGTGCTTGCATACTGCAAGCATTTCATATCATCTTGAAAAAACATTCATTTTTCAGACAGACATTTCATCATTACAAATATTCTTTTAATTCTAAAGATTTCACCTCCGCAGCGATTTCCGATTTTCCCACATGTAAAAATAATAGTTTAAAACAATCCCCAAATGCTGCAATATTAAATATTTTACACTTTCTTCATTATAAGGTACTAATGCTACACATTTTAGCCATATTTTAAAGTTGTAGCACTTCAATAAGTAAAATAATATGTTTCTAATTGTTTAAATTTAAATAATTTTTAACGGCCACCGCAATTCATATATGGTGAAATTGAAATGTTTATTTTTGCAAATTCACTACTCTGTAAATAATTTGAAAATTTCAGCAACCTAGCTCATTTCGTAGTACCTAAACAGTTATCTATTTGTTTGTTTGTTTGTTTTTTTAATAATTATACTTAAAAAAAAATTCAACTCCGTGGCACATTCTAAAATACATAAACCATGAAAATTTGTTTAAACAATTGCGAATTTTTAGCGGCCGCATTGTTGCACTTTTTCAAGATTTTCGGTTTTTCTAGTCGGTTTTGCACAAAATCCTACCTAAAAAAATTTCGAATTTCCAACTCATCTGGAAATGCCTAAACATTAGTATACTCCTATATATATGTTCTTTACAGAGGAAGAGGATATTACATACTAGTAGAAGGTGCTTGCAGACTGCAAGAATTAAATCTCACCATGAAAAATACAATAATTTTTCAGAAAGATATTTCATCATGAGAAATATTTCTTTAATTCTAAAGATTTCTCTTCTGGATGGGTATTTGTTTTTTCATTATGCAAAAATAATGTAGTAAAACAATCACTAATTTTTGCAATTTTCGAAATATTATACTGTTCCCAGATTGAGTTAATAATGGCACACATTTCTGCCAAATTTTAAATTTATAGTAAAATTAGACGTGAAATAACATTTATCTAATTGTTTAAATTTAAATAATTTTTAACCGCCCAAATAAAGATTTCATGGATACATTGAAATGTATATTTGTTTACGAAGACCAAATTCTAAATAATTTAATATTTTCTGCTCCTTAACTCACCGCGTAGTGTCTAAACATACACCTATTTGTTAAAAATTTAAGAATTTTTAACTGCCAAACAAATTAAAATATCAAAACTTGTATAATCCCTATTTCATTTTTTTTACAAATCCTACCTCTAAAAAAATTTCAGCTCCGTAGCACAATCGGAAATACAAAAACCTTGAATATTTGTTTAAACAATTGCGAATTTTTAGCGGCCGCATTGTTGCACTTTTTCATGATTTTCGTTTTTTCTAGTCGGTTTTGCACAAAATCCTACCTAAAATAAAAATTTCAAATCTCGAGCTCATCTGGAAGTGCCTGAACATTAGTATCCTCCTATATATATGTTATCATCATCATTATATATCGACGTTTCTTACAGAGGAGGAAAAGGATATAACAGATAACAGATCTGGAAGTGCCAAAACATTAGTATCCTCCTATATATTGTCATTATATATCGAGGTTTCTTACAGAGGAAGATAACATATAATAGATAACATATAATATACTAGTAGTTAGTGCTTGCATTCTGCAAGCATATCATCTCAACACAAAAAAACATTCATTTTCCATATTTCATCATTACAAATATTTTTTTAATTCTAAATATTTCACCTCTGGAGCGATTTTCGTTATCCCCAAATGTAAAAATAATAGTTTAAAACAATCCCAAAACTTTGCAATTTTAATAATTTTATACTTTCTCCATTATGGGGTAATAATGCTACACATTTCTGCCAAATTTTTAAGTTGTAGTACTCTAGAAGTGAAATTATATTTTTCCAATTGTTTAAATTTTAAACATTTTTTACGGCCGCCGCATTATGTTTATGAAGAGAATCAAATGTTTATTTGTGCAAGTGCACTACTTTGTACATAACTTGAAATTTTCAACTTCCTAGCTCATCCCGTAATTTCTAATCAGTTATCTATTTGTTTAAATTTTAAGAATTATTAACTGCCAAACAAAATAACAAATCAAAATTTTTATAATCTGTATTTCGTTTTTTTACGAATTCTACTTATTTAAAAAATTTCAACTCCGTAGCACATGCGGAAATACATAAACCTTGAAAATTTGTTTAAACAATTGCAAATTTTTAGCGGCCGCATTGTTGCACTTTTTCATGATTTTTCGTTTTTTCTAGTCGGTTTTGCACAAAATCCTACCTATAAAAAATTTTTCGAATTTCTAACAAATCTGGAAGTGCCTAAACATTAGTATCCTCCTATATATATGTTATCATCATTGTATATCGACGTTTCTTACAGAGGAGGATATAACTTACATATAGGAGGATACTAATGTTTAGGCACTTCCAGATGTGCTGGAGTTTCGAAATTTTTTTTCTTGTGCAAAACTGACTAGAAAAAAAACTAAAATCTTGAAAAAGTGCAACAATTCGGCCACTAAAAATTCGCAATTGTTTAAACAAATGTTCAAGGTTTAGGCATTTTCGAATGTGCTATGGAGCTGAAATTGTTTTTAGACGTAGGATTTGTAAAAAAAAACGAAATGGGGATTATAGAAATTTCGATATTTTTTTTGTTTGGCAGTTAAAAATTCCTAAAATTTAAAAAATAGCTAACTGCTTTGGTACTACGGGATGAGCTAGGAAGCTGAAATTTTCAAGTAATTTCGAGTTTAATCCATGTAAACGAATAAACATTTCAATGTATCCATTAAATTGTTATTTCGGCCGTTAAATATTATTTAAATTTAAATAATTAGATAAATGTTATTTCATTTCTAATTTTGCTCTAAATTGAAAATTTCGCAGAAATGTGTGGAATTATTAACCCAATTTGGGAAACGTATAATATTGCTAAAAGTGAAAAAATTAGTGATTGTTTTACTTCGTTATTCTTCCACAATGAAAAAATGAAAACCGGTTCAGAGGACAAAACCTTGGAATTAAAGAAATAATTCTCATGATGAAATTTCTCTCTAAAAAATTAAAGTTTTTTCAATGTGAGATGATATGCTTGCAGAATGCAAGCACCTTCTACTAGTATGTTATATCCTCCTCCTCGGTAAGGAACATCGATATATAATGATAACAGAAGGATACTAATGTTTAGGGTCTTCCTAATGAGCTGTAGTTTCGAAATTTTTTTCTTAGGTAGGATTTTGTGCTAAACCGACTATAAAAAACGAAAATCTTGAAAAAGTTGAACGATGCGGCCACTAAAAATTTGCAATTGTTTATACATATTTTCAAGGTTTATGTATTTTCGAATATACTACGGAGCTGAAATTATTTCTAGAGGTAGGATTTGTAAAAAAAATGAAATAGGGATTATACAAATTTTGATATTTTAATTTGTTTGACAGTTAAAAATTCTTAAAATTTAAACAATTAGGTAAATGTTTAGATACTACGGGGCAAGTTAGAGAGCTAAAATTTTAAAATTTAAGAGTTATGTCTATTTAAGCAAATCAACATTTCCATTTATCCATAAAATTCTTATTCTTATAAAATTTCGCAGAAATATGTGGAATTATTAATCCACAGTGGAAAAAGTATAATATTTGTAAAATTGCAAATATTAGTTACTTTTTTACACCATTAGTGTTCCACAAGGAAAAAAACGAAAATCGGTCCCCAGGAGAAATCTTTTAAATTATAGAAATATTTCCCATGATGAAATATCTCACTGAAAAATTGATGTTTCCAAAGAAGAGATGAAATCCTTGCAGTATGCAAGCACCTTCTACTAGTATGTTATATCCTCCTCCTCCTCCTCTGTAAGAAACTTCTATATATAATGTAATTGATGGATCAAATATAGTCAACCGAAAGTCAAATTTCCAAAGCCTTATATTCTCTGGTAATTGAACTTGAATATAATATTTAAAAAGTAATGCCAAAATGATGAGCTAATTGAAAATAAATACGTTGCAATGTAATCGGGATATTCCAATAAATCACCAATTATGTCTTTTGACAATATGTTGGAAATTCACAGACAGAATAACTGCGAAATAGAGAAAAATTTCTACAGTTCAACTCAAAAATAAGTTATTTAACTATAACTAACATTAAAACGGCATCAAAGTTAAATAAATGTCAAAAGAAAAATTATAAGTGGCTGTACTTACAGTCTTCTTAAATGTAAAAATAAAAAATATATTTACTAGACTTAAAACCAACGTTTTATTAAAGTACTCTGCTAAAGTTTCATTTTAAAGGCTTATTTCGGTATTTATTAAAGCAATTTTAGTTTTCAGAGTGCCGCATAACTCTGCAGCGTATTCCTTGTATTCCATTCCATCTAAAATTCTCTTTCGAATTAAATTTTTATGGCAACGACACATCACTCACACTCGGTATTGCTCCACAAAACATAAACCTCGGCTTCCCGCCCACATAAACATGTTAAGTGCTTTCCTGCTCTCCATCCGCTCCAAAAAGAGCGGACAGAGCTACCTTTCGCTGAGTTTAAGAACTTTCAACTTCTCCGCCGTATTTCCTTTTGATTAATTAGGCCCGTCAAATAAAAGGATCTTCTTTCTAAAGGCCCCAGACGAACGCTGGCGAAAGCGAGATTCAATCTAAAGCTGCTTTGTAAGTAAGAGCGTGGACATGTCGCGGGATTGACTCCCAAATCCCATTTACCCCGAAATCAGACTATTTCTTCTGTGGTGTGGCTTTGGAGGTTGAATGATCTTCGTTCTATCTTTGATCGAGTACTTCCTATTGTAAGATAGCTTATGCGAGTTTTTATTTAACAAACAAAACTACCTCCAAGCGTTTCATGAAAAAGTTAATGATCCAGCTGGATTTAGTTTTAGTTATTAGAAAATACGTTTTATTAGAAAATACAATACAATATACGCAAAATGCACAAATAATCAGTACAAATAATTAGTAATACAAATACGCAAAGAGTAAGACATTATACAGATATGCAGAGAATATTGTGAAATAATCAATATATAAAGGCAATTTATAATATAATTTCAACATATAGTTAAAAAATACAAGATAATGCTGAAACTGTAACATCATCATTACTTCTTGTTAAGGTTAATAATTAATTTAATTAATATAATACTTTTAAAAATACAATAAGTTTTATAAAGATAAATTATTTTAATTTGAAAAGGTGTGCTTTTTATCGTTGAACTTTAATTTTGCCGTTCCGTTACAGAGAGAAATTGCGCAACCATATGCTTAAATTAATCAAATTATTAATTCTATAAAGCCTGATTGTGGATGAAGGTACGAGTTATGCGGATTATTTCAATTGATTAAGCATCATTCAGTTTTGCATTGTGGAAAAGCGTTGACAGGAATAAAAAAATCTTCTCAACCGTCAACTGCAAAGCCTTCAATCAAATGTACGTAAAATTAATTTTATTTTCATGGTATATTCAATTTCCAATATTTATCGCAACAATTTCATTGAGAACTCGTTGAACAGTGCATGTAAATAAAAGAGTCAAGATTCATTCTGATGAATTCTTATGAATTAATTTTGGCTTGACATAGAAAAATAAAGTATAAGTACATTATCTTTAAATATCATATATTGCTTTGACCATAACGTGCATAAATATCAGTGTAGCATCTCAGATTGAGTAAATATTTCTCATGCATAGGGATTGTTTTGTATTGTAATAGAAATACGCAATAATTTCAAATACATATATCGTATGTGCCAATGAAGTGGTACTTAAACTCAATAAGTAGCTACGAGGAAATAATTAAAATTTCAGTGAATCGTATAGGAAAATGTTTCATTAAAATACATGCTATTCCGCATAAATTTTTAAGTAGATATTTTGTCTATATTACCAAAGTCGGCGTTTATATCGTAATTTTTATTTTTCACGGCTTTTAATCAGCGAACTAATTTTAACTCCTTAAGTTAAAGCCTTCTTTTCTTAGAATTTATTTCTCCTTTAAATCCATTAAATTTGGTCCTTCCCTCCCTTCCTCCAGCATTTCCCTCTCTTCCTCTGCTGCCCCCTCCCGCCCCTCCATAACCACCCGTGTCTTATTTTCCCCCTCCCCCTCGCCCCCGCTCCTCCCCTGATCCGCTCCCCCGTTTTCTGCCGTATCGTCCATTTCTCATTCTCTCTCCAATATCCCCTCCAATACCCTCCTTTTCTCCTCCGCGATCCTTTCTTGCTTCCTCTCCATCCCACTCCTATCTCCTTATCCTGTATGTACAGTGTAATAGGTTTGGGAGCTGGAATTTACTTTCCAGTGTACACGCTGCGTATTGTCTGCTAGAGATCGGGTCCTTTAGAAGTAGGTCGAAATCCCTATTCCGCCGCTTACGCTCGCAGGGATCCCATTGCATTTTAACGCGCACTTCTGTATTTTGCAGAGTATTTATGACCGTTGGCGTCTGGGAGATATGGCGCAAGTCTGACGTTAATGGAATTTTCAACTACACATGCACGGAGGTATTTTTAGCAGGAAAAACATTTTTTAAACATGATATTTTTGTATTTTAAAAATTACGTGCGTAAAGTTGCTAATATTCAAATTTGACAATACATCATCAAGAGAAAGAAAAATGTTTCACTCGAAATATTTGGGCTTTGTCGTCTCTCCTGATGATTCATTAATTTCACTCATCGTATTACTAGCACTGCGGCGCTATGTTATTTATTACATTTTTTATAAAATGATCCATTCTATCTGAAGTTGGTTCAGAAATACTCTCCTACATCTGAAATGCGTGTACTTTTTTTAAGAAGTGCCTGTTATTTCTCCCAAAACTAGCAAATATTTCATATGGTCATACTTGTATTCGTGTATATACATAATTTTCCGAAACGATCCATTTTTCTTTCGTTCCATCTAATAATTTGTGCGTGGCTTGCTATAGCTATGCTGACCACATCCCAACAAGGCGAAAACGGGACACTTCCCACAAAGAAAACGGGACAAAACGGGAAAATTTTTTCGCACGACTATTTTAAAAAGGGTGGTTTATATCACTCCAATAAATATATGATTTGAAGGAATTGGAGTAATTCAGTAGATTGGAAATTTATCTTTAGTTATTTATTTATCTTAAGTAGAGAGAAAATACCCATACTTCATGCGTTCATATGGTCTCAGCAGTATAAGTTGAAATGAGTTCACTACGTTTTTTATTCCAAAAAGCTCTTTTTTGAAATGAAAAATTATTCTCCGCTACGTCAACATAGTTTTTTCAAGGAAAGAGTAATCGTAATATGAATGAAATTTATTATGAAAACGTTTGCTTTCCGTTTAAGCTATCAATTTTAATATAATAGTAAACTACATCTTTTATATTTGTTGCCGAATATTTTTATTTCATATATTCTAAAGGTTAAGATAATTACGAAATATTTTAGTGTATAAAAATTAATCGTAAACTTAACCTTATTTTTTAAAAGTTGATCGATAAGTTTCAATTAAAAAGACAGAAACGCTACTCAGTGTTTACAAGTCTATTAGAAGGAAAAAGACAATTTTTAAGTAATTATTTTACTTACGATACAGATAGGGTTTTTTAATTAAATATATGTATAGATAAGATCTTTTAATCTCATTTCGGTAGCAATATATATAATAGAATCAAACAGTGAGGAACCAATTTATTTAAAACTTAGATAAATAACATGATAATTTTAGGGATCATTTTGATAGAATTAAATATTTGCTTTATTGACTAAAAATAAAAATCGAAGGATAAGAACTGCATAAAACCTCCTCTTTCTAAGTTCTTTACTCTTGTTAATTTACCATAGAAAAACTTACATTTCTTGCATTTCAGTAATACAGAAAGTATAATTCTATTTATACAGTTTAAACAAGAAACGACAACTAAAGCAATAAATACTAAAAAATGTTTACTTATTATCAATGTTTAGTAGTTAAGCTAAGTTATATTTTTCTGCCGAGCTTATTTTCTTTAATAAATTTTTACCTTTTACAATTTTGTCATATAAATCACTACACCTCATGTCAAAGTTCACACCCACGATTAGCATTGCTTTCATAGTATCGATGCTTATTCTCGATTTTTCATTCGACCAAATTTTGTTCATGAGAGAGAATATTCTTTCAACTGAGGCTGTTGTTCCTGGAAGACATAACACCAATTCGACGATTTTTTTTAAATCTTCATAGGCTACAGATAGTCTATTCATTTACAAAAATATTTCGACCCATTTATTTGAGGTAGATATATGTTCTGAGTTCCAAATTCCTATCTTTCTAGTTATGATGGATTTCATACAAACCCATTGGTCAAATAATTGGGTTTCATCTACTCCTATGCGACTGAAATGATCTTTAATTTCTTCCAAAATGTTATGTATCTCTTTCCACTTAGATAACTGTTTTAATAATATCCATTCAAACCTATCAGATACCCCAAAGCTCTTTCCCCATTTTTCCAAATATTCTCTACTGGTAGAATAAAAATTTGAAATGATTTCATAAAACTCGGATTCATTTATCTTTTTAGATTCCACCAGCGACTTAAGTTGAATTCTTACATCTGTTGTAATAAAACTTTCTTCATTCCTAGCAATAAGGACTTCTTTAAGTTTAGCACCCAAGGCTACTTCAGTTTCCGACACATCTGTTTTTTCTATAGATTCTACTGCTTTCTGAGATGCTGAAATTTGATCTCTCGCAAATGATAACCATAATTTTAGGCAGGAATATTCAAATACGTTTTTCAAAATCATCGGACACTTTTGTTGCTAAAGAAAGTAAGAACGCAACCCATTAAACATTTCTGATATTGTCTATCGCAGGTCCAAAGGATAAAAATCTTGTGTTTCCATGTTCTAATAACTTAGAATAATCTTCTCCTGCAAATGTACAAAAGTCTTTGAGCTCCTGAACTCTAACTGCATATATGTGAAAGTACTTGTAATCTTTAACCGCAAAGCATTCAACATCAAATGGCAAACAATCAATAGCACATTGAAAGCAGTTGTGTGCATCTACATCTACAGTTTACCCTGCAAGCCACCGCAAGGGTGTGTGGCAGGGGGTGCATTAACACCAAGTGGGAAAACTCCAAAATTAGGTCTGGGTTTACGCCCCTACGCGAGGTTACTTTTGTTCGCAAGTTTTATTCAGGTCAGCTATCGTTCTAGGGGAAAATGAGCCTTTGTATCTCTCCGTCCTACAGACTATCTCTCTTATTTTACGAGGATGGTCCATTCTACCTATATAGGTGGGAGTTCTTATTATTTCTTTGACGTCGCTGGAGAAAGTACACGTTCTAAATCTTTCAAGAAGTTTTAACCTAGCACGTAATCGGCGCTCAGCTAGTGATTCCCATCCTAAGTCCTGTATCAAGCCTGTATATAACGCTTCTATTTCTATCATAACAATTTTTGACGAATATAGCAGCTTTTCGCTGCACTTACTCTAACTTGGTGATTAATCCTTTCTCGTACGGATCCCATATGCTCGACGCATGCTCTAGCAGCGGTCTAACTAAAGAAAAGTAACATGTCTCTTTGACTTTTTCTTCACTTTTACCTACTATCCATTTGATGAATCCTAGTTTCTGCTTAGCTTTCCCGGATATATTTCGTATGTGTGTATTTGACGGATTCGGATAATTTTAGATGTACGCCTTATATACTGTAATTCATCGCCTCAATTTCTCTGTTTCTCCAGAATCTCATGACGGAACACTTACCTAAGTTCAGCTCTAACTGCCACTCTTTTCACCACTCGAGAATTGCGTGTAGTTCGTTAGAAAGTAATGCTTGATCAGCAGGACTGTTAATCTCTCTGTAAACTACCGTATCATCCGCGAATAACTTGATTTTACTTGTAATAACCTTATCTAAGTAATTTATGTATATAAGGAATAATAGGGGACCGATGACACTTCCCTGTGGATCGCCGGAGGCCACGCTGACCGAATCTGATTTAAATCCATCTATGACTACTATTTGTTCCCGATCATTGAGAAAGTCCCTGATCCACTCGATTTATTCCACAGGCTTGTAATTTTTTCAATAACTTACTATGAGGGACTTTATCGAATGCCTTCTTGAAGTCAAGAAAAAGCGCGTCTAACTGAGTCTTTCGATCACCGGATCGTAGTATATCATGTGCATGGTGTATGATATATGCACCGCAATCAATTCCAATAACATTCCTTGCAAGTCCTTTTTCAAGTTTACGCCATATATTATTTTAACTATTTCTGTTACAACCACCAAAATTGGTGTTTGCATTATCGGCACAAAATCCTACAATCTTGTTTTGCAAATAATACTTATTTACAACGTCAATTAGCAGGTTGTATTGTAAATCGGATTTTTCACCAGGTAAAGAAGCAAACTCTAAGACTTTAGTTTGAACACCATTATCTGGTAAGAAATACCGAACAACAACAGAAAAGTTTCTTCTCTTTTTTGTTTGAAGCATCTAAACTAATAGTTACACTACTGCATTCAATTAAATCAACGGAAACTTGCTCTAATACATAAGGTGACAAAACATTTCAAAAAATTGCTTCCGATTTGGTACGGGCAGATGAAAACTTAGATTGGTAAATATATTTGATCAAACTAGACAAACAATCATTTGTGCGAAAACTCTGACCGTGACGCATTGTATGAAATGCAAAAAGAGCTTCACTGGCTGCAATTTTTTCACATGTCGAATCATCTGTGAAAAAAATGAGCTGATACTTCCAGAAGCCCCTGCTACATTTTCTGCAGCTTTATGTCTTCGGCTTCGCAGATTTAGATTTGTCACTCTTACCTCCAGGAGCAACAGAAAAGTGAAAACTGCAGATTCCACAGTACATCTTATAATTGTCATTTACAAAAGTACTGTCCTGTTTAATAAATTTAAACTCCTTTTGCAGGTCATCGTTAAATGAACAAATTCTCTTCGCCATTTTATTATTATTATGGGTTACTAAAATATATATATATATATATATATATATATATATATATATATATATATATATATAAATTATTTTAAATGCTTGTAAATCTCAGTAAACTTATAAGAAAAGTAATTTACGAAATGAAAGTAAATAATTTTTGCTTAATATCGAGCAAGATAAAAAATGATCACTATGACAATATTCTAATCAAACTAAGCAATTTTATTCAAAAGGTGGTTTTTCATAGTCATTAAATTTTCTGGTTCTCATTTATTACGTGTATGTACATTCTTATAAAAAGTAAGATGTGCTAATAAATCCAATGAAATTTCATAAGCATAAATTGCCACTAAATAAGCGAATTAGTAGCCCCACCTTTCACAGGAATTTCTTTTGATTTTATCCCGCTATCACAATGTATACAACTACCTCTGCTTGCTTCACTTCATCTAACACTGAACTTCGAAGATAATACGATCGGGGAAAAGCTAAGAAGAATGTTACAGCCGAATCAAAGCCTTACACAGACATTCTTTCTTTAAGCGAATTAGAACTAGCCATTATTTCTGCGACAATCTTGATTTGTTGGTCTTGATTTGTTTGAATACCTCGATTAAACCCGCAACAAAGATGCAACTAGCAATTCAGCTTCAACATTGAAAGATCCGGAGCTCACGGAAACGGGCAGACTTACACACAAGGATTAATAATATAGGAGCTGATATCTATTTTTTAAAACAATGCAAGGAACACCATATAACCCCTAATTACTTTACAGACTTATTGACCAGAGATAATACACATGCGCCTCTGTTGTTTCGTTTTTCTTTTGTTCTCACTCCACCCGTGCTTTTTGTCTTTCTTTTGCCTTTCGTTCTTTTTCCACCCTTGGTCTCTCCACTCCGGCACAGTCGGCTTTGGTCGCTGTCGAAGGAACGCCGCCTTTGAAGATGCCCACTTAGTGGGCGAAATGCATCGGGCTATTACTACTTGTTTTTTGGCTGGAGTTTTTAACTTTCATTCAAATAAATCCGTGTATCTGTCCTATAAAGTGACAACTTAGCCTTATTCTTACTGTCCTAAACAGAGTAATAGTCTCAGTTATAATCTAATATTATCCATATTTTGAGAAAATAGGAAAATTTGAATTTTAATCTCGAAAAGCTTTGAAACGGGACAAAATGACTTTTTTGCCGAAAACGACGGGACGGTCTAAAAACGACGGAACTGTCCCGGAGAAAACGGGACGTATGGTCAGCCTACGCCTACGGAGATATGAATATTAAATTTTAAAAGGACTCCAATTCGAACTTTCATATTTTTAAAACTCAAGTCTAAAGAGAAATAAATGACGTATTTACGTATTTGTAGTAGATCTTGTTTATTTCAATTGCAACCAAGACCTTTTTTGTTGACGTCAATTAATAAAACCGTGTAAGATAGTTTTTAAGTTCAAAATATATTACGAATTTCTCCTTGGATTTTCCTGACAATTCAAGAATAATTCATATTAAAGTGGATATGTACGCTCAAATTTTCAGCTTTTCATATGTTACGCCTACGGAGATATGCATATTCAATTTTAAATGCACTCCAATTCGAACTTTCATGTTTTCAAAACTCAAGTCTAAAGAGAAATAAATGACAGCAATACAGTAATCTACCATTTAAGGTTCATCTCTCTATAGTTTACGGTTTCGTCAAAATTTCAATTCAAGCAAGTTCTTAGACACCTACAATCAGACAGACAGGCAGAAATACGCCAAATTTAAATTATAAGTACATTGAAAACGGGTTGAAAATAACTTTCATCGTCACAAAATGGTAGCGAATAAACCTGATGCGCATTTCGACCACAAAGCAGTCATTCTTATTACCGATCACCTATTAAAAATACTTCCACCTCGAATGAAATGGAATTGCGTATTTGAATTCGATCAGCACACTTACAGTAGCATGGAAATGCGGATACACATAAAGCACTTTGGATTAATATAAGGATTTCTTGAAGCAAGGAGAAACTCTTTAAGTTCCTTGCACATGAAGCTCCGACGCGCCATCCTAACAACCGCGAACTCTTTCCGAAAACTTCATTAACCACCCCGTTGCGGCGAAATTCTCCAAGAATTTAATCGACAGTGATGCATGAGTTATAGTCAAGGCGAAGTTGATCACAAACAACATTCCGCGAAGAAAACAAAGTTGGATAAAGTTTTAAGTAAATATTGTAAATAAAACTACCTGTTTTGTGTTATTTTTAAGAAAAAGTCGTGCGGTTGACTGCCTTTGTTACTCATTCTATGTTAATCATACAAAGTGAATCAGAACGAAATTTTTAGGTTGAGTGTTAAATTATGCGACATACCTATTATGCTTTGAAAATTATCTATAGTGCATGGGTAGTTGAAAAATTATAACAAGATTGGAATTGATTCATTCAGAGTAAAATTATCTTAAACAATCGCAACTCAGGAGCCAAATGATAGAAATGGAAACTACAGAAACCTAAAAAAAATGCATCTTGCCTGTTAGATTTCGTTATTTAAATGCCTCTTACGGAATCGGTGCAGTAAGCTAACATTGTGTCTGGGTTTATTTGAAATTCCCTTATAATCGCAGTGAAGTTAACTGTAAAATATGAGTGCTGACTCATATGGGAACAGAGAGAGAGAGAAAGGAATTAAAGAGGCCTTCGAAAATTTATTGACTCATTCTCCTCGGCCTTACCTTTGCCTCGCGATGTGATAGCCGGTACAGTTCCATCATAACTCGTGGTCTACAGAGTTCACGCTCCTTCCCATTAAAATTCCTCCGTTTCTCTTTCCGAACTCCATTCTCCTCCCGTACTCTCTCTCTCTCTCTTCCTTAGTTCCAAGACGATTAACTCGAAGACCGTTGGAGCACCGTGTCTTCTTCGCCGCGACCATTCCCCTATTCACTTCCCGGCGGAGGGAAATTCGCCACCGGAAAGAAATCCTCCACGAATGAGTTTGCGAACGACCAAATGAGGGGTGGCACCTGCATTTGCATTCCTTCTGCCTCAAGATTCGCCTAATTCCCAATTCCGCCGTCATCAGCGCTTTCTCCACTCCCTTGTGTTCCTCATCGCAGAAATCTCCTTCCCTTCTCTCGACTCTCTCCTTCTTCCTCTCCCTCCTTTCTCCTCTATTTTCTTCTCCATCCTTCTCATCTCCCCCTTCTAGTCCTTCTCTTCTAACTCCGCATCTCCTCCAGCAATATCCCCTCACCCGCTTCCTCATCTAAATTCCGTCTCATTCTTATCCTCTTCATCCCATTTCTCCTATCACCCACTTTCTCTCCCTTAATTTTTGGCAAATATTCTTTCTCATTTCACCTCACGTTTCATTTGTTTCTCCGTTATTTTCTCCCCCTCTTCCCTCTCTCTCTCTCTCTCTCTCTCTTTCCATCTTTCCCTCTTCCACTCCATTATTACAATGCTTTTTAAATTAAATTTTAAGAAAAATATTCTTTCGTCTTGGGATTATCGGTCGATAATATCGACTATGAATGGTATATGATCAATAAATTGTTAAAAATATCTCAGGAAATATAAACTTAATCATCAATAAGTATAACAAGATGGAAAAGTGTACTCCATACATGGAATTCACAGAGATTTCAAAGACGCTCTTAATGAGAAATACGTATGGAACGGTATCGAAAGATTAGGCGATTCTCGTATTTTTATCCTCAAAACAATAGTCTCGGGGACTATTTTGTAGTAAATGTTGTTTTCCATCTGAATTATTTTTATTGTTTCTCTAAAATATCTTTGCGTCAATAAAGTTGCAGCATGTAATATTTTTTCGTTTACTGTGCACGTTAGTTATCATTGAAGATATTTATATGCATCAGTGTTTTAAGTTGATAAAATTAACTTAAAACTATAAGTTGTATAATACTGATGTAGTAAATTTATCGTGACCTTTTCCGTTTAATTTTAAAAGTACATGTATTGTGGAAAGATAAAAATAAAGATTCCATTAAACCCTAGGAGTTTTAATAATTTTTCCCCGCCATGGATTCTATGACCTTTATTTTTCAGAAAGTTCAAGTAAGTACTTAATTAAATTATATAAAAAAGCATCTAAATTAAACTGCAAGGAACTTTTATTAAGTCTGAAAATCGAATTTCAGTTTGTAAAAAGTTCCGAACTTGATGACATGAAGGAGAAACAAGAGAAATTCACTTAAGAGATTTCAGATTTCATTACAGAAGCAGGTCACGTGTGTACACGAGTTTGCAAGTTGAAGGAATTAAGAGAAAAATCGTCTCTCAAAGCTCTCGTATCACCAAGTAGAGCACAACGGAAAGTGGCAGTGAAATTGAAAAAATCATAATTAAAGAAATTCATTCGTAGCGTATTAATAATGTATGAACATCTTCCATAACATATTACTGGATATAGTATTCATTGATCATTTGTTTTTAGATAATTACGTTAAACTCCGCTATAAAGATAGATATGAGCGAATTTCATGTAATGATTAAAGGGTTAGTCTCCATTAAATCTTTTTTAATTACGGAGTGGTAGCATAGATATGATTGAAAGCATTACTTTTGCTTTTAAAAAGCACATAGATACTTGAAATTAAAGGGAAACCGCATGATTGGGCTCTATTAGTTCAAAGTAAAGAATAAATTTAACAATTAAATTATTTTTTAAATGCAAAACCAAAAATAATAATAATAAATTTCACAGATAAGAAATTGTATTCGTCTCTATGGTCAAAAATAAATCATGTAATTATTTTACGACAAAGTAAACATTTATCTAGACCAGCGGTGTCCAATTTGCTGCCAGCCACCTTGTATTGAGTGACCTTCGAGCCCATCTTGCGCAATTAAAAATTCTAGATAGCTAGAAAATATTATTAACATTTTTATGATTGAAATATATTTCTACACGGCTAATTTCTACATATTCTTACTTGTACGCAGCTGGCAAGCATATATCTATACTATAGTATATACTAAAGTTCTCAAACTTGAGTAACGTAAGGACCCCTTTTGATAGGAAAGAATTCTCGCGGACCCCCAAGTTCATTGGATGCCATAGACACAACATTTTTGTACATGTATAAATTGAGATTAAAACAATAACAGGTTAATTTAACAACACTATTTATGGACATTTTTAAATAAAATTACATAATACAAACAAAACTTGGTAGGTATAAACATAAACCCCTCATACAACTACAAACCAAAACAAATTTACAAATTGAATACAAACATTAGAATATAAAATACAAACTATAAAACCAATACAATTCAAAATAATATTTAATGTGATGCACCTTTTAACGAAAAATTACTCCTTGCGCATTTACTGCTAGAAAACTGTTGGAAGTAGCAACCTGACATCAACTAGTACTACTGAACACTCCAAGGTGATATGCGCGTGAGCGTGAGCATGCGCAGACGCACCGGCCATCTCAATCATATCATGTTAGAACCTGTCTGCGCAGAAACACTATAAAGCGAGAGAAACGCTTTCGTGTTTTGCGGCTCGAAGACACGTACGTATATCGGTACTTGTATGTCCCAACAGTAATTAAAAAACTGTAAAATTGCATGATTTGTATGGTTATGCATTAACTCGCGGACCTCCTAAAACATATTCGCGGACCCCAGGGGTCCGTGGACCACAGTTTGAAAAACCCTCGTATAGACGCTTCTTACTTATAACATACTAGTTGAAACGCCCGGCTATGCTCGGGAAAGTTTTCTTTTAAGTTGCAAACTGTTTTTATTATTTATTAATTGTGGTAGCTCTGGTCTTAAGCTCCGCTTTAAAAATCTTGATTTCATTGATGCTATTTTGTAAATACCATATATATATAAAATTTAGTTGACATCCGATGAGCCAATTCCTTCCAAATCCGTAGTTACTGAAAGAGTTTAATTTGTAATTGTGGCACACCTGTTTAGCTGATCCGGTCCAAATATGCTATTATGGGTGTATATAATATATATAATAATGTACCGATGTTTCTTACAGAGGAGGAGGAGGATACCATTATATATAGACGTTTCTTACAGAGGAGGATATAACATACTAGTAGAAGGTGCTTGCATACTGCAAGCATTTCATCTCACCTTGAAAAAACATTAATTTTTTAGAGAGATACTTCTTCATCATAGGAAATACTTCTTTAATTCAAAAGATTTCTCCTAGGGACCAAATTTCTTTTTTTCCTTATGGAACAATAATAGAGTAAAACAATTGCTAATTTTTGCAATTTTATTAATATTATACTTTTCCACATTGGGTTAATAATGCCACACATTTAAGCCAAATTTTAAATTTGTAGCATATTTAGAAGTGAAATAACATTTATCTAATTGTTTAAATTTAAATAATTTTTAACGGCCGCAATACACATTTCATAGAAAGAATAATTTTTTTTCGTTTAAATAGACAAATCTTCAATTAACTTGAAATTTTCAGCTCTCTAACTCGCTTCGTTGTATCTAAACATTTACCTATTTGTTTAAACTTTAAGAATTTTTAAATGCCAAACTAATTAAAATAGCAAAATTTGCATAATCTATTTTTCGTTTTTTTACATTTTCTACCTATAAATAAAATTTCAGCTCCGTAGCACATTCGGAAATACATAAACCCAGAAAATTTGTTTAAAAAATTGCAAATTTTTAGCGGGCGCATTGTTGCACTTTTTCAAGATTTTCGTTTTTCTAGTCTGTTTTGCTCAAAATCCTACCTAAGAAAAAAATTTCGAATCTCCAGCTCATCTGGAAGTGCGTAAACATTAGTATCCTCCTATCATCATTATATATAGACGTTTCTTACAGAGGAGGATATAACATACAAGTAGTTGGTGCTTGCATTCTGCAAGCATTTCATCTGACCCTGATAAACATTAATATTTCAGAGAGACATAACATTATTATAAATATTTTTTTAATTCAAAATATTTCACCTCTGCACCCAATTTCTATTTTTACTTATTGAACAATATATGATTACAACAATGCCTTAAATTTGCAATTTTAAGAATATTATACTTTATCCTATGTAAGGTACTAATTTCGCATATTTTTGTCAAATTTAAAGTTGTAGCACATCTAGAAGTGAAATAATATTTATTTAATTTTTTAAATTTCAAAAGATTAATGCGACCGCAATAACACTTTGCTGGAGCTTTTCAAATGTTTGATTGTTTAAATGCACTGAGCTCTACTTAACTTTAAATTTTCAGCTTCCTATCTTGCCCCAGAGTACCTAAAAATTTATCTATTACTTTTAATTTTAAGAATTTTTAACAGGCAAAGAAATTAAAATATCAAAATTTTTATAATTTTTTATTTCGTTTTTACACAAAATCTACTGGTAAAAAAATTTCAGCTTCGTAGCACATTCCTCAATACATCAACCTCAAAAATATATTTAAACAATTGCGAATTTTTAGCGGTCGAATTTTTTAACTTTTTCAAATTTTCCTTTTTTTCTATGTATAGTTTTCTATAAAACGATTTCAAAAACTCGAACCTAAACCATATCGTTTTCAAGATAAAATTTATTAAACTATAATGTTCAAATGGGTTTAAAACAACCACTAAAATTAACAATTTTTAAATTTTCGATTTTTATAGTTGGTTATGAGAAAAGTTCTATAATTTTACAAAATTTCAGCTTCCTAAACTTATTGGATTGGTCTACAAACTGGAATATGTTTTCCCATGCTAACTTATGGGAGATAATATTGGAAAAATATTATTTCACTTCTAGAAGCACTACAACTTTAAAATTTGGCAGAAATGTGTAACATTAGACCCCATAATGGAGAAAGGTTAAAATTTTTAAAATTGTGCAGTTTCGGGATTGTTTTAGTCTAATATTTTTACATAACGGGAAAAGGGAAATCGCTCCGGAGGTGAAATATTTTTAAAATTAAAAAAATATTTGTAATGATGAAATATGATAAATGAATGTTTTTTATGTTGAGACGATATGCTTGCAGAATGCAAGCACCAACTACTAGTATATATATATATATATAAATCATTATATATAGACGTTCCTTACAGAGGAGGAGGAGGATATAACATAATAGTAGTTGGTGCTTGCATACTGCAAGCATTTCATCTCACCTTGAAAAACATTCATTTTTCAGACAGATATTTCATCATTACAAATATTCTTTTAATTCTAAAGCGATTTTCGTTATCCCCAAATGT
The DNA here is from genome assembly GCA_028673005.1 of Tanypteryx hageni. Classification (NCBI taxonomy): domain Eukaryota; kingdom Metazoa; phylum Arthropoda; class Insecta; order Odonata; family Petaluridae; genus Tanypteryx; species Tanypteryx hageni. The sequence continues at coordinate 124,088,726 of CM054116.1, read as the reverse complement.
AAAAATAATAGTTTAAAACAATCCCCAATATTTGCAATTTTAAACATTTTACACTTTCCCCATTATGGGTTAATAATGCTACACATTTCAGCCAAATTTTAAAGCACTTCTAGAAGTAAAATAATATTTTTCTAATTTTTTTAAATTTTAAAAATTTTAACGGTTGCTGCAATATATATATGGAGAGATTGAAATATTTATTTGTGCAAATGCACTGTTCTGTAAATAATGTGGAAATTGCAGCTTCCTATCTCATACCGTAGTACCTAAAAATTATTAAACTTTAATGTTCAAATGGGGTTAAAACAACCCCTAAAGTTTACAATTTTAAAATTTTCGATTTTTATATTTGGTTATGAGAATAGTTCTATAATCTTGCAAAATTTCAGCTTCCTAAACTTATTAGATTGGTCTACACACTGGATTGCGTTTTCCCATGCTAACTTATGGGAGATATTCCGGGGTCTCTGGAGTCGAACCCAAGACACTGAAAGCAAAAGTGACAATAATTCCTAATAGATATTGCGGCCATCTAGCAACACTGAAAAATTTATCATTCTAGCTTACCGGCAAGTGCCCATAATTAATTTACAAAAATAGCGCAATGCTTTTCTTATGGGAAAAACGCAATTTTCGGAATTTTTGGAGTCTAACTCATGTTATTTAGGTAAAAAGTCTCATTTTATCTGAAGGTTTCTACATCATATCTACAAAAACTAAAACATTCGGCTCTCTAGCTAATGTAGTTTGGGCTGGCCATTTTATCATCCTATATGATATATATCATTATATATAGACGTTCCTTACAGAGTAGGAGGAGGATATAACATACTAGTAGTTGGTGCTTGCATACTGCAAGCATTTCATCTCGCCTTGAAAAAACATTAATTTTTCAGACCGATATTTCATCATTACAAATATTCTATAAATTCTAAAGATTTCATCTCCGCGGCGATTTTTGTTTTTCCATCATGTAAAAACAATAGTTTAAAACAATCCTCAAATGTTGCAATTTTAAAAATATTACACTTTCTTCATTATAAGGTACTAATGCTACACATTTTGGCCAAATTTTTAAGTTGTAGTATTTCTATAAGTCAAATAATATTTTTCAAATTGTTTAAATTTAAATAATTTTTAACGGCCGCCGCAAGTCATATATGGTAAAATTGAAATGTAAATTTGTGCAAATTCATTACTTTGTATATAATTTTAAAATTTCAGCTTCCTAGCTCATCCCGTAGTACCGACAAAGACATCTTACTTTGCAAACTTAAACTTTTGCACTTCTCACTCGCTTCTCGAAACTGGTTTCGCTCATACCTAAATGGCCGCTCTCAAAAGGTTATTACTCATGATTTATCGTCTCGTCCCTTAAATGTAAATAGAGGCGTTCCGCAAGGTTCTATTCTTGGCCCCCTGCTATTCTCTCTGTACATTAATGATATCTCAAATGCCCTCACTCACTGTAATTATCACCTATATGCTGACGATCTCCAAATCTACTATCACTCGCGCGTACCTGAATTTCCCGATGCTGTCGCTAAAATCAACTCTGATCTAGCTTCTCTCTCTCTTTGGAGCGCAAATAACTTTCTGAAGATCAACCCCGCAAAAAGTCAATCTATTATTATCGGTTACCCCAAATTATTGGCTTCCATAGATCATAGCGAATCTCCTCTTCTATCGCTAGAGGGGTCCACATTGCATTTTCAAAAATCAGTAGTCAACCTCGGTGTCATAGTAGATGAAACACTATCCTGAGCTCCTAATACTAATCAAATCTGTAGTACCATCAACTCCTCCTTGCACTCTCTCAAAAGACTCAAAAACTTATTACCTCATTCCTTACGTATACTCTTAGTGACCACACTCCTATTTCCTCACTTTGACTATTGTGATGTTGTTTATTATGATCTCTCCTGTGAACTGGCATTAAAACTTCAACGCACACAAAACTCCTGCATGAGATTCATCGGTGACCTTAAAAAGAGTGACCACATTAGCGAACAATACAATAATCTTTCATGGCTCAAACTTGACGCTCGAAGGAACTTACATACCCTGATGCAAATGTACAAAATCCTTACTTATAACAAACCTGACTACCTCTCTTCAATGAAATCAAATCAGTACACAAGCGGGATACTAGAGGCAAGAATAACCTCCTTATTCCTCATCACAGGACGAATATCTACTATAAATCCTTTCAAGTCTCCGGTTGCCGACTCTGGAATAACTTAGGTGAGAATTTTAAAACATCTCCCTCTTTAAACTCATTCAAACGCACCTGTGTCACTCACTTTCTAAAACAACAAAGTAATCGTTAATCATCTCTTTACACTCCCAATAAATTATCCTTACTCAAGTTTTTTTTTAATTGTCTTATATTACTTTGTATTTCTTAATATAATTTTCTATTGTTTATATATATATTTTTTTCTATTGTTTATGTATATTTTTTGTGTTGTTCATATTTTTTTTCTATTGTTTTATATTATTTTGTTTTGTATTATATTATTTATGTATTTTATATCTTTTCCTGCTTTCTTATAATATGCATGCCCCAACAACATTCTTTATATTCATTCATTGTATACATTTCATGTATATTTCATCTATTTCTGCATACTTGTATATTTCTTGTTTACATTACGTTATTACCTTTACGTGTACTTTTTTTATGACGGTATATAATTACGCTGTATATACGAACTCTCCCACTGTACATACTCCTTTCTATTTAATGTTGTAGTTTTGTATTACCATATGTACATTATCTAGGGTTTTCGCAGGTTTTTCACACCCCCCTTCATGTCTGTTTTTACCTAGGTTTTCTCCACATACAAAAATCTGTATTCAATTTTATCTTTTTAATTTGTATGATTTAGGTACATAATGTTTATATAATGTATTTTGTTATACCTTATTTTATTCTTTTTCTTGTATTTATTATATTTACGAAGGGTTAAATGTAAGAATGGACCTTCTGGTCTAAATTTCGCCCGAATAAACACGATTATCTATCTATCTATCTAAACAGTTTTCTATTTGTTTAAACTTTAAGAATTTTTAACTGACAAATAAATTAAAATATCAAAATTTGTATAATTCATATTTCGTTTTTTTTAAAGAATTCTACTTATAAAAAAAATTTCAACTCCGTGGCACAATCGGAAATACATAAACCTTGAAAATTTGTTTAAACAATTGCGAATTTTTAGCGGCCGCATTGTTGCACTTTTTCAATATTTTCGTTTTTTCTAGTCTGTTTTGCTCAAAATCCTACCTAAGAAAAAAATTTCGAATCTCCAGCTCATCTGGAAGTGCGTAAACATTAGTATCCTCCTATCATCATTATATATAGACGTTTCTTACAGAGGAGGATATAACATACAAGTAGTTGGTGCTTGCATTCTGCAAGCATTTCATCTGACCCTGATAAACATTAATATTTCAGAGAGACATAACATTATTATAAATATTTTTTTAATTCAAAATATTTCACCTCTGCACCCAATTTCTATTTTTACTTATTGAACAATATATGATTACAACAATGCCTTAAATTTGCAATTTTAAGAATATTATACTTTATCCTATGTAAGGTACTAATTTCGCATATTTTTGTCAAATTTAAAGTTGTAGCACATCTAGAAGTGAAATAATATTTATTTAATTTTTTAAATTTCAAAAGATTAATGCGACCGCAATAACACTTTGCTGGAGCTTTTCAAATGTTTGATTGTTTAAATGCACTGAGCTCTACTTAACTTTAAATTTTCAGCTTCCTATCTTGCCCCAGAGTACCTAAAAATTTATCTATTACTTTTAATTTTAAGAATTTTTAACAGGCAAAGAAATTAAAATATCAAAATTTTTATAATTTTTTATTTCGTTTTTACACAAAATCTACTGGTAAAAAAATTTCAGCTTCGTAGCACATTCCTCAATACATCAACCTCAAAAATATATTTAAACAATTGCGAATTTTTAGCGGTCGAATTTTTTAACTTTTTCAAATTTTCCTTTTTTTCTATGTATAGTTTTCTATAAAACGATTTCAAAAACTCGAACCTAAACCATATCGTTTTCAAGATAAAATTTATTAAACTATAATGTTCAAATGGGTTTAAAACAACCACTAAAATTAACAATGTGCATTGTTGCACTTTTTCAATATTTTCGTTTTTTCTAGTCGGTTTTGCACAAACTCCTACCTAAGAAAAATATTTCGAATCTCCAGCACATTTGGAAGTGCCTAAAAATACAATATAAATGTGCAACAATGCGGCCGCTAAAAATTCGCAATGTTTAAACAAATTTTCAAGGTTTATGTATTTCCGTATGTGATACGATGTTGAAATTTTTTTTATAAGTAGAATTCTTAAAAAAATGATATGTAGATTATACAAATTTTAATTTGTTTTGCAGTTAAAAATTCTTAAATTTTAAACAAATAGATAACTGTTTAGGTACTACGGAATGAGCTAGGAAGCTGAAATTTTCAAATTGTTTACAGAGTAGTAAATTTACACAAATAAACATTTCAATTTTACCATATACGAATTGCGGCGGCCGTTAAAAAATATTTAATTTTAAACAATTTGAAAAATATTATTTTATTTTTAGAAGTGCTACATCTTTAAAATTAGGCAAAAATATGTAGAATTTGTACCTTATAATGAAGAAAGTGTAATATTTTTAAAATTGCAACATTTGGGGATTGTTTAAAACTAATATTTTTACAAGTGGGAAAAACGGAAATCGCTGCGAAGGTGAAATCTTTAGAATTAAAAGAGTATTTGTAATGATGATATGTCTGACTGAGAAATGCATGTTTTTTCATGGTGATATGAAATTCTTGCAGCATGCAAGCACCAACTACTAGTATGTTATATATATCCTCCTCTGTAAGAGTCGTCGATATATAATGATATATAACATATAGGAGGATACTAATGTCCAGCCCAAACTACAAGAGCTAGAGAGCTGAAAGTTTTAGTTTTTGTAGATATGATGGAGAAACTTACAGATAAAATGAGACTTCTTACCTAAGTGACAGGAGTTCGACTCCAAAAATTCCGAAATTTGTGTTTTTTCCCATAAGAAAAGCATTGCGCCATTTTTGTAAATTAATTATGGGCACTTGCCGTTAAGCTAGAAAGATGAAATTTTCAGTGTTGATAGATGGTTGCAATATCTATCAGGAATTATTGTCACTTTTGCTTTCAGTGTCTTTGGATCGGCTCCAGAGACCCCGGAATATCTCCCATAAGTTAGCATGGGAAAACGCAATCCAGTGTGTAGACCAATCTAATAAGTTTAGGAATCTGAAATTTTGCAAGATTATAGAACTTTTCTCATGACAAACTATAAAAATCGAAAATTTTGAAATTGTAAATTTTAGGGGTTGTTTTAACCCTATTTAAACATTAAAGTTTAATAATTTTTTAGGTACTATAGGATGAGCTAGGAAGCTGCAATGTTCAAATTATATACAGAACATTGCATTTGCACAAATAAACATTTCAATCTCTCCATATATATATTGCGGCAACCGTGTAAAATGTTTAAAATTGCAACATTTGGGGATTGTTTTAAACTATTATTTTTACGTGTGGGAAAAACGAAAATCGCTGCGGAGGTAAAATCTTTCGAATTAATAGAATATTTGTAATGATAAAATATCTGTCTGAAAAATTAATGTTTTTTCAAGTTGATATGAAATTCTTGCAGTATGCAAGCACGATCTACTAGTGTATATATATATATATATATATATATATATATATATATATATATATATATATATATATATATGCGTGCGTGTGTGTGTGTACATAACATTTCGAAAAGTTATTTTATATAAGAAACTCAGCTATACATATTTTAAATTTATATTGCCCGGATGAAGTGAACTTCGAAAACATCCATTACTTTCTAGACATTACGTTATTCAGATTACATATTCTCAAATGCAAGTCAAAAATATTCAGCATTAATAATCCTTCATATCCGTTACATCATCACCGACTATATGAGAAAGGACCAACAATAGCCTATATATACTCATAACTATCGAAACTCCGTTATTTCATTTTCCAATAAAACTCTCTTCCTGGTTTACAATGTTATTCCAAGTCTTTTGAGAACATCGTTCTTCACTATGCTACGCGCTCAAATTTCGATTTGCCAAGACTTTTCTGCTTACATGATACCCCTCACTTTCTCAATCCACTAAAGGAAAGGCTCCCTTATCTTCATCCCGCACCGCGAGACTTGGCATTCTTCTTGAAATATGCCCACAGCCACCCGATCCTGTGGTTCTCTTTTCCCTTCTCTGTGTCCCACTTCTTCCCTTTCTCCTTACTTCCTTTTTATTACTTTCATCTCTCTCTCTCTCTTTTGATCTCTGTCCTCCTTCTTATCCCCATCCTTTCTTAAGTTTTTTTCTTCAAAATTCCTAACATTATTACTTCTTTGTCCAACTTTATCCCTTTCTTTTTCTCTATTTCTTTATCCCTCCTATCTCTATGTGAATGTTTTTCTCTCACTCTTGTTATTCCCTTTCTCCAAATTTTTATTTTATCCTTGTCCAACATTCTTTCACCATGTTCTCTCTTTATCTATTAAATTTCTTCCTTTGTCCTTTTCTTCGCCATTCTTCCTTTGCTCCCTACATTCTTCTTTCGACCAAAATCCCTATCCCACTTCCTCCTTTCAATGCTTTTCCCCTTTACTCCCCACCCCTTGCATCCCTCTCTATCCTATCTCTTCCCTGCATTCTCTCTTTCTCTTGTGGGTGTAATTCTCCTCCCCTTCTTCCCTCACTTGACGACGAGGCACCTGTTGACCTGCGCGTGCGCGCCATATCGATCTACATTTCGATTGCCATGCGGCGTCGCAACGGACCGGCATCGCCCGTGCGCGTTCATCTTTTCTTCATCTCTTCGTCCCTTTCTTTAGTCCCCTTCTTCACGGAGGATGAACAGAGAAATTGACGAGGAGGGGGGAATGTCGGACACGCGCTCGGGTGAGAGAGAGGCTCCCTCTGTCATGTAAATAATGGATTCGGGGAGGAGAGAGCGAGGGAGGAGATGGAAAGAGAAGGGGAAGAGTTGGAGAGGCTCAAAGAGGGTCGTAAGAAGCTCGAGAGGGTTGGAATAAAATGAATGGAAGAAGAGGAGATGGGAGAAGATAGGAGAGGAGAGAATAGTCGGGTGCATAGGATAAATGGAAAGATTCGAATAGATAAAAGATAAATAAATATAACGGGAGATGCACTGTAAAAGGATGATAATTTAAAGATAAATAGAGGAAGTGTGAGCTTTCGTTATAGAGAGAAATGACCGGTAGGAAAGGACCGGGCGGTAAAGCGATTGGAAAAAAGAGCGAGAATATCACTAAAGAACGCTAACGGAAGAATCCGGGTGACAAAAGAGGGAAGGAAGGAATATATCTAGGGAGAGGGGGGTTATGGAGGGAGGAGAAAAGGGAAGAATGCGATGAGTGGCAAAAGGGAGGAGGAGAGAGAACGGAGGGAGAGGTGCGCTATTGCGAATTACGTGTGTGTGGGAGAACACGTAAGCGGAAAACGGAGAGAGGTTGATATGTGGTGGTTGGAGAGGGAAGGGACTGAGGAGGGAAAACAAGGACTGGGAGCGGTAAAGTAAAAGGTGGTTTTAAAGGGTATTAGTTAGAGTGGAGAGAAAGGGAACCCCAAGGAATGATTGGAAGAAACTGAGAAAGGGAGGGAGAGATGCGGTGCTGGAACTGGGAAATGAAGAGAGAGATGTGTATGGAATGAGAGAGCGAGATGATGGAGAAAAAGTCTGGTGCATGGGACTGAGATGCAATTAAAATAAGCTGGAGATGGGAGAGAGATAGGAAATGCGAAGTACGTGCAATAGAAAATGAAGGTTTTTGCAAGGGATGACGGGAAAGAAAGAGGGAGCGTTCAAGAGGTTTAGAGAACTGCTGCATGGACATAGGACTGAAAGATGAGGGGACATAAATGATTATTCAAAAAAATATTTGTTCAGATCGTTACATGGCTGGAAACCAATTGATGAGTTACGGAGCTCCAATAGGAGTAAAATCGATTGAGAAACACAGACGTATATTTAGGATATAAATTATACTTGTTATAAATTGATGGAATAATTTTGAAGCAAGGAAAAATTCTCAATGACTGGGAATCGAACACGAGTCTTCCGCTTGGCGTGCGGATATTCTACTACTAAACTACCGCAGCAGATATTTTTTCCCGTTTCTGAAAGCTGGTTTATTTGACGTATCTCTTGGAGGACGTTCGTTGGGGTTGGCTGATGCTAGCTTGGCTAGCCCGGACCCAACTAACAAAAACACCCACGTTCAGATACGGGAAAAATTATCTGATACGGTAGTTCAGTGGTAAAAATATCCGCCCGGTAAGTGGAAGGCCCGGGTTCGATTCCCGCTCATGGCAGACTTCTTCATTTCAAAATTATTCCCAGTTTTGTTATGCCTATTGGAGTTTTTTATCAATACATTAATGCATGGTTATAAAAAATCTTTAAATACACATCACTGATGCTTAAAAGCCCTTTTTTCAAAGCAGTCACACTCTTTGATGGAATAACAGTAGCAATAATGTTAATGAGCATGGCAAACAATTTGAGGGAAGAAATTTTATATGTAACTATCCCCGTTATTAATAAATCGATATTTAATTCTGAAATTGATCTACTTTTTTCATTGTAGAAGCTCCAGTCGTTGAAATTCCCCCGAGGGTGGATAGTTGGTCGCTCTAGTGCGCGCCCCTCATTTACTAAAACATTTATAGCTAACGGACTTGCATTTATCTTCACATTCCATTGTGAATCTGTTAATAAAAACCCCCTTATTCTCTTGGTCACTTGGCCATTCTGTCCGTAACGCTCAATATCTCAGCCCTTTCTTCATCCAGTTCAACCAAATTTGGTAGGATTGCTATGATCACGAACTAATAGAAAATGACGTTAAAAGATTCAAAAAAGGTCCCGGGTTTGACGCCGGAAGGTGATTTTAATCTCCTATAAGACGCTCGATATCTCTGTCGTTTCCTCATCTGGTTCAGGATTGCTATGGTCACGCACTAGGAAAGAATGGCATAGGAAACTTTCATGAAAGGTCCCGATAGCAAATAATGTGATCAAATTTGTTTTTTATATTATTTGCTTATAAAGCCCGTTCTAAACTTCTAAACGGGCTAATTAATCTGGTTTTTTTAATAAAAAGTTTAAAATTCGTGATAAAGAGTGGAAAAATAAAAGCGCGACCTAATTTTACCATCTTATAAAAGGCAATGAAAGAAAAGGAAATGACGCGGATAGGATCTAGGAGAAGGTGGAAGACGTTGGGATAGAGTGAGGTTAATGGGGAGCTACGTTCGAGGATATGGAGGATGAAATTGGGAGAGGGAGGGGGTGCGGAAGTGTGGGAAGGGCGATAAGGGATGGAGTCGAAGATGGAACCATGAGAGAGAGAGGGAGGCTATGCGAGGTGGAGGGGTTGGATGGAGGTGGAGGAAACGGGAAAAAAGGAAAGTTGGAGAGATATGGTGGAGTGAGCCTAAGGAGGGGTAGAAGGAGTTTGTGTGTGACTGAGTGGAGGTAGAGGAGAGGGAGAGAGAGAGGGTCTTCGGTGGAAGAGGGGAGTGTAACAGTGTTAAAGCAGGGAAGGGCTTCCTTGAGGCATGGCAGCAAACTGTGGGAAGAAAACGAGGGTCGACTGACTCGGAAAAGGACTTCCGCTTAAGGTGAGGCCGGAGTCGTGATGCATACCTGTTGAATGGCTCGCTACCGTAGATGACCTCTCAAGGGTCTCTAAAATTAATATCCTACTTAATTTGAGATTCTTGATTTTTTTAATTCCACCGAATGGGTTAATGCAGTTATGTGGCTAGTAATTTGTTTCAACCGGATAGCATTCATTATTCATCGACCCGAGTGAATGGTGAAGACATACTCTTCGCAAAAATTAATTTCCCTGGTGCCATTCGACCGTGATTGGACACCACGGGTGTAATTTTGTGAAAAAACTTCTCTTGCCGTTTTCAGTTCATAACAGTCATATTGCCAGCATAATGCTTTAAATTTATCGATTCGATTACTTAATTTCTGAAAATTGTAAAATCATGTAAAATACTTCCTTTGATAAATGTGCTGAGGTATTTGTTTAACATCCATACAAATAATTAAGCTTTTGAAAATTAAAGTTAGTAAGCCAGCTTCATTATTAATGTATTTAATTCTTTTCGAACTAATTTTTAATCGAATACTTTTAGAAATTTCTAACTCAGAAATCAGTTTAGAGACATTTAAAATACTTGTATTTTGTCCTCAAATTTTAAATTGATACCATAGTTAAGTGGTGAAGGAGCCACAACGTAGTAAACGAATGACTCCTTTTATAGGAAATAGAAACGAAAATCTTCATTTTTTCATGTAAAAGATTTTATCATCAGTATCTTAACTACCTCCCAGGAAACCAAATGACAATTACGCTCAAAGGAGTAGACTAGGGCAAGATAACTTACTTATGGCAAATACTTTTAATGTAATTCTTATGCCGATAATTATTCATTTTCGGTGTTTTAATTGAAATATCTATGGCTAAATTTAACATAGTCTTCCCTCTTAATAATTCATGAAAATATTCATATTTTTTATAAAACCTGTGCTAGGTTTTGCAGTTATTAATCTCTCATTTATTTGGGAAATTCCGTATAAACAAAGTATAAGTCTGGACGAGACCGATGGCGGTCGTTGGAAAAATAATGAAACGATAAATCATAGTTTCAGATTACGCCCGCGTAAAACCTGATGATCCACGGCTAATCAATGGTTGTAATGCACTGCGCTGCGTCATCGCATTCCTCCTCAGCCTCGCGTCACTTAATGTCCTCCTCCCCAATCCAACAACAAACCCTCTCCCCCTTTATTCCATTTGGGACCGTAATTCATTCTGTTACTGCCGCAGCACGTCGTTAATATGCCGCGGCCATTTTCCATCATCCCCGATGAATCATAGAACATAAGCGACAGTAAGTACAAATGAAATAACTTCAGCTTTTAAAGAAAATAAAACTTCGAAAAGTAAAAGTTGGAATTAAAAAGCAATTTGTGAATGGCACTCTATATTAAAAGCATGAAGAGATTTTTTTAAGCTCGGAATTAAAGCTCTCCATTAAATAAATCACTTATCAAAAATAATTAAGCGCGTAAATAATTAATTATTTGCCAGAGCAATGTACCCCTTTTCAAAACCTCAGTCTCTACAGCATCCATAAACGAAAATAATTAATTTATAGCGCGTTTCACGTCGTCCGTTCACTACGTGTTCTTATGGGAGAATCGGTATCCCATGTTATTTCTCTATACTCCTAATTCTCGACGTTGCCAATTCGTGCAAAATCCAGATTTTCGTCGTTTTCGGCATAATTTCACTCAAACACCTAACGAAGGATGGGAAATTAACAAAATGAGTAAGAAAATAAACTAAATATATTTTTAAACAAAAAAATTGCCAATTTTGCATGGTTAAACAATAGTTCCCGCGTTTTTGTCGAAACTTCCGAGTTTGATCCATCGCATTCATGATTGAACGGTCAAATATCGCAGTCTATTCATTGTTTTCTCAAAGAAAAATGACAACAAAAATTATTCCAGTTTTGGCACGCGTGAACACCATCATTTTTCACTTACAAGGGGACCTTACGAAATGTTCGTCGCCGATTTGGTTGAAACTTTGTGAGAATGTAGTGGTGATGAAAAAACGCCAAAGCAAGAAGATTCTCAAACATTCGTGAGATATTCGCGATGGAATTTAGCGAGCGTTCTAGGGTTCTAGTATACGTATATACCATGCTATGAGACTTACCTTCAAGGTCAAGCGGTGGCCTAGGTGGCTAAATCCTCGGTTGCTGAAGCTATCCCAACACTTGCAGTTTCTTTATTCAATTTTTATTATTTGAAATTTTTCTAATGTTTTCGATTTTTTGGGTTTTTCGATTTGCTAGATGTTTATTTGGTTAATAATTACATTTTCACTAAATATACAAAGCAAAAAAATTTCCCCAATGTTAAAAATGAGTTTATTTTGATTCAACAACAAAAATTACATGGTAATAACTGCCCATGGTCCGTTTATTACACATATTCAACATTTTCTTTTTATAAGATACTAATGATAGTGAGAAATTAAACGTCGTCGTACTGAACTGTCGCAGCATCCGTAGGAAAATTGCTGAGTTCTAGCATGTTATTCGCAGTCTGCATGCCGACGTCGTGATAGGCACAGAAAGTTGGTTAACGGATGAAATTCAGAGTCAGGAGATATTTCCTAGAGACTATCGTGTCTATAGAAAAGATCGCGCTAATAGATCGGGCGGGGGAGTTTTCATAGCGGTTAGCGATAAGTACGATAGCAGTGAGATTCCGATAAGTGACAAGGATATCGAGAGTGTTTGGTGCCGCATAGGTAAAGATGGCTCCAAAAAGGTGTTCATATGCTCGTTTTACAGGACACCTAACGCTGGTGTAGATTGTATTTTAAGTCTCGAGAAACAATTATCAAAGCTTAGACTGATAAATCAAGATGGTATCGTTATAGTCGGTGGTGACTTTAACCTACACTCAATTGATTGGGAAAATCTATGTTTCGAATCTAGAGGTAAAGAACGCGAATCCTGTGAGGCATTAATCGAAACATTCTGCGAGCACTCTCTCCTTCAATTAGTCAGAAAGCCAACGCGATTGGGAAACATATTTGATTTATTAGCAACTAACGTCCCAGAAAGAATAAACAAAGTCACCATTGAAGATGGGATAAGTGATCATCAGGCCGTATATGCAGAGTGTAAGTTGAAAATCGATAGGCACCCCAAGCCTCAAAGAAAGTTTTATATATTTGCTAGGGCAAACTTTTCAAGCTTCAGGTCGCGCCTACGAGAAATACTACCTGGCTTCCGTGATATGACCGAACGATCAGGTGCTGAGTCGTCATGGAAACTATTCAAGGATATAATGCTAGAGAGTATCGATAAGTACATTCCAATTAAATCGAAGGTCGACAATAAAGAGCCACGTTGGTACAATAAGCAAGTTAGGAGTGCGCTTAGGCGTCAGAGAATATGCCACGCGAAAATAAAAAATATGCCGTCTACATCATCCGATGAATACAGAGCAACTAAAGTTAAGACGTATAAGGAATCCCGCGCTAAAGCGAGAACTACTATGCGCGAGGCTTTTACTAACTTCCGGAATAAGGTATTAAATAATTATTTGAAGGAGGACCCTAAAGCGTTTTGGTCCTATGTGAGAGAGGTCCAAGGTAGAGGCCCTACAATACCTTCCCTGCGTAATGACTCGGGTGACGTTATTCATGATAGCGTAGAGAAAGCCAACCTGTTAAACGGTCATTTTGTAAAAGCATTCACAGCCGTCAGCGACCATTGCGTACATTATGCACCCGCAATAAGGGGGGACCTGATGGACGATATAGTATTTTCTGAGGTGGGAATAGCAAAGCAATTAAGTTCCATCAGACATAACAAAGCCACTGGCCCCGAAGAAATTCCTGCTCGCGTTTTAAAAGAATTAGCGGAAGAAATAGCACCTTTTCTTCGGATAATCTTCGAGAAATCCATTTCTCGCGCAGAGGTCCCTAGCGACTGGAGGTTAGCGCACGTTACCCCAATTCATAAGGGCGGAGACAAGGAGAACCCAGAAAATTACAGGCCGATTTCTTTAACTTCGATATCGTGTAAGATTCTCGAACATATACTCGTTAGCAACATAATGCGATTTCTTGATAGTAATTTATTGTTAGATGATTGTCAACACGGCTTCAGGAAAGGTAGGTCATGTGATACTCAGCTCGGTCTTTTTGTTAATTGTTTACTGAGAAGCGGAGAAAAGAATACGCAGGTCGATGCCATCTTCTTAGATTTTAGGAAAGCCTTTGATAAGGTACCTCACAGGAAGTTAATAACGAAATTAGAAACCTTAGGCGTAAATTCTAAAATCGTTAGTTGGATCCGTGAATTTTTAAATCATAGGAAGCAGAAGGTTGTTATAGATGGGAAATCTTCGAACTTAGTGGAGGTTGTCTCTGCCGTTCCACAGGGTAGTGTAATTGGTCCGTTATTATTTCTAATTTATATAAACGATATCAGCTCAGTAGTCAGAAGTAAAATTAGGCTTTTCGCGGACGACACCGTCATCTATAGAGAAATAAGCAATCCGGAAGACCACCAGTATCTCCAAAATGACCTAGAAGCTATTTCTGTATGGTGTAAGGAATGGCAGTTAGAGATAAACCAAAAGAAAAGCTGCGTCATCAACTTCTGGAGAACCAAGAGTATCTCGTTGAATAATAATTATTCGTTGGACGGAGTAGAGATTCCAGTTTCAGACTAGATTAAATACCTCGGAGTCACGATCCATCGTGATCTCTCGTGGGACACCCACATTCGCCGATTGATAGGTGCCGCTAACAAAAAGCTGGCCTTTATAGGGAGAATAGTTCGAAATAGCTCCGAAAAAGTGAAAGAATTATGCTATTTATCCTTGGTTCGACCGCAGGTCGAATATGCTTCAGCTGTGTGGGATCCTTACGAAAAGGGACTCACTAACGAGATAGAAAAGGTTCAGCGCAGGGCAGCTAGATTTGTAAAGAGGAATTACGATAGTAAACAAAGCGTAACATCATTAATAGAAAATCTGAAATGGACATCGTTAGAGGAACGTAGGCTGCAGGCTAGAATTAAACTACTGGAAAAATTTATGTCGGAGGGACTAGCGAATGAGGTAGTAGGACTTATCAGAAGCCCGACGTATTTCGGAAGGCAGGACAGTGAGGATAAGATTCGCGAGATTGACTGCAGAACGGAGCGATATAGAGGATCGTTTTTCCCTAGGACGATAAGAGACCATAATAGGAAAAAATAACGTAGGAAAACTATGGACCCTTGGTGCACTGCACCCCCTGCCATCCACCGAAAAGGTGACTTGCAGGGTATAATGTAGATGTAGATGTAGACCAGTGATAAGTAGCATGTTTCGCGTACAGTTAGTGCCTGGCTGTCGAAGGGTAAGGACGTGCCTTTCACTTCCTCCTGCAAGAGCTTCTGACCTGCGGGTGACCGGCGCTTTAATAGCAGTAGCTGTAGAGTAGCTGTAGCAGCTGTCCTTCCGTAGCTGTATCGTTGTGTAGCAGTAGAAGTAGAGTCGAAGTAACCGTACTGATAAGTAGAACTAACATTTATTTATATTGTTTATTGTAGTATCTCTTAATTCTAATATCGTCATTTTTCAGTAGTATTTTTCTAGCACTTGCTTTAAAAAAACTCATATTCAGGTAGTAATTGTTTCTGTAAGAACTCTACGCTGTTTGTGTACTAACTTAACTTGTTTTAACTTGATTATCGCTGTTGGTGTACTAATTTAAATTGTTTTAACGCTTGCTTGTGTGTATATCTTGCCTGTTCGCTAACGTTGTTTGTGCGGTGAGTCAGCGTTTCCCTTTCACTTTTTACCTGCGTTCCTCTCTAGCGTAGACCTTAAGTCCACGAATTAGTTAGTCACTTAGTATAACCTTAGCTTGAAGTTTAATTTAATTCGTAGCTAGTACAGATTAGTGTTTAGGATGGCTTCACCTAGGATTCCCGTTTCCTCCTTTCTATGCGACGCTGATTTCGAGGGAATGAGGTCTCGAATCACGGAGCTGGTAAGAAAGGTTACGGACCTCCGTCGGAGGGTGGCAAGAGCGGAGTCGGCCCTTGTTCGTGTTGGGAGAACGCATCCATCCCCGAGAACTCACCGCGCCATGATGGCGACTCGGGTGCGCTCGAGTGCGAAAGTCGGTGGTGTGATCGAGGGTGTTTGTGGGACCTCTTCGGGGGCTGGGGTCGCTCCAATCCTGAAACCCAACGATTGGAGAGTGGTCTCCAACCGGGGGGATCGTGGGGTGCTCCTGCGAAGGCTGGGAGCTGGGAATGCCTCGGCAGACCCTCTTCCAGTTTGCAATCGGTTCGCGGCGTTGTCGGAGGACGACACTTCGGCCGATGCTCTCGCATCCGCTCCCGTCTCTTTGGCGGAGGCTGGATCTATGGGAAGTCGGGGTGGGAAGGGAGGGCTCCTAGTAATAGGTAGTTCTAATGTCCGGCGTGTTATGGCTCCCTTGCTAACTCGGGCCCGCCGGGAGGGAGTGGCTGAGCGGGTGTTCTCCAGGTGTATACCAGGAGGAACGGTCCCCCAAGTGACGAGGGCGGTACGGGAGTCGGTGGAGTCAACGGGTTGCTCTAGGCTGCGGATGGTGGTCCATGTTGGGACTAACGACGCCTCGAAGCGCGGGTCCGAGGAGATTCTAAGTTCTTTTGAGGACTTGGTCGCCGAGGTCACTCGTGTCCCAGAGGAGTCGGGTTCTGATGTGCGGCTCACCATTTGTAGTATTGTCCCGCGGATTGACTGTGGTTCGGAGGTTTGGAGCCGCGTGGCGGGGCTAAACCAAAGGCTATGGAATTTCTGTGTGGGCATGGGAGTCGACTTTGTTGATCTCCGGCCGGTTCTCGGATCGTGTAGGGTACCCCTAAACGGCTCTGGAGTTCATTACACGACCGAGGCTTCACAGAGTGTAGCGTGTAGGATCTTCGACCATGGTAGGTCTTTTTTAGATTAGAGAGTAGGGTAGGGTGTAGGCGTATTAGGAGATTTCATAGGGGCATCGAGTGTAATACAGTTTCTGGTCGCAAAGTGAGAGAGTCCACCTGCGAAAGCCGTAATAGAGCAGTTAATGCTTCGGGCGATAACGAGAAATTAAATATTATAGTTTTAAACTGCCGCAGCATTCGTAGGAAGTCTGCCGAACTCGAACACGTAATTCGCACGTTGCATGCGGATGTAGTTATAGGTACGGAAAGTTGGCTCACTGAAGATATCGCTAGCCAAGAAATTTTTCCGAAAAGCTATAGAGTATACAGAAAAGACCGCGCCAATAGAATAGGTGGCGGAGTATTTTTGGCAATAAGTGAAAAGTACGATAGTTGTCAGATCCCTATTATCGATGAAACGACCGAGAGCGTGTGGTGCCGCCTAGGTAAGGATAATTCGAAAAAGATATATTTATGCTCATTTTACAGACCACCTAATGCCAAAGTTGATTATATTTTAAGTTTAGAGAGGCAATTAGCCGAGCTTAGATCTATTATGAACGACGGTTACGTGATAATTGGAGGCGATTTTAACTTACCGTCAATCGATTGGGAAAACCTATGTTTCGTTACGGGAGGTAAAGAACGCGAATCGTGTGAAGCCTTAATTGACACGTTTCATGAATATTCCTTAATCCAGATGGTACAAAAAGCCACGCGTTCGGGCAATGTTCTCGACTTGCTTGCTTCTAACATCCCGCATAGGATAACTAAGGTATCCACAGAGGAGGGACTTAGCGACCATCGAGCTGTGTATGCGGAGTGCGAATTAAAGCTCAAAAGACATCCTAAGCCTCTTCGGAATGTATACGCTTTCGCAAAGGCCGACTTTAAAAGTTTCAGCTTACATCTCAAAAGTACCTTTGTCAGTTATCGTGAAAAGACAGAACGATTAGGTATGGAGCCATCATGGTTATTATTTAAGAATATACTAGGAAGAGGTATCAATAGATTTATCCCCAGTAAGTTAAAATCTGATAAGAAAGAACCTCGTTGGTTTAATAAGGAAGTCAGGATTGCCTTACGACGACAGAGGCGTAGCCACGCAAAATTGAAAAACATACCTACCACCGCTTCCGATGAGTATCGCACAGCTATAGTCCATGAGTATAACAGTGCCCGCGTACTAGCGAGAAAAACCATGCGTAACGCATTTAACACCTTCCGGAATGAGGTATTAAATACAAAATTGAAGGAGGATCCAAAAGCGTTCTGGTCCTATGTAAGAGAAGTCAAGGGAGTGGGTCCTTCAATACCCTCCCTGCGATGTGATTCCGGAGACATCCTTCACGATGGGGAGGATAAAGCTAATCTACTAAACGTTTACTTCGCGAAGGCGTTCACGGCAGGTGGAAATATACTTAAAGATAATCTTATTCCCGATGGATGTACTCGGATGGATAATATTAAAATCTCTGAGGCAGGAATAGCGAAGCAACTGAGTGCGATAAAGCCCAACAAAAATCCTGGACCAGAAGGAATTCCCGCGCGTGTATTAAAAGAACTAGCAGAAGATATAGCTCCCTTCCTTCGGATAGTTTTCGAGAAATCTCTTACCCTCTGTGAGGTTCCTGATGATTGGAAACTAGCACACGTCACACCCATTCATAAGGGAGGTGACAAAGAAAACCCCGAAAATTATAGGCCGATTTCTCTAACATCATTATCATGTAAGATTTTGGAGCACATTATTGTTAGCAACACAATGCGTTATCTTGAGAGTAGATCGCTCTTAGTCAGCTGTCAACATGGCTTCAGAAAAGGTAGATCCTGTGACACCCAACTCGGTCTGTTTGTGAATGATGTTTTATCATGCGGCGAAAATAATAAGCAGGTCGATGCAGTGTTCCTTGATTTTAGAAAAGCTTTTGACAAGGTTCCCCACCGTAAGTTGTTATTAAAATTGGGAAATCTTGGCGTTAATGTTAAAGTCATTAACTGGGTTCGCGCTTT
The DNA here is from genome assembly GCA_028673005.1 of Tanypteryx hageni. Classification (NCBI taxonomy): domain Eukaryota; kingdom Metazoa; phylum Arthropoda; class Insecta; order Odonata; family Petaluridae; genus Tanypteryx; species Tanypteryx hageni. The sequence goes on along the minus strand of CM054116.1, from coordinate 124,070,038 downwards.
CCTTTGGAATAGAAAACAAAAAGTAGTCATCGATGGTAAGTCCTGGAGTGTGGCAGATGTAGTCTCTGGAGTGCCGCAGGGTAGTGTGATCGGACCTATGCTTTTCTTGCTTTATATAAACGACATTAGCTCAGTCGTAAAAAGTAATATCAGGCTTTTTGCGGATGACACCGTAGTCTATAGAGAAGTTAGTGGTCCTAGCGACCATCGTCAGCTTCAGGATGATCTGGATGCGTTATCTGTTTGGTGCAAGGAATGGCAGCTAGAAATCAATCAGAAAAAGAGTAACGTTCTAAACTTTTGGAAATCTAGAAGCCCGTCGTCCGTGTTTACCTACTCGATAGATGGTGAGATCATTCCTGTTTCGGAATCCGTGAAATACCTCGGGGTAACCTTGAATCGTGACCTGTCTTGGGACACCCACATAAGACGAGTGATAGGTGCGGCAAATAAGAAGTTGGCTTTTGTGCGTAGGATAGTCAGGAAAAGCACGGAAAAGGTGAGAGAATCCTGTTATTTATCGTTGGTTAGACCTCAAATGGAATACGCAGCAGCGGTTTGGGATCCATATCAGAGGGGACTCATAAAGGATTTAGAAAAAATACAGCGGCGAGCAGCTAGATTCGTGAAAAAGAATTACGATAAAAAACAGAGCGTTACGTTACTCATTGATGAGTTGAGTTGGCCATCGTTGAAAGATCGTAGATTACAGGCGAGACTTAAACTTCTAGATAAATATAGGTCGGAGATATTCGTAAATGAAATGAAGGATATTATTCGACAACCAACATATATCGGACGGAGGGATAGTGAGGACAAGATTCGCGAAATAGATAGTAGGACGGAGAGGTATAAGGAGTCCTTTTTCCCTAGGACAATACGTGACCACAATAGATAACTGTGAATAATAATTAGTTAGGAACTTGGTGCGCGGCACCCCCTGCCATCCACCGTCAAGGTGACTTGCAGGGTAATATGTAGATGTAGATGTATATCTATGTAGAGGATGATTCAGGTAAAGAAGTGGTTGAGAAGGGCTATAATAAATTGATTAATGCACACGGGAAAGAGCACACACAGCGGAGAAGTAATGCTACAGTATATGCCAATGACTAAGTAACAATAATAAGAATACAAATTAATTATTAAGAAATAATGAATGAGACACAACACTAAAGTAGCACTGGTAGAAAAAAAATAGAGGCAGAGATGAATTAAAGCATTAGAGGAAAACACTTGGTAGGAATTAAACACTACTAAACTTAATCGGATAAAGAGCACTGAAATGGAAGTGGATGCTACGGTTGATTAAGGGGGATGCGAGAGGATTGCACTTAACACTGATTGGAGGAAATGAGAAGCACACCGAGAAACAATGAACACCACTAAATAGGATTTACGCCAACACGAAGGGCACTTCGGCACGGGAAAAGGAGCACTAAAACAGTGGAAAACACTAAAATAAACACAGCACAGAAAACTAAGAGAGAATAAGGGGAAATTTGATGCACCGGAACCACTTGGGAATGAGCACTAGGGAGAGGGCACTATGGGGACACTATGGGGAGGGGATGGCAGGCGTCACAGGAACGGGGGTGGCAGGCGTCACGGGAATGGGGGTGGCAGGCGTCATGGGAACGGGGATGGCAGGCGACACGGGAACAAGGACGACGGGCGACACGGGAACGGGGATGACAGGTGACACGGGAACGGGGATTGCAGGCGTCACAGGAACGGGGATGGCTGAAGAGTAGGCACTGACAGGAGAGTTATTCGACAACGGACAAATGTAGCGAGAACGCTCAAACGCACGTTAATCAATGAAAGCCATCCTCCTACATAGTTGTGGATTTCCCTAGTGCGGTTGAAGGAAGTTGGAGTGCATGCAGCTCTCTTAGGTTGGAGATGAATGTGCGGACGCCATTTTGCCGCAGTATGACAACTTTGCCATCGTGCGTCCACACATTACCGAAGCCAGCTGATTTTTTTGCTTCGATGAGGAGCTTGAGTCTGGTGGTGGTGAGAGACTCGGTGATCGTGAAACCGGAGCTTTTGAGGGATTTTTTGTTTCGCCAAACATTATCCCTATCCTGGTAGCTGAGGAACCTCACAATCATGGGTCGAGGCCTGGAGTAGTTCTTCTTCCCGATACGGTGGGCACGGGACATCATGAACGGACTGACACTTACTTTTAATTTTGTCTTTAAAAATTCGTCGACGATTGCCAGTCCGTTTTCTCCATCCTTCTCGGGGATCCCATGGATGAGGAGACAGTTTCGGCGGCTATATTGTTCCAGATCATCGAGTCTCTCGTCGACGTTTAAAACACGGTCCTCGATCTGGCAGACTTTAAATTTCAAGGCCGAGATCTCCTTCATAAGCTGTTCCCGGAAATTTTTAAAATTCGTTTCCAGCTAGGCGAGACTATCAATCCGTTGTGGACCGGATAATTGCTTGGCTTCGGCAAGATCATTGCTGAAACAGTCCATCTTAGACAAAACTTCAACTAATTTGTCTGAGATGGACTTGTTCTCAGCCATGAGCTGGGTGTTTTGCTCCTGAAGGGCTGCCTTGGTGGTCATGACGGGCGAAGGATGTTAATTATTGCGTGAGGGTAGGAGGAGGGAGGAAGCGCTAGCTAATGACGTCCGTCTCCTAGGAGGGACAATGACTAACTGATGAGAGAGAGAGAGAGCACTGTTGCTCTAGCAGTGCCGGTTCTGGCGTGACGGTGGAAGGAAGTTTTTTTTTACTCAGCGTGTGTTGTGCTTAAAAACCGTGTACCATATTCTTGAATGTGATAAAGTGTAGAAGAGTGTAGAATTAGATTATTATTCTGCTTCCAGCTATTCTATTTGATTCATTTTTTTTCGGTTCTTTTATTTAACAGAAAACTTTTCATTTTTAAATGAATAGATCAAGCTTGAACTGTAACAATTTAAGTTAAAGTAAGTAAAAATGTTTGGTTTTTTTGTTAAGATTTTATCAAGTTCCTGAATAAATTTTCTTTTTATACATGTTTTTTACTTTTAGACAATTTTAAAACAAAGGCTAAAAATTTTTTGGAGCAGCACCCCCACAAATTTAGCTACGAGCCGCCACTGTGAAGGACACAGCATTCATGACTTGGTTCACTATGAATTGCGCGAAGAAGACATGGGAAATTATAAAAACTACCTACAAATGTATAAATCAACATTTGATAAATTTTTTAACTAGTTAAGAATAAAAATTACCGGTAAACAATACTCTACGGTAGAGTATATTTGCAGAAATTAGCTAATTAATTTGAATTTTTATGGATTATTAGTTAATATACGTACAATTGGTATTTATGTGATTAGTATTTAAACAATTGCACGCACTATAAAATGTTTATGCAAAATCTTTCTTTAACTTTCAGCTTATCAGTTACTCTAAGGCAGGTGTCCCCAAACTACGGCCCACGGGCCAGATCCGGCCCGCAAAAGGGTTTTATCCGGCCCGCGGAAATTTAATTTAACATCGTAAAATCAGTGTTTCCAATTTAAAAACGGGCACATTGTTCGCAATATAATGTTTTCTTACATTTATTCACGTTTACTTATAGTTATATATGCATGTATCTTAGGTAATTATAGAATAAAATATTTTAAATTTTGAAACGTTTTTTTTATCCGGCCCGCCTAGCACTTTCAATATTCCTATGTGGCCCTCCTCTCAAAAAGTTTGTGGACCCCTTCTCTACGGTAATTGACTGCAGGGGAGACTTTTTCTAGTTTGCGGTTCTCTTATAGAATCTCTGCAAGCACAATAAATGCTGTCATTCCTGAAGTTTGTAAGACAATTTGTGAATTCTTGTCATTTTTAAAATGACGAAAAATAGGACGGGCTCTATTCCATCATTTTTGTATCATTTTTCAATGAAGCCATGCGTGCGCACGCGCACAACGTGTATAAAGCGTATACACCTTCATTTAAAAATGACAGCTTTTACATCAGTTTTCTTGTGCAAGAAAAATGTTGGGGAAAATGATAGTGTGTAACCGGCTTAAGTCCTCTGCTTAAGCACTTCAAAAACGCCTGTTGCGAACTCCGAAATCTCGTATCTTTCCAAACTTTGCGTTCTCAAATCTCAACATTCACTCATGATTCATAAGTGTAGATAATATCTTTTCCTTGTGTTGTTAACTTTTTAATGGTCTTCAGATACCTGTGCCGCCACCTAATCTCCACCTAAGTTCCGACGAGGCGTCAGAAGTTTCTCGCGCTCAAATGTAAAATTCCATATCTCGAAACCCAATGAAGATATTGAGTACCTTTTCCTTTCAAATATAACTTTAATCTTTTCTCACAATTTCATCTACATATATATTACCCACCTGTTTACAGTAGTACGTAAGTTAGCAAGAGAGTGAAATTTTCGAGGACTGATGCAGAATGTGAGTCTTGTTCGGTTTTATATAATTTTTAACAACAATGAATGTTCTTTTAATAGTATGTGTCGCTTTTGGAACACTTGCAAAAGCTACAGAAAACGTCTCGAGTGATTTCAGCGAATAGACTGCGATATTTGGCTGTCCAATTATGAACTCGGCGGAAGAAACTCGGAAGTCTCGATGAAAACGCGGGAACTATTGTTTAACCATGAAAAATGGCGATTTTTCGGTTAAAAAGTATATTAGTTTATTTTATTACTCATTTTGTTAATTTCTCATCCTTCATTAGGTGTTTGAGTGAGTAATTATGCCAAAAACGACGAAAATCTGGATTTTGCACGAATTGGCAACGTCGAGAATTAGGAGTATAGGGAAATAACATGGGATACCGATTCTCCCATAAGAACACGTAGTGCAGGGACTACGTGAAACGCGCAGTAGTACATTTGAACTTATTAAATCTTAACAGCACTTGAGACGGAAAGAAACAATGAAAGCCTCATCGAAGCACAAACTTTGGAATGTTTATGTAAAAGTTCTTTAAATTTCGCTTGGTTTCTCGTGCAGATGACAGTTACTAGAAATATTCCACAAAACAATTAAAGTTTGGTACGTACGTATATACTTATCATTTCTATTTTTTAAAGAGTTATCAAATTTTAAAAGCTAAAAAATGTTACTTTATTTTTAAATATTACATTCATAACCGATTTAGCTTTCCTTTATTAAAAAGGTCATCAGATGCAGTTTATTCAATATAAATGTTCTTCAAATCATTGGTATGGCGCTAATTGTAATCATCAGTGCACTTCTGGTTTGTGGAGCAAGAAGTGATAGAAGCCATGCTTCACAGTATTCGGTGTTCAGAGGTTGTAAAAAATATGTCATTTTCCCTATTGAATTTTGAAAGTGTTACCAATTTCCTGCCTATTGCATTGGTTTGAAATTTCATAGTTTTGTTGCTTACTAAATCCGAATGTAAAATTGAATCAAAGCAAAGAATCGTGATTAATTAATTATCAAAAGTCTATCTGAAGTGACTTAAATCCAATAGACATTTAGGAATAAATGAGATAGCGGGCGAATGGGGAAACCGAGCGAATAGAAAGTTAAATGTTTAAACGATTGCTTTCTGTGACGCGGCACACATTAATCTTCTCTCAGATAGGAGAGAAAGACAAGTGACTCGTCCCATTACGATTTCGATAACTACTAAAAGAGCGGCAATAGAATGGCTGCAGCAGAGCAAGGACGTAAGTCGACAGGCCCTAGGAATTTCTGGGCTCGAAGAAAAATATTTTAACATTTTTCCTGCGCTTAAATTTGTTTTCTTCTAATGCCGTTCGCTATATGATGTAGTAGTGGGAGTAGTGGGAGTAGTGGGAAAATTATATCGGGGAAAGCAAGAGACAAACTATGATGAATATACGCAAAAAACAAATACAAACTCAAGTTACAGTATGCGGAGGGTTTATTGCTTGCGGCGTGGTTCCTTAAACAGAAATGCGATACTATTAAAAGTGCCTGTGCGATAATCTTTCATCGCAATTCTCTGTTATTTGCGTTTGGGAGTTGGGTTGGGTTGGGTTGCGGTGGAGTAATGGAACAGTTTTGGGTTCAAATTCGGCGGAGGCCGGATTTTCAGCCTACATTCCAGAATGGAAAAAGGCTTATAGTTTCGTCGTGTCTGTCTGTCCGCCTATTAACTTTTGAACCAATCGGCCGATTTTCATGGCACTTGGTAAAAGTCTCTTGCTATTTGGGAAAGTTTTTTTTTGCAAGGATTTAAAGTCCCGGGTTTGATTCTAGGAACTATCCTTCCCGTTTGATTTATATGGAATAACTGAATCCATCGTGAAGGATAACTTTCTCTTGCACATTAAATATCTTAGAATTGTAATATCGGAGGGGAATTTGTACTGTTCTCTGAGGGAAGAAATGAAAGTTCTAATTTATAACTTATAATTTAGCTTTTTGATTGTATTTATTCGAATTTCGCGTAAATACTGGCGTTTTTACAGATTTATCACTCATTACGGGAGTGTTGCCATAGCAACAACTATTGTTGGACTCGGATTCGGTATAGCTTAATTACACGCGTTATTTCTGCCACACAATACGCGTGATCAACTTTGGTTTTCGTTAAAATGTATTTTTAATATTTTATAACGCAAAATTTGAAAGCCGCGCTGATTTTAAAGCTACTAAAGCCAATATATGTTAGTATTAAATAAATGATTAAATGGAAAGTAGGCATCATAAGTTCCGTTTGTATCATCTTGTTCAGCCTGGGATCCTTCGGAAAGGATGTTAAGCTGTTGGCTCCGTTGATGCTCTTCGTAAAATAGTAGGCCGATGACGGCATCGGGTTTCCCTCCTCCCTAGTGTGCGTCTGGTAGGGAGGGTGTAATGGCTAAAATGGTCCAAAAAGTGGATTAACCAGAAATACAAATAAAAAAATAAACTGATGTGGCCACCACATGACTTTCTCCATACCTGTAATATTTCTAAAAATTCCGAATAAGTTACATGATAATAAATATCTTAAGAAACTGCGAGAAAATTTAGACTACAAAGAACAGAAATAAACCCAAACCATACCCTTCTGATAATAGGATATAGCACCGAAATTCCAACAATTAAAAAAATAATAATAAGAGCGTTACTAACAAGGAGAGATTACGACTTTTTGGTCACGGATTCTGATGAAACGCGACCAGGCGATTCTACGTTGAAAATAATGAGACCCGTGTCTCGGGGTTTTTACGATTGGGTACTTGAGTTCGACAATTCAGCGTCGGAAATATCCAAAAACATCATATGCAACTTAATAGGCTTCATTGTCGAGATGTTGATAAGAAAGAGAATTGCTGGTGGGATAGCGTGCCTAGCTCTTACGGCAGAGGACTTGGTTCGATCCCATGTTTTCGTTTATTTTCAAATTATCCAAGCGTTATATGAAATGTAATATTCTCCGGTAAAAAATACGCTGTACTGTAATTTTTATTTGGAGGTAATGAACGCAGTAACATATATTAATGAGTATTTTTAATATTGCAGTCAATGAAACAATGGTTCGCAGCATGACAAATGCCACCGGGCAAGAATGGTCATCAATAGTTATATATTATTGTTCTAATAATTACATATTGTTGATAATATTAGCCTTGCCTTGGTGGACAGCGATCGAAAGAGAAAGTAATGAATATTGCGAATTTCCTTGAATATTCAGCATACGTTAACGTGAAAAGAACACGAACTTTAACTGTGGAGTAAATAATAAAGAATTTAAAATGGCCATTATTATGTTTCTGCGATCATTACCTCCAAATAAAAATTATACAGCGAAGTTTTACTGGAGAATGTTACTTTTCAAATAATGCTTGGATAATTTGAAAATAAACGAAATCATTCGGGATCGAACCCAGGCCTACTCCATAGGAGCAAGCCACGCTATCCGATCATCAATTCTCTTTCTTATGAGCCTCTCGACTATGAAGCCTATTAAGTTGCATATGATGTTTTTAGATATTTCCGAGGCTGATTTCTTGAACTCAAGGACCCAGTCGCAAAAACCCCGAGATACGGGTCTCCTTATTTTCAATTTATAGCCATTCGCTTCGTCTTAGAATACTCATTTCCTTCCCTTAATCCATCAGAAGTCCTTATTATCGTCCCACCTCTCTGCCCTTTCCTGTTATATCCTGCCTTCTACGACGTCCATCGACTATCCATTTTCTCTAGAAATCCCATCCACCTTATTCTTCCCTCTTCTAATTAATTAAAGCTATATCCTTTCCCACTTCATTCAATACCTCCCAATTAGCTTTATTCACAGTTTGAGTAACTTATTATAGTCTGCCCCTTGCTTCTCCAAAGGTTTGATCATTTTCACATCATATTTCCTCAAAGTAATCAATTAACCCTTAACAGTGGCGCACCGGAAAATATGTAGTTCCCCCCGTCAAAAATAAATTGAAGTCCCGGAAAAAATGCAAGGTCCTCATGAAAAAAAATATAGGCCCGCTTCGACAATACTCCCGCGCCCCCATCTCCCTTCCCCCTCCCTACCCCCTCCTCCCCACTCCCCCTCCTCCCCATCCTTCTCTTCCCCATCCTCCTCCTCCCCTCCCTGCCCCCTCCTCCTCCCTACCCCTTCCCTCCTCCTCCTCCCTCCCCCCTTCTCCTCCCTCCCCCCTCCCCGCCGCCGCACGGAGGTTGCGGTGGTGTTCGCTACGCCACTGCTCTTTAGCAACATTTTATTTTATGTTTTTAATCATTCTCCCTCACCTATCACTAATTGCTCTATCATTATTTCTGTCATTAAATCTTCGGCACTCGTAATATTATGAGCTCACATTCTATGAATACCAGTAATAAGCTCCATCGATATACTTAACTCGTCCGTTTTAAGATTAATTTTCGATGTTATATTCTCAGAAAGTTGGTTTTTATGTATGTTTCCATAACGATTTTCTCCACTGTGTCATATTACTATCTGCAGGCCAATTTTTGAATAATCAACGGTATGTCATTTTCAACTTCCATCTGAGCGAGTTATCGTCTACATTTACGCTACATCCACGCATTTCAATTTCACTGTTTCTTCAGGATCTGCATTGTGTATTGCTGAAGAGCGGAGAAAGATCTTCCTTATTCCTGTTGCTACGTGGTTTAACTCATAGGTAGGATAGTTCGGAACACTACAGAAAAAGTACGCGAAACATGTTACTTATCACTGGTTAGACCTAAAGTGGAATACGCCCCATGCATATGGGATCCGTACGAGAAGGGACATATAATTCAATTTGAAAGAGTGCAGCGCAGAGCAGCTAGATTTGTAAAACAAAAGTACGAACATAAGAAAAGCGTCACCTAATTATTGAGGGATTTGAACTGGGTGCCACTGGAGGCTTCTGGAGAAATATAGATCGAAATGTCTAAAAGACGAGGTTCTAGGAATAATCGAAGCACCAACGTATATAAGTAGGAAAGACCGTGACGATAAGATACGAGAGATCGATTGTAGGACGGAGCGTTATCTAGGCTCGTTCTTTCCGAGGACAATACGAGATCACAATAGAAAATTTCAACCTGCGATAGGCAATCTTTAGGTAGGTTATGGTGCATTGCACCCCCTGCCACCCACCAATTAGGTGAATTGCCGGTAACATGTAGATGTAGATGTACTCCCCCTAACACATCGTTAGATGCCTAATCTTATTCGTGTACATTTTTACTTTCTCCATGTACGGAGTAAAGAGAAAGTATTGTTTTCATGAAAAATATCGAATTCGAGATTTCAATGGAAATTCCTGTTTTAAGGTCCCCTGAACACGTTTTGCCTATTTTTTCGGTGATGTCTGGTTGTCTTTCTGTCGATCTGTCTGTCTGTATGTGATAGAATATTGTGGGCGCTCTAACTCAAAAACTTACATTCGAATCAACACCAAATTTGATATTTAGAAAGAGTAATATATAATGAAGAACTGATTAGGTTTAGGCAATGCTGGATAACGTTACGCGTAACCTAACGAAATAAATAAATATCGGAATTATTTTGGATTGACTTAACGAAAAACGTTAACGGAATTTTTCAAATAGCTGTAACGGAAAACGTAACGAAAACGTAACGAAAACGAAAAAAAAATTGCGTTAAGAGACGGTAAACGGTTATGTTCTAGTGGCATTCATCCCAGGCGGCGTGTCTTTAGCAAGGGAAAGTGAACTAAAATCCCTTTCCCCGGTTTTGCTTGTCCCCCGCTGCGCCAGTTTTGCCGCCTTGTCGCGAAAGAAACGCTATCCTGACCAATACCGATTGTCCTTTGGTTTCTCCTTCCATTTGTAAAAGGAATGGTTCCCTGGTGTTAACCCTTCTCCAGGAGGCACGAGATAAGCAGCATGGAAGATGAGGAAGGAAGCTTCAATGGCTGTGCCGCATGTAGTTAAGGACCTCTACCATTCCCTATCCTCCGCCACAGTGCCTCGTACTTCGAAAACATTCTGTTATATATTACACCGGAGTGGGATCTTCCTGTTTTAAAGGTCGGTGCCCTTGAAGTTCTAATCCCATCATCCCCTCCAATCTCGATTTATATCCACTGTTCGTCAGTGTAACTTAGCAAGGTATTTCAGCAAGGTCGAAGTGAATCTACAATTCGAACGTGCTGTCATCGTTCGTTAGAAGTCAGTACTGCTTCATATCTATTATTATTGTGAGACGTTTATAGTAACTGTGGATAGCTATTGTTCCCTGGAAATGAAGACATTAACAATTTCAGTTTATTTCAAATTATCAAATACGGTCACAGGGAGACTTTTCGCCAGTCGTGAGAGAAATGAGGTTCATTCAGTGTTGAAAAAATAAGTCCCATTTATTTTACTATCCCTTATTTGCAAACCAGTGCCCATAAATTTTAAAATATTTTATAATATAATTCTATTTTATGAAACCTCATTCAATGTTTAAACTTTTACGCTTCTGCTCGTTTTCCATTTCTCTCTAACCCACACGTCTTCCTCCTTCAGTCTTACTTCTCCCTCAGTTTACATCACACTTGTCTGCTTCCCTCCCCATGCTCTCCCTTCCGCCCTCTCTCTTCCCCTATCCATTTTCTCTTTCTTTCTTCCCATTCCTCCAGCCCATGTTTTTTATTTCAAACTTTTTTATATTTATTGTTCTTGCTGTAAATAAGGGCAATTTTGGTCATTATAGTTTTCAAAGCTAGCATCAAAATAATGCTCTGAAGAGCATTGAATCGTGCATTTTACCGCATTTTCTAGAATGAAAAATAGGCTTGTTGTTTCATCGTTCAGTCTTCCTGTTTTTCTATTGACTTTTTAACCAATTGACCGATTTTCATGGTATTTGGTGGATATCTTTGACCACTGGGAAAGACATGTCGAGAAAATTTTTTTTCTGATATTTGTGGGCGCGAGTTCGATTCCAGAAATTTTCCTCTCGTTCAATTTACATAAGAAATGAGAAATACACCATGCAGTACCTTTTTCTTTAAGTGTTAAAAGATGGGAATCGTACTATTGGCGCAGTATTTGTACATAATATTTTCTGCAAAAAGAAATAAAAATTTCTATTTTTATAATAGAATTTTTTGTTGAAGGTAATTATTAAAATTCCACTTAATCAAGCGCAAGTAGGAGCTAGCCGTTTTAGAAGAAAATGTTTTACATGTTTATCACGTATTTATTTATTATTTTAATTTATTTATTCATAATTTCACATACAGCAGGTTTGTCAATTTACAGTGAAATAGTAACAAGATAATGTTTATAAAAAATAGTAATAAAGATTAATAAATTAAGAAAATAATAGGCAATAGTAACAAATATAATGGATAGATAAGGAGTGATGAGAAGATGATGAATTGTAATTATTTTTGCTAAAGATGAGTCAATCCTAGTTTGGTAAAGGATTTTATTGGCATGGAGGGAGGATCTATGTGTGGAGGTAAGGCATTCAAAAGAGAGAAAAGACAAAGGAAAAGAGAACGTTTGGCAAGAGAAATTCTGGGATTAGGAATAGGTAGTAAAAAAGAGGAACGAGCAATTCTGGGTGGAACTCGGATTTTGATGATGGAAAGTCGCTCAGGGCAGTCAGTGATGGAATTCAGAATGCTGCAAATAAAAGAGAGATCTGATTCGAGTGGCAGAGAGATGATCACGACCTAGAGGAGATAGAACAGTATTATTAGAGGCATGGCGAAGAGAATCTACGAGATATTTAACTATTCTATTCAAATGCAAAATAAAAGAAGTATTAAAAACTAATATATAAAGTATATTACACTTGACGTTGAGATATGGCCTTCGCGACGTAATATTAAATGTCTTTTAGTTATAGCGGGAGCAAGAGATACAGTTCCGTTGCTTAAACGCGGTGAGTGATCAAGAGATCACGATCGCGCTGGTGAAAGCGAAGAGAGATCGCGTTGGGATTCGCGATTTACGGTGAGGTTGCTGCGATAGGCGACAATATCCTTATTTTATTAAATGTTATATATTTTCCGATCTTAAAAATTTTTATTCATAACTATCTAGCATAAGTTTTATCAAAATGATAAACCCTCTATTCAACTGAAATTAAGGAATTTTTTAAATTGGTTCTTCATTTTTATCAACTGCATTGAAAATAGACTACAAATTAAAATATTCTCATGAACGTAGTCCGATCACACTGTAAGCATTTAATTAAAGATTTCACAATATTTTTGTTATTAATTAGAGTTTAATAGTATTCTTTTCGTCATGACATCAATTGAATACTCGCATTGTTAAAGATTCCAAATTTTTCTATTTTATCCGAAAAATTACCTACATTCAGTAACGTACCTGCGAGATATCGCGCCTATGGCAAAAATTTAGGAAACACCTTGATTATGTAGAATAATGTTTTCCTGCATTTTAATAAAGTCCGAATCGTTAATAACTTCATCACTGGAGTATTAAATCACACTTATTTATGAGAAAATGAACTTGCTATTTTTGCGAGAATGTATGGAGCATTTTGCAAGCGGCGCCTATGGCAAATGCCACCTTCGCCATGCCCTAGGTACGGCACTGCCTACAATCATGGTAATTTGGTGTGATTTCAAATTTCGTCTTACGAATAACTTACTTTATTCTATCATATAAAAATAAAGCTATTCCCGGGTTAATATCTAAAATATTTTAAATGTAATATTGTAAACCCATGCAAGATTTCCATGTATTTTTTATGGGTGACATGAAAAGAAAGAACGGCATAAAAATAAGTCCTAAAAAGGACAAATATTGGAATTTGGATGATTCTCTTTAGTTTTATCTGATGACCGATCATTCTACCAAATTTTAGGTCGGTAGCAGGAGCAGGTACTCCGAGTTTCAATCGGTGCAACCGACCGACGGGTTCCTTTTATTATTTATTTATATATTTAATAAGCTCACATTCAGCGGTATCGCCAATTTAAATTGAACATGGTAACAATAAAATATAATTAAATACAAACAAGCCAGACAAAAAGAACACCAATTATTACAAGTCGTATTAAAAATATTTATAGAAACGATATTATTTCATCTATTTAGCAAAATATAAGTCAAGGCTGCTTTTAAAAAAGGTTTATAAGGTAAAGAGAAAGGATAAATATTTTGCGGTAAGGAATTTAAAAGGGAGGGAAGTGGATAGAGAGAAATTTTAAATGAAGGAACATTAAGTAAGGAAATAGATCGAGTTACTTTCGATGGAACCCAAAAATTGAATAGGGTGACTAATTCAGGACTGACAGTGATAGAGTTAATAGTATTATAAATAATAGAGAGATATGTTTTAATCAGGATAGCTTTAAGATGATTAAGGGAGAAGGAGGATAATATAGCATCAGTAGAAGCATGACGAAGAGAAGGCACACGGGTTTTTACAATTCTTAAAAAGAAGTTAAAAACTTGATTAGGAGAAAAAACATTAGAAATGGCGGACATGGACCATATGGAAGAGCAATAGGATATAACTGGATGGACAATTGTAGTAAAAGACTGTTTAAGATATACAGGATCTCTAATGTCAGTAAAACGATATATAGCCTAGCAGAGACATGGCCTTATTTTAACCTTAATAATATGCTCACTATAATTCAATTTACTATCAATAGTTTGCGAAGAGAGGCTTGTCAATGGGAAAGAATTAATTATAACATTGTAATTAGCAGGAAATTTACGGAGAGAGATAGACATCACAGTACATTTAGAAAGATTTAGTTTTAACTTTCAAAGATTACATCATTTCGTAATCGGATTTATAGCTTTCTGGAAAACCAAGCAGTCATTTATTGCATCAATTATTATGAATATTTTACAGTCATCTGCAAAAAGTAGAGAATGGAGAGGAGAAGAGTGAAATAGAGCTGCCAAGTCATCAACATTGAGTGTAAAAAGTTAGGGTCCAAGGACGCTACCTTAGGGAATACCAGATATAACAGGAGATCATTAAGAATACGAACCAGACAAAACAACTCATTGGATCCGATTTTTAAGGTAACTATCCAGTAGTCTGAGGAAATTACTGTGGATACTAAACCGATGTTCAAGCTTATGGAGAAGAAGGGTATAGTCTATGGAATCAAACGCTTTAGAGAAATCTACGAATACCGATTCTAATTGTGACTTGTTAACTGTAGCATTTACTGAGTGGATTTGAAAAACAGCTAGATTAGTCAGACGAGAACGATTTAGCAAGAATCCATGTTGGTTAGTGGATATGTACGGGAAGAAAAATAAAACAAACAGTTTAGAATACTTTTCTCGCAAACAGAAGAAAATATAGGAAGTAGAGAAATGGGACGGTAGATTGAGACATTAGACTTAGAACCAGATTTATGTATTGGAACCAAAATTTTCTAGGATTAGTAGGTATAAAAGAGGACATAGATTGGATATAATCAACATAATCACGACGAATACCGCCTCAAATCAATAAATGATTTGCGAGATTCCACGCTTGGATAAGATTTCCGTAGATACCAAGCACGATGTTTATTACCCAAGCATACATTTTATCATCCGTAAATCATGATGGAAAGTTTCTTGCCCTAGGCTTTTTATATGGAACAAATTGTTTTACTATGGTATAAATAATACCGTATAAAAAATCAACTGCATCATCTAGAGAAAGGAAATTCAACACACACCAAGGGATAAATACAAGGACAACGTTAACGTCCACCCAACAAACTTTTGTTTGTGGTGAAAATGGACTCCCGCGGTTATACTTCTTTCCTGGAATACAAAAGGAAACGTCAAGGGACTGGTGGTCCGAGTGGAAAATATTCCTGCTAGAAGTAATTGCTTCTGGGGGGAAAGTTAAGAGGAAATAATCCATGGTTGCCAAATTGCGGGTGGGGTGAAGATCAAACCGAGAAAGCCTGAGAGAGGAAATAAAATGGTCTATGAAAAAACTATCATGAATACTGTTCGGGTTTCTATGAATAGGACAAGTCCAACCTAATCTACATCTAAATGATACCCTGCAAATCATATTGTTGGTGGATGGTAGGGGATGCAGTGCAAGGGTGCATAGTTTTCCTACGTTATCTTTTCCTATTATGTTCTCCTATCGTCCTAGTGAAAAACGATCCTCTATATCGCTCCGATCTACAGTCGATCTCGCAAATATTATCCTCACCGCCCTGCCTTCCGAGATAGTTCGGGCATCTGATAAGTACTACTACCTCATTCGCTATTCCCTCCGACATAAATTTTACCAGTAGTTTAAATCTAGCCTGCAGCCTGCGTTCCTCTAACGAAGTCCATTTCAGATTTTCTATTAATGATGTTAGGCTTTGTTTACTATCGTAAATCCTCTTTAAAAATCTAGCTGCCCTGGGCTGCACATTTTCTATCTCGTTAGTGAGTTCCTTTTCGTAGGGATCCCACACAGCTGACGCATATTCGACCTACGATCGAACCAAGGATAAATAACGTAATTCTTTAACCTTTTACTACTGCGAACTACTCTCCCTCTAAAGGCCAGATTTTTGTTAGCGTCACCTATCAATCGGCGAATGTGGGTGTCCCACGAGAGATCACGATAGGTCGTGACTCCGAGATATTTAATCGAGTCTGAAACTGAAATCTTGACTCCATTCGACAAATAATTAACATTCTACGAGATACTCTTGGTTCACCTGAATTTAATGAAGCAGCCTTTCTTTTGGTTGATCTCTAACTGCCATTCCTTATACCTTGCCAAAATAACTTTTTAGGTCAGCGATTCCCAAACTATGGTGCGCGTACCACCAGTGGTACGCAAAGATTCTGCCAGTGGTACGCGAGCTTAGTGTCGGCATTCACTCATGGAACTGTATAACGAGTGACCAGTCCACTGCGCCGCTCATGGCTCACATCAACTGCCGACGTATTGCTACTCATCTGTTTGCGTTTTCACGTTGTTATTTTAAACAACATGAACATGAACGAAATTAGGTGAGAAACTCGTTTGTTTTAATTAATTCCATTCCAGAAAATATCAACCTAAGGGAAAAAGACCAGCTGATTGACTTGGCTTGTGATGGAGGACTACAATTTGGATTCAGCATCTACAAACTCGAAGATTTTTGGTTAAGGAGATCAGTTAAATATCCCACTCTTTATGACAGCGTTGAAAATTCTACTCTCATTCTGCACGACTTACCTATGTGAGTCGGGGTTTTCTACCATGTTGGTAATTCAAAACAAAAATTGAACAAGAATGAATCTAGAACCGGACCTTCGCTGAAAGTTAACTAATATTGAACCAAATATTAAAATGCTATATACATGTATCCAAGATCATCCATCACATTGACTGATTTTCTTTGTATTTTAAGTATGATAAATGCGAGAAAATAAATAATTATTCAGTACCAGCTGTTTTATCTGCCTATCTTATATTATTTTGAAAATGCCTCTTTCGTTATTAAAGAAAATTTTTATAAGTTCATACTTACTATGTAGTACGAAGAAAATTTTCCACGTTTTCGGAGGTACGCGAAAAGAAAAGTTATGGAACCGCTGTTCTAGATCATTTTGGAGATACTGGTGGTCTTCCGGATTGCTTACTTCTCTATAAATGTCGGTGTCGTTCGCGAAAAGCCTAGTTTTTACTTCTGGCTACTTAGCTGATATCCTTTATATTAATTGGAAATAATAACGGACCATTTACACTACCTTGCGGAACGCCAGAGACAACCTCCACTAAGTTTTAAGATTTTCCATCTATAATAACACTCTGCTTCCTATGATTTAAAAATTCACGGATGCTAATAAATCTTATATGTTTCCCGATCGCGTTGACTTTCTGACTAATTGAAGGAGAGAGATCTCGTAGAATCTTTCGATTAATGCCTTACAGGAGTCGTGTTCTTCACCTCTAGATTTGAAACATAGATGTTCCCAATCAATTGAGGGTAAGTTAAAATCACCACCGACTATAACGATTCCATCTGGATTTATCAGTCGAAGCTTTGATTGTTGCTTCTCGAGATTTAAAATACAATCTACACCAGCGTTAGGTGACCTATAAAACGAGCATAAGAACACCTTTTTGGAGCTTTCTTCACCTACACGGCACCAAACACTCGATATCCTCGTCACTTATCGGAATCTAACTGCTATCATACTTATCGCTAACCGCTATGAAACCCCCCCCCCCGCCCGATCTATTAGCGCGATCATTTCTATAGACACTCTCTAGGAGATATCTCCTGACTCTTGAGTCTCATCCGTTAACCAACTTTCTGTGCCTATCACGACGTCGGCGTGCTGACTGCGAATAATATGCTCGAACTCGGCAATTTTCCTACGGATGCTGCGACAGTTCAGTACTACGACGTTTAATTTCTCACTATCACTTTGCGTATTAATCTCACCCTTGTCTTTCTCTTCCACTCTAAAACTACATGCGTTCCCATTACAATCACCCCCACGACTGTTTGGAATCACTTTAAAATTGGAATTACGACCCAGCGCACCCTTTACGGAACATTCTATCAATGACCTATCGCGAAATTGGTGCTGCATGTTACTATGAACTTCCTCCTTATCTCTCGTATTACGTGCATTTACCTCACGCTCTGAGTATATTCTATCATTAGATAATCTATCGTGATTCTTATTTTCTACGAACGCATCGATTATCCCCTTATCCAAAACTGACATACATTCTGCCCTACACTCTAGCATAAAAAATCCCTACTGTGCTCAAACATCCTGCGCGCTACTCTCTGAGCTGATTCGGGCGTGCAGTAAATATCAAAATGACCCAGTAGTGCCCTGTCTATTGAAAAATTAAAGTCACCAAAAAGATCAACAGTACCAAGAGATAGTACACTTAACACCGAAGAGAGACAATTTTCTATAACATCCATTTTGACACTCAGCTCGGTCTTTTTGTGAATTGTGTGCTGAGAAGCGGAGAAAATAATACGCAGGTTGATGCCGTCTTCTTAGATTTTAGGAAAGCCTTTGATAAGGTACCTCACAGAAAGTTAATAACCCATTTCGTAACCATAGGTGTTAATTCCAAAATTCTTTAGTTGGATGCGTGAATTTTTAAATCATAGGAAGCAGAAGGTTGTTATAGATGGGAAATCTTCGAACTTAGTAGGAGTTGTCACTTGCGTTCCGAAGCGTAGTGTAATTGGTCCGTTATTATTTATAATTTATATAAACGATATCAGATCGGTAGTCAGAAGTAAAATTATGCTTTTTGCGGACGACACCGTCATATATAGAGATATAAGCAATCCGGAAGACCATCAGTATCTCCAAATGGTCTTTATGCATGGTGTAAGGAATGGCAGTTCATAGTATTAGAAAACCCCGACTCACATAGGTAAGTCGTGCAGAATGGGAGTAGAATTTTCAACTGCACTGCATCCCCTACCATCCAGCAAAAATGTGAGTTGCAGAGTATCATGTAGATGTACAAGAGGGAGGCCGATAAAATCATCTAATAAATAATGAGTTCCATTTTAAATGAGCATTAGTGTTAGGGGACACTTTACAACATAAAATATCATAGTCACTTTCATGTTCTGATCGACGCTTTACCGAAAGAGTCGATTTAAATGCAAGAACCCCCTTCCCCCAGCCCTAATAGAACGATCTCTTCGTAAAATATTGTACGGGAGAAAGAAATATCACTGTCACTAACAAATGAGTTTAGCCATGCCATGACATCGAATTTCGATAATTCATTTGAATTGGAATCACAAGTTGAGTTTGTTTTTTAAACTCCTCACATTATCTTTAATTACAGGTCTCTGGTTCTCAGTGTACTTTTTGTGTTACCTGTAAAAAAATTCTAATGTAGGGCATAGCCGTTACAATACTAATATTTTATTCTTATGTATGTGTTAAGATTATTATTTTGAATATAAAATTTTGAATATGAAAATCCGAATTTTCATACATGATCATCAAAAAAGAAGAATGCTGAAATCTTAAAAACGTTCCTGATGTGCAGCATATATTTAGAATTGCCTATAAATTAGTATTCTAAATGAGAAGCACGTATTTAAGGTGGATACGTAAACTTTAAACGATATGTATATTCTAGCGTAATGATAAAGCTAACGAAAATCTAAATCACTCTTTTGCCTGTAACGAAAAACCTAACCAATCGTTCTTTTTCGTTTGCCAGCACTGGGTTTTGGCAACAATTCTTTAAACGAAAGTGGATATTTACTCTAGTCATATTATAGTTTTTGGCAAATAACATTTAAATCTTCATAAATATAAATGTTTATTATACACTTCATAGAAAATATTATTCTCTATAACATTTGCCTGAAATATTTTTTTGTAGAACGCATTGTTAAGGAGATATTCTATTTAATCGTTATTTACAACTATTACCTCGTTGGTGGCACTGGGATCGTTATCAACATTTACTACTAGATAATTTGTTTACAAGATTTGCCGCTAGTTTTGAAATATTTGCTTTAATATTTGATTAATGTAAAAAAGTATGGGAATAAACGTTGTAGGAAATTTAATTTTCCACAACGATTGTTCGAAACATTTTCCCATATAATATATATTGTTTAAGAGATATTTTAAAAACTGCATTTTTAGCTGCCATCACCGTGGCTATATCCAATAACTGAAGGCTACGGTTTGAGTTTATTTCTGTTCTCTGTCAAGTCTTTAAATGTTTCTCACAGTTCCTTGAAATATTTATTATCACTTAACTTATTCTGAATTTTTAGAAACATTACAGGTATGGAGAAAGTCATGTGGTGGCCACAACAAATTTTTTTATTAAATGTCAATCTCTCAAATCTTCTGCTATATTACTCAAATTTATTTCATTATCGTGGACAATGTTTTCAAAAATCGATAAATACACAATACCAATATTCTGGATTAATCTGACTCCCTTTTTTCGAAGGATCGCTTAATGGATTTGTGGTTAATTTTTCGAATTTGTTTTATTCTCAATTCTTTATTATTTACGTTATATTCAAGAAAAATATTATTATTATTTACAAAATAGAAAATTCATCTTTAAAAAGAAACAACATGTTTTATTTGTAACTCTAAAAGGATAATATGCTTTGATTCTACCAGAGAAACATTTCATATTTTTCCGTTATTAAGAAAATGAATGAAGGAAAAACTTAATAAAACGATTAATCATTCCTACATACATAAGCAAATGGTCACAATTTTTCGAATGAAATATTATGCACTTCCCTCAAAATAATATTTAATAAATTATTAAAATTACTGTGAACCCCATAATTTACATTTTAAGTGATAATCTTTACATATAATATATAAAATGAAAAACTGGCAAAAATAATTTTATTCCATATAAAATTTTATTTATAAACTTCTCTGAAAGTTAAAATAATCGCGACTGCTGTCCATGAGAAATGGATCATAATTATTACTCCATCTCCTTTCTTAAAATTGTAAATATTAACAAGCTAAATAAAAGCAACACGTATAAAATCTGCGGTCACGTCAATGCGTCGTGTTTCGTAAATGAACCTTTCTTACATCGCTCCCTAGCACTTTCTTACAACTCTCCGCAAAAGCTAAATTGTTGAGCTATGCTCCGCTGGCATTTGCGAAGAAGTGATATTCCTGCAACGCGATCACTTCTACAGTTTTCCGTCGGTAATATTTATTTTGCAGCCACAACAACGTGTTCGATGCACGTCCCATCAACTTTTCTCCCACTCTCTCCCATATAATAACACCACTTTCTCTCTCCTTTTCGTTCCCTACCTCTCTCTCTCTCTTTCTTCTCACTTATACACTCCTCTCTTCATTATCTTTCACATTCGCTTTCTCGTTAATTCTCTCTCAATCGCCAAATATTATACCTCCTACCAACACCTCTTTACATTCGTGGGAGGCACAGCTAAGGACAGCAGAAGAATAGATAGCTAGAATGGGAAAGGGATAGAGAACGGTCCCGGAGAACACTCCCAGTCCCAGGTATCGATCGGGAGACTCTTACTCCCTGCACCAGTCTGTGACACGGATTCCCTCTTTTACCGAGAGAGAGAGATAGGGAGAGAGAGAGAGGGAGAGAGAGAGGGAGAGAGAGATGGAGGAAGGGAGGAAGAGGGAGATGGAGGGAGGGAGTGAGAGTAGGGAGATGATGGAGCCCTCCAGGGAAAAGGAGATCGTGGACAGTCCCTGCGACGCAGCCTTCATTTTTGCTTTGCGTTTGTTTCTCGCATAAGTGGGATGAGAGCCCGGGAAGAAAAGAGGGATGGTCAGAGGTAGATAAGAACGATGGTAGCGCACCCAGAAGCAGCGGGACGTATATGCGATTTTTCCATCTCTTATTTCTCTCTTTCCTTCTCATTTCTTTCTTTCTCCGTCTCTCTCTACATCTTCACCTTTTTCGCGCAAGTCCCCTGAGAGTTCGCGCGTGTATTGTGCCGCCCGAGTTGACCGTTTTTTTCATACTCCTTCCGATAGCTGTAGCATCGCTATCCTCCTGTTTCCGACCTGTTTGTCGGTACGAAATCGGAGATGTTCTCTGACAGCTTTAAATGAATCCTGCTTCGGAGATTCAGATATATTATCGCCCCAGTTAAATTATAGTCACTCTAACTTTATATGCTGAAAATTTTATGGCAGAAAATGCAACGAGTATTGGTGACCATATGTTCAAAATTAAGGTTATTTGTTACCTCTTATCCATGTAGCCTTTCTAATTTTGAGTGTGTGCGTGCCCGATCGGGAGCGTATATACATACTACGCGCACTCCACGTGATTTCGTTTAAGTTCTTCTTTTGTTGACATAGCATACGGTAGCTTAGCTACTGATGGTGCTTCCGGAGCCGGACGGGTCGAAGCGGAGGTAACCAGGGCAAGGGTCTCTCACACCTGTAGCCCCGATACTACGAGCCCGCTGTCGCTCGGATAATCCTACACATCGAGGATTTAGAGAAGCACGCAAACATAAGTCTCTGAAACGGACATATTCAATGGAGACGACTGGCGAAGGAAAGCTACACACGGATTAGAGCATCAGGAGACTGACTGGGAAGGGATAATAATTAGTCTATGAGAAACGATTCGAGGGGACTTGATTAAAGAGTGACGGGAATATAGGTGTGAGAAATGAAAGTAATATCAATTGTTAGCGATACAGAAAACAATAACCCCATAGTGTGAAGAGAGGAAAAGAAAATTTGAAACCTACTTTTACTTTGCTCAAGGAATGTTTTTTTTTTAATATTTTACTAAATTATTCATGATCGCCTACGTGCGTTACTTGCGTGAATGATTTTTTTCTTTAATCGAACTACCATGTATATTTACAGATAATACATTGCTGTTATGATTCCCAGAGTATGCAATCCTGTAAAATTTAGATTAAAAAAAATATGATTTTGTAATATGTTGGAGTAAGTATTCATTTTGTCATTATGAGCAATAAAATTCTCTTTGATAAATAAAAATTTAAGACTTTGAACAGCGGAACCAAGAATTTTCAGTATGTGCGTGGTTGACGAACAAAGAGCAGAACTTTGGTAGAATTGATGTGATTTTATTGTAAATAAATCCAAAGCGTAATTCGTGCCTAAAATTGTGGAAATTTTTCGTAATTGTGGCATAAATAACTATAGGTATTACTTTCTCTAAATTTAATTCCATTAAATTGAATAGTACCTCATTTAAAGCTTTTTTGCCAGTGATGAACGTATAAAGCCATAAATGACTTATGAGAAAATGAGAGATCTTAATTATTTGCTCATATTTACTGATTGTACGATATTCGTCAATCCACTGACAGAAAACCTATTAAGATTACGGCGATTAATTTAACCGGTAAGCCTGCTAAAAAACGTTTCTAGCTGACAGTGAAATGTTTTCGCTTGCTCATGTATCATTTAAAGTTCACCGTAGAAGCTTGGAATGTTTGTAATTCTTTGATGCGGGGTGGAATAAAAACATAATACATTATTTGATCCTTACTCTCAAAAGAATGTTTTCTTTGCACTGAACGTCAAAAACAGTTACATTATCAAGGTCATCAAATGCAATTTTCAATAACAATATAATTCAGTAATATGCAGTAGATGGTAGCTCGTAAACACTTTGGCTCCAAGTTGAACAGTAATATGCGTTCATGTTAATTAAGCAAGGGCTAGAACTTTTTCAAAAATTTTAATATTATTAGTGCGACGCTTGAAATTTTATAATTGATAAATTGCCTGAAATAACTATGTAAGTTGTAGTTGCCGCATTAGAGTTTACATTGAAAGGTTCCTGAAATCCTATAGTCCCTGGCATATTTTAAGTAACAATCATTGTCACGGCTGATTTTTGTGAGGCTTCGCGGGCCACATAAAAGACTCTCAACGGCCTCATGCTGTCCGCTGTCCAGTGGCCCATGCACCAAGATTTCTAGAACTCCACTATTTATATCATAAACGCGAAATTAATATTACGAACATAAATAATATTGATGCAACTAAGGTCATTATAGGCTTTGCGGAATCTCTTTTTAATGTAAACATTTCAATTTGCGATAGAAAATTGGTCAATCGACATAGTAGAAGAAAAAAATTTTAAATTGATGACACGTTCAGGAATGGCAAAATTATATCGTCGAGGTTTGGCAATAACGCACAGTAGAAATGGTAAATTTAGCCTTAATGTAATATCCCTTACGGAGCCAGGAGTTACTTTGGCCATCGGTTATATCCATCGATATCAAACAAAGTTTATAGTAATAAAATTGCTAGTATTGCCAACATTTTTTTTAATTATTCATGTTTAAAACCGAGGAGATGAGAGAAAACCTGATTCGGTGAATAAAAAACATCTCTTACATTAATATCCCAAACTGTTTCCTGTTAGCTATAATCCTTTTTTCCATCTCCCTAAGGCCCCGCATCTCCTCCTCCTATTTCCTTTACTCGTAACTTAGATATTAATTTTGCAGTAGAGCTGCGTGCGTGCGTGCGTGCGTCACACCGGCGTAGAAGTATGAATAGGTGAACATCTGAAACAGGGGTCGGCGTCATTTTCTGCATGGCGGGCCACATTCGTAATATGAATGCTTCGGAAGGCCGCATTGAAATTCACGGGTGCTTCGGCGGACCGGGCGAGTGTTTACATCCGAAGTTATCCAGAGATTTAGTGGTCTTGCATTAGTAAAAATCACATCTAAACAATTTACTAGCGTTAAGTATTCTAAGAAAAAGTTTTGAAGGCAAATTTTTACTGAAAAAATACGAAATTTTCTGTTAAATTGTACTGATCACTTTTTAATTATGGCTTAACGGACCGCACAACGCGCTCTCGGAGGCCGCATCAGTCCCGCGGGCCGTATGTGGCCGACCCCTGATCTAAAACATAGCAGGTCTGTACATATACATATACAAGAAGGAAAAGTGTACTCCATAAATGGAATACACATAGATTTTAAATGCGTTCCTTATCGGAACTTCGTATGAAACGATATCGATAGATTGGGCGATTCTCGAATTTTTATATCCGAAACTATACTCATAAGTCGTAACCATATGTTCTCGCGAACTTTTTTGTGGTAAAATTTCTTTTCTATTCGAGTCAGTTTTTTAATCTATCTCACATCATATAAGAGCTTGAGAGAGAAAAACGTGTTTTTTTAAATGTTGTTCGCTGATAAGAATCGTCGTAGCGATCGAAAAAATTATGGGATTTTTTGCTCGAGATTTTCTAGTTTTTTTAATCTCTAAAACTATGTCATAATTATATGGTACCGCGAACTTTTTTGTGGTAGATGCGTTCCTCTATCCGAATAATTTTTGTAATCGATGCCTTACAGATCATATATGAGCCAGGGAGAGAAAAATAAGGTACATAATTGTTGCTTGACGGATGCCATTTAATGAGATACAAGTATAAGTTAATTTAAGTGCTTATATAAAGTGGAAGTTCCAATTAATGGACTAAGTTCAAAATCACATTCGGCGATGAACTTTAATAAGGATAACTAATACTTGGATAAAAAATTAAAATCCGCTCAGTAGTTTCGGAGATTAAACATGCGGACGGATGGACGGACGGACGCAGGGAACGTGCCCGTTGGGAGTTCCGCTCACTGGTAATGAATACCTAATAAACGTGAAAACATCGCAGAACTCCAAAAACCTTGAAATGAGAAATAGTTACGAAGTAATAATTTTTTAAATAAAAATATTCTCGAAAGAGATGCGTTGTTTCGCCATTTATATCCATAACATTGTTTTTTTAAGTTACATCGAATTAAGATTGAAACTTGAGACTTGGACAGTTGTGCGGCCAAAAGTGCTAAGTATCTTTTGCTAGAAGAGAGAATCCAAATCCGTTTGCTTAAAAATTCGTTTATTGGCAGAAAAATGGATCTTTTCTAAATTTCAACAATAAGAAATTGTTATGCCCAAGCTCTTAAACGGTGTAGTCTTTTTAAATGGGAAATGGTAGGTTGGGGAGAGACCAGGAGGAGAGCATGTACGCTAATGCGACCAAATGTCCCAAATTTATAGGGAAGGTCCCTCCTTCTTATCACTCATCCCGCCTTGTCAAATGTCACAACTTGTGTCCCGCTTTTTTAAAAATCTTGGTTATTATCCCAAATTTCCATTTAATTCTTCCAGAACGCACTCACTGGTCACACAAACAAGCCACTCTAATCTGTTCCTCCTTTTAGTCGGCAACCATTCAAAAATGTGCCTCCTCGGCTTCTCGAAAAGCTAGTCACCTTAGTGGACACGCTCACGGCGTTTGAAGATCAGTTCAATTTTTTCTTCTTTTCGAGCTTTTCTCAAAAGTATCTGGGTTTGAGTCCTGGAGCAAGTTTTTCTTCGTTTCCGAAATTTACCTGTGAATCACTCTCGTTCCTCTCTCGAATTTTCGTCTCCGGAAATATGAGTTGAATTTTCGTTCTCTCGCTGACTCTGATTTTGGCGAATATTGTCTTCCGTCCGGATAAATATTTTTATCGATTCCTTCAAGGTCATGTGAGAGCTAGGTAGAGAAAATCTTTTGATTGTTGTTAACTAAAACAAATTTATTTGTAACCGATACAAACAAAAGAGCAGAACTCTCAAATCGTTTACGTAAGAACGCCTATAAATCTCTGTCGTTTTTAATTTTTTCTTTCCTAACTTTCAATGTTTCTATCTTTTTTTGTCTTTCGTTGTAGGCGGAGCTGCATGCGCAGGCAGGCGCCTATTATTTACTTATTTTCACCCATTTCTCTTTATCAGACGAAATTGCAGGAAAAATAAGCGATTATCGTGTATTAAACCTTTATATGCTTTAATTTTTTCATTACTCCCTTGTTTTTAAGCATGAGTCAATATCTACATAATTTTTATTAAAATTATTTAAATTTGGTCATTATGGGTGTACATAATTGATGGCCAAGGTAACACTTTTATGTATCCTGAGCGGTTCATAATAGATTTTTATTTCGTGTTTTATATGATTAAGTATTCATTACCTTATATAAAAGCCAAGTGTCTGACCGTGTCAACGCTGACGCCATCAATGGCACGTTTTCAACAAACTCCCCGATTAGTTGGATGATTGAAATTTCGTAGGAATCTTTGATTCAGATATAAAAATTAAATGATGGAAACAAAATACGTAAAATGCCCGAGTTCGACTCCAGAGGAGAGATTTACATTTCCCGTAATATATATAACACGTAAAAAGCGACTTTTTAAAGTGCAGGCTTTTATTGTTTTGGAACTTAAAATTAGAAAGAATTGACTTAGGATCTCCGAATCTGAACTGTGTTTTAAGAAAATTTATGAAGTTTTTTATTCTATTCATACTTTTCCGCCTATACGAAATCTCTCATATTAAACATTTAAATCACATATTTTTTTAAAACATCAGCTTTTAACAGGATGTTGCCTTACCGGCCACGTCATTATTAAACTTCCAGAGTCAATTGTTGTCTCAACCCGCACACGTGTAATATATACACATGCATAAATTGACTTAAATTATCGTAGGATTTTTCGCAAAATTACGTAAGCAGAGGGAGGGAGAGAGGGGCGGCGAGAGGGAGGGAGGGAATATTATTACATATTTAGTACTTATAATTGTGTAAGGAAAGCGTGCTTTGAATATTTTAATACATGAGAGAGAAGGAGAGAAAGGAGAGAGACAGGGGGAGAGAGAGTGGAGAGGGAAAAATGGCAGAAAAGGAAGAGATAGATACATAATGGTTTTAATTAGGGCGAGATTGAGACTAGGAAGTCTATTTTTCCAAGAAAGGAGAGAGAGGGAGAGGGAGGGAGGATGTAGGAGGAGGATGAGAGAGGGAAAGAAAAAAGGAGGAAGAATAGGAAGTTCCTTAAATTTAATACTTAATCCACGCATACCCGTCGTAATTGACGGGCAATTACATTAGTTTTACATATTTGTTCCGCGTAAATTTCTGGGAAATTTCGCAGAAATTGTAAGAACATTATATTTAATTAATGAATACGCATTTCATCCCCTTTAAAGTAAGAGAGCCGTGAAAAAATAAAATTTTATTTTAGCTATCTATTTTTAAAAGCTACCACCACATTAACTCTCACGCCATTTTATTTTTAATGAAATATTCGCAAGGTATAAGAGACGATGGATTTAATATGAGTAAGTAATTTAATAACTTTGCTTCTGAGAAAAGAAAGAGTAAATAACTGCTAAGGAGCTCATGACGGTAGAGATAGGGCAGATATGCGGTGTGGGTAAATAGCAACCCTAAGGCAAGTATACAAAAAAATCGTACGCCTGCAAATGTTTATAGAAATCAAATCAAGTTCAGATATCTAAGCATTTAGTAAAATAGATCCTAGAGCATAAAAATGGTAAAGCCCAAATACTGAGAACAAAGGGAACATTTGGCGGATGATTCAACAATGAGATTCATTTAAAATACCAGACCAAAATATGAGGTTACCATTGCTTTTAAATAATTCTGGCGCCATTTGTTCCCTACGAAATGATTCTCTGAATGAATTCCAATCCTTGATCAAGCGACGAGTAAAAAATAACTACAGTATGTTGAAAATTCGATAAAGATTTATTGGGAGAATTTTAAATTAGAGAGTTTTGTATGACTGCAAAAGCCAACAGTAACGAGTCGGAATTTCCCTTTAGGATTACATAGAGCAAAAACCTACCCGTGATCCTCGAGAGTAAGATCTTCCCAATGAGCGGATCAAGCCATTCCGTTCAAACACCAGGAAATATGCCGACTCTGCGATAGCCACCGAAAGACAAACAAAAGAGGAGTCGCACGCCATTAATTGCCCATCAACATCCATCAATATCGCCAACGAACACTGGAGGCATTTGTCTGCGGAGACGAAAACTGGCAAGCGCGCAAAGGGGCGTGTGCATTGTTTTTCATATCGACCGTTTCGAGGCAAACTGCGAATTATTCAGGAACACGTAGCAGTGCAGCTGAGAATCGATATGTGTGTTTGTGCACAAGGAAGGGGAGGGGGAGATAGGAGGCCAAGTCGGTCGGAAGGAAGGGAAGTGGGGGAGGAGAATTGGGAGGGAGAGGGGGTGGGATTAACGCGCGCAATAATTAATGATCTAGCTGAGTGAGAGAGGTAGAAAGAGAGGAAGACAGGCTGAGCGGAGTGGATGAGAGGAGAGTGGGAGGGAGTCGGGGGGGGGGGGGGAATATGGCGTAGGTGGGAGGTGTGCAGGTGGCAAAAGTCGTAAGCGGTGGAGGAAGATGGAGTGGGTGTGGAGGGGCGGAGAAGGGATGGGGAGGGGGAAGGAGGGAGGGAGGAGGGGTGGAAACGAGGCCAGAGTCTAATGGCGGAAGTTTATTTAAAGTGGAGGACCACTTTATTTATGACCTTACCGGGTGGAAAAAGGGTCTTTAGCCAGATCCACTAGTTGATTCCATCCAGCGAGCTCTCTCTCCAAAGAGAGAAAGGACGACTTTATGTATGTTGGCTCAGCCCCGAGGTGCGACCGCGAGGAGTCTCTCCCGAAACCCTGGGATTACGTGAGCGATATTTTTTCCCCGATGTCGTCGACCCGCGTGGTTTTGGGTTGAGGGAGCATGCGCCGAAATATACGACGAGACAAAAATCTCCAACCGTACCTTTGCGCTGTGGGCTTAACACGTTCTTTAAAACATTATTCTATAATGAAAGGTGAAAATGGTCTTGGCCGTTTCTATCACTAAGACGTTCATAATAAAAATAACAGAATAAAAATGCACAATTATTTTTGAAGGAAACTACTGTCGATCAAATACAAAAGTAAGATATATATCAAAGTGTCACGATGATAAATACCAATCGATAGCTTTTATGAACATAATTAACGCTTTGTCATTGTTTTTGTAGTATTTCTTGTAATAAAGGCTTTATGTTTGACTATATATCGGACAAACAAGCGCATACTAAAAATGTCACATCACTTAGTTGTTTGTAGAATTCGACCCGAGATTCCCCGAAGACAATCTTCTCAAAAAGTATTTCATTGTATATTTTATTTAAAGGATGTCTTCTTGCTGTGTGTCATAATAAAAGTTTTGAGTAAATCTTTATTCAGAGATTTAAGAAAATATGAAATTACTAGCGTAATTGCCCGTCAAATATGATGGGTATGCGTGAATTAAATATTAAGTTAAAATTGAAACAAAAATTAATGAAACCAACTTTTATATGCACTAAAAAGTAAGTAATAAATATAATATTCACATAATTGAGTGTTCCAGAGAGTAAAAATTGTTTTAGGCAAATAGAAATTGTTTGACAAAGAAATACATTACGCTATACAATTCTTATAGGCCCAAAAGTATTTTTAATCTATGGAACATTTAATGTTGTCTCTCACTCCTCTCTCTCTTCTTTCATTCTTCCTCTATTTCCTATCTCTCTCTCGTATTAATTCATCATAAAATTATTCCAAAGATATTTGATTTTGTTATGAAAAATCAGTAAAATTTGCTATGATCTAGTTTGGCTTTCACGCACAATATAATCAGTGTTTTCGATAGTTATCTTTTTTATAATTTTGTCTCTCTCTCTCTCTTCCTCTCAGTCACTCTCCTCTCTCTCTCTCTCTCTCTCTTGTATTAAAGCAATCAAAGCACGCATTCCTTACTCATATACATAGTATAAGAAGTAAGGCGACAATACAACCTCATGGTTTAACAATGACAAGGTCGGCAAGGCAACATATCCTTAAAAAGCATAAATTTTTCAAATAAATATGATTTAAACGTAGACCTCGAGCGATTTTGTATCGTAGGCAAAATGCGTTGATAGGAATAAGAAAAGTTGTTTACTTTTCTTTAAAACGGTCCAGATCCGAAGATCGTAGGTCAATTATTTCTAATTTTAATTTACAAAAGAGTAAAAACCTGTAAGTTCAAAAATCGATTTTTTTACGTGTTATTTATGGGAAATAAAAATCATCTATTGGAGTCGAACTCGGGTCTTGTTTTGGGATTTTGTTTCGTAAATGGCTTTTACTATAAAAGACAAGCATTCCCACCACATTTCAATCTTCTACCTACTCGAAAAGTTTATTAAAAATAGCATTTCAATTAGTCAGTGGCGCGCGGTGGAAGTTATTGCAAACGGAGTAAGAGAAATATATGTAAGATTGATGTATCAAAAATCGACGCCGCTGCATAAATTGTAGTTGTAAATATTACCGCTGCGTTGGTGAACGCTCTCATTAAAATATTCAATTGTAAATAACATCCGTAAGCATCCAGTTTAATATATGAAAGGGATGGCATCATTTTTCCTCTTTCTTTGATGCCGAGAGATAAAAAAGTGAAGGCAATTTAGGGTGACATTTTCGTTAAAAGCTCTTTTAAGTGTGGCAGCCCTCCAAGCAGACAAGAACAAGTGGACGTCATCCGAATCTCTCTTTTCAGATGACATTTTAAAATTACGTTCCTTATCTGGAAACATTACCGAGATTATTCTAAAATACGAGCGGAGCCAGAAATAATGCGACTTCTCTTCAAATATATTTCCATTCTTCGGTATTTTGTAAATAGAAGGGGTGTAAACAACTTCAACGCATTTGGTTAACCCTAGAATACATGGGACCCAAAGACAACACATTTCCTAAACCGGGACTTTTAGGCCCACCTACTCGTAATGTGCAAATGAAGGTATATAGGTCAAATAAATGCTGCAAATTTAGTATGTATGAGGTAATTATATATTTTTGATACTAACATTATGATTTTTTGACGTATAATTAGAAACAAAATGTTTTGCATTGTAGAAGTAAAACATAAATTATTATTAGTTTTCAAAATAAGTAAAGTATATTTAAATTGAACATATTGCTTATTGCTTGCAAATTGCACAAACAATCATTACTTTTGAGTGTTCTTTGCAAACGTTACTCTCACATATCATGCAAATCCTTTCTGTTTTTCTGTCTTTTTTTATGGGCAAATAAAACATATTTTTTCTCTCTTGAGATGTCCGCGCTTCCGGTGAGTAACTTATATCACAGCAAATCATAGCCTGAATTGTTTGTTTGGGAAGATTGTCTATGTTTCTATAACGTGAAAGCATATGCGGCATAATAAGTTCAGTACACAGATCTTTCAGTAACAGACGTCGTTTATCAATACGCTTTGCATAATATGAGTCATTGCTAGCTGTATACAACACATAACTATTCAGAGCAGCAGCATCAAGCATGTTTGAGAAAATCACTACGGGGCAACGTTTTGTTTGTCTTTTACGGGTATATTGTTGAATCATTGCATCCATGGTGTCCGCTCCATCCTTTGTTGAGTAGAAATACACTATAATTTCTGGAATTTTCTTGTTTTCTTCAAATACTCTCATATCGTGGTGCATTGTGCTGAAAAGTTTACTCGATTTTTCCTTCTTCGCCTTGTAACTAACCATTGCACAATCTCTATAAAATACAACAACACTAGAATGCAACAGTCGTTCTTTACTGTCTCATATTTAAAGGATTATCCCTTCTAAATGATCTTATTCTTCCCACAATTTTAAGGTTTTTCTTCAGTAAGAATTCTGACAAATTAACGTTGGTAAAATAATTGTCAGTGGAAATATTTCTACCACTATTGTAAACTGGTTCTGCTAATCCTTTGATTATGTTTGTTGCCAAATCCTTTTCAATAGGGTAATTAGGCGCACGCCCACAATATATTCTCCCTTTCACTGCGTAAAAGTTTTTCGAGTCCACCATCCAAAACATCTTTATGTCATATTTGGGAGGGACCACTTGCTCGTCAATTGTTAGATTATCTCAAGGATTTTTCCTTCTTCGCCTTGTAACTAACCATTGCACAATCTCTATAAAATACAACAACACTAGAATGCAACAGTCGTTCTTTACTGTCTCATATTTAAAGGATTATCCCTTCTAAATGATCTTATTCTTCCCACAATTTTAAGGTTTTTCTTCAGTAAGAATTCTGACAAATTAACGTTGGTAAAATAATTGTCAGTGGAAATATTTCTACCACTATTGTAAACTGGTTCTGCTAATCCTTTGATTATGTTTGTTGCCAAATCCTTTTCAATAGGGTAATTAGGCGCACGCCCACAATATATTCTCCCTTTCACTGCGTAAAAGTTTTTCGAGTCCACCATCCAAAACATCTTTATGTCATATTTGGGAGGGACCACTTGCTCGTCAATTGTTAGATTATCTCAAGGATTGTTCAAAGAGGTGCACTTCTGAATGAGTAAATCCCAAATAAAAGTCACTGCTGCTAATCGATCTTTCTCAAATCTAATTGTTCTCGTATGTTTATCATCAAATCTACGTAGCCGTCGAATATCCTCAAACTTATTTACAGACATTGCAGCTCTGTAATAAGGATCAGAAAGCTCATCAACAAACAATTCTCTATTTGGAATATAGCGGGATTTCTGTGAACCCGCAAGTAGCATAAGACCTAAGAATGCAAGTAATTCTTCATCAGTAAATGGTTTCCACACTTTGTTCTTAATATTGGCCATACGACGTCCTTCAATGTTAGTGCTCAGAACAACTTCATTTATTATTTCATCTGAAATAAATTTTCTAAATACCTCTTGGGGGGAGAGATTCCTTATCCAAACCGCACCAGTCCTTTACCTTACAATATTATGAATACGCGTCCTTGATGCCGCAGGAGGGACTTCACTCCAAAATATGTTTGTTTTTGGAATTCTATCTATATAGTGTCCTTCATCATCATCTGTTGCATCACATACGAATAAGGCGGTCAGCTATAACACGATTAATTACAACATTGAAAAACATAGCACTACCAATAAAAAATTGGGAAACAGCTGGTGAACATTTCGGCTACAAAGCATCCGTCATCAGCGGTAATTCGCTCATTCAAAAAAAGATTAAAAAGAAGTACTTTTTAGAATATTCTGTAGGTGAATCTGCTCTCATGACGACTGGTTTGTACCAGAAATGCGTATCTGTTTTTCCCGACTACTTGATGGCTATTGAAGAATTCTTCTTTTTCAATTTTGATTTCAGCAATAAAGTAAGCTAGATAATTCTTTCTCAAACGATTGGTATCAGAGCATTAAAATTAATTGTGGAAAGAAAACGCGATAATAAAAGCATTCGCATGCATCTGGTTAATATTTTAAAATCTGTCTATATTATTAAATCGTAATGGTCTTCATGCTGCGTAACGCTCACTCTGATATAAAAATCCTAAGACTGACATAAAACTCTCATTTGTGTGAAGGAACTGATGAAAGACGAGCTCTGATGGAAATTGAGCAGAAATTATGAGGTGACGATAGATCAGTTACAGATTTTGACCTGTAAGCTGTCGATATCAATGCCGCTTTGTTCGAAGACGGCGGTATTGCAGAACAAATGATCGGACAATTGAACGACAGTCAACAAAGGATTTTTACAGCCATTACGGAAAGTTTTGCTGATCCAAATTCTCAGCAGCGTCTATTCTTTATTGATGGGTCAGACGGTACAGGCGAGACCTTCTTATACAAGTGCCTATGCCATTATCAAATACACTTATGTAAAAAAGTCGTGTCGGTAGCTTGGACAGGAATCCCTGCCATTTTGCTGCCGAACGGAAAAACAGCTCAGTCTTTAAATTGCCCCTAAACTTGCCAAATGACGGACCATTTGGACATGTTCATTTAACCAAAACTGCTAAATTATTCTTGACCTTGATATTTTGGGATGATGCGTCTGCGTTAGCAATAATCGATACAACTCCCAACGATTTAATCGTAACATAATAAATATATTCTATTCGGCGGTGATTTTAGGCAAGTTCTCCCAGTCATTAAGAAATCGGAGCGCGCGCAAATCGTTCGTTCGACAATGGTAGGGTCGGTTTACTGGCCCTTCATTCGTCGGTTTACTTTAATGCAAAATATGCGCGCAGAAGCAGAGGAATTTAGTAACTGTCTATTGCAAATATGCAACGGTGAATCCAAACGATTGGTTGTTCCGCCACAATTACTGTGCTCAGAGGATTTGATAGTCAGAACTTCATCATCATCATCATGCTTCTGTCCGAAGACAGGTTTTAACTGAATCGTTGCCTCCATTTCTCTCTCTCCTTAGAAGCCTCTTTTATGCCTCTATAAGTATTATATCCCTGCTTTATATTATCTAATATTCCTATTCTTTCTCTCCCTCTTCCTCGACTTCCACTATTTTTTCCTTCTAAGATCGTTCTTTGTAAACACTGTCTTCTCAATATGTGCCCTATCCAATTTGCTTTTCTTTTCCTGATTGTTTTTATTAGAATCCTTTCTTCTCCCACCATTTCTAATACTTCTTCGTTTCTCTTCCTCTCCGTCCATTTCACTTTCATCAACCTCCTCCATACTCACATCTCAAATCTTTCTAAATATTTTTCCTCCTTTCTCCTTACCGTCCACGTCTCTGCACCATAAAGAGCTATGCTCCACATGTAGCATTTTGCTAATTTCTTCCTTGTTTCTAAATTTATTTTCTTGCTTGCGAGAAGCTCCTTCTTCTCGTTAAATGCTGCTTTTGCCATTGCAATCCTACTTCTGATGTCCTGTGTACTACTTCCATCCTGCGCTAAAATACTGCCAAGATATTTGAAACTACTTACTTGTTCCAATTTTTGGCCATTTACCATTATATTTAATTCTTTATGTTCCTTTGAAACCCGGTGAGTCAATAAACGAGGAAACGTTAAAGAAAGTGCGTTTTGTTGGCGTCGCGTGATGTTGAAGTTGATGCTCTGTCGTGTTTCCCGGTGAAGCGGTATCCTGTGAAGTCACAGATTGGCCTATGGCAGTTGACGGTGATGGAACTGACAAAGATGAAATTATGCTCCGTTATGAGCCAGAATACTAAGCTACAACAAACATATCAGGATTGCCACCAAATAAGCTGGCTTTGAAAGTAGGCGCTATTGTAATGCTGGTACGGAACATATGCATGAATGATGGTGTGTGTAATGGTGTCCGTCTAATCGTACGGAAAACTGAACCTCGAGTGCTTGGCTGTACTATCATAACGGGCGCCAGACAAGACGATGCGGTATTGATACCGAGAATAACTTGAAAGACAAAGGATAATCCTGAAATGCCGTATGTTATTTACAGGACTCAATTTCCCGTACGTTTATCGTTTGCTATTACAATAAATAAATCGCAAGGCTAGACATTCGTTCGCGGTCTATTTATTGAGTTGTATGTTGCTTTATCACGATGTCGATCAATGTCTGGAATTGCAACACAAACGAAAAGATGAGCAAGAGAAAGATTCAATAGAAAATGTTGTTTTTAATGGAATTTTGAGCTATCAGTGATTAAAAAAATAAAACTCAAATGGTCTTATTATTTATCACTTTTCCTTTTATTTTAAACTCATTCCTCTTCATTTTGGGTGCCCCGTGTGATATGTGTGGCGTGTGAGGAATAAAGGCCTAGATACTACAACCACGCTCCAGCTATCGGAAAACGACCTGTGCTTCGCCGACGGGCAAGGCCCGAAGGTGCAAAAAGGCCGGAGTGAGCGGAGGCTGTGGGTCGTCAAGCGGCAGCGAGCAGGGGGCTGGGCCCCCTAGTGTAGTCATAAGCTGATGCTTTAATATCTATAGAAGCATTCTACCTAAAGAATTAAAGTTTCGTATCATCAAAGATAAACGGTTAAATTGTTGACTTACAATTGTGAAATTTGGGTTTTGCAAAAATTAAACATCAAATGTTAACCTTTGCGTATACCTGTAATTAAACATTCCTTAAAAATGTATAAATCTGCATATATAGCACAATCGTTTGATCCTTTAATTTTTAACCACCATTAAATATTTCAATATGAAATTTAAAATAAAATCGAAAAAGAATTGAAAGTGCAGTTCAGGAATGGTCAGACATTTGAGTCTGCGAGCCGTACATAATAGCATCCTCAAAAATATTAAGAGCCGCGCTCAAGAGAGAACTAGTGAGAACTGTGATAATTGGCTGAATATGCAACACGAGGAAAACTAAGGAAATAAATCAGCAAAAAACTTGTTTATTCTTTAACAACTACGATACATTAGTAGCATAGATTCGGCGCATATTTAAACATGCCTTCGGTATGTTAGGATAAAACTGATTCAGGGATAACATTCCCCCGCAAGCCGCACATTGAATACAAAAGAGCCTCGCTTTTGCTATATCTGGTGTAGTTATTTGGGATTTCGGCATAAGAAATTGGTCACTAATGTATATTCGAAATACTGTGTACTGCGCTCCTTCCCTGTTGATGGAAGCGAAAATATCCCTTCCCCCACTCTTTCCCTTAAGTACATATAAAGTCTAATCTTACATAGGGTAACTTGAACTGAATACGCTCGCTGAGGACTCAACGTGTTTCCATTCTTTGCGCTCATCCGAAATTAGATATTTTTTTAGGTCAGTGAAGGTCCTCATGGTAGATGTACTCCGATTACATCGAACTTACAAGTCGTATGCTACTTCAATCCGGCCTCGATATGATGTGGCATCGACGGCAGAGGTGATCTCATTTCAGAAATATTTCCATTTGTCTTCCTTAGATAGCCTCTGTTAAAGGATTTTCTCCAACATGTCTAGCAAGACTTTAAAGGGACCTAGTTTCAACATTTATCTAAACAAATAAAATAAAATTTTTAATTACGCTATCGATGTAATAGATAGGATAGCGTCCATTTATAATACAACTGGGTGTTTCATGCCGTAATATTAACGGACAATAAAAGAGGTGGCCAACCTTTCCTACTGGTGGGCCGCATCGGTTAATGCAAATCCTTCGAGTTTAGCTCTTGAGCGGGCCCGCTGGTGCATAATGTACGCCAATGTTACGAATTTCAGTGTGGCAACGCTGCTTTGTGTCTGGCATCTAAGACACTTTGTGTATTCCTTCAGTGTTATTTTGACTTCCAAATGAGAAAGTTTTCTTACCTCAAAGATCTGTAGCAGCTTAATAATCGGGGTGATAGTCATCCATGGCGTACTGAACACGCCGCGCGCCTGGTCGTGTGATCATTATTTGATTTACCTTCGTCCTTCGAGCAGACGCGTCGGATTGAATATACGAGCGATTGAAAGAGTGATTTTTGTTTATGCTGTGTACGCAGCATGGTTTGTCATGTAAGTTATACTCGTTACGTTTATACTTATGTCTGCAAAGTTACAGTTTCAATTTCCATTGCACTTTGAAATACTCGAGGAATCAAATATTTTGTTTATGGATTATGGTAGAATAAACATCTATATGATGAAATAGGCTAATCTTGTCTTTATTCTTAGTATATATGTAGGTGTCATTTTACCACGTGTTGCTCTATCGTCGTCTCTCTGACAGAGTGATTAAAAGAGTGATCTTTGGCATTAAGTACGTCGCACGCATTGTCATGTAAGTTATTTTTTGATTATATGTAAATCTGTAAAGTTACAGTTTCGATTTTTGCTTTACTTTGAAATGCTCGCAGAGTGACATACGGTTGATCACTCACTACTCGGCGTCCAACGTGCCAAAAAAGAATAAGACAGTAATAGTACTATCAACAACGCATCATAAAACAGAAATTGATGACGAAACCCTTAAACCCTCAGTTATATTGGTCTACAACATGACTAAGGGTGGAGTGGACACAGTAGATCAAGTGTGTAGTACTTACTCTGTAGTTCGTATTACTCGACGGTGATCATTGGCAATATTCTTCTCGCTAATGAATATAGTGGGGTTAAATGCACAAATACTTTATTTTTCTAATGCTGACAATCTGAGGCAACCAAGAAGAAATTTTTTGAAGGAATTATCATTGGCATTGATGAAACCCTATCTCACTGAAAGAGAAAAATAAATTCTCTACCGTCAGATGTGAAGACGCTCCTTTCAAAATATCGAGAACCAGCGGAAAGGGAATTTATATGCCAGCACCAGGAAAGCAAAAAGCGTGGACGGTGTGTACTGTGTGGTAGAAGAAAAAATTTGGATACAACCTTTAAATGTGATTCTTGAAATAAATTTTCTTGCAAGAAACAAGTCAAACCACTATATAATTGTCAATCATGTAATGCTGAAGACAATAATTATGATTAATAATGGAAATTTTGTAATAGTTACTTAGGTTTGTGTGTTGATAAGTATATAACAATATTTTTAATTGGAATATAATTTGTTTAATCAAGAACTATCATTATAAGATGTAGTTGTAATACATAAAACATCATTTTGATATAAATAAAACAATAATACCATCAAACACATGCGTTATTTTGTAAAAATTACGCCGTGGACAGTACGCCGCGCGCCCGGTCGTGTAACAAACAAGATCGCGCCCACTCGAGGGTTAAATCGGAATTTAGGTACCTATATATTCTGAGGCGTCATATAAGTGAAAACCAAGCCTAAATAAAGTTTTCATGATTAACATTTCAATATAAAAAGTTTTATTATAAAAATTTTCATCCAAATGTATCGATTTGTGTATTAAATTTTTAGGATTGCTTTTCCACCATAAAATCGTGGTCCACACAAAGGCCGCATACGGCCCGCGAGCAATAGGTTGGGCACCACTGTACTATTATGACACATAAATTCTTGCATAAATCAAAAAAATCGATAGTTTTAAGTCTTCGCGTGAATTTTTAATCATTTAATTGTCGGAATGGAAGAATAATTCGCTGTTTAAACCTTTTAAAATGTAACCACGAGTCCTATTATTCAAAATCTATTGAGGATGGCTCTTTTTATATCGCGCTTATGCATATCCGGGAAATTTTCAGCTACAGGTGCGGCACTTTTGCCAATCCCACCAGTAGCTTCCATTTTCATCGTTAACCTCAAAGTGGATTTTAATTGGCTTTTTTAAGGTTAATAATGCCTATTCCTAGGAAGTAGGTATAATGGACTATAAATAAATGTTGATATTCTAAATGGCCCTGTATCGACAATTTATTATAATTTTCATGATACGAAGCAATATGAGCAAGTTCCAAGGATAGGCTGTAAGGTTGTTCGACCTGCGGCTGTTTGGATTTTCGGCTGAGTTATTGAAATCGTAAATTTACACGGAAATATGTGATCCAAACAGTAATTTTACGTTAAAATGTGCCAAAGGTTTGCAGATTATACTATCAACATTATAACTCCGAAAGGATAAATTCTTTGCGGAGTAAATCATTACACATGAAATATTAAGTTTTAAAATTGTTCAGTTATTTTGTAACATTTCAAATTAATTTTTGTTGCGACGGCAGTGGCATGGTAAACAATTTTTTGTGTTAACATAGACAGTAATCTACTGGCTGAGCAATATAGTGCTCAATTAGGCATAGGGAAATGACCGATCGAATACGAGTTTTCCCGGGCAGAAGTTTAGCTCCCATTATATACGTATTTATAGGTAATCCTCACTCCAAGTATAAATCTAAGCGTGTTGAGTGACAACGTGGAGGAAAAGTGTGACACTTAGTTTCAGAGTTTACCATCAGCTCAGGGAGATTGAGAGAAGGGAAGGGGAATGATAATGGAGATTTACGAAAGGATCCAAAGAGTTGACAGCGAGGAGAAAGTTGGGTAATAACCAAATAAATATCTCAACTCTTTATTTCGTCGAACCTGCCTACAAATCATCTAATAAAATAAGCGACTATTTCGGTGCTGTTCAAACAATGGACAATAAAACTAAATTATTTAGCATAGAGTGTATTAATTGCGATTATATCGTGTACTGTAGCCTGTACAGTATTATACACGTGTTATGTAATTGATGGGAGAGAGATTATGAGGCTGAAACGTGGCAAGAGGATAAGAAAATCAGCAGAGGAAAAGAAATCGCGAAGGTTTTGAAAACCTACAGCAGTTGACGCGTAGGAATTCGAGGAAATATCTGTCAGAAACTTGAATAAAGCAACGGGACGCCATTAACTGGAGATTACATCTACAACAGTGGTTCTTAACCCCGCAGAGGAAGGAGGAGGCGCGGGGAGTTTTGGACCAAAATCAGTTTTGCCTCAAAGTTCTATCTCTCATTGTTTTCTCACGTTGTTCAATAACTTTAATATTTCTACTTTCAACCTTGGTCACAGCTAAACTGATGGTCTCACAATGTTGCCAAATGGTTAGGATGCGACCGTAGGATGTCCTTGAAAGGTATACATCTACATCTACATATTACCCTGC
The DNA here is from genome assembly GCA_028673005.1 of Tanypteryx hageni. Lineage (NCBI taxonomy): Eukaryota > Metazoa > Arthropoda > Insecta > Odonata > Petaluridae > Tanypteryx > Tanypteryx hageni. The sequence continues at coordinate 124,028,971 of CM054116.1, read as the reverse complement.
AAGTCACCTTGACGGTGGATGGCAAGGGGTGCCGCGCACCAAGTTCCTAACTAATTATTATTCACACTTATCTATTGTGGTCACGTATTGTTCTAGGGAAAAAGGACTCCTTATACCTCTCCGTCCTACTATCTATTTCGCGAATCTTGTCGTCATTATCCCTCCGTCCGATATACGTTGGTTGTCGAATAATATCCTTCATTTCATTTACGAATATCTCCGACCTATATTTATCTAGAAGTTTAAGTCTCGCCTGTAATCTACGATCTTTCAACGATGGCCAACTCAACTCATCAATGAGTAACGTAACGCTCTGTTTTTTATCGTAATTCTTTTTCACGAATCTAGCTGATCGCCGCTGTATTTTTTCTAAATCCTTTATGAGTCCCCTCTGATATGGATCCCAAACCGCTGCTGCGTATTCCATTTGAGGTCTAACCAACGATAAATAACAGGATTCTCTCACCTTTTCCGTGCTTTTCCTGACTATCCTACGCACAAAAGCCAACTTCTTATTTGCCGCAAACTACTGCGATCTAGTATGAAATGCCAGATCTAATTATAAGCGTGCGGTATTTAAATCCCCCACGCAACCACTCCCGGGTTAATGGGAAAATGTTTCGAACAAAAATAGTAGAAAATTAAATTTCCTACAACTTTTATTCCTATACTTTTTTATGTTCATCAAATATTAAAGCAAATATTAAAAAAAAACGCATGTGACAAGAGTAAACACCCACTTCCGGTTGACCGATTATTACCAAAAACTTTCTTTCTCCTTTAACAAAAATGTCAAATATAAAATTTCCCGTTGACCTGATTAATAGTTTTGAGTTAAGCAACAACAAAATAACTGTCACACCCACACACATACATCATCGAGAAAATAATCAAATCGTGTTCGAGGGACCTCAAAACGTGTATTTCACGTTGGAATCTAGAAATCGATTTTTTCATGAAAACAATACTACGCACGGAGAAAGTAAAAATGGGTTACTATAACTAATAATTTTATGTTAACTATAAAAACGTAAAAGAAAATTTCCTGAGGGAAGGAGGGAAGCGTGGAGGTTTTAAGGGATCAGAAAAGGGGGCGTGTGGATCTTAGAAGATCTGAAAGGAGGGCGCGAGACGAAAAGGATTAAGAACCACTGATCTACGCGAACCAGGCCAAAAATAATGTTACAGGGCAAGAACGCAAAACTCGTACAACTCTAAGTCCTGAAGATCAAAAGCGTTGATATAAAACAGATTCCATTCATGCTTTATTTTTACAATAATTTTGACTGTTTCATAACAATCACAGAGTTAGTTGTTTTAAAAACGTGAGGCTCGGCGTTTGCATAAATTTTGTAGCACAAATATTGAAGTCCATCCTACCCTTGGGCAACAACCCACAGCTTCGTAGGTTTTAAATTTATGCTTTTACTCAAGAAAACCAAATAATCATCATGAAAAATAGTGGGTGAAAATTCAAAAATTTTGGCCTAACATAAATATAGCGTTTAGATGATAAACTTGTGGCACAATTCAGCATGAATACCAACAGTGTTGAATTTTAGACACAAATTAATTCAACAAAACTGATTAAATTTCATTCCGTCTCATTTTTCTTACCGCGAGAAGCTTTTTATTTAGAGTGGCTGGTTAAAATTTGACGAATACGTTTCCGAACCAGTTGCGTCTTTTGACTCCCGGCGTTCTAGCCCGCACGGGTTCGGCGTGGCAACCCCCTGATGACGCACTCTCCGTTCTGCCAATTTGGTGGACGAGATTCCGAGTCGTCCTCGCTTCACTTCCTCGTCCACGCTGAAACCTCAGCCGAAGCATAATAAAACGGCTGCTTGCTTTCTGTATTGATTTTTTTCTCGTAGATTTAGTTCGTATTAATTGTCGAGGGCAGAATAAATGATAGGCAAAATATTGTTCTGTTGTTATCGAGGTCGACTAATAATAAATCATTGGAGTGTTCAAGTGATCCCTCAAGAGTGGATATGATTGAATATTGATATCACTCTTCTGCATTGATATTCTATAACTTTACATGTAATTAAATATGGTATTGTATTCGATGGCCGCGCAAATTCTCTCTCAACTGACGATAAAACGAAATTGCGCCGCTTTTCTCACTTCGATGTCAAGTATTAACAGTTATTTTGTTTTCTTTTGCTAAAAATAGAATGTTATTACTAGCAAATAAACAGCAACGAATAATTTGCAATAAAAATTTGTGAGAAATTTTAATGACGTACACGCTGAAATTTAGATGTGTTGCCTCTTTTATAAGATTCTGTCTTATAAGCTATGTATAACATATTAAAAAAGATTGTGAATACAAATTTCACAAAAAAATTTCTTTCAATACGACCTCTCTGTCTGAATTTTACGGTGTAAAAGTAAAGGAACTAGGGACGAGCACGTCTTCCCCTCCTCCAGGAGTTCGTTATCGCACACTACCTAACAAATGACAAAGGAGAAAACTTGTGACGTCTAGTGGTTTGGAATTTTTGGCGGGATACTTGGGCTTTGCTTAGTTCAGTTTTGTTTGAGAAGTGAATGTGATCCCAAAAGCAGTCGCCGGTATGCGATCTGCGCTCGGAGAAGGCGATGGAGTCCGTCAAGATAGTGAGTATTATTTACACCAGGCGTAAATAATTAACAATATACCCGTCATGGTAGAAATATTAGCAGAACTGATTTGTTACTTTTTAATGTAATTATTCGTCGTTTAAAAAATACGAAATAGAATATGTCGTATTGTTAATAAAAGTTTTAATGGCAAACCCGCTTTAGATTTATAGCATTCTCTGTGGGGACGACGATGAATCGTAATACTAGCGTTGGAAAAGAATTCGCAAGTCTATTTTAGATACCAATTCTTTATCGTGTTAAAACAACACCGGTGAGTTTCGTATCATTTCCCATTCCAGGTGCGGCTCGACTGTGAATTCTACCCATTTCTATTGCTTCCATTACCCGACCTTAACCTTTCATTTCCTTCGTGAATACCGAAGTATTTTCCATCTTTACCCCTTTCCAAGCTTTGTCTTCCTCGACCCTTTAGAAGTGATATGGCCATTCTGTGTTTGAGTGAGTCAAGAGGAACTTCTCTCATCGGAGGCTCTTCTTACAACGTTGGAAGATTGTAAACCGCAGCAAAGGGAGGGAGACGTCAGTTTTCAGGGACAGAGACATCCGATTACCTCTTTATTTCTAGCATCGGTGGAATGAACGCAAAGGCATCCGATCGAAACAAATTTGTAACTAGAAAACCGCCGTATTAAGCTAAAAGTTGGAGGATGTTATTATTAAATGCGCGCGCTTTTAGGTGAAATAAAACGGGTGAAAGTGTTTCATAAAATACGCGTAGTGCGCAAACGGGCATTTATACGTTCGCATTGATTGTAATGAGTCGATACTTCCGATACGGCCCAATTTTCTTTAACGGAAGGAATTTTTGAGTTGATTTCCGTATCAATTGTTATGTATAAGTCTCTGATAACAGTTATTTTTATCAAAAATCTACTCAGATGTTCCATTCTCTGTGAAAAACTTCTGCTGCATCTCGATGAGCGACGATGGGGCTCTAGTGCTCAATTAATACCTATGGTTTCCGATAAGAACGTCGAAGTGAGTCGTGTAACTGTAAGCGTATCCGCTTTGCAATACATCCTTGTGTTCAATCTGAATCTGTGATAATAATTTTGTATCTGATTTACATATTATACTATTAACGAGAAATTTGACCAAAATATTAACTCGAATTTCTTTAATGATCTTATTTACGCCGTTGATTTTACGAAAAGAAATTTATTTTGACCGATGGTAATGTCAACTATTGTAGGCATGACTTTGGTATCTTAGGATAGGAATTCGATTCTCCGACTCGTTCAAAGATTATCGCTGTTACTCAGCTCCGCGTCATATTATTTTTCGAAAGGTTTTATGTAAATATATTCAATTTTGATAAGACAACCTCAAACGATCATATTTTTCTGCCGTTCGTCCTCCACAGTTCGACCGCACTTGATGATATCGCCTGGTTTTTAAAAATGTACTACTTTGTTTTTATACAGTAAAGTTAACTATAACGATAACAAAATTGTCTATAAATTTTCATAAATCATATTTTCATTTGCGTTGCAGAGTGCTTTGAAGTCTACATAAAAAGTAAACTAACACAGTGTCTCAGTGGCATTTAAGTTGGAATTGCAATATTCTATAGCACACACCCTGGTTGCTATTAGGTGATTCAAATCAGAATTCATTTTATACAATTCATTAATTCAAGAGAACAGAGTAACCTGCAAACAGAAGAATTTCTGCCAAATATGCGTTGTTCAAATTTCGTCGCTTCGTTTTAATAACATTCCTAGGCTCATTTTTGAATTTGCGATCCAAGCTTTCTAAGCAATTTTCAATGCTCTACGTTGCAATTCTGTTGTTGTTCACTCGAATTAAACTCCTTAAGAGAATGTAGAACCCATCCGGTATGCAGTCTTGTGCCGATTTCTTTACTGTATTCAGAAGTATTCACCATACACTTGTTAATTTTATAAGACAACTGTGAAACTAGTCACCAAAAATGTGGCGGGTAAATATTAATTTAGGTGAATTCTAACTTTTACCTCCAGGGGATTCTTTTCTTTATCGGCCTCCATTTTCTCCATACGTTAAAATAAAACTATAGTGTTGATTTGAATTTCATTGAAAAAAACTCAAGCAACTCTAACATATATATTTATCATTTCATCGTACTAGTGGCTCCGGATATTGTTGCTACAATTAAAAACTATTTTATTTGCTATAACTTATGTATAGGTCAATTATAATACAATTATAATTGTATTTTGTTGATCGAAGATTTAAGCAAAAATTTCTTTATCAAACCTAAAGATCGTAGCCAGTTACTGAATCTAAATAAGAGTATAAATAAAATACTAGATGCATGCAATAAAAAATTCTGATGATATAACAAAATAATTATTTCTTTTAACGATTCCAATACAAAAACATGTCACCTCTTTCGTTAAAATTTATTTTTAATTTTTATAACTAACCCTAATCTGACAGTTTTTTATGTGAACAAATAAATATTGCCTATCCTTCACAATAATCTAATTTGGTTTTCGTTGCGAATTCGGCAGCAATGTAGTTGCCCCAAACGTCGATACATTTTTACACACTATAAAATGCGAAATTTTGGTATTCAAACAATTTTTTGATACATTTGACGTGTATTTGGCGGTAATAAAATCAATTTTCTTTATTTTAGTAGCTCAAATCGCGAATACGCATGTAAGTCATTTTAAATTTCCAATCAAAAATGCTACATCCTTCTCCGTGCTAATCAAATGGAGAAAAGGAACTCTTCCAGAATCTAAAACATGATGCTACTGTAGAAGAGCGGTTTTCAAACTGTTGGACGTGCCTTCTGGCTGGGGGCGGTGGGTAGGCCGGAGGCGCGGGGGTGCAAAACATTTGACATGCAATATGCAGCTGCCAAATTCTGGCCCTCAGGTAACTAGGACATGTTGCTTGCGTCATTTTTTTACTTAAAGTTACTATATTTATTGCATTTGTATGTCCAATAGTTATTGTTTATAAACTTTGATTGAGCATGCCATAGAGGGGGGCGCAAAGACATTTTTCTTAGGCGACGGGGGGGGGGGGGGGGAGGCTCTGCTTTCTAAAGTTTGGAAACCGCTGCCGTAGAATATGGGCACATGCTTACTCGTCATAACTTGAAACCGATATGCACGACGAAGACTCAATTGTTTCACCACAGTTTACAATCGATCTCAAATGAGATCTTTTTCTTGACTCAATAAGGTGAATTTGATATTTCGTATGAGAGCTAAAGATCGACAGCTTGGAATATTTTTAGTCACCCATTTCATTGAGAAAGAAAAATCTAATAATTTTAATCTTGCGTAAATAATTTAATTCGCAAAACATTCCCTTCCGATGATTTTTGCTTGTAATATAACCTGCTAATTCATGAATCGTTGAACAGAAGATACTAATTAAAATAATAGAGAAAGGTTTATCGATGTAATCCTTGTGGGATAAAATGTGGCTTTCGGTTGTGTTGAACGGTCGTCAGCTCACTCACATAAAGCAGCAATGAGAATTTAAAATGTGCTTTTAAAATATCTTCAGTAACTGAAATTAAAGTGTCGCTGTTAGAATAGATCCTAATACCGAGCGCCTAATTACCCTCAAGCCGGGCCTGAGCAATCGGCTATTCCCGAGTTTCCGATGTTTTGGGGCTACACGTCTGTGCCAAACACGTCGTACATATGGAAGACAATTAGATTCATTGAAAAGTTCCCACACGAGGAACTTTTCCGATATTCTATATCACATAACATGTTACAACTTAAAGGGTCTACCGCCAAAAATGCTTTGAAGAAAATTCCAAGCATATTACGACGGGAACGAATCCTAACGTATTTTCGCAATTTGTCGTAGAAAGAGAGAGAGAGAGAGACGAGTGGAAGGCGAATAGCCGAGGCGGAAGGCACTGTGAGACTTTGTAGTAGGAAATTCGATAATTGCCGGCAGAAAATGAAACTAGACTCGGAATATTATGTATGTACTGCATCCTATTTAGCAGATAAAGACGGTTGGGCGGAAGAAGAGATAGTTAATAATCAGATTAAGGCGTTGAAGAGGGAGTGAAAGAGAAGGAGATATATACGGGTGAACAATATTCAGAACGAATACCGGACAAACTTAAAAATAAGCATTTATCGCATAAAAGATGTTCGAGAGACGCACGTATTTTTGATCTTGCATATCTCCCAACACGCATTCTACTTCAATTGGTGCATATGACAATAGTCCTGATGCTATGTGTTTGCGTATATACTTGCCTGCGTACGGCAATGATTATTCATTCATGGATGTAAGAAATGCACGTTTTAGTTGCGCGAAATTAATTCGAAATTCGTTTAATATGTTAGAAGAGAAAGTGGTGCCTACGGGAAAGGGAGGATAGGTAAGCAGACGAGGGAATCCGGTTAGGGTTTGGTTGTTAGGAGGGATCCAGGTGAGAGTGTGCGCTAACTATGGAATGGGATAAAGCGATTCTGAAGGAGGAGATGAGGAGTAAAAGGATCACCAAGGGAAACGGGAGATAACAGAAACGGTCTCTATGGATGTGCGCGTGTGGCAATCGAATCACCTCATCTGAGATACTTTCCATTCTCTCCGGAGTAGTTTGCTTTGCTACGGCACCTAAGTGGATTGGAAACTTCCCCTCCACACATAGACGGAAAATATTTTTCATATGCTGGGAGGAAAGTAGAACTAGATTATCCTTACCATTGGAATTTAGAAATATAAATATAGTGTAAAATATTATACTTGAACATATTCCACTTGGGAAGGCTCAAATTTGTGGAAAGATTCCGTAAGGTAATTTTTATTTAAATTTTCATACTTTAGCCGAAGTGTGTGTTATTGCAGAAATGTATAGGGAGTAAAATCTTATCTAACCAGGTATAGAGAAGAGATTAAAGACAAATAAACGTTAGCAATGTTTTATGATTTAAAATTTTGATGAAGGAAACTTATCAATTGTCTTCCGAATTATCGATAAGGGGATTAAGTAAATCGCAGAGTAAATTAAGGATTAAGTTGCTATATTAATCTGGTGTTTTTAAACACTGTCAGTTGTCTGGTCTTTCTCTCCGCCTGGCCTCAACCTCCGCTAACCCTATTAGCCCCCTTACAATGTTTCCTTGTTACTTTGTAACTATTCGGACTCTACCTCATCACACTCCCTCTTTATTGGCTATCCACCCCTCCTACTCCCCACCTCCTCCAATCATCAACCTTCCCACATCACCCTGTCATTCCCGCCCAGTGTGTCACTGTACGTTACTCTTTCGCTGAAGAAGGGCTTAGGCCCGATAAGCTTGCGTGTGTTTTTGTGTTCGTGTGTTTTACGTGTCTCTTCGACGCCCCCAGCAGCCTGCCAGCTTGGTCCTCAACTTGGTGAGTGTCCGCTGGGCTTCCCTCAACACCTTGTTGCCACCCTCATCACTACCTTTTCTTTTCCTTTAGTTAATATATATACCGTCCTTTTTTCTCCTTTTTTGTCTATATCTTTACGTTTCTTTCCTGTCGTCTTTTCCTCTTTTCTTTCTCTTCCACCATGGAACTGACCCGTCTCCGTTATCATCTCCGTAGACACATTACCCTCAACTGCCAGATTGAATTCCTCAACTCCTGCCTTGCACTTGGACTCACCCCCAAATGCCTCACCATCAGAATTCCTCTTTCAGGTCTTCCTCCCCCTATACGCGCTTCCCTAGCCCTCACGTATCACCTCGCCTCTATCCACATTATCCGTTCCACCATACACCATTATACCACCCTCTCTAACTCCCACTTCGCTAATTGTAAATCTCTCGTTCTTTATCTTCGTCATTCTTCGCAATCCATATCCGACCTTCGTGCCGCTTTCCTTCAAGCGGCTAATGATATCACCGCACATCGCAACAGACTTCTCCGTAAACTCTCTCTGCTTTGCGTCCGGCACCTCAAACTTGGTCTTCCCCTTCCGTTCATAACAGCTGGCGAGGTCAACAAACCACCTCCTTCCCCGCCACTCATCGGTCAAACTCCCTGTCTTGCGGACCTCCTGGGATTCCCAACGCCACCATCACTTCATATCCTGAAAAAGACCCACACTTTCCTAACCCGCAAACCTTTGAAGCGCTCATATTTTTCGCACACTCCTGCCACCACCTCTTCATCTTGCCAACCAGATGAAGTCTTGAACCTTTCCTCCCACGTACTTACCCCTGCCGAGAATGAACTCCTCTCACGCGGCCTTTCCTTTTGTCCCACCACCAAATTTGATCATTTTCGCCTCCTTGCCGACGTCCAGTCCTTTGCCCGCACACTACGTCTAAAAACTAACCCTCCCAAAGAAGACTCTCTCACCTCTGCCAACCCAAAACTCCCTCCCGGCCTCCCATCTACCTTTTCCATCTTCAAACCTCCTTCCCAATACATTCCACCCACCCTTCCTTCCCTACACCCGGTCGAACAATACCTCAATTATATCTTTTCCAGAATCTCCCAACCTAACTTTTCCGATCTTATCGACCATACTGATAATCTTACCAGACGTGAAAGGCATGCCATTTCCACACTCAAACATCTTGACCATATCATCATCCTCCCTGCCGACAAGGGCACCACCACGGTTGTGATGGATCGCGCCAAATATAACGAGGAAGCCGAGCGCCAACTTTCTGACGAAACCTCTTACCATCACCTTACTTCCAACCCCACAGACCACCACTCCTACCAAATTTCGTCCTATCTTCATTCCTCAGGCAAACAGGAAGGCCTTTCCGATTCCGCCATTGCTCTAATGATCCCCAACAAACCCCGCACACCCACATTCTACCTTCTCCCTAAAATCCATAAACCCAACATCCCCGGCCGCCCCATTGTTGCCAGCTTTAATTCCCCTACAGAACGCATCTCCGCCTTCGTTGACTCCCACCTACAACCTCTCATTCGTCAATTCCCTTCCTTCATCCAAGACACTAACCACTTTCTCAAACGTCTCAAACACCTCCCCTTTCCTCTCCCACCCAATACCATTTTGGCCACTATCGATGTCTGTTCCCTCTACACAAACATCCCCCACGATGATGGACTCTCTGCCCTTGGTAAACTCCTGGACTCAAGACCACCCGACGCAAGACCTTCCTCCCATTTCTTATTAGACTTGGCGGCAATGGTGCTCAAATTGAACAACTTCTCTTTCGATGGTCGTCACTACCTTCAAATTAGAGGCACTGCGATGGGCACCCGAATGGCGCCTTCATACGCCAATTGCTACCTTGGAGAATGGGAAAGACTCTTCCTCAACGTTCCACTCAGACCACTTTTGTGGCTGAGATACATCGACGATGTCTTCCTCATTTGGACGCATGGACCTGACTCTCTCCTTTCCTTTCTCTCTAGTCTCTCCTCCCATCCTTCACTGTCCTTCACCCACCAATCCTCTACCTCCCACATCACATTCCTGGATGTCGACCTTTACCTGCAAGACAGCCAAATCCGCACCTGTGTTCACATCAAACCCACCAACAGCCTCCAATACCTCCACTTTGATAGCTGCCATCCCCTTCATACCAAAACCTCTATCCCCTATGCCCTTGCTCGTCGAGGATGGAGGCTTTGTTCCGATAGAGCATCCCTTCTAGAGTATTACTCTGTCCTCGAGGATGCTCTTCTCAAACGTGGTTACCCTCCAGTCTTGGTCCGCGAACAGATCCATAGGGCGATGACGCCTACCCACATTGGATCTCATCCTCACACACCCACTATTCCTGCATCTACCCCTCCACTCACTCTTACGACACTTTTCCATCCTGGTATCCACGAAGCTCTCAAAACAATCCTTCATGCTGCCCACCCAATTCTTACCTCTTCCTCCCATCAGTCCCTCTTTATCAACCTTTTTGCCAATCCTCCGCTCCTCTCCTTCCGCCGGCCCCCAAATTTGGGAAATATCTTGTGGAGGAAGGAACTTCCCACTTCTACCACGCTTCTTGCAATAGGTTCCCACCCCTGCGGAAAACCTCGCTGCCTCACTTGCCCTATCCACCTACCATCATCTTCTTTCTCGAGTCCCTCCACCAACATCACCTACCCCATCACCTCCAGAAGCAACTGCACCACCCGTAACGTCATTTACCTCCTTACCTGCACCCTTTGTCCCGCGTTTTACGTAGGCCTCACCAGCAATCCGTTAAACATCCGAATGAACGGTCACCGGAATAGCGTTTCTCTCAGACGCCCCCTCCCAGTTGCATTACATGCTAATACCCACAATGTTCCCTTTAATAGTTGCTACAATGTTAGGATTATTCGCGCTTTACCCTTTGACACTCCTGCCCCCCTTCTCCGACACTGGGAACTAGCACATATCCATCTTCTCGACTCTTTCTCTCCGCCTGGCCTCAACCTCCGCTAACCCTATTAGCCCCCTTACAATGTTTCCTTGTTACTTTGTAACTATTCGGACTCTACCTCATCACACTCCCTCTTTATTGGCTATCCACCCCTCCTACTCCCCACCTCCTCCAATCATCAACCTTCCCACATCACCCTGTCATTCCCGCCCAGTGTGTCACTGTACGTTACTCTTTCGCTGAAGAAGGGCTTAGGCCCGATAAGCTTGCGTGTGTTTTTGTGTTCGTGTGTTTTACGTGTCTCTTCGACGCCCCCAGCAGCCTGCCAGCTTGGTCCTCAACTTGGTGAGTGTCCGCTGGGCTTCCCTCAACACCTTGTTGCCACCCTCATCACTACCTTTTCTTTTCCTTTAGTTATATATATATATATATATATATATATATATATATATATATATATATATATATATATATGGATGTCAACAAGGTGTTGGGATGAGGAAACACAGTGAGCACTCACTAATCAGACGACTTCAGGTTGGCGAGGCCCCGGGGATGTCGAAGCGTGACAAAGATAATAGCAACGAACGATAGACTGATGGCAATAAAGCTAAAAGCAGTCCCAGTGGACATGCTGATAATCCAGGTATATATGCCAACGTCAGCTCATGACGATGAAGAAATAGATGAGATCTATGAGCAAATTAATGAAATTTACGAAGAAGATGGAAGAGGAAAGGTAAACTGCATAATAATGGGAGATTGGAACAGCATAGTCGGAGAAGGACAGGAAGAAAATGTTGTCGGGCAATACGGACTTGGGAAGAGAAATCGAGGAGGGGAGAAACTCGTAGAATTCTGCATCAATAATGACCTTGTAGTGACTAATACATGGTTCAAAAACCATAAACGAAGGTTATACACATGGAAAAGCCCAGGAGATAGAATGAGATGCCAAATAGATTACATCCTTGTAAAACAAAGATTCAGGAACAGCATAAAGAACGCCAAGGCATTGCAAGGAGCGGACATTGATTCAGATCACAGCCTTCTAATAGTTGACGTGAGTACAAAGCTCAAACAAATAAGAAAAACGAGAAGAGAAAGACAGACCTGGGACCTAGAAAAACTGAAAGAAAGGCAGGAGGTAGTCAGCATGAAGTTGGAAGATAACCTAAGAAAGTTGGAAAACAAACCGAAGACCGTTGATATAGAATGGGATGAAATTAAAACCAGTATCAAGGATACCTTGGATAAAGAGATTGGAAAACAAGAGAAGAAAATCAGAAAACCATGGATCACGAAGGAAATGCTGGAGAAAATGGATGAGAGACGAAAATGGAAAAACGTTAACAGTGAAGAAGGTAGAGCCAACTATAGGCGTATAAACAATGAGTTGAGAAGGGTAACAGATAAATCTAGAGAAAATTGGATAAAAGGAAAATGTGATGAAATAGAACAAATGGAGAAGTTAGGACGGTACGATATGATGTACGCTAGGGCACTGGAATTAGAAGATAAGAAGTCTAATGGAATTTGTGGTAAAGGAATTATGAATACGGATGGGAAGATAGTCTCAGAAACAAAGGATGTAGCACAAGTATGGGAAGAATACATTAAGAAATTATACGGCAAACAGGCAGGAGAAGGGAAAATAGAACTGGAAAATGAGAAAAACATTGAAGAAGACAACTTAGGACCAAGTATTATGGAGAGCGAAGTAGAAAAGGCGATAGTGGAACTAAAGAAGGGGAAAGCCACGGGCAGCGATGGAATACCGGCTGAGATACTTAAAATCATAGGATCAGAAGGACTAAAAGCGATCACGAAATTAATTAATAAGATTTACGACACGGGAGAGTGGCCTCAGGATTTCCTAGAAGTAACAATGATCCCTCTAAAGAAGAAGCCAAAGGCAATGCAGTGTAAAGATTACAGAACTATAAGCCTTCTGTCACACACATCGAAGATCATCACGAGGATTCTTAATAAAAGGCTGGAGAAAAAGGCAGAAGAAATAATAGGGGAAGATCAATTCGGTTTCAGAAAAGGACGAGGAACTAGAGATGCTATAGGAGTAGTTAGAATCATATCAGAAAGGGCAATAGAATACAGTCAAGATATCTGCGCATGTTTCGTAGACTGGCAGAAGGCCTTTGATAGAGTAAATTGGGTAAAGTTGATGAAGATATTAAAGGATATAGGTGTAGACTGGAAAGACAGGAGACTGATTAGGAATCTATATGAGAATCAAGTTGTAAAGGTTAGGTTTGAGAATGTGGACACCTGCGGAATAAATATCGGTAGAGGAGTAAGACAAGGCTGCTGCCTATCGCCAACCCTATTCAATATATATGGAGAAAGTCTAATGCAAGAAGCTTTAGAAGGTACAGGGGATTTCAAAATTGGAGGAAGGATTATAAGAACAGTAAAATACGCAGATGATCAAGTACTTCTAGCAAGAAAGGAAGAGGAGCTACAAAAAATGATAAATAGACTAGTGATAACAGGTAGAAAATACGGTATGGAAATAAATACAGAAAAATCCAAGGTCATTCGAATATCGGGTAAAGAAGAGAATCTGAACATAACTATTGGGGGAAAGCCATTAGAACAAGTTTCAGAATATAAATACCTTGGAAGTATCATAACACGGGAGGCAAAATGTACGGATGAGATCAAAACTAGAATAGGAAAAGCAAAAGCGGCTTTCAGGAGAAAGAAACAACTACTTACAGGGAATATAAGGGAAGATATCCGCAAGAAGTTGATAAAATGCTACGTATGGAGTATAGCATTGTATGGGGCAGAAACATGGACGCTAAGGAAAAATGACATCAAATACTTGGAAAGCTTTGAAATGTGGACTTGGAGGAGAATGCTGAAGATAAAATGGACAGATAGGATGAAAAACGATGAAGTGCTACGAAGAATAGGAGAGAAGCGAATGATTATACAGACTATCAGAAAGAGGAAGGCTAACTGGGTTGGACATTACATGAGGAGAGAGAGTATGATTAAAGATGTGTTAGAAGGAAAACTAGATGGGAAAAGGGAAAGAGGTAGGAAAAGGTATCAGCTGATAGACGATTTGAAAGGGAAAGAGAGTTATCAAGATATGAAGAGGACAGCGGAAAATAGGAGTATATGGAGAACCAGGTTTAACCATGAATAATCACGGACCTGTCTACGGACAGACTACCTATGATGATGATATATATATATATATATATATATATATATATATATATATATATATATATATATATATATATGGATGTCAACAAGGTGTTGGGATGAGGAAACCCAGTGAGCACTCACTAATCAGACGACTTCAGGTTGGCGAGGCCCCGGGGATGTCGAAGCGACACACGTAAAATAACACAAAAACACAGAAACATCACAATCGTAAAGCTTTCGGAACTACTCCTTCTTCAGCTACAGAGAGAGAACTGATGGCGGTGACACTGGGTGGAGGCATGGGGGTGGAAGGGTAGTGCGGAAAGGTCGAGGATTGGAGGAAACGGAGGGGGTTGGGGATGGGTAGGGTGTTGGAAGAAGACAGAAAGGGTGTGAAAAGCTATCGAAGGTTGAGGCCTGGGGGAGTGAAGGAGTTTAGGAGATGGATATGCGAAAGCTCCCACTGACGGAGTTGGGGAGCCGAAGCATTGTCGGGGAGAGCGCGAATGACTCTCACTGTGAAGCAGTTGTTGAACTTTAAATTATGTTTGTTCGCATGAACGGCCACCGGCAGCGGTCGTTTGAGAATGACGCTGTTGCGGTGGCCATTCATGCGGATGTTGAGGGGATTGCTGGTGAGGCCAACATAAAAGGCGGGACATTGGGTGCATCTCAGGAGGTAAATGATATTGCGGGTGGTGCAGTTGGTGGTGGAAGTTATGGGGTAGGTGATGTTGGTTGTGGGACTGGAGAAGGAGTTGCAGGGGGGGTTTATTGGGCATGTTAGACATCGGGGTCTACCGCAGGGGTAAGATCCGGCAGGGTGTAAAGGCATGGGTGCTGGGGGTTCTTTCTTCCATAGAATATTTGCCAGATTAGGGGGACGGCGGAAGGAGAGCATCGGTGGTCTGGGAAATGGGATCTGGTGAGGGGAGGATGAGAGGATAAGGTGGGCGGCTTTCAGGATGTTTTTCAGAATGTCGTGGATGCCGGGGAAATACAGGGTGGTTAGGGTGAGTTGGAGGGTGAGTGAGTTCTCACTGGGTTTCCTCATCCCAACACCTTGTTCACATCCATATATTCATTTTACCTTTCCTTTTCTGTAAGTTGTTATATATATATATATATATATATATATATATATATATATATATATATATATATATATATATATATATATTCATAATGTATATCATAATTATCAGTTGAAGTAAGAGTTAAAGTGTTAAATAAATTCAATTGTATGTTTAAGTGTAATAATTTGTGTTAGACCTCTTTTTTATACTTCGTCCAAATTCTTACTTTGAATTGAAAGATACCATAAAACTTTAAGAATATCAATTTTATATAAGCCCATTTTGATAAACTACGTTGTTTATAGTAATCATCTGCATTGATGTGCAACAGTAGAGAGGAAAACGCTACATGGTCTGCCTTCTTTCCTTAAAAATCTAATAAACCTTCTTAGGTTGTAAGACTTAAGTATCTTTCCGTCGTTCTGTTCTATTTCTTTTATGGGTAGCGATTATTTATTTTCTGCCTTTGCCAGCTGCGGTTCGTATGTGTTGTTTTTCTTCGGGCACCTCGCTTGCCGATTGATATTTTAACAATAAAAAGTTTTTATGTATTAACATCTTTCATAAAAACGAGCCTCTGCAATTGTTGCAGAAAATTTACCTTTCGTCAAAACTTTGTCAAGTTAATTTACACGAGCCATACATTTCCTTTCAATTCGCAAATAATGTAGTTAATTCATTGAACGAGAAAAGAATTCCAACGTGTTTAAATTTCCGTAGAATTGAAATTAAAACCTTTATGATACAAAAATAAACCTCAAGCTCTAAGCAAAATGACGTCACAAGACGATATAAGAACTCATTTCCTCAAAGTAGGCATCTCTGATCGGAACAAACAAGTTTCATTACGCGCTTTTTGTGAGAGCTCATTCCTTTAGGAATCTCATATAACACTCACCCGTGAAGCATTCCCTTCCGCAGACCTTCCTCCTTACAACTGCTGCCTATCTTACTCTCTCTCTCTCTTTTTCTCTCTCTCTCTCTCGCAACTTCCTTCTTCTCCTTCCTTATCCTCATTTTTTTCTTTCGCCTTTTACGTGTTTTTCTTCAATTTCTAGGTCTTCCTCGATACCTGGGCCTTTCAGCAACCCTTTAACATTCTTCCCTTTCGTTTTCCGTCCATCTCTTTATTCCATTGATTCGCGCCTTTCTCTCTCTCCCTCCCATTTCTTTCCATCAATTCACACTCTCCTCGATCACTCCTTCTTCGAACTCTCTTAAACCCACTTCTTGTCCCTCGTTTTTTCTCCTTTCCCTCCATTCATCTACCTATGTCCCTTCACTTCCCCTTCCACACCCAAGACTTTCTGCGTTCCGTCTTTTTATTTCCTCCCATTTTTTACTTCCAATCTTCTGCACTCCTCTGCATTCTTTAATAACAAAACCTCTCCCTCTTATCTCCGCCCCCTCCTCACCCCCTTCCCACCTCCTCCCCCTCTCCCCTCCTCTCTCCTCTCCCTCTCCACTCCTCCCCCTCTACACTCCTCTCCCCTCCCCTCCTATCCTCTCCTCTCCCATCATCTCCCCTCCTCTCCCATCCTTTCCCCTCCTCTCCCATCCTTTCCCTCTCCCCTTCCTCTCCCCTCTCTCTCCCCTCCCTCTCCCCTTCCTCTCCCCTTCCTCTCCCCTCCCTCTCCCCTCCCTCTCCCCTCCCTCTCCCCTCCCTCTCCCCTCCCTCTCCCCTCCCTCTCCCCTCCCTCTCCCCTCCTCTCCCCTATCTCTCTCCTCTCCCCTCCCTCTCTCCTTCCTCTCCCCTCCCTCTCTCCTTCCTCTCCCCTCCCTCTCCCCTCCTCTCCCCTATCTCTCTCCTCTCCCCTCCCTCTCTCCTTCCTCTCCCCTCCCTCTCTCCTTCCTCTCCCCTCCCTCTCCCCTCCCTCTCCCCTCCTCTCCCCGCCTCTCCTCTCCCTCTCCCATCCTCTCCCCTCCCCTCGTCTTCCCTTCTTTCCCCTCCTCTTCCTCTCCCATCCCCTCCTCTCCTCTCCCCTCCTATCCTACCCCCCCTTCTCTCCTCTCCCGTCCTCTCCCCCTCCCCTCCCCATCCACCCCGACCCCATTTCGGTCCCTTTCTCTCAAATGCTAAACCCCTCTAGGGAAAATTGGAATGGATTATGCCTACCTTAATTTTAACTGAAATTTAATGAAATTACCTATTCCCTTTGCGAAATTTCTCTTTTCAATTTAATTATGCTGAGCGGTGATCAAACAAAATATCCTCAAGGATTGACATCTAAAGAGTCAAGCCTTGGGTGTTATTTCAATAACAACATTTGCTGCGACTGAAATCTTTGAATGAATGTCTCGAGTACATCCGCTTTTCTTTTCATCATATTGAATTATGAATCACGGCGAGTCTGTGTGTGTAAAATATGAAATGGAGTTAGCCACACTTAAGAGGAGCGACATATTGCAACTATAGTTAAGAGGGCAACCCCAGCTCTACGGTGTTAATTTTTCACTGTTTTAGAACAATTGTAGCAAATAATCCCAAAATTTTATGCAAATTATATTCATACCAATAAATTATACTTACATTATTATTCTATATAAGCCATTTTGTTCTTAATTTCTATTAAATTGTAAGAGTTATGGCTGATCGATAAATGCTCTGCAGTAATTGCTTGTTCCCATTGCGCGCAGGATTTTTCAATAAGTAAGCAACCTACAGGTCTCACACTTTGCCCACAAATTTAGATCTTATTCATTAATACAATGAACCTCCAACTTATCCTCTTTGCTTCTCCCACCACTCTTCATACTCTTGCGTATGTTTAGACCCTCTGTAGGATGCACGCACTTTACACATTTTCGACATGATGTCAACAGCAATAACTTTTCCTGTTTCCACTCCTATTATGCTCACAACACCATTCAGTGACCTATGGCCTCGAGTCTCCCATGTTCCATCGCCACTTCCTGCAATATCTGTGCATCTTTTCTCTATAGCCTCCTCATTAGCTGCCTCCTTCATATTCTGAATGGCTTTCGAATAATATTTTTCCCGCACCCCTTGCATCAGATCACAGTCTCGAATCCAAAAGGATTTAATTTCTACTTTTAACATATGAATGAGAGTTGGAAATTTTTCATGGCATTTTTAGGATCAAGATTTAAGCTCGGGACTCTAATATTTGGACGTCAAGAAAAGGTTATTTTTCCAGTCAGGTCAACAGCAACCGCCGATTTATCTTGACAATTGACTAAAATCCGGAAATAAAATAGATTTGCCAGGATTTACCTATGAAAAAAATTCAATCGCGTTATTATAGAGCTTCGACGAAAGATATCGGTACATGAACCTTGTTAAGTTAAATATCATTTCGTTGTTGAATTGTTGTAAACGATTATTACTCACTTTTCTTACATTTATTTTCCTCCATTGGCGAAAGAGTTTTTGATGATTTGATCCAATGGCATTTAAATAAATTACTTCGACCTCGCTTATCCTTTGTTAGAAACGTGTTTGCCACTTCCTTAATTTTTTGTCTAGGAAAAATGACTGCATCATGGACGTTTTCTTATCTCGAGTACTGCTTGAATAAATGTATTGTTTTTCCGTAAGATTATGTTATTATGAATGGTTGGCATATGTTGGCTGCACGCATCTTTGTATATAACTGGGTTTATGTTGAACTGCTTAGTTACCTTTAATCAGCTGCTGGTTTCTGGTCCAAGGCGAGAAACAATCTTGACTCATGTTATATTCTCTTTAAAGTAGACACGCTTAAAAACAACCACGACAGTCAATCAACTATCGAATCCGTATTTGAACTACATTCGCTGGTATTTTACGTACACCCAGATTTGAAGATGATATTCCACTATATTGGCCATTGGATCGATAAGAAGAAAACTTTTACAAAATTTAGTTAGAAGATATGCAGTAATACATTTGGAATGACGCTCTCGGAGACAAAATTAGCTTTCAATATTCAATATTCCCGATTAACGCGTTTTTGCATGTACGCGATTCTTATTCTAAGGAACATTTTTTGATATACATTAAACCATCCTGCGGTTTAGGTATCAATCGCTTTATTTGTGAATAGATTTAAAATTTCTCAGCAAGAAAAATGTCCTTCTTTCTTTTACACATGTGAATGTTGAAGCCCCGTGCTCATAGGTCTATTCTAAAATATTTTAAAATTATAATCAATCAAATCAAGAGTAAAAAAAATGTCACTGGGAACGATATTCATTACTTTTAGTTGATTTATTGTTAAATAATATTGTAAGATGAATAAATTAACGAAGGACCTCGAACTCGAAGCTCCTAACAGGAAAAATATATGGATAGAATATTGTATGTGGTACGTGAAAAATTGTAAACTGAATCTTCTTAATATGTTTTTATATCTTTTAAATATGTTTTTTTTATATGTTAATTCTGTAACCTTGTCACCGGGCCAGGCGCCCACTTGCATTGTATATTGAAATAATAATAATAGAATAGCGCTCGTGTATATTCCCGAGTATTTCCTAAGACGCATAGATATTTAAAGCAAGAGTCGAACGATGGGTATCTAGAAATGTTTTATCGTAAAATATGTGTTTTCACGCAAACGTAAAAAATGACGATGAATGACTTGGGATTCTCAGTCACTTTGTCTATAACGCCGTTTCCGCGTTTGTGACCAAAGTTTTTAATTTAATTAAATTTCATGAAATGACAGAATAAATGTTATAATAATATTAATTTCATTTTAATCTTATTCTAATTTTAAAATGCTCATAAAACACTAATTTAAACATTTTTATCAATAGAATAATAAAATAATCTTTATTATATTCTTTTCAATGGAAAAATTATTTTCGGTGAACGCGTTTTTGTATAGCGCGACGATTTTCTGATGCGCAACTCTCCCGTAAATGTAACGGATACGAAAATTTTGTTGAACGTTTCGTCGTGTAGAGATACGTGACACCCTAAAATAAATAAAAGGAGTCTAGACGCGACAGAAATCCAATTATATAAAGCGTATTGATTTCGTTACAACCGCCATTCTTATTTTTAAACTAACATGCTTCAATTCTCAGGAAGGCTTTTTAATAAGAAAATTATAGAAGTTCTGGAATCGAAATAATTAATTCAATTTCTTTAGTCGATTTTCCTCCTGCTCTATATATAAGTCCAGCGTGCTGCAAGAAACTTATGATTCTTCGTTTCTCCAATAGGTGGCTCCCTCTCCCCCCCTCTCTCTCTCTCTCTCTCTGTAGGCCATTGCTGCTTTACTTCTGAAACGTGCTTTTGCGATTCCGTTGGGACGTCATTAGTCAAGAATCGCTCCAGCGAGCGGAAATAAAAACCGAGGCTATGACAAAGGACATCCCATGATGATCAGTATTAGACTTCCTTACAAAAAACTAGAGAAAATAAAACACAATATTTGCTGATTTTTCTTTGGAACATAGGGTAGATGCTAATCTTCCCAGCAGTCGCACAATTTATGCGTAAATTTTTCCTATTTATTCCAGCTGAGTCGCGCGTGGGGCAAGTGTTATTACTAAGAATGGGAATTATGTGAAATTGATGTACGTACGCAGTGTTTTGTTTGGATCCCACAACCGTTTATCAATTATTATCGTTATTATGAGTTGTCGGCGCTTGAATACATACTGCTAGCGCCCTTAAACTTTCGTGTTTCAAGTTTCGTGGCTCGGATCGCCCTGTATCAGAAATAACAATAATCATCATTAAGACAATAGCCTATATGTAACAGTAAGATTTATGAAAAATTAGGATATTTTGTGTTTTAGGATCGGTGCCTTTTAGTACGTTTGCGCATGAAAAATATCGCTGAACACTCATGACGTCATGATATTGTTTGTTAGTAATAGAAGTTTATGATATTGCTATTTCCAAAATTTGGTGAAACCATATTTCAATTCTATCGTTCATTTTTTTTTCGATAATTAGAGTTAAAAATTTTCTCGGAAATCTTTAAGAAACGGCCTAATTTTTTTCATTGTTTGATAAAATTTCGTGTTTTAGGATTATGAAATCGTCATAAGTGTGCGTCGCAGTTTTAAATCAATGGCCTTAAAATAAAATCCACTGATTCTCATCAGAAGCACAAAATCAAAGCTATTATAATGCATAGTTTATCAATCCTCATAATTGAAAAGATTAATGTCATTTATTAGTGCGTTTCGTCATTGCTGAAAAGCATTATTATCTTCGTGATGCCCGTTCGTACGCATATATCAGAGAAGAATTGGTTGAACTGATTTCAGCCAAATATGATACATAGAATATTCGCATAAATACATGACCAAAATAACATATTTGGACCGGATCGCCTCAGCAGGGGTGCCACAATTGCAAAATAAATCTTTCGGTAAATATGAATTTGGAAGGAATTGGCCGAACCAATTTCAACGAAATTTTGTATGGTGTTGTGCAGCAAAAAATAACAAAAAAAAAGATTTTTAGTATAGGCATGGAAAGCAGGACTGCCGCAATACAATAAATAAATAAAATTTCTTTTACGCGTATTTGTGTTAAACTGTCAGCATCATTTTAACCAAATTTTATATTTATCCTGAACTCCAAACATTTTTTTCATTATAAACATTTTCAAATTGAAATTATCGGGATATAGTAAGTATGATAATAAATTATAACAGTTAAATGCGCATGTCACATAAAAATTTTCTTTTTATTTTGTTCCAAGTGTAAACAATATATTTACTTTATATTTTGTTTCCTTACTGACATTTTTTTCCTTATAAACATTTTTAAATTGAAATTATCGGGGCATAGTAAGTATGATAATGAATTCTAACTGTTTTTAATGCACATATCACATTAATATTTTCTTTTTATTTTGTTTCAAGTGTAAACAACACAGGTATACCTCGCGGTATGCTTTCTTCGGTTTTAGGCCCATTACACTTTCTGACTCTACCTCTCGATACGCTCGCTTGATTAGTATATACCAGGGGTACGAAACTCTTATGGGAGAATAGATTCCCAGGCCGCATCACCACAGCGCCACACATTCCTTGTGTATCGTAACGGAACAGTGGCCATTTTGCTTGATAAAAGTTCGCCATAGCTTATTGAGCGGTTGTCAGTTACTCTGATTTTGTCAAGTAGATATATAATAGATATGCATCACTGTTTAAGAAAACGTGACGGAATGAATTTGTTCTGATCTCCAATCAACAGGTAAGTCTTAAAAACATCATATATTTTTGAAAAAAATTCTAACGAACTAGTTCTACGAAGTGTTGTGTGAATGCGTTTTGTGAGAATGCTTTTATATTTTCTTAACAGATACCTGCAATGGATATATCTTCTAGGAAGGAAGGAAAGAAATTTCTCTCGTTTGTTTGTGTGCGAGAAGCATTTTGAGAGGAAATGTTTCTCATTTTTAGGTGTTAAGCCTCACTTACTTCACCTAGCTGTGTCATCCATTGCCCTGGACGTGAATATGGTACGTGTCATTTCACAAAATAAGCTGTAATTTTTGATTAACTGAAATTTCTGTTTAAAACTTCTCGCGGTTATCAGTAGATTATAGTGAGTTTGGAAGTTAAACTGCAACATAGACGCCAGAGGATAAATTGTGCTTGTAATAGAATGAAATAAGTGTACCGTAGCGATGTCTCATTGTTTTAATTTGAAATTTTTGAATTTACAGAAATTGTTAACTTGATTATTTCTTGTTTCTCATTATGCATTTGTTTATAATCCTAGACTTTAAGATAATTCTTTGTTTCAAAACATATTTAGAAATATATATATATTTTTCGATCGAGAAATTGAAATTTCTATATCAAAAGTTTACCTTGTTATATGATGAATACATATAGATCTTAAATGGGCTAACTGTAACTGCTGTGATCACGTAAACGTCAGCAAATGCAACTGTGCTTAGAGTAAATTATAGATAAAGTGGACATTTTCTAGCCCAATGTGATGTGTTTAATTTTACAAATGGTAATGTGATCTTCATAGAAACATTGTTTATGGACCGCAATGGGCCGTAAGCGCATTTGCCTTATTTTACATTTATTGCGACATTTGAAGCATGCCCATTGCCTCCTGCATCAATTCCATTAGGTTTAGCAGGTTTAATGATTGACATTCTTAGATATTCATTTTCGTTCTTTTTACAGGTGCAACAGAAAGAGAATGTGTTCCAGTGCCGAAGAAATCACTTTACAAATAGATTTTTGCTTGATCCACAAATTCATTCTTGACGTGAAAGTTTGACGTTTTTCGTCGCCCACGTGAATTTCCGTTAAATACGTTTCATGCATAAAAGGTATTAACGTTATAAAATTCTGCTACAACAATTCATTTTTATATCTTTATTGTATAATATTTATGTAAAAATACCTCACCGTTATGTAATTTGATAATGACTTTGTACTCTCGCAATGTGTGATATACGGTAATAAATTTGATTTCTTATATGCAATTCTTTCATTTATGTCCATTTAATATGTCCGTGCAATATATATGCGCTATGATTATCGTAATAAAACGGGAGGGGAAGGGGGCGAGGGACATCCTGTAATGACGTCACGCTAGCATTCGTTAACACGTAGTTCCAAATTTTCCCGTTGACCCATCGATTATCGCCCCTCCATGGAAAACCTCGGAATCGTTTTATAGCATTAAGTTTCCGGTCTTTCCGTAGGGGTACTAGTCTTTGGTACATACGCTCTTACAAAACCCGGAAAACGAAGATCCTTTCTCTGCCCATTCAAAAGGTCTCAACGCGAGCAAATCGACAAGTTTCTTTTTATGTCCAAGGTAGTGTTTTGGCGGACTACAGTCAGTTTTCAGTCCGAAATCGTGGTGGTGACACATTGAATTTGTGCTCGGGTTTTTATCCTTATAAATTTTAAATGTCGCAAGCGAAAAAAATTAAAGGGATCCTATGTTTGACATGGTTTTCAATGGGATTTTTGCATTTGTTTAGCACGATTTCGCGCAACAAGACCCTTTTTTAGGAACATATCTGCCTTGCCTACCCGATAATTTAATCAATTTAGGAACGTATCTCTTTTTTATAGCATTGTTTATTATGTAAAAATGAGTTTCGCAATACGCTAATTCGCGATGCGCTCTGGTTTTTTGGAATGCAACCCGAAGCGTATTGCGAGATATACCTCTATATTTCCTTTTTATTTTGTTTCCATACTGACATTTTTTTCGTTATAAAAATTTTCAAATTTTAATGATCGGGAAATAGTAAGTATGATAATGAATTATATATAGCGTATATAATAGCTTAAAAAATGAAATTTTTAAAGCGAAGGTAACAGCAACCTTAATGTGTGATGCATCAAATAAAACGTCTCGACCTGCAAATTTGCAGGAATATTATAAAATTGAAACCGTTGGCGAGATGTTGAGGTTTTTTTTAAACCAGTTAAGCTCTGCTCGACGTAGTTGTAGTGGTTGGTGTTAAGGTGGCGCTGCTAGCGGACATTAGACGCTGTAGAAAATAATGTGGCACTACAAGCGTACATTAGTAGAAGGAAATACACCTTGCAATCGCTGACCTTCATGGTAATTGCGACTGAAGGCTAACTACCAAGACTATATTTAATCTAACCAACCAGTCGATTTATCGACGGGCAACTGCTAGTGTATGATTATTTGTAGACTGATTTTTCTGGATAAAAATATAATAATCGCTGAATATCACAACTAAAATTTGACAAATGTTGTTTTATTTTATCATTGAATCGATGAAAAACCTCGGCATCGTTCAATGGTAATAGGTTTTGTGTGCGCCTTACCCTGAATTTGGTAAAGAGCGTTATCCCAGTATGTTACTTGTAACTCCTTATTATCAACTTAATGCCATTATTTTGATCCAGATTGGAGTTTTTGTCACAGAAATTGGTATTATAAGCAAACGTTTTGCTTTCTAAAGATACCTGCATACATAATGTTGAGGTTTTGGCTATTTCTCATCCTGTTTGCGCATTCGATGAATATTTAGATTTAATTCTGCTCAGCCAAATTTTTAGAGAATTATGCAAGATCTCTAATATCATTTCATCAAACCACGGTTGGCTTCTCGCCGATCCTTTAGAAGGAAGGGATGCGACTTTTGCATCGATTAGTTTATATAGAATTTGGCTGTTTGGTAATAAATTGATTCGTGTGGCAGCAATTCAGAGTAATAGAATATGCGCTTTTTATTTCTCGTGAGTAAACAATGTGTCATTTTTTTTAATTATAAGCACAAAAGTCATGGTTGATAATATGAATATGTGCTATATTTTACCATATACTAAGTAGAGCCAAATGGAGGTAAAATGATTTCTATCTTCTTTTTACAACGGTTTGCTTAAAATTCATTTTGAGTCAACATAACAAAAAAAACTGTGGCTACAGTCCGCATGTTAAAACTTGGGAACCGCCGGACGTATTATGTTGAAATTTAACATTGGGGAGTTTTTCTGAAATTGGTCGACCAATTCCAATTTCAGTTCAAATCGAACAACAATTACGACCACTTTAAATGAAGACCTACATGTAGTTTACAAAGTTACTTTGTTTCAACTCGGCAACCGCTGGACGTATTTTGATAAAATTTGGTAATGAAGAGTTTTTATAAAATTGGTTGACCAATTCCAATTTCAGTTCAAATCGAAAAAAATTACGACCACTTTACATATAGTTTACAATGTTCCTATTTCAACTTAGGAACCGCTTGACGTATTTTGACGAAATTTGGTATTGGAGAATTTTGCTAAATTGAGTTTGTTTACTGGTTGGAGGTATGACAAATTTTCAGATATATATTGCAATTTGACTCCATTTGATAGAATATGAAGTATATCTCAGATTTTCATTATTCAAAAATATTTTACATAAAGTACAATAGTTAATATAGAATATTGATCAGTAATAAATTAAAACTGTGGACTCGCGATTATGATGTTAGCTATTAGTGGTAATCATTATCCAGGCACTATTGTCTTATTATTTAACTCCAGAAGAGAACTAAAACTTAACTTTCGCCGTATACATATTTCAGTGCCTAATCAATTTTTCCCTAAGTATTACCGTTTAAATTTACTATAGTAACCAGTAAGTATCCGCAGAACAACATTTTGACTGGCCAACTTTTCTGGGAAGGGGCCATTAATATGATTTCACTATATCGAGAAGGGAAGCAACACATTATTTTTTCTAATTACTAAGATAGTTCACCTCGCTTAGAATTCAGCCTCGCATCGAGACCGTCTTTATCGCAGTTTTAACGAACGAAATTTAGGGGTCCTTTGAACTCCCGCTTTACGCTCCAGGTCACGGATGCCGAGTCCGCGAAACGCCGGGAATTCGGGTCACGCCCCTGGCCTAACTCCCAAGTTGCAAGGGTTTTAGAGAAGGGACAAGAGGAAGCCTCCCTGGTTCCTCTCTTGCCCCTGTAAGAGGGGCAGCGGGGCGCTGTCGCAAGTAGGCACTAATTCGATCTGAGTTTATGGGGGCAAAGGAGTAATAGGCCACGGACAGAGGATTAAAGGATACGCTTCATTCGTGATCCTGCGTTTATTTTGGGCCGCAAGAAGACGCACGTAACCGCCAAATTGATTCCTTCCTCAATTGTTCCTCTCGAAAAACTCGATTTCTTATAAAATAAAGATTTACGGGAGGGGAAGTGTGTTAACTTCCTTTATTCTGGTTTTAACCACCAGATGAGTACCTGGATGAACATTTTTCCACGGTTTAAGAAATCCGTTTGCATGCACGCAAAGGAATCGACGAATGAGGAAAATCAGAAGAGTTATTGCGCTTTAAAAGCAGAGGATGACTGATGCCTGTAGCACAGAATTTTTTAGGATGGATTTTTATGAAGAGGAAAATATCCGATATTGTTCAACCTTGATAGAGCGATAATTTATAAAATTCATAAAAATACTCGCTCTAACGAGTAATATCGGTATATAGTTAAAATAATATTGAAGTTGATATCATAACCTCTATATAGAAGTATATATATCGTTATGATGCACTAAGTTTTAAAAGAATATTAAAGCGCGTAGGTGCATATAGGATTTGTACCACCCGTAATTTTTCATTTAAATTTTGTAACCAAATGAAATGAACACATTTATGTTAGAAACTCTTAATAAAAATAATATATCCAGATGGGAGCCGTGTGACTTGTTGTCACAGTTTTCCCGCGCATACGACGATCTACGCATTCCACTGATTTCACACGTTTCCTCTGTTGATGTTTTAGTCACCAACGTCAAATTTTCAAAACGAACTTCAGTATTTTTTCCACAAATATGTACGCACGCACTTGATTGAATTTATTTTTTGGCAGATAATGTTTTGAAAGTTAAAGCATGGCTAAATAAACAAGGGGAAAAATTGGTACTGTATTTTATAACATTAATAAAAATTGAAATTGTATAAAACAGAGTGAGTCAAATTATACATAAATACTTGGATATGCTGTATCTCAGAAATTTTATTGAGTAAACATGAATCAAAAATGTTTCAAATATATTAGATACATAGAAATATGATACATTACGGAAGTTACGTCAGATGTTCAAAATTTCCGCCACCAGCACGCATACATGAACGGGATCGTTTCTCAACAGCCCAACATACGGTGGTGTACATGTCAGCTGTAATTTTGCCTGCTTCCTGTTGTATCAACATCCAAAAATCCTGAAATGTTTGTGATTTATGAGTGTACACTCTATCTTTCAGATATTCCCATGGAAAATGTCTAGGGGAGTGAGGTATTCAAAAGCATTACTCCTGCGACTCATCCACCAATCAGGAAATTCAGTATTCAGATAGGCAAGGACGTGAAAATGTGGAGGTGCACCATCCTGTTGAAAGTACACCATTGAAAAAGTTTATTTTGCAAGAACTGCATAATTCATTAACAATTCAATATAACTCTGCCCAGTAACAGTATCATTAAATCAGTAAGGTTCGATTATCCCACAAGAGGAGAGTCCCATCCACACACTAATCCTTGGCGGATTAACATCTTTCTGTAGAGTGAGGTGTGGATTGTTACCGACCCAGTAAACACAGTTGTAACAATTCAAATGACCATTTAATTTGAACGTGGTTTCGTCTGACAATACAATTACATCCTCAAAATCACCAGCTTCACCGTTCTTCTGATGGTACCACTCACAGAATTGTATTCATCGATCAGGATCATCTTCCTGAATCGCATGCAATAGCCGAGGTATGAAAGCAGCGCCGTAACTAGCTATTTTAGCAACCGGGTCAAACTACCAAATATGCGCTCCCTCCAAAAAGTCTCTAATACCAATATTTTTTACTATATGGATTTTTGGGTGAACAATTAATAAATAAAAAAAAACTATAAATGATGTAATTTATCACTATAAATATACATATTTAAAATACATAATTAAAAAAAAATATATATACATATAATTTAAATACAGAAAGTATAAATATTTTAATATTAAAGAGTTATTCTACGTGATGTTAATGCGGCAAACTCATCAATAACATCATCAAAATTTTTAGTTTCTGCTATGCGTATTGCCTGGAAAAAGTATAGTGGTGAAACCGCCCGTCTTTGTGCCATGCAACCTCGCACAACTTGCCATCAATAACTTTTGCGCCCCTTCTTTAGCTGCGCCCGGGGCAGATGCCCAGCTTGCCCCGTCCTAGTTACGGCACTGTATGAAAGGTTTGAACTTTATGTCCTTTAAGATTCACATAACACTTAATTAACTCAAACGCAGTTCTCGGGAACACTGTCTTGTTGACTTATTTGGTGAATGGTCGTATGCTGTTGTAATGGCTTTGATGTTTTCGGCACTTCTTGTCGTCCTTTTCCCCCCAAAGCTTTCCTTATTGATGTTGTGAACAGTTCCATGTTCTTCAAATTTATCACGGAGGTAGGTTATTGTTTGATGCATTGGCACCTTTGTCCCATATTGACATTTCCGTACACGCTGAACCTCTTCAACGTTTTTATATTCCAATACCATTTTAAAATGCACTTCCTTTCTTCAAATGTTAGTTGATTTTTTCCTTATCGATGTATCACCAGTAAATCTGCTTCATATTGAAAAGCTAATTGTTTATTTTAGCTTTAAAATGTACAAAATTTTATTCAAATTAGTCATGCTGTCTACAAAATATGGCCATTTAAATTGTTTATATATAATTTTGACTCACCCTGTATATGCAGTAAAAAACATTAAACTCCTGCATAAGCATAAGCAATGTTCGCCTGCTTCACCATTTTCGCCGTTGTCTGCAGCGCAAATTTCTGTACATTGCCCAATTTCTGAAATTCATGCGTAGTTGTAGTATCACTTGCTCAGTAGACGTTACTTAGCACATCCAGAGCATGAAGAACTACAGACTGAGATGGAAAAGTCACCACTTCTTCCTCTTCATCCGAACTAGGCTCGTCTTTTGTCTCTGTCTGCTCATGTGAGAGCGTCCTCATTCAGTTCCTCACACATGGACAGCATCTTGTCAGCGTCTACGTAGCCTTGATATCTGTAAACACTTCGGTAACTCACAACTTCAGCCCACCCTTCTGGTCCATTTTGCACGTTGCAAGTCAGCACGTTTAAAGGAAGCAGCAATGTGTTGCGATGGAAGTTTGTCTTGACTCAAAACGAGAGCCCCCACTTCACTCAGCATAATCACAACAGATTCTATAGGTGAAATGCACTATATTTAGCTAATATTTGGGCGACGTGAGATTCAGCCTTCAACACGGACGTGAAAAAATCGCGTGTGGCCGTTTGGGTGGTGAACGGATTGCCAGCTATAAATAGCTCCTGAAACGATATCGGAGGTACAGTTTGTGAAAAATTATCACGAAAGAAAAAGTCTTGGCAATTTAGGACACGCTCGATATAGTAAAGTTGACACAAAAAAGCTTTCGTTTTGTGTGTTATTTTTCCATATATGTAACGTTAAGAAATTGAGAGTGACGGTATTTTCTTCGCTATAATGAAGTTCTCTTTATATGACATACTCGTTCTATCGAAGTTACGTTGTATATTTATTGTTGTCATCAACATGTGGAATTATGTAAGCAATATGTTCTATAGAAGGCACGTCAAATATAACTACATCGGTGAATACAGTTCAAAAGCTGCTCGTCGAATATTTATTTACTTATTTAAATATTTAGATTGCAATTGGGCGCCTGACCCGGTGGCAAAGTTACAAAAGTTTAAATCTATAAACATAATAAAATTATATTTACAATTCACATACCATACCATACCATACATACCATACATGCCTTTACAGCTACCGTAGCAGTCACGGGGCCCTCGAAGTCCCCACTATTCCTCACCCTACCAAGCAATCCATCTACTTCCTCCAGCTCCCTCGTTAATAAATGATCTTAAAATATTGATACATAGTAATACTAAAAGTAATGAATATCGTTTACATTGATATTGCTTGCAGAGTTACGATGTGATTGTAAAAATTAGATCCAAATCATATTCTAACATTTCCCCTAATTTTGGAAATCTTCATGTTAACTAATTTCACTTTTAAGGAACGAGCAAACAAAATTGTTTCCATCATTTGTTATGGTTTTATATATTTAATAATATTCCTCTGACGATAAAATTTTCCTTCCATTCCTCTCCATAAAACTGAAGGAGAATTCCCTTAAATTTATTTATGGACTTAGCCTATTTTATCGATCCTACGATTGCTACTTGCTTTGATCTAATGACATCCAACATTTTGCGCGCACTCCGCGACTTGAAAAAAAAATATTATTACGTGACTGCACGGCTCCAAATAACTGTTCTCCCGTCTTCAAGTTCAGGATAGAAACTCATAAATATTATTTATCAGAATTAAAGAATGGATGCGCGGAATTTTTATCTGAGCTTTGAAATTTTTTTAAAGGGCAGGTGCACCTGTAGTGAACGTTCATCATCCTCAGGTTTTCCACTCGAAAGCGACGCAAGTAAATGCCACATTATTTAAAATGGCAAGAGAAGGACTCTCTTAGTTTTTTTAATCCGCGAATCACGGGAGAGAAAGAAAACAGATGAGTCGGGAAGAGCGCCACGGACGCGACTGTAAAAAAAACAGCGCACCGCAAAGCGCATGGGTTTTCTCGTTCCTGCGCGTCATGACGCGGATGGAATAAATAATAATTGTGCGCGATAACGCGAGACGGGAAACAAAATGGCGGGATTATTTTTCGCGAGAGGTGCGGAGGAGAAAGGATTCGCGCGTCTTTTGTCTGTCTGTCTTTTGTTTTTACCACCGGGACGTTTTGAAAGGAAGATTACGAACAATACAATGGGAGACGCGCGATTTTAATTATAGAAAACCCTTTTCATTTTGTCCCCGCAGATTGCGCAACGTTTTAAGCTCTACCTTTCCAAATCACTTCCAACTGCATACGGCGATACTCATTTTATTCCTCCGTCCACGTATAGTGTAATTAATGCGGTAAATCCGTCGAATGACGTTTTAAACTGCGATATCTATTTTGAACAGAATGCTGCTCTCGTTTTTTGGTTGATAGAAAAACATATAAAATGAATTTATAGTTAAATTCCTATAAACAATCTCTTTTCAAGATTTGACCACTTGTGCCACATTAAGTAAATATATTTAATTCATTAAGTTTAAAAGTGCAAAAGTGCTTGAGAGGCGTATACTAAAATGCATTAAACTGACAGAGAAACAAAGAAAACTTTCTTCACTCGGGTCATTTTTTTGCTGTTCATAGGAAAGAATTTAAATGAATGTTCGTGTAATCATAAAGTATCTATAGATAATATTATAGCCTCCTAAAATATCACTCTCTAGCCAGTAAGCGTTAATCCTGAAGTATAACTCATTGCCATGCATATAATTCTAGAATGTTGCGTTGTAATAACCCATGGCCTTAATGGAATTCTAATTTTATTGCTTATGGTAATGTTGCATATTGCGCATTCTTTGATATTAATATCAATGTCTACTTGATTGCGTTTTAATTAAATGACCTTCTTTAATTTTGACTTGTGGTTACATCTTCATATATCCACCATCCAAATTGAGACTTGATGAAAATTTAACTAAGATTTAATGATGCTATCTTTCCACGGATTATTCGTCTGTATTCCGGAAGTTCTAAAACACAGATCTCCCTCAACAGCAGACACAACAAGCATTTAGTGTCGCGAATTTTAAATACGCCATAAAAAAGCAAAATTCATGTTTTCTTCTACAGGGCAAGAACCATTTGTAAATGTATTTATTTATTTGAAAAAGCCCAAAAACAGCACATGGCCAATTACATTGGACCCATAACAACAAAGTAACAAGAATAAAACAAAAAATAAAACTATTAAACAAAATAACTAAAACTCTAGCAATGAATAGAAAGTCAAATAAATCGGGAGAAAGAGGAAGAAAAATAGGCCACAAAACAAATCAAATATTAGGTTTAATTTGGAAGTTAGGAGACTTAGTGAAGGGGTCATAGTCAGAGAAGCGCTTCAGCAAACTATTACAAAGATCAGGAAGGCGATAGAGAAAGGAGCGTTTAGTGATTGAGAGGCGAGGGGTAGGGCAGTGAAAAAGCTCATTCAAGCGAATAGAACGAGCGGGGACCCAGAATGGAAATAGAGAAAGAAGCTCATGTGACCTAAAATTGCCATTAATAATTTTTGAAAATACTTTAATGTCAGTATGAGTGCGTCGATCAGTAAGGGATGGAATCCCTAGGGAGGTTCGTATGGCACTGAGTGAAGAGTTATGGAGAGGAGGGTGACGAAAATGAATTGCAGACAGAAAGAAATTCATGGGTCGGTCAAGGAGCTTGAGAGTAGAAGGCGAAGCAGTGCACCAAATTGGGGAGCAGTAATTAAGAATGGGGAGAACGCAGCTAAAGAAAAAGGTACGAAGAGCGGAAATGTCAGTTATTTCTGTATAACGATAAATTAACCAACTAATGACATAGCACGGGAGGAAATACTTTTAATATGATCTTGGAAAAGATGCTTAGAGTCGAAGATTACTCCCAAGTCCTTTTGGTTGGTGGCAGAGGGGATTACTGGACATTAGAGCCAGTATGGATAGTTAAGAGGAGATTTGCGGAGTGTGTATGATAGTACTGTGGATTTATAAGGGTTAATTCGAAGGCGCCAGTGATTGGACCACGAAAGGAGCGCATCAAGAGCGTTTTGTAGGGCAGTGGAATCCTTATCTGAGTTAATTTTCTAAAAATTGAACTAAATAACTAATAATAAATAATAATTATATATTTTCATTGCGTTTGCACTCATGGTTGATTTACTCACTATACTGCTGTTTCTCTTGAGCAAAAGAACAGTTTGAAACGTTTTACCATTGCTAATAATTATTGATAAAATAATTCTATTACTTTATACGCAATTTTAACAAAAGAAGTACATTTGCAAATGGCGTAATTATAACTCATATAACAACGAGTAACATCATGTTTGTTGTATGAATCAATTATAAAATTTTTTCTGCTTCTCTAACAAAAAGTAAATAAAATTATTACGTTACGAAAGTGTAACGGATCTCTATCTCCATAATAACAATTTATAACAATAATAATTAATAACAACTAATAATAATTCACGAAGAAGACTTATTCTAAATTTTTGTAGTTGTATGAACAAATAACAAATGAAACATGATGTAGTTTGTAGCTATGCTATTGTGACGAGAGTTCCTGTGACTTGAAGTCAAGAAGTTTTATATAGTGTATAGGAACTACTATCAAAAAAAGTTATATTTTTGTATGAAGTACATTCAATTTTTATTATGTAATTTGGGCATTATGTATTGAGTGATACCTAAGCTGTTGTGACGGGAGTTCCTGTGACTTGAAGTTAAGAAGTAGTATATAGTGTATAGGAAATGGTATCAAAAAGCTTATATATTTGTATTAAGTAAACCCAATTTTTATTATGTAATTTGGTTATTATGCATTAAGTTGTGATGGGAACCCGCTGCCACCGGGACCTGCTCTCAATTGTAGCGTTTATATGAATAATAATATGAAGAAGAAGTCCAAACCAGGACTGATGCAGGCTTGTTTCCCGAAGTTGACGTCCCGAAATGATTATTTATACTGACAGGAAATGTTTCAGTATGTGTTAGTCACTCCAAGGAATTCTCATAAATTCATAGTTTATCAATGATAGAGGAAAATTGGAAAAAAAATTAATAGAGCATTATCAGGTTTAAAATACCAAAAACAATGTCAAAATCTCTTTCTGACATTATATTTTGCATGTATTAAAAAAAACTTATTTAATAAATTTACTGTTTATACGCTAATATGTCTGAATCAATTGTCCACTGCTGAAGGGTAGTCGAGCGGAAAAGAAAATAGCCAACACATTTGTTCACTCGTCTATGCTCAAGCCGATTTCGGTAATAATCGTCCCCATGGCAACAATTCGATAAATTTCGATTTAAAACGCAAAAACGCTATGTTATAGTAGAAATTCTAGAAAATACGATAAATTATCAAAATTCAGTGATAAGAATTAGAGTTTACATTCTTCTCCCCTTATAACAGTATAAACCTCGCTCCGATATCACATATTTAACATATTTTTATGCATAAAAGAAAACATCTCTGCACGATGGATTTGAGACTTCCTATGCAAAACGAATAGGAAAAAATTCCTGGAATAGAACCCGGGACTTAAATCATCGCAAAATAAAATATAGCACGAACCTCATGCCAAGTTTCATGAAAATTGGTTCATTGATGCAAAAGTTGTTAGTCGGAGACACAAACACACGCACACACAAGCAGGACCAGCCTAAAAAACTATCAGTGACATCGGACCTATAGCACATTCTCCACTACATTTCCTTGCAAAACTTAGGACGTCATTTTCTTAGAAAAAATCGTCGGGTTTAATCCTACCCCCATACCCTTCTCTGGCAATAAATCCTCCGTTTCCTTTAGTCCAATTACCTCCTTTAAAATTAAAACCTTCCCCACTCCTAATAGATACCCAACCGCAAAACCCCCCTCCCAAATAAAAAACAGAAATACAAGATTTGTGTTCTTTTATAATCTATTTTCGGCTGCTTTGTAGCCGAAATGCGCGTCTGGTATTTAATAAACATATTGTGGCTATTGTAAATATCTGAGACATGTTTTGTTTTAGATGCTGGTTATTCAATTTTTCAGCCATTATAAGAGCTCGATAATTCCCTTGTTGAATGCTAAGATACTTTCCATGTGCCAAAATTCCGACTTTTTCTCCTATCTCAGTTTGCATTGAATATTATTTTATTGTATCAATTTATCATGAAATTCAATCCACATCGCACTCTTACAATGCATTAAGTATTTATTTGTTGTTTGTTGATGCGTTTTTATGCATTCTTTACCAGCTAAGCAATGGTAGCGGAATGCCTTATGGGAACTTTTTCATTTTCCTCCCCTGAACCGCAGGACAGGTTTTGATTAAATTAAGTGTGAGTGAACTTTAATAAAATTTTACGCCAAATTATGATTTGAACTGCATCTGTCAATTAGAAGTGTCGCCTTACATAAGCACTTATCGTTAGATCGTTAGATAAACAACCGCCAAGCTACGATACCATATTTTTCTCTCCCTAGCTTTATCATCTGTAATGTATCGATTGAAGTAATTATTCGTTTAGAGGACATTTACCTCCAAAATGTCCGCGAAAGCTCATAGTTATGACTTATAGTTTTAGAGATTAAAATTCGAGAAAATCCCGAACATAGCATTAGATATTTTGATTAATTCGACTACTACGACGATTCTATCGGAAAACAAGAATTAAAAACCATAGTTTTTTCTTCCAAGCTTTTATGTATATGATCCGAGAGACATAAATTAAAAACTTTATTCGATTAGAGGACAACATTTAATACAAATAGTCCGCGGGAGTAGATGATTATGGCTTATAGTTTCAATGACCACACAATCTTTCGATACCGTTTTGTAAGTAAATTCCATAAACCTTTGAAATCTTTTGTATTCCACTGTGTAGTTTACATTTCCTTTTTGAATTTTGGTTCTTGAGATAATGGCAAAAACTTAAAAATGGGTTAATTCTTAGCGAATTGTATCCGGATGAAGACAATAATAAGGACTTTGGAATGTGTCACACGTTGCCAATCATCGCTCGGTACTAATGCGTATCATAAATATTAAGTGTAATTTAATAAGGATGTATGCACAATACTTAAAATAAAATGCGAAAGTAAATAAAAGTATTTTAAATACATAATAATTCTCTATAAATTACGTTTTGCGGAATAAAATGCACTAAACGTCTGCAAATCTAGTCCATTCGATTCACCTCATTTAAAGCAGGGTAAGCAAAAGTGGCTGCTTTTAAATTAATCATTTGTTGAGTATTGTTAAGGGCGATGAATAGGATATACACCAGTGAAGATCTTTCTATAATTGGAAAACGAATAAAACAATTTAGTAGAAAATGTTGTTTATAATTAAGCTATTATAAACGTTGGATCGTAAATTCGAGGAAAGAGTAAATTTGCAGAAACGTAAATTTCTTTAGAATTCAGCTTTGTTCTTATTGCTTAGTCAACGGGATCAAAATAAAAGTGAGTAAATTCGAAGAAAACGTAAAATCGGAAATCGCAAAATCGTTGTATTTAGAAAATCATTTATTTATAAGTCCATTACGCACTCGCGCAAAACAGACGGCCGACGTAGCAATTAATCAGCCTTAACAAATCAACACCAACTATAGAAAATTAAAATTACCACAAATAATTGAAAAATGTTATTTTTAGGATATAGAATTTACAACAGCATATTTTACTTAAATTCATTTTAGAGGCATGGATAGATTTCAGTGCAATGGGATTTAAAGACATTTCGATGTTTTTGTATCGATACCAATAGGTCGAAAATTTTGCTATATCGATACGTCCTGTGTAATACCGAATTTGATGAATGTAGCTACTGTGTGGATCGAGACTAGTGCGTCTAACGTATTTGCTCTAAAACAAACATTGACTTAATCCGGCAAAACTCTGTGGCCGTTGGATATTGTAGCTTTCCTCTCCATTTTCTTTTGTTTAAACGGTAGGTTTAAACTTAACAAGTTTTTCAGTACAGGACCGGTCTGGTTTATACATTTACACTAAGAGCAACTTTTGTTGTCTTTCACCGGGTTTTGTTTACTTGTGTTGCAGTTTCAAAATAACTATTTTTACTGCTGTACAAATTTTAGTTTTTCCGTCTGTGTGGCCACAAATACATTTTTTACCTGTAATTTTTGTCGGGCAATTGTTCCAGTCTATGAATCAATGCAGTCTGTAATTATTAGAAATAAGTTTTTATTCATTACTTCAATACAAGCAAAGTAATACATGTTAGGCAACTGGGTATAAAAGCTGACATTCACATCTTTCATTCTTATCACGCCATTTGCGGCACAAATAACGTTTCATAGTTTCATCGTGGCACATTCGAGAAGTTACCTCTGAAAGCTAGAGGGTTTTTATATAAACCCTCAGCTTAATACGTAAAATTATAATTTCCATAAACTTCTTAAAATGTTTTTTATTTATTTTATTTAAAATCCAACAACTACTGAACAGGGCAGTGAGATAATAAGCATAATGAATTGCACATTAAATATCTCTTCTCAACATTTTTCTCAGATATCATATTCGATTTCCAATCCGATACACGTCCATTATTAGTATGCGACTTGAAGTGTATCAAATTGACAGAACTATTCCTATAGCGTTATAGTTTTAAAACTAGGTCAGTTTATTTTTAAAATCACCGAGACCTATCTCCAATTTCGTGTGAAACCTGTATCTCTTTGAGATCCTAAAGTTAACACGAATTGGCAATTACATATTTAAACCGTTATACAATCTTATAAACCAACCTTAAATGTGAATCAAGGAGTCAAACTGGTTATAAAATTCTTCGATCACTGATCGATTTATATAAAATTAACACTAAATCAATTACAACCATGTGAGTGAATCGAAATGCGAATTATCCTCTTTAATTATTTACATTTTTGAGTTCTTCTAGTTTTTCGTTTACTCAAC
The DNA here is from genome assembly GCA_028673005.1 of Tanypteryx hageni. NCBI lineage: Eukaryota > Metazoa > Arthropoda > Insecta > Odonata > Petaluridae > Tanypteryx > Tanypteryx hageni. Next base: position 123,990,715 of record CM054116.1, on the reverse strand, counting down.
GTAATATAACTAATAATTCCGTCGCATTCTTCTAAAATAATTTTATTCAAATAGTCTGTTAAGAAATTATAGTAGATAAATTTCATAAAATAAAATAGTTTGAATATTAGTCATAGCTTAAACAATTGAGCTTAAGAGTATAAGAGAAACCTTATCCCAGGATAATGGAACCCATCGAGCATTTAAAACAAAGAGACATGTAAAAAAAACATCAGAGGCTCTTTCTCCAGTTTCACTCTTTATGACATTAAACTGAGTGAATGAATGAAGAAAAAGCCTCTTTCACATTTATCGGACAAATGATTTTCCTTTTGTCAACACTCAACCTATCATTATGAAAAGAAATATTTAAAATAATAAGATCACAGTTATTATAATATTTAAACTAATAATCAGCTCTTCTGGCTGTCTCAACATTAGTTCATCCTTCACCAGACATTTTTTATGAAAGCACCTTTAAGAAATTAATGTATTTTGGTCGTTTTTTAGTATCAAGCTTCTTTTAGAAATTTTCAGCAGATACCATTAAACCATGTGAAGTCTGTAATTCGAAACTAACTTAAGTTCCATGTTAATTTTTAAGTCTAAACACTGAATTCAATTATTTGATCTGTCGAAGTATATTGCATTAAGATTGAATATTTAAATGATTATTCATGATCCTGCATTATAGAGCCTATAGTATGTGTATATTGCGTTATCATCCAAAACTGATCGGACGCTCAAAAAAATAATTATTTCATTCTATTAGAGTTAAATTAACTTTCATGAAGCTAAAATTAACAATCTAGTTTCCTATGTAATTTTTATAAACGAGAGCTTTCAAAGAGCGATACTTTTAGGACGCTGCAAACTACCTCATTTATAAAAATAAAGCACCATTATGAGATTCGATTTTGTTATTTACAATTAAAACAATAAACCCAAGAGAGAAGAACAGCTTTGCGAACTTGTTCGCGACTCGTTTTTCCCTTAAAAAAGTTAAAAGAGCTCAACTCGGAGCGTTAGCATTCTGCGAATCGCATCTCGTCCAAGTCACCATCGAAAAGTTATCACGAGAATAGGCAAATATACTCTAAACCTACGTAACACCGCAGTGTTTTGGCACTTGCGAAAAGAATTCTTCCTTCGGATTTGTCGGTAAGAATGCTCTTGTTCAAAATCGGCCGAGACGCGCACAAATCCTTGAGGGCGACAGAAATATTTGCATCAAGCCCTCTCGTATTACATCCATACCTCCCGTGAAATATTGATATTAATTAATATTCAAATCGGCACTAGTACGAAAACTGCAAAACAAAAAAGTGATCTCGATAAAGGGACGCGCACAGTAAGATCTTTCAAAAACTATATTACGACTTTGGCCCCCTTTCCCCAAAGTCAACATTTTCCTGTATTCCCCTTTATTCTATCTCGACATTAGGTTTATTCTTATATACAATAAGAGAATGTGTAAATACTACATTACTACCTAACATCTAAAGCTATGGATACCTTCTTAATCCTATAATGGCAAGCACTACTTATTAAGCCTCTTTATTTACTGAAATGTTGAATAAAAGGATAACGCGTCAGTAATTCCAATTAGCGCTACGCATGGCTACATGTCAGATCCAGTTAAATGTTCGTCTTTTTCTTTGCTGATAATAGTGGTAGTAATAAGCTCATTCGTGAATTGAAAATTGCTGAAATTCATCGGGCAGATTAAGCGCGCCTCGTTTTTATTACTTCTTCAAACGTTGTTTAATTAATTCGCTATATAGAAAATAACGTAAAGACTGAAGTTAACATTCGTTTCAAGTCTTTGCGGATGACGATCTCTGGAGCCGATGTTTCGAAATTGCATAGGTGAATTACATCATTGTATATTCGTAAATTTTTAACGATCCATTTCCAAGGGTGTAGACGAAACGGCCAGATAACCTAGATTAACCGCAGCGGCAATTCATTTTTTCGTGGAAAATAAAATTTAGTGTTGGCTGCGCACAAAATGGATAAAGATTCTCTTTCCATAACACGATTCGGAAAATAAACATTTTGATCTCGTTTCGAATGTATCGATAATCAATGAATCGCCTCCTGGCTTTTCTGCTCGGAAGGTCTTGAACAGGTGTTAGCTCAGCGAAGAAGCATCGGGATTTCCCGAGTCGATAGTCGATGGGTGGATCGATCGATCGATATTCGATCGCTTTCTCCTCCCACTCCTCGTCCTCATCTACTCCTTCCTCTCGTCGTCGTACCACGAATCCCTCACCACCCTCCTGACCGATTCGCTCTCGAGTGTCGTGGTCGTCATCCTAATCGTCCCTATCGGCAAAACCGCTTCCCTAGTCGCCACGCTTCCTCTGCTGTTAGACGTGGCCAGCAGCTCCGCGGATGCGCTGTGTCTCAAAGCGGAGAACTCCGACGGGGGAGCGGCCTGCCTCCTCGCCCTACGAATTGCGGAGGCGGCTGCAGAGGAAGTCCTGCTCCTCCCGGATCTCGGAGAAGACATTCCGTCTTCAAAGAAGTCTTCCTCGTCGTCGTAGTAATCGCCGAATCCCCTCCTCTCCACCGCCCACTGTTCCGTGAACTCTGAGGCGCTCCGCGCCAGAGACGGCTGTGACAGGGAACGCACCATGCTTCCCGCCCCGCCCGTCATCCTGTCCTCCTCGTCGTCTTCCTCGCTGTCCTCAAAACGCCTCCTCTGGAACCTAGCGCCCTTCCTCGGCACGTAGTGCTGTCTGGTCGGTCCACCGGCCTGCTGGTTGAAGTAGGAGGAACTGTTGGAAGTGATGGTGTGGCCGCTGGCGTCGCTCATGGCGTCTCCCGGGTCGGGTCTTGAATGGTCCGCCACCACGACCTCAGACACGGAGAAGGGAGCGTCCGAATAGACGGAGGATGGAGCCCTCCCCCTCCTGGACCTAGCTGGAGAGGAAGGAGGCCTTCTGCTTCCTCCCGCGCCGTCAATCTCGTCCTCTGGGGGACGGCGGGTGGATACGGAGGAAGCCGCCGTGTCAGAGTCGTACTCGTAGAGCGTTGGCAACGAGGATCTCCTGGAGCGGTTGTCCCACTCGGTCGATTTGCTCCTCCTGTAGGGCGGTCTTGAGCGGCCCTGTGAGGATCCGCCCGCCGTAGAGGAAGGAGGCGGCGCCAACACGCGTATTATGACGTCCCATTTGTGCGGCTCGAAGAGCGTCTGGTATCGGGAGTCCTTTCGGATCCTCTCGAAGTCTTCCCTCACGGTCGCCTCCGTCAGCAGGGTCCTCAGGGTGGATTCCGTTGTAATGATGTGCCTCCACTTCTCCTTGTCGGCCTCGGTGAGGGTGGACTTCACCAGTCTGCTCGTCACTTCTTCCTCGGTCTCCAAGAAGTCTTCTGGGACGGGAGTCCTCACGCTGTCCGTATCGTTGTCTGTATCTGGGGCGGTGTCATAATCGGTCGTTGCTTCGGAGAGGGCGCGTTCAACCCTCGGAGGGTCGGTGGATGCGGGAGGAGGCTCCAGAACCCTTATCAATACGTCCCAGTTAGGAACCTTGATCAGCTCCTTGGGCGGAACCTTGGGCGGCATTGGGCGCGTCGTCTCCGACTCTCTTATGACTTCTCTCTGTACGGCCTCCGTGGTAGTGTAGCGTGGACGGGGTGGGGTGGTTTCCCTCTGGATGGGCGGCGGCGGAGGCAGAGCTTCCTCGGGTGGTCCCTGGTAGTCGGAGGCAGCGTCCGTGAAATCGGACTGCCTCTCCCAGCAGAGCGTGGAAGACGAAGCGACGGAGGATGGTGCCGGAGGCGGCGGGTTGGGGTCGGGATAGTTCCTGATCACCACGTCCCACTTCTTTGGTGGCGGAGGCTGTGGGGGTGGGTTCACGTTGGACACGGCCCTCCTGCGTCTCTCGATGTCCTCGATGGTCCTCCTCTCGGTCACGGTCCTCAGGAACACGTCGTCCACGACGTGCGAAGTTATCTCGGGTCTTCTGGAGACGACCACCGGAGGTTCAGGGAGCTCTCCGGTCTCCGATATCATGTCGGAACGGTCCTCAATTGTGGGAGCTTGCATTTGGACCTTCACTCCGGTCGGTAGGACTGGTGGCGGGGGAGGGCTGGCGGCATAGTAGGGCCTGCTCGGAGCGGATTCGATTATCTCGGAAACGGAGCGGGTGTCGGTGTTCTCGGTATTGAGGCTGGCAAGGGAGCGTGGTGGTGGGCTGGCGCGCAGCCTGGGAGGAGATTCTATTATCTCGACTCCTCGAAGTATCTCGGTATCGTCTTCCATCTCTCGGGCAGCCTGTATGTCGGTCCACTCTCGCTTCTGATGATAACTGTACTGAGAGGACTGTCGAAAGAAGAATGATATAATTAGTTTCCAGGGAAATAAATGGGAAACTTTAACAACATATCGCGATATGAATACTTTTAGGCTTTTTTATAAGTATCTATACATGTAATCATAATATATGACTTGAAAGTATTTTTATGATACTCCAATGCAAAAATATCATAATAGCTCTGCCATGTTTTTGAAATTTATGTACATGAAAACATTATAAAGAATATGTTACAAAGAAAATATATTATTAGCTGCTACTGCAGTAAACGCTACATTCATTTGGAAAGATAAGCCTTTTTCTACCGCAACACCAGATTAAAGTATTCTGCTAAAAGAAATTTAACAAATATGAATCGCGACGGCGATTAAAAAAGGAACATCAGAACGCAGCACCAGAACTTCCTTTAAGCCCACAAATGAAACCCGCCAATAATTGAAATTGGGAGCAGCGCGTCAAATGCGCATCACGCAGTCTTTACCTGTTGCTGTGGTGACTTGACAACCCTTGAATAAACGCTGGTTGGCTGTGCGACAGCCCTGGTCGTTATGGATACAGTGGCGGACGAAGTGGCGGGCGGGGGCGGTGGATGCAGTTCTGGCACGTAAGAGAAGGTTGTGGACGGCGGGGGCTGTAGAAGCGGCATCGGAGGCGGCATGGTCACCCTCGACCCGCCTTCCTCCCTCTCGAGGATCGTGGTGAGGTTCCTTTCCTGTTGTCGCATAGTAGAAGCGATGGAGGTGACGTCGGACAGGACGGACGGCGAGGACGGAGGCGGGGGAGGGGAAGGAGGCGCCGGCGGAGCCCTCTTGACCCTGACGGACACGTCGAACTTAGGCGGAAGAATGACCGGGGGAGTGGCGATCCTGGCAACGTCCGTGTCGGAGTAGGCGGCAACCGCAGTCGCCGTCTGGACCGTCTCCTCTTCCCTGGAATAACCGGCGTTGTCGAAGGACCCGGCGGAGCTGAGGGTGCTGGGTCGACGGTTGACCATCGCGCGCGTGTTCAGAAGTCTCCTGCCGTCCACCTCCATCTCCTCCTCGGAACTGAGCGATTCGGACGGATAGTCAGACGGAAGGGTGTCGGAGGCCGTGCTGGCGTGCACTGCGGCGGCGGTGGGCAGCGTGGCCGAACCCGCCTGCACCCTCGGTATCTTGAGACCCTCGAACATGGAGATGGTGCCGGAGGATAGCTTTGTGGTGGCGTCCGAGTTGGAGGAGGCGGTGGAGGCTGCGGAGGAGAAGGGCAAGGGACCCTGCGTGGTCGCTGAGGAGGGAGGCCTGGAGGCAGGGAGAAGGAGGGGAGCAGCCTTCCTGTGCCTGAGGCAATAGTAGGAGCACCCCAGTCCCAGGAGGAGGAGTGTGAGGAATAGGATGGCGCAAATAATGAGAAGGATGTGGAATCCTTTGAGCGGAGGTTCGACCGCGGCCACGGGCGGGTTACCCACCACGCTGTAGGGGAAAAAATTATGAACGTAATTAGAATATATCAATGCGACATCAGCGCGCCCTCGTTCTTGACGAGGTATGGAAACTTGAGGGTGTTTCCAAGAGAATAGGTTGCTTTTACAAAAGTAGAGGAAATTACAAAAATTGTATGACAGGAATTTTACAATCATCTGTTATTATTACAGCGAAGTTATCATAATTAATTTCCCGTTAACCAGAGATCCCAAACTACGGCCCGCGAACCATATCCGGCCACGTAGTGATTTCATCCGTTCCTTACTTCAACTTCTACTGTAATACATATTCGTATATTTGCCAGCAGAATGCGTCGCTGTAATTTGTGATATCAAAACGATATTTTTCGAGTACGTGGATGCAATATGCAATATGGATGTATGAAAATTTGCACAATCAAGAGAATTCTCTTTAAAATGTACATGCTGACAGTTCAGTAATTTGAAAGATCGTATGTGGCTCGAATAATATATACCAGTTGTGGCCAAACTTATTTACCCTTGGGGCCGCATGACTCACATTTTCTGCACTTAAATGTGCGAGCAGTTAAACCTGTGCCCGACGCAATTCAAATAAAATGCACGTCCCTTAGGCATCCCCTACACGTCTCAAATCACGCTACGTCATTGATTTCTGTAACGGAAGAAACGTTGACTCGCCGCTGAATGAAATTTAAATGAGCCGCATACAAAGTTAAAAGAGCCACATGCGGCTCGCAAGCCGCAATTTGGCCGCTCTTGTGGCACTTTAAGTAAGGCTGGTCCACGGAGTGTTTCTGTGAGAATTAATTGAATGATAATCGATGCCTATCTAATATTGTCTGTCCTTAAATTCGATCCTATAATTATTTTTTATTCCTTTGGTGACATTTGGCCTCCAGGCCTCATCAAAGGGTACGAGATATCTCCTCCAAACATAATACTTACACAAAGATGTTACTTAAAGGCAGTATTTTTTGCCGTAAATATTTGAATATCGTCGTTCTCAATAAATATCCCATAAATTTCTAAATTTCAGCCTTTATCCGAGTATTTACGCAGAAATTCGAACGTGCGAGCGTCGTGCGGTGGATTCGTTTTCCTGAAAGGATGGCGCGGGACTCTCCCTTTTAATCTTTATACTTGCGTTTGGTAATACTAGAGCTTTGGCGTTTTCTCTGCTCCGCTAACAATGTCCTTGGGAGACAGTGATTAAAGAGCCTCAGTTCTAATCACGTAGCCATGTGACGCTATCTCTCTCAAACAGGCTCCTGAAGCAAATAGAACGCATAGTGGTCCGGAAGCAGAACGAGGAGGGAAGACGAGACGGAGAAAGGAAGAGTAGACGGGGTGAGAATGAATGAAAAAGACAAAGAGATAACGGAGGACTGAGTGAAAGAGAGATGGGATGAAAGTCACTTGCAGGCGAGATTAGCGATATTCCAACTTGTACTGTGTAATTGTATGGAGCGTAAGATACAAGAAGTGAGCGCGACGACAGAGAGGTTTTGCCTAAGGTTCTTCCCCTAGGAGCAATTTATCGCTTAAATGAATTGAGAGGACGAGCGCTGAGATACGCAGAGGAAAACAAATCCGAAAGAAGGCGGCAAGGGGGAGGAAGATAGAGAATGCAATTCGAGACGGGAGATAAGGATTGAGGGATAGAGGCTTTGTGAGAGGTTGAGAGGCGAGTGGGGAGGCGGGGGAGGAACAGGCAAGGAGTCATCCAATTGGCTGAGCATTGTCTTCCTGCTGGAGGTAGTCTGGTTCACGATTCCAGCGCCTCCTCCCTCCCTCCTCCTCCCTCCCTTCTCCTCCCTCCCTCTCCCTCCCTCCTCCTCCCTCCCTCCCTCCTCCTCACTCCCTCCTCCTCCATCCCTCCTCCTCCCTCCCTCCTCCTCCCTCCCTCCTCCTCCCTCCCTCCTCCTCCCTCCCTCCTCCTCCCTCCCTCCTCCTCCCTTCTCCTCCCTCCCATCTCCCTCCCTCCTCCTCCCACCCTCCTCCTCCCTCCCCCTCATTCATCCTCCTCATTCCTCCTCTGGTTCACGATTCCAGCGCCTCCTCCCTCCCTCCTCCTCCCTCCCTCCCTCCTCCTCCCTCCTCCCTCCTCATCCTCCCTCTTCCCCTTCCTCCTCCCCCTCTCTTCCCCCAACCCCATATGACGCACTCCCTCTCCATTATTTTCCCTCTTAGTTTTTAAGTAAAACTGTGTTTCGTTGTATCTACTTCTCTCAATCTTTAAATATTTCTATCAGTACGTTTCGCAAGTTTTTTACACACCCCTTCTTGTGAGGGTGTTTCCCTGCAGTGGGGTTTTTCCTAGGCAATAGCGCCTTAATTTTTTCCTCTTTTTCCCACAAACAACAAATTTCCAAAAATGATAACTTGGCACTGTATGTATGTATTAATTTATTCTATATAATCTTTCATTTTATTTTTATTCTTTGTTACTTTCTTCCTGTTTGTAATTGGTAATGGGTTAGATGTATGAAGAGACAGCTTTGTCTCAATCTCGCCCAAATAAAGACGGATGCCTATCTATCTACTTCTGCATTTTACGTGTTAACGTCACAAAACGGAACGCTTCCTGTTTGCAAAACCATAAATATTGTTTTGGTTAAAAAATGACGAGTTTATATTGGATGATGAAATCGCGGTTCTTTAAAAGTGAAATATTTCTTGGCCGATGGATAAAGTTCTCGACCTGTCAATTCTGCCGAGGAGCATAAACTCAGAGAGGGAACGAAATCAAGTATCTGGGTTATCGACAGGTTCTCAGAACTAACGTGAGATGAATTATGAAAATCGGGAAAAAAGAGATCTAGAAAGACATACAATGTACATAAAAGACCAGAAAGAAACGTGGCGTTGCGTGTTTATAGTTGATTTAAAAAAATTGGTTTAACCTCTATAAAAATACATTTCCAACTATTTCGATATTAATCTAGAAACAACAAAGTAAATTTCATCTGATTACGAAGTAAAGTAATAAGACTTGCACATATATGTGTAAATGAAAGCCTGGTTTAAAATGATCAACATTCTTGTTTATAATTTTTTTCTAATCAAAACCACTCGCTCCTTGTCATCCGATATGACAGACAACTCAGTAAAATGGGAAGAGTGGTGTTCGTAAATAAAAAACAGCCGAGTTCCCTCCCATTCCCTCATTGGCTGAGCAGCCAATTCGCCTTTCTTTTCGCAAGAGGAAAGCTTCCTATTGTTACAGATCCGTATCCAGGTGAAGTTCTGCTCTCTCGCGGTAATGATTAACGGCGCTGGCAACGAATAGTCCTCCTACATATTTGATCTTGGCGTTTTATATGGCTGTGTACGACGGAGTAGAGTTGAAATGTTCTTTGATATTATTTCTGATAACAAGGCGCCCGTACGGGCCACGTGGTAACCTGAACACGTCTTCATTAAGAAACCGTTATCCCTTGAGAAGTTATGACTTCACCCAAAATAAACATCCAGGATCGGGAAGACAAAATTAAATACATCTTGTCACACTCGACACAAAATGCTAAAATTATAATACTTTTAATCCGCACATTATTTTGATGGAAAATATCTTATGTAATTTTTGTCCAAAATAAAAAATGGATATATAAAAAAAAAAACATTTTTTAATATAACTTTTTAATGAAATATCGCCTATTTTACAATATCTATTAACGAGCAACCATCGCTTTCGAGAGATGAAACGGAATTTTAAGTGAATCCGTGCACAATCCGATCACGAAAATATTCAACCAATGCCCTCGGGTTTCCACATAATGAAACCAAAAAAAGTTAATTTCCAAACAGAGGTTTATTCTTTTAATTGATCAGTCTCTCGCCGATGAATATTTGATTGTGCTCTATGACTGGCATTACCGTCGACTCGCGTCTGCTGGTTTGACAGCAGTGGCAAAGTGCGATTCAAAAATGATGGAGGCGAGCGATTTTAATTAATAATGGCTCAGACGGTTGATGTGGTAAACCCCCTGCTTGACCTCTGAAAAGGTCCTGATTGGCTGTAGCATTTTAACTGCCAATCAATGCCTGCAACAGGAGAGGGCCGAGTGAAAGCCAACCAAGAAGTTTTATTATTTTTAAGGCGTCATACTACCCCCAGCAGAATATGATTACGGACGTGAATATATTATTACTCCCTCTAAGCAACACCTCACACAAATAGCTTGTTACGCAAAAACTATATTCCTATTTTGCTATAAAAATAGTCTCTTTTTAAGCTGTGTCTTCTCTAATGTATTGCGTTAAGTTGCTTAACATTATTTTCCATATATTACATATAAAAAACTGATGTGGCCACCACATGACTTTCTCCATACCTGTAATATTTCTAATAATTTCAAATAGAATAAACGATAATAAATATTTTAAGAAACAGCGAGAAAAATTTAAAGACTTGACAAAGAACAGAAATAAACTCAAACCGTAGCCTTCTGATATTGGATATAGCCACAAAGCTCCAACAATTAAGAAAAGAAAAAGAAGCGTTACTAAGAGGTAACTAAGCGTCAAGTGTTTATAATAGTCGCCGGTATGTGGTGAGGTGGTGGCAGGTGGCAGCTAAAAAAATAGTTTTTAAAATCTCTTAAACAGTGCGTTATATGGGAAAATGTTTCGAAGAAACGTTTTAGAAAATTAAATTTTCTGTCTTTTATTAAAGTATTTTTTTACATTCATCAAATATTAAAGCAAATATTCCACAAAAACTGATAAGTGACAAGAGTAAACACCCAATTCTGGTGGACGAATTTTAGCTAAAAGCTGACAAATTCTTGGGCTTTTAATAAAAATGCTAAATTTGATATTTTATGTTGATCGGATTATTAGTTTTTGAGTCAGAGCGCTCAAAATACTCCGGTCACAGACACATACGGACATCATCGAGAAAATAGTCAAAACGTGTTTAGGGGATCTTAAAACATGTATTTCCGTTGAAATCTCGAGTTCGATTTTTTTCATGAAAACAACTTTCCCTATACTTCGTATATGGAGAAATTAATAAGCAGACATATATATATGTGTGTGTGTGTGTGTGTGTGTATGTGTGCTGATTAATATACACACGCGCCAGTCTCCCCCGTCCGATCTCCGTCTCCCCCTCCCCGTGCACTACCCCACACAGCCTCACCACACCATATCCGCTCACTCGCTCTTCTTGACTTATCGATCTATGCTTGTGACGGAGTCCGCCAAAGGGCAATCCCATATCCACCCCTCCTCTCGCCCCTCCATCCCCACCTTCTCTCATCATCACTTTCGCAGCTTCCATAGTCGCCATCGCGCGCCGATACACTCCCTTCTGTTTATCTATCATATTGAAACCCGCCGCCTCCTTCCCCTCTCCTCTTTCTCCCCTCAATTCTCTCTCTCTCTCCTCTCTCTTCCCCCTCACATTCTATCTCCCCTCCCTCTCTCTCTTCCCATTCTCTCTCCCCTCTCCATCCTCTTTCTCCTATTCTCACTCTTATCTCTCTTCTCCCTCCCATCTTCTCTCTTTCTCCTCTCATTCTATTTCTCCTTTCATTCTCTTACTCCTCTCATTATCTCTCCCCTCCCTCTCTCCTCCCATTCCATCTCCTCTCTCTTCCCTCCCTCTCCTCCCATTCTATTTCCCAACTCTCCCCCCTTCCTATTCTATTTCTCCTTTCATTCTCTTACTCCTCTCATTATCTCTCCCCTCCCTCCCTCCTCCCATTCCATCTCCTCTCTCTTCCTTCTCTCTCTTTCTCCTCCCATTCTATTTCTCCTTTCATTCTCTTAATCCTCTCATTCTCTCTCCCCTCCCTCTCCTCCCATTCCATCTTCTCTTTCCCCTCCCTCTCTCTCTCTCTCCTCTCATTCTATATTCCCTCTCTCCTCTTTCTCATTCTCTCCTCCTACCATTCTCTCTCCCTCCCATTATCTTTCCCTTCCATTCTCTCTCCCCTTGCATTCTCTCTCCCTCCCATTTATCTCTCCCTCCCATTTTCTTTTCCCTCCCTCTTTCTCCTCCCGTTCTTCTCCCTTTCTTCTCCCTTTCAGTCTCTCTCAATTTATTTTCTGCCGTCTTTCCGCCCATCCCTCCATTTTCTGTTTCCTTTTCAATTTTTCTCTTCTCTTTTCCTTGCCCCACACCATCCTTCCGTCTTCTCCCACTCTCTCTCTCTTCCCCTGCATTATGTATCTCTTATCTTTTCCCCCCTTTTCCTGTTTCCGTCTCAACCTTCCCATCCTTGTCCCTTATCTTCTTTGACGGTCAGTGAATGTTTTCCCGTGTAGCGGCAACAATGAGAAATCGTCCGCGGCGTGCAAATAAAAAAACAGAACGAGCTCCGGTCAGCGAATGTGATCGCTCAATAATCGGCCTCGATATTACATCCTATGGAGGTTGGGGGAGGGAGCGATAGAAAAACATTTTTCTCGCGCGAAAATCGCTTCGCCGTGGAGAAATGCGAAACGCGGAGTTGCATTAATGCCGAAAGATTCTCTAAGCGATTCGACCGAAGTTAGAATGGCTTAAAGTACGTGTAATTTTAATTCAGAGGATGCTCCGATCCAGTCTTAGTATAAATCTGGAATCGTAAACGGTGCAGAAACAGAGCTTTCACATTTCCATCTCCATCGAAGGCGTTATACATCGAAACCTGGATGCGCTTCTCCAAAAATACAACCCGTTGATCTTAACGGAAAGTGTTTTTTTATTTCCTCAATTTAAAGATGTTGAATTCTTTCCTGTTTTGTGCCTGCGAGTGACCTAAAACTCCTCGGTTTCTTTAAACCTAGCGTAAAAAATCCGTAAATTCAGCACGGCCCACCCGCGCGACTTCGTTTTATCGGGAACTCAAAAACAACCCTTGCAAATCACGACGGCTCGGTCCCGAGTCCGATACTCGCCACTTCTTCTCCCGCACGTCGCAACAACCATGCGTCTTTGATATTGGTCGTTTTGATGCTTCCCGAGGAAAATGCGATCCCCATCCAGTATTCCTCCCGCGCGTACGAAATGATGACGAAATTAGAAGGACCACTTTCCGACTGAGAAGAGATGTAAGGTGACCTTTTTTATTTTTCTGCCTCAGAAAAGGCTTGAACAGGCACAAACGGAAAAAAGGGTCAGAGGAAGGAGAAAGGTAGAGGGAGTGATTGAAAGGGGTGTACGAAAGAGGAAGGGGAGTCGGTGATAAATATAGAATGAGAGCGAAAGGGAAAGATGGATGAGGCAGAGAGGGATAATAAATAGAGGTGGAAAAGTGTCAAAAGGGATGATGTCATAGAAGTATAAACTGTTAGAGATAAAGTGTAAATAGAAAAATATATACAATGGTTGATTGATTGGACTATTTGTTGGCGAGATTAAGTCCCGTTGGGCCTCTTTATCACCGACAGAAAGGGAGAGAAGGAAATAGAGGTGGTGGTTAGAGATGACGGAAGGTCAGGCGTGTGTCCGATGAGGTAATGTTAGGCATCGGAGCGGAGAACTGACTTGAAGAGGCCGTATTCCGTCCTACTACATATATTCTATCTCCACCCCATTCCCACATTCTACCGCCTCTATCAAATATCCGCATGTATGGACTGCATTCGGCAATGAATCCCGCCCGGAGCGCTTTCAAATTAGCTTGGCCCGATATATCTTCGCCAACAAAAATAGTCCATTGATTCCACCGAATTCTTTGTTTTCCGTGGAATGGACGCAATACGGAATCAGAAAAATGCACCGTAGCAGGAATTCTCTCTTCCCAGTGAACGCGGAAAGAAGACTGACCAGTTCGTGTGCACTGAAGCAAAATCACTGTTTTTTCCGCACGAAAGATTTCATTCAGAGAAGTATCGATTGGAATGTGAAACTGAAAGTCCCCGGCGAAATAACCTGCATTCTTCTCGCACATTAGTTCTTTTTACGGTCGAACACCGTTCACCCGCTTTCAGAACTGGGGTAATAGGCCTTTTCTCAAATGTTGAGTAAAAATCGAAATAATTGATCCAGCAATAGGGTTCGTTAGTTCTTGAATTAGTTCTCTTTGTGTGATTATACAACATTAAAACATTTTTAATACGCCTGCTTTTATTTCATAACTTGCACTCATTGTTTTGTTTATCGTCTATAAATGTATTGGGGAGGTTTGAATAATTACTTTCAAATATCGGGCAAGAAATCTCAAGATTATGAGGATTATCTGAATTTTATCGGTTTTGCTGCACCATAACTATATTATTATTTTGGCACAGCAATAAAACTGCAGATTTTGATAATCCCTCCCATATGATGATGATGAAATAGACTTTAGCAAAATATTTTCATCCATTCAGAAACATAATAATTGAAATTAAATTTTGACAACACCTTTGTTTCTTGCATAATAATTGAAGTAATAACGCATCAAACAAATATCCTCTGTTTGGAAAAACTCCGCCTTGACTCTACATAATTTTGAAAGGGTCTCTATGTTTTATAGGTAAAACTTAAATGCATAAAAAAATCCAGCTAAAGATAATGCACGCTAATTGCAACTTAGATGAGAGGACTGCTAAAAATAGCAGGCAGGCAGACAATTATTGCTTTGCTTACATTCTGTTTGGAATAGCAACCGGTGGAGGTGCCACCGGCGGCGGGTAGCGGCACACGACCGTGATGACTTCATCTCCGTCCATTTCAAGTCCCGGATGGAAACGCACCACGACATTGTTGGTGAAAACACGCTGGGGATTCTGAAAAATGGAAATTTCCTGTCACCATCACATTGCGTCGAAAAAAATTGAGCATACTTAAACTTAGAAAAGAATCATGAAGGATCTGAGAATACAAGACTATCTTTAGACTATTCTCTCACATTCTCTCTACTTGGAAAGTAAATGAGAAGTTACATGGCAATATAACTAAAACATTAAAAGTTGATCTACAGATAAAGCATAAATTTTAAGATGACGACAATTTTGCTTCAGATATCTTTTAGTTATCCTTTTTAGAATGGAAATGTGCAAGGAAACTTGAACCTGTGTGACTCGCATAACAAAGGATACGGAAGTAACGCGAAAAGTCGGATGATTTTTAATCAAGGTTTAGACGAGTTTTATTTTGATACTCTGGTAAGCTGTAAAGGGCTTCCCTTGCTAAGCCATTACGCCGCCTTTTCTTTTATTTTATTTACATTTCAAATTAAAGAATATTTACATGAGAATGAAAACTTTTAAAAGTAAATATTTGTCTTGGGTATTTCCAGTATTCATACCGAAGTTATAAAAAACTAATATCCCTACAACTAAAAGTCATTCTCATATCAAGGTTATGAAAAAAATAAATATAAAAATTAACTTGAAGATATCTAAGTACCTACTTATTTTTTATAATCTTTATATATAAACGCTGATTCTTTCATTTGTTTTCAGCCATAGGATGAGGTCGATAGCCCTCTAGTGAATTTCATGACTGTGTATGTATTATAAATTTATATTTTTCTGCCTGTGTTCATTCGGAATTCTTCCTTCAACAATTATCTTTAGAAAATTATTGATTCCTATTATTATATTATACCCGCTATGGTTTAGTTTTCCGTATGCACGATGTTGAAGAAGAATAAATCTTTTTTATTATATGCATACAAATCTTCACTGATGTTAAAGTCTTGTAATGTTATAAGTTTCCGGCTACCGCGGACCGCGTATAGAGACGCGAATCATAACATCTACTCACCTGAACTGTGCCGCACCCTTTGAGGGGCAGATCCAAAGTGTAGCTGAGGGCACCCTTCCCGTGCAGCATGCACGCGCTGTTCCTGTCGAAGTCGGCATAGGCGATGCCGAAGAAAGGCGCTTCGAATTTCAGCTCCACCTGTCGGAGAAAATTGAACGGTGATTGATGATGCTTACGAGCGTTTTATTAAATACGAAAATTTCATGCAAGTGTAGCGCTAGTCCATTATTGGACCAACGGTGCACCTCTTATCGAAACTCAAACATTTATGGTCATTTTATTTAAATACATGTTTATATTTAACCATGAATACTTGAAATTTCCCGTGAGGCCACTGTATTTATAGTCTTGCAGGCGCTATTATTAAGCTCCAAAATATTACATTACTATAGAATTGTTGTATGGTTGAACGATATAACCCATAACTCATACAAATTTAGGGTTATGAATGTTTCAATTTGTAGTATCAATTTAAGACGAAATTTACAGCAAATAATTTGTGTACAGAAATTTCATGTAAGTGTTTGTTTTTTAACATTGCCGTAAAATCCAGCTATGAAACTTAGAATTAATAGCTTTCCTCGATTTCAGCGCATCGTCCATAGCTTCATTAAGGACTTTCAAAACTACAGCAATTAAATCAGTTTGAGAGTGAAAATCCTCCGTGGAAACCAATTAAAATTTCGAGAGAAAAGGGCACAAATGAGTCGCTGTGAATACCACACCAAACGCTTTAGCATTGGTCTTCGTGTATGCGCATGCGCCCTACAACGTTACTAATAAACGAGAGAGGTTCTGTCCCACACACATGCCCCGAATAAAGGAAAACACTCGTGAACAAAAGGTAAGCAAGAGCCTAGTTTCCACAAGAGACTTTGTACGTTTTAACCTGCTGCATTACAGAACATGTTCGTCTATTATCCCCTTGAAATTGAGAAGCTTATCGAACGGACTTCCATTGCTTTTAAAATGAACATACAGGATAAAAAAAATGAAAGGCTTTAAAACTCAGAAAATCTTTTCAATCGAAAATTATTTCTTCGGTCGATGATCTTCAGCATCCGAACTTTTTCTGTCAGCAAATATAAGTGCGAAATATCCATACTTTATTTGAGTTATCCTTAAATGATTGTTTATACATAGCTGTATAATGTTCTCATCTGCAAAAGGATAACTACGTCAGTCTTGGAATGTATTATATATAGTGGGGGAATGGGACAGTTCGGCGCGACCGATTCGGCAACGGACAATTCGGCGACGGGACGATGCAGCGCCTGGACGATTTGGTGCCTGGAGGAGAACAAGCAACAACTTTTAGTTGGGTTGAGTGGTTGGGGGTTGAACTCGTTTTACTCCCTCTCCCCGAGTTGGGTTGAGTGTTTGGGGTTTAGATAAGTTCTATTTCCTGCTCCCGGGTTGAGTTGAGTGGTTGTAGTTTGGACTCGTTCTACTTTCTCCTCCGGGTTTGGTTGAGTGGTTGGGGGTTAGATAAGTTCTATTTCCTGCTCCCGGGTTGAGTTGAGTGGTCGTGGTTTGGATTCGTTCCACTTTCTCTTCCGGGTTGGGTTGAGTGGTTGGGGGTTAGATAAGTTCTATTTCCTGCTCCCGGGTTGAGTTGAGTGGTCGTGGTTTGGATTCGTTCCACTTTCTCTTCCGGGTTGGGTTGAGTGGTTGGGGGTTAGATAAGTTCTATTTCCTGCTCCCGGGTTGAGTTGAGTGGTTGCGGTTTGTATTCGTTCCACTTTCTCTTACGGGTTGGGTTGAGTGGTTGTGGTTTGGATTCGTTCTACTTTCTTCCCAGGGTTGGGTTGCAAGTTTGGAGGTTGGATTCGTTCTGTTCCTTCCCCTCGAAATGGGTTAAGTTGTTGGGGGTTTGAATCGTTCTATTCCCTCCCCCCGAATTGGGTTAAGTGGTTCGGGGTTGGATGCGTCTTGCTGGCGCCGAACTGTCCCTGCGCCGAATCGTCCCGGCGCCGAATTGTCCCGTCGCCGAATCGGTTGCATCAGCATTCATTATATTATAATGGAGCGTCGAAAATTTGGAATTCATTATCTAGAAACTTCAAAAATACGAAACTTGCTGTCGTTAGCGAAACTGACTATCGCTATTTTTCGCTTCCGTTTTTTTCTCTTATTTTCAAAATTTTTGTGTATGGCATACGTAATGAATAACAGTAAATTTTATTATTTATTTAATCTCCAACCCCGACTTTGTTCACCGTTTTTTAGAATTTTCTATTTTAAACCTTTCTTCCTTATAATCTTTAAAATGTAGGTAATTTATTTCTTGAAATTTATTTCAACTTCATAATTTCCTTTTTTGAAAAGAGTTTACCTCGATTCTCGAGATTTTGCATTTGACGCGTCAGAAATTTGCGATGAGTTCGGTTGCGTGGCATGAGGGTAATATTACTTGGAAAGAAAAAATGATTGCTGTCTTCCAAAATCGCAATGAAAAGAGTAGGCTTCCCTTCCTCCAGAGGCGAATCCTCCATGAAAGCAAGGGAAGCATTGCTTCCAAATTAGAAATTAAAATAATAATAACAGTAATAACAATAAAAATTATTCATTCCAAAGTGCAATTTTAGAAGCACACCTTTATTTAAACCGTGCAACTGCGCGTAATTTTAAAAATCCACCTTGACAGCTGGCGCCACACAATAGCCGAAGTTAACACTACTAGCCTACTAGGAATCAAGATTATTATTGCGTACACGTCGACGAGCCATTCGCTGTAGTACACGGTCTAAGACTAGGCGTTTACTCAAATTATTTTACAGTTCTGACGTTTCATGCTTATAGAAGTGTTTATGTTATAGTAGTACATTAACAGATATTATTTCCAAAATTTTTGCCTCGGATAGGAGGAATGTCGCGGTTTTTCTCCGCGTAATAAAGTACGGAGTGGGAGCAATTTAAAAATTGCAACCATGAGTGAAACAAGTGCCTCAAATGCTTCTGTTGTGCTTTCAAGCAGCTCTGGTGAGGTTTCATGTTGTGCAGTGTGTAATTTATTAACGAAAAGTTTTTCGTCGAACAATTTTCAGGCAAAAAGTAAAATTATCCAAATAGATATGCCAAAACCTCGCCTAAATTTAAATTTAAAAATTAAATCATGCTCAAGACGTTTTAACGTAGATATTTGTAATAGTGTCGAATGATTGACTGGATGTAAGAGCAAAGCAAAATTATTTTGTTGGCCGTGCTTGCTTTTTTCGAACGAAAAAATGTTTGGACTAAAACGTGATTTTGTGATTTAAATAATCTTTATAAGCTAATAAGGAGACATTCGATAAGTGAAGAACATTTACAGTCAATTCTTCAAGAAAAAACATTTGGAAGAACTCAAATAGAACATTTTTTAGATAAGCAGTTGGAAATTACCCATCGCCAGCATAACGAAGCAGTAAAGAAAAATCTGGAAATGTTAAAAAGACTTATTGATATTGTTTGTTTTATGATACAGCATATACTGGGCTTTGGTGGCCGTGGTGAATCCAGTAACTGTAAATAAAGATAATTACGTGGACTTGGTCGAATTGGTTGCTAAATATGACGAAACTTTGTGAAAGCATTTGGAACATTCCACAGTGTTTCGCGGCAGGCTCGGTGCAGTACAGAATGATTTAATTTCTTGTGTTGCCCAAGTCGCACAGCAAAAAATTAAACAAGATGCGTTCGACTCTCTCAACAACAGTTACCAAAATTATATCGACATAGCTGCTTCGCGTTCTGAACTTTCGGTTATACATCAAATAGAAAATATTAATAAAAACAGCGTTAGCGATTTAAATCATTTCATTAAAGAAAACGGTTTAGACAAAGCTTACTCTCAAGTGGCAAAATTATGTGAATTAGTATTGACAATATCTGCGACCAGTGTCTCAACTAAACGGTGTTTTTCAGCTCTCATACGTATCAAAACATTCGTGAGAATTTCCACAAATCAAGAAAGACTCTTAATTATCAATTCTATCAATCGAAAAAGCACTCATCAAAGAACTTTCTCAAAAACCCATGCTCTATGATGAGGTCATTGCAGAATTAGCAAAGAAGGAAAGAGGAATTTCTCTGCCTTTCAAATAACAGGGTAAGACTTGATTTTCATAGTTAATTGCTTCCGTACCAAAAAATCTCAGGATTCACCACTGCCTTCCTCCCTTCTTTGTGTGTCTGGTGTGGAAGGACTAATAGTTATATTAACCCAAGAGGTTGATTAGCGAGATATACAAACAAACAAAACCATCACGGTGATCTATTTTCTGTTATATCGTCTAATCCTTTTAACTACCTTAATTTTTCGTGAAAATGTAAAACTAATAAGGTAAAAATTGGATTACTTTTATATTTCAAATTTAGCAACATTTACAACTTTTTAATAAATGAATCTAAATATGCAGCATACGATATATATCTTCTTCTGACGCCATTGAATCACCTCTCCGCCATCATTCATAATTTTCCTCCACATATCCTTTTTTCACTCTCGGCTCAAAGAACATTCTATGATATCACTAAAAAGAACTCGTACTGGCAAATACAACTCTCCCGAACTTAAATATATGTTCCCACCCCCGGCCAATCCTGTTTCCTCCCACTCCACTCTACATCCCAAATCTCTAAAATTACATACTAAGGGGAGCACAGCACGCTGATATCCTCTTTAGTAAATATTCTCTCCATCTCCTTTATATTTCCACCTCTTTTGTGTTCCATATTTATTATATTTTATTCTGCGTTCTACATTGTGTTCATTGTATCAGTTGTGATGATTTGAACTATTTTATATTTATTTTCAATGCCACCATTTAGAATTTTTTTATTAGTCCATCACACCAGTTTACGTTCCATTATTAATCCCTCTAGTTGTTTAAAAATCGAATATAAAAAGACATGGATGCCATTTTTAAAGTTCTATATGAAAAAATCGTGTCTGTGGTTGTGTATGATTAAGTGAAATGTCTGAAACCTAGTAAATTCCGACATCCGGAGCGGGGCACACTCTTTTGAGTCTGCCGGATTTTCAACTCTCCACTGCATCATTTATTCAAATTCAACTACCCGAAGTGGTTCATCGGTTGAGCACTGGTGGCGCACGATATTTACCTGCATAATGCCGGCGGCGCAATTGAGCGTTCCCTTCGTCCTGTTGAGGAATATGACTGGGGAGAGGTCGTCCAGCTTAGTTACTTTCCCGTCGAGAATCGTCTGTTGCGGAAGGCCGAAGTTGTTCTCCTCCGACGGCGCTTCGAACTCGATGCTGTTTCCTTGGCTTGCATAGTTGGGGTTTCCGACGCAAGATGACGCAAGTAGTAGAAGAGCGAGGAGAGGCAGCGCTGCCCGTGACACGGGTCCGCCTCGCACTGCGTGGAAGGATTTCATCTTTGGCTCCTAGATCAATGAAAAGAAAGATTTTTTGTAAACAGAACTGGAAAACTTAACTCGTTTCATAACAAAATATGTGATAGGATATTTTGGCAAATGTTGATTTCACATCCAGTCTTAAGATGCGGTTGTGCACTCTTGACATTACATTAGCGATTATATTACATTTTTATATTCGATTTATCAACATGATGAAAGTCTACCTTCGTTAATTAGCACCCATTGCATGCACTTGGTACAAATATCACCGAGTCGCATTTATGTAGATTCTAGAATTATTCTGCAATTTGTTCATCCGAAAAATAGCCTTATTTAATTAATTTCACTCGCAAGAAAATCTGTCAAGGAGTTTATTGTTATCCTATTGAGTCACCGAGTAATTTTTCCGTGAGTATTCTTAATTCTTGATGAATGCAAATACAGATGTAAATTAGGATTAATGAATTCTGTAACCGTGCCAGAAATACTAAACCGTCTGCCGCCGTAGTGATTAATCTCCTCAAGGGGATGGATCATACAATTCAGAATAAGAATTACATCGAAATCACACTACTTTGATAGTGTTCAAATAGACGTATCTTTATCATTATATGCCATTTGATAGATAGATTTGAATAAGTTCATCTACATATTAAAATCCCATCAAATCCCCTTATCGGTGGTATTTCACAACAATCCATTCATCTTTTTAAAGGAAAAAAATTTAACCTTTGGACATATTCTGATGAAATAGTAAAAGTAATATTTCTCAGAATGGAAGGTCTAAAAAAGAACCGCCACCTCTTAATGCCATCTAGCTGTTTTCCTCGTGTTTCCCGGACATAAGTGGACGCCACCGCCGCCGGCAAAAGAATAGCGCAGCCCTCGCGTCACGAGATCGGCAAAAAAATTAATTTTCATTCACCTGAATTGCCTTCCCTATACGTATCATTAAGCGATCGCATTTCATTCGACCATTCGTCACGTGGAAACGGAGCCGATTGTTCCTCGTTGTGATTCAGATGCTTCGAAGCAGCGCTCCCTAACTCTTTATCCCCTGAACTGTGGCATACTTATTATTTATTTTAGAATTAGTATATTATTATCAATAAAATTGTTAATAACATTTTAATCAAAGAAAATGTTCTTTGGCATTTTATAGTGTAATTAATTATAGAATGATACTAGAATAAATATTTTGGCACTAAACAATAGATAATTTCCTTATACATTGAATTGAAAAAATAAAATCAATATTTACTTGATCAACAATCATAGGTTTCAAAGATAAATACGAACACAGAATTCTAGCATAATGACGCGCAAGCGCCGTGCTCGAGTATAAATAAACATTATTTCAGAGTATAAATTCAAACAAAATTGAAATGTACCATCTTCTGGCTTAAGTTGGAACTAATAGCATTTAGTACAGCTAAAATCAGTAGGAAAATTTTAATAGCATCTTTTGGAGAATCTTTTCAAGTTTTGGTACTTAAAAGTAACGTAAGGATATAAAGGGCTAAAGGCGATTCGGGTCCAAACATTCGCCTCAGTCTCGACTTATGACTTCTCTCCGTCGTATTTCTCCCCTTCTCTCACTTTTCTCCCTCTCCTTTTCTCCCTCTCTCTTCTCCCTCTCTCCTCTCCCTCTCTCCTTTCTCCCTCTCTCCTTTCTCCCTCTCTCCTTTCTCCCTCTCTCCTTTCTCCCTATCTCCTTTCCCCCTCTCTCCTTTTCTCCCTCTCTCTTCTTCCTCTCTCCTTTCTCCCTCTCTTCTTTCTCCCTCTCTCCTTTCCTCCCTCTCTCCTTTTCTTCCTCTCCTTTCCCCATCTCTCCTTTTTTTCTTCTCTCCTTTCTCCCGCCCTATACCGCTCCGTTTCCCGGGTAACGTAATGGCCTCACGCGTGGATTCCCTCCGATTCACACGTGAGCCTCTCGTGCGGTGCGTACGGCAGTTCGTGTTGTGTTATCCACGGCGGTGCAACGGAAATTACGGCACCTTGTTCACTCTGCCGAATCCATCAGCGCCCGCGGCACCCACGGATACTCCCTCTCTTTCTCCCCGTTTCTCCGAATCTACAATTCGTTTTTTTTCTTTCAATATTGGCCTATCGTGTGACAAAAATGTCCTCCGGGCAGTCCGTTACAAGCGAATTTTTTTAAAACCGTTACTGCAGGAAATTACCCAAAAAAAAGAACCCGAGTATGTCGGTCGTTTTGAAATTTTCTTCAGTTGAGTACGTTTGTTTCATTTCACAGAAGTGTGATAACTCGGAGGATTCCAATGGCAAAAATAAATATAAAAGAACGTTTAAATTTAGCGTTTCCTTTGTTAAATGATTAGTGAAAGTGTATAATCCATAGCGATTACAAATTTTGGGGACGCCAGTTACTTAAAATATGGAAAATTGACCAAACTAAAAGGTATATTGTCTTTATCGACGTCGTAAATCTCCCGCGTAACCGCGACAAAGGCGCAACGGAATGCTTAAAGAGAATTTCCGCCCCTTTTATAGATAAAGCAGAGAGAGAGAGAGAGGCAGATTTTGGGTGGTTTTTGTTTCGCCGAAGGTGAAAGCGAAATGTTTTGCGTTAGTGGAACACGTTCGCTTCTTTTTTGCGCAATAGCCGATTATGAGTGCGATTTCTTCCGAGTAATTATCCCGATCAGCGCGGAACGATCGGAGATTAAGTCGAAAGGCAATTACACCGGAAATTCCTCGTAGTCGCCTCCGCAATCGCCACCCGCTCTAACAAAAAAGACACGTAATGCGCCCTCTTTCCTGCGAAATTTGAAACCCATGACATTTTTTCATGAGTTACTCGTTTCATTTCACGGATGAATTGAAGCAGGCGATGACTGGATAGTTTTGAATTTGGTTACGCTGAGCGCGCAGGAATATAATCATCTACTTTGGGAATCGCCGGATAATATGGCATTTGAAAGTGAAGTCCTACATTTTTTATTTCTCATGAAGTGGAGATTTTTATTTTTATTTTTCAGAAATTTTTATTTCGATTCTAAAATTCAAAAGAGTACCTAAGCCGCTAAATTAAAAATTAGTTTTCCGTCATTCAATTATCGGAACATTAGCATTTTAAGAAATTTCTAACGCCAAAAGTTGCGATCCCGTCCACGAAAACGTTATTTGCGGTTTATGCGACGGAATGGTGACGAAACCTAAAGATATGAGGTCAGAATTACGAATTTTCAAGTTTTTTATATCGGCTCGATTTCGATTTCTCCTCTTTTATAACACCAATAGCATTGCGAAATTCACCTCCTGAATTTCTGCTTCGACACTACTTTTTTCAACCGTGTGGTCTATAGATTTGATGAATTATATCCGTGGCTTTAATCTTGTGTTACAATCATGTTTTTAGGAGCCGACGCTGTTGAGAAAGAGGAAAAGATGGTCGACCACGATATTGCCCAATAGGGCACATGGGGTAGTTTGTCGCTCTGCATTCTCGACTCACCCTTACGTCTTCTTGTCGATTCGAGTAAACCATAACTGGATTCCATAGAGCCTAATAAAAATTTTCATTGTCATTCAGTCTCTCCGAAATGTCGCAGTTAGCTATCATTCAAATTTTACGAACTCCTCGCTTCGAAAAGTTTTGTTACGAACTCGAACTCTATTCTTCGCATCGACAAATCCTTTAATTCCTTCCCGCGACATTCGGCCCGTCACCACCACATCAGCGAGACGGGCGGTCACGTGGCCTCGAGGTTTTTTTTATTCGATTAATCCCGAGTCACAAGAAAACGCAACTGAAAATAACGAGTCGATTGGTTTACCGTGGTCGAACCTCAGCCTCTATAGATAGGTTGCGGCGGCCGCCCGAGAGTAATCTCGAGGACGATACACGGCGGCACGTCGCTTTGGATAAACATAAACGCGGTGTCGACTTTTAAGCGGTCTGTCGCTCGATCACGCAGTCGTAAGAGCTTGCCCGTGTACGCTATGTTCTTGACATGAAATTTTATTTCTTGGAATGATTTTTCACATACTGAGTTCAATATTCAGAAGAATTAGTTATGAGAATAAATTTGAAACAGGAAAAAATTCTACTATGACCGGGAATCAGAACCCTGGTCTTTCACTTGCCGGGCGGATATTCTACCAATGAACTACAGTAGCAGATAATTTTTCCCGTTTCTGAACGCGGTTGTTTTTCTTAGTTGCATCCGGGCTAGCGAAACTAGTATCGACCAGCCCCAACAGCCGTCCTCCAAGAGATATGTCGAAGAAAACCCCTCCCTCTCAAATGGTGAGATTGCCAAGCTAGAAATTGATGGAATAATGTGATTGGTTCGATTCCCGGCCATAGCAGAATATTTTCGTTTCAAAATTATTCCCAAAATTACAGCTTATGCCTATGTGCATAGGATCTTCAGATCGTATTATTCCATCGATTTCAAGAATTAGTTATTTTAAATAAATTGATAGTATTTATAAATGCAATCGTAATTACGGAATCTTCAATTCACACTTGAACGTAAACGCTTTGAAATGCGTTTTGCAGTCAAATGCCTTCGCGGAAAGCATCGATGATCCTCGCGCAACAGAAATACATCGAGCCAATAGTCAGTTCTTTAGTTTATTTTTTCGAACTATTCGCGAACAGAAGCACAAATGTTTCGGCAAACACGATATAACGTGTTGTTGATCTGCCATCCTAGGAAATTAGGGTTACAGTTACGCGCGATTCGTAACAAAATCGCCTCTCAGAGAGATTGGGATTCATTTTCGAAAAGGAATTATCGGTAGGAAAGAAAGAAAATGACTCGGGCTTCCCCAGGTCGTAAATTCGAAAGCAAATGGTTGCGGAATGAAGAGAGAGAGGTGTTCGGAGGCGTTGTTGTAGCAACGGGCAGATAAAAAAGGTGCCATTCGGAGGACGGCAAAAAACCATTAAAAGCCTCAAAAAAGAAGGCGCGTTGTGACGAGTTTCATTGCGTGCTTTAATACCTGTTTGTACGGCTTTGTTTATGCGTGTTTTCGTGCATACGAAATAGCCAAAACCAGTAATAAAAGGTATTTTCCTTTAATAAATGATGAAGCGCTGCTGCTCGTAGTTGGGATGAAATGGCGAAAGCGAATACGAGAGGGAATAAAATGTGACATCATTGGAAAAGAGAATGAATTAAAGATGGACTGCGTGGCAACAAACGAGCGTGAATCGATGAATAAACAGAATAAAAGAAAGAGTGCATATTTAAAAGGGAGTTTTAGAAATCGCTCCATAAGGGTGGGGGGGGGGAGGAGAGGAGAATGTATAAACGTGCTCCAGGATAGCAATTGAAATTCCTATTGATATTATTATTATTAATGATGCTGTATTCTAGAGAGAAAATTACGCTTTATGTCCGTCGAAGAAATCATACAATCGACTCGACAAACAACGTGACTTAACGCGTGAATTGCTAATAATCGAATATAATCACGAGGAAAACCTCAAACGCCGCGTAGCATGACCTGGAGAATCACGCCCTGAGGGCAACGCACGTCTTTTACCGCGAGATTGTTTGCCAAGGAGATTAACAAAACCGCCGTTTGATCTCTCGTTTTCCTTTGATAGACGCATTATACAGTAAAATAGATGTCAGTTAAAGGGCAGCTTAAACCAGCGTTTCAAGGACCCTCAGGGATTAGAAAGGTGCACACAGTGCTCCGATTTTTTATCGCAATTCTCGATGTAATAGGAGATAAAATATGTACAGCCATGAACGCTGATTTTTTGCTAGTCAGAGGGCAGAAAAAATCTAGATACGAAGCATTATGTGGTGTTTGGTTTAAGAAATCTGGGTTTAGAAAAATATCCAATTTAAATAACTGCATAAAGTATTAACCCTTTATTTATAAAGATTTTTTGCTCAAGAAAGTACTTAAAGTGTTCAAGTTTTCAAGGTGAACTAACAGTTCGTCCACAACAGAACTTTCATCGACGCATTGAAATCACACTATAGGTACTGAATCAATTTAATAAAAGAAATAACACGACAAAATTAAAAAAATATATCATTTTTTTGACAATTAATTCTAAATTAGCAGATATGACGATCTTTTTATTTTAAACGTTAAATAATTTTTTTCAGTTTTAGTGGCACTATCAAGCCAAAAGGATATACTACTTCACTATTTATTATGTTATCCGCCGAAGAAGCTGTAACTTTGTGGAACTGTATTGTATAAAATTTAATTCTCAAAAATGTAATGTGGCAGTACAAGAGTAAAAGTATAGATCATGGCGTCGACTCTAATAAAAGTTTAATTTTCATCATTCTTGTTCTTATAGAATGAACTGGCAAATGTGGACAGCCAAGTTCACTTTTGATAATCTTTGCGGAATCAGATAATAACCATTTGTCTATATAATAACAATTCAAATAATAATCTATAAAAATCAATCTATTTCTCTAAAATTTGTAGACTTAAAATTAGGAATATAATAACTGAATTTTATTCTTATTAAGAAATAAATAATTTAAAATATAGTAGTAGTTGAGAAATGACGTTATCGCTGCATTGCTAAGGACAAATCAAAATTAAAAAGAAAAATAGAACAATAGAACAATAAAACTGAACTCTTGCCAGGGGCGTGTTAAGCTACCGCGGGGCCCGGGGCACCAGATGGGGCCCCCAACCCATTGGTTCCGATATATTGAAACCAATCAACCGAAACACTATATTGATATTAGGAAGAAATGCAAGGATATTGTATCAACCAATTGAAATATGATATATTGATATTGCAATTTATTATAAAAATAATTTTCCATTTGCCAGTTTAAGGACAATAATGCTCTGAAAATTGTAACTAAAAAGAATCAACCTTTTAATAATATTTAACAGATATATCAGCAAAACAAAGAAGACCAATGATCTTGCCATCATATAAATGAAAAGCACGTAATTGTGCGGCATTAATTATGCTAACTTAAGCTTGGAAGAATTTCTTTCGAGATCTTTCTATAGAAAAGTCTGTTGCAATGTCTTCAAATCGAGTCTCCTTGTTATGTCACACTCGATGCTGAGCACAGCCAAATCACTGAGTTTTCCTCTAGCGATTATTCTGAGCGCAGCTGGTTTTTTAATCGTTTTAAAGTGGAGAAAGAACGCTCTCCCTCAGTATTTGACGACATAATAGTCTAATAAATTCTCAGTGCAACAAATGCATTTGGAAAGGCCATATCTAGACTGATAGTACACAGCTCACGAATTGCATTTATGTATAGGTATTTTCATCACATCTGGCTTTTCTTTTGCGTACTGAAAATATTGAAGAAGTTCGCCAGGGAAGGGATCTTCGAGTTCGTCTGGATAAGATTGTTGCAGCGTTGCATCCCTTTTAACGTATTTCAGCGGATCCGGCATTTTCCGCATTGCTTACATCAATCAGCACACTAAACCAAGCATTGAGAGCTGAATAGACAGCTTTTCGGCGGTAAAATTCTGTGGTCAGATGGCCAGGGATGGTGTAAAACACATTGGTACGAAACTGACTTTGTGCTGATGCTAATTGAGATGAAGTTGAAGTCACTCTATTTTTCTTACACTTATTATGCCCCACAAACATTTCATAATTGGGAAACTGAGACTGAGAACGAATTTCACGTATCCATGCGAGTCGAGTGTCATGCACTTTAGCACCGATCATAAGTGTCCATTCTTTTGCTTGCAACAGTTTGCTGTTGTGATGAAATCGATTGAGGATAGTGCCCCATATTACTGTTAGCAGAGCAGTTTCGAATTTGTCACGTTTCAACGTACACGTTACACGTACCTTCCAGCTTACCCTCATAGTGACAATTGACAAATGCTGGAAATAAAAATGATTCGGCGTCTATACTAACCCTCTTTGGCGCTGCAGTCTCTACGGGCGATAATCGAAGTTGCCAAATAGCAGTAAATTCGTTTGGAAAATTCTGATCCGATGTAAAAAATAAAAAAGGCAATAATATCGACCGCCGGAAAATTCATCGTGTAGTCTATCTACTGAAAATTGTGTACTTATCAATAATATCCAACAAATTACCGAATAAGGGGTGATAAAGTTGGGGGTAGGGGCGGTCGGAGTGTGGGTAAATTCTCTGAGAACCTTTAACATCGGCGTCCGTCTACTGCATATAACACACTAATTAATAATTAGAGAGCGTAAATAAAAAAAAAACATTCAAGTTACTACACGATGGTTGAATATATTATAAACTCAACCGTACTAACGTAACTGTAACATTTCCTTAAGTTTTATCTGTCGATTATAAAGTTCATTCGGTTTAGATTATAAATTCGCGCGTGCACATCTTTTTAGTTAGGAAATTCATCAAAAATGGTTAACTATTTAAGTGCTTTCCTAGAAATTTGACTGTTAACTGTATAATTAAAAGAGGCGGTGAATTTTCCGGCGGTGAATATTCCGTGGCGGTGAAATTTCCGGCGGTGAACTTTCCGGATAACCATACAGAAACTAAGCGGGCCAAAGATCGAGAACTTCTATAGTACTCGAGAGGAGACCACTCAACGATAGTGAAAGATGTGCCTTAGGAAATTTTTTCAAGAAATCTAAATTCCAGTTTAATCAGCGGTTTCTTTAATGACCCTCGAAATCATATTCCCAGATTTGCTCGATTACCCTTCTTGAGTTTTTGCGATACTGTTTCTAAACTAATAAAACGTAATCACACGGACATTCTCGATCTATAGTCCATTCTGTTTCAGCAGTTGGAAATATTTTCGAAAATATTCGACTATATTATTCGCTTCTCGGTCTCTATATGATTTACATCACATTTTTAGAGCAGCGGTCGGAGAAATTCCTGCAAAACGTGGACTTTTACCTACTTATTGGGCCATTACCCGAACCGTAGTAACGTTTTCCGTTCCGTGATTGCACGCCTTTCAGAGCGTGTCATGTGTGGGAATGCCGAATTCCATCTTCGCCATCGCTTGGGACTCGAGTCTTTTGTTTTCCAGGTACGCGGCTATTTTTCGCTGCAAATAAATCGCTTTGGGGAGCTGCGGAGACAGCGCATCGTTCGATATCGATCAATTGAAACGGCGGAAAGCGAAAAAACGCAAGGAGCAATTCCGATCGCTTTATTGGAAGTTGCGTGTGCTATCGAAGTGCGAAGAACAAAAGGAAAGGATGCGATGGTCGTTGGCGGGAAGTGTGAGTGGAGAGGGAGGGAGGGAGGGAGGGGAGGGAGGGAGGAGTGGAAGGGAGGGAGGAGAGGGAGGGAGGGAGGAGAGAGAAGAGGGAGGAAGAGAGGGAGAGAGGGAGGGAGGAGAGGGAAGGAGGAGAGGAAGGGAAGGGATGAGGAGATGGGAAGAGGGTATGAAGAGGTTAGAGAAAGGAGACGGTGAAGCTGTGGGGAAGAGAACGGTTTCTCGGAACGAGAGAAATGGAAAGAGTGATAAAAAAAATACAGTTGGCAAACGGACTCTCATCCCTCCCTACCCCTTCCCGCTCTCTCTCTCTCTTCATAAAAAGTAGCTTTGCTGCGAATTCCGTATCCCGTTTACTCTGTTTCATGCACTGCAGCTCGATTCGGATTTTTCCTCATGACCCAGGGTGTTCCAAGGGCAAGCTCAGATTGCTCGTACTCCAACGAATAATTTTGTAATGCACGACGGGTACATACGTATATGTGTGCACATATTTTATCATATGCATAAAGACGCATGATTACCTATTACTGCTTTAGCATGATTTATATTGATCCTTATGCTTGTAGAAGACATCTAAGAAAAATTAAATGTAAAGCGCGACATGTTTGAAGGAACATACATTTTCTTGGTGAACGATATTCCATTTACAATGACATGGAGATTGATGACCAATCCCTCACAAGTGACAATAATTCTCTGATAAAGGCAATCTTTTAAGCGAACTCATAAAAAGAAAAAATCAGTTTGAATAAATAATCGACTTATACGAGTATAAAATTCCGTAGCAGCTCTTACGCAGCCGCACGTCACCGAGGTGACATTTCTTCGTACCTTACCTTGAGGGAGAGATGAGGTGCATCTTCGAAGGTCTACCACTCAATCAAATGCTTCTACCAAAATTTAATGCACGGTTAGTGACAAAAAAATCTTTATTTTGCTGTCGGTGAATAAACATACTTTCTCGAATCTGTATCAGTCCGAATTAACTTGCTGTAACCATCCAGGTATTTGAATCCATTGTCTCAAAGAGCAAGGTCAAACGGCCTTTTGGGTCCGATCGCTTGACATAGTCGTGGGCTGCACATTACCATAATGAGTCGGAGGGTGGGGGAGAAGAAGTGGAGGGGACAGAGGGAGTGGGGGCGGAGGGGAGGGGGACCGGGGAGGGGGAAGGAGGGGACGGAGGGGGCCAGAGGGGGAGAGAGGTGTGTAGGAGGTAATGGGGGAAAGAGGGGAGGTCACATTCCACTTTTCCTCTCAGTCCCTTTCCCACTCCACCGTTATTCCCCTCCCTACCGCAAAGAGGGCGACCTCGAGATGCTCTCTCGTGTGCACCACGCCCAAGCAGCAGTCAACTGTTACCATGGAGTGTGGCGGCGATTGAAATCCGGAGGATGGGAGTAATAATGGAGTAACGACGGAGAGAGAGAGAGAGAGTGAAGTTTCGGGAAATGGAGGAAGAGAGGGACTGTCGCTAAGCATGAAGCACTTTTCCTGTATTCTTTGAACACGTTTACACTTACGGAAAATATATGGTAATTGTATACCTTGCCATTCATGCATTTTGACGATATACTCCGCAAAGTAAGTAATAGGATAGTAAATAACCAAGCTGCGGCTTTTATCGGTAAATATTCCTGCGGAACATGTTTGCACTAGCCCAAAGAAATAATTGTAAAGCACATCGTCAACGGAGTCCATTACATTTCAGCACAACAAAAAATACGAAAAGTAATAACAAAGTTTTTTCCCAATGAAATGTGTATTTAGCATAAAATACTTTAAAATATCAGATCTTTCTAGAATTTATAGCCTTATCAGGATTTAACGTATAATCAAGTTTTCTTCAGAAATATTGCCGCTTAGGCATATTGAACAAACGTTAATATCTTTTTGAGAAAGAGAAAAAATAAACTTTTCGGACCTCATATTAGCCTATAAAAGACAATCTATCTTACCAATATTAAATTTTAAGAAGTACATTTTCGCAAATCAAAGCGGACTATGCGATAAACAAACGAGTCACGTGAGGAGCGATTCAAGTACGCGAGTGAAATACTGCAAGAAGCCGCGAAACGGAATGAAGAGAATGTCGCAGGTTGTTCAAACGTATCTCGTTCCCAGAGAAATACGAATAAAGTGGTTTTACTGCAGGTCCGCTATTTGCAGAAGAGGGAGGGGACGCGGAGGCTGAGAGAACGGGGGAGAGATGCAGGGGGGAGGCAAAAGGGGCGTAGAGCGAAATTATAAGCACAAGGACGTCGAGAGGCGGAGGAGAGTGGTGTGGGATGTAAAAGAAGAGCCACGATTGGCTGGAACGGGCGCTGTCATCCGGGTAAGTCCGAGGAACAGTTAGAGTTCACTAGCATATTTTCCCAATAGCGCAATCAATAAGTGTTAAAAGATTAAAGGCATTGAGCGAATCAAGATGCACAACGACGTCATCCGTTTGAAGTTGATCATTACGGCACATCCTTTATGATCGGATTGGAGAAAACTTCACGTTTTTGTCGTTAATTATTGCTGTGCTCGGTTTTTAATTTTACACTCCTTGGTTTAGTGAAAGATATGTGGCCATGAAGGCAGCTTTGTGCCATAAGTTTCGTCTCTCATATTATACACTTTTCATAGGCAACTTTCCTGCATATAAAAAGCATATTTTGCCTTGTTTACCATTCCCGTAAAAGAAAACTCTCTACGAAAACGAAATGAATGACGGGACGAGGTAACCGAGACTTCGGCTTTGAAGGGGTTTCCCGTAAACGAGAAAATTCAAATGGCAACGCGAAATAAGGTCGGTCGGGCAAATAGGAACACAGAGAGCGGGGGCTTGGGGGGGAGGGGGGGGGGAGGATCGCCTTAAACGATGTGCAACATAACGTGCTTAAAGGAAGCGATGACATCAGAGATAAATGAATAACACAACAGCGATAGTTGTAGCGGAGGAGAATCTTAAGTAACTATAACAAGGAAGTGAATATTCCATGAAGGCAACACGATTAAAACCACTCGAGAAAAATATGCGAGGTACAGTTATGAAAAAGAAAGTGATTTGAATACTTGATGGCAGGATCGGCCGGCTATATCATGAATATTATGTAGAATAAGTGGGTGACAGCTCGCCAATGTAAATTGAGTACATATTTGTAAGCGTTGGTTCGGGAAAGAAAGGGATTTGGCGGAGCAAGAGATGAAGTGAGTATGGAAGCTAATGGAAGAGAGAGAGATGGTAGGAAAAGAGAGAAGAGATATCATTGGTTATAGGTAGTGAAACGCTGAAGGACGAAAAACAAGGGTGTGGGTTTGAAGAGAGATGGAGAGGGTAGGAGAGGAGGGTGGAGAGGAGGAAGCTTTCACTTTGTTAGTTGGCGAACCTGTTTCTTCATCCCACTCTTTTAGCCCCTCCCTCATCCCTCTCTCACTCAAACTCTCCCTAATTCTCCCCAGCAGCAGCACTCCGCCAAAGCGAGTGGGAGGGAGTGAGAGAGAGAGAGAGAGAGGGTGGTTAGGGAGGGGGACGGAAGAGGAGGGAGAGATATAAAGAGGGGGCGGTGTAGTTGAGCCGGTCGTTATATTGCAATAGGTGCACATAACGGGTTGTCTAATCCAACCAGACTTCACCATACATCTCCCACGTTCGTATACCCAACTCCACTTACCTCCTATTTCCCTTTCCCCATACGTTCCTCACCCTACCTTCCTCTCTCCCACCCTCCCTCTCTCCCTACTTCCCTCTCTCTCCCTACCTCCCTCTCTCTCCCTACCTTCCTCTCTCTCCCTACCTCCCTCTCTCTCCCTACTTCCCTCTCTCTCCCTACCTCCCTCTCTCTCCCTACTTCCCTCTCTCTCCCTACCTCCCTCTCTTCCTTCCTCTCCCTATCTACCTCCCTCTCCCTATCTACCTCCCTCTCCCTATCTACCTCCCTCTCCCTATCTACCTCCCTCTCCCTATCTACCTCCCTCTCCCTATCTACCTCCCTCTCCCTATCTACCTCCCTCTCCCTATCTACCTCCCTCTCCCTATCTACCTCCCTCTCCCTATCTACCTCCCTCTCCCTATCTACCTCCCTCTCCCTATCTACCTCCCTCTCCCTATCTACCTCCCTCTCCCTATCTACCTCCCTCTCCCTATCTACCTCCCTCTCCCTATCTACCTCCCTCTCCCTATCTACCTCCCTCTCCCTATCTACCTCCCTCTCCCTATCTACCTCCCTTTCCCTATCTACCTCCCTCTCCCTATCTACCTCCCTCTCTCCCTTCCTCTCTCCCTCCCTCTCTCCCTCTCCCTCCCTCTCTTCTCACCGTCTGTAGCCACTCTCAGATCCATGTTATCCTCTTAGCGCCACTCTTTCTTTCTCTTAGCATCTATTTCTCTCTTCTCACGTTCCCGCTCAGATTTTTTCGCTGAAACGGATTTTAGCGTTTACTCCCGACATTTTTTTTGCTTTTCCCACATTAGCTCCGGATTTCTTTTTCCCACCGAGCGCGAATTATAAAAAAAGCTAAATTGGCTCTGGTATTCCGAGTTGTCAATCACATGTTTTTGTAAGGAACGAGTCAAGTGAAAAAGTGATAAAGCGCTTGCCCAAATACGATCCCCTTCCCCCAGGCTCTTTCTCTCTCTCTCTCTCTGCCATTCACACGCTCACTTTCCTTCTCTCTTCTCCTCCACTCGCTCTCACGCCATCTTTTTTTCCGCTCTCTCTTTATTCTCCCGTCTTAATTCGCATTTTTTCTTGCCACGGGTAATTGCTTTTTTGTTAGAATTCGAGGTTTTTGGACAATTTTCTAAATTAATCAAATATTGCATATCGCTGTGATTCAATCGGAGATTTGCCTGTTGTTTTATTTATTTAAATTACAGATGCTGGGTTAACTCTATTTTTTGAGCCAGTTCAGCTAATACTTTATTGGCTGAAAAATGATATATTGGAAGGGCGTTGTTTCATGACCGTATCGAAAAAAATAAATTTCTTTCCTCGATCTCAGTTGCATACGTAAATCTGTTGCATGCTTCTTTGAATTATTTTAAATTTTAACCCATATTTGTAACTTTCTTAAATGAGTGGTGCATATAATACGTTTTACGTTCAAACTATGACACTTCAAGGCGATTGTTCTATGTAATTTTGAATTTTATGAAGAGTAGCGTCGCTTTTGATGATTAATATCAATTGCTTAGAAATATTTATGGCAAGTTCCGCTCACTAATATCAGCATCGGAATTTATCTACTTTTAATACAGCAATGGATGTGATTTGTAGTGAGGATCTTTCTCCTCGATTTTATCTCGAAAATGTCCTAAGTTCGAATTTTAATGGTGAAAACGTAGCGTCCTCGCTCATTTCCCATAGCTCACTCTCTGCCTTACCAAGGCTATTTAGTTTTATTTTTATTATTATTGCTTCACGTTTTCACTTCGCGAAAGAGAAGGGTAACCTCTGTTTTTGGATCAAATTATTCTATTTTCACGATCGATTACCTTTTCGCATTCCATTTGCATTTTTTGTCAAAGTCAATAGCTGCGCATCATTCTTCCTCCGAATATATTTTTTTCTTTTGTATTTTCTTTCTCTCTAATTTTGACTTAATTTTAAGATTAGTTTTATCGTTAAGAGTCCACTCACATGACGACGATTATAAATCTGCCGCTATAGATATTATATGCTTCTCATCACAGACGTTTCATTTGCCGTTGTAACCTCCATCCCAATCACTATATTTAAGTTTATGACTTTCACTTCTCATATCCGCTAAAGCTTCTTTTTTTCGTTACCGTGTCACGTTATTTTGCGCCCTTGTGCTCGAAACAATCCTGCCCACCAGTCGAGTGGAATTTCAAATAGACGAAGCTGAGACGAGATTAATTTGCATCGCTTAGAAAACATAAACCCTTTGTCTTTCAACATCTCTTTATTCTATTATTTCAATCACAATGCCTTTTCGCCATATAATAAACAGGCTCATCAAAGCACTGACATATTCGCTAAATATAGCAATTAATTTTTATAACTGTAAAATAACGAAGCAACTAATATAAAATTCCCCGTCTTGAATATGCTATTGTATCATTGCTGTTAAAAAATTTATACGCCAATGCAACATGACTGTGGTTAATTTTTGTAAATGATTTCAAAACATCAGCAAGTTATCAAGTTTATGCTTGCAATCAGGAGTTCCCTGAAGATGGCGCTAGAGACAGGCGCCGAAACGTCGGAAGACTACATCTACATCTATCTACATCTACATATTACCCTGCAAGTCACCTTGACGGTGGATGGCAGGGGGTGCCGCGCACCAAGTTCCTTACTAATTATTATTCACTTATCTATTGTGGTCACGTATCTCTCACCTCACCTCACCATCTCACCTGGCTGGAAACCCTAGAAAATACCCCGCATCTATTCGCCGGGAAAGCATAAGATCATTCTACGGCCATATATTATTTACTCCAGTATAAATTTATTTTTAGTATTTTTATATTATGATAAAATAACACAAATTTGAAAGTGCTTTATAACTGTGGATTCCTTCATTATTTCACGAAATAGAATCATTAATCCTCCAAATAAGGTATCATCACCATTATAACTTTCTCTAATAACGCCTTTATGAAGCAATCCATTTCTTGGCAGTTTGGATCGAAATCGAACACGATTAAAGTTTCATTCCGTGAAAACTCCATTAAATTATCTTCAAAACAACTTCGCCCTACAAGATCGTAACATGAGTTGTTATCCGCCTGCGACCGGTTTCTTCGACGGGGGGTCGCAATGCATGCAAGCAGACAACCTTGGATCTGCACACGGCGCGTTCGGGTATCGAATCGCCTTCGATAAAACAGAAGACGACGCTCTGTGGGCGATTCCTTATTTGGAGAGGATTACTTTGCGAGTCGCTATGCAAAACGCTCTTCGAATGTGGGATGCCGGAGTGGACCCATTTCGTTCGTCTTTTTGCCGTCGCCGGAGTGGGTGCGCTGATGTCCGATCAAGGGATTTGCGCGCCGGGAATCGCCTCTGGCCCTGTGGAATACACATGCAATCACCGTCCCGCTCTGTGCAGCCGATGATGCGCCCTTTGGTAAATCCTGTCATTTGGAATCGTGCGCTTGGAACATTTATCGGTTCGTTTGCATAAGTAGCCTCATATCTCTCTCTATGGAGGCTTCCATTTATGGAGCTGCTCAATGAACCTTTTTGCTTTTCGTCTATACATTTGTCCGAGGCATCAAGGATGACTCGGCTTAGGACTATCTCTTTAACACTAACGTAGTGTCCATTGAAAGTTCTGCTGCGAAAACGTTCTTCGTTAAAAATAGTGTTTATGAAACTATTCTATAAATTTTCAATTTACACGTCAGATATCCTAAGCAAAAATCACTTTTTGCAGGTGAGATGCTTTCCGGTTTCAGACCTTATGTGGTTAGCATAGAAAAAGTATTATTTATTTTGTTTCCGTCATAGTTTCTTCGGTCAATGACTACTTGGAGGTATTGTTAACGAAAATTATTTCAAACGATATATCAAATAGACCGATAAGGAAAATATACAGGAATGGGATGGAATTGAATGAAAACAGTTTAAAAATGTTTATATAGGGACCACGGAGAAATACTACTCGGTTTCGGCGTAGCCCGTCAACACAGCCCACGATCACCCAGTTAAACTTCTTTTTTTCATATTATCGCGCGTATCGATTTCCAAAAAGTTCCGGTTCACTCAGCAAATCAGAAGAATATTTTTCTTTCGTTTGGTTTTGTTCAAATATAAAACATCGTTAATGCATCGCAAAGAATCGTTTAGCAAACTATTCACAGGCAATCAACAAAAAATCACTGAATAATACTGCCGTGATAGTTGAAAAAAAATTGAAAATCGATAAAAAGCCTACTTCGACACAAAAAAAGGATTTCAAACATGGAATATCAGTGTCCAACCATAATCGATAGTAGGAATCTCACACATACGATTCTAATTCATATAAGTCGTAATTTATTGGTTAAATTTAAGACCTAATTACTCCTCAATCCCCAACAAATTAGATGAGCCACTCAAACTAAACTAGAATTCTAGAGCTAGAAGCACACTCGGAATTTCAGAGGCTTTTAAACATTCTTCCTCACATTAAAGGAAATAGAAAAGAAAAAAGGCGTCGGCTCTGATGTTCTAGTGAGAAGACGACCGTGGCACGTTTCATTGGTTGCATCTGCGGCATTTAAAACGGGAGAGGGGGAGCGGAGTCTGGAGTTTTATTTCCCACAATTCCTTATTCCCTTGCCCTTTTGAGTAACGGCCTCCTTCATCGCCTCCTGACATCCTCACTTTTCTCCTCCCCTCCCATTATCCTCGATCCGTCCCACTCCCTCCTCCCCACCTCTCTCTCTTCCGTCCCTCCTCATTTTCTCCAATCTCCATCACCCATCATCTCCATCTCTCTCGCCCACCATCTCCCACCTCTCTTTCTCCAGCTCTTTCTCCAGCTCTCTCTTTCTCCAGCCCTCTCTTTCTCCAGCCCTCTCTTTCTCCAGCTCTCTTCCTCCGTCTTTCTCCTCCTTTC
This sequence comes from Tanypteryx hageni, assembly GCA_028673005.1. NCBI lineage: Eukaryota > Metazoa > Arthropoda > Insecta > Odonata > Petaluridae > Tanypteryx > Tanypteryx hageni. Next base: position 123,952,188 of record CM054116.1, on the reverse strand, counting down.
TCCCTCCCCTTTCTTTCACTTCTTTCTAAGACTTACACCTCTCTCTCCCTCCAATCCGTTCCGGTCCACGAAGGAGTTGAACCTTGAAGCAAACCCATAGGCGGCGGCGTCCTGGGCTAACTCACAGACTAATATTTCTTATTTTTCTTCTCCGCAAGTTTGATTTTCCTTATATTTTTTTCGTTTCTCCCCAAAAAAACGCTGACCACAAGAGTCTGTCGGTGTCCCAGGTGTACGTAACACCGCAGCGATCGGACGCCATTGGTTGGTTTTCAGCTTAGGCTCCGCGGTCATGAGACCGAAACGCCATCCTCGCGCGGCCATAGACTTCCGTTGGAGCGAAACGCCCGCGCGTGAGGGGACGCCGGAAAAGTTGAGGATATTCTTCCCTTCGGTACCAAACCGCTTTAAAGCACAATGTGTGGAGGCGTGGAGAAAGAGAGAGGTTTTTGACGCAAACAGTTACAACTGACGGCCAAATGCTCATTAGGTGGTCGTTATAGTTTCCGACTCGGCAAAGTTATTTAAAAGGATTGCGAAGGGCAAAATACAGGCAAGGAATTTGTGCTAGCCTTCTTTTTTTTGGATCGGGTGTTTTTGCTACTCTCCGGTTAATTTATGCGGCCCTCGAGAACGTTTTAAACGGCCCGCGAAGCTATGACTAAAGAGAGATTAAACACAAACTCATATCATATACATTCAAATTACGACAATGAAATACTTGATATTGAAATGTTAATCCTAAAAAAACCTAATTTTGACGCGAATTTCGCTGATATGAAACCGCAGACTCTCGAGTTAACGTCCGATTTGTAGTCTAATCTGGCACGCCGAAACGTTGACGACTTTCAATGCGGCCCGCCGAGAAATCCGCAACCGCCAATGCGGCCCGCCGCCTTGAATTGGTTGCCCACCCCTGGTTTAAATGAATTTTACTTTATTACTCTGTATTAAGAGCCAATTGATTTCTGGAACAATAACATGCAGATACTTATATTTTCTTTATTTATCTCATATTTAAATTTCCATTAGACGAAAGAAGCAAAATTTTTATTTAAATTTGCTATAAAAATATGAGAGGTATAAAACTTGTCAAATTATTGCCGCCCCATTCTGGTGCTCCTTTCATTCGTCGTATTTTGGTCTCGAAGTGTTTAAGGTTTAATTTACGTGAAAATAAAGAATTACTGTGAATCTTCTCGTCAACTAAGGAGCCCATACAACTCCAATGGACGGCGACGTGGTGTTCTTTGAAAGAGGCCCCTCCCCCTCTTCTCTCCTCCTCCCACTCTTCTCTCCTCCCCCCCCCCCTCTTCTCTCCTCCCCCCCTTGTTCTCCCCCCTTCCTCCCACCTACTCTCTCACCCCACACGTCCGCTCTCCATAACTTTCTCTTTTGCTCTTGCGACCTTATCCACCGATGCATTAGCAACGGCCTCTCGCCGCCCACTCAAAAGAAGAAACCAAAATTCATAGCATCGACAGATTGTGACACTTAACGTTTATATTTCGATCGATAAGTATGATTCATAGATGAAAAGAAGAAATTTTAATGTTAAATTGGATAAATTTGTTGATTTTTTTCTTTTTTCGTAACATTAGCAAGAATTACACAAAATATCAAGATTAAAAATTTAAACCTCCGGCAGTTTATTTGTACTCATCTGATATTACTAAAGCGCTTTATTAATTTCAATTGGATACATAATATTCCATAATTGGTCCTGTTACAATAGATTATTTAACAGAAATAGTTTTAAATAAATATTTAAAATGAGATTCGTAAGCGCAAAAGGGTAAAGTGAAAGCAATAAGACAAACATTAGAAATAAATAACATATCTGATTAAAGATAACAAACAACGGAGTCACGTAGTTAGGCTTATTGTATGGTCATAGTTTGTCAATTTAGTTTTAACCAAAAGGTGAGCACCAAAGTAAATTTCGATCCATAAAACCTCTTTTTTTTCTCGTATAAAATTTATAATTTTCATTATACTACCAATTGCATGTTACACAAGCTTCTGAATTATTTCTCTATAAATAACGCCATTTTGAGTAAGGACTGCGAAATTCTTCGAGTGCCTTGTTTTCCAATCACTTCCTTTAAAGAGTTATAACCTGCATCGCGGGCCGCCCGGTGGAATTTACAGTTCACGATCGCACGATTAGAAATCATTTTTCGTCTCCTTTTTGATCATCTTCTCTTTCCGCTTTTGAAAATAAAAGCGTCCCTTTCCGAAAATACGACGAGAAACCTCCCCGGAATGGCAGCCGTAATAATTGTCCATTTGTCCCTCTTTTGAATTGAAAAATGTGGAGTGGACAAAGGATTCGGCGAAACGCACCGCCCACAGAGACCCCTCTCTCGTGTCTCTCTCGAAAACAGAATAAAGGAAACAGCGGAGGGAGACAAAAGGAGGGAGCGAAGGAGGAAGGGAGAGAGGGAAGGAGGAAGAGGGAGAAAATCTTTTGATTTCACATGCAAAGGGGTCAAGCCCCTTTCCACGAAACCGACGGAGCAGATCTTCTTTCTATCTCCGCTCTGCTAGTCCCGCCGGCAGTCTTTTTTGCGAAAACAAAGCTCTTCCTCGCATCTATCCCAAACAGGACGCCCATCAATTTGTTCAACATCCATTGTTTTCTCGATGTCCCGTATTAAAATTTTCGAATCATTGATTGATGACGAAAACCCCTTCATCGGTGAAAATAGGTGATTCCTGTGAATCCTGAATGTTATAAAAATGGATAAGCAGCCTTATTCCGTAACAGCGTTACCATTCACGCCAAAACATTTCTATTTGGATTTTTGTGTAGCATCTTCTGCAACGAGCGCGCAATGAAATATTGTACACAGTGGAGCAAAACCAATCTGTAATTCCTTCACACCCGTTATAAAATACAAGTTGTGCATATTGCCGTAAGCAGAGCCGGTCAAAGGTGACGACGAGCCGGGCGCAAAATTTAAGAGCCGCTTCGTTGTACATTGTATGCAAATAGATAAATTGTGTTTTCAAATATTAGGTGCCGCTAAACTAGCAGCCATCTAAAATGGAAACGCTTAAATTATTCTTAAAATTATTTCCATTTTTCACTGCTTTAGTGCTATAATACAGTGTTTTTCAACCGGTGTTCCGCTGGCATTGTCTTAAGTGTTCCACGAAATATTCCCCGAAAATAATTTTTCTATAAATTTATTGAAGTTCTTTATATTTTTTAATGAATTTAAAAATAAAGATTGTTTTAATTTTGTTCTCACACCGTAAGTCCATCTATCGGGGAAGCAGAAAGTAGCAGGTTACAAATTCTAACCTGCTGCAGTGCGCATGCGCGTTTCCACAGCCATGGTAAATATATTTGCGTAAGTATATTTATAGGTGTTTCGCCAATTTTTTCTCCATTCCAAAGTGTTCCACCACTCAATAACGTTCGAAAAACACTGCTATAATACATGGGTGAGGAACCTTTTCTTGATGACGGGCCGCATTAGTGGTTGCGAACCCTTCGGAGGGCCACATTAGTTGTTGTCAATGCTAGGCGGGTCGGATTAGAGATTAATTCTGTGACACCATACTCGTCAAAATCAATTCAAAATGCGGGTTTTAGGGTTAAAGTTTCAATATTTGTTATAAATTTGTAATTTGAATTAAAAAACATGAATTTTTGTGCTCTAAATTTACGGGTCTCTTGTTCATCATAACTTCGCGGGTCGTATTAATCGCTCTCTGGGGCCACATGTGGCTCGCAGGCCTTAGGTTCTCGCTCCCATGCGATAATACAGGGGTCGGCAACCTTTTCTGCATGGCGGGCCACATTCGCAATGTGAATGCTTCGGAGGGCCGCATTGAAAGTAACGAGAGCTTCGGCGGGTCGAATGTCTGTTTACGTAGTTATCCGGAGTTTCTGTTCTCTCGTATTAGTAAACATCACACACAAATAATTCACTGGCGTTAAATATTCATCAGAAAAGGTTTTGAGGCCAAAGTTTTACTGAAAAATACGAAACTTTCTGTTAAATTGTACCGATCACTTTTTCATTATGGCTTCGCGGGCCGCATAAAGAGCTCTCGGGGGCCGCATCCGGCCCACAGGCCGTATGTTGCCGACCCCTGCTACTATATATGAATTAAAATGTCTTCGTAAATATTTTCCGAATTAAAGAATACGCTAGAATGAATCCCTGTACAGAGCGCCAAAATTCCTCTGTCCGGTACTGGTCCATAAAAGAAAAATTTTCAGCTCTTCATATAATTTCATAACGATTATAATCGCTTGAATTTATTTTTTCTCTTTCGTCTTCATTCAACCATCTCTGCTGCTTCTTCTTTTCCGGTCCAAAATTCTTCACCGCTCTCTCCCTCTTGATATCAATGGTCACTCCTTCGCCCCCCCTCTCCTTCCGCCCCCACATCCCCTTGCCCCCGTTCCTCACTTGGCGGCGGCCTCTCGGAGGCTCGTACTGCACTCTCTCCTGCGTTGCCAAGTGGACGCCCTCCGGCGTCGCGCCTCCCTCGCAGTAGCCGAGCGTGTCGAGGAGGATGCTCAGGTATATCACTCAACACACTGAAACACACGCTATACACGCGAGGCGTGGTTCCTCGGACGCGGGACGCCCAACTACGCGAGGAATGCGCGATGGTAGTCGGATATGCGACTGCGCGTGTGAAAGGACGAAATCGAACGAGTTTCATCGAGGCGATTGCTTCGATGGAAAGGGTCGACGTGGCAACTTTCCTTATCGATACATTTTAATGGACAGAGATGCTTCGAGTTTTTTAATTGAGATTTTTATAGCATCAAAGACAACGAAAAATAACTCGAGCATTTTCAGTATTAAGAAAATAATATCACGCGTAATTTGGCAACTTGTTTTCACTATCGCTGGTCGTATTCTAAACTTAAGACGGATGCATTTTTACTACACCAACTCCCGTCTAACATGGACGTTATTCCGATGCCGCATTATTTAAATCGATCACAGTTATATTGTATGTCCTTTAGGTTGCACAAAAGTCTCTCAACAAAATAACAACATTGATAAAATTTATAAAGCAGAGATAATTATGTTTAATTTTCTTTTAGGAAATGTTTGTGGTTGAAGTTTACGTAAATTCAGTAAAAAAAACTTTAAAAGCAGAGCGTTAAGAACTGCCACGCAATTTTATCGAATAATATTCAAATGGGAAAATGTACCTCTTACCGAGTTTATTGTAATTATTTTTAATATGCTATAGTCGTTTGGTTCTACTATCTGTAAGACCCATTTTCATATCTTCTTATTTGTTCAAGTACATACGGATTTATTAAATAACAAAATAATATTTTAGGAACTGCAATAGATGAAGTTAAAAGCATGCTCTCAAACAACATATTTTACAATACACAACTTTTTATTTTAATTATTTTTTTAGATTTCTCTCTTACTTTATTATTGTAGCGATTGATTTCACGTGTGCGATACGGTCTATATACTAGAGTTTCTTTAACATGTTTTACTCTAATTACTTTCTGTGCCTTTAAGGTAGGATGCTACCGTGAAATTTTGAATTCTCATCTAAATTTATGATAAAACAATTTTGATGGTATCTCTTTTTCGGCAAAAGCTCGAGAGTAGCACTGTTTTATGTACAATTTAAAGTATTTACATACCTTGAAATTTGAACCGGAGACTGTGATATTCATACTTGTTAAAGTATATAGTTTATTTATTTTGGAGAAAAGAAAATACATTGTAATTGATGCGACATGTTATTACATTGTTGCTCTTTTGATCTTTCGTTGAATTCGTGCTAACATTTATAAAAATATTTTCATCCATGGAATATAAGGTAAGTCAAATTTTATTTAATGAGTTGTTAGCATGTAAAAAAATAAAAAACTTTGAGGTTTTCTTAAAGAATTACCTACTTAATCAGCAATTACATTTATAGGACAAAAAATGTCCTTAATTTTACATATCTTATTTCTGCTCTGTTATTTATTGACAATTCGGACAGCAGCATGATGATGATGATAGTTTAAAAAATTTAATCTGCTAACTATAGGATGAAGGAAAGTTAAAACTCCAGCCAAAAACAAGTGGTATTAGCCCGATGCATTTCGCCCACTAAGTGGGCATTTTCAAGGGCGACGTTCCTTCGACAGCGACCAAAGTCGACTGTGTCGGAGTGGAGAGACCAAGGGTGGAGAAAGAACGAAAGGCAAAAGAAAGACGAAAAGCACGGGTGGAGTAAGAACAAAAGAAAAACGAAAAACAGAGGCGCGTGTGTATTATCTCTGGTCATTAAGTCTGTAAAGTGTCTTGTTAAAGTCAGTGTCACTGTTCATCAATGTATCTCGATTTTTGTAAATGTGAAGGTTTTCTAGGGAATTTAAAGAACTATTAGATGAGATTAACTTTCCTTCAGTTTACGCCAAAAGTTTTTTGAGCCATCTTTGAGTAACTATAGGATATTAACACAAGTTTTGGATGGCTTTCTCACATATCAACATGTAAAAACAATTGATTTCCTGGGATTTCTCAGGGATGATTCTTCGGGATCTAGTTTGTAATGCATTCAATGTAGGTATCTCAAACAACAAATCTTTCGGAATTAAACAATTTCATTCATTTAACTAGTTCTAGGGCAAGGTAAAATTATAAAATGTTTTAACTTATGCACCAAAAAATTTTCTATGATCATCATAACTTTCGGAAAAGTTTACACTTGCAGTATCAATATCCTTCTCTTTCTCATAAACCCATTTTATTCTTATTATACGCTCAGATAAATATAACAACGATGGTTTTTGACGATTAATTGGTGTTAACTCTGACCCGGGATGGAAGCCGCCAAGGCTTTATTGCTAAACGAGAGTATTTTCTTGGTACAAATCAGTTTTACGCAACTTAACGTAACTCTCCATGTCGTAGTCCGTGGGAACTTAAGTATTCCTCGCCTTTGTCAAGTGGCATATTCCAAAAGCGAGTATGAAACACGGCCCTAAAATGACTGTGGGTCGAAAATATCCTACGCAACCATTTCGGTTGGGAGGTGCGGTGGCGTCGCTTTCACGCGGGCGTGGCGCGACGTTTTTCAAAAAGCACACGCCCTCTTCAACTATTCTTTCGTTTGTTTCCCTTATCTCTGGCAAAAAAACCTTTCGCACAGCATTTCGTCGTTGTGTTCTTCTCGGTCGTTACCTCACTTCGAGACCGTCTCGAAAGATGTTCATTTGAATGGCCGCATCAATTCTCCCTTTAATAGCACAGCAGAAATGAAGTCATGCGACACTTGGGACATTAGTCGGGCTCCTTATTTTCTCCATAAAAACATCGCCGTTAGGCGCAGTTAAGCCGCTGACGTATACAATTGTAAGATCGTAAATTTTTCTTTTAGAGACGCATCTTAGCAAAACCATTGTTTTCGGATCAAACGAGGAATGTAGACGGATTAAATGGAATGAGTAAATTGTAGGTAGTAGGAATCAGCGGCAGTAGCGGTAAATGTTATTGAGTGGCTCCAGAACAGATCATGTCGAGCAGTTAGTATCTTATAACTTAATTTTGATATTGATGAAACTTTGTCATAACAATTTGGGATTTTTAATAAGCTCATTAGCCTTCCGATACATCTGTCACAAATTGAAGTTCACGAGCTTAACTTTACGACATAATTTCTGCGAATTTGCTCTTTTTTGTTCACACGATTGTCCCTTTTTCCTCTTTTTTTTAATTCCGGTTTTCGCTTCTCCCGTGGCCTTATGGTCATGACTACGCAAAAATTCATTTAGGTGCTTTAAAGGTATAATATGGCCTTTCTTCCTTTTTAAACATTTTTATTTTAGCGAAAATATAATGTATGAACATTTTCAAAACAGTGAACAGGCTATTCATATATCAGCAATATGTTCATCCTATAAAAATATTACGGATTTTCATGTTGAGCTTTCACGAATCTAGTCCCCCACAAATGCATTTGACATGCATGTCCTTAATTTAGGGCCTTTTTTCAAAGACAAGTGTTAAATGGAAGAGACTTTTTCATCCATCACAAACGCCTGTCGCGTGACGAGGGAATTTCATTGTTGGCGAGTCAAAAGTCACGCGGCAAATAAAAATGGAAGGAATTGTTCAAAGACTAAAAAGAGGCAGGAATGGAAAGCACGGGTTGAGAAGAGAAAAGGGAAGGAGGGAGAGGGATGGGAAGCATTGAAAGGCGTGTGTGTTTGGAATGAGATGAGGAGATGCAATCGCAAAACAGAGAAAAAACTCGGAAAGAAGGATAAAAGAGCAGACGTTGTCAGAGCGCAACCAAAGCGTGAGGTAACTGCATCATTAGATCTCGAGAAGAAATATCCCGCGTGGAAAATGCCTCGATGGCCTTCAAAGTGGTAGGCGCGACAGGTTGCCGAAAAACACATCCGGATCCTATTTTCATAGAACCGATCAATGTTTTGCTATGTGTTCCCTACTCTAGCATTTAAATAAAATTATTTGCTCGTGCTGGCGTTTAGCAACAACGCCCGATGGTGAAAGTTTCGAGGCATGACGATAAATATCGAACGTTTTAACGTCTGGCGTTGAGGTCTCTGGCATATGAAACGGGAACGGTATTAATCTCGATGCAAATGATGTCATTGTCGACGTATACACAACGTATCTCACTCGATGATGGCGTACGGATACGCCTCGCTTGGCATTTGCCCTTTTGGTCGAACGAGGGAGGCGACAGCCGAGTGGGCGGAGGGCAAAGCGCTTCAAAGACTCATCTGTCTCTCACGGGAGACTTCGGCATTCGTCCGGGACGGCGTATTCCCGTGCATCGCATACCGTCAGCATGGCCTGCGCAGGGTTTCGATCCTAAGTCTCCGGCCGACGGCAGACAAAAAAGTAAAAAAAATTGAATTTTCAAGGACTTCGGCGCGCTGACGGGCAGAGACGCGTGGGTTTGGTTACGGCGGGTCGAAGGCCTTGGCAACGTCCGCACCAGAAGGTGGCCCTCGAGTGCGAGCGTGCGTGTGTGTGTGCGGCGGAAGGGTTCGCCCACACGACACAAGAAGCTGTCGGTTGATGGAGGGGAGAGAAAGAGAGAGAAGGGTAGGGGTTTGGCGATAGAAAGAAAGAGGGCTTGTGGGAGGGAAGAGGAAAGTATCGCCGCCCACTGCGGGAAGCCTTACAAGGCTTTGGATGAATCGCGCGGTGGCGGCGGGCGCGGTGCAGCGAAGTAGGAGAAGTGTGGTGGGAGAACAGGTCGTGGGGAAGGAGGAGTGAAAGCCAAAGAGGGAGACCGTATAGCGCCTCTCCGCCGACTCGACTAAGGATTCTCCAGAAAAAATGACAGCGCCTCCGCGGATGCGATTTTCATTTCTTTCAGGAAGATGACCTTTTTTTATGCGCGATCGACGCCTCTCGAGGCAATGCCCTCGTCGATGGCGACGGCCGAGAGCATGTCCTTGAAGGCAATGAGTGTTAGGAGAAAGGGGAAATTGGAGGGGCATCCGTGCTAAAACTCACAATTTCATGAATGATATTACGGAGAGAAAAGGAAAGTGATTTATTTCATTTTTTAAAACGTAATTGTAAGGATATGGAAAACACTGAATAAAATTCTCCTAATTCAGTGTCACCGGTTAATCATGCCGCGTTCCTAGGTGATGCCGCTAACTTCTGGATGAATGACCTAATACAGCATGCTTACGCAACTTTGTCAAGTGTTTAAATTATTTTAGTGCTACGAACAAATAAACACACAAAAGTAGCGAAATCAATATTTAGCCAGCGCATTGGTATTTGTTCATGTTCAATGTAAACAGTTGAGAGAGAATAAGCAACAGCGTAATAATGGGATGAAATGTACAATAAAATTCGATATAATTTATCTATGTCGATCTTATTTTAGAGCATGATGTCGTGCATTTTGGTAATGATCAAAAGCGATGGTAATCTACGTAATATCAAACCTGTGTCTTTTACTGAGCGATGTAAAAAACACGAGAATAATACCAAATACAAAGACGCAAAGTTTGGATTTTTATCAAATAATGTATCCTATTTAGGTAAAAATTACCAAGGAATCATTAATATGTAAATTATTTTATAAACAATGCAACGCAGATAAAAAATTAATTCCCCACTCTATCTTCTCACTCTTATTCATCGCGATCGACCTTTCAGCGATCATTTTCCAAACCACCACTGCTCGCTGTTAAATAATCAATTACCCACTCCTTTCGGGCACGGAGCGCTCGTGCTCAAAAACCACCTCCTTTGCACACAAAGAGAAGAGCGGTCAATTTCGCGGAACTAAACAACGCCCACCGAAACATCCGAACGCCCCAGACCTCCGTCCTAATTATCCGCCGAGGGGGTTTTAATGACGAACCTCGCCGGCCGCCAACATTTTTCACCTCTGCCGCAGTCGCCACGCTCTAATCTACGCAACAAAGAGTGTGCGAATGCGAGTGTCAGGTAGTAAGCGTGGCGCGTGCTTATCTGCGAAGCCCATTATGCGTGACCGCTTCCGCCTTAGAGGAAGGGCGATGGATGCAAATGACGTGGAGAGCACGCGCTGACAGCGATGGACCCCCTTCCCATTCTCCCCCTCCCCACCCACTTTTCCTACCCCTCCCACTTTCCCTCCCCCTCTCCCTCCCCATTTCCTCTCCCCCTTTCTTTCCCCATCCCATCCCCCTTTCCCTACCCCTCCCCCTTACCAATCCTCCTTATCCCTCCCCCTTACCTCTACCACCCATCCCCCCTGTTCTTATACCCCCCCCCTTCCCCCCCTCATTCCCAAATGACCTCGCACCCCGCCAAACGAAGGGCGAGAGGAATAGAAAAGGAATAGGATGGAGAGAGAGAGAGAAGGATTAGGAAGGACAAAAGGTTCGCAGATAAGGAAAATAAAGGAATGCGCGGAAATTCCTCGTTTAATTTTTTCATTGTTTTGAAATCTGGCATTGGGCCCGAAAATGAGGCATCGCTTGAAAGGTAAGGGGAAAGAGAAAAAGTGAGAGGGGACGAGAAGGTAAAAGGGAGAGAGGGGAAAGTAAGAAGGGAGGAAGAAGTGGAGTGAAAGAGAGGGAAAAGGGGAGAGTGGGAGGGAAGCGAAGAGAGCGATGAACACGGTGATAAACCGCAGTTGTAATTATGTTCGAAAAAAGTGGTTTCGAGTACAAAATGAAGAGCGGAAGTCTCTTGTTTTGCTACGCTTTCGAATGATTAAAACAAAACGATTTCCTCCGAACGACATTGAATATTTTCGATTTTCGAAACAAAAGGAATTCTGCGAGCGGCTCAAATTATAAGGTGGCTCTTTTCCTTCCCTCTGACTCCGTCCGCTTATTTCCCCGTTTGAAAATGACTCAATCAAGTCCGATACACTCTCTCTATCAATATTAGCCGTGGCACTAATACACACGTTTATATTTTTAATAAGTCTCACTCGAGGACAGAATTTCCGCTTGCCTTTTGAAAACATTGCATACAATTTTCTAAAGACAAAAATTACGTGACAAATTGTTCTGTTACGTTTTCCAATAAATATAATCCTACCGTACTTGCTGCCCCCCTTTGGAAAAATGGGTTTCTGCACTTAGTAGGTACATAAAAGTTTCAAACTAGGGTATTTTTCTAAGTCATCGATAAAAGCCTGGAGGGCTAATAAACGAGTATCAGCGTCTGTTCTGACCGCGCAAAATATGTACCGCCTTAATTGACTTATAATCGAATGATCTTCATCTTTCGGGAGTTTAATAGCCACATCAGAACGAGTATCCATTCATAATGGCACGCGTATTACGAATCATTTGTTGAAACAAGGGAATATACATTCTCTCTCATCCGATTCCGTTTGCGTACGAAGCCCTGACGATGTCCTCCTATCGATTAAACTCGGGATCGCATATCAAACGGTCCTTCTTTGCAGGGCTATCAAAGAAGGTTCCCTGACTCAAGGGAAACCGAGATGAGAGTTGCTCCACTCACTTCTTCCTTCGACGACCCGTCCGTAATACAATTGTCTCACTTGCCCCTGAACGCATTGCTTTAAGAGTGGCTTCGACGGCAAACTTCCTTAGACGGATAGTTAGAAAAACTAGTGTCTTCTAATGAATAGTCCTTGAAAACCCCCATTCCAATGGCGAGGTGGTAACTTCGAAGGTATTACGTGGAAGGTTTTGTTTATGATATTAACGAGGGTCATTCATGCGTAATATTTGTTGAGGCTGACAACTACTAAATGACCCCGACCCAACAAAGTAAAGGTCGTAAATAGTACACAATAATACAATGTTTGTCTTGAAAATATGAAAAAACTCGTATTTAACCTCTAGAATTTTTTAAAATTCTGATTGATTGTTTTTACTTACGGATAAACAAGGGCCTAGAAGATCCACGGGAAGTTTTTATAAGCATGTCTCCTTACCTGGAAAAAAGAAGGATAGATATTAATTATATGAAACCATGTGATATATGAATTCTAAAAATTAAACGAGTTAATTTAACAAAAAATATTTTTCATCGGTTGAAAAAGACTTTTTGCGCAAACTCAGTAACGTATTGATGCACCAACGAATGCATATTAACTGAGCAGAGCATTTTCAGTTTGGTTATTTAAGTTTAAATATATCGGCTACTTATAATGACATATGGGATAATAGTGGACCGGCAGCCACCATGAAAAGAAGAGCAACCGGCCCTTTTAGTTTCCTTCTACAAAGAGCAGAGTTTATGAATATTGATATCACAAAAATAACAATTTCCTCGGTGCGGGAAATCGCAATGAGATTATCATGGCCCGTCCGACGCCCACGCGGCGATAATCCTTTGAAGATATTCGCTTCAAGGAAACGGCCGTGCGACCAATCAAGAGATCGAGACATAAAGCGATACGGGAATAGCGACCAATGCATGGATCGCTATATCGGTTGAGGCGATCACTCGATTCCCAACCACCGAACGATTTCCTCCTCTGCGCGCGTTGACTGTTCGCGGCGCATCTCTTGGCTTGCAGAAAGCTGTAAATACGAAGCAGCAGCGAACTCTCTGACCTTTAGTTTGCGGAGGTAGAACGCGGTGGTTATCGTAGGAGAGAGTGTTTTGCGGTGGGCGAGGGAAGGGTGGACGCACAATTCTATCGCATCTGGTGATGCTGAACACGGTCGCTGTTGCTGCGTGCGCCGCCGTGGGTGTGTGCGGTTGCGAAGGACACCATCCGCGTTGAGAATTCTTAATGCACTCACCACCGTCCGCGTGGGGCGCGCGCAAGGGGATCGAACGAACGAGTGGAGGAGTTGGCGACAAAGAGAGGAAGAGAGAGAGCAGGAAGTGAGCGTAAGGCGTCGCTCATAATAGGGAGTGATTATGATGGAAGGATCGGACGGTCCGTAAGCAGACTCAGGTCTCCATGGCCACCGCGCGCACCTGCGGTACGCGCGGGCGATCGACGCCTCCGCCTCGTATCACATCGTTCGCTAGAAGCAGCAGTCTCCATTACGTGACTGCGATTTTAAATATCGATTGGACGCGACGTCGCGACAAATGCAGGCCGCGATTCCTCGAGCTGTATCCACTTTCCGAGATAGTGGAAGCAAAAATGTCGATTATTTATTATTTCTGAAACTACGGTTTTCTTTGCGCGACAACCGGGGCCGGATTAAGTGTTTCGTAGACCCTAGGCCAGGGCTGGCGAACCTTATCTATCTCGCGTGCCAAAATTAACTTAATAAGAGAAAGTTTGCCCCTTCGCGTGCCAGCATCGTAAAAAATATTATCTGGGTCTATTCTTACAATGTAGCATATAGTATGTCTTTTCCAACACTGGAAGAAATTTATACTTTTTCATTCAAATGATACGTTAAAAACCAAATACAAAATATAGTTTTTTATCGAATTATTAGAGCGAATCCCACATCAACTAGACTTTACAAATAATATTAAACGCTAACGAAAAATAAGGTCCAGTAATGGATAACGTATCTTTAGTGGAGGTGGTACTTTCTAAAATCATTAGGTATCTCATGAAAAATCGTTATACGTGAAAACGATTTAATAAATGGCATGAATGAAGTAATGAAGAAAATGTATGACATGAACGGACTGATCCGAGGCATCAGCCTCCGTTTGTCAAATTTCAGTTAAATACTTATCGGAAGTTAACGGTATAATAAAAATGTCAGATACTAAATTCTGTGCTGATGCCAGGGGCAGATTGGGACACCAGAACACAGAGCATAATCCCTGTGGGCCGATGACACCTTTGGGACGGTTCCTTCTTAGGCCAAGATGTTTTCTTTTCAAACTCGAAGGATATTAGATTTTCTCACGCGTCTGCATGTAGGTAATTTCGTCGTCACCACACAAAACACACAATTCTTTATTGTTCTTTTCAATTGCACCATACCCTTTCAGTCCACCAATCCTTAAAAATCCTTTCGCTTCCTTCACCAGAAAATTTTGCTTTTTTATTCCTCTATTCCGCCATTATTCAAGGATAAAAATTATAAGCGATATAAACTGCTATTCACAAAAACAGAAATTACCTAAATTCACTTGAAAACCCGAAGTTCCGACAACTAATAAAATGAAAAGGAGCGTAAAGTGTTTACAATAGTCGCCGATAGATGATGCAGTTGTGACAACTAAAAAATTTAGTTTTTAAAATATATCTTCAACAATGCATTATATGAGAAAAAATCATAATATAACTGAGGGTACCTGTTGTAAACGAAGCCTCTATTTCGCATCGTTTCATTACGTACATTTATTAGATTTTCGGGATCACTTTTGCCATGTCGCTGTATTAGCGAGTGGCACGTTTCATTTATTTAATTTTGTGGCGTGCCAACCAAAATCGTTCCTCGTGCCACCCTTGGCACGCGTGCCATAGGATCGCCAGCCTCGCCTTAGGCACTATGGATCGTATGCCTTTTTTCATTACAACTTATTCTAGACATTAGGTTTCCCCTCTACTTCAATGAGCGTGGTCTATCTTGGCGGCTGACATAGTGACATGCCCAGTAGTAGTACTACTACTGCAACGTGAGCGCTATGTCAAACTACTTACGCCAAATAACTAGAACTAACGCTTAGTGTTAATTTTAATGCATGAAATAATTTCTCTTTAATTTTTTTGTTTGAACTTTTCGTAGGCCCCATTTTTCCGTAGGCCCTAGACCAGGGTCGACAACCTGCGGCTCCTGAACAGCTTGCGGCTCTTTAAAGGCCGAAGTGTGGCTTTCGACATCAACTCGCCCTATTAAAACATCTAAAACCTCCCCGAACGAAATTGACTTTGTAAATTATTTTAAATGAAATTGCAGACAATAAAAATTGGACGTATTATTAGAATAAAATTTTGTTTTAAATAGATAATCGTAAAAAGTAAAACAACGGCAATATTAAAGGGTAAATATGCCCCCTTCCTCTCCCCCGTGGATTGACCAATTACTTTGGATCTTCTTGAGTTACATGTTATACATGATTTGAAAAAGTGGCTCTTCTTGACAAAAAGGTTGCCGACTCCTGTCCTAGACACAGTGCCTATAATGCCTAGGCCACAATCCGACCTTAGCCCCAGCCCTTCCCACAAAAGTGAGCTCCTGTTTTCTTTTAATCCTCTTGAAATTTCCTGGGCGACGCCGAAGCGGACTTTTCCAGTAACGGACATTTAAAAACGGATCCGTGACATTACATATTTTCATAAGCGCTCCGCAGTGAGCAGAACGTGATGGGGTCGAGTTACGCTCTACAAAAGTCAGTTCCTTGTCGTAATTTGATCATATGACCTGAATTCGAGAGAGCTGTCACGCTTAAAAATCGCGTTACGATGCCAAAACGGGTTTGGAACTCTTCCGATCTTTTAGTTGTGGCAGTTCAACGGACAAGTATATAGTAAATATCTCTTTCCGCATTTACAGTCAAAATATTTCATTGCTTTTACGGTAGTTTGTGTTAAATGGTACTACATTTTTTCTTATACGATAACTTACGGATCATCGGCTCGTTGCAAATAATTTAACTGCAGAATCTCTGAAATTTCACTCCCTATTCTTTCAATTGTTATTGCTCCTAAACTAAAGGGAATATTAAAACAGTTCTTTAACTAATTTAAGCATGTTTATTCCCTTTTATATTACTACAATATTAAAAAGATCACGCAATGCTTCCGACATATGTTCTCAAGAAGTCAACCGGTACGTTAATAAGAACATCACAGCCTTTGTTTTCAAGTTCATCAATGGTCCTTGGTTTTTATTTGTGAACGTCATCTTTGGCCAAGCACAACAGAAAGAAAAAGATTGATACAGGTGACTTCATGAAAAATCAGTTAGAAATATACCGGTAAGGTAATGCGGGAGTTTTCCTTGAATTTTAGCTATGTAATAAATCTCTTTAAATTCCAATTCAGTTTAATAACTGCTGTAATATATCGTTTAGCTTAGGATAAAATTTAAACGTAGTGAATTTTCAGACTGTGAGAATCTGAAGATCAAGGTTGGTATTGTTGTTGCGAAAATCAAGCTAATAGTTTAAAATTAATTAAACTAATAATATAAAACATTGTATTTTATTATTCTAAAATTTCACTCTGAAAATGCAAAGATTTTAACAATCAAGATTTTCTTGGAAACAAATCGGGCCGGGATTCTGAATAAAGTTGGAAATTCCTTAAAAGCAGAATATACTAACTATGTTTAAATAGTAACTGATTTGTTTATCGCAGAAATAAAGAAATTATGAGAGCCATCTTCGGTTGGAAATGAAATTATACTACAGAATTGAAAACGGCAAAAAAAAATTATTAAGTTACTGAATATTATCTTTCCAGACAAAAAGAAAACATACTTTTCTTATCTTTCACAGTAAACATTAATTTTTGAATGCGAGTTTAAGAGCCACACAAGGAAGATATTGTAGATACCTTCACAAACGAACGAGGGACCCAAATAAAATTCACATATTGAAATTAATGTCAACCCGATGCCATGCTTTTCTGCTGGTTTCTGCATTAAAAAATAATTTCCGTAAGGTTGTTCGAAAGTGTCACGTGGCTTATAATTGACGCACATGGTGGATTATTTGTTTGCTTGTTCCGTTTCCATTTCCTAAAGAAATTTCGGCGATCTTTGTTTTGCGTGTCCTCTTTTAAAATAATTATTTTCAAAATCTTATGTTTCTGGGACACTTTATATTAATTTGAACTCTGACTAACCCTTGAACACAAAATGGCGCTCCAGATTTACATGGCTTTTTATTCCAATGCCCTATAAACGTTCCCCAAATTTTTAATATATATGCTCCAAATTCCTTTAACACAAAATGGCACTCCAGATTTACATGACTTTTTATTCCAATGTCCTATAAATGTTTCCCAAATTTTTAATATATATGCTCCAAATTCCAAAACGTTTTTACTGTAAATTAAGCAATTTTCTAAACCAAGTCTTTATCTGGAAACTCATTTAATAAAATATGTTAGCGTCTCTAGCAGCCGCCTGAGGCAAAATATGTAGGGTTAAGGTGGATCGTCTTGCTACCAGACTTGAGCAGAGAAACACAACAAGTGAAAACTTGAGCATCATAGCGAAGGGTTAATTGCGAAGTCTTAATTAGGGAGCTATTCTCTCCAAATTGATATAATGGCAATGCCCGGAGGGAACCCACCACTCCTAAAAACCTAATCTGTATCCCAGAAAAAAGGAAGAGCTGCTACTTTCCGTCGGAGTTTTTAATCCCTTGTGGCGCCAAGAGCGGCGGCGCGTCGAAACAGATGAGCATCGCTGAAAACTTAATGGTTCTAAATTGGCATGTGTGTGTGTTTGTATGTGTGTGCGTGTGAGAGAGAGAGAGAGAGAGAGAGAAAATGGCTTTCCCATCCGCGTGGATCCATCCGTCACACAAAGTCTATTCTTTAACTCGGAGTCGATAAGTGGGTTGGTGCGCTCTCTCACCGTTTCCTTTGGATAGAGAGAGAGAAGGAGAAAGGTACAAGAGATTCAAAGGAAGGAAAAGGAAAGTGCGCCTGCGCGGTACATCACGCTGACATGAGCGCGATCCGAGAGAGAGAGAGAGAGTCGCTAAAAGGAAATCGCATTTCGGGAATTTGTGTCTGAGAAATGTTTTCGGAAATGCCGAAATTCTCCTCATATTTGGAGCGAATCGATCATTGAAGTGATACGCGATATTCTGCGTTTTTCGAAGTATGGATCGCGGGACATACCTAATGAGCTGGATCTCTCGAGTTGATCGTTTCATGTGTATAACATGTGACTTCGCCATTCATAAAAAATATTTAATTGCCGTTTGTTAAATTTTTTAGCATAGGTATACGAGTATCATTTATTACTGCGAACTTTTGATAACTTTTGCCTGAAAATTCTATTGGGAAGGAGATAGAGAGAAGGGTGGCTGGTAACAGTGTTTATCGGCTCTTACAACCAAATCAGTACGAGTGAAGCGAAAAATGACATGTTTAAAAATATTCTTGTGGAAGATAGCAAAGATCAGTCAATTCCATCAAATTAATCCTCAACTTATACATAATCTACACGCCGATAAATGTTTCCTTTAATTTTGCCAATTGTAATTATGTATATGTTTAGTTCGAAATTTGTTTTGCATAAAATGATTGAGGAATTACAGTTGTGATTATACTTATAATTGGTTGTATTGGGAATTGTAAATTAAGATTCAGGTATTATAATTAAGGCACCTATTTTTGATACACGTAAATGTGGAATTATTAATTTCTCCTCAATCGTAAATTATAAATCTTAATTAGTTATATCGGTTTTAGAGCGAAATATTCTACACTACTACTGCCATTTTGGTTCTGACCTGTCCTATACAGGGTTACAGTAAGGTGCATGGAGTAAGAAGATTGTAATTAAAACTGTTTTTTATATAAAGAAATGTATTTCAAAGCATGCGCCTTTCAAGTCGAACGTATTCATTGTAGGGTTAAGAAGCCATTCGCCCCGTTCCGTCGCGCTCATCTTATGACGCGTTATTGCTTTCTCTTAAAGGAATAGATATTCTATACACACGCTATGAGCTTGTATTAAGCTAAAATTTTTACTGTTTCCACACCTGCGTGTAAAATACGGTATCGGCTCTAAAATCCCGCCACAAAACGATTCAACGGTTCTTGTTCTTAAAGGGCATCAATTGTGACTCATGGCACCCATTCCTGCCATATTCGTCCCATCATGGGCCTTGACTCTTTCGCTCTCCTTTGTACGGATTTAAATGCCGACCATCGCCCAAACTCTCTCTTCCCATTATCCAACATCTTAACCTTTAGCATAAAATGTGATTTTAACGATCCAAGCTAAATTTCAACGAGCAGGTAAGGGACTGTGTCTTATGTACCGGAAAGGTATTCATCTTCATTTTCAAGGGAAATGTCCAGATAATGCTATGTTATTAAGCCGCATATTGGAACAATAATTTTGAAGAGAAAGAAATAGCATAAGGAGCGCATTCCAGGTTGACGGGCACAGGGTCGAACGCATAGCAAGACGAAATAAATAATGCAAGTAGCAATACGGAGTTTTCGCCTTGGACTAAAAGGCGAAAAAGAAAAAAACATTCGATATTTCCAAGGTCTCCTGCGAGTAACCTATAAAATGATCCGCTGCTATCATATTCCCTCCGATCCAACATTCAACTCACCATTCCCAATCTCCTCCTGAATCCCTCCCAAACGCACCTCTCTCTCTCTCTCTTCCTCGAATAAAACTTTCTCTCCTCCGCGCAAATCGCCTTTTGTCTTTCCTCGAGGAAAAACGAAACCCGAAATCTCACGCCGCCTCCCGCGGGTCGATATTAAACGGCGGATTTATCGAGCGGTTAACGGAATATAACATCCTTATCTCGAGGAGGAGAGGAAAGCGGGAATGGTTTCGCGGAGAATGGAGGATGCGGGTGATCGCGTGGGTCGCCTCACCTCTCCCCTCCCAACCTCCCAATCCCTCCCTCCCCTCACCTCCCCCTCCCCACCTACCTCCATCTCCCACGCCCGTCTCCACGAGCGACGGGTCGTGAGTGGGAAGACTCCGGAATCCCACGCGAGAACGAAGAGGATGACTTTCTCCCTCTCTCTTTATCTCCCCACTCCTTCCCTCTCTCCCTCCCTCTCTCTCCTCAATCCTTCGAACTATCAACGCGCCTCTTCCTCTCACCGGCCGCCAGCAACGGGAAAGGGCCGCTTAGAGGCGCACCAATCGGAAAAGAGACGAGTCTCTGTCGGCCTTGTTCGATTGAGATTCGGGTACCGCGTAACGGTAAGCTAAACCCGCGGTCGGATCTATATTTTTGGAGATGCGGTAATGAGATAAGGCGCCTGGGGTTTTCCCCTATCATGTGGAAAGCAAGCAGAACGCTAGGAAGTCGCACGTAAAAAGTTTGCTATAGGTGATCACAATGCGAATTTATGCAAAATGCCTGATTCCGCAAAATATATCAAGCAATTCCGTCGATTATGAAGCAAGGAATGAAAAATAAGGTCAAAAGAGGATTTTTATAGTGTTAGAAAGGTGCCAATCATGGATGTTTGCATTCTTCCAAACATCGTATGCTCTTTCTCTACTCTGTGCAAATGCGGATAATACTAATTAAACATCCATTGGCAGTAGTTAACATAAATTTCGCGAATAATTAAAATAACATTTCAACTGTTATCGCATCACAATAAAAGATCACAATGACAGGAAAAAGGAAAAGATATATCTGATACGAGGTCAATCATGAATACAAGAGAATGAATAATACGCTCAATTATATTTAATCCCATGGTTTTCCTACTAAATATTAAATAATTATTTAAAGGAATTCTTATTATAAAGCGAGATATTTTCTTTGTAAATGTGAGGCACGGACGAAATGTAATTTATGCGCAGAAGGTAAAATAGACACGCACTTTTCAATCCTTCCAACGTTCTTTGTTGCTGTCTCTCGATTCTTCGGCCATCACACGTTCTCGATGAAAATGAAATTCCGCGTCCGTTATCACTCTTATTATCGTAAAACGTGTGTGTTTATAAATTGTGGGAGGCATCATAGATTGGTGGAGTCTCTGTTACGGATGAAAAACGACTTACTGGAAAATCTCTTAATGACAAAACACTCGCGCGGCGACACAAAAGGTGAAGATCGCGTTATTTCTTGCGGTAAGCCGCAAAACCCACAATGAACTCCTCGTGAGATTTTCTCAAGTGGAACAGTTTCCGTTGATGTATGAGGCACATAAGATATTTCACACTGACAATACCAAAGCAAACCGAACAGCTTATTACTGAAGACAGATTTACCTCGGAGTAAATAAATTCAAAACTTCAAGCAATAAACAATTCCATCAAAATTAAACTCATATTTAAGGTTGCTATACTTATCACCGAGGTTATTTTATTCAAATACTCTTAATCACCGAGGTTTTACCAGTGAAGAAAAGAACACTGTGCAATTACATCAGCCAACGAGAGTACCAGATGTGTGGCCCCAAAATCGGTACAAACGGCCCTAAAATATCGACGTACAATACAAATAATAAAGACGTGCTCGCCGAAAATTTACGTTTCATCCCATGATGTTTTTATAGGTGACATATACAAGCGTTTACATTCATATTGTTATTCTCGGCGAAGGATTTAAACAGCGAATATAAATCTCGCTGTCCCTCTCCATCATTCGCCGTCTCCGTCGAATATCGCGTCACTCAATCTTTCTTCCCATTTCTCTCTCCCTCTTCCTATCTAGATCTCTCTCTATATCTCCCTCTATTCCGCTCTCTCTCTCTCTGGTTGTTTGACCCTCTTCTCTCTTGCTCCTCCTTTCACAACAAAACTGCAGATCCCGGAATAGTCGATTGCCTCATTGGGGGAATGACGTCAATTCCCCTACTCCGCCTAGTCCTGGGTCACAGCATGTTTGCCCGCTGCCAGAGATGCTTTCCAGGTAAAGCGTTTTGCCCGACTTCTAAATAAGGCGAGAAAGGGACCCTAATGGAAGGAGGACGAAGTAAATTCCAGTCTTCAAACAAAATAGCCTCTCCAAACCGTTAGGTCCTTCACCGATGTAAGGATTGCCGTGTGATAGTTTTAAACTAATAAATAGCTAGTTCTTACCCTTAAATTTAACAATCACTGCAAGCGAATCTATATATCAATATTATATAACATTTCGCGAAGTAGTTTTTTTTTATTTTAAAGCATTTTAGAAATTATTGTTAAATCTTATTAGTACAAGTGTTTCACCCAAAGCCATTGCTCATTAAAATTGTTTTCATATATTTATTATATTTATATATATTCATGAGCATACAGACTGTAAGTGACAAAATTATCCATATTGTTTTAATCTTTGTTACTACAGGACCACTCTGTCCTATTTAATAGATTTGTGTTGTCATATCAACTCGATGGACATTTTTGCTTCCCTCTTTGCTGCATCTATAGGCATTTTATTCGCTAATCTTTACTTAATTTTCTGAGTCGCCGTGTCGTAAATCGGGTGAATTTGTAACCAGGAGAGTTGAAACTTTAAATGGATTCGGAGGCGAGATAATATACCACGAAATATTAAAACGTCTGTATCGGCTCGTTGAGGCATAACAAGATGATCCAAACAGAACTTATGATGCCTACTTTTCATTTGATCATTTATTTAATACTTATATTGGCTTTAATAGCTTTAAAGTCATCCTTGTGTTCCCAAATTTCATAATTTAACGTTATAAAATACTACAAATACATTTGAACGGAATATTAAATTTATCACGCGTATTTGTGCGGCAAAAATAACGCGTGAACGTATTAGAATATACCGAATCTGAGTCCAACAATAGTTGTTGCTATGGCAACACTTTCGTTGAGTGATCAAAACTTCAAAATCGCCAGTATTTACGCGAAATTATAAGAAATGCAAACAATAAGCAAAATTATACGATAAAAATTAAAATTTTCATTCCTTTCCTCAGAAAATAGTACAAATTCCGCTCCGATATTGCAATTCTAAGATATTTAAATGTGCAGTAGAAAACTACCCTGCACGATGGATTTCAGATTTCCCATTTAAATCAAATGGGAAGGATAGTTCCTGGAATCAAACCCGGGACTTAAATCTTCACAACAAAAACTATCCTCAAAAGCTCGACCCATGTAGCAAGATATTTCCACCAAGATACATGAAAATCAACCCATTGATTCACAAGTTAATAGGGGGTACGGACAGTCAGACAAACGGACAGACAGGCAGACACAACGACAAAACCATAAGCCTATTTCCATTCTGGAAAGTAAGCTAAAAATGTTTCGGAAGAAAACAAAACACGACGATAAAGACAAGCAAATTACTGTCTTTATTCCTCATCCACTTCCAACTCCTAACCTTTAAAAACTTTGCTAATGCGAATTGCGTCATAAACGGCATGATTTAACCGAACCTGAAACATCGGCTTGACCTCTTCGCCAATAGTCAAATTCCGTATTAAATCACGCACGCCGCGGGATACTAGGGGCGTGATTGCCGGCTTCTCGTGGAGAGTTTACTTAACAATGGAAGGTCGGATTTTTAACGGACCTTACCCACCTTCCCTCTCCCCCCTCCCCTTTTCCCAACCTCCCCTTCACCTTTTCTCCTCTTTACCCCCTCCCTAATTACCCCTCCTTTCCGGAGAAAAACGAAACGTTTCCTCGCTTCCCCGCCTCCCTCCGACCTCGCCGTCAAACAAAACAACCCACCGAGCCGCCATTTCGCCCCCTCGAAGCAGTTCTGCGGAAGGAAGCCTCTGAGGCGAACTTGTACGCGCCGATTGAATGATGGGAACTCCTGCCGTCGGGACGCGCTTCCCTTCCGGCTCCGCCCACCACCTCGCCTCTCGGAATACCTCGGGACAAAAAAATCTTGAATTAGGTCGTGAAAACCTTAGCGATTCTTGCAAGCAATCCTCGCCTTCCCCTTCTTCCCCCAAATGGCCGTCGCTTTGCCTTCCACTTTCATTCGCCTCGTATGCGAACGTTTGCGAAGGCTTGGACGAAGTTTTATAGCATACCTCCCTTCGAAATTACTCCAGTGAGGGTTAAGAACCGGTGACGCGTGAATTTATAAGGCGAGATCTCCCGTTCGTCGTTCGTAAAAAAATGACCACTTTTGATGGAAAACGTAACTCTTGAGATTATCAGATTTTGCGACGGCAAAAGTATAACATGAAGGTTCTAGTGTGGAAGCGATCCTGAAACGGAATGGAACGGGAAAGCCTAATGGGATCGGAATGAGACCGGATCTCGCCACAGAGAAAACGAAGCGAACGTTATATATGGAAGAGTCTCATCTCAGAAGCAGGAGTCTTCCTTGGTTTCCCTTTCCTCTGCAAGGCTTTTCCAACGCCGGATCATTATTATTATTCAAGAGCAATTTTTCGACGTATTTTTATTGCCAAATTTTCAATAAAACTCATTTCCGTTAACGGTGGTTAGATCGTTACTCAATTTGCGATGAATATCAGCGATGACAGAATTGTTCATTACGTCGGACATCAACTAGTATTAAGTTGGTTCGGACCTGAAGAAGCCGACTGGAACGCCGGCGAAATATTGTCCAGTGAAATGGATCTATACGGCAGCAACCCGGAAACCACCCTTATGTCATCAACTAGTATTATTGTGAGATTATAGCATGGCTTGTGGCAAATCTTAAAAGGGGCGATGTGTGAAATTGTTGGTTTAATTTATTAGCTAAGAGATTGGAAGTAAGTAACGAGTATATATGGTTTCTATAATAAATATCGTTGCATTCGCAGGTTAAATTATCATTTCTTCCATGAGGGATGCGCGTTTAATTTGAAATTTTTAGTGATGACGTACTAAATGTGTAAATTCGAATGCGTGTTTGTACGAACAATTTATTACAATTTGGAAGCTTTCTTGATTCTATATTGCAGCCTTGATCAATATGACATACAACTTGAGTTTCCACGTTATGCAATTTTGCGATTAACTAAACTTTGCTGAACTTCTGAAATTTGGAATTTTACCGTATCGCTAGGTCTCGAGGTTTTATAACTTTACCCTTTCCCATTAAAATACGGATTGCGACCGTTTTCAACAGGAAAATATCACTTACATAATTACATAATTTCCGTAGACTGCTTTTTCTTAAAGCAAAACGAGATTAACGCGTTTTTTAAGAAAGATGTGTCTTTCAAATTTTATTGCCTCCATACCTACAGTATTTACATGACCAAAAAAACAATTATTTTTTACATCTCACAACTTCTTTCACAATTCATTGTTGAATAATGCATGTTTTTCATTTGGGGTTTCCTTAGTAATGTATTCTACTTGCAATATGTATAATTTATTAGGTACTTTAAACGACTAGTAATAAAATATTCTTGAGCCAAAACGTTTCATTTAAGATAAAGTAATCAATTTTACTTGTAAACTGTAGCGGTACAAGCTGAATTCCATTACTATTACGAGGCCATGAGATTGTATTTGTTCCAGGAGAAACCAAAATTGTTTTATCGTAGCCATTTTCATCTCCCACCCATCACTGCACATCCCGGTAACGTTCATTTTGCTTGATTTCTCATTTAAAAAACATCCTCTTACAATTCATAACGATCTCGAGCGAATAGTCTCCTGCGGCCCTATCTTAGCAGGAGGCCATCGAGATTAATTGACCGGAAAGTGAAAATTGAGAGCCCATTCTTACGCCACCTTTCGTCGATTGTTAGTTCGAAAGTAATCGAACCCGAGGGAAGAGTAATGCTGCAGTTCGAACTCGGCATCGGTTTTCCCGATCAAGGTCCATGGACTCATTAATGCGGTTTCGTCGTATGGGTCCGTCCGCCGCTTCCCTCCTCTTCTCACCTCCTCCCTCCCCCTCCTCCCTCCCTCATCCCTCTCCTCCCTCCCTCATCCCTCTCCTCCCTCTCTCATCACTCTCCACCCTCCTCCTTTGTTTCGACCCCTCTGCACCCTTATTCGTTCTTTCCTCTCTTCTCGCATAGGCCATATGTTGGATGGTCGTAACCGCTCTATACCTAAGAACCTAATATGCACCTTTCCATCACAATCTCTCCACGCCGAATCCCCTAAGGCCAGTGGTGGCCTCCGTTTCTAATTCAGCAGCTCCCTCTGCCATTCATTTCTCACAACGTCTTTCTCATATGTCCCTCGTCCGCTAAAAAAAGAAAGCGCTCTCCCTCTCGCCGAAGCGTTTTTCATTTGTTTAACGTCGTGAATGTTGCTATCGGAACGCATTCTGTGTCGTTTGGAACGACCTGACGACGTTCTTTCAATCTTTGTTCTTATGTGTAGGCGATTGGAATCGGACATCCGAATTGATTTCCTCGTCGCCTTCCGCAATCGTTCGCGACTTTCTTTTTTTCCTTTCGCGGCCTTGAACGCGGTGAAAAATGGATGGAGTTAGTACCAATCGCCGCCATGCACAGTGACAGAATGGGTCGTTTCTGCCCAAGGTCCATGAAAGAATCATTCGAGCGGAAGAGTAAAGTCGCATTGAGTGATCGTTTTTATTGCTTTCGTCGCTCTTTATATTCACAAGTTATATCTCACGATTCCAAATATAGGTTCATTTTCCTTTGATCAACGATCAAAAGATCTGCAACCATTGGAACCGATAATTTTACGGATTTCGGTGTTTTATTTTTGTGAGGCTCAATTGTGATATGACAACACTTTTGACCACTTTTGTCAAATGAAGATTCCACAGATATTTTTTCTGCATCACGCGTAAATGTATGCTACATTAAATACTTGATGAGCATTAAATGCAATATAGTTAAGCTGGTGAGACTCTCGAATGCAGTGGAAGGCGGATTTCGGGTATTGGTGATTTTTTTATGCCATGCATTTTTACGGACGTTATTACTAAAAGAAAATGTAAATCTCAAAGAGCGGACTCATTATTAACATCTGTATGTTTGAATAAATGAAGAAAGTCCGTGAGAAAAAAAAGAATGGTTTAAGATTAAAAATGAGATCGTGACCACGGGAAGGCGAATGAGAAAGGGAAAAGCGAGCTTATGGTGCTAAATAACTTAACACGCGGGAAGAGAGGAAACGAGGTGCGGCCGACGAAGAGGAAAGAGGACTTTGAATAGAGAAAGCAAATACGAAAAAGGGCGTGGAGAAGAACACTAAGGAGGGAGCAGAAAGAAAGATCTGAGAGTAGAAGTGGAGGCAGGAGTGAGAGTGAAGAAGAAAAGCATTAAAAGACGAAGAGGAAAGAAAGAAGCGGGTGGAAAGAGAGAGAGAGAGAGATTGGGAAGTGGAGGAAAAGGATGGGAAGAGAGGCGGAAAGGAAGAGAGATGAAGTGGGGGACGAAAGGAAGGAGAGATGGGGGAAGAGAGAGTGAGTGAGTCCGTGCGCTGGGTTCACCTCCTCTTCTGGGAGAAGGAGATTGTTGAGAGAGGCTGCAGGCCTTTCGGTGTAATGAACTCGGCAATGTTGCCCAGGGCAACCGGCGAGGCGACGACGACCTCGGAGCTGAGGTGGGTGGATGGAGGGGGCGAGGAGTGAGGTGGGGAGGGTG
Organism: Tanypteryx hageni; assembly: GCA_028673005.1. Classification (NCBI taxonomy): domain Eukaryota; kingdom Metazoa; phylum Arthropoda; class Insecta; order Odonata; family Petaluridae; genus Tanypteryx; species Tanypteryx hageni. Next base: position 123,924,648 of record CM054116.1, on the reverse strand, counting down.
AGAGGAGAGTGAGCGACCAGAGGGAGAAAGGTGAATGCGAGATGGGAGTGATAGGAGAGATGCTGCGTGGAAGAAGGACCTAGAGAGGAGGTGGGCAATTCTAAGCATCGAAGCCCCTTCTGCGTTAGGTGCCGACCATATTCGCATGCGAGCCCTTCTCCAGAGAGGAAGAGATGCCTCATGCCATCGCCACTCGTTAATGAGACCTTCTATTTGCGTGCGCCGCAAATATCCCAAGTTAATAATCTTCCCATCTCGAACTTTGGGTATTAATATGCCATCTTGTACTCGTATGTCTTCGCGTCCGCCGGATTTCCAATGTGTAAACTAACAACGAAAATCGCGATGTAATTAACGTGGCATGGGAAAAATTTAAAGAGAGAGGGGAGATCAAAACCGTGTTTCTCAGTTTTTACAATTATATCTCCTAAACATTCCGACAAATATTAAATTTACACCCATCGCCACATTTTAACAGTACATTGAACGACGGAAAATTCAAGAGGCGGCATTTAATTTAGTACTTGGTAAGTAATAGCTGATTTTTTTCGGAATTTTTTAAACGGATCCATCGCGATTTCGTCTCGCTTTAGTTTCCCGTTAAGATGACGTGGTACTACAGTAAACAAGCTGCGATATAATTATAATGCTAAGGAGCCCGTCTTAAAATCGTGAACGCCTCCCGTTCTATTTATGCAGCCACGCCTCGATATGCAAGCGTTCAGAATAGATTTAAAAGGAGGGATGCATATGCACGCCGTCTCCTCTTTTGTGCTTCTGTTGTGCGCGTGAACTTTAGCGTAACGGTCCCAAGAGACGGCGCTTCCCATTTCCACGCGCCCCGAGCATTTTACCTCCCAAGACGCCATTCCGTCTCTATAGCACCCCACACTTCTCGCTGCGCTCTCTCGCCATCTTTCTCCTCTCTTTGTCCCTCTCTGTTCTCTTGTTTTTTTGACACCACATCGTGAATTACGACGAATCCAAGGATGCACCTGTTCCTTCCTCGCGCAGCCGGAGAGAAAAAAAAGAATCTGTTTGCGAGGTCCAAACGAGAGACGCTGAAATTTTCACGCATATCCATTCGGTTCCTTCTTTTTTCTCTCTCTCGTCACATGCGCTAGAGGTATTTCGACTTTACCCGTTGTTGACGTCAGGATCCACGACATGTTTATTCTTGGCCTCATCGTCGGCGATGTTTTGTTGGTTTGCAACTCGCTCTTCTGTCTACTGTATTTTAGAGCGATAGTCGCCCGAAGTTTCTCATTCAGGTGACCGCTTCATCACGTGCAGGAACTTTAATGCCCACGTCATCGGGTAATTGAATTTTCCAAAGACTCATTAGGTTCCTCTTCTATTCGCAGCGCATACTAACAGAAATTCCGCGTTAATAGCATCTGCAATCCACAAGTCACCTTATTCACCACACGATACAATATACAGGGAGGCCCAAAAGTTGCACCCCAAAGAGATTTGTATGAACTTTCCCCGTAGGATTCTGAATGATTACTAAAATAATATTTTTACTACAATAATGTTGTTACTAGAATAATTTTGTTATTAGCATAACGTCTCTTGTCTCCCAGATAAGTGATGGCGATAAAGTCACCATTTATGATGATTTGTTCTTGTATTAATTAAAATCCCAATAGAACGCGACTTTTGAGTAACATTATTAAAAATAATTTTCTTCGACAATTTCACTCGATTTTAAGGTTACGTAGTCGCATCTACATTGGGTACCTGGAATTGCGTTAGATCAGGATTTCCCCCCGTGTTTTTAACCTACCGTCTTGAAAAGGTAATATGTTTGCGTTTCGTATGACTATCAACAGTATTATGCCCACTGTTCACACATAAAGGGCCAAATGACAAGTTAAGAAAATTTCACGTTTGAGAAAGAAAATATATCTGATATTCGGAATATCTTATTATGATGGGTCGGTTTGCATTCAACCGTGACACCATAAAAACGTGTATTGGCGCAGTACGTTAGCAATAGAAAGAACACGATCGATTAATAGCATCAATTCGTTAGATGTGGGAAGTGGCGAAGGGACTGGACCACGCCTCACTATTGTACCAACTCGTTCTCTCCCAGTCTCTTTGCCTCCCAGTCTCTTGATCTCCCTCTCCTTTCTCTCTCTCTCTTCTCTCCCCTCGCGTAACCTACCTCTCCCCAAGATCCTTGCATTATCCGAAGCGAGTGAGAAAGCGTCACGACGCGGCATGCACGCAAATAAACGTGACCCTTTATCTCGGGGTAGCATCTGTTTCGCGTACACGCCGATATGTCCCCTCTACCTGCACGAATTATTAATTGCAACGGTATATTTTTTACCCTCGTGAAAGAGATTTTTTTGCATCTTATTATTTTCGGCTGGGTTGCACTCAGACCTGGAATTTTGTTGGATCGTACGAGACTTTTCATTATAAATTTAGAGTTATATTTTGCACTTCACTCTTTTACACTTTATGCGAGTGTTCTGGCGCTGAAATGAAGTGTGTCGTTATTCTATATAATAAAATCGTAAAAAATAGATTTTTTAAAGCGAAGGTAACAGCCACCTTGATGTATCAAATTAAACGTTTCAACCTGTATATTTGCAGGAAAATTATAAAATTGAAATCGGTCATACCGTTGGCGAGATATCGAGGTTTTTGTGACAGGCAAAGCTCTGCTCGATATAGTTGTAGTGGTTGATGTTAAGGTGGTACTGCTAGCGGACATTAATATAAGGAAATAATGTGTCAGAAGACTTACCACCATGACAATATTTAATCTAATCAACCAGTCGATTTATCGACTGCCAGTTTTTTCAATTACTTATATAACAAAAATTATTTTCAGCCTCTATTTTTTTTCGGAAAATCACATTTAAAGTATTAATACGGCACCTGTATGGATTAAAATACGAAATAATCGCAAATAAATTGAATGATTTATTTATTGATTTAATAGTGACTCTTCTAAATTTTAGAATAATTGTATTGCTCACCAACCACTGCGGATATTTATGCAATGATAAGAGCGAAACGCGTGGCTTTGGCTATTTTTCTTCCCTCTCATCTATGTCGGTTTCTCTAAAACCTTAGAGAGATACATTTATGCGTAGGCGAAGAAATTATGAATCTTAGCTCCAATTTTAGTCTCATTACTGCAATTTATAAAAAGGAAAAAGTACTCTAAAGTTCCGCCATCCTTGGAATCGGAAAAAGACTGATTGAAAAGTTCGCCTCCGTCCTTTGTCTCAATCCGTCCAATCAGGGGACAACGAACTGTTGGAATAGCGTCTCGAGGAGCCAGAAAACAAAAGAAGTCCTAAATGCGCTCTGCCTCTCGCTCTACTTCTCGACGAACGAACTCCCTCCTCAACAATGGAAGCGTTCGCCTTTCAGACAAAAGGTTTCCATGGAAACAGAAAATACTCATATATATATATATATATATATATATATATATATATATATATATATATATATATATATACACACACACACACACACGGGCGTGCGCTCAAGTACATAAGCACGTTTAAAGGGGAAAATAGTCTGCTTCCACAAAAGGTGTCCTCTTCTTTTCCGATTCGTAGCAGACATCTGCTTCCGGTGATTTTTTTGTCCGAGCCCTCTTCTCTTCCAAGAAAGGATCGCTCCGTGCCTTCGTGACCTCAAGAAGGCTAGTGATGCGTGTAGAAGCCGAAATGTTGGAGGGGCTCAGGATACTTTTTTTATTCAAGCGTCGAAATTACTCTCACAGAATTTAGAATCAATACTGGGGAATCACTTAACAACGCTTCTTTTAAGTGGGCGAGAGAGTAATGTCTCATATGGTCTTTGTTACTATTTTATGGGTTCAGATATTTGTATTATAGTAACTACACATGAATCTTAAATCTGTTTAGTAATCTTAAAAATGCAAAGTATACACATTTCACATAATTCGATGCCTCTAAAATTTTGGCTCTGTTTTCTCTGCGCAAAGAATCGAGAAAAGTTAAGATTAGCACTATGTTCCGAAAAAATATCTCCTTCTTTACATAAAACGGTCAAAACATAAAAATACAAATCAGAACTTGGATTTGGATTCGTATTTTTAGGCGTTACACATAGATAGTATTTGCTATTGTAATATTTATATGGACTGAGTGAAATAAACTCCATTTTCAGGATTGTAAGACGTGACAATCGTTGCATTATTTCGGCTCGTTACGCATTATCATCAGAAAGAAAATTTTCTTCCTATTACTGTTGGTTTAATCTTATCAAAAAGAACGCTACAGGCGCAGTGCATTAGAGGAAAGTGCTCTCAGGTGTTTAAGGGTTTGTATTTCTGCTTATTGTACCACCATCTCCCCGTTCCTTAATCCCGTGGGAAGGGCCTCAATTTGTGTATGTGTGGGATTGACAGGACAGGTTGGGAGGGAGAAAGTGATTGGTTGGCCGCCTTATGACTTTCAAAAGAAGTGTAATAATGCACAAGATGGCGCCCGCATATGTGGAACGAGGTCACACCGCCAACCGTTCTCTCGATAGTTTTGGCGAGCGACCAGATGGGACGCAATTGCAAAACCAGAAACGCTGATTTCACCACAGTCAGTATAGAGCACACACGCACAAATGGTCCATCGCTAGGTCTGCCTGTTGGATTCGCTTGTTCTGTATTTCTGTAGGTCACATAATTGCTTTTGGAACTATTTCTACCACGTAATATTCAGGTGCAGATGGAGCGCGAGAATGCCAATTGAAATTGTTAAATGATCTATGTAACTAACCTCCACAGCCGCCCAAAACGTTGTGTAAACCTGATCCGAATCTTTTTTACCCATTTGTTTTATGACAACAGGAATGACCTTATTCATCTGCTAGATTGAGGTTATGAGACTAGTTCAATAATTTATTCCTTTATGAATTTCATACCATATACATTTTAATAATAGCTCTAAAAGAATTCCGTTTCGACGGACTTATTTAACATCGTAACTGCAATTCACTTCTCGATAACATAAAATTGGAAAACGTCCCACAAAAATAATGCTAAAGATCTCCAAACAACAAAATGGGCCTGTGGAGAGTGGGAGAAGAGCGGGAAAGAGAGCGGCTCAAATGTCAATCACGTGCAAATGTTCTTTCGCTTTGATCTTTTCTTCGATATGTGGGACGCTCGGTGCCAGGTGTGCGGTGACTCGGTGTTCGATGTGTCGGTGCATCTGAGAACCGCTTTGCAAAGTACTAAAAGATTCAGATTTATTCCGAGTTTCAACTTGCATAAATACACAGATATAAAGGGTATGTGCCGTTCTTAAGCTTATTTCGGCGTTCGGTAGCGTATATCTTTAAGTTTATTTCAAATTAATCGTATTTGGATTGCGTGTTTTTTAATAATATAAAATTAAACCATACTGATAGTGTTTAATAATATGTTTATTCTTCTTAAAATGTTAAATAAAAACTAAATATTATAGACAAATTTTTAGCACACATGATATTACTCGGTTTCTTATACATTTCCAAAAAGGAAATCATTTTTATCAAAAATCGACAAAATATTATTTTTTATTTCTTGCTTGGATGGAACTTGAATATCTTTCGAATATACTTTTCTGAAGAGCCTGCTTGTAAAAAGATTCATTAGAAAGCAAAAATCTAGAGGCCGAGTAAGAGCGGTCGTGCCTTGCCGTTTGACAGACAGCTCTGTACTCGACTCTCCGAATTTAAAATAATATTTTCTTCTGAAAAATATAATATTCTTTCTGAAAACATAATATACTTTCTGAAAACATAATTTCTCATATTCATTTGTGTGCATTGCTCACCACAAAAACTTTTCTTAAATCACATTCAATAACTCAACCTCTTCTGCAGTAAAAAACAAAAGGGTTCATAGCTGAAAACTAGGATTATCGTAATATGTCACCAAAAATTACTTAATATTCCCTTATTTATACAGTTAAACGGATTATAGCACTTAAAGACTGTAATTTGCAGATGATAGAGAGCAAAGTAAGTGTATGTCGACATTATGGAAGAAAGGAAGAAGGGAGTTAGGGAATATTCAACTGATAAGTAGGTTTGGTAGTTTTTACGTAAGATTTACTTAAAAATGTCGACTAAAATCAACGTTTATATTTCCTAAAAATCGACGACAAATATCTAAGTTTGTTACCAATAATTTCAAGAGTCGTTATAGATTTCGACTTTTGTCTATCTTAAAAGGCAGCCACTAATATCGAAACATATTTTTCCTAAAACCGATGAAGAACATTTATTTTGATACATTTTACCGATTTTTATTTAGAATTTTTTTTTTTAATTCAACGCCTAATTAAATTTCACTAAAAGAGCTAAAATATATTCACCCAGAGCAGCGGTTCTCAACCGGTGTGTCGCAGAAAATTTCAATAAAGGCTCGTAAAAAATAAAGTAAATATTGTTCAGCATAGATTTCGTCTTTCTCTTACGTAATTTTTAATAACAATAAAAACTTTGCTTAAGCTTAAACGCCTCACTATTATTCACTATTCCTCCTTTTTTTAGTTGGGCGGATTGTAGTGTGCACGTGAGCATCGATCGTCTTGTGTGTCGCGACGAAAAAAGGTTGAGAACCGCTTTAATAGAGTGTGGCAAACCTAATTTTAAAATCATAACGGATGATTTTGTAGAAAATGTAGCGATAAAAATCGACACCTATCGACGGCAATTCATTTTCTTATAATTTAAAATATTTTCGAATCCAATTTTATCGATTTAAATCGAATTCTAATAAGCCTACTAAGATACAGATTCTATATTTAAATTACTATGGGCGAATCACCACCGATGGCTGACTCGTGTCCAAATCCGCATCTCATTTCCTCAGCCTTTGCACCACATGCCTTTGGAGCTACACAGTTCATCAAATACATTTAAGCTATAAAGCGAGTTCGACAAAACTCTTTGAGTTAGGGACTGTTGTTATGGAATAACGATTAGGGGCGAGAGTGAGAAATCTCCCAGTAGCGATCTGTTGCTCCGGATGGCGTGAAATTGCTCCTCTTAAACGATAAATAACGCGCCTCCCGACGGTCTTAACTAACGGAGAAGGGAAAGTGACTCCAAAAAGTCTCACAAAATCTTCTAGTATTGCTAACTCCATTCTCACGCTTGGGAGTGTCAATATCGCCATGTATTTCCGTCTTATTCCTTCGTTTTATTCAACTTTGACAGCGACAGAGCGCATGACAACGAAGCGTCCCTGACTTAACGGGTTGTGCCTAAATGCGTTATTCGTGAGAGGTCGCTAAAAAATCTCACGGGCTGTAAATAATAACCACTTGGAAAAATAGAAGGTCGAATCGTTTTACTTTGCGCTTTTATTTTCTAGCAGTCCACGAGAAAAACCAACGGTTTGTAGAGAATATGAATCACATAATAAAAAATTCAAAACATATTAACAGATTTTTTTAAATCGAAGCGTTAGAAAAACCACTAACCTTGGATAAAATAGCAAAGATTGCGTGGACTATTAATGGGTAACCACATTCGTAGCGTTAATTTGCTTTAAACGTAACTTGCGGAATAACGTTTCTCTTGGCTGCACAAACTCAGAGATACCACACGCCATCATAATTCCAAACGACGGAACGGATTTACCTCTTTTAAACGCCCTTTTAAGATAAGAAATATAAAGAGGTAGAGAGTGAAAGAGACGATTAACTGCATTCCCTCCTAATTACTGCCTTATATGAGCACACACACACACGCATTAACCCGCACATACATACATGCATATACGTGTGTTTGTGAACCCTGAAAGTTCTTCTGTCAGATCAAGATTGCTTTGAATTTATTGGCATTCGTTAAAAAACCTTTACTTACAGTGTTGGAAGAAAGGTCTTTCATTATAGTAATTTTATTTATTCTTTAGTCGTTTCTCGCCTTGTACCTTTAATGCGGAGATAACAGCGCAGCCAAATCTGCCTCGAGCGAAGAGTGGTTCCGACAAAAAATAAAACAAATAAGAAACGGCTGTCTCCGCTTTAGACCAAATTTAATGCGTTCAGAGAAAGCAAATTGTCAATTTTCCGGTTGAATCTCGCCGCTCGGAAGGAAGAAACTTCATGACGACCTCCTTATACTATATTTAAAAATAAACTGAGGTCGCTCGCGACAAACAGAAAGCAAAGGGAAGGAAGAGATGAAAGAAAGAAGGTAAGAAGGAGTTGTCGGTCTCCGTTGCTTAACAACTGGAAGGGAAAGTGCGACGGAGCATTATTGGTGAGACAGCAAGGAATGAGAGAAAGAGAGAGAGACGTGCATTAAATACTTCCTCCTTCCATTCCCGTTATCTATCCGAGTGTCTAGTTTAATTCGAACGCCGCTCCAATTACATGAGTCTTACGAGGATAGTGCTTTGTGTTGGTTGGGGAATGGAGGAGAAGAAAGGGGCGCCGACTGGAACGTAGCGAGACGGTAGAGAAAAAGATGGCAATTATGCGCGTTTCGACGCGGGTTTGAAAGGTTTTTTCCTCAGTGAAGAGTACGTTTAATTAAAAGTGCAATCAATTTCGATGGTGCAGAAAGTAAAGGCTAGGTGAGGAGAAAGTGACGGAGAAAGCTAAGTGGAATGGGGAGGCAGGAGAGGGGGTAGAGGAAATCAAAAGTGCTTACGAAAGGGAAAATCGCATTCTGATGGAGAGAGGTCGAGGGAACGACCGCTCTCACGAGTTAGAGGGAGATGAGATGGAGTGGGAGAAGATTCTCAAGGGACGCGGAGAAAGGCCGTCTCTTGCTTATGCGACGAATGATAATGCAAATAAGTTGCATTGACCTTTAAATCTGCGGGTTATGAGGAAATAACCAAATCGATCGTCTGGCTCATACGCTGTGTTTTAATGCCAAAAAACACTTAATCGCCTAACGGGGAAAAGATGACCAATTTTCCGCAGCATTAGGACGAAAAAACATATTTTAGGAAATTATTTTAAGGACGGGAGGCATTTTAAGAAAGCGTGAGACGGGAATCGTGGACTCTCAATGCTACAACCGAATGCAGAGTGAAAACTACTCGAATCGTTAGCAGATCGAATCTCGACGACGAAATGACTTTCACTAGACAGACAAAAAGGCCTTCCTTCACTTTGGCCTTTCGCTCTCAACATTTCTTCCTTTAGACTCATTTTTTGCGCTTTCGGTGGCCAGTGTGATAAATAAAATAGAATAAATAGATAAATAAACGCCGCGCCCGCGAGACGGAATTCGGCGCGAATTCGCCCTCTTCATTCTCCGCTTAATCGCTCTCCCCGGTGAGATTCCGCAGCACGCGTAAACGAAGCAAACGCTCGTTCGTTAGTTATAACGGGAGGAGTTTTTAATGACCGACGAGAGTGGCGTCATTAGCTTCCGAATGACACGGTGTGTATCGCGAGAAATTACACGGAGAGAGTGTACCGCGGGCAAATAACAATGATAAAAAAATCTCCGCTCCCCCTCGCCACGCCACTCCACCCTCTCCACGCCTCGTCTTACGTTTTTTTCTCCTCGCAGATCGGCCACACCCCTCGCTCGCCCACCCTTTCCCCTCCATTATCCCTTCCACCACCCTCTCTTTCTTACTTTCTTCCTCCTTTGCGACCGTTATGTCTGTTGTTTGTGTGTGAGTGTGTGTGATGTGGGCCGGAGCTAATCATCGACTTCCGCTGGAGGAGGAGCGAAAAGTACACAGCGCCACAAAAAATGAGTGAGAGAGAAATACCTATTTATTTCATTTCTTTGTTTCACCCTTTTTCCATGTCTCCCCGTCTCTCTCTCTCTCTCTCTATATATATATATATATATATATATATATATATATATATATATATATATATATATATTATATATATATATATATATATCCTGCTAGCGTTCAGTTCAACGCCGCGGGAACATTTAAAGACCGCAAAACCGCAAACACGTCGATTCTCCCGTACTTTCTCCCGACCTCCCCCTACCACTTTCATTCCCCCTTCCTCTTTTTTCCCCACGTCCATCCGCACTAGTAATTTTTCTATTTATCCTCCACTTAGCAGCGCGTCGACGTAAGAATGTATTAGTGGATTTTCAAGTTGATTTCTCTACCACGGTTACTCATCACATCGTCTTCCGCAGGACTGTGAAATTTCATAAATATTATCCATCGTAAACCTATCAGTTATCACAAGTTCTGCTCATTAAATTTGGATAAATGGAGTGAGATTTTTTAGCGACAAATAATCCTACACTTACGTTTATTTTGTTCTAGTAGAATAGCCCGTTCTTCGCCCGGAGAAATTATAGTTAATATCTTGTAAAGTCCCGTTGGCAGATACCTATAATGTTTCATGGTTTTGGATTAATAGTTTCTATTCTTTGAACTCAATTATCTTGAATAACGTACTTAAAACCTTATATAGACTATGCTGAAGGTCCTTTCACTTTGCGAAAGAATATACAAATTATTTCCGCTATTCATTCTTAAGCATGCTATGTAAAATGCCTACACCAGATAAGCAGGTGTGTGCGCGCGAGTGTATGTGGCACTCCTGATGAAAACTAAGCAATACAGCGGTTGAGAAGGATGAGGTTTTGCCTCTCGCAATGAGTTTCAAAACCCAACCAGGAGTACGATGTTCTCCTTACTTTTTCTAAATGTCAATATAAAAAAATCTCACTTTTAAAAATTATCCCGTAATTTTTAACATTAACTTTTAGGCAGAAAATTTGTAAATGCCGCGTCAAGAAATTCACAACTATAAGTTTTTCATAATTTATTATTTTTCTCTATGCAAAAAATTATTATTCATAAAGAATAAACGACGATGCACTCCATTTTTCAAAATATACAAAATATCATCAGCGCCATCATGCGTTCAAAAACTAGACTAAAGCCATTTTCCAAAATTAAAAATGTTGCCATACTTAAACTAATATATATGGAGTTTTCGGATTTTTCTTTCGATAAATTTTGGAAAGGTACCCAGATGCAAAATTTCAACCTTCTAGGTAAAGCAGAAGTGTCCTATACTTTAGCAGTCAGACAAATTTTCTTCTATATTTGTATAGATAACGGGGATGGAAAACATAAGAAATTAATGTATACAAAAATATTTATGAATTATTTTCGTCATCCAGTGGGAACACCTCCAATGTGGACAATTAACTGGTTACCATATGAGAGATTCTTAACCCCTTGAGTTAAGTTTTGAACCCAGCATCTTTGCTCGAGATATAGAAAGGGGTAAATTATTTATGCAGATTCATTTAACTTCATGTGTACTTTCTTTTACAATACCTTCTCCAAACATAAAAATGTGTATCGAAACACCTTAGAGTATATGCACGCTATCTGATGATTTAAAATTTAAAATTCCCATTGTTCCCAGTGGCAGTGGAGCGTACGACATTAACCTTCCATTCCCGTTTTGGGAATCCCCATTTTGTGTCACGCTATGACTTTATGTTTTAAATTAAGCAAAAACAGAGAGAACCTAATTACATTTGGTCGATTACCCAGATTCTCTCCGTCGTCATCAGGCTCCAATAACGGAAGCTCGAGATATAAATACGCTAATATTTTTTGGGCGAAATCCTCTTGAAACGTCGTCATTTTGAGCCACTGGTTTGGGAAAATACGCCGCACGTTTCTCAGGCGCTTCCGACGACTCGTCTTCAGCCTCTCTCATCCTTGGGGATCCCACTAATTGCTCCCGATGAACACAATGCCATTGAGGACGTTTGCGTGTGCGTGGGCGTTTTTAAAGGGAGAGGTGAGAAAGTGCAGAGGACTAAAGGAACGGCGAGCTTGCACGAGGGTCTTGTGAAGTTGTACGTCTCGAAGTTTTGGTGACTGAATGGAAGGGAGGGGGAGGGAAGGAACGTGGAGCGGGCGGGTATAGGCGAGGGAGGGAGAGAGGGCTGCGTGGGTGGAGGAGGCGTGGAAAGGGAGGGAAAGGTGTCGGTTTTGCGTGTGGGTGGGAAGACCCGGGAAGCGAGGGAGGCAGAGGGCGCTTGAGGCAATAGGGGAAGGGGTCGCGCCCGAGGCAGATGAGTTGTAACAGGTGTCTGAGGTGAATGTCAGGACGATTGAGTGTCGGGAGTGCTTGCGACGCGAGAGATGCTTCTTCTTTTCTTAGAGAATCCTCCCTCTTGTTCGTTCCGTCGCGTTAATCCGAGACGATGGACCGTCACAGTCAGCATTTACCGCGTTCGAAACATGCATTCGTCGGTTAAACTTTTGCTTTTGAAGTTGAAAAACAAAACTTTCAATGTTGGGTAAAACCTTACAGCGTCGATGGAAACGATGCCAAGGTTATAAATACGCGTGCGTCAATGGGATGAAATGCATGCATAAGAACGCACGCATTGCGAAATTCTACTGTCTTGGGGAAAAACGATTTCTTCAAAGCGCAATCTCGAGATAGAGAAAAATTTATTGGCTCGTTAAAAAAACTTGCAAACGCAAAATTCCTTATTTTTTACCGTAGTGATAAAGAGATATTAGTCCTAATTCAAAATATATTTATTGAAGACTTATTTAACTTTAGGCCATGCTTACATTTCGCATAATTTAATGCTGGAACTGGCAATGTATACCGTTGAAACAGTATGTCCATGTTGAGGGAATCGATAAAACGCGAATTCCATTTTCCATTAAACTACATTACTATAAGTGAAGGAAACGCAATGTGTCAAAAAGATAATGAACAGGCAAACCTTGCATTGGCTGCTTTCTCAAATCGTCAATTAGCGAATTTTTGCACTCAATAGCCGACTCGAAACTCTTATTTGAAGCTTTAAACTTTCTTGAGCTTTAAACATCTGCAAGTAATCCGTTGCTTAACTCTAAAAGTACCTACTTTGGATTTAAATAACAAATTTAAATCTACATCGCATTTCCCTTCTCGCACAGCGTAGAATAGCAAGCGATTCAATAATTTATCGAGGGTTGTCTTTCTTAATTCCAATATTGCACGCCTCCCGGACAGACCCAACCCCTTTTGAGTGATCATTTGATATTCATGTGCGTCTCCGGCTGACTCATGGCACGACCGCACCTGCCCTTCGCCTCGCTTCCTGCATTCGCTGGGCGCCTCAACGATCACCTAGACAACGCATCTACGACATGAGACAAAAGAGGAACAGGGAATGTTTTAAATAGAATTCTGGGCATCAAAATAATCACGGAAAACTACATTGTGCATGTTCATACTGGTCCGCTACAAGTTGGTCCTGCCGATTTGGTCCCGGACAGTTTGGTCCCGAATAAATTCATTAATGCAAAGGTGCAGGAATGTAGAGAATAGTTTATTAATTTGTGCAGTGATAATGGCAATCGGAAAGTTGCAGCGAAAATGTAATTGATCAGTGATGGAGAATATGAGATAGGAGAATTGGTGAATAGGGGAATATGGCGTTGAATAGGGAATATGGGAAAAAGAGAAAACCACGAGCTACTCAGAAAGTTGTGTGCCAGTCTTCGGAGATATTCGATGATTTCTCGATCAGCATAAGTGTTGACAATGTTGAGAATCCTTTCATCTGCTTGTTGGTACTTTCTTCGCTTTATTATTGAGCAGAAAATGAATGAGCAATTAAAGAGGGAAAGTCAAAACTTATCAAAATTTAATTCCAAATTAAATATTTTGGGGCAAATTTTGAAACGAAAATTTTAATTTTTATTATTTATTCGGATCAAAAATGTTTTTAATTTCTACTATTTATCCAGGGTCAAACTTTCTGGGACCAAATTGTCCTGGGACCATATTGTCCGTAACCAAATTGGCGGGACCGAATTGTTCTGCTCCGTGTTGAGACTCCTACATAATTTTGTACGATTTGGTAGTGTAATTTTTCATGTGAAAATTTGTTGATATTTTTGGGGAAAGCTTCTAAAAAGTAAATGCTCGGAACGGAAAAATAACATAAACGCCTGCTCGCAATAAAAAACTTCACTTTTTCATTTAATAGGTTATGATATTTTATATGATGTACAGGAAGTATTTTAAATTTGTAATAACATGGGTGGGAACGTTTTGGCAATGCAAGTTCAATCCATTTATACAAAGTCATTAATTTGGTCCATGTCGTGAGTATTTTATTCATGACTCGATCTGAAAATTTCCTATTATCGCGAGTTGAAGGTCGTCCGTAGGAACTTCTCACGACCTCTTTAACCGAAATCCCTCCATTTCTCTCTCAGTGCCTCTCTCAATGTGACCTGAATTTTATAATTGGAACGGATGAGACTGAGACGCGAATGGGAGGAGGAGGAAATATAGAAAGAGGGGCAGAATAAGAAGACGAGCTCTCTGAGGAATGGCAGGTCGAGACCTTTCCAAAATTTGGATTTCGTTTGCGTTGTTTTTCCAAAGGGACTCTTCCCTCTGCCGACTTATCCGTGAGAAATCTTCTCTTCGTATTCCTGGGCGAAAGTGGCCGAGTGGTTAATATTCAAAACCTCACGCTGTGGTGTTTTTTCCCTCTTGAGGTCCGTGCTTGGAAATCTCCAAAACTTTAATTTGTTGATAATTTTCTCTTTCGCCGCCGGCCTTTATGTGGCATCATTTATTAAAATATGTTAGCCCCTTGTACAATTTTTGAAGTTCTGACGTGACTAATAATGCAAGAAATTTCTGAAAAAGATTCAAATCAGTTTGTGCGAGACTACGGAAAATAAGCATCTAAACGAATATATTCTACGTCAATTTTGTAAAGACTAATATTTATTATACCTATGACAAAAATGGAGATAGAAAAACATAAAATGTGTTTTAGAAGAAGTGGTCGATTTTAAAAATTTATACAATTATTTCAGGAATAATTTTGTTCTGTAATTTTTGAGTTACGGAACATTACTATGCATAAAAGTTTTTTCTTCGGATGTTCCTCTGAAAGAAAATACGACAGCGTTTCTTGCGAAAGAATATCGTGAGGGAGTCATAAGTACATAAGAAAACATCCTGCCTGTTCTCGGAAGACGTAATATTTGCATAGAGGCGGCCGTTGAGGCTGCTTTCTGAGAAAAAAATTGTTTGGTTCTTAAAAATGTTCATGGTACAATTAAAGAGGAAATATCCACAAACCATAATTCTCCTTTTGTCTTTGAAGTTCTGGGTGTACATCGTCATCCTGAAATAGCTTATTTATTCGATCGTCGCCATTGAGTCAGTGATATATGATTCATAGCCCTCGCTTCTGACTGCATTATGTGTTACGTTGACACTGCATTCAAATAATGAGTAACAGGAAATAGCCTTCGATCGAGTTATGTAAATATCGTGAAATACCTCCGTAACATGAGAACTCAGGAAATTTTCAGTTTTGACTAACTTTTGCTAAACTTGCGCTCTACTTGGGTATTATTATGTAGGCATAGCGAGCTGCGTCCTGCATTAGCATAGATTTAAATTTAAGAAAATTTTAAAATTCGGGGATACACATTAACTTATCAAAATTACATTGAATTTAAAAATGAGATATAGTGTTTTATATTTGTTAAAGACCTTACCATTGCTTAAGTCATATCGAGAAAATTTATGATTGAACGGAAATTAAATATTTTTTCCTGATATTCCGAGATTTTTCGGTGTAGCTCGAGTCTTTCTTTATTAGTTAGAATTTATATTGGGTACACGCAATGACTGATCCTAATCCTATAGTTATCCGAGCATTGCCGAACCGAACACAGAGCAGAGAACACTTTCCCCTCCCGCTCTTGCGTCCAGACAGTCGCCAAAGCATTGGAACGACAGCGTGAACTCTTTTCCTTTTTCCGTACTAACGTCAAAATGGAGAGAAAGTGGTAGTATTTCCTCGTTCGCAGTCTCCTTTTGAGTGCCGTCCACTTAACGTCGAATGCTAACACACGCCACGAACTGGTTGTCCGTTCCGCTGAGCTAAAGTCATTCTTTTTCCTCGGAAAGCATAAATGCATCAATCAATTTGTCTTGAGTTTCGCTGTTTCATCAAGAGACAGCAGTGTAAGGATAATTCTAAAAAATATCACACTTTTCGCGCTAGTGGAACTATTCTAACACGCAAACCTGGCGTTGCAATTGTTTCTGGAGTAGAAAAACCAAGGATCGTGATTAAATTGAACGACCGTACTGCTCTTTAACATTTTGTACTGATTCACAAACATTGTCGCACCTATGAGGGCAGAAAATTTCAGTTTTTAGCGGATAATATAAAACACACTCTTATCTTGAGAAACGATGTTAACGTAAATTGCGAAAGAATTTGCAGTGTTTCTTATAAATTATGAAAAAATATGTAAGATAGTCTTCAAGATAAATGTCTAATTAGTTATTTTATTGTTTATTCATTTTTCTATTTATTAAATTAATATATATTTTTATTTCTGTAGAAAATTTATGCTAAATAAAGTTGTTCATTATATAACATCAGTTTGACTGAAAATCGAACATAATATATTTGTAAAAACTGATACAAATATTTTTCAACCATCTGAAGAATATACCTTCATCTTAACAGAAAAGGATTGTATTGGTTTTTTTTTCCCATTTTACATATTTGGTTTCAAAATTTCTTATATTTTAGAAGGAAAAAATGCCACTTCTACTGATTTGGACACATTAAAAATGGTCACCTTAACAATAATTATTTATTACCAATTTTCTGACTGACATATCTGCTGCGGATAGATATGTATTTCTGATGAAAATTAACTTCTTGAGTTTAGTTGCTCGAAAGAAAACCTTGTCTTTCGTTGGTATATTCCGAACACTTGATTATTTAATGTAGCATTTTTATACAAACTATCAGAAGGAAGAGAATAGTACCTCGTATGGAAAACTTACGGATGGTAAATGATTCTGACGGTTTAAAGTTGCCGTTTTCCCCTTTAATAATATATAAATCAATCGCTTATTCAAACTTCCACTGATTTAACCAAACACAGGTTCCCAGCATTTTATTTTACCCCGTACACTACATCGTCCCAATCAAATCCTGCGTTGCCGCCAGCCACGTGGACCATCCCACCTTACATTAGAAAATCCATCCGTTGTCTCTCGGCTCACCGCTTTTTCCCGTCATCCGCACTCGCCTTCCCACTCTCATTCCTCGCAACCTCTCTTTTGTCTTTAAGCTCCTCACTCACTCTCCCTCTCCTCTCGCCTTCTTAATGGCCCTCTCAACTACCTGCATCCCTTTTTGTTACAATCGTTAAAAGCGCGGGAAGCATTTATGGCCATTGAAATTTATATCCACGAACCAAATCCCATTTGACTTTTTTTATTTCGGTCTTCTCTCTTCTTCTCCTTACCCGACTCCTCGTGAGAAGAACCCGTGAAAAAATACATCAGACCACTTTATAAGTCTCGACTTCTTTTTACCTTCTTTATATTGTATCACTTTTTATGTCTCTCTTGTGAAGAGACGGTCGCTCAGACGTCCTCTCCCTCTTCCCCTTATTTCGGTCTTCCAAACCTCTCTCCCTCTCCCCCGTCTCTCTCTCTCTCCTCCTCCAGCCCTCTCTTCTATTGCATCTCACTCTTTCCAACTCTTCTTGGCCCTCCCATTTCCTCCACCCAACGCCACTACTCTCAA
Organism: Tanypteryx hageni; assembly: GCA_028673005.1. Classification (NCBI taxonomy): domain Eukaryota; kingdom Metazoa; phylum Arthropoda; class Insecta; order Odonata; family Petaluridae; genus Tanypteryx; species Tanypteryx hageni. The sequence goes on along the minus strand of CM054116.1, from coordinate 123,907,080 downwards.
TCTCGCTCCCATTCCCCTCCTCAACAACCCCCGCATTAACAAAACCCGTCCCAAATGGCGTTTATATTCTCTCTGGGATTTCCGTTCCACTTTGGTTTCTTCTACCTACACCACTCCGATTCAAAGAGAGAAAACGGATGTATTTCCAAAATTATTAGTTTTTACGATCGTTTCAACTGGCGCCTTTTTTGTACCTCACTTATTATCTCTTTGATTCCGAGGTCACGGATTTGAACCTTCTCACGCACATGCGTCTGTGGGATCATCGGACAAATGATGCTGCTTTCGTTCTTGCTCAGAACCAAAAGAAAACTAAATGTCGATAACGTGAGAATCTGGCTCACGGACGAAATTTTTTATTTCATTGATGTTGAATTTCCGTTTTGCGAGACTCGATTCATTAATTTTAACTTAGTCATTTCAGTTCTATGGAGATGAGACTTATTACTTTCACAAAATTAGCATACATCTAGTATATAAAATTTAATTTTTATTTTATTTACAATAATCTATGATTTTTTGGGTTTTGTCTGAAGCGTACGCAGTATGTAGTATAATTATAACTCACCAGAAGTGCTATTAGGTAAATTTGTCAGATAAATATTTCTCAGTGTTTTATTTCTTAGATCATATAGTCAATTTGTTTGTTATCTTCGCCTGTAATATGTCATCCAAATACAAACCTTTGCATGATTCTTCTGCATGAATTTCTGTATACTTACGCTCGGTAAAATTATTTATAGCATAAATTATATAGCATAAATTAATTTGTAAAGAAGTATTATGTATAATTAACTTTTATATTAATGTACTAGTAAGTTTTATTATCCGCATGTATTCGCTCTAGTTACTTTTCTTCTGAATGGCAAGTTACTACGTACAACTCATGTATGCAGTCGTTAACTTTCTTGAATTTACTCGCAACGATATAAACGGATAAAAGTTGCTATTATATTTCATGTAACATTGCTAAGTATTAAACTACTAAGTTATGATAAATATATTGAAGAAAATTATGGGATCCTATCGTCTGCTTCTATAAAATGGCTTGAGACAATAGAGTTACCTTTCGCTATTTCGAAGTTTCCTATTGATTCAGCAACTCAAAAGTGTTGGAAAGATTTTACCTAAGAAGCTTTATTACAGTACTCTCTAATATGGTTGGTATTCATATTCCACGGCCAAATAAATAGAAGGAAGAGAAATCGTACCAACACCGAACAGGCCATTGTGTACAATTCATTCTCTCGTGCAGAATTGTAGAAGACGTTGAGCGCAGCGTCCGTGTTAAATCTATTTATAATCGACGCGTTTGCATTCATGCGCTGGCATGTTTTCTACTGAAGCTACTATTCCAAAAAGTTGGCAAAATAATAAAATATCGAAATATAAAAACAGGAAGGAAACTAGTAGAAGGGTCCGTCGCTTGGTTGGGCGCATTATAATTTTTCAGCAAATCGCGAGTTTAAACCACATATCGTAATATTTATGTATTCTATCGTGACTGTTCCCTTTTCTTCTTCTTCAAGATTGTCAAATCATGTTAAAAATCGAACTAAGTGTGGTTTTAATCGCGTATCTTTCTGGGAGGTTTCAATAGCTGCTCCTGTCCGTAAATGAACGGCGAATTCATTTATGTGACAATATAGCCAAAGTGATGGAATTAGTTCTGATGACATATTCCAAGAGAGTTATAGACCACCTTCAAGTTCTTTTTTTCTCCGAGCACACGCAGAGTGGAACAAAGAAGATGCGCTCCGATTGCATCACCCGAGTCGATGGTTACATATTACTGAAGCGCACGTCATCATTCGGGAATGCCATTCGCTGGAGAATATAATCCTAATGCCTATTGGTCGGCAGACGTAATCCTTTTCAATTTTTCTGACTTAATTTTTATCATATGCAGAAAGAAACATTTTATCGAATGATTCTAATATCGCATGTCTCGATGCAATTGTTGCTGCTCGACGCACGGTAAAATAACAGATAAATATATCATTTTATTCTAAATATGTTAAAATTTCTCAAAAGATAATTAATATTCTTGTACCATTTCATTTTTTTATCAAGTTCTTTTAGATTCTGATCGCTTATTTCGGGTTAGATAATTATAATTTGACTCTTACCTATTTTTAAGAGCGGAAATTAATAATCTTCATAAGGTTTGAAAACGATAGACAGCGAAATGAATTACTTTACTTTGAATTACTTTTCTTCGAATTCCCAAGGAATGAATAGTTCTTGGCGGAGTTTTGAGTAGATTATCTGATTAAGGCAACAATTTTGTATTGATATTCTGTCTGATTGTGCTAACGGAAGGAAGCAGTAATATAACTGAATTTGGTATTAGACATGGCACATCGGCCAAACACAAAAAGTGACGTCCTTCGAAAGAAGTCTGCGTGTCTCAACTTTATTCTGGGAATAGACTTAATGACGAACTTCCTTCTAGCGATCGGGTGTATTTCAATAGTAATTTGTATTCGGAGTCCTGCCTCAATGGAAATGGTATCGACCACATTCCAGATCTGTGACTCGCTAATTCTTCCAAGCAAGTAGCTCAGCTTAATTTATTCCATTTTCAGAGAAAATTGTGCTTTAGGTTAGTGGTATTGATTTTGTTTGTTTCCTCTCTACTTTTATATAAGAGTAGTAAGAGTGATAATAAAAAAATATTTAAGTAAAAAAATTATAAATAAGTAAATATGGAGACTACGGCGAAATTGATGTTAAATAGAATTAACTCCTTAACCGTAAAATTTTACGGTTAAGGAGTTAATTCAAAGAAATATATTCTGTAGTATTTTCCCAAATAATAGTAACCATATAAGGGGTCACTTCCTGGAAGAACTTAATATAAATGAAATCGAACTCACTATGTAAATTTCTACTTTAATCCATTTTCGTGACCGGTTTCGTAGTAACAGACCAGATGATGTAGTTTTTACCATAGAGTCGGCCGCGAAAATAAATTAAAGTGGGAATTTAAAATTTTGATGCCATTTGTATCTGTCAAGTATTTAACTCCCACGTCAGTGATTCGTCACCACAGCATAATTAGCGCATTTGTTTCCATGTCGTAGATTAACTACATTTCCAACTGGTTGTTTACTTCTGCATCAAATTTAATCGCCTTTTTGTAATATAATCACGTTCCTTGCTTCTTCCTACACGCCTTTCTCCCTATCGACTGGCATTCATATTGACGCGACTTCTTGACTTATGAAGACTTTTATTTGGTTATTACAAGAACTTTAAAAAATAAAACAAAAAGCTAAGGAAAACTCTCCTTTTGGAAATGGTGATCGTTTAAACAATTCATGAAACAAATAAAAGCAATGAGATTAAGCAGCATCTTCCTTCTCCTCATCATGCCCTTCCGCTGTCAATTTCTTCCATTTCCTACCAACAACGTCTCAAATACGCGGTTAAATGGATGAAGTAAGGTTAAAGTTCGGGTAAAAGGTAAATCTACTGATAAAAGGAGGCTCTATGATCTTTAAGGATAGGTGCGGCTCCCTAAATTAATTTCTTCTCCCATATAAAGCATTTATAACATCCAATTTGCTCGTGACTGCAATACTAAATTGGAAGTTTCAGATTAATTCGGCTGCCGGCTCCTGCTCTAAGAGAAGTACTTTATTGCTTCTACTTTGTGTCCAATCACACAATCACGTCCTTAAGACTCTAAATTATCATTCTGGGACTTAACATTGCGTATCCCTCACCTGACTTTTGCATTTTCTCCATCTATGTCACATCTTGAATAAATCTCATAAGCCAACATAACAATCCCAAGTTTAATCTTCCTCATCTTCTTGGTGTACGTTTGAATTGTTCTACCGACACAGTCTATTTCTAGGCGTCTCCAATGGTCCTACGTGTAAGCAGTTGCCAAGATAAGACACATTAATATGACGCAGAAATATTTCCGCACGGAGGCCACCGTAAATAAGATGCAGAGTATACTGATTGGATCTGAGATTACATTTCTTTTGAAATTTATATCGCCAATGGATATTCTGTCCTTTTCTTTACCAAGACATAATCATAGCATATAAGGGTTGGTACATCAAACTTTCTACGAACGAATAGCATAGACATTATACCTCAATAGAGGAACAGATACGGATGAACGAAAGATATTTCACGACGTCGTTTCGGATAATAATAACTCTCTGAAATGATTTTTTTAAGTAAATCATTTTAAATAACACGGTTAAATTGCAATACTAAAAATCATATTAATTGTTTCATTGACATATTTTGTGGATTTGCAATGTTAAGCTATTCTAAATCCCTTTGATAAATGAAAATAATTTTATATGGTGAAATATAATGTTATAACAGAATGAGGCAAAATTAACTTATATTGGATTTCATAAATTTATCAATAAAACATTCCAATTCATCTCATGCGACAACAAGCCGGAAATTCCGTCCATAAGAAATATAAACTCATTACCTCCGGTAACCATTATCTTTAACAGGAATATTTCCCTTCTAAGGGGATCAATATGGAAAATATTTATTGTTGCATATCGTAAGAAATATTTTGGGTAAATATACTCCTCTCATTTTTACGGCGAGATAAACATCGCTAATAAGGGTTTTATTGTTTTAAAATCAGAGTTTTCCTGTTATGGATACAGTAAACCTCTTGAAGCGTTGGGTAAACCTTATACAAAGCTCGCAAAAAAATTTGAATACCAAATGTTGAAAATTAGATATATCGTATATATATCAGCATTATGAACTCCTGGGATAAATCATCGAAAACAAGTCATAATACATATTTTAATTGAATTACTAGTATGTCATATCTCCACAGATATTTCTCTCGATTTTTTAAAAGGGGATTTCTTAATAAGTTAGGACGAAATGAAATTGTTTGCGGTCAATTTAGTGAATTAGTCGAGTTCCATAAAGATAAATGTTCGCAATGCAACCTGAGTTAAATGATGTGCGTCCGCACTCATTCCCAACCGAAAGTTAAGAAAACGTAACACATCTCGGATAACCAAGTCTGATCGAGAATTCCTTTAGGTTCGATTCTGAGAGGAGTTATCTTATAGAGAATACCTGCTTCCTGAGGCAGTAAAGAAGATGAGGTAAAGGAAGAGGGAAGGGGAGGAGGTAAGGGAGGTAAGGGGTCTCGCTTTTCAATTCTTTATAATGGCTCCTCATCCTTCTTTCCAGAAGGGTGTGACCTAGGAATGGATCAGGTGCGGAGGAAGGGAAACACCGGAAATGCTCCGAAAAGAGTTCCCCTATGCCCCCCGACCCCCTTCCCATCCCCTCTCTCTCTCTCTCTCCCTCCACAACAATTTCTCACCAGCTCACGAAATTCTAGGCCGCCAACTGGTTGCCAAAAACGGGAGAGAGGAGCGAGAGAAAAGTAAAAAAAGGGAAAAGTGAGAAAGAGTGGGAAGAGAAGCGTTGGAGGGGGAGACGAAATGGTGAGTGCCGAGGGAGGATGCGGTGAGGGCGAAGAGGAAGTCGGGAGATAAAACGGCCGTTAAAATTCCATGTTTCGTTTGTCGCCAAAGAAATGTTTCGTGATCCTTAGGTGGCCTTTAAAAGTCTCAGCATATCCGAAGAAGCTTTACGAGCGCTTAGAAAATGATTGTTTAGAGTGAGATGGATTCACTGGCTGCTCATAATGGAAATCCATCTTTAGGGTGGGTGCTCTCCTCATGAGAAAGACGTTTGGGATATGGAGACTTCAACGCCTGATGTCCACGATAACTCAGATATCGTCTTAATGACTTTCCCAGAAACTTCTGATTTTCAAAGAAAGTTGTTCTTCTATGTTTCAGAACAATATTATTCCCTCTTTAGTGATATTTAGAGAATGCACAAGTCTTCTTAATTAGTAGAACTAGAATTTAATGTTCCCTATAGCCTTGAATAGAATGAATTAATTACTTTTTATCCGTTATATAAATAAATGAAAAATCAACATTTTGTATATTTTTCAAACTGGAATAATTTGATGGGAAAGATTGTAATTTTACTTATTATACGAAATTGTTACCAAAATTTGTATTATTACATACTTAACGTAACATTTTAGATTTTTACTAGATATTCAAACAGTTTGATTTAATTATCGTAAATTATCATAAACTATGCAGATATGACATTATGACATTTATACGCTTAGTCCATTATAACATAAAACTTCACACACTCACAATAAGACATGGAAATAGTTCAAGTAAATATAAGATTCGTAACAGCCACAATTTTCTTCTAAAAGATAATAGATATGGTTTAAGAACGTGAAAAACGCGGCCTTTGTTGCATATTTAATATTACATTATTACTCACATTTAGAGTTCAATTTAAATAACTAGGCATATTTTACTTGAATAATCACGACGCCTCATGTGAAATCCTTAGTGATAATGGCAAAAGCATAAAATGTCGATTTATTAAAGGGTATTTCCAATTAGTGGAAGAAGTCGTTCAAATCTTACTTGCGCTTTACGTCCTCTTTCTAAGAGGAAAAATGGAAAGTTGGATGCGAACGTGATAAACGCCATTTCAAGGAAACAATGACTTTAAAAGTTCATGGAAATAGAAAGTGAGAGTTCTTGCGAGCATTACAAATAATAAGTTTCGCAACGAAGAGCTTTATGATACTCCGTGAAAAACTATTATAGCCATCTATGTTAAAATATGTCTATGAAAAACGATATCAAGAGGAGATCATCTCGATGAAGTGTAACGTATGCGGACGGCTTGAGAAATGAAACACTCTCACCCATTCACTTATGTATCAAACAGCGAATCGACTTATGTTAAAACTGTATACAACATGACAACTGTAATACGAGGCCAAGGTTTTCCTCGACATCCGTCAGCTGCCGTTTCCTAACACTCCTCGAATAAACGGCAACTATCCGGTGCTATCGACTTTGCCGCGCAAATAGCCAAATAAAATACATCGCCGATATCTAAATGTGGACGGATTCACGTGCAGATGTGAATCCGATTTACCGGCTATTGCCCAACGACACTCACCTTTCTCGTCCGCAGTTGTTAGTATCCAAGGGTGAGAGATCCGTCACATCCTCTCCTTCACCAAAACAACAAAGGCTCTCCGGTTCTCTCCTTCAGTCCCGCGCCTACTTTTCCTTCGAATTCGACACGAAAATCCGATCGGTAACCGAACTATCCCTTCCGGGAGAACTCCTTCTCCCAAAACACTCCCTCTCCTCTTTTTGCCGAGCCGATTTTGCTGCTGCCGCTCCTTCACCGACCGACTTGCGAGCGACACTCTCTGCGATAGGCGACACTGGTTCTATGTGCACACGTCCGGCGCGGGCCACCTCCCACACGCGTCTTCCAGAGCCACTCGCGCTGGAGGAAGGGTTGAGGGGCGCGACGGCAGCGCCGACCCTCGGTGCTTCGGCTAACCGACGAGGAGGGAGTCTCCTTTCAGCTCTGCCCACGCTCGGCTGCCGTGCTGAGGCGAAGGGGAGAGAGGAGAGAATGGGAGAGGCCGTTGCGTTGCCTTGGACACGTATCTCCCCTCTTACTCTCTCCTCGGTTTCCTCCCTCCTGTTCCCTCCTCCTCTCTTCACTTCGTCCTTTCTCCTCGACTTCGCGTGGGCCTTACACGCCCCAAGATTTCCGTTGTTCATTTTTCTTTGTTTATTCGAATACTTTTGCATGACGAAATTTATGACCGGATTTTTTCAAAAGAGCGATTTGAACGCTTGTGCTATTGACGACGTGGCAGACAAGGTTAACCTCTCGCGTTTTAAAATAAATAAAATTTACTTATTAAAAGGGATTTGCTTCATAATATTCGAATCAATACTGGACCATTGGTTTTTATGCCTAAATTTCTCTTAGGCATTTGCCTTTCGACGTTTGTATTACTCTCCAACAGTCATTCTGCAAAACTACAAAGTGGGATTTTCTGTCAAATTCATTATCTCAATAAAGAATGAAGCGGAGAATGCAGCTATTTTAAAGCACCACGGATAACTTTGTAAGACAAAATTTGGGGGTTTCTAATGGCCACACTGATCACCCTCTGGTAAACTCGTCCCTGATCAGTTTGTTTTGCAGATTTCTAAACGTTATTGAAATAGATTTACTTCTGTTTTTATAAGTAATGAAATATCTAATTCCAAATAGCCTTAGATTCATAAAATGAACAAAATATTAGTAATGTTATAGCGGGACAAAGAATTAATTATAATAGTATCTTATGCTTCATCATTTAAGATAAATAATACGTGATAATGATCAATTACACAAAATTGTCGTACTTGTGCTTTTGTATTTAAGCGCTCTATGAAAGCCCAAATCGAAAATATAACACAAAATTTGGACAAAATGGTTAGTTCTGTCATTCAGCTTGCCTGTGATTATAATAGGTAATCCATTTTTAGCCGTAAAAGGAGTTTTGTTTTATCAAATATTGATAAAATGTTGCGGCAGATGCTTATAAATTTCGAAGATATATTTTATGTAAGCAGTCTAGCATTGCCTGCGTATTCATTATTTCATTTTTGTCTCATTTGTATTTATGTAGCACGTATTTAATTAATAAAAACTATTGAAATTTAACCATTAACACAAAAATAATCGAAATTTATAGAACAAAAATCCTCAAAACTAGGACCGAAAGTCTTTAGGTTATCGGTTGGTTTACGTTTAATGCTCCAATTTAGGTTACTTAACTTCTTTATTCGTTTCATTCAATACTTAGCATACATTCACCTAATAATTATGTTACAATGTCGTTCCAGCGAGTTTTAAATGTTATGATGAAATGCCTTCGTAGAATAGCTCCGGAAAGCCCACAAGTCAGCCTTCTGTTCACATAATGGAGTTTCTAAGAACATCGGCGTTATTAGGACTCCGGGAATCTGATTTCGAAGCCGACGTGCCAGTTGCACCCAAGTGAGTCACCAAGATTGTCTTCAATGACGAACGCCTCTTGAGGCGGGTGACAGCCGCGACGAATTGAGATTGTCTTCGATATTCCTTTGTAATAAAACCTGCAATATTCATCTCGGAGATAAAAATATTTTTTCGAATTAGGAATTCCACACGGGTAAATCAAATCAATATGTTCGTATGAAGATTCTTGTAACGTATGCGCGAGCATTATATGCGTTCTCGTGATTGCGTTATATATCGACTCTGCTAAAGACGTGAGGGTCATATAAATATATTAAGAATAATAAAAAATTATCGCGCGCGCACGATAAATTCACATACCGAAAACAGATGAGCAAAAACATAAAGATTACTACAGATTCAATTTGAATCGAAATCATCAAAGAAAGTCTTTTACTTAAACAAATTCCTAAGGTTGAAAAATTTGCAAGATCCCAAAAGGTATACTTTACTTCATAATAATAATCTATGCATCTGGCATACTCAATCTTTTCCTTATGCATGAGTTACCTTGGTCGTCAATTGGATGGAAGCCATGAGAAAAGCTCCGTAAGTCGTTTTCGATTCATCCCTCATTGAGTGTAGAAGGACAAGTTTATAAAATACTTCCATTCCTTCATGGCAAAATTAGTGTTTTGTGTTTAATTACTTCTTTTGTTTGATCTCCTCCCATGTGATCGGATTCTTTCGAACTCTTGGCATCGCGGTGACGCCGTCCTTGGCTATGGAACCGTGTTTTTGCCATTAGTTTCACGAAGGTGTGACCGAAGTAAGAAATGCACCCACCTAAGTATGCGTCGTGAATGCCAGTTGCGTTCCATCAGATAGCGTCTCCTCTTCAGTCTTCGTGGCAGTCAGGAGGCGCTCTCTATTATCTGTGGAAATCAATGGACAATCCGAGATTTGTTATTGTCACAATGGTCATTTCACGTGTTTAAATTAAGCTTTTAAGCCGGATGCAACCTAATTTTTAAATCATATTGTACTTGCAATACATTTCGGAGAATGAGTTTTCATAGTTCGAGGCACGTCCTCATGCGACTTTGGCTCAGGGTCTCACTTTAGAGGGGGGGGGGCTCAAAATTAGAAGAGGAGAAATAAAACAGTCTCAAAAGTCGGAAATACTTATGAACTATTAGACATGAGGAAATAAACAAAAAAATAGCCTATTTGGTTTTATATATTGAATTTTTAATACATATATAACATGAAATCATGAGTTCACTTTATACTTTTTGTTTTTAATATTTTAATTTTCCAGTATTTCTTTGTACCCCCAAGCCACCAACCCCGTAAATCGCGTGATACTGTATATTGCTATTCTCTATTAAATCAGATAGGTAGTAACCGTCGCAACATTTTATAATCAATGCAAACATTTGTTAAATAAGACGTGCTCTGCAAATGGGAAGGGAGGGTCTCAAAAAAGTTAGGGCCCATTGCCTCCAAATGCCTTAAGACGGCACTGCGTCATCCAGAAAACTATTCCCTTATTTACTACTCTTCCGTCCATACTTTAGAGAAAGTAGTTATATGCAGTAAACATTATACAAAATGTGAAAGAAGACTATACATGCTTATGCACAACACTCAAGTTATATGCTAATTTTAGTTTAAGTGACTTTCGATGTATCTACAGCAGCAAATCTATTAACATTTTTCCACACCGTCTTCTCATTTTTATCTATATATTGTATCAAGGGTGTGTATATCCTTCTTCATTAATTAACAACGTTTTTACATTGCATTGGTATAATTGCATTGTATATTGCATTACATTACATCCGATTTGGAAAGTCGCGGAACGACGAAACCCTCGGCGATCCATTTACAGAAACGGGTGACTTCAGACGCACGCTTTGGCATCACCGAACGTGACGTCGCAGGTCTTCCGCGGATTCTAACCCATTCTCAGACGGAGCGCACAAAGCTCCGGCTCCGGAAATGGATGGCGGCGGCATTAATGCCGAAATTCCCCGTTCGTCTCGCAAGCACGAACTCACCTTCGGCCGTGCAGGCAGAGGATCTCTCCGTAGGCCCAATGGTAGTTATCCCGCTCCTCCGGATTCCCGATGTCTGTCGCCCTCCGGCCTTTCATCCCTCTCCGCCCTCCGTCTGCTTTCTTTTTAAGGCGTCTGCGTGTGTCTGGCACCGCCACACGTTGCCAATGCAGCGCGATGTCCCCACAGACCGCAGATCCGTCCGAACGAAACTCGTGCGGACCAAAGGATTGCGGGCGGTGCATGCGCAGTTATCCCATGCTTCGATTTCTGTTGCTAGCCGATCTCATTGCCGTCGCGGTCCTTGTCCCACTAGGTATTTCTCTTCGTGCCGTAGTCTTCCCCCCTTATAGATGATGTTCAATACCCCAATTGCCAAAAATTTTAGTCGATCGAATACACATTGCATCTGCAAAGTAGGCAATTCACAGATCGTCGTATCTTTCTAAAAATAATCAATCGCTCATTGGCTGTATGACTTACTTAGACCATCCTTCTGTTTGATAATTCATTTTTGAAGCAACTTCGTGTGTTAATCTCGCCTTGATGACCAATGCCTACGTCAACGTATCATTCAAACTGCTACAGACGTCTTAAGCATCGAGCATCTGTTTCCGAATTATTTCTGTCTTGGATTATATAGGATAAGATTAGACAGAAATCAGCTACAAATTCACCTCACGAATATGTGATCGTTTATTCAATTATTTATCTCCTTAAAAATTTTCCATAATACTCAACTCGTTATTTAATAGCATTTTGCAATCTGCTTTAAATTTCTCAGTTGCAACCGTAGGCACTTGTGTGAATCCGTCAGTTTTATTGTTTTTTTATTGTTATTTCAACATTCCGAGTTCTCACTTAAATGCAATAGGCCATCCCTGTACCTTAAATATTCATCGCTTTATACTTTTCGGAAATTTTCGAGTAGTGTATCATCGCGAAGTCTTCTTTTAAGGTAGGCAAAAAATTCCATTGGATTTTTGTATTCAATATTGTACTTAGAGGGAGATTTTCAAAAATGAATCTTATATTATACTTATCGGATGCACCATCACATCTACCATCTGGATAATAATATCTTTTGGCAATCTTCAGCTATAATCATCTGTTTGCACATCTCTTATGACAAGACGAATTGGATTGATACCTAGTCTTGTTCAGTAACTTTGCAATTTCGCTCTTTGAATGCAACGCGGCTTTGGCAAACAAAAACTTTCTCGGTTTATCCATGAGTCTTTTTTCATCTTCAATATTACACGCTAATTTATTGGAACTTATTCCATAATCTTACGATCGATTCTGATTATGGTGGCTGAAAGCGTTTCGCGTTGTCGTCGTAGAGACAGTCATTCTACCATCATCCCAACCACTCATTGTTTTTATGCTCTTTTATTGCTTGCATAAATCTCACATTCACGGGAATTTTGTAGTTATTATTACAATTTGATGCGTGGAAAATAGAGAACAGTGCAAAAATAAAATATTAAACATCCATTTTTAATATTTAGACTCGAACATGTAAGTATGAACATTTTTGAATTTTCTGTAGCATAAGTATAGATAAAATGTTATTTTTTATTCTTTACAGAGAACCTTTTAAAAATTTAAACTCCGAGTTTGATTACTCGTAAGGCTTTGTATACGCAAAAATCTTAGCTATAGGGTATTTCACAGTAACGTAAACTTTTTATTAATTGTTGTAGAATATTCTATTCAGATAATGTAAGAATATTTCTGGGTAACGTACGTCTACATAAATTAGATTCTGTTGCGTAAATTTTTGTAAGTTTTTCCTCTTCTCAAATTTTCATTACAACCGACGTATTTGGTCAAGAATTGCATGCGTTAATAAAATGCGTTAAGCAGAAAGGTATGACTTTAGGAAAAACTGAAACTACGATCCGAGGCATTAAATAACAGTTCATTTTCTTGAAAATAAAAGAAGAAAATGTCCGAATTTTAAAACATACCGTAGCGATACTACACGACGCCTTTTTCTCTATTTACCCACCTTCAGCTAATAAACAATTACAGTGTTAGGTACCTCGAGTTTAAGGAAAATAAATCGATGGTTCAACGACACACGTTATTAGAGATATCTCCGCAAAACGCGACACACACAAGATCTCAGAATCTCATACGAGGGCTTTTTTTCCTCTCCCCGTCCCTTCGAGTACCTCAATAGACCCGCGATGCGCGCTGTCACGTGACCTTCGATGGCATTCCCTCGAATCCTTCGGTGCACGAGGCACCCATCATAGTCCCAGCATCTGTTTCCACGGCGACCTCTTCGTCTGCACACGATGCGAGTCCCTCGCGAGTGCCTCGGTAGACAGATAGAGCATCTCTCTCTCTCTCTTTTGCCTCCTGATGTTGCCCTCTCCTGAACCCAGGTCCTCGGAATAGAGGGACGATGTCTCGGCGATCTGATCAAAATTCCGAGTCTTCTCGAGACAGACATAGCTTGAGCTCAGCCCACTCACCTGCGAGACCGGTTTCTCGATCGCCTCCTCTTTTCTACTCTCCCTCTCTATAACTCCACGCAAACTTATCCTCCGCTACTACCTCCACAACCACCTCTTCCGTCCACCCTCTTGCCTCTCCTGGGAACAATCTAAGACCACCGCAGTCGCTGACTAAGCCTCCTTATCCTACCTCTCAAAATCTACGATTACTCGGAGGAAAAAAACTGGCACTAATGTTTCGATTAGGAGACAAATCGTTAGGTCCGAAGTAGAAGAATATTGTGCTCATCCTTCGGGTTCTTCACAAAGAGATGTTGGTAATGAGGAGAAGGATTATTTTCTCCCGTACGAAATATTCTATGGGTATTTAGGAATCGTAATTCTGTCAATCGTTTACAGCAGTGGTGTCCAACAACAGGTTCGCCATGCTTTTGACGAAGGGATTAGACTTTTCGCCATATAATACAAAATATGAATATTATAAATAGGACTTAATTTAGGTAAATGGTTACTGTGATGCACAATAATGATTTAAATTATTTATTAGCCAAATAAATCATTAAATTCAAATATTAAGTTATAATGTGATACTTGACAGTTCATTTGTCCAAGTAGAGCACTGAAATTTTTTATAAAATAAAGTAGCAGGGGTAGCCGGTGGTGAGAAGGCACGAATCATTATTGTGTATCACTGTAGACTTGTTTTTGTGTCAAGTCCTATTTATAAATAAAATTTTGTATTATGTTGCAAAAAGGCCGTTTTATGTAAAATTTACACAACCGGTTATAAACAAATTTAGTGCTATATCATTTAATAAAATAATAAAAAATAATTGACTGTGAGCATCAATTCGCCACATGTCAATGGCCGATTCGCCACAAATGGTGAGTGGCGATGGTGTTGGACACCACTGGTTTACAATAGCTATGAGCAGCCTTTTTATTACTAAGGAACAGTTTCAATAGCTCAAAAGGAAGAAATTTTTCTATGCCTATGCCCGGACCCTACGGTGAGGCTTGGCATGTGGCGATCCGCGGGTTGGTCACCTCTGGTTTACAGCATTGCGATGAGTAGCACCATACAAAGTGATGATTTGGTAAAATTTTCATCCACGCTTTATCATATTTTACTGGGCTATTTCCTGAATTTAAAGTTCATATGTTTATTAAAATATTTTTGTCAGCCGTTATCTGTTTTCGAGTGCACGAAAGTCATATTTCCATATATATTCAAGTAGTGTTTTCAGCTGAATTATGCGTTTTATTCTTGTGATTGTTTTATAATATCTTTATAATTTCATGTATAGAGAATAGGTGAATTAGGAAAACCGTACCTGGAGATCTTACGCCCAAGGTGGTGCACCAAATGGTATTTACCAATGCCCATGTCCGTGATTGAATTGAAAATACTGATAACGTATTTTACCCTGCGTCGTTTTAATTTATGAATCAGAACAGGTCATGGAATAAAATTGGCTCTCATAAAATAAGTACATTGCTAAATGTCACAGTCATAGCACTAAAATAGTTTCCTTAATATTTAAACTTCGAATCAGGAAGCGAATTACCGAAATGGTACCTAATTTGAGTGTGAAGGTGTGAGCAGAAAAGCAACTGGCATTTAGAATAAAAAATCTTGAGGATAATCTCAAGAGAAATCTCTGAAAATGTGCGCGTAAATGTCGAAAATTTACGTGCGGAAGTTATGATAAATGGATTTTGAAATACAACTGGGAATATGCTAATCGAAATGTGGGCTGCAGGGCGAGTTATGAAAGGGCATTTCGAGGTGCTCCGTAAATCAGACCACTATAAATACTGTAACACTTACTCTGGCTAGGAATACATCGTCGTGGATTAATTTGTTAACTATAATGGAAATAAACAGATGAAAAAATATCCATTTTAATTGCTAGAAATGATTTCCTTCATATAACTTTATATAAGTATAACTATATTAAAGGGTGAGTTGTAGAATTGAGAGCTTCAGACAGCTACGGACGAAATTCCTGCACAAGGGAGAAATGATGTTGAAAACATCGGTGTGACGCTAGAAAAAGAATGGAGAATTCGTTCAGAACCTAGAACGGAAACGAAAGTGATTGGTGGATTGTTTTCACGAATGATTGTCTCCGCAAATAATGATCAATGCAATAGAACTCATATCAATTGAATGAAGAAAGAATGAAGGAATTTTTTACTAATAAAAATAACGGAATCCCAATTAAATACTAACATTGTCGAGCAGTCTAACGATGAAGGAAAATATAATTTATGCTGGACATAGCGCAAACTGGAATCGCGAAAATCAGAATGTTGGAAGCACTCATGTCAGAACCTCAAGGTAAAACAAAAAATCACCTGACCGATCTATCTTTTTGAAGACATCGAAGTATAACAAGTGGAGCAAGATACTTTCACTTTCGTTATCCAACATCATTCTCGGGAACACTTACGCTTTGGACATTCAGCAAATTAAATCGAAAAAACTCCTCACATAACTTACAAGTCGTTAATGGAGTACGTGTTGCCTAAATGAGAGGTAATGACGAGTAAGGAATCTACCACGACGCATACGGAACGAAACGTAAGGGACGAGTGATAAAAAAATGATCGTATCAAATAATATACCTTAAGACTTGCATCCTGTAGTACGACCTTAAATATTTAATTAGTAGCAACAAATATAGAATAAACGAAAATAATAGCAACCAGTTGGCTTAAAACAATTTTGCTTTCATAATAGCATAATTTAAGGTCAGGGTCGATTTATAATAATCCAAGAGGTGGTTTAGCCTGAGATACACACACACACGTAATGGGTTGCTCGGGCTGGCGAAGCAATTAAAGAGAGACACGATTTATTCCATGCGAAATATTTTAAGGGAGATATTATTATTGGCGACAAACCAGTTAATCGACCTTTTAAATTCAGAAGCTTTAAACGAGAAAGGCGATAAAATTTTCAGTCAGAGTGAGAGAAAATGGAAACTATGGACATTAAAAATTCTTCCTCTTCTCACGATTCGATCTCTCGATAGCTTTGATAGACATATACAACCACATGATTACCTTGCATGCCGCCAAAGTATATGGCAGTATATGCATTGCACCATACCTGCAATGCATTAGCCTGTCATATCGCATTTGGGAAAAGGACCAGCAGTACTTGACAACTCTAGCAATTTATTCTAGATATTTTCTTGAACTCCGAGGTCTATCTCTACTTTCATTAGCACCATTATGAACAACCATGGCACGCACATCTTCAATAAATCCCGCACTACTAAATTTTTCGAAATTTCCGTTTGTTCTGCATTTCATCACCGACCAACTCAGTTCATTTAAGAGCTTTGTCGCGCTAGTATAGTCACCATAGTTGCCCTTTACAACTTCAGCCGCCCTGTTCTGGATTAGTTAAATCCTCGGAGAGACTCCAAATCGCGCAGTAGTATTCACCGTTTGGCCGCACTAGCAAAAAATATACGATTTGATTTACACTGTTCGGGCCTTCTGTAGGATATAGCTTTTCTATCGCATCATCTTTCAGTCCTATGGGTGCAGAAGGTACTACTGCAGTTTCCCATATCCTCTCCGAAACACGGGCGTTGCGCAATCTGCAAGACTTTCACTTCCGCCCCTAGCGCAGAACAGATGGGGTGAATATGCCTTACCAACTAGACGGGAGGCCTAAGGAGGCTGCCCCGGGCGAGCGGGCGAGGCGGATAAGGCGAGAGTTGCGAGAGGGGGCGCCGATAGAATCGCGGTATTTTCTCTGCGTTGGCCGATAGATCTCGGAACGAGAGACACGATGGAGAGATATCCTCGCGTATGTGAGCACGCGGTGGTTCGATGGCGATATTTCTTTTCCTGCCCCGGGTGAATGAGGGTCATTGGAAGGGATGTGGTTGTGAAAGCGCCTCGGACCCGCATCGGCTCAAAGTGGAAGATCGAAGAATGCTTGTGTAATTACAATATAACGCACCCGCAGTGTCTCTGAACTGTACATAGAGTGCGCGATTATTGAAAGAAAAATTAGAATTTAAGAAAGGGAGAGGAATGAATATTGATGAGAAATTAAAATGGACGCCTATTCATTGTCAGAGATATTGCTTGATTATAACAATCGAATCAATATATAATCCAACTATTTATCATTTAAACTGAATAATTATTTCCCTTGGAACATTAAGGATTAAGAAGATTTAGCCCAATGTTTCCGCACAAAGATTTATAAGTTTGAGATACAAAGATTTTAACGTTATGTAACGCCCAAGGAAGGTGGTTTACCAGTATCATGCCCACTTTAATCAAAGCAATAAAAGAATTCTGTATATCACATTAGCTCTAACGTTTAGGGTTAAAGTTAAAACTTCTGCAAGATTGATATAAAATCGTTTATTAAATGTAGTAGATATCGTAAAAATCCATCAGTAAGCAATTTACGCAATGTGTTACACTCCTCAGGTCTATAAAAAGTCGGAAAATATTTCATCATTTATACACAGCGATCCAATTATCGAAACACTTTCGAGTGTGAAATTAGTCCGAAGTGTGCGCAATACCTTTTTTAATCTTCTCTTTATTTTTCTGCATTGCAACTTTTTCGAGCAAGAAATCTGAGAGCTTTCTTATCTTACGATCAAATTTCCTCAACGGATAGCGCCATATGTATCCCTTGAAAAGGGCGTCGACAACACACCCGATGGAATAGCACGGACATGGATAATGGAAACAAACAATTTGGGGCGTTCGATAAACCTCGCAGGTTTTGCGGCTGTTGTGGTGTCGGTGATTCGTTCGCGCTGGGCATTTCAAGGGGCGTGCGCGGGTTAACCGAGTTGAACACGGTTGTTGAACCCAAAACAAGAGAGTGGGAGGTTTGGAGGAAGGGGAAAACGGGGAGGGAGTTAGTGCTTTCGGATTGCGGAGTGGCCTAATCCGAAGGAGAATTAAGAGGTTGGCTGTCGAACGTGAATTGGGATATAGATGGACCTTAAAAATATCAAATGTGAGCAGGAAAAAAAGGATCACGAGTAGGTATCTGATACCGCAATTTATCACGCAATAATAATCAAGATACGATGCCTTTATACCGTTATTATAAAAATTCCGCAAATCTCCCTAACACCCTCTCATGGGCGTTTGCATGCATCAAAGAGCGTGATCAGCATCTCGTATGACGGATGAGATGCGAGAATGCGTGGCGGAGAGGCACCGAAAATCTCCATTACAACGTGAGGAGCATTTTGAGACAAATGACAAGACGAAAATAAAGAGAGGTGTTTGCGCTTCATCGGCGATGCGCGCAGCTGTCACGTGCGATGCTCTTGGGCGCAGCAGTCGACCGATGACTACAAGGAAGTGGTTCGGGATGATGGCCTCCCGAAGAAACGATCGCCCAGGGCGGACGGTTCCATTGGAACCAGAATTCGATGATTCACCGGAGCGCCGCGTCACGCGGATGCAGTGTTTCAGAAGCAGATTATGTAAATTATTATGTAAATACGTTTTGATTTAGTGCTTACGTTTCGACCTCCCACTTCTTCATACCTGTTCTGGAATGGGAAGTTTTTGCTGAGGCCTTGAATCTAGATAAGAGGCGCTATCGGTAATTATGTCGGAATGTTGTTGTAGCGCGCAACACATCCAGGAAAATAAATCGTCAGCATTTCCATCCCCTAAAAATTTCGTTCTCAACGATTCCCCATTTATTGAAATGTTTCACGAGATATAACCTCAGCATATAAACTCGGATATAACTGGGTCGTGATATTTTTTATCTTATTAAATATTCCCTTATCCTAATCTGCCTATTGGTTTATATTCATGTGAATTTAAACAAAAATGTTCTTCCGCGAGAAAAAAATATTTTATTAGACAAACTATATGCTGTTCATAAAATGTATTATCACAAGGTCTGATGGTACCAAGAAAATGTCAATAACAAGATTTCATCAGGCTTATTCAAAGAAAAATTTAAGTATAAAATTTTTAGTAACCTTATAATCTTTACTTATCTTTATCATATGTTTCATTCCCTAATTACTAGCGATTGAATCATAGAATGAAGTAAAAAATCGAATTGGAAATCGTATTTGCCTCCTAAGAGAATGACCCGGATCTGGGATATCAAGCTTGATCAGTACATTTACCAGCAAGTGCGAGATCAGCTTTCTTTAGAAATATCAAAGCAGTTGTTAATTTTTACGAAATTTTTTATACAATTTACAGCCTTATACGAGATGTTAATTATCATACTATGAATAAACTTAAAGATATTAGCGAAGTTTCCTCAACCTCCTGCCCTCGGGATACAAACTAATTAATGAATCACTGAAATTTGTTTTGAAGTATGATTACGGAATAGTTTCCGCAGCAAACGGTCCGTAAGTTCGAGGTGTTATGGAATCCATATCGCCTCGACTTTCGCCTCCATATCGCTCATCGCATGTGCTCTGGAAAGGCATTCGTGCGCGGCTCCCTCTCTTCTGCCCGTCAAGGAAACCCGAGGTAAAAACGCGGAGAATTTTCCAAAAACAAGCGGTGTAGTAGTTTATGTGTGAATATATATTAACAAACCGCCTGATAATAATTTAACCTTCGTAACTTATGAAGTGTGAATGCGCAAACATGGAATGAGAATATTTTTTCACCTTTTATCATTCCCTAAAATTTGAATAAATATGTAAGGTTATAATATATATTATTTTGGAATAATAAGTAGCTAAACTTTTGAAACTTTTGAACGCCCTTAGGACATTTCTTACAAAATCATTCGCCAACCTGGTAATTGAAGTAGTTAGGTCATCGCAGTGACACGATTCAATAACTCAAGTATCGTTTTGTAATCTCAATGATCTAGATCAGATGAAATGTCAAGGAGTACGTATAAACAATTCGCGAGTAAACATTACTGAACACAACGAAATTGTGAGTGATATTTTTTTCAAAAGTTCTGTTTTTGTGTCTACTTTCGGTGTATCGCCACTGAAGACGGCTGCATCCTAGTCGAAATGTGCATCTGATTTTTCATAACGTTATGGCTATTGGAGATACTTCAGATATGCACATTTTTTTTACTTTTTTGTGCTGTAGTGCTTATTTTTGGGTTAGTTCAATTTACGAATTACGTGCGAGTGAGAGCATACTTAAATGGTGAGCGTATATTAAACTGAGGATTATAGTGGGCACATAATATTTACAGTTTTATTCAGACAATAGTTCAGATTTAGATCAGGCGTTATATACGGTGAACCACGGACTGATATTCATTGTATATTGCGTTCCTCCAACGTTAACAGAAGCTATGTGTGAAGCTTTCATGTATGTTGACAAACGAACGTTTAATTTGGTTTTCCATTTTCAAAACGCAGAATGGACTGGTTAAATTTTTAGTGTTCGATGCATTCACTTTGGTGTTCATTTAATCCAGAAATCACGTGCTGCTTTTGCGTAACAAACCTCTCGCCCCTTCATCGCGGGACTGAGGCAGGCTCGCGCAATTGGTCGAGCGGAGAAAGTCGGCCAATGGTATTACTCGGGCCTTTCAATTTGTCCCGAGGACACCTCTCTCTTTTACGCTCTCCCTCTTCTATCTCTCTCTCTCCCTCGCTACCTCCATCCACCCTCCGCCGTCCTCTCCCTCCGTCCCTCCCACTCTCTCTCTCTATGTAACCCCAATCGCCGCCTCATACTCCTGCGGATTGATCTGCTCAAAGAAAGTGAGAGGGGTGAAAAGGCAAGAATCAACTTCAGAGGGCTTTCGAAGGGGGCGAAGGAAGGTCCTCCGCCATCCATTCCTCCACCTCTCTTTTCCTACCTCTCTTCACCTCTCGCCCACTCTCTCCCCAGAAACATTTACGAATCCCTCGATACATTTTTTCCACCGCTTTCATGAAGAGAGCTGTAAATAAGAGCAATTTCACGTACGTTGCCTTAAACAGTGCTTTTAATATATTTGATTTTTGTAACACCTGAGTTGTGACGAATTCCTTTTATTTCTAATAATAAAAACCTGGTAGAAAAATTACGCTTGATCCTGATTCGGATACCAATAGTATAATTACGTGTCGTCTTCTATTAGTCTTGAATAATTTATTATACTTTTTCTATGACAACTGTATGCTTTATGCATTTACGTTTTAACCTGTCCTCCCACACGAAAGCTTTCTGGCGCTTGTTGATTGCCAACGCATTTGCGTGCATACAAATGTACGTATTTTGCACATCCTGGAGGAAATTTTTCATTAATATATGCGTAGCCAGGCGCGTGCTACACAAGATCTAAATTAACTTTTATTCAGCTTAAAATGTTTGTGGGGATTTATTCTCCGTGAAAATCTTGGAAAGGTGACTTATTATTCTATTGGTTAACTCGTCATCTTCCTCTCGTTATTCCTCTTCTGTCACGTTCAGTCTCGTTTCCGTTTCCTTCCTTCCAGCAGCTTCATCTCCGCCATTTTCATACGATCAAGTTATTTTCAAACGATACTCCAAGAACGGTATTAGAGAGTCCAGCTACAAAAAAAAGATTCTGAGAATAGAATATTTATAAGCCGCTACTTCATTTTTTATGTTCGTGTTAGGCTCCAAAATATCTCACGTAGCGATTTCATAAAATATAGCTGCATTTGTTTGTTCTGGACGGCGATTTTCCTTGTTGTTCTCGTAAACGCCTCTCGCGTGTTGCTTGGGCGACTATTCCACAGCTGGTCGCTGCATCTGGCCACCGGGCAACCGGTCCGCCCTTTTCTCTGCCGCCTCCGCCCACTCGCAGTCACCAGCCGATGACCTTCCTAGGCGCCCACGCGGTGCTTGTCGGGCTAGGGAGGCAAGGGGGCGGCACCAGCGGCCACAGAAAGGGCGAGCCGTGGCTGCGAGGGCACGGTCGGATTGAAGATTTTGGACAGCCTCGTTTCGGGCGATACCATGGTTAATTAACTCAACCGCCTATATATCGATCGCTTGTCTCGATTGCTCTCAAACAAAAATAGGCCCCCTCGATGTTTATTTGTTGGGAAATTGCTTCCTTTGTTCAACCGCTCATGAATGGTGCTCGTGCAATGCAGCAATAATTATTTGTATTGAAATGTTTCCCATAATATACTAATGTAGTTGTCTTCGATGCAAAATACGATATGATATTTCTCACTGATAATAAGCCGCTAATATCAACAGAGTTGAGATAAATAAAACAATATTTTATACTAAATATGTTCAAATATTGTATCGGTATTTATGAGCTGTACTAATTCCGATAAAAGTTAATATTTTTGACGCAAAATTTTCATTTTGGTGAAACTTCCGATCGATCGATAGCATATGCGTCCTTGCCTCGAATTATTTTTATCTCCTCCCATCTCACCTTGCGTAGAAGAACGTTGTTCATCGTATCTCTTCTCGGCACAATTGTTCTACGCATTCTCGAACGATAGGGGAAATACTGTTTTTTTAATGCTTGATTATTAAAACTTCAACGGACTGCACGCAATTATCTTGTGAAGTTATTGATTTATAGAATTATTAGTAAGTTTGACGGATCGCTTTCAACTCGTTTATACGGAACAAGTGCGGTGCCGGAAAGGATAAGGCGTATTTTATCCAAGTTGGCGGAGCGAGAAGAGATTTTTAAAAATATTTGTAAAGAGCCGGCAGTCACGAGCAAACCCACAGCCTCCACGCGGCCGTATATGGCGCTGTTTCTATTCCCGTAATAGGCAGGCGGTCGATATTTCAAGTGGAAATATTGTCCGGACGGCGAGCTAAACTCGTTTAAGAGCAGCAGCTCACGGCACACGCGGGACTCGCCTGGCAAATTTCTGCTCCGCGGTACAATTAGGTCGGAGGGTTGTCGTTCCGGATGCAGGGCCGCCACCCTCTCGGCTGAAATGTATCGCAGTCGATCATTCTCTTGCTGTAAAAAATGATGATCTCATCGATATGGTGTGATTTCGTGCTCTCGAACGAATGGCTTGGCAGAGACCATAATCTCGATTTGTTTTTCAACCAGTCAATAAATATCTCGGGACTAGTTGGTTCTCCTTCACCTAGATGTCTACCTTCATAAAATATCGAAACAAAATCCGTGATTTTTACGTCTTAGTGATGCGTCTTCTAATTTTTAACATGACACTAGCGTTTACCTAAATTTCGAACGCGAGACGACGAAGCTTCGGAAATGAATTGCCGTAACTTATAGACAACACGGCACAAATTTACATCATTTTTTTGTTTCCCGATCATATATGTAGGGTAGGGTGAAGATATTTCGATCATGGGGCTATTTGGATCAAAATAAGCATTTCATCTACTGCGCATAATGTTTTGCGCATTCCGGCAGTCATTTGCTAGTGAACCATTGTAGGATACGGTTTTTTATGCTCTTGTAGTGGATTTATTTAGTTCTACGTCTGCACATGCCTTCAAAACTCAATTAAAGGAATCGAGATGAGTGGTTACTAGCTCTGATTTCAACGCTATGTAACATTATAGCCTTAAAATTTAAGGTCTGGTGTTAAAACATTCTCGCTTTGTTCTTTATCTCTGTCTCACTTACAGCACTACTACCTTCTGCACTGTGTTATGGCACAAGTAACGCATTATGTTCATAACTGCAGGGCTACTTCCTTTCATCTTAAGTCGACACAAGTATCTGAATCAATTTTAGTGGGGCTATTTGAATCGGTCAACCCATTGAACTGGCAATAGCATCCAATAGGTCTAGAGATTTGTAAATTTAAGAATGTTTGCGGGATATCTTTTTAGTATAAATAAAAGTAAAATATGTTGCAAAAATATAGAAACATTCTAAAAATTAAATTTTAAGTACCCTCTAATTTGAGTTTCATTTTCATGGTGAGAAAATATAGGCGGAAGGAAGCTTATTGGCAGTGGAAGGAGGAAGATATGTGCCAGGCCTTATCCAGCATAGGATATTTAAGTATACCTGGAGCTGCAGATCATTTCAACGTTCCATTTACAACTCTTTATAGAAGAGTGCAGGATGCTAGATACAATAGAGAAATTGCAAGGGAGGAAGCGGTCCCGCCTCGAGGATGGATACGTCCTACCGTAAAGGTGCCTACAGCGCACTGCCAAGTTATAGCGTTTTTGGTATAACTACAAATTCATCAAAGGAAATGCCCCTTTCCCTAAACCAAAATGCTGAATTAAATAATTCTAATCCTAAAACTAATCAAGTTCTCACAAAACCATCATGTTCTGGAACATACTTTTCAGTTGTTTTACCTACTCCTACCAAAGTCAATCTAAAGATAAAAGCAAACAAAGCAAGGCATTCTGCCTGCCATCTGACATCTCCTGAAAACGTTGAAAACACAATAGTAAAGAGAAAGTTACATTTGGAGAACGGAAAAAAGGTAAAAAAAACTTAGAAATGGGTAAATCAAAAGACCTAGTTATCGCCAAGAAAGGTAAGTAAACGTGTGCGAAGAAAGCAAATGCAGTTCAAGTGCATAATCCCCATACAAATCATCGGAAGATGAAGATGTCCCTTGTGGTTTCTGCGGAATGAAGTATTTTGATCAGAAATCTCTCACTAAAGGTGACTGGATAAGCTGCGAAACATGCAAATCTTAGTACTACGGACTGTGTGTAGGGGTTGCTGGACATAAACGATTTAAATGTGGAAAATGTGTTTAATCCGTAATTAATACGAATGACTTTGGTCATAAAGTGTAATGCGTTGTTTATATATAGTTTCTAACTTCTCTATTATTAATTTTCAGTGTTTTTTACAAGAAAATATGCGATCCAAATAGCCCCACAAAATTTGTAAAACTAATGTTTTTCATTATTTTGCATTTTGTGGTGTATTTTAAAATACACGTTGTTTAAAACTTAGCATTATATCATTTAATTCAAAACACTATAATCCAATGAAAAGTAATTACTGAATTCTAAAAAAAATTTTGGCAACCGGTAATTCCTGATTAAATTTGAAACCCCACCCTACCCCTATATATAACTACTATAGTGCAAAAAAAATTACTTGCCTGATACAAGCGCAAAATCCATAATATAATTTCAATTCCAAAGATAAAAAATAAAAAGTACGTTATCGTCCTTAGAAGTCATAATACATCATCCTTGAAGCAAACTATAGATCCTATAAATAAGTAGTTCCCAATATTTTTGTAGATTATTAAGCTAAACGGTATTTCGAGGCACAGGATTGATTATTCGGGCATCGCAAAGTTTTGACGGAGTTATTTCCAGTTATGCATCATTATCAATTTATTAAAAGAAAATTATTGCCCAAATGACCAATCAGCATTTCCAAACGATTTATTTACTTAACAAAATTGCTCGTGGCTCCTCTAACAATCAGCTACGGCACCCGGTTTTGAAATTGCTGCTATTAATCATTGTTATTCAAAGATCAGATCGCGGCATACTACTCTTTTGCAGGAATTAATAAAAGCTGGGTGAGTGACACCAATGCAGTTAATATCGTAAACGTCCCAATGTTGCCAAAACCCAAAGAGAACGAGCTTCGACTACTATGTGAAAGATTTTATTCTGGCTTCTATCTCTTTTTAAGAAATTTCGAAACAGAATAGTGCCCCTTTCTGGATTCGAAGAGATAAATGGATCGAGAGGCAAAAAGCTTTTCAAATAAACATTTAAAAACGATTAGACATCTGACAAAGTTCTAGAAGACACAATTTGTATTTTTTAAATTTCTTTTAAAGGTTAGTAATCGCATTTCAATGACTCTTATCCTACCCACGCGTCCCAACATGCATAGTCTTGCACAATTACCCATGGCATGCTTCTCTTCCTCCAACAATCAAATCGCTCTTCTTTCCCCTCCTAACGCCAACTCTGCCGTTCTCAAGGATATTCTCCATATTTGCTTTTGACTCTTGTTCTCTTTCTTTTCCCTGGCTTCCGCTTTTCATAGCGATTCAAATGCGCGAAGCCTTTACAGTGACATGCCTTTAAAACTGTACAAGCGAAATCCAAAATGTGGCGCAAAAATAAAGACTGATATACTAATATTACGACATTGAAAGTTAAATATAGGTCGGTCGGTGATCTCAAGCGCAGAAATTTATAAACCCGCACAAAATTAAATCGAAAGCGAAATGGTTAACGTTTCTGTAATCGGTTAGACAAGGCAAATGTCGTGTCTGCCAAAGATTATTTTTAAATCTTCCACGCAGTTCGTGTTTTGCATACAGATGGTGAGAAGCGTTCTCCTGAAACTTTCATATATTCTAACAGGTTATTTCTCGAAAGAAAATGAACCTTCCCTACGTTTATAATCCCTTGAAGTTTTCCCCGCCCTCTCTCTCGCTCTCTCACGCCCCCCTCTCTCTCTCCCCAACCCTCTCTCGCCACATCTTCTCAACCTCCACTTCTACTCTCCCTCCAAGAAACCATCCAAGAGGGGGAGAGAACAGCCAGCCTCTACCTTTTCTGAGTCATCGGATACCGAACTCCTACGCTCCTCAGGCCAGATTCTCTCTCTCTTTCTCACTTTTCCTCTATTTTCCTCCCTCCATCCCACTCTCTCTCCCATTCTCACCACCACTTCTCTTTTTCCCGCTTTTCAAAGAGAAAACCCATTTCGCTCTTTGCATATTGCCCTGGAAGGACCGCAGCTGAGATCCGTCGACGTGGTCTTTCTTTAAAGCATGAAGGATGCATGTGAAACTTGAACTGAGGGAAAATATTTCTCAACCAACTAAGCGTTCACTGTTAAGACTCGTTTAATCCCGTGCATTTTCCAGTATCACAGCTTGCGACGCTGAGGAATCGAATTCTAGAGCTAGGTCTCCACAATTTTATATAAAAGATTACCCATATCCAACCCGAAGATAAATAGGCATTAAGATATCTACGTATGCTGTATAATTCATTTTACTCCACTAGATCTACACTTATTGAATATGTGTGCTCCAGCTTTGCATACCTACGGTACATATTCATTAAGGATGATAAATGATGATGGTAACATTTTTAATTATTAAATTAAGTTAAGAAAATGTTATAAAACCAAATAATTTGCAGCAGCAGGATAAACAAAAATATAATCCATTAATCTAGCTTGAAAATATGAAATCAGATAAAGATGCGTGCTAATTTTTTTTATTTATTCAATAATTCCACCTACAGTTTTTGTAGCCATTTTATAGTGGAATATGTTAACAATAACAATAGACGAACACATACATCCATGCCATAGGTGGAGAAAAACACGCCTAGGTGGGATTCGAACCCGCGACCTTCGGATTTGCAGGCGAGGCCGTTACCTCGCCGTACTTTTTCCATTGTGGGTTAATAATGCCACACATATCTGCCAAATTTTAAAGTTATAGCACATCTAGAAGTGAAATAATATTTATGTAATTGTTTAAACTCTAAAAATTTTAACGGCTGCAATAACAACTTCATGGAGCTTTTCAAATGTTTATTTGTGCATTTCACTAATATCTAAATGTTTAAAATAATTTAGCTCTCCGTAGTACCTAAACATTTATCTATTTGTTTAAATTTTAAGAATTTTTAACAGACAAACAAATTAAAATATCAAAATTTCTATAATTCCTATTTCGTTTTTTTTACAAATTCTGTCTTTAAAAAATTTCAGCTCTGTAGAACTTTCAGAAATACATGAACCTTAAATTTTTTTTAAATATTTGCGAATTTTTAGCGGCAGCATTGTTGAAGTTTTTCAAAATTTTCTTTTTTATATAGAATTTACTAAAAAATGTTTGCAAAGGCTCGTATCTACGACTTATAGTTTCCGAGTTAAAAATTATTAAATTTTAATGTACCAATGCGGTAAAAACAACTCCTAACAATTAACAATTGTGAAATTTTCGATTTTTCTGGTTGGTTATAAATAAAATTGTATAATCGTGCAAAATTTCAGCTCCCTATTCTCCTTAGATTGGTCTACACACTAGAATACCTTTTCCCCATACTAACTTACGGGAGATATTTCGGGGCATCTGGAGTCGAACTCAGGCCACTGTAAGCAAAACTGATACTAACTCCAAATAGATATTCTAGCCATCTAGCAACGCTCAAACTTTTATTTTTCTAGCTTATCGACAAGTGTCCGAAATTAATTTACAAAAATGGCGCAATGCTTTTCTTATGGGAAAAAACGTAAATGCTCCTCTTCTGTAAGAAACGTCGATATATAACACTAGTAGAAGGTGCTTGCATACTGCAAGCATTTCATCTCACCTTGAAAAAAACATTAATTTTTCAGACAGACATTTCATCATTACAAATATTCTTTTAATTCGAAATATTTCACCTCCGCAGCGATTTCCGATTTTCCCACATGTAAAAATAATAGTTTAAAACAATCCCCAAATGCTGCAATATTAAATATTTTACACTTTCTTCATTATAAGGTACTAATGCTACACATTTTAGCCATATTTTAAAGTTGTAGCACTTCAATAAGTAAAATAATATGTTTCTATTTGTTTAAATTTAAATAATTTTTAACGGCCGCCGCAATTCATATATGGTGAAATTGAAATGTTTATTTGTGCAAATTCACTACTCTGTAAATAATTTGAAAATTTCAGCAACCTAGCTCATCCCGTAGTACCTAAAAAATTATTAAACTTTAATGTTCAATTGGGGTTAAAACAATATACAGATTAGTGCATTAAAACTAACAAACATTTAAAAATCTCCCACAAAGTGTTATTGCGGCCGTATTAAACTTTTAAAATTTAAACAACTAAATAAATATTATTTCACTTCTAGATGATCCTTTGAATTAAAGAAATATTTACCATGATGAAATATCTCTCTGAAAAATTAATGTTTTTTTCAAGGTGAGGTGAAATGCTTGCAGAATGCAAGAACCTTCTACTAGTATGTTATATCCTCCTCCTACTCTGTAAGAAACGTCTATATATAATGATAACATATAAAATACTAGTAGTTGATGCTTGCATACTGCAAGCATTTCATCTCACCTTGAAAAAACGTTCATTTTTCAGACAGATATTTCATTATTACAAATATTTTTTTTAATTCTTAATATTTCACCTCCGCAGCGATTTTTGTTTTTCCCTAATGTAAAAATAATAGATTAAAACAATACCCAATATATATCCTCTGTAAGGATCGTCTATCTAATATACAAGTAGTTTGTGCTTGCATTCTGCAAGCATTTCATCCCACCATGGAAATATTAATTTTTCAGACAGATATTTCATTATTAGATATATTAAAAAAAAAGTTTCCTTCTCTGAATCAAGAACAACTTATTACACAACGACAAATAACACTTTTTATAATCACATTTATAACAGTTATAGAATATGGGAAGCACCCTCAAATTTCGCGCCGATTTATGCAACGCGAAAAAGCGTCGTGGAATCGTGGTGGAAGTACTGTGTAGGGACAAAAGGGAGAGGAGCGATTCCTCCCTTCCACCGCATTTAGCGACCTAGGCGGGATTAAACTGGCTAAATCGCCCTTATATGATCTGTAAGCTAGACATTCAAAATTATATTCGGGTACAGGGCAACATTTTCTACAACATAGTCCGATACCACATACCTAGGATTAATAATTTTTGAGATAAAAATTATTAATACATAATAATCGTTAAAAATACGTATAGCAATCGAAAATCCTATTCTCTTGCCCTTATATGATCTGTAAGGTATAGATTAAAACATTTATCCCTACGGAGAATATAATTTTCTAGGATATAGTTGCAAAATATCGTACCTACGACGAATAGTTTCCGAGATAAAAATTATTAAACTTTAATGCTCAAATGGAGTAAAAAAACTTTTAGATTTTTCTGGTTGGGTGTCTGCAAAATCCTACAAACGTGCAAAGTTTCAGCTCCATAAACCTCTTAGATTGGTCTACACCAGGGGTGCGCAAACTTTTCATGCCGCGCCCCAATTTCTGTTCAAAATACAAACTTGGGCCCCCTACCATGACCGGCAAGATTTTTATCAAGATTTGGTATTTGGGAGGGATTTTATGTCGATGATAATTTTGAGAAATAGTATGTTACAAAAAATGGTATATTTTATTAAAACTGAAAATAACAAAATAATTCAAGAAAAACACACAAAATGAACATTCAAATAGGAATAAAATCAAATGTCACTAAATTAATGAAATTACACAGCAATATGAATACAAAAATAAATATCACATTTTAAAATAACAATAAGAAAAGTGCAAAAAATGAAAAATAACACTTGATTTTTGTATGAATAGATTTAATTCAATGGGATCTGTGGGTTTGTCTCTTACTGGCAATTTCGTCCAGTCTCGGCTTAATTGATGAAATCGCCACTCTCAATTCTGATTCATGGTGTTCTTACTGACCATTTATTAAATTTATTTGTAAAACAATAAAGAATAAATCCACCGGTTCAGAACTAAACATTGCACATTTCAACAGACGTATTCACATGACGGCATTCGTTCGACAACACTGCAGTATAGTGCGATAACGCGCACTGTAAACAAAGTCGCGGTCACGCTGAATAGAGTGAGGGGATTCCCAGCATGTTACTCTCGTAAATACGAAAGACTACAGAAATATAACATTGTAAACAAAAAAGATATATGAAATATGAAAAAAGAACTAAATTTTCTTACAGTTAAAATTAAATCATGGCTATAATCGCGCCCCTCGCATCATTTGTCGCGCCCCCTAGTTTGCGCACCCCTGGTCTACACACTAGAATAACTTTTCCACATGATAACTTATGGGAGGTTTTCCGGAGCATCTGGAGTCGAACCCAGGACACTGTAAGCTAAAATGATACTAATCTCTAAAAGATATTGCGGCCATATAGAAGCGCTCAAAATTTCATTTTTCTAGCTTATCGGCAAGTGCCCGAAATTAATTTTCAAAAGTCGCTCAATGCTTTTTTTATGGGGAAATACGGAACTTTCGGAATTTCTGGAGTCGAACTCATGTCACGTAGGTGAAACGTCTCATTTTTCTGGGTTTCTTCTTGGTATCTACAAACACAGAAGCTTACAGCTCTCTAGCTCTTTTAGATTACGCTAGACATTAATATCTTCCTCCTTCGAGATCAAAAATACATTTCATTTCATGGTGATACCGCCGCCTATTACCATTGACCGCCTTGCCAACTCGTCAGTGATTTTGTCGTTTACACCTTAACCCTTTACCTGCTGATTTTTTATTAAAAATAATAAAACTTTTAATATCAAGAAAAACTGGCCAAAATGCATTCGGGCCACAGTTTATATATGCAGGTCCTCAAAAGCAATACGGATATGGTATTCTCACTTGCTTGTACTTTCCAATTTTATTATGTACTAGCGTAATTTCCCGTCAAATATGACGTGTATGCGTGGATTAAGTATTAAATTTAAGGGACATCCCATTCCTCTTCCTTTTCTCTCTTCCTATTCATTTTTCGTCATGCAATTTTTATATCTGAATCAAACATTCCTACAAAATTTCAACGTTCCATCTAATCGGAAAGTTTGTTAAAAACGCGTTTAAACGTGCCATTGATGACGTCAGCGTTACGATGACATCACGAAAACTGTAGTGTATGTATAATTACATGCACCTCAGAACATTAACACTATTTTCACCATCATTATCACTGTCTCTAGTAATATCATATCATTATCTTCAACAGATTTGTATTCAGTATTCATATTATTTATATCTTTATCGGAAACATTTCAACCGCGAGAAGTTTTTTGCTTTGACAGTGCCAATTTTTTCAATAACGTAAATGGCGGAATTAAACATGGGAATGTTGCCCCCAATTAAATTATTTATTAAGTCATAGTGAAGCAAGTCGATGCAAGATATTCAGAAGAAGTCTATATGGATGGCATCACATACCATAACAAGCAAACGCATCAAACAGACATACAGGAAAATAAAAATATCGGAAATTTCAAACGGTACACCCGGGCGTAGCAGTGAAAGGGTTAACCTCCATTTGTTTCTCACATCTTTATATTTTTGGTTTCCGAATCCATTTTAAGTATCATCGATTTTGCTTTTAAGAAATACAAAAATTACCGTTTTAACTAAATCCTGAAGATGGTAATAAATTAAGCGTAAGATCCGTTAAGTTTTATTTCAGTTTTTTTATTTTTTTATTGAGATCCATTACGTGAGCACAGTAAAGTATCGTCATAAATAAATCGATCCTGAAGAGAGGGAGCAGAAGAGGGAGGACAATGTGGTATAATGGGTGGAGATAGAAGGAGGGGAAGTGGGAGGAAGCTAAGGCGGAGGAGGAGAAGAAGAGAAAGGAAGAGGCAGGTGGAGTTGGAGGAGCAGCGAGGGTGCGAGGTTGTTGCCCCTTTTGCGTTTCCCCCCGCCCCTCCTTTCCTACGCGTCTCTATCACCACTTTCTCCTGAAGATGCAGGAGCTTATGCATACGTTGCGTTTTTTTTTTTACAGTTATCAGTCGGAAAAATTCGCACATGACGGCTTTCGCACTTTAAGGTTTACTGTAAACATCGGCGATTACTGATTCTCTCAAGCATTTATGTGCGATTTCTCTGCCCATAAGCCGTTTTCAATTTTTGCTCGCAATTGTCATTTTCACATATTTTTGCAGAAACTATAAAGATGAGGAAGCCGCTTATCCAGACTTTATGATTACCGTCAAACCCCGATTTAACGCCCCCCTATATAGTGCCCACGAATCTTTGTGATCAGAACTACCATTTTATGATTACATAGAGTAAGCATATACCTCGATTTAACGCCACCCTCGCTTTATCGCCAATGTCACTGATGCACAAATGGTGGCGCTAACTCGGGGTTCGACTTTATAGTCAAAACCCGATTTCTATTTATTTAAAGACTTTTCTATTTTCATCAAATAAAGCTGCTTCACAAAAAATGTGACTCCGATTCATTTTAAAAAAGGTTGAAATATTATTTGTCTATTCGAAATAGTATCATAGTATATAATTAAGATTATAGCATGAATACTCCTGTTTTTGGAGCGTTTGTCGATCGGAACAACGGTATTTAAATGCTAGGAGGAAATAAATAAATGAATAAACAAAGCATTGTAGTTTATGGAATGGCTCGCATTCGCTTAAGAAGAGAGATAATGGATTTTTATTTTAGGAGAAGAAAAAGAAGATTTCCCAAGGCGCTTACGGGATTTTTTTTTCACGGACGGTTCTTATTCCAGCAAGTCACAAACTCCAGAACGGAGAATGTTTTAAAAGATAGACTGCGATAAAAATGAAACGGGACACGGACCAGTTTTTGAACAAAACTCCGTCGGTTAATCGCCACGCAACAACAAATAAAACTCATTATTCCAGTCCTCGAGTCCATTATTTCTCTCATCTCTCTCTCGTGTTATTTTTTCTCCTTCTCTTCCGTACCTCATTCCTCTTTCTCCCTCTTTCTATTTCTGCTGCGTGGGAAATGTTCCGAGTGGAAAAAATGCCCTCTTGTCATTAAGGGAAAACTCGACCAGATTGAATCGTTGGAAACCGTTAAGGAACTAGGAAACAATTTATGGCGCGGCGGAAAAAAATGCCGTCGAAATAATCCACGTCCCATATTACGGACGCATATGAGATCGAGGGAGGGGAGTTGGAGGGGAGAGGTTTGAGGGGGTGGGGATAATAAAAAACGAAGAAGGCAATAAAAGTGAACGGGGTAACGTCCTCAAATCGCTTTCTCTCGCAGATGCAACCTCACCCCTTACTCCCTCCACTCCTTGCCCCATCTCCCTCCACCCCCTGACCCATCCCCCTTCACCCCCTAGCACATCCCCGTCCACCCTCTGCCCCATCCCCCTCCACCTTCTGCCCCATCCCCCTCCACCTCCTGCCCCATCCCCCTCCACCCCTGCCCCATCCCCCTCCACCCCCTGACCCATCCCCCTCCACCCCCTGCCCCATCCACGTCCACCTCCTGCCCCATCCCCCTCCACCCCTGCCCCATCCCCCTCCACCCCTGCCCATCCCCCTCCACCCCTGCCCATCCCCCTCCACCCCTGCCCCATCCCCCTCCACCCCCTGACCCATCCCCCTCCACCCCCTGCCACTCCCCCACCCCCTTCGCAGCGTCCATTCCGCCGAGTTTCCGCCTTCGCTCGCTTCCACATTCCTCTCGCTCTCTTTCTTTCCCGCCCCTATCCTTTCCTCTTTCAACCCGGTCGCCCCCTTGCGCCCTACTCAGTCCGAAAATGCTACTCCTGCGTGCCTTTATCCATCCACCGACAGTGTAATTCATCGCCTGCCATCAAGTAAAACTCCCGTTTTCTTCCTTTTCGAAAAGATCCTCTTCGCATTCATGAGCCTCTGCTCGAATTTTTTGTATCCTTCCTCTCTTTTCCCTCCTTTCTCTTCCTCCCTCCCTTTCTCTAATCTCTCTCTCCCTCTCTATCTCTCTCTCATCTCTATATCATCTATCTCATCTCTCTATCATCTATCTCGTCTCTCTCTCTCTCTCCCTCTTTCATCTCTCTCCCTTTCTCTCTCGTACACCCCAACCCCTCCCCCCCAATACTCCTATATCACGCATTCTTCCGCGTGAAGGGCATTTCGCATAAAATTGCGACCAAGTGTTGTGGCGAAAAGCGGCGTTGCCGTCGCTTTGGAGACCTCGCGTGGAGTAGAGGATTCCACGTATTTGCTCAATAGATAGGAAAAAATGGATTTAGAAGATCAGGATGAGTGGAATGGGGAGATTTTGAAAAAAGAACAACTCTCCGAACTAATTGAAACTTTCGAAACGAAGCGGAAACTATATATCAACACTAATCACAATTCCGGAAACAGTGAGTATTCGTTGGTAAATTGAGTATGCTGTCTTTCCATGAGACATTTTGTACTCATAAGTTTATGTTCATAACAAGTGAATCAGAATTTCGTATCTGAAGAATTTTAATATAATTCCAGAACTTTAAATATTTTCTGCGAATTCGTATGTTCAAACATTAAAATGACGTTTAGATTTTACATTATAAACTCTCTAACAATATGGAATTTAAATTTTAATAAAGGCATTTTGTATCTTCTACAAGATGTTTGAATATAAGTTGCCAGGCAGAATGTTCAGTTTTCTTTCATCTGCTTCATTCATCATTATTCTACGAATTCTTTTTAACTTGCAGCAATATATAAATTGTTTTGATATTTTTGCATCGCGCAGAAGTTTAAATAGGAATTTTCCGCTATTTTTTATTTTGGCTCTTTGGATTAAAGACGTGATGATTAAAAGACCAATGTTTCGATCCATTATCCTCAGCAGACCACCCAGGTAGAATTTACTCTCCTCTTCACTCCCTGAGGGTTATTTGGAGAAGGACCTCACATAATTCATGCATTTTCGTTCCGTTTTTTCTCCTCGCGACCCTCGCATCGCAAGCACGAGATGGCGCTATCACGAAACGGCCTCTCTGTGCCACGAGTGAATCGAGCTTAATTTCTTTTATCCCGCCGCCAAACCCTCCATCTCTCTCTTCTAAACTTTCCCTCTTTCCATCCATTTCCCTCTCCCTCCGTCTACCTCCTTCCCCTCCATTATTTCTCCTCCCCAGCATATACCTCACCCCTCTAATTCTCCCCCTTCCCTCCTACCATCTTTCTCCATTATCCCTCCTCCTTTTCTACACTCCCGCAAATTCCTTCTACCTTTGCCATGAGTTTACGCGTGAGTGACCGCGTCCGCACGCGGGGGCGTGTGGAAGTGGGGGTGGCGGCGGTTGGAGTGGCGGTGGTGGCGTGAGGGATGGAGATAGGCGTGACTCTTTAAAGTCTTTCTCGGAGGTCCTGTACCTTGGCGCTGCGGGTGATGCCGCGGCGGCCTCGCGCACGGATCCAATCAATCAGTCGATCAGTCAAGGACGGAATCCACCTCCGCCCTCTTTTACGGCGGATTGACAGCAAGAAGACTGACACCCCCTTCCCCTTTTCCCATCCCTCCCCGTTCTCCCCATTCCCTTTACCCCTTTCTGTCCCTTTCTCCCCATCCCTACCATTTATCCCCATCATCCTCAACCCTTCCCCCTTTCTTTCCCCATCTCAGAATGCTAATATCTCGGAGATAGAATTTCCCATCGGCGTGACGGTCAGGGGGAAAGAGAGGCGGTTATTTCTTATAATGGGAGTGAGCAACCTCAGGAGGGTAACGTATCGAATGGCAAGGACTTTGAACCCTTTGCAAATACCGCTGAACTGTGACGGGGGCTAATTTTGTGTCGCTGTTTCGATCGTTTGACACACATACGGAAAAATTTCCTATAGTACCTAATAAAAATTGTGCATTATTAATTATCATCGCGTGACCTCGTAGTCATGGAAGATGTGGAGTTGGATTGATGGCGTATTTTTGGATAACCTGATTACACAAATCCTGCTCTAATAAATTATGTATAACTCCCTTAGTTAAAAAACATATTTGCTATAAATTCACCAAAAAAATACTCATCCACACCGATGAGTGATAAAAAACCAGGAGCAAAAATCTGCCTTTTTACGTTAATTATGAAGAGATCGATGTGCGCGAAAATAAAACGAGGAATTTTTCTTTGTGTTAACAGTAGTAATAGAGTATTAAGTTTGCACGAATATTAGCTATTAGTAATTAATTAATTAATTAGTAATTGGCTATTAATTATTCGCGTTCATGTAATGAATGACTTCATTCATAACCTCAGATATTCACTGCTGAACTATAAAAAATGATTATATTAATGATTAGCATTGGATGACAAATTACGTGAACATAATAGTATCACATTTACATTGTCGTTTCCAATCCAAAAAAAAAACAAAACGTTGAATAAAATTGAGCTTAATTTAATTTCTGTGTATTTTTCACGCATAACCCCTACAATAGATCCTTTCCCAATAAATTGGTCTCACGCTTTTTTTATAGCAAACGCAGTTAGTTGTTTATTATTCTCGGGTTTCAGTCATAGTGGAGCATGAATTGAAATTAATTGCACCTGTATCATAATTATAATAAAGTTCTTCGTCATTTTTCAATATGCCATTGCCAATAAGAAATATCGCAGTTTTATGTTTCGTACACTATATTAACGATGAAACGTCCAATACTGGATCCTGAATCCTCGCAGGTTCCAGACGCCTTCACTTACCAAGATTAATGGCGTGTCTCTGCCGTCGCCATGTCCGTTCCGTCGCTATCGTTCCATCGACGCGTCCGTTGGATGCCGTTGCCCTCTCTCTATCTCCAGAGAGTTTAACGGCTTCATCTCCGTACCAAGGATGCGCCGCTCCCACCGCTTCTCTCAGTCCCACTCGCTCAATCCCCGCCTCTCCAATCGCGAGCGTTTTCTCTCACATTCTTTTGTTCGCCGTCTCCAATCGTTACGACAAAGGCCGTTGCGTGGGCATCGAGGGATCGAGGCCGCTGGAAAAGGGATTAAATGATGATCGCGCATGCGTAATGAACGTATTTGGGTTGGTGTCGCTTGATAACTCAATGAGGAGGAATCTATACGCGCGTGGTTCCATTCCGGAGATAATGGGACCGATTAAGTTATCATTTCGACGAGGATTGTTGTGCTGCCATGGGAACACCCCTTCCGAAGCGTTGTAATGAATTGTTATTATGCGTGCCAATAGAACATGCATGATTACATTTATTAGCGCGATAATCGTGCCTATATTAATGGGACCAATTAAGTTATCATTTCGACGAGGGTTGTTGTGCTGCCATGAGAACACCCCTTCCGAAGCGTTGTAATGAATTGTTATTATGCGTGCCAATAGAACATGCATGATTACATTTATTAGCGCGATAATCGTGCCTATGTTAAGGATAAACATGTTTACGATATGTGCTAGTACGCGTGATTAAAATAAATTATATCGTTTCATTTTTTATGTTATGATAATAAGAAGGAATAATTTTTGACAGTAAATACAATTTAGTAAATGCAATTCTAACAGTCAGTCCATTAGGCAGAACACTTCAAAATATTTCGTTACATTAATTCCATAAGTAACACTTCTGTTTCGTCAAAAAACATAATCTATTTTAAATCTTTTTATCTTTCCCTGTCATTTTCTGGTAAAATATAATCGAATCACCGATTGCCCATTTTTAGCCTCATTTCCAAAAAATGGGAAGTAGACTTATGTGTCCGTGTGTGTTCATGAATGAACCGATTTCAGCTAAATTCGGTACATAGAATACGCACATATATTAATGACCAAAATGGCATATTTGGACAGGATCGACTCAGCAGGATTGATTGCCACAATTGCAGAGTTAAACTTTTCGGTAATTATGAATTTGGAAGGAATTGTCACAACCGATTTCAACGAAATTTTGCATGAAGTAGGCGTGTAAAATAAAATAACGAAATCCAGATGTTTAGTGTAGATATAGAAAGCAGGGCTGCCATAATATAAGGAATAAAAAAATCTTTTCACATGTATTTGTGTTGCACTGTCCACATCAATTTAAACCAAATTTAATACTTATAATACGCATATATACCTACAAAACCATGTTTGTATATTCAAACCGAATCAGCCAAACAGAGGTACCACAATTACAAATTTAACTCTTTCGGTAATTAACGATTTGGAAGGAATTGATTTCAATTAAATTTTGTATATAAGATTTGTACAACATACCATAATTTAATCAAGATGTTGGAAGCGGAGCTAAAGAGCAGAGCTACCAGAGTAAAAATTTAAAAGTTAAAAAGGATAGAATCGAAAAAAATAAATATGTTTAAAACGGATCAAAAGAGCAGAGCTACCACAATATAAGGCAAAATAATTTTCTGATTTCAAAGGAAATACATTAGTATACGATAATATTACGGCGAATTTGACGAAAGGCACTTCTGTACCACGGGAAATCTGTGTACACCCCTACTTGTTATATATTGAAATTGTATTGAAAGGAAAGTAGGCGGATTAGTTCTTTCTAGAACTACTTGTTTCTATATATACTTCAATAGTATGGAGAAAAAGAAAGAACTTAGTCACTTCCACAAATTTGTGGAGGTTACCAAGTGCTTTCTTTTTCTCGATGAGTAAATTCCACAGGGTTGAGCCTGACCTCATTATTGATATTCAATAGTATGCATTTCCTTAGCTAGTAAGGTTATTTACATATTTAAAATGATACATTTTATAATAATGAACTGCTCCAAATATTGAAGATAATGCGGAAATCCAACCGGAGATGACCATCGTTCATTGAATTCATTAAATTCTTTGTCGATATACTGAAAATCAATTAATTTTATTGCTACATGAAACACCAGATTTATCTTTTGATAAATGTTTTATTTCAATAGAAAGTTTACTTCGGGTTTTTGCAACCACCGACTCATTACAGAACGCGTCAGCGGCTGACTCAGTCGACTTTCTTTGAAAAAAAGGCGATATCCAATCGCGTTCCGTGTTCGAAACGTTTTTTTATGTAAAAAAGACTTCTAGTTCCGCAAAATGGCGGATTGCCTTTTTGGGTATACAAGTCCTCCGACCGCTGATGCGCATACCTTCCATTGGAACAAAGGGATATCGCCCGAAAGAAGGGACAACATAAAAGTAGGATGGAGGAGTGGGAACTCGTTTGGGGAGAGAGGAGGAAGAGGAAGGGAGGAAGAGGAGGAAAGGAGGAAGAGAGAGGAGGAGGAAGGGGAAGGGAGGAAGAGGAGGAAGGGAGGAAGAGAGAGGAGGAGGAAGGGAGGAAGAGAGAGGAGGAAGGGAAGAAGAAGAGAAAGGGAGGAAGAGAAAGGAGGAGAAGGAAGGGAGGAGGAGGAAGGGAGGGGGAGGAAGGGAGGAGGAAGAAGGGAGGAGGAAGAAGGGAGAAGGAGGAAGGGAGGAGGGGAAGGGAGGAGGAAGAAGGGAGGAGGAAGGGAGGAGGGGAAGGGAGGAGGAGGAAGGAGGGAGGAGGAAGGGAGAAGGAGGGAGGGGAGAGGGAGGTGGAGGGAGGTGGAGGAAGGGAGGAGGTAGGGAGGAGGAAGGGAGGAAGAGGGATGGGGAGGTAGGGAGGGGTCGATTTAAGGAGCACGCGATGTGTTTGCTCTTCTTCTTCGCCTTTTACAGAGGGTTCCATAGAGGCTGATGACCCCTTCTCCCTCTCTTCTCCTTCCCCAATCTTCCACTCTCTCACCCCTTTTGTTTAAAGGTTTGAGGATGAACAATTCCGCTGTAGGTTCCATTTCTCTTCCCCAACATTGAAAAATGGGAGCGGGAGGATGTTTAATAGTCGAGTGCAGTAGAACAACAGAATCAGGTGGGTATCTAATTGAAAATTACTCCGATGTCAAGATTTCCATGGAAATTCTTTTTTTCCGTTCATGTACCTTTTCTAAGCATTTTCAACACTAAAAATGCGTTTAGAAATGAAGACTATAAATATATTTTCAGGTTTTGACCAAAGATACCAAAGAGAAAAAAATACTTATATCCACAAATCATGTTCTCGAAATCTTTAACCTATCATCTATATGTCATTTTGGTTCGTTTGATATCTAGCGTGTCAAACTAAAGTGTTTGCCTGTCTTTTATTTTTGAAGTCTGAATCTGTTTCTTTATCATATAAAAGAACCATTGAACTATCAAAAGATTAACACAATGCGATTTGCGGCAAGAAAATTTTCAATTTATTTTATGATGGACTTGTTATATCCTACATTTTTCTATATTATAGAAATTACAAAACAATCCATTTGGTTAGTTGATCAAGGCATCCATCTCTATATCTCCCGCTCTATTTCAACCGTCGTTGAAACTATATTAACAAAAAACAGCGAACTTATACTTCTTCATAATGCGTAGTTTTTCAATTTGTCCTAGATGTTTTTCGCAATAATTAGAGATAAAAAGCCAATCTGTCACCATCGTTTCTAATCGTCAATGCAATGAAAGCGCAAAGTGCTCTTTTTACATAATGAGAGAACTTCTCTGCATTCTTGTTCATAACTAAACCGTATTCCGCGGTCCTCGTTTTGAACCACACCCCCTGCCCTTAATCCCTCCCAAACCTCGTCTCTCCCATTTAGTCAGTCATGTATATCTTATCTTACCATCTCTATTTTCCCTCTCAGCCCCCCTCTCCCTCATATGGATATTAATGTAGATACATATGTATGTGTTTATAAATGTTTTTTCCTCTTTCATTCAAATATTATTTTTTTCCTCTAAATTGATTAGGAATTGTATTTAATTGCAATTCATGTGTAATTAATATGAATTTAATTGCAATTCATGTGTAATTAATGTGAATTTAATTGCAATTCATGTGTAATTAATATGTTATTAATATATAAATATTGTAATTACACGATAAAAGGATTAAATGTAAGACGGGACTAAATATTCTCAATTTCGCCCTAAATAAAGTCGTTTGTCTGTCTGTCTGTCTCATAAACCGTGCGAAAATCTCGCGTCGTTGCAACCAAGAGACCGTCTGCTGCGTAGCATTTGCGTCGGATAGAATAGTTTCAATGACCTTCCGATGCCATGAGCTCCAACTTCACGTCGTGTATTACCTTTTTTCTAAATTTGCGTCA
Organism: Tanypteryx hageni; assembly: GCA_028673005.1. Classification (NCBI taxonomy): domain Eukaryota; kingdom Metazoa; phylum Arthropoda; class Insecta; order Odonata; family Petaluridae; genus Tanypteryx; species Tanypteryx hageni. The sequence goes on along the minus strand of CM054116.1, from coordinate 123,865,157 downwards.
CGTTCAATGCCAAAGAGTCGTATTAATAATCTTCGAGAGTTGCCGCGATAAGTCTTTACAGCCGCGAGGTGACCGCTCCTTTTTACGACCCATCGTAGTCCACTCTCTCGTTGTCGTTCGAGGGCTTAGCTCAGGAGAAGGAGAATGTACGCTAGACAGAAGGAGAGAGAGGAAGGTGGCGGAGGGAGATGGGAAGGGGTAAGAAAAAAGCAGGTAAAAGGGGAGGGTAACAAGTAATAGTAATTGATTTTAAATGCGTCGACTGCCATGGTCATTTTGCACTGTCATCAACTGGACACATGCACAAACAAAAGGGAGGAGGGAAACCCAGTGCCGAAAAGCACCAAGGGGGCCAACGGCTTAACGTCCCTTCCGAACGACGGAACGCTGACTTTGCGCGGTCTCCTCAAACTACTCAAACAGGGGGCCGTGCGACCTTGGAAAAAATTTTACTTTCGCTGGATTTGTACCCGCTGCCCCTTCGAGCAGCAGGCGAGTAGCAGCCAGCATCCTAACCACTACACCACCGGCACCCCCAAAAGGGGAGAGTGGGGGTGTTAGTAGTCAGAGAGTGAAGAATTGGGGGGCGAGGGAGGTGGAGGGATAAAGAAGGAGGAGGATTAAAGAGTGTGGTGGAAATGGCATATAATGAGAGGAGTATTCAGAAGAGAAGGGCGATGTGGGTGAGGGACTTCAACGACCGAGAGCGAAATGAAATGTGCGACGAATGTAATTTCTGTGACTCGTGATTCATTTTTCCCTTCATTGAAATTCACGAGAGAAAGTGAAAGGAAGGTTATTTAATATATGAAATACAATATAGAAGATAATACTCGTAGTATCACTTTAAGAAACCGATTTAGAGTTTTGTTATCTTCGCTCGATATCAGTGAGCAAATTTCCTTCGTCTGTGACTTTCCTCGTCATTTTCCGCTCAAAAAATGTCAATTACATCATCACAATATTATCCTTAGAGTTACAGTTCTCAACTTGTGGTATTTTAGATCTAAACTAATAAAAAGATAAATAACGAGAAATGAAAAACCACTTTTAAATTCCCAAACATATTCATAATATATATGTCTCTTGCCCACTGAGGTATAAATTATAAGAAAAGAACGCGTTGGGCAAAACGGCGTTGCGAAAGAACATTCCTTGTGGAAAATATAACACGTTCGTTTGTGAGATGAACTTTCTCATGTCTCATGCATACGCAAAATGCTTTGCGCGTCCAATTTATGACCGCGCATAACTAAATTTTACACATATTTACTAAATAAGTGTCACAGTTACTTACCCCCGTATAATGTGTGATGTGAAAACCCAACTTGGACCAGGATTTATAGTATACTACCACCAACGTTTTTTTTATCGTTTTAAAATCATCACTATGCGAAAACTTTCCAAATCATGCAGGAGAAAGAAAAAAGCCTTGGGATGTTGAATCGTTAAACACAAAATAAAACTTCAAAATTTTTAGGCGAATTAAAGAGTGACCTGAGTGAAATTTTGAAATTTTAGAATTATATACTATGTTTTCCTTGCCACCTGGCCGGCTGGCCAAATTGCAATGTTTTTTAAATAAATAAAATTTCCTTCATTTATATAAAATTACAGTCGATACTTATAAGCTAGTAGAACGTGCACATTTATATAATACAGTCCATTTTACGGTCGTATTTTCGTTATTGTCATATAAATTACGAGTATCGTATAAGACGGGTAGGCAACATTTTCTGCCTGGAGGGCCACATTGGAAATTGTGAAGGCTTCGGAGTGTAAAATAAAGAGACTTGTTGTAATTTCACATAAAATAATGTGGAATTACAAAAAGTATCTTTATTTTACATTATGAAGAAATTACACCAAGTGACGCCTGAAACCATTAACTATATGTAAAGGCTTCGGAGGACCGCATTGGAAAATACGATCGCTTTGGCGGGGCGGATGAGTGTTTACATTATAAGTAGGCTTGGTTGAATTCGACGTTAATTTTTTTAATCGACGATTTAAATAGACGTTTATTTTCATGAGAGATTTTAGACGAATATCGACGCGTAAAATTACAACTTGCTAAAATTCGATGTTTTTTTGTAAAATCGACGTTTATTTTGCCAAGAGTTTATCGAAGAACATCGACGTTCAAATAATTTTGTTGAAAATATGACATTAAACTTTATCGACCACTTTTTCATCATAGCTTCGTGGGCTGCATGAAACGCTCTCGGGAACCGAATGTAGCCCATGGGCCATAGGTGGACGACCCCTGAACTATGATGCAAACATCAGCTGCATTGGTGTCTTCTTGATATAGTTTATACCCGTGGCTAATAATAATTGATATGAAATAAATGCAAAGAGAATTTACATGAAAACAAATTATGTGAAATGAAAGCGCAAATCCGGCTCCTTTGTACCAATCGAATAAAATTGTTATTAATATTAGGTCATCGGAGCACATTGATCAAGTTCCACTCCATAAAATGCTGATGCAAGAACCAGCTAACAATAAGAGACATTTAAAGAACCCAAGGAATCGAGTCTGTGTTTGTGTGCATACATGTACAGCAGAAAGTTAATTGTACACTGCCGTATTAAATTATCTTTTTAGTGCTTTTCGTAAATGCTGAAAAGCACTATTATCTTCGTGATGGCCGTCCGTCCGTCCGTCCGTACTTATGCATATATCAGGGAAGAATTGGCAGAACCGATTTCAACCAAATTTGGTACATAGGATACTCACATAAATTAATGACCAAGATGGCATATTTCGACCGGGTCCATTCAGCAGGGGTGCCACAATTTCAAAGTTAAACATTTCGGTAATTGTGAATTTGGAGGGAATTGGCAAAACCGATTTCAACGAAGTTTTCTATGGAGAAGGATTGCAACATAGAAAAACAAAACCAATATCTTTAGTTTAGATATAGAAATCAGTGCTGCCACAATAAAAGTAAGAATAAAAGTTCTTTTTACACGTGTTTGTGTTGAATTGTGAGGATCAATTTTAACGAAATTTAATATTTATAATGTACACAGGTATATACAAAACCATAACAGCATATTTGGACCGCATCAGCCAAACAGTGGAGCCACAATTACAAATTAAACTCTTTCAGTAATAATGAATTTGGAGAGAATTTGCTGGATGGATTTCAACTGAATTTTGCATATAAGGTTTGTACAACAAACATAATGAAATCAAGATGTTTAAAGAGGAGTTTAAGAGCAGGGCTACCACACTAAAAAGTGAAATAATAATTTTTTAATCGTATCTCTAGAGAACTGACCTCATGGTTTTAACCAATATAGAATATATAATCATCATGTTTAACCAAAATATTAATTATTAACCGGGTCGACTAAACAAGTCTACCACAATATCAAGGTTAGTATTTTCAGTAACTATGAATTTGGAAGGATTTTAAAGAAATTTCGTTTGTAGGAAGAGTATAGAATGGGAAAACTAAATGAACATGTATAGAACGAATCTAAAAAGCAGGGGTATCACACTATAAGGAAAAATAATTTTCTGATTTCAAAGCAAATATATTAGTATACGATTATACCTCGGCGAATTTGACGAAAAGCACTTCTGTATCACGGGAAACCCGTGTGCATCCCTACTTGTTTGCAATTATCGTTATAACCATCTTCTCACCAGACAGAAACATCAATAATCTCATAGGCTAATAAGAGGAGTTCGGGAACGTGTTTATATTTTCCTGCGTGTCTTTCTCGGTGTCCGATGAACTCTCTATCGTTTTGCCAACATCCGATGTGACGCTTGTTACCGAACGCCTTCTCGGCCTTATCCCTGTCACCGATTTCGCATAGACGAGTGCACAAAACCTGAATCTCTCTTCCACTCAGCCGAACCTCCTCCTCCTCCACCACAACCGGCTACATCCTCTTCTACCCTCTCCGCCCACAAAACAGCTCTCTCACATTCTGATACCTAAAAAGACTTCCGTCCACTTTTGGAAAAGGACTCTTCGACCCGCCGCCTGCGACGACCGGTTTCCTCCGGGCCCCTCTTCTCCTATGCCGTTCTCGCAGTCTCTCGCCGTCTCTGACCGCTGCTTTCGAAGGGAACTGTGGTTGGCGTACCTCAGGGAAGCGCACTAGGACCTCTCCTCCTTTCCCCGATATACGCCAGGGATTTTCAAAATTGCAGCTTGCACACCAGGGGCGACAGTGACAAATATTGTTTTGTGTTACTTAATTTTATTCTGACATAACGGAAATTAATGTTCATTGGGAAACAAATTATTTTAAAGTGAGCGGTAATGATTACGATAAAAATTTCTATAAGGAGAGGAATTGTTTTTTTGTTAATTTGATTTGCGAAAAATACATTTATTTTAGCGGCGTACTGTAAAATGCTGTAAAAATTAGCATATAAAGAATTGTCTATAGAGAAAGCATAAAATCATGCTTTATGTAGATGGCGTCGTAAGTTTTCGACGGAACGTATCCACAGTGTGTGGATGATAGCATTTCAATGCGTTTATAGGAAAGAGCAATAGATGAAAACTGAGCCTATAAATTATAAGAAAGCACAAGATAAATCAGTAAGTCTTACCACATTCAGGGGATACAAATAAATTTCGGAGATTATATATTTATGTTTGAGATGTCAAAGTATTTTTTAAATGGAGGTCAAAAAGCAGAGATACTAAAATAATGTACGCATAAAGATGTTTCAAAAAGTCGTGTAGAGATAATGCAATATTTATCATTCATTCATCATTTCCGCGAATTGAACCGCACTCTTAGTGATTCGTTTGATGAAAGAGCAAAGGGAGAAGTGGCTCAGGGTGTTTCCTTCCGTTAAGGTAGATTATGGATATGTTTCTAGTCCGGCCAAGCAGGTGACGACATTGGTAGGATAATGTAAACGGTATTAGTATAATTTTCCAATTCATACACGTATATTTGGGAGAAATATTTGTACCTAATTTTAAAGCTCCTCTTAATATAATGGTCCAAAATTGCAATGAGGTGAGATTAATAATTCCGTTTCTTGGAAGCTGCAATCCCTTTTTGCAACATTCCTTTGGATTTTTATGGTTCTAATCTTTAATGTAAATGTAGCCGGGGGTCGAATAAAACCAAACCTCATGCATCAATAGGACACGAAGTTGAAATTATTTCTGAAAATGTTATCTTTACGCCAGCAGTTTCCAAACATTACAAAGCGGCGCCCCCTCACCTGAGAAAAATGGCATTGCGCCCCCTCCCCTCCCCCTATGGAATTGTCTTTGCGCCCCACCTCTATATCATATTCGGTCAAAATTAGCAAACAGTACCTACTGGACCAACAATTGCAATTACTATAACCACCTTAAGAAAAACAAGGAGCCAAACAATACGTCTTAGCCAATTGAGAGCTAGGATTTGACAACTGCATATTGCCAGTCTTACATTTTGGTTGGCTAAACGGATGGCAAATATACGTGTAATATTTTTCACCCTCTCCCCCTCTCAGGGGGTCGCGCCCCACAATTTGGAAACCACTGCTTTACGCATACTGATACATCAAAGACACAATTTCAGTTGTGCGACCGAACAAAATTGAGGAAGTTAAATTTTGTTCAACGAAAGGATGGCACAAGATGGCTTACGCGACGGTATCGAGTGTATTGCCAATTCGTCTACTTGGTTCCTACCTCACTCCCATCAACAGTTCCTAAGGACTGCATAATTGAAAATTCGTTCAATGATGAACCTCGACAAAAACCATATCCCAATTTTTTGCTTTTTACAGCCTTAATCCATAATAACTGGTAATACTCTTATATAACTCTCTAGTCATAATTATGCTAGAATACGCATCTGTGATATGGTCCCTTGGAATGTTAAATATATTAAGTTAATTGAACAGGTACAAAAGAGGTTTATAAGGGGTGTACATCATCGTAAATATGGATACTACCCATTAAGAGGTAACTATGTTTCCTATAATGAATTACCTGAAAACTACAAAATAAGTAAATTAGAAACAAGGAGAAAAATAAGGGACGTTATTTTTATATGATATTATTAGTAGTGTGAGGATAGCCTATTAATTTGTAAAACATTCAACAGTTCAAGTGCAGAAATAACAGGATATTGGTGCAAAAGAATTTTAAAACACAATACTGCAGCAATTTTCCACTTAACCGAATGTTCAATTTTTTGAACAAATACTCCAGTCATATTGATATATTTTTAAGTAGGAATATCTTTTTAAGATCTCTAAATAATATTATTAATTGATGCATGATTATATTATGATTGTCTTTATTTTTGTAAGTATTTTAAGAAGTTATTGTGCAATTCTGTAATATTTAGAATGTTTTATCTGTTTAATAATTTTATTAAATATTTGGGTGGACTCTCTTTAAAGACTATTACAAAATTGCTAAATCTTGGATTGAAATTTAATATCCATATGAACGTGCAACTATATGAAGTGTACTGGGTGTTGACTAGAACTTCAATTATGTTATTATATATGAGCAATGTATGTGGGATGTTGTATGTGATAATTTTATTTAAGGATTTTAATTAATTGTAAAACACTTTGTTTTAAATGTATAATTAATTGGTTTTTAAATTTGAACTGAACTTGTAATTTAAATGTCTGTCATGTGCAATGATCTTGCTGTAGAATTTTTATTATATGGGCTCTGTATTGAATTGATCCTATATTTATACTTTTTTATTATTATTTTATTATATTTTGTTATTTCTCTACTTTAAAAAATATGTAAGTTTGCTCTGTAATTTCATAGTTGAGCAAACTTTAAACAAAATATAATATAATATAATATAATATAATATAATATAATATAATATAATATAATATAATATAATATAATATAATATAATATAATATAATATAATATAATATAATATAGTATAGTATAGTATAGTATAGTATAGTATAGTATAGTATAGTATAGTATAGTATAGTATAGTATAGTATAGTATAGTATAGTATAGTATAGTATAGTATAGTATAGTATAGTATAGTATAGTATAGTATAGTATAGTATAGTATAGTATAGTATAGTATAGTATAGTATAGTATAGTATAGTATAGTATAGTATAGTATAGTATAGTATAGTATAGTATAGTATAGTATAGTATAGTATAGTATAGTATAGTATAGTATAGTATAGTATAGTATAGTATAGTATAGTATAGTATAGTATAGTATAGTATAGTTAGTATAGGTTACAGGCTCCTCCCTCGGAGGAGCCTGTAACCTCTAGAGGGCGCGTCCCCGGGTGGCGGATAGGGGAATGCTCTACAGATATGTAGGGTAGGAGGGAAATAAAATACCTCCCGCGGACCAACAGGCAGCAGCGTCTGTTCTCCATATTAGGGGCGGCTGCAAACAGCGTCTGTTCCCCATGTTAGGGGCGGCTGAATATATAGGCGGAAGGCAATGGGAAACCACCGCCACAATATATCCCATGTAGAGGCATCATGACGGAGTCTTCTCTTGTTAAATATTCCGGAGGCAAAATGGTCCCCCGCTCGGATCTCCGGGGGGGACAACACGAGAGGTTCCGTTTAACACAAGGAAGGAAGGATGCTGGAAAGAAGTTGAGAATTGGCACGTGGAATGTTAGAACACTCCTACGAGCAGGGAAGTTGGAAAATTTAAAGAAAGAGATGAAAATAAATAGAATGGATATGATTGGCTTAAGTGAAATGAGATGGGAAGGAAGAGGGGAAATAAAAAGTGATGACATCACAGTGTACTATTCAGGAGGTACTAGAGGAACGAATGGAGTAGGGGTAATTTTGAATAAGGAAATAGCAAATTGTGTACAGAGGGTGATATTTGTAAATGATAGAGCAATTGGTCTTAGAATAGGAATGCACCCGAAAGATCTACTGTTGATACAAGTTTATATGCCGACCAGCCAACATGAAGATGAGGCTGTTGAAGAAATATACGAGAAGATAGAAAATATTATGGAGGAGGAAGGTAAAAACTGTTGCAAGATAGTGATGGGCGATTGGAACGCTGTGGTAGGAGAGGGAAGAGAAGACCAAGTAGTAGGAAAATTTGGACTAGGGAAAAGAAATGAAAGAGGTGAAAGACTTGTTGAGTTCTGTAAAGAGAAGAGGATGTTTATATCAAATACTTGGTTTGAAAATCATAAGAGAAGGCTATACACGTGGAAATCACCAGGAGATGGAGCCAGATATCAAATAGATTATATTCTAGTGGAAGAAAGATATAGAAATGGAGTAAAAAAGGCATATGGACTTCCAGGAGCAGACATTGACAGTGATCATGTGCTCCTCATGGCCGAAATAAAACTAGCCTTGAAGAAGGTTAAGAAGGCTAAGATAGTAAGGAAATGGGATTTAGAGAATATAGCCAAAGTAGGAAAAGAAAGAATAGGAGAAAAATTAGCTCAGGCAATCAAAAGAGAAAACGTGTCGGAGGAAAATGTGGATGAAGCATGGAATAGGATAAAGAAGGCTATAAGGAAAACAGCAGAACAGGCTATTGGGTTTTTCAAAGGAAAAAGAATAAAAAAGCCATGGGTGACAAAGGAAATGATAGAAAAGATGGAAGAAAGAAGGCAATACAAAAGCAGGACTGATGAAGATGGAAAAAGGAAATACAGGAAACTGAATAATGAACTAAGAAGAGAAACCCAAAAAGCAAGGGAGAAATGGCTAGAGGAGGAATGCTCAGATATAGAAGATCTAGAGAGAAAAGGAATGTATGACTTGATGTATAAGAAAGTAAAAAATGTAACGTGGGATAGACGGAGAACAAGTGCATGTGTGAAAGAGATTGCAAGTAAAGAAGATAAAGTTCTATATAAGGAAGAGGAGGTCCTTAATAGATGGAGAGAATACATGGAGGAGTTGTACAAATCAAATGAAAAACCAAAGGATCTCCGTATTGAAGAGCAGGATGAAATAAATAATGACGAAACAGGGGTTTCGATATTGAAAATAGAGGTGCTACAAGCAATAAAGGATATGAAGAATGGGAAGGCAATGGGGGTAGATGAGATACCGATAGAATTATTTAAGTGTCTTAATGAGGAAGGACTGGAAGAAATAGTGAAGTTGTGTAATGCAATCTATGACAAGGGGATGTGGCCAGAGGATTTCGTCAAAACAATTATGATTCCAATTCCGAAAAAGCAAGGAACAAGAAAATGCAGTGAACACAGAACAATCAGTTTAATTACACATGCAGCAAAGGTTCTACTTAGGGTTATGAACAGGAGACTAATTAGCAAAATGGAAGAAAATGTTGCAGAGGAACAGTTTGGATTTAGAAAGAGTAGAGGTACAAGAGATGCAATAGGATTGATAAGAATGAGTGGAGAGAGATATATAGAAAGGGGTAAAGGAATTAGTCTGTGCTTCATAGATATGGAGAAGGCATTCGACCGAGTGAACTGGGAAAAACTGATGGAAATACTAAAAGCAAAAAAAGTAGACTGGAAAGATAGAAGGTTAATTAAAGAGCTGTATATGAAACAGAAAGCAGCTATGAGGATAAAAGATGCACAGACCGAATGGTATGATTTAGGAAGAGGAGTAAGGCAAGGTTGCTGCTTATCGCCAACCCTGTTCAATATATATGCTGAAGAAATGATTGACAATGGAATAGGGAATGATAAAGGACTTAGTATTGGGGGTAGAATAATAAATTGTATAAGGTTTGCTGATGACATGGTAATTTTGGCAGATGAAACGAGGCATATTCAGGAAATGGTTACAAAGCTAGAAGACAGGATGATGGAATATGGAATGAAAATGAACATAAAGAAAACAAAGGTGATGAGAATAGGGGATAGAGAGATTATGAATGTGTCAATAAAGGATGGAAGAGTAGAGCAAGTAAAACAGTATAGATATTTGGGAAGCATGCTAACTGAAGACTGGAGAAGTGAAAAAGAAATAAGAACAAGAATAGCAATGGCAAAAGAAACATTTAATAAGAAAAAACGGGTACTATGTGGTAAAATGGATTTAAATCTGAAGAAACGTCTTGTGAAGTGCTATGTTTGGAGTGTATTGCTTTATGGGTGTGAAACATGGACGCTAAAGAAAAGAGAGAAAGAAAGACTAGAGGCATTTGAAATGTGGGTGTGGAGGCGGATGGAGAAGGTTAAGTGGACGGATAGGATAAGGAATGAAGCAATACTAACAAGGGTGAATGAGAAGAGAAGATTACTTGAAACAATTCAGAGGAGGAAAAGTAACTGGTTAGGGCATATCTTGAGAGGAGAAGGTTTACTATTGATGGTGTTGGAAGGATCAGTAGAAGGGGAAAGGAAAAGGGGACGTAGAAGAATAAAAATGTTTGACGATCTGAAAGAAAGGGGAGGGTATCAGGAAATGAAAGAAATGGCAAAGAACAGAAATGAGTGGAGACAACGCTGGTGCCAGGGACCTGCCTAGAGGCAGAACACCTCATGATGATGAGTATAGTATAGTATAGTATAGTATAGTATAGTATAGTATAGTATAGTATAGTATAGTATAGTATAGTATAGTATAGTATAGTATAGTATAGTATAGTATAGTATAGTATAGTATAGTATAGTATAGTATAGTATAGTATAGTATAGTATAGTATAGTATAGTATAGTATAGTATAGTATAGTATAGTATAGTATAGTATAGTATAGTATAGTATAGTATAGTATAGTATAGTATAGTATAGTATAGTATAGTATAGTATAGTATAGTATAGTATAGTATAGTATAGTATAGTATAGTATAGTATAGTATAGTATAGTATAGTATAGTATAGTATAGTATAGTATAGTATAGTATAGTATAGTATAGTATAGTATAGTATAGTATAGTATAGTATAGTATAGTATAGTATAGTATAGTATAGTATAGTATAGTATAGTATAGTATAGTATAGTATAGTATAGTATAGTATAGTATAGTATAGTATAGTATAGTATAGTATAGTATAGTATAGTATAGTATAGTATAATACTAAAGGTCGTAATTTACATTAAGATAAGAACCGAATATATCGTTGATTAAATGATACTAAGTTTTATTCTAGTCTCGAAAACTAAAAAATGCCTATTTGCCTGTGTAAGAGCTGCAAGTAAATGTAAAATTCGCCCCAGATGGATTTGAAAATAAATCATTAATTGGAAATCGGTTATAAGAAGTGCTGATCTGAGGCAGGATTGCACCAATTCGCAGGAACCAGTAGTTAAATTTTGAATAACTTATTTAGAAAAATTAAATGCCTTCAGGGTCGAAATTTCTATTGAAAACTAAGAAACCATTCGGAAATTAGTTACTTAATTACATGAAGGTTATCTATTATTAAACAATAAGTACATGTAATAAGTGAAATAAACATTTTGCACCACCACCACCACGCACACCAACACACACACACCTCCACCACCACGCACAACACCACCATCACGCACATCACCACCACCTCCCTCACCACCACCACACCCATAATATTTCTATCACATACAGCGTTAAAGTATAATGTCTTGTGCCCAAAGAAAAATTCATTTTGTTAATGAAATTTATATTGACTAGGCTGTCTGTTTCAGCTCTCTTTCCGTTACAATAAGCCTAATTTAATAAATGGAAGAATAGGAAATTGATTAAAGGAAAAGAAACAAAGAAAGTGACCGAGACATATTGACGTTCTTACGAAAATGATTAGGATAACTGTTGTTTAGTTTACATCGGTTTCTAAGTAAAGGAAATTAGAAAACCATTTTTCCTCTCTATGATAAAGCGATTTAAAAATTTATATGTTTGGAGGGTAACATTTTTTGCAAATTGTGTGGGCTAAGACTTGTTTGGAGATAAAATATTAAATAATGTCCCAAGACTTCTTTAAACGCTAGTAGCATAAGTGAAGGAAAAATGCTCCTGGTCTCAATTATTGAGGAAAACCAACGCCTAGTTGTCCTTCAGCTCGAAAAGGCGAACGAAACGGTAACAAAAGATGGCCCACTCGATAAACGCCGTGTTGGCCTTGGCGTGTGATACAGGCACGCTCGCGGGCACGCGTACTGCATAAATTTTACATCGGATTTCTATGGTTTCAAATCTACTTTTAAAATATTTTAAAATTTATCTGATTCTATTTGTGTTACCTTTACACCTTTACTTCGGCTATTTAATGTACCTATTCTTTAAATATCACGTGAAATTAACTACGCATTTGACCATCCAATTGAATTTTTGTGCGTCTTTTAAGGCGATCATTTTGTCTGTTCGAAAAATATATGATAAAAAGGCCGTCTCCTTGGTAGTGAATAACATATTCGCTTGCTAAGGTGTAAATTTAAATCGCATATGTGCTCAAACTAAGTGTTGACTGTGCTAATGATTCCTCGAACTTTATCAACTAAGTTAAAATATTAAATTGTTGTCCGAAAGAATAAGGAATGTCGTAAGAAGGACTCAAAAATTCTTTTTCTAAATAATTATATCGCTCCAATGTCATCCACATGATTTATTTTCTAAACATCGCTTTCACACCAATGAAAACTACCGTAGTTTTATGTTATAATACAAAACGGTAAACCTGTAAACAGTTCTTCTCTGTTGAAGTTTTTGACAGGATTTATTAGCATTTTCTCACCTATAAATGTCATAACCTTGAAGTGGCACAGTGATTTGCGTGCTCCAAGGACCCTGAGGATTATTTCGTCCGGAAATTTCGCTAAATGGCATGACCTCCGATAGCGGTCGTTTAAGGTCAGGCCAACAACCGTAACACGATAAATAAATACTTGCGTGAAGCTTCAACCTAAGATGGGTCAGGAAAATATTGGTGCTCACAATAATTCATATGAAACAGAACAGCAGATGTACAAACTAACACTACAGTAAACACAAAGTAAAGCCCTGATAAGGCAAAAATCAGCAAGTTAAAATACGATATGAGAGAATGCTGACATGAGAATTACTCGGGTGCACTATAATCCTCTGCAACTTATGAAACCATAAAATCAATGGATACTCGTTATCATTTCCCGAAAGATTGAGCGCAAAAACATCCATATAAAACGTTAAGCGTATGCATGTGAAATTTATCTATAAATTCAGAATCAGGAGATTTTTAAAAATATGGCTTGAATAATTGCAGCAGAAGTTTGCGTGATAATTGCCTGAAACATTTCTATTAAAAGCACGCCAAAAAACAAAGGAAAATTCAAGGACGCACATTCTAGGAAAGGCAGTCATTGCAAACGAGTGTATGGAACGATTGGAATGCGGTTGAATACGCGGATGACAAACGCTCAAGGAGCAATCAGTTGGAGAGAATGGAAGAAACGCTGCCATGTGCGCAACGCATTCGATTTGCCCCACAGCCAGGAATAACTGCCACCGCAAAAACTATGAAATGAAAGCGTTAAAAGTCCGCAAGGTAAAACCTGCAGCTGTCTTCACGAAAGTGAAACGTGAGCATCGATGAAAACGGGCGGAAATGGGTCGCTCGATGCGAAAGTTTGCTGGAATTTGAAAGGCGATGAAAATAACGGCCTGCGTTGAACGTAGCTGTCGAAGGCGCGACTTTCTGGAATTACTTGGAACGAAATTCCCCAATGCTCGATTGCGTCAGCTATTTCTCAAACCCGCCGCAAAAATATAAAAAAATGTATAACAGCCAATATTACCTTACGTTATTTCCTCCAGAATGAGCTCATCCTTAAAGTACATCATAAATATCTCCTCAACGACCCACTCAGTCCAAGATATTCTTTAAAATAAAAAAATCAATTTCAAACTTGCACCGCCAAGAGAATGCGACAACATCACCTTTTCGTCCGCAGTACTTCTTGTATTTCCTCATTTAATCGACTCATTATCCGAAAGCGGCCTTTTCCCATCCAGCAATAATAGCAGAACGACTTCTTCAGCGAATTTTATAATTCATTTAACTAAACAAAACTGAGAAAAGTTGAGGACTTTGGTTCATAAACGCGAAGAATTAATTAATACTCATAATATTATAGCTTCGAATAGTGATGCCTTCTCCAAGTACCGAAATTAATGTTAAACCAAGAAGTAATAATACTTGGGACCTCTAGTTTTATTAGAAAATGCTTTTGCGTTGAATAATTTGAATGTGCTGTGAAAGCTTCGGTTTTAATGGGAGAGCGAACGAGATCTTAATGAAGCACAAAAATAGTCAAATGCCGTGGCAGTAGTCGGGGAAAAAGAGATGAAATCTGCCTGCTAGCAGAAAAAAAGCCCATAAAAGAAGAGGGAGGGGAAGAGGGGGGGGAAGAGGGGAGGGAGAGAATGAAATATTTTGAAGAGGTTGGAGAGAGAGAAAAAAGAAGAACGGAGAACCGCCTTATGGAAATAAATTTGCGAAGAAGACCTGTGATTACGCAGTTCGTGGGATGGCAAAGAGGAAAGCGCAAAGTAATTCTGGAACCGGAAGGAAGCAGAGAGATATTCAGGGAGCGAGTGAACTTTTATAAAAGACCGTGACGAGGATATAACTAGACTATTACATATATTCTTTTTAAAAAAACGATGCATTTTTTCCAAAATCTCCGCAGTAACATTGAAGGAAATTTTAAACCGATCCATGATTTACGTGATGTGTCACTACGTTTACGTTAGCTTATTTAAATTATTTATTTAGAAGTTTTTCTCATAATTTATCTCAAATACCAATAATTACATTTTATGATTGATTTATTACGGTTTTAAATTTATTGACGAAACGATATATAAGTGAGCTCATAATTGCAGCAAAACATGGCGCTTGAAAACTAAATTAAAATATATAAGTTTAAAACTCTAGATGAATTTAAGGAATTAAATTGAATATATTTATATCGTATGTAACTCAATGTCTTTGTCGTTTCCCTTCATGATCGGCTTTCTTTTTATGCAAGACTCTCTTATACTTTTTTCGCATATGCCTACGAATTAATCACAAGGAGAAATATCATGAAAATGCAGTTCAACACAATTTTTTTCAAGAATGAAAGATTTTAGAAACAGTCATCGTACATTTTCTAAAGTTACAGTTAAAAGGAAAAGTTTTTTAGAAGCTACTTTCAGTGAATCACCATTGAGGATGGCTGCATTGTAGCCGGAATGCGCGTTTGATCTTCATAACCTTAGGTATTATGACTATTGGAGGTACATAAGATAAGTATATATTTTATTTTTTTTATACAGGAGTGGTTATTCTGGAGTTAGCTTTCAGCCATAATGTAAATTCTCTAGTGCAGTTTTATTCAAACTGTGCTCCGCGGATCATTAATTTGTAAATCCTTTAATTTTGTGGATGATAATCTGAGCTGACGGGTCAGATTTTCATCGGTCAAATTACTATACCGGTATCAATTTTTTGTGAATTTCATTTGGGTGAAAAGTTGTTTGCAAAGGTAAGAACTTCCAAAAAGGCATGTCATTTTTAAGGCAACGTCTCTGAGACCTGGATATTTATCTCGTGTAATATAAATATTATGAAAATGTTCTTGTTTTTTTAAAGCACAATGTGCTTCAATATCAGATAGCAGTACAATAAGCTCAAGTTGCAGAAGATCTGGTGCAGAATTATAGCCCACAATAAATGGGTTTGATAAGAGATAATGTAGGCTTAGTTTATTCCAAGCATGTCATTATCAAGGGCAGGGGTGGTCAAATCGCGGCTCTTGGACAACTTAACTGCGGCTCGCAATCAAATTTATAAATCATGATCAAAAACAGTCTCCGACTCGAATTGATATAAAGTAAGACGGATATAAGTTAATATGTTAGTAAAATTGGCACGTTAGCTTTACGAAATTCATATTTAAAGTGTTATCTGTGCCTTATATCTCTTTAACCTATTTTCTGCTGCTCTCAGACGTCTTCTGACTCTCGATTTTACGAAGAATTTCGTATGCTGTTCCAAGATTATCAAGTTTGGTCACTCCTGATCAAGGGAAAAAATGTAATTTTACTTTTATGTAGGAATCAGTGGGCATGGCAAAACAACCGACGTCCCTGTAGAATAATTTAACACATAGACTTTTCCAACCCTGTGACGTAATTGGTGTTAAAAGATTTTAAATTTCCACGAAAAATATATCATAACATCGTAGGGCGACTGAAGCAATCAAAAAAATTTTGGAAGAGTAAGGAAGAGAATGAGAGGGGAGAAGAAGGAGAAGGAAATTGAAGAGCAGTGGTTGGATGACTGAGAAGGCAGGTGACTGCTGAGAGATAGTGAATACAAAAAGGGGGAGGTAGGAGGGGGAGTATGTAGAAATGAGTGAAAGATCGCATAACAGGAAGACTAAAATCCCTTTATTACGTGTTTTGACGAATTGCCGTTTGCCTCTTGAAACGCTCCGCGACAAATCCGAGGGAGAAAATTCTCTTTCAGTGAGGTTTTAGTGTTTTGAGGTAGTATCAAGTAGCGCTGCCAGGACGATAGGTGCATGACCCATCATCATCCCGGTAACAATAAATAACAAGCGAGGAAAGAACTGCCAAACAATTCCCAGAAAGGCGTTTCTTTCCGAAAAAACATTCACCCTTACCAAAGGAAATCGAGAATTAACAAATTGGCCATATTGCTAAAAGAATATGAATATATATTTAAACAGCAAATAAAATTACGAAAATTGAAAATATTTTGGAATTTTTCTCTCGAAAATGGCCACAAGTACATTACGATATCGTGAAAGTGGCAGCAATTTGGACATGAACTAGATAAACTAGATAAAAAAAAACTTAAAAACAATTTTTGTTTTTTAAGTTTTAATTTTTGTTTTTATTGTTCTCATTATGGAAAGAATTTATAGAATTGTATGTCAAAAGATAAAATTTCAAAGTACGAATCAATACACAACAGAAGAAGATCGTAAATCGACAGATAAAGATCGAATATCGCATCGCGGAAGTTGGCTGTACAATATGATAATATCGAAGCTAATTTTTCTTCTATCAATCATAAATAATTTAATGATATACAAAAAGAAGGCATTACAAATAATTTTCTTTGTTATTTTGTAATAATTACGAAGGTAAGTACTTTGCATTTCCTGTTTATTTTGTTTTTACAAAGTCGATTATATATTTATATAAATGTATGTTTTAAAATAAGGTTTACAAATTACGATGGATCGTTGGTTACAAACTAGCAAATTGAAAATTAGTACGGATAAAAGATCCAGAAATAATAATAATTAACCAAATTCTAGCAGACTCGCAACATCTAAGTCTGTATCATTCGAAGCGACTGTGGAGCATCTATCTTCAACGAGTAAAGCACATAGTATTAAAAATATAGGAGAAAGCATCCTTAAGAAACGAAAAAACCACGAAAGCTATATTAAATTTAGTTTCACATGGATTGGTAAAGAAGAAGAACCAGATGGATTATGTGTTGAATGTGAGCAGATAGTGCATAATAGTAGTTTATATCCTGCAAAATTAAAGAGACATTTCGAAACAAAACACCCACATTTAAAAGGTAAAAGTGTTGAATATTTTAAACGATAATGGAAGGAGATGAAGCAGCAAAAAACTTTTTTTTTAATTAGTCCGTGAAGATAATATGAATGCACTTGAAGCATCTTATCGAATTAGTTAGCGGATCGCTAAAGAAGGCGAAGCCTATACTATTGCTGAAAAATTAGTGAAACCATGTGCTAAAGATTTAATAGCATGTATGATAGGTGAAAAATATATTAATGAAGTTGATTATGTCCCACTTTCTGACACTACAGTGTCAAAACGCATCTATGATATGCCAAATTATTGTGAAACTTAACTAATAAGACGCTTAAAAATAGTAAACATTGTTTTTCTCTTCAAATGGACGAATTAACAGATGTTGCCGGTTTGGCAATTTTACTTGTTTTTGTAATATATGTTAATTAATTGGCCTCTCAGGAAGATATATTAATTTGTAAACATCTTCCAAGCAGAACAACGGGCGAAGAAATATTTAAAATGATTAATACCTATATGGAAAAGCATGCAATATCTTGGAGTTAATGTTGTCATGTATGCATGCATGCATGTATTCGTGAAAAAGAATTGCGATAAAAAACAGAGCGTTACGTTACTCATTGATGAGCTGAGTTGGCTATCGTTGAAAGATCGTAGATTACAGGCGAGACTTAAACTTCTAGATAAATATAGGTCGGAGATATTCGTAAATGAAATGAAGGATATTATTCGACAACCAACATATATCGGACGAAGCGATAATGAGGACAAGATTCGCGAAATATATAGTAGGACGGAGAGGTATAAGAAGTCCTTTTTCCCTAGGACAATATGTGACCATCCACCGTCAAGGTGACTTGCAGGGTAATATGTAGATGTAGATAGATGTAGATGTATGCTCTGGTGGAGCCAAGGCTATGGTTGGAAGTTTAGCAGGTGTAGTAGCACGCATAAAACAAATTGCACCTAATATGCCCTGCGGAAAGGTTTTAAGCCGGTTTTATGAATTGCAGGATGAGATAATAATATTCTTATCCGAACGTCCACATGAATTAGCTCACAAATTAAATAATGTATATTGGTTACAAATTATGTCATACCTTGCAGATATTTTCTCGCACTTAAATGAACTTAATGTTTAATTACAAGATACAAACAAATCTTTTTAAGGTTCAAAATAAAATTGAGTTAATTATATAAAAACTCAAAATTTCGGAGATTTTGTTTCTAAAGGAAATGTATGTTTTCCAAAGTTTTACGATTTATTGATAACTAAAGAAGCTACTCTCAATGAAATCGTGAAAAATTTAATGATTGAACACTTGTCTGACTTATGTAAAACATTTCGAAAATATTTTCCAAAACCATTAGATACATATGATTGGGTTCTAAATCCTTTTTCAAAACGTGCTTTGAAATATATAATGCCATTTGTAACTAAATATCTCTGTGAGCGATCTTTTTCTCTTTACACGGCACCAAAACTAAATATAGGAATAAATTGGATGCAGAAAAGTACATGCGCTTGAAAATAACAACAATTTCATCAAATTTTAATTTACTTTGCTATGAAAAGCAAGCTCATCCTAGCCACTAAATATTTCTATTGATTTGTTAGCGTGTAAATTGTTATTGAAATGTCAAATTTGACTATAATTTTTTATTTGTTTGTTTGTGTGAATAAAATTTATTTTTATAATATGACAATTTTTTCCACCTGTTTTGGAGCATTTTCTAACAGGCCTACCTCTTAGGGCTCCTCAAAAATTTTAATTAGCTAAAAGGGCTCCGCAGCCTCTCGAAATTTGAAGACTACTGCTCTAGTGAATAAATCTGATGTTCTTAGGGTCAAAAATCAGCATGTTAAAGTTTTAACTCCCTCATCTAGAATCGTTCTGTAGAATAGGAAAAACACAATTCGATCTGTTCTATACTTGACTTCCTTAACTAAGCAATTTTTGACCAAAACATTTTGTGACTGAAATAATCTCTGGGCTGAAGTTCCTTGATTTGCAAAACAATTCCCCCTATAACATTTTTTATAATAAATTATAATTTATTATTTGTTATTTTTGTACTGCAGCTCCTTTTAATCCTATACAAATGCTACGTCCTCTATATTTATTTTTCTTTAAATGGCGCAGGTCCAAAGATCGTAGGTCAATTACTTCTAATTTAATTTTGAAAACAAAAAAAAGCCTGCAAGTGAAAAAATGTATTTTTAAGTGTTCTCTTATGGGGATTTCAATAGATCGTTCCGGCGGACAAACGCTTGCGGACCACAGGCCGTAGCTTCCCCACCCCTTGCCTAGAGTCGTTCAACAAAAAAATCCAAGGTAACGTGTTCCCGAAGACATTTCTTTAGCTAGTAGTGGAGCGTGCATGCGTGCCTCTGTAGTCAGACGCCAAGTCCTCCAGCACGAGCGAGGCGTCTTGCCCCGGGGACGAGGAATCATGGGGCCGCCGACGCTCTGCACGCCACGGAAACATCCTGCCTCCCTCCCCTTCTCCCCACTCCTTTCCATCCTTCCCATCCACCCACCCTCTTCTCGAGAAACCCGAGGGCACGCCACAAAGCGCAGGGCTTGTGTCCGTCTTGAGATAGCTAGAGAGAGAGAGGGGAAGGCAGCAACGAGAGACAGATACAAGATACGGAGCAAAGGAATCCCCAGAGAGATGCCTGTCCTCATCTATCGTTCCATGTCTTACTTTATTGCTATTCCGTGGCATTATTTTCTTGTTTCTGGGAATGAAAGTTTTGTAAACTGAAGTTACAGGGTTGTGAATGCTTATTGCGCAAAGCTTATGATTTGGCATGTTAGGGGAATTAGATTTTGTGCGGTATAGGTTTTTAATGAGTTCTAAATTCTCTCTCCGGTCTTTTATTTACACACAAGGAGAAATGATTAAGTCTAGCTGAAAGTTCAATGTTTAAAAATATGAAATTTTTTGTCGACACCAAATATTACGTTATTAAACACGCCTCACAGCTCCTTTATCTCACTTCAATACTCATTAAAGCTTTCGTTCGAGAATCGTGTGTGGAATCAAAATGCAGGTCTTTCCATCATGCATCTTTAAGCGATTTCTAAAACGAAGGCATTAAGTACTTATCGCCTCTCCTTCATATTTGCTCTCACGTGCGTTTGTTTTTCTCTCCTATTCCTTCCTCCCTCTTCCTCTCTCTCTCTCTCTCCATCCCTCTCTCCCTCCCTCTCTCCCTCTCTCTCTCTCTCCCTCCCTCTCTCCCTCCCTCTCTCTCTCTCTCCCTCCCTTTCTCCCTCTCTCCCTCCCTTTCTCCCTCCCTCTCTCCCTCCCTCTCTCCCTCCCTCGCTCCCTCTCTCTCTCCCTCCCTCCCTCTCTCCCTCCCTCTCTCCCTCCCTTTCTCCTCCCACTCTCCCTCCCTCTCTCCCTCCCTCTCTCCCTCTCACACTCTCTCTCTGTTATATACCCCTCTTCTAATCCTCCGTCCGCCTCTTCTCTCCTACAGGCCTTCAGGTGCCCGAGATGGTAATGGCTCCGCCTCTCTTGGCGTAAGATAAGCGCAGAAGGGCGTTCTGCGGTTTACCTTCCGCCTCTCCCCGCCATAAAAACACCTCATTCAAAGGCTGGAATGAATAGCCATCGGGAAATATTTGATTTCCAGGAGAGAGAGAGAGAGACAAAAGGAGAAGTTGAGAGAGAGACAGAAATGGAAAATTTGGAAGAGAAGAATGAGAGAAAGAGAGCTTGAAATCCCGACGGAAACATTTTGAGAAGGAATAACGAGGGGCGCGCAGAGTGGCAGTCGAAGGGGAGTTCATTTCAGATCGAATGATCGCGCATTAAAAGGAATAATGGCGCAAAAAACAACGATTTCCTGGCTACGCGAGCAAATTGCACCTTCGTGGAAACAGAAGGCGCGATCCAAATCGCTTACTCCCGTCGTATTTGGTGATTATATTGACCCAAACTCGCCGCAACAAAGTTAGCACGATTATACTTTACAATTGATTTCTTGATTGCTGCTCGGATCCAAAAAAAATATAAGAACATCCCGCCTGAATGATAAATTTTAATCTTCATCAAATAAAGTAACAACAATAATTAATATCGGTCGCTATGAATTCAGGGATGATAGTGCGAACTCAATAAAAACAAGAGAAATGATTTAATATTAAACGAATGAACATTTTCTCATTCTATCTCTTCATATGCGCTTATTTTTCCATCAAAAGCGCTCGATACTCGTCAATATGGCCGCGTGTTATTATTACTAAGTTGGGACTCAACTTTGTGGAATTCGCTAATATTCAAGATGAAAGTAGAAAAAAAATCTTGTCCTTCGGTAGTAATTTATTCAGCAGAACCGGTTTCACTTCGCCTGCGGCATCTTCAGGTGACAAATGTTAAACAAACGTCTGGTTAAATAGGAAGGATGAGGTCGGGGAAGGGTAAAGAAGGGGAAAGAGGGAGGGAGAGAGAGAGAGAAAAAGAGGGAGAGAGATAATAAAGAGAGAGGGTAAAAAGAGAGAGGAGGGAGTGACGACCTGTGGAGGGATGGTGGTCGCGAATATTAAATCAAATAAAACGACGCTCAGGAAAGAGAATTGATCTTCCGAATAGTTTTCGCGGACGGTTGCCGAGTTGTTTTTTTCTCTTTTTATCACCAACAACCTGGAAGGATTTCAAAATGTCATTCTATCGCAAATAGGTTTCGTCGATTTCATTCTCAGTAAGTTCATAATGATAAGGCAAAGATTTTTTCGCCAATTTATCAGTTCCAATGAGTTGAGACCGTGTGTCCCCTGCGATTCCACGAGATGAGGCAGCGTCGCACGCACGACGTGTGAACCAAATGTCTCGTATCCAAAAAGGTGAGACCAAAGCACGATTCTCACGTTGCGTAGTTCATTGACTTCCCCCCTGCCTCCCTCCGCTCCCCTTCTGCCTCCCTCCTACCCCCCTCCTGCCTCCCTACGCTCCCCTTCTGCCTCCCTCCTACACCCTCCTGCCCCCCTTCTTCCCCCCTCCTTCCCCCCACCTTCCCCTCTCCTTCCCCCTCCTTCCCCCTCCTGTCCCCTTCTGCCCCCTCCTGCCTCCCTCCTGCCCCCTCCTGCCCCCTCCTGCTCCCCTCCTGCCCCCTTCCTGTCCCCCTCCTGTCCCTCTTCACCCCCTGCCTCTCAATCCGCCCCCTCGTGACATCAAACGACGCCCAACCAACCCCTCTCCCATATCCCCTCCACGCTACTCCGCCCACTACCTCCTTTCCCCTCTCACTTTCTCCTTTCTCCCACGATCCGACTCGCGACCGAGCTCCAAAGAAGTTCGTGCGGGGGTCCCTCCGTCGCAACGGATAACTTGCGCGTCGATTTATGTCGCGTGACATACCCACGGAAAATATATAAAAGCGTAAAAGAAACAACCAGAGCGAAAAGAAACGTGAAACAAAAAAATCGGACCTGTCCCAAAAATTTGTGGCACACCACTCCCTCAGAAAAGAGAAAAGAAGTTTGCCGCGGAGATTTTCTAGAACTACCTGAGAGAGAAGCGGAGTTAGTTGACCTCGCGAGGTTGTTTTTTGTTGTTCATCTCTATCAAACTGAACAAAGTGATGCGACTGGAAATAGAGTGACCTCGTTGACGTTATTATTACTGACTGCCTGTTATCATTATCTGTCCGTCGATAGAACAAATCAGAAAGACAATCCCGATCGGCGTGTACTCGACACATGCCTTCGTTTCGTCGCGCGCCGCAGTTTTCATCTCTTCCCACCTAGGGGACCGTTCCTTGTTCTGAAATATCTATCTTAATCATCCTGCCATCTCATTTTTCCCTTTTTAATAGATAGATTACGTCCATTGGTGTTGGAATTTTCGCCGTCACAAGTAGATATATAAGGTAAAGTGATAACCTATTATGTACTCACTGTTTCAATCATCATTCTTGCCTTGCCGAAGATACGATCGTTTTGACTGTTCAGAAAAAGCAGGAGATCAACTCCATGAAGCCCTTAGCAACTAGCAGCTTCTTTATGCCTATAAGATTTATCAATATCAGCCTCATTCGAATAAAAGTCTTAAGGTGAACTAGGTAATTAACTTTTTTAAATTTCCTTTTATTAAGGGTAAGATTTTCATCAATAATAACTCGTGAAATATTTTGAAGAATATTATTTCATTAAATAAATGTAATTCAGTCTTGACTTTTATAGCATCTCAAATTTTTATGTAAATTATAAGATAAATACATATGCATTTACACAAGATATTGGATCACATGTATCTCAAGATCTTGGACGTCGGCCTCAACTTAATTCCTATACACTTAGGTAATCATAGAAAAGTTTTCACAGAATGGAAACGGCTTAATTTTTTTTCAAACTTGACTGCACGGGCCTGATGATGATGCTAAGCATCGAAACCCGGGTCATTAGTTTTAAAAATTAAATTTGGGGTATTTTAAAAGTCGTTTTTGTCGTGTTATTTGTGATTTAAATTTTTTTAGCTATTAGTAACAACATCGCTTATAATTGAAGAAACTCTGGCACGATATTGGCTGGTCCATTTTAGTAGAAATGACGCAGTGCATTGTTTTACCTAAAAAGAATTTTCTTCAGATAAAACATACTATTCGTGTCGCTAAAATGGTTCACACAACATTATATAAGTTCTGTATGAACGTTAATTTGTAGATGATGGAGTAGAGGAAACAGATAATAATATTAATGCTTTGTTACAAGAGGTTTTCGAATATGAAGAATATTTATGATTTTATGTCACTGAAAGGCATGAAGCGATTACCAAGTTGTTGCCTCGACAGTATTTAGAATTTTGATAAGCATCGGACGGCGTATGTTATCACGACAATTCATATTACTAAACAGTAGTAGAAATTTAGGTAAATTCGATTCATTTACGTCTGAGTACTTCAAGAGTGTGCACAAAAAGGCAAAAAACAGTTTCCATAAATTATCGCTTCATATTTGTGTGCTTCGTAGCTATGTTATATAACATTCTCAATCATATAAACGCCGTAAGAAAAATGATACAAAATCATAGTTTAAACATAAGTAAATATTTTGACATACTGGATAAATTAAATTTTATGGCACATTATCGTTCATTTGCTATCCATCGCTGTATAATTTTCATAAATTCTCGAAAGAATATCTTTTTTGCGAACGAAAGCTATGGCAATGAGGTAAAAAACTGAGTTTTTACAGGTGAGCATGAGATTAGATAATCATTTACCATTAACAAAAGACAAATGTTTTTTAAACTCATACATAAATAAATAACCTTACGTGAATGACTGATGTTCATGTGCTGGTGTCATGACATTCAACTACATTAAACAGACCGTATTGATGCATTAGGATTACTTAACGAAATTGAAGTGATTTCCGTATATTTCAAAATTAATCCGTTTGATATAAATAAATACATTATTAGTTATTTTTATGTAGTATTTACAAATATTTTTGTGGTTATAAGAACATTAATATTTATATATCCCTACCAAATGCAAAAAGCAAAAATTATTACTTACCTACCTAAGGTCATCATTTTTTCTATTGATCATATGATAGCTTAAATTCTTACATTTTGGAATAAATTCCTGATTTTGCGTCAATAAAGTCGATTCGAATGACTTTTAAATAAATTTTGAATGTCGATTTATACGCTCTTAAAAAATGTTTTCTTAGTCGATGTTTTCACTTTCTTTATTGTAATAAATAATATAGCTTTTCTTCGCCACAGACAAAGAAAAACTGTTTTAAATTACTCAATATCGTTTTATTTTATTTGCATTTGTAATTGACGGATTTCTATCCTTTGACACGGAGCTGACCTTGAGTGGAATTGAGTCAAATGGCAATGAATGTAACATTTATGTGTTGAACAAGCTCGATTCTAATGAGCATAAACTACATTGACACGATAATATGCATTCATAATGATTTTTATCCTTGGCATTGTCTTAGTTCTGTAGTTAGAGATGACTATAACGCAAATAGATAAGTTCGGTTACAAGCGTCTAGGTAAACTATGAGTTTTTGCTAATTTGTCCTTTCACTCGTAGTGTTAACCAAGACAATTTTCACCGAGTCACTACATATGCCACATTTAAACTTTTAATAAAAAACTTGACGTCTTAGTACACGAAAAAAAGATTTAGAAAAAAATATTCTTCATGATTCATCAACAAGTAATTTGCCTTTTCGATAGAGCTATTAAAAAAGTACTAGGAGAAAAATTGAAAAATATCAAATAGACCATTAATGTTATGGGTTCGATGTGCACGTCTGGTCCGTCCGTCCATCTTAACTTTCATCGCCTAAACCGCTGGACGGATATTAATTTAATTATGTATAAGTGATCGTTATTACAATTTATCGCTCAATTGTGATTTTTAACTGAATCCGTCAATTAGAACTTCCACTTTACATAATTACTTCAATAAACTTATACTCTTATCTCATTAAATGGCATCCGTCAAGCAACAATGAAATACCAAACTTTTCTCTCCCTAGCTCTTATATGATCTGTAAAGTATAGATTAAAAAATGTATTCGGATAGAGAATATTTACTACAAGAAAGTCCACGAGACTACTTACTTGCGAGTTATAGTTTCGGAGATAGAAATTCTAGAAAATCGCGCGCAAAACATCGCATATTTGTTTACATCTGTCGCTAAGATGGTTCTCTCAGCGAACAACAATTAAAAATCAATACATTTGTCTCCCATGCTCTTCAATGATCTGTGAGATATAGATTTAAAAATTTATTTGTATAGATAACAACATTGACTACAAGATAGTCCCTGAGGCCATATAATTTTGACTTATAGTTTCGGAGATAAAAAATCGAGAATCGTCCAATCTTTCGATACCGTTTCATATGTATTTCCCATTAAGAACGCCTTTGATATTTCTGTGTATTCCATTTATGGAGTATACTTTTCCATCTTGTAATGGCGATACAGGACTCATTTTCACGTTTCCCATCAAAATTCCTCTTCGATTACAGATGCTAATTCATTAATGTGTTTCATTCGTTTATTATATTTCCGTTCGCTTTTCAATTTATTTATTTAGACAATTTACAATCGTCCATTGCACATTCATCGCTTGCCGTGCTTTCTTACAAAGAATGCATCATGCTTTTACGCTCATTCTGATAATACATACAATTCCTCCCGTTTCACCCATCACAACTGTTGAGGTCTCCGACCGTCCTTCCGCCCCTCTGGGGCACGGAAATGACGGAGAGATTTTCCTTAAAGGCATTCGCAGCCTCGAGGCGACCGGAGGGGTACAGAACAAGCAAAAAGATGTCCTCGGATGCTGACAGGTTAAAACCGCGAAGGGAAGGATTGAGAAATTACTCGCGCAAGAAGTGAAGAGGTACTCACGGATCCGTCTGGAAGGAGTGATGAGTCAGGACTAAATTATCCAAGAGAAACAAACAAACAAACATAGGACTCCATTTGTGCGTTGGTCCGGTCGACAACGAATTGAAGGGAGCGAAGGACTCATGGATGCGAATATCACTCGAAGCGAGCGAAAGAGACCACCGAAATTCGTCGATGACATCAGCCACATTTCAAATTTCTTTTTAGTAAAGCAAGGGTCGGGGATATCGAGGGAACACACCCCAAAATGAAGTGGGGAATCATCGTACATAATGACGTAAGGAGAAAAGAAAATTCGCTTTATTCGCAAGAGCACGGAATTCCGCACGCTTTGGCAGCTCATTGGGCGAAATAGCATGATCCAGCTCGACTATGTGGTCTCTTCAGAAGAATGAATAGCGCCCACCGCTGTATTCCACTCTCCCGCGAACGACTCAGTAAATATCTCTCTAACCGTGTCTTTCCGACGACAAATAAGGCAGAGTCTGCAGAAGTCCTTGAGTGGACGTTTTCCTCTTGAATACTAAGTACGCCAGACGAAAGGCATTCCTTTTAAACAGGATTTTCCACGTTGCCTTCCGCGGCTTAGCTTCCTCGACTCCCGCCAAACAAAGACAGGCGCTGAAGGAGGACAGGAAACCATTTGAAAACATTTATTTCCCAATTTAATTAATGTACAAATTCACAGGGGTTTCAGGGTGGACGGAAATGGTATCCAGAACAAAAGAGTGTCTTCTACAAAGAAGCGTCTGCTGAGAAGATGTGCATTGAGAGTGATATTTTACATTAACCAAATATTAATGAAAGTGAGGAAATGGCGACAACTTCAAAGGTATCTTTCCATCGTGATCACTTTACTGTGTGACTTTAAGCTTGAATGGAGAATTTTTAAATATTATGTTGAGTTTAGAACAGTATAATTACATTCGCTCCTAGTACTTTCCGGATTGAAAATCTTAAATTTTTACTTCTGAGTATCATTTCTGGATGATAAATGTTTTAAATACCATATTATTTGTGATATGCACTGGCGGTGTAGTGGTTAGCGTATTGGCTCCCCATTACAAAGTTCCGGGGTACAAACCCCGCGAATGGAGGTTTTATAAAAAAACTATCATCGGTGCCTGGAAGTAGCCAGCAGTACTGTCAGTATGGTATAGAGCCGAAAACAAATGATGTTGGTTGGGTCTATATCCAATACAGCTGTTGGCGTGATCTGGACAATTTAAATAGTACTGAGATGTGGAAAGCAATAGGGAAACTACCACATTACAATCCCTAGTAATGATTATAGGGTTGGACAATATGAGTTCTCTCGAGGTAAAACAAACCGGAGGTAAAATATTTCCCCAATCAGATCTCTGGGCGGGGACTGCTTTGAGGAAAACATTTGTCGAAAGTAATTTACGAATAGGCACTTGGAACGTAAGAATTATGAGAAAGGCAGGAAAGCTAGATAACTTGAAAGAAGAAATGAGAAGAAATAGAGTTGACATTATAGGACTAAGTGAAACTAGATGGGAGGGAGAAGGACAGTTTGACTCGGAAGAGTTCACGGTGGTTTACTCTGGAGGATATAGTGGGGAAAAGGGAGTAGCTCTGGTACTTAGGAAAGATAGGATGAAAATCG
The DNA here is from genome assembly GCA_028673005.1 of Tanypteryx hageni. Taxonomy (NCBI): domain Eukaryota; kingdom Metazoa; phylum Arthropoda; class Insecta; order Odonata; family Petaluridae; genus Tanypteryx; species Tanypteryx hageni. Next base: position 123,836,668 of record CM054116.1, on the reverse strand, counting down.
TGACAAAGATAATAGCAACGAGCGATAGACTGATGGCAATAAAGCTAATAGCAGTCCCAGTGAACATGCTGATAATAGAGGTATATATGCCGTCAGCTCATGAAGATGAAGAAATCGAGGAGATGTATGAGCATATTAATGACATTTACGAACAAGACGGAAGAGGAAAGGTAAACTGCATAATAATGGGAGATTGGAACAGCATAGTCGGAGAAGGACAGGAAGAAAATGTTGTCGGGCAATACGGACTTGGGAAGAGAAATCGAGGAGGGGAGAAACTCGTAGAATTCTGCATCAATAATGACCTTGTAGTGACTAATACATGGTTCAAAAACCATAAACGAAGGTTATACACATAGAAAAGCTCAGGAGATAGAATTATATGACAAATAGATTACATCCTTGTAAAACAAGCATTCAGAAACAGCATAAAGACCACCAAGTCATCACCAGGAGCAGACATTGATTCAGACCACAGCTTTCTAATGGTTGACGTAAGTACAAAGCTCAAACAAATAAGAAAAACGAGAAGAGAAAGACAGACTAGGGACCTAGAAAAACTGCAAGAAAGGCAGGATATAGCCAGCATGAAATTGGAAGATCGTCTAAGAAATTTGGAAAACAAACCAAAGTCCGTGGATATAGTATGAGAAGAAATTAAAACCAGTATCAAGGACACCTTGGAAAAAGATGTTGAAAAACAAGAGAAAATCAGAAAACCATGGATCACTAAGGAAATGCTGATGAAAATAGATGAGAGACGAAAATGGAAAAACGTTAACAATGAAGAAGGTAGAGCCAACCATAGGCATATAAACAATGAGTTGAGAAGGGTAACAAATAAAGCTAGAGAAAATTGGATAAAAGAAAAATGTGATGAAATAGAACAAATGGAGAAGTTAGGAGGGTACGATATGATGTACACTAGAGCACTCGAGTTAGAAGATAAGAAATCTAATGGAATTCATGGTATGGGAATTATAAATGATTATAATTATGATGGGAAGATAGTCTCAGTCAGAAACAAAGGATGTAGCACAGGTATGGGAAGAATACATTAAGGAACTACACAGCAAGCAGGCAGGATCGGGAAAAATAGAATTGGAAGATGAGGAAAACACTGAAGAAGACATCTTAGGACCAAGTATTATGGAGAGCGAAGTAGAAAAAGTGATAGTGGAGCTAAAGAAAGGGAAAGCCAAAGGCAGCGATGAAATATCGGCTGAGGTGCTTAAAGTCATGGGGTCAGAAGGACTAAAAGCGATCACGAAATTAATTAATAAGATTTACGAAACGGGAGAGTGGCCTCGGGATTTCCTATAAGTAACAATGATCACTCTAAAGAAGAAGCCAAAAGCAATGCAGTGTAAAGATTACAGAACGATACGCCTTCTGTCACACACATCGAAGATCATCACGAGAATTCTTTAAAAAAAATTGGAGAAAAAGGCAGAAGAAATGCTAGGGGAAGATCAATTCGGTTTCAGAAAAGGACGAGGAACAAGAGACGCGATAGGGGTAGTTATAATCATATCAGAGAGGGCAATAGAGTACAGTCAAGATATCTGCGTATGTTCGTAGACTGGCAGAAGGCCTTTGATAGAGTAAATTGGGTAAAGTTGATGAAGATATTAAGGGATATAGGTGTAGACTGGAAAGACAGGAAACTGATTAGGAATTTATATTTGAATCAAGTTCTAAAGGTCAGGTTGGAGAATGCGGACACCTGCGGAGTAAATATCGATAGAGGAGTAAGACAGGGCTGCTGCCTATCTCTGACCCTATCCAATATATATGGAGAAAGTGCAATGCAAGAAGCGTTTGAAGGCACAGAATATTTCAAAATTGGAGGAAGGATTATAAGAACAATAAAATACGCGGATGATCAATTACTTCTAGGAAGAAAGGAAGAGGTACTCCAGAAAGTGATAAATAGACTAGTAAAACAGGTAGAAATTACGGTATGGAAATAAATACAGAAAAATCCAAGGTCATTCGAATATCGGGCAAAGAAGAGAATCTGAAGATAAGTATTGGAGGAAAGTCTTTAGAACAAGTTTTAGACTATAAATACCTTGGAAACATCATAACAAGAGAGGCAAAATGTACGGATGAGATCAGGACTAGAATAGTAAAGGCAAAAGCGGCTTTCAGAAGAAAGAAACACCTACTTACGGGGAATATAAGGGAAAGTATCCGCAAGAAGTTCATAAAATTCTATGCATGGAGTATAGCTTTGTACGGGGCAGAAACATGGACGTTAAGGAAAAATGACATCAAATGCTTGGAAAGCTTTGAAATGTGGACTTGGAGGATAATTCTGAAGATAAAATGGACAGATAGGATGAAAAACGATGAAGTGCTACGAAGAATAGGAGAGAAGCGAATGATTATACAGACTATCAGAAATAGGAAGGCTAACTGGGTTGGACATTACTTGAGGGGAGAGAGTATTATTAAAGACGTGTTAGAAGGAAAACTAGATGGGAAAAGGGAAAGAGGTAGGAAAAGGTTTCAGCTGATAGACGATTTGAAAGGGAAAGAGAGTTATCAAGATATGAAGAGGACGGCGGAAAATAGGAGTATATGGAGAACCAGGTTTAACTATGGATAATCACAGACCTGTCTAGGGACATACTACCTATGATGATGATTGTTTGTAAAATCTGAACTTGCTTGATTTTACAATTATTACGCCTTGAGCTTCAGCAGAAAAATTGTGAAATAGGAAAACATCCTACTTATAATTTCCCATGTGGTCTGTCCGTCCGTACGTCCCCCTCTGAATCTCAGGAACGGATTGTCGCAGAGAAATGCGTACATTTTGTTTCTAAGAGCTAGGAGAACCTAGAAAAACTATATTCATCTTCATCTGCCGTCTTGAAACAAAATGGCGGTAGTTGAAAATATTTAAAAAACTATATTTCAAAAACGCTGGGTCCGAGAAAAAAGCTTTTTGAACAAAAACAATGTGTCTTGATTAAAGCAGTTACGAAAAATTATTTTCAGCTTAGCGAGAACAAATGCGAGGCGGACAGCGCTGAGGTCCCTAGAGCGAGCGAAACGAGCGGAGGGCGTGGTTGAGGGGCGTAAGGGCAGTGCCCCTAGCCCACATAAATGCGTGTTATTTCGTATAATATTCCGATGCAAGCAAAGCAAATATCTAAACATTTCACGCACGTTCGACGTATTCCAAATCTGGCAAAATAAAAATTTTGAGCACGTGCGAAAGCCTCCCTCCCTCCGTTCGTTATCAATGATTGCATTTCCATCTCTATTCGATTAACATTCGTCTAAACTATAAGAAGTTATTTTCCGGCTTGGTTACCCTAGTTAAATCAATACGAGGGAGCCTGTGAAGCTTCGCTGTCACATTAAGTCGATTTTGATTTTTTTAAATAACACATTTGATCAGAAATGTTATTATAAAAGAAGTTACGATGAAGTAACCAATGCTGCCCAGGAAAAGCCAGTATTTCAATACCAGTTTGAACAAATTTTCAACAGGTTTTTCTTTCTTATTTATTATTCATCTGTACTAGTACAAAAGTCCGTCAACATGACGGGTATGTGTGGATTAAATTTAAGGCGCTTCCCATTCTTCCTCCTTTTCTCTCTTCCATTCTTCTCCCTCATATTTTAAGTTTATATTCGATTTTTTCCGATTTTTAGACATTATAAAACAAGTAAACACGTAGCGTAAAAACTTTAAGTCAGAAATGATTCCAATGCATTTTAATGGTGGACTACTCAACATTTCAAATAGGGAGATACTTCACGCGTACATTGAAAATATCTTTTCGTTTGCAAATTTTATTGGGCAGATTAATTTCTTTTGTTAATTAAGCAAGATATTTGACGCATGGCCGGTGCATTTATAGTGATTACAAAAAAAACGTGTGAATTAAAAAAGCTACTTACTAAGTTCTTTCGTCGTCAAAGTTAACAAAACATAAAGTTAATGAAAATATTAACGGTCGTATATTCGATCGCATTTCTTCCACGCCTAAGAAATGGCACTGCAGTAAACAAACCTATCGTTCAAATTAATCCATCATACTTCCCTTTCGATTAAAATGCATTCAAATATATAAGAAGTGTTCTCAAAATCGATTTCAAGCACCATATCAAAGTTCATGTCATTGCTTTTAGATAGAGACTTAGTTTTGCTAGATCAGCAACAATGCCGTCGTCCTTGACGACGAAATTTTTTCTTCTAAAATTTAGCCTAATTTTCGTGTTAATAACGAATTTGTGGAATGATTCTACACATTCGAAAATCAATGGCAGGTAAATAAATATCCAGTCTTTTAGGCGTCATTTGGTGCAAGTTCCATATTCATATCCCAATTCTAAGTGATTTTAAAATTCAAATGAAAAATGTGCTGCAACTGTGATAACGTGCAAACCGTGGAAACACATAGAACGAAGGACCGAATTCTCTTTAATATATGTATTAAATGGGGATTTAGGATAAGTTTAATTTAACTTTTCTTTAATTTAATTTTATAATTTTCCAGGTGATGAGATAAATAAAATTAATCGACCTTGCTAAGTTCTTTTAAACTTCTTTCTTCGTAAACAAAACAGAAAAAAGTAAACAAAGAAAATGACGTAATATAGTCAAGGGGCTCGCGAGCACACAACAGAAGTATTCTGTATTTTTTACAAATTATGGATAACAAAAATAGCCCGTACAGTTGTCGAGATATAAGCTTCCCAAAATTCTTTACAAACCTATAAATTAATATGGATGTATTGTTTTATTAATCTTTCAAATAAGAACATGCACAATTAATCGTTCTTTTTAGGTAAACATATAATGTAATTAAGGTATTTAAACAATAACGTCCCGATCTCTGATTGGCTGGCCAATCGACCAATAAAAACCTGCCAAAAAGTTCGCCGATGATTACGGTAATATAATATTAGATAAAGCATCGAAATTATTTCTTTATTTGTCTCAACAATAGTATTCTCCAATTATTTTGGAAAAACGATACTTTCATAAAGTGTTGCTACCATTACGTTGAAATCAGCAAGCAAAACACGCTTAGCCAAGTATTAATGCAGTTGTACATAGTTATAACATTTAAAGTAACTGCATTGATGTCTTTCTCATCGTCAACGCTATATTTCTTATTTGATAGGTAAAAACTTTTCAATCGAGATACTTTTTAGAACGATACATAAAACTTTATTCTCCTGCGCTTCGTAAATTTGAAATTCTAGTTATTTAAAAAAGGTAAATTATTGTATGACGATTTTTTAAAACCAGTTTAATGAATCGATTTTCTTTTTTTACTCGTTTCCGAGTTCAAATTGAACGCCGCCGCTTCCAAAAATGACTACGGGGTTACACTTGCCTCCAGTAGGTGGCAGAATGAGCTTGAAGAGCCACGCCTATTTCTCTGCGTTCGTTCTGGATACGTCCGCTGATCGTGACAGTCGCAAAAGGGAACTACACCTTAGTGATCATCACGTTATAAATCAATAACACCCTCAGGCAATTAAATTTTCAATATACATTTCACGATTTTAAATTCGTTTTATTATTCGGTTAATTTTAATGATTATGATTACGTTCCTGTGAATCATTGGATAACATAATTAAGCAACGAATGTAATTTATTTTTTTGTCATCATATTGGTCGATTCAATAACTTGTTGAGTCTTGCAACAACTAATGTCATTTTAAAAAATTGGATTTCGTTGCCTGTTGAAAGACTATTATGCAATGCCTATAGATTATTTTCTGAAGCATTTTGAATTAAAGTTATCGATAGTTCATAGTGTAAATTATCGACGTTTAGCGCTTTTTAAAAATCGCTTATGAGTATTCAGTTTGTCTGTCCGTCTGTCTGTTCGGGCAATAACTCCAGAATCCTACAACTTGGAGAAGCCACATTTTCAGGGTAGATCGGTCTATATGAGGGCTAGACGTGCCATAAAGTTTGTGGATCTAGGAATAGCTGCTGGGGAGTAATCAGTGTCTTTATAATTTGCATTTGCATTTTTAATTTAGTGAAAATTAAGATAGGGGCTCAGTACATGAACAATTCTTTAGCTGAAAGAATTTTTTATTATTTTTATTAACTAAATTCAAATCGGAGCCGAAATAGCGTAAAAATTTGTTTTTAATCAAAAAAAGAGGGAAATATTTCAGATTTTCAACAATGGAAAATAAAACTGCCATAGCAACGAGTTCAATGCTTTTAAATGGGAAACATATTATTACAGGGAATTGATATAATGCTTTTAAAGGGAATTTATAGAGTACTATATTACAAGGCTGTCTATCTCAATCAAAAATATAATCTTATGATGACGTCATAATCATAAAACAAGGAAAAAAAGGCGCCTTATGTAATTTTATCTGCAATTCTTCCCTCACTTATTGTGTTTAATTGTGATCAGCGTATTTACTTTCTTGTTTTTACTTCATTGTATTTTTGGGTCGCATGCAGTAGCGGATTTGCAAATCTTGCGCCTTCAGGGATTTAGAGATTTACGCCCTCTTTTCACTTTTTTAGTTGAAATAAAACACCTGTTTTGTACTCAAATTTATAGTTAATTTATATTTTAATACTATTTCTAAATGAACGTCACATTACAGTCTTAAATCGTATTTTCTGTCTATATTCAAATAATAAATATAAAATATTACGTAAAATAAAAAATACGCGCCCCCTAATCATTTGCGCCCTTAATCACTGTCTACCCCTGCATTAAGATAAATCCGCTGTTGCTCACACGCATAATTTTTCATAAACGGGCTGAAGAAAATGTCATTAATTTTGAAAAAATTAATTAGAGAAAGTAATAGGAAAATCGGAAATTAATACGAATAATTGATACTATTCATAATTTAGAATAAAATTTAATTATTTCATCGAAGTAAAGTTTGAATGTTTTCCCTATTTTTACAGTAACATATGAAATGAAAGAAAAATCGGGAAGGGCGGATTAATTTTGCTAAAATACTGAGGGAGACTATTCATCTATGGTCGTGGCCCGTTGATTCAATTAATTATTTTTTTGGAAAACCTCTTCATAAAATTCCAGATCTACTGTATCTTCATTTATTTATGTATTAATAACATTACATCTTTACAAATTTTGTTGATTCTATTTTGTTCTGAGCTTTTATTTCCGATTAGAAGAGTTCCAAAACCTTGGCCCTCCGAATTATGAAATACGTTATAACTTCATTAGAGCTCAGCTAATAGGAGTAATTTCTATAATCATAAGAGATTATTTCCAAATAAAGTTTTCTTCAAAATCCAAAAATAAAAATTATTGTAACGAAAATAAGCTTATAAAATGGGATGTGTTGAATTTAACATTGTTATTAAACATTAAATTTCGTTTCATTTAATAAAATGAGATTAACTGAATTTACATTAACAAGTAGTTATGGAAAGAATTAATCCGCCTACTTTCCTTTTAATATAAATTTAATATATAAATACCACCTTCAAAATTAACAAATTTTCGTGTTAGTAGTAGCAGTAATTTTTATTTTTATGTGCATCGACGATTAAGGTCATATCGCACTGTTAAATATTCTATTCAGAAAAATCCTTAGACAATCACCGCCGTTTTGTTTACAGAGTCGGTATGGTTGCTGACAACAGTATGTACGAGTAGTATTCATATTTTTCGCCGCGATTTCGATGGGTATGAATCTACCTAACGGTCGATTGCTACCTCGAAAGCTATGAATCGAAACACGGCTGGAATGTGCACTCGGCTATGCTCCAGCCGAGTTCGGCAGCAATCATCACAATAGCGACAAATCGAAAAAATGTCTTTCAAAACTCCGAAACGAAAGAATTCGAGGGAAATTCAAACAAAGACGATCGAAAATCAAAACAGTGTGATAAGAATCAGAATCTTCACTTTTTAGCCCTTAGAAGAGTGGTCCTCAAACCGTGTGCCGAAGTAGATTTTTTAGGATAGTACAAATAGAAATAATAATAATGCAAATAGAACAGCGCAAATCCTACTCCGTTACCATAATTCTAAAATATTTTAAAATGCTAAAGAAAAACTCTCTGCACGACGGATTTTAGATTAACATTGTAAATCAAATGCAGAAATAACTCGCCTGGAATCGAACTCGGGACCTGTAAATTCGGAATATAAATCATTGCCCGGAGGTAGTCTCCGAGAGCACTAGCCTTACACCATGTTTCATGTAAATCGGTCCATTCATAAAGAAGATGTTAGTGGAGGACATACACACACGCATGTACACACACACACACACACACACACACACGGACAGCAATTTGAGTTCAATTTCAATTCTGGAAAGCCAATATCTCCAAAGCAATTAGATATGCAGACTATATGTTTAAAATGTTGAATTACCGTGATCCCTGGTTATACAGCAGATTTCGAAAGAGGCGCGTTGATCCTCAGCATAACCTAGGACACACCCTTTTACTTAATTCGGTATGTACTTACAAATATTGTTTTTATCAAAATTTATTTTTATTGTTGTTATAACAAGAAAATTAAAATAATTAACGCTGTCGCCAATCGGTAGTAAATGCAGCGAAATGTTTTCTAGATAATCATATGGTGAGCAAAGGAAAATCTGCGTATATCCGAACCCGCATTGTAAGCAACGGATTTAAAGGCGGAGAACGCCGTATAATTCATTGCAGAAATAATTAATAAGACAGCATACTATTTACGGCGTGTTTGTTTTAAATATTACCAAAACATGTTGCAATTTTCATAAATTCCGCTGATTATTTTAAATTCGAAAATTAATTTTTAGCCTATTTTCCAGAATGGAAATAGACTTATAGTTTCGTCGTCGTGTCTAACTGTCCCCCATATTAACATTTGAACCAATAGACCGATTTTCGTGACACTTTGTGGAAATCTCTTGTTACATAGGCAGAGCTCCCGAGGATAGTCTTTGTTGCAAAGATTGAAAGTCCCGGGTTCGATTACACTTCCCATTTGATTTACATAGGAAATCTGAAATCCATCGTGCAGCGTAATTTTCTCTTGCACATTAAAATATCTTAAAATTGTAATATCGGAGCAGAATTCGGACTATTCTCTGAGAAAATAAATGAAGATTAATGTTTATCATAAAAGTTTGAATTTTGATTGTGCTTTGTATAATTTTGCGTAAATAATACTGGCGTTTTTGCATTTTTTATCACTCATTACGAGATTGTTGCCATAGAAGCAGCTCTTGTTGTACTCGGATTCGGTATAGTCTAATGTATACACGCGTTCTTTTTGTCACACAAATACGCGTGATCAATTTAGTTTTTCGTTCGAATGTCCTTGTAATACTTTATAACGCTAAATTATGAAATTTGGGAACACAAAGAGCAACACATCCGCGGTGATTTTAATGCTATTAAAGCCAATATAAGTGTTAAATAAATGATTAAATGGAAAGTACGCATCGTAAGTTCCGTTTGGATCATTTTGTTTCTAATCAATTTATCGAGTCGTCTCTCGACGAACACTTGAAGCATCTTGGTCTCTTTCCGTCTATTCAGAGAGCGAAAGGGAATTTAGCGCATTGCACCGCGTGAACCCTATCCTCATTGCGTTCACCTGCGGGAAGAGCGACCTTAGACCTATCGTTCCATCAATCCATTCCTTCCTTCTTTTTTTCTTCCTCTCCCGTCTCCTCCCGACCAGTCGGTGCCAAATCGAACACCCGTCTTGACGCACCCGCTCGCTTTCTTCTTGGACGCTTCAAAGCTCCAATTCCCGTCATGCGACTTATCGCCCGACGTCCCTCCTACTCCTTCCTACGGATCAATCCAGAATTTTTTCGAATTAAAATGTTGAAAACAAAAAATTGTCTTATACCTGCACTTGGCGTGATTTTACCCGCCCCTTAGTCAAAGTCCCTCATTGTTGAAACACGACGTAATTCATTTAAAATATCTTTTGAGTTCTGATGGGAAATACGGAGATGCATCACTTGGTTATTTTTTGCTACGTGTTACTTTTTTCAAGGATACAAAATTAGATCAATTAAGATTTTTCTTCCTAGAAATATCGTGACACTTAATGAAAATATGTCGTGACCTGTTACGCGTAGGTAATTATCGCTCTAGGTCCTGGACGATAGATGATACGAACTGTTTTTTAAAATGGTTTTTCGCAATTTTTGTTTCTATTTAAACAATTTCAAACTGCAAAAAATAAAATACATTTTATATTTAAAGAGCCCTTTCTTACTAAACATTATCGTTAAAATTGTACTTATCTTTGCGATCTGGTGGTTCAGTACACTTCAGCGGATTATGGTCTTTAATATTCCTCATAAAAATTGGTTCAATGTTTTCCTGGTAGTGTGTACTATACACTCTTTAAACGGAAATTATATAGAATTGAATGAGGAAGTTTATTAGATACATAAAATATCAACTCAGCTATAATCATCTATTTTATGGATAACGGTTACTCAAAAGAACTAAATTTTAATTCCAAATTAAGAAACATAAGTGATTCAAGATATGTAGATAATATTTTTCGTTTATCATAAGAATTTAAAGCATTTTTCCTTTGAAAGTAATTAAAATACCATTGAAACCATGAAAAATCGTAACATTTACTTCGAATCAATCCGCACTAACATTAAGATGCTAGTTATATTAGATGAAAAATCACGATAAAAACGGCTATGTGATTTAATTAATCTAAAATTAAAATAAATGTTTTTCACACGATTAGAATACCCAGCCATCAATAGCGGTTAAAAAAACAGCCCACGTATTAAATTGAATTCACGGGCGTTTACGCCAAGGTTAGAGTATTGGAAGGCCGTATTTCTAGAAGAAGGAGTCACTGACAGTATTTATCTAAACCCTAACCCCGCCATGCATTAGTCAGAGCCCATTCAACATTCGAATATAAATCGGAGTCTATAAACCAAAGGAAGGGATTGGGTAAAAGAAGAGAACGGGGAAAGAGAGGAGACATAGATTGATAAACATCTTATTTGGAGGTTAGATCGAGACTGTGAGGTCTCCTAATTCATCTAAACAACACGAGAGAAATAAAGGAGAGTGCGGATTGAAAGAAAGAGAGACGGCAGGAAAAAGAGAGAGAGAGAGAGAGAGGAAAGAAGATGGAGGGGGGAAAGGGAAGGCGCAGAAAAGAGGGATCAAAGTTCCTTTTCCGTCCGAGATATATTTTCGCGTCTTTTGACACCGACTCGCGCGAGTTTCCCTCTCGAGTGACTGTGGACGTCGCTCGGGCGAGTTGGCAACGTGCCCCGCGCCTCAGCCGCCGCGCCCGACGTCAGCGAAGGGAGAGGTCAGTGGCGGGAAATAAATATCGGCGGAGGAACGCTTCAAAATCCGACTTGAGCGATCGCGCGATCGTGTCCGCGAGAGCGTGATTTCGAACGGATGAATCCGAATATTTCAAACATCCTAACGCTTTGTTTTTTTATGGCCGCAGATTGAGTGGTTTATGTATCACGGATTCTGTCACCCAAATCTATTATAGTCATCTCTTCGCCTGCGCGCTGCGATGTTATTTTGGATGCGGGAAAATGGGAGGCATTAAAACCGTTATTTATATGAACGCATTTAGATTTTTTCTCTCATCCCTTCGTCTCCATGCAGAGAAAATAACTCGGATATCCGATGAGCTAGTTCCTTGCATCGACGGAGGAGATGTAGGTTTTTTAAGTAGGTTTATTGGGAGGAAGAAGAGGGATTGACTAGTCGGGCGGAATTAGAGGTTTGTTGAGTGAGAAGAAATAAGGAACGGTGCCAAGGAGATAGGATTTGGATGTTAATCTTAAGTGGGCGAGGCACGAAGAGCAGTGGGTCGAAGGTCCTTTTCACCTTCCAACAGCTGGATTTATAACGAAAACAAAAGTTTGTTACGATTTCAGCAATTGCATTAGCATGTTTTCCTGGAGATGGAGATGTGCTTTCGTTTTCTCCTGTGACGTAATTCGTGTATTTGTTAACGAATGCCCTGTTTCGAAATAGCTATTTAAAGATGAATAGATAAATTAACGCGTTCAAAAGAGAATTATGGAGCTCGCCTTAAGGCTAGAATCTAATTGAAAGATTGTTTCTCTTGGCGACCTTCTCATGGCTGCTGGCGAGGTCTTGTCATATCAACCTTACGCAGTTGTGTATTTTTATGCAACGATATTTCTTGAACAATCCGTCATTTTCATAAACTGCTTCCTGAGAGTCTACTGAAGAACATTTCCCTTACGTTAATCGAGCTGATTATGTGTTGCAGATGGAAAATCATAGAAAAACTGGCCAAGATAAAATTATCCAATTACTCATATTAGCGTAAGTTATATTTATAATCCTCAAATTTTAGGATGCTACTTATTTTCAAACTAGGCATTCAGACATTTTTATAATAGTCAGGATTTCGAAATTAATCCTAATATATATGTCATTATTTATTTTATATATTTTGTATCTTATACTCACTTCGCATTCGTACAAGTCAAATGAGCTGAATATTCCTTTCCTTTTCAATTTGACACTTCTTCCAACTATAACCCGAAGGCTCAGAAGCACTCCATGGCGATAAAGGAGTCCGTCAAACCATTGCCTTGGCTCCACCCATTTCATTTCGGTGCCGAGAAAATCGCTCAAAAGAGCTCTAGTAAGTGTTTTTACGTGTTATTTTTGTTTACTGGAACCCGGAGGCTCTACCTTCCACATTTTACCTCTCTTCGTTTTCGACCGCCTTTCCCTATTCCAATGATCCTCTTAACCTTTCTGAATTCCATCAATCCGTTTCATTGAACACTGATCTTTGCTTTACTCTTGCCTTCCGCAATGTAGTTCCCAAAACCACTTGAATGGGTTATCTTTTACGTTTCCCAAAAAGAAAGCAATAACTGAATCATCATTTTCCCATTTAGAGAACTTAATTCGTTAGTTAACTGATGATTGATAAGCTGCTGGGGATTAAATTCACGATTTAACACCAAAAGAAGCACAACCTAAGTGTTTTTTTTGCCCTTTGGAAATGATTTATAGGCAGTATTCTTATTAAGATGAATATTTGGATCTTCCCAATATGCAGTCATATTTCGATTCCTTAGTATCTATAGAAGTATTCACCGTATCTTAGTAAAGTTTTCAGACAGTAAAAGATAAATGTCTGCGCTTAAATTTCAATATTCAATTTTATATTTATTACTATTTATTAAACCTCAAGTCATGATGTGCTGCCCAAGGGCAGGGTGGACTTTTCGGACCTGAATGCAGCAGTAAATCGCAGAAAATTTTATCATTTCCAAATTAAGGAAAATGATGTCTTCGATAGTACAGTCAAAACTCAAAAATCCGACATTCAAAGATCCGATTGGTTTCGATTTAAGGCTAAATGTTTGCAGATACCGACAACTCTATTTTAAAAGCAATAGAATTTTTCTCTGTTTGAAGACAATTTTAATGACATTTATTACAAAAATGTTATCTGTTAATTTTCTCATTTAAAGTTATCTGTGAAAATTCTGCGTTGTTAAAATATCTTCTCTAAAAACGGCCTAGCACAAAGCTTCCCAACCCGGGCATTGCGACCCCATTTGGAGTGGCGAATTGATATCCATAGAATACAATTAGATCACATATCTGGAGTCACGAATCCTGTGTTTGATTCTTTAAGTCACTGAAATCGCTCAACACGTAGAAATAGCTGTGTTAGCACAAAACGCCTTTCACGGTGTCACCGCAATCACAACGAAAATTAATTTTAAACTTTAAAAAATATACTATATAGAGTTTTGAATTTTGACATATAACCATTTAATTTGCGTTCCAAAATTATTATGTTTATATGGTAAATTGCAAAACAATCAAATATTTAACAGAAAGTAAAAAACACCCATAAAGTTTACCTAAAAGTTCTTATCTTTGTGGAGCTACACCACACAAAATATAGTTAAAATCACTTTATAAATTTTCAATTTTTTTGCAAGATCGGTTCTACAGTAATAATCAGTTGATTTGTAACGTCTGAAATGGAAATGTTTAGACCTAAGATCGTAAGTAATAGAGGGAAAGCGTAGTTAACTATTATTTAATGTTGATGTATAGAAGACGTGTGGGTGAAATATTTGACCGTTGTATAATTCGAAGTAATTATGAAAAAATAGTCAGGCGTGTAGGCAGACAGGAGAAATTTTTGGATGGAAAGTAAAGGGAGGAGATTTCAAATAGTTAAGTGAATGAAGATGTTTTATTCAAATAACGATAAATACAGTGCTGCAACTATGCCCTCCGCTATCATTGGGTGTGGGTCGAGACAAATACATAGATACCTAAGGACCCGGGACCGTAGTTAAATTTACAGTAAAGTAAGATATCACATCTTATCCGTTTATTTATATTTGTGATCAAATTAAAAGAAATCGGGTGGAAATTACCTGATGCGATATAATGTCAAGCATACCTCCAATTTTCTTCTTTGCATGGTAGCGTAGAAATTTTTGAAATCATATTTCCAGAAATTATAGGAGAAGCTGTATCATCTATGTAAAATAGAATGTAACAAATCAAGGTTAGCCACTTTATCAGCACTAATAGGAAATAAACCCCTTAAGTAGTACGGTCGAGAGGATTCTTGCTAATGAAATATGACTAATAAATAATTGTAAAGGCAAGAATTAGTCCCATGAAGCCATTAAATTAGCCTAGAGAAAGCAGTCTAAGCCAGCTATTGCAATAAAACAACACGTTTCGTAATTAATTAATTATTCCATCCGCAGTAAATTTCACAGTCTTTCGATGAATAAAACAAAAAGCCGAATAAAAATAATCTTCTATTTCTAAATACAAACTTGTTTAGTTTCTTAAAATTTTATTGTGTCGCTTATCTCGAAGTTTGCTATTATTCCTTCCATCTCATAATTCCTCCCTTAAAATGCTCATCCTTGTGAAAGACTGCTTGACAGATAGTCACGATTTGATCAATAAATTTCCTAATCTGTTGGCTCTTCTGACTTACAACGCTCTAGACAACACGTGTTTGGCTCGATTCGTCCGTGATGACGCACGTTCTTCTCTGGCAATTTTGGTAGATGAGATTCCGAGTTCCTCCTCGCTCAGATATCTGGTCTACGCTGTTTTTTCAACACAAGCATGGTTAAACGGCTGTTTACTTTCTCGAATGAATTATTTTCGAGGAGACTTCCGAAGGTAAAATAAATAATAGGCAAACATTTGCTCCGTTGTTATTGAAATATGCTCTAAATTACTTGCATTGTGGAGTTTACACATCCCGGGAGGAGTGGATTTGAATATATGTTTGTCTAATTCTCCCACATCAAACGTCTATCAGCTTACATTTAATTAAATATGATATTAAAATTTAGTGGCTCCACAAATCCTCTCTCAATTTACGATACAGCGAGCATACGCCGCTGGTCTAAAATCGATGTCAAGTACTAATAATTATTTTTTCTTTTGACAAATATAACATGCCATTCATTATCCATTGTCCAATGATGAATAATATGTAATAAGTAAGAAATTATTGGTTTCAGTGACATGAACAGACACAGTGGCGGATTTACGCCTCCCGGGGCTCCTGACGCTAAACATTTGGGGGCCGCTGGCGAGCGCCACGTGCGACCCCCCTCCCCCCTCTAAATCCGCCAATGAATATAAATGTATCCTTCTTTTATAAGATTTTGGCTTATGTCAAAAGAGATTGTTATTATAAATCACACGAAAAAATTTCAGCCAAAAAATTTGCTTTGAAACCAGATAATTATTTTTCCGTATATTGTGGTAGCCCTGCTTTTTTGATAAGTTCTAAACATATTAATCTCGATTTCTCATTCTATACTCGCCCTAAAACGAAATTTCTTTGAAATCTGTTCAGTCAATACCTTTGAAATTCATAGTGACAGAAAATCCTAACCTTGATATTGTGGTTTCCCTGTTTAGTCGTCCCGGTTGGAATATTTTGGTTATTTATTTATATGAAGATTAAATCATTACTAGAATTCAGTAAGTTTGTTTGGGTGTTGGTTTGTATGTTTTTCCCGCTATATAAATCCACACGGTAGATCCTAGAGCCACCCAACTTGGCATGCTATCTAATAGGACCAAAAGGAAGAGGGTAGGTTGGATTTGAAATCCGTGGGGTCTTTGGAACCTCATGTGGTCCACAGAAGAGCATTTCCATAACATTTACATGGGAGTAATACGGGAGTAGTAGATAACCCACTCCAGAGGAGCACGGGGGGTATAGGGGGTGCGGTAATTAGTAGAGATAATATCATTATCGTTAAGTGGTGGGAGGGAATATCTTGTTAATGAGAGGGAGATGGGAGGATGTGATTGACATGTGCGCGGTAGTGGAATGGGGTGTCCAGACATAACGGCGCCACCCTGGAAGTAGGGGTGGGGTGAGCATCTGTAGGAATTATATTATTCTGAATTTTAAGACGACCAATTTGTGTTTATTACCCGTAGGTATTCCAATTAGGGTGACCCGATCTGGACGAAGAGGTGTGTGGTTAGTGGGGTGGGGATGGTGTCAATTAGGGGTTACCAGTGCCGGATAAGGAACTCTGGGGCCCGTAGGCACACTCTCTTTAAAATTTGTGTATAGTTATAAATAGTATAAAACAAAAATAATACATATTGGAAAATATTTTTATTGAAGAGAAATATTGTAATCTTAACACAAAAAATATTTCTATTTCTATTTTAATTTATATACTTTGCGTACTTTAGATGTTGCAAATCTTTTTATTAATTCAGAAAAATGTATTTTTCTTGCAAAATAATTTTCTATACAAATTAAACAGTGCATTTAGACGTGCTTGGCGCATTGTTGTCCTTTTTTCATTTTTATCTGTGATAATTCAGAAAAAGATCTCTATCCTTCACAGGCTGAACATGGCATTGTCAAATATATTCTAAAAGCGATGGTGACATTCGGAAAGCATTTTTATGTTAAAATTCTCCTCATGATGTCCATGATTTTTGAAGGATTATCATTTTCCGTTTCCAGTAATTTCTTGCCTTGGACTTGCAGCATCACATGTTCATGAGAGTGAATAACTTCGTTCTCCAACTCATCTTCTAAATCGTTTCTATATTTATTAATGAGATTTTTTGACGCTTCTCTTTTATATTCTAAATTTTTATTATTATATACGTTCATCATCTTGCAATTTTCGCTTTATCTTTCTTTTGTTTTCAGCCCTATAATGAGGCTCATTGTTATCTATGTCATGGCTATATTCTTTCTTGATTAATGCTTTCAATTGCTTAGCTTCTTTCTCAAAATGATCGAAATCATTTCGAAGTATCTTAAAGAATTCTATTGAAGTTTTCATGTGTTCTACAACACTCGTTAGTGTGAGTCCCTCTGCTTGCATAAGTAGATTTACGAGATGAATGCGTTCTAAAATATCGCTCCAAAAGATACAAAGAAAGACTGTTTCCAATTCATACAATTCAGTTAAAATACCCTTAGCTTCAGCTCGTGTGTCACTATTTTGCTCAACATCGTCCTTTAGAAAATTCAGCGTACTAATGATACCGGAATAATTTATTTTGAGTGCCTTTATGGCGTCATATCTTGCTGACCATCTTGTGTCAGAAAGTGCCTTCACTAAAATTATTTTATTACTTCCTGAATGTGACTTAAAGTTTTTAATAACGAGAGTCCATCTGTACGTAGAACTTGACATAAATGTGTACACTCTTTGAAAGATTCCGAAGAATGACACTGCTTGCACACAAATAGTAGCTATTCTGAGACCAACAAGGTTTAGAGTGTGAGCACTGCAAGGTATATAATCAGACAGAGGATTGTATTCTTTAATTATACTTTGAACCCCTTGATATTTTCCCGACATATTGGTAGCGTTGTCGTAACTCTGAGAGCGGCAGTTTTTAAGTTCGAGGCCACAGTCAGATAAATATTCTATCATTATGCATGCCAATCCCTTTCCTTTGTGACTAGATATAGGTATAAATTTGAGAAACCTCTCCTCAGGAACTAAATTTTCAGGATACACATACCGCACTATAAAAGTTAGTTGGTCTACGTGTTGCAAGTCAGGAGTGGAATCGACAATTATACCAAAATATTTTGATATTTTTCCCTTTTATCAAAATTATCTCCAGAATATAATGCTATACTATATATACTATAATACTACCTATAATACTAACGAATTCATCACAAATGGTAGAAGATAAATAAGAAACGTTAACCACGTCCAGAATTTGCATATCGCTCTATGTGTGTGGCTAAAATACATCATATTTCGTTAACAGCTCCAATATCCCTAGATAATTCCCATTCTCCACAGATCCAATATGCTCATTTTGTCCACTCAACGCAAGTCCACGTTGACTAAGAAAAAGAATGACATCAATAATTATGTGTAGCAAATTTCTCCAATATTCGCATTCCTGCTCAAAACTTTCACTAAATGCGGATTCTATGCATTTTTTCTTTGAACGAACCAGGTGCATTGAGATTCCGAATGACTATAGCTATTTTCATGACTTGCTAATCTACCAGAAGCATTATTCCAATCATTAAATCCAGTAATAAATTGATCGGAAGAAGAAGAGAATAATTTGCATACAGCACAATATACCATTTTGGTTTTTTGAGAAAAATCAGCCAAATGCGGGCAGCTCCTTCCAAATTCTTCATTTTACGTTTAAACTTTGATTTTGAAATGAACCACTGTTTGGAGCCACAAATTTGTGATGTGGATTTTACGTTGTCCATATTATCAAACTGGATATTTTGTGGAATATTAATCTTTAGAACTAGATATTCAATAAATTCCTCACATAGGTACTTTCCATTCAGCCGGATCGTCACTAAATACATTAGTATCAGAAGCATGTACTGGAATACAATCTTGTTCTTGTGGTGGTTGTGCCACTTCGTCGACACATGTTTTTCCAGTGTTTCTGATGGTTTCGCTGTTTTTTGCTTTGATTTTACGCTTCTCAGCTCCACTCAAATAATGACGTTTCATTTTTAGGCTAATTTAAAAAAACAATAAATGGAAATTAAAATTACTAAAATTAAATTAAATTGAAACAAAATGAATTAACCCTTTGACGCTCACGCCCTTTTTCCGTACTTTGACCTTGATACTTGGTGGCTAAATATTTAGCCACCTCATATTTAAATAATAGTATGGTGAATTATACTAAATAAGACATGTATGTAACTAATTCATCAAAACTAACTACTTTTGAAAACCCACAGACAAAGTTAATTTTTAAAAATGTGAACACTCGGAGGAAATTGAGGTTGCTAAATATTTAGCCACCAAGGCTTAAAGGGTTAATGGACAAAGATAAAACTTCTTATAACTTAACTCCTTATTCATTGGTTATGAATGAAAGTGATATTATTGAAAATCCTAGCGAAATCAATTATTTTTCTAAGACAATTGGATAATAAATGTGCAATTTTGGCCTTAAATTCACCTCTGAAGTAGAAAAAACCGTGTCTTCCCTCTAATATCGAAATTTCTACGGTGCAAAGGAAATTATGAAATTAAATAAAAAATACAAATATTTAACAGAAACTTAGGGCCAAAAGTGCTATTGATGGAAATCTTTAACTTTTGGCATTCACGATAAAACAAAACTTTCAGAGTAACTTAATATTTAAAATTTAGTTATCCTTATGTGATCACAAAATGCGAACTTGTACATGGTGTGGTCATCACAAAACATTAACTACTTAGTAATTGCTATCTCTCCGAGCAGCTCTGATTAGCATCTGAGTATCTACTTCGACTTATATTCGTGGCAGGGAGAGAAGAAGTCGATTTTGATTGGTTTATATTGATATGGAGTCAATGAAACAAATACAGAGCGAAGAAAATTATTGGTATGATGTTTTTAAAAGAGTCATTGCTATAGTGACGTTATTGGTAGGGATGGGACGGTCGGTTCCTCGGTTCTTCCGGTTCTCTCAGGAACCGAAATAACCGGAACCGATTGTTTATAATTCGGTTCTTTGGTCCCGATCCTTATTACTTTCTCCACATACGTAATATAGGGGAAAGTCTTGTGTTCATGAGAAAATCGACTTCGAGATTTCAACGGAAATACACGTTTTGAGGTCTCCTGAACACGTTTTGACCATTTTCTCGATGATGTCTGTGTGTTAGCTTTTTTGTGGGTTCTCTAACTCAAAAACCATTAATCAGGTCAACGCGAAATTTTATATTTAACATTTTTATAAAAGTCACAAGCAGTAATTAGTTTTTGGTAAAATTCGGTCACCCGGAAGTGGGTGTTTACTCTTGTCACATCCATCATTTTGTAATATTTGCTTTAATATTTGATAAATGTAAAAATGTACTGTAATAAAAGTTGTAGGAAATATGATTTTCTATAAACCTTTGTTTGAAATTTTTTTCCATATAATGCATTGTTTAAGAGATAACCTATGTTTTTAGCTGCCACCACCTACCGACGACTATTGTTAACAATTGACGCTTAGTTACGTCTTAGTAAAGCTCCTTTTTCTTTTCTTAATTTTTGGAGCTTTGTGGCTATATCCAATATCAGAAGGCTATGGCTTGAGTTTATTTCTATTCTTTGTAGTCTAAAATTTTCTCGCAGTTTCTTAAAATACTTTTTATTATGTAACCTATTTGGAATTTTTAGAAATATTATAGATATGGAGAAAGTCATGTGGTGGCCACATCAGATTTTTTAAATAAAAACGAGAGTGGAAAGATGCACACATCATGCGTGCATGCATGCGAGGCAGAGGCGTCTATATTAAGGCCTTAGTATAATGTCTACTAACTGAAATGCCGCTGGTGAACTATAATCTTTATTTTCCCGTTCATTCCTTCGTCGTAAATGACCCATTTCTCTTCACTTAAAAACGCTGTGTATACGTAAAGAAAATACACGTATTTACGTTCATTTCTTCATCCTAGATAATCCATTTCTTTTCAATTACTCTCGCTGTGTATACGTAAGGAAAATAGACGTATCTGCATTCATTTATTCGCCATAGACAATCCATTTCCCTTCATTTACCAAATGTTGCGTGCGCACGAAAGAAAATTAAATTAATTAGGTATTTACAGCAGATATTTTTACGTCAGTTGTCACGACGATTGTTTTCGTTGACAACAATTAAAAAACATGGGGCTTAAGTGAATTATGACATTCTCGTTTGATTTTCTTGAAATCGGCTACTCCTTTGACAAAAACGTACCGAACAAAACATTTGCTATTTGATTATTTCTACGAAGTTCTTTAAAGACTTTTTAGTTATAAGTTACATTGTACGAAATATAAAGAAAAGATCATTATTTGTCACCTGTAAAGTGGCACTCCCGATAAAGTCACGTAAACTATTTGTATAATTTTCTCAGTTTCTTTGCACCTATGTCCTAAATACCAAATTTCATCAACAATCACTAAGTAGTTTATGAGATAAAACATACGAACGGACGGACGGACACGACTTGACCATAAGGCGTTCTTTTTTCCTTATTGTAAAGAACACCTAAAAACGATCGCGACTCGGAAGAAGACGCTACCCAAAAAGCGACCGCCTCACTCCGCCATATTTTTCCGCGACGGCATTCGATTTTCGATACATAATCTATCCATGACGACGTAAAATATATACAATACTCATTGTAAACATTTCCTGAAAAGGGTTGTTTTGTGACGCTCCCGATATAGATCTCTGCTCTCTACTCTCTTTTATTTTTATTATATATATATATATATATATATATATATATATATATATATATATATATATATATATATGTGTGTGTGTGTGTGTGTGTGTGTTTGTGTGTATGTATGTTATGTGTGTGTGTGTATATATGTATATATATATATATATATATGGATGTCAACAAGGTGTTGGGATGAGGAAACCCAGTGAGCACTCACCAATCAGACGACTTCAGGTTGGCGAGGCCCCGGGGATGTCGAAGCGACACACGTAAAATAACACAAAAACACAGAAACATCACAAACGTAAAGCTTTCGGAACTACTCCTTCTTCAGCTACAGAGAGAGAACTCTGTAGCTGAAGAAGGAGTAGTTCCGAAAGCTTTACGTTTGTGATGTTTCTGTGTTTTTGTGTTATTTTACGTGTGTCGCTTCGACATCCCCGGGGCCTCGCCAACCTGAAGTCGTCTGATTGGTGAGTGCTCACTGGGTTTCCTCATCCCAACACCTTGTTGACATCCATATATTCATTTTACCTTTCCTTTTCCGTAAGTTGTTATATATATATATATATATATATATATATATATATATATATATATATATTAGCAATTGCATACTTTATAATTAGTTAGTTTATTTTATAAGATATTTAATTACTTATTATATTAAGTTTAGTCTTAAATAATTAAATATATATATATATATATATATATATAGCCAAAAATAAATAAATGAATAATAAAAATGAGGTAAAAAAAGGAAAAATGCAAAATAAAAATAAAAAATAACAATAGCTAGCTGGTATCTTTTTGACTTAACTACCTTACCAATGTACATATTTCCTATTTTTTCATGTTTATTGTATTGTATTTATAATAATTAGCAGTTATAGTAATTTTAAACTTATAAGCAAATCACAAAAACCGCAAGATATTAAAATGATGTAAATATAATTAACAACCCCCATTGTAATTGAGCACTTTCTGACCGGCCGGGAACGTGGGTGTTATCACGAGGGACGGCCTATATTTGTGGTGAAACTACTTACCAAGCCAACAAAGAGAGAGAGAGAGAGCGTAAAATATACTTTTATGCCGGATGTGTTATTAGTTTCAAAGGGGATAAATAACTCTGACTTTCCTTTATTTTATGAGGCAAAAGAGCTTTGCAGCATTTTACCATCTGACAGTTTATCGAGTTCCCCATCAGTTTTCCACGAACTCCAGCAAACTTCGCACCCCTGCATACGCACGCATCCCGGCACACGCACCCAATTCGGCATACGCACCCAATTCGGCATACGCACGTACTTCGGCTACGCGAGTACTTCGGCTTTGCGCGTACGTACAGAATCCTTACTTGTATAAGCAACAGACATTACCCCAGAAGAGAACGCTACCATAGTGCGATTTAACCAACAGACTTTCGCGAGTAGTGCGCCCTCTTCTCGAGAACGGATCGAACAAGCGGACTTCCAACCTGGCAACGTTGCGGACTGCCAGCCGTCAGTCACGAGTATCGAACCTGATAAGAAGGAAGGAGACAGAGAGGACTGGAGAGGACGCGAGGACGAGCAAACAGCGAGAGAGCAGCCTTAAACCGGCAAGCGGAAGATTTCCCTGTTATTCCACTGCTTTTCGTATCGTTTGTTATCCCTCCAAGTGGAAAATTCTACTGAATATATTTTTGTATATTTCTGCTTTGTATAATTTCACTCCAATATAGTTGTAAGGATTTCCTTGTCACTTTACCATTGTGTTATATTTGATTTCCTGTTGGCAGCAGCAGTGTCACCTAAGAGGTATCGTATCGTTTTCCTATTCTAAGTACTTTGAAAATTACGAGAGATTGATATAAAATGAGACAGTCGCGTCTCAGCTTTGTAGCGCGTACAAAAATCAGGACGACGAATCAATTCAACGAACGATAGTTCCGCAAAAATATCTATAAAAAAATTGAATGATGGGTTCCGAATTCCCTCAATTCAATATATCGCTCGCGGCTGCGTGGTTTTATAATATAAAAATTCAAACAATATCTTGTGTCAAATCCATCAGTTTGAAGTGTTATTATAACTTATTCACAGAAATAAGTTTTATTTTGTTGTGTAGTCATTTTGAATATATACCCCGCGGATAATTTTTAAATTTAACCGATTTATTGTGTACCACAACTAAAAAGCCATGTCGGGCGTTTGGAACAACTTCAGAATTGACAGTACAAACGACAAATGCGCTGTATGCAGCTATTGTAAAGCTAGAATTTCCCGTGGTGTATCAAAAAGCACTTCTAACCTAGCAGAACCATAACCGAGAACCGGGATCAGATTAATATAACCGGAACCGGGAAAAAGTGGAATCGTCCCATCCCTAATTATTAGGTAACCTTGGCTTAGCATTTAGAGGTAGTAATGATAATATATATATATATATATATATATATATATATATATATATATATATATATATATATTCCGAACGTAAGGGAAATTTTTTGAGTAGTTTAGAATATCTTATCAATTTGACATTTTTAAAACGTCATATAAAAACTTACACAAATTGAGGGCCTGGTAAGACAAATTATCTTTCTCACAAAACCTACGATGAATTTATAAATTTAATGGGAAATATAACAAAAGAAACATTAATATCTTCTAAAATAAAAGAAGCTAAACACATTTAAATGATTATCGACTCTACTCCCGACATAAGTCGCATCGATCAGTTAATATTAATAATCAGATATGTTGAAAATAATGGAGAAATTAAAGAAAGGTTCAATGCTTCCCATATAGCCGGGAAATATTCGGGTTTACAAGCTAGAATAAGACAACACTGTACCACTGCAATTTATGTACCGTGCGCTAGTCATTAATTAAATTTATTTGGAAACTATTCAGAATCTTGTTCTGCTGCACTACATTATTTCAATTTCGTTCAAAATTTGTACAAATTTTTTTCGCGTCAACGCAACGATGGAACATATTAAAAAATTGTCTACCAACTAATTCGGTTAATTTAAACGGATGTGTTACGCGATAGTCAGCTAGAGCGGATGCTGTATCAGCATTAAAAATGGGATATAAACAAATTAAAGAAGCTCTGATCAAGATATAAACATCTGAACACGAGAAACCAATTAGCCGATTAGAGTCTTCTAAATTAGCTAAATATTTTGATAAAATTGAAACAGCTTTATGAACAACAATTTGGGACAAAATGTTGAAAATACTAAATGCTATGATTGAATTAAAGTCTATTAAGCCTTCAAATAGACGAAATAATTGTGTTATTCGCTTCGTGCATTCCCAACCTTAATAGATTGCAACGTTAATAATTAAAGAATATTATTGTTCAATAATCATACGAAGAGGAAGAATAACACAGCCAAAGAGTGGCAAATCAAGTCGTATAGTGGTGCCAAAATGTAATAAATTTCAAGCGCTTAATTTTCTGGGAGAATTCAAATGATTGCCAGGAATTAATTAATTAATCAAACAATTGCATTTACTATATATATATATATATTATGGGGTGCCGGTGGTGTAGTGGTTAGGACGCTGGCTGCTACTCGCCCAATGCTTGAAAAAGTCATCGGGTACGAATCCTGCGCGAGTAGGATTTTTTCACAAGGTCACCCGGCCCCCTGTTTGCGTGGTTTGAGGAGACCGCGCAAATTCAGCTGTTCCGTCCTTCGGAAGGGACGTTAACCCGTTGGCCCCCCTGGTGTTCTTCGTAAGAGCAGGCAAATGCCGGCACCGGGTTTCCCCCCTCCCTTCTGTGTGTGAGTTATATATATATATATATATATATATATATATATATATATATATATATATATATATATATATATATATATGGATGTCAACAAGGTGTTGGGATGAGGAAACCCAGTAAACACTCACCAATCAGATGACTTCAGGTTGGCGAGGCCCCGGAGATGTCGAAGCGACACACGTAAAAGAACCATAAAACACAGAAACATCACAAACGTAGAAGATTTCGGAGTTATTCCTTCATCAGCTACAGAGAGAGAACTCTCTCTCTCTGTATATATATAAAAGTTTTTACACTCACACACACCTCCTAAGTTTTTTTAATCACACTACAAAGTCCCGTTGATGTTCAGCGGGTAATTCCGCTAATAATTTTCTGCTTTCAAAGCAAATATATTAGTATACTAATAAGAAAAACGTTCCTGGAATCGAACCCGGGACTTCAATCTTCGCCAAATAAAATATATCCCGGAGGTGAGCCCTGGCAGCATTAGCCTCTTACCAAGTTTCATGAAAATCGGTCCATTTGTGCAAAAGTTGTTAGTAGGGGACACACATATACAGACAGGACCATTTCATAAGGCTGTTTCCTTTGGAAACCAGCCTAAAAATAAAATATTTTTTAAAAACGTATTTCAATATACACCCTTTTATGTGCACTCAAAAGTAAAAAATAAATTTTTCTGCCCTCAAATGAATTAAATTTGGTGTGCAGAACTAAAGTGGATAAAAATTGCCACCCACTTTTATTTTGCGCACCAAACTTAATTCATTTGAAGGCAGAAAAATTCATTTTCTACTTTTGAGTGCACATAAAAGTTTGTATATTGAAAAATATTTTTTAAATTTTCTTTCTTGTTTAGTCTTCTATTTAAAGTGGAATTTTTGGATTATGGAAAATTGCAAAGATAATAAATTGAATTTTCAAAGTTTATTTCAATATAGGAAAATTCTTTAAATATTTGGAAGTTCCACTATTATTCATAATGACGGCATTAATTTCCCTTAAAAGCATTAAATCGTCTTTGATTTCCATTAAGAGCATTAAAGGTCCCTTTAAAAGCAATAATGTCGTTGCCAAGGTTTTTATACCTTTCCATTGTTGAAGAGAGGAAAAATTCACACTTTTTTTCGATTTATAGCAGATATTTAAGCTAAATCGGTAGGTGTTTGACTTCTGTCTTAAAAAATTAAGAATTCCATTCTTTCAGCTAAACAACTCTTCATTTCTCGAGTTCGTATCCCAATTTAAGTAATTTAAAAATGCATTTTTAGAAAGCATTGCAATCAATCCCATACCTTTCTTATGGAGTATTGAAATGGAACATTGGGGTTAAAAAGACCCCTTAAATATTAACTTTTTTGTGATTTTCGATTTTTCTCATCGGTTATCATCTGAAATCAGAATAAAATTGGGTGGTAAATACTGCCACCCACTCTTATTTTGCACACCACATTTAATTCAAGTTGAGGGCAGAAAATTTTATTTTTTACTTTTTAGTGCATATAAAAGTGTGTATAATGAAAAAAGTTTTTTAATATTTTATTTTCTCATTTTTAGTCTTCATATATTTTAAAGCTGAATTTTTGGATTATGGAAAATTGCAAAGATTATAAATTGAATTTTCAAATTTTTATTTAAATATAGGATAGTTCTTAAATATTTGAAGTTCCACTATAATTCATTCATCATCATAGGTAGCCTTTCTCTAGATAGGTCCGTGATTATTCATGGTTAAACCTGGTTCTCCATATATACCTATTTTCCGCCGTCCTCTTCATATCTTGATAAATATCTTTCCCTTTCAAATTGTCGATCAGCTGAAACCTTTTCCTACCTCTTTCCCTTTTCCCATCTAGTTTTCCTTCTAACGCGTCTTTAATCATACTCTCTCTCCTCAGGTAATGTCCAACCCAGTTAGCCTTCCTCTTTCTGATAGTCTGTATAACCATTCTCTTCTCTCCTACTCTTCGTAGCACTTCATCGTTTTTCATCCTATCCGTCCATTTTATCTTCAGCTTTCTCCTCCAAGTCAACATTTAAAAGCTATCCGAGAATTTGATGTCATTTTTCCTTAACGTCCATGTTTCTGCCCCGTACAAAGCTATACTCCATACATAGCATTTTATGAACTTCTTGCGGATATCTTCCCTTATATTTCCTGTAAGTAGGTGTTTCTTTCTTCTGAAAGCCTCTTTTGCCTTTACTATTCTAGTCCTGATCTCATCCATACATTTTGTTTCTCATGTTATGATTCTTGCAAGGTACTAGTAGTCTGAAACGTGTTCTAATGGCTTTCCTCCAATACTTACTATGTTCAGATTCTCTTCTTTGCCCGAAATTCGAATTATCTTGGATTTATCTGTATTTATTTCCATACCGTAATTTCTACCTGTTATTACTAATCTGTTTATCATTTTCTGGAGTTCCTCTTCCTTTCTTGCTAGAAGTACTTGATCATCCGCGTATTTTACTGTTCTTATAATCCTACCTCCAATTTTGAAATCTCCTGTACCTTCAAACGCTTCTTGCATTAGACTTTCTCTATATATATTAAATAGGGTGTTACTCCTCTACAGATATTTACTTCTCAGGTGTCCGCATTTGTACTAATGCAATATTTAATAATTTCTGAAGTTACTTTTAAAATATATTTGTTCATATGTGACTAAGAATTTAATGAGGCGCTAAAATCGAAAGTTTATTTCTTGATGACCATTGTCTTCGACAGGAGCTTTCGATTTGCTTCGTCCTCGTATAATATTCATCAATATAATGCCAATTAGAATCAGCATTTTTTAGAACAATGGCATTAGATGAATCGCGGCAGATCAAGATAATTTTCTAAAGTGTTTTTAATTTTGCTAAAAAGCAGAACATTTTAAGATTATGAACAAAACTCTTTTTCACTTATTTTAATTTTTTATTTAAAAATTCGACATCGGTTATTTACCTTGCTAATGACGTCATTTCGTCGGTTTTTGTGCTACTAATATTTAATCGGAAGAACCAGATTTGATTACCTTTGGTTTTTGCGTAATTGAAAAGTGAGTTTTAATTTTAGAAATAATTATTTTTACTAGATTTACCCGTGCAGTGGTGCTCGTTTTTTGTGTCAACAGAGTAAAAGGCTTTAATATTTCACATTTTTCAATGTATAATTTATAATGCTTAATGAAATGCTTTAGACGCATCTGTTATATTATAAACATACAACAATTCTTTTCCGCTTCTCAATGGTAATCAGGTCTTGTAAAATTATCAGTGTAAATACCGAAATGCATGTATTATAAATTTTCCATGCTCCCGCGCATCATAGATGCAGATGCATCTCGATCTGGCCATCATTAAATTGTCTGATTCTCCGTTCCACTTTTTGTAATCATATCATAACGTCATATTATGACATTTTAAAAACGAAAAACCAAAGATTTCATTTGGTTTAATCTTAATTGGATTCAAACTCGGTAGGAAGTCTGAAAAAATCTCTATTAAGACATAGTGCAACTCGCTTGTCGTCCGTTCGGGTTGGATTCTATATCCGTCCAGTTGAATCACGGCTCTTATGACGTCATTGCCACGACTTGGTGACGTCACAGGAATTCGGAGAACGCGTGGACTCACTACCATACGCTGGAATCCTTGTTCACTCCATAGAGACGCAAGACTCTCGTTGATAGGCGACGCCTGCCGAAATAGCAGCGTAGCGGCTCTTTGCTGCGCGGAGGAATACTACTTGACGGTGGTTCCTTTAAACAATAAACAAGAAAGGTGTACTCCATGTCGGAGAGTTTCCAAATGCGTTCTTTGAGATTTCACAATGTTCTCAATATTTTTCGCGCAGATGAGAATTTAACAAGAAGCAAGCAAGGTACGTTGTAAAATACATGTAGGTCTTCATGTAAAGTAGTCAATTATTGTCCGATTTGAACCAAATTGGAATCGATCAATTAATTTTAACAAAACTTCCCAATACCAAATTTCATCACAATACGTCTACCGGTTCTTGAGTTGAAACAAAGGAACATTGTAAAGTACATGTAGGTCTTCATGTAAAGTAGTCGACATTGTTGTCCGATTTTAACAAAGTTGGAATCGGTCGACCAATTTTAGCAAAACTCCCCAATACCAAATTTCATCAAAATACATTAAGCGGTTCCCGAGGCGAAACAAAGGAACATCGTCAACAACTTATAGGTCTTAATGTAAAGTGGTCGTAATTATTGTCCGATTTTAACCAGAATTAGAATCAGTCAACCAATTTTAGTAAAACTTTCCAATACGAAATTTTGTTAAAATAAATAAAGCGGTTCCCGAGTCGAAACAGAGAAACATTGTAAACTACATGTAGATCTTCATGTAAAGTGGTCGTAACTGTTCACCGATTTAACCAAAATTGGTATCGGTCAATTAATTTTTAGCAAAACCCCCAATACAAAATTTCATATAATTACATTAAGCGGTTCCCGAGTTGAAACAAAGGAACATTGTCAACTATAT
Source organism: Tanypteryx hageni (assembly GCA_028673005.1). Lineage (NCBI taxonomy): Eukaryota > Metazoa > Arthropoda > Insecta > Odonata > Petaluridae > Tanypteryx > Tanypteryx hageni. Next base: position 123,806,682 of record CM054116.1, on the reverse strand, counting down.
GAAGGTCATGTAAAGTGGTCGTAATTGTTTTCCGATTTTAACCGAAATTGGAATCGGTCTACCAATTTTAGCAAAACTCCCCAATGCCAAATTTCATCAAAATACATCCAGCGGTTCCGAAGTTGAACAAAGGAACATTGTAGGTCTTCATGTGAAGTGGTCATCATTGTTGTCCGATTTTGACCAAATTTGAAATTGGGCTACCAATTTTAGCAAAACTCCCCAATACCAAATTTCATCATAATATGTCGAGCGGTTTCCGAGTTTTAACATACGGACGGACGGACGGAAACGACCTCCCCTATATGCGTTCTCTTCGTCAAAGACCGCATAAAAAATTATAACCTTTTCCCTTTAGTTTCAATCGTAACGTGCTTCGCATGCGCATGACGGACCAATTTGCCTAATTTAGAAATCATTTACCATAAAAATATACTTGTTAATATTGCTCACATTTCTAATGTAACGATATCTTTATTAAGACGGCTCCAACGTGGGTGGGCCCAATACTAAGTGTTTAGCTACTTAAAATAAAGAACTTGGAAAATTTTCTTTCAAGTATTTCTCGTTAAATTCTACATACCACATGTCAACAGACGATTATGAATATATTAAAACTTCATTTATGTACATAATACGTGTAGGCACGAATACCTCCATAAGTTATATGAAATCTATTTACTATTCTGTTTTTGGGCTTGTATAAGCTTTCAAAAGCGTCACTATTTGGGTGTAAGTCTTCGCTAATTACATATCGGGGCCAGAAAGTTCATAAACAAACCAATAGAAGATATTTCCTCTTTGCACTTTGAATAAAACGGGAGAAAATTGCACGTGGAACTTATTATAGCAGTCATATATTCTCCCGAAATCCGGAACACGTGCGTAAGGGGGGTGAACTTAGTCGGGAAAGGAGGGGAGGGGGAGAGGATTGGGGAAGGAGAGAGATGAAAGGAGATGTGAAAGCAAAGGGGGAGGGAGGGAAAGGTAGGGGGAGTTTGAGAGGGGCGAAGATACGGGGACCTGCCCGAAAAGTGGTCTGGGAGGAGGTGGAAATAGGGGACGGAGGTAATAGAGAGGGCAATGGAAAGGCGACCATGTGTAGATCGGCTCGCCCTAATAAATCACCCCGCGGGCAGATGGCGCGGAACCCGAGTCTACGATCGAAGCTGCAAAAGGAAGGATGTGAGGTAAAATGGGGAGCAAGAGGTGGGAGAGAGGGGAAAAGAGAGAGAGGGGAAGGGAGAGAGAGGGAGAAGGGGGGAGGGAGAGAAGGGGAGGGAGAGATAAATAGATATCCTCTTTGCTCGGGCGAAATTTGGGCCATAAGGTTCTTACATTTAACCCTTCGTCGATATCATATATATTAAAAATAAAAGTATTACAATAGACAGTATATTAAATATACAAAAAATAAAAAGGGAAGACAGGTTTAAGTTATTGGGGAAAACCTAGGTAAAAACAGGTTTGTTCTTCCTAGTAAAACCGACGCAGGAAAACACCCACAGAAAATGGGGATGTGAAAAACCTGCGAAAATCCTACTTAGTCTATAAATCACAATAGAAAACTACAGCAAAATATAGAAAACAGTAAGTATATATATACAGTAGGAAAGATCGTAAATACAGCATCGCTATATACCGTCATAAATATACATATAAAGATATTTAAATGATATACGCATGAAACAGGGAGAAGAGGGAGAGAAGGGGGGGAGGTAGAGAGGGGAAGGGGGAGGGAGAGAGGGGGAAGGTGGCTATGGAAGAGTTCATTCGCTTGTATAGCTCCTTATAATAGTCCCTAGAAGCTTATTGGAGGCAACAGGAGGAAAAGGAATGGATCGGAGATGGCCCTAATAAACGCGATCAGAGGGATACTCCCAGGACACGGAAATATAATCTTTTGGGAGTCGAAATGAACCCGTTGGAGACAAACTGGAGGCGCTATTTTCCATAGCTCGTGCGAGTGATGCTAAGGGGGGGCTTCCGTGACTAACTCGCGGCGTGGATCCAAATGAGGGCAAGAAGGGACTGAGACGCGGAGCGGAGACCCTTTTAGCGACTTTCTGTCACTCGCTCCTCCGGCCATACAACGTGGTTTGTTAGGCATCGTTAATATATCCTATTTTTAAATATTACTATTATCTTATCGAAGCATCTATTAAAAAGCGGCTTACAACTCGGTCTTGTTATAGTTTTCCTTTAGTTTTAGTATGTTCGATTGTAATTTAAATTCATTTCTGGTACTACGTGCAGATTATATCCCTGAATTGAAAAGCTATTCAATTTTTTATTACTCCTATATAATTAGGATTCCCGTAGCCTCAATATATTACGAATTTCCAATTCCAAGAGGCCATTATTTATTATTTATATGTAAAGTAATATTAATCATTTCCGACAATTAAAAATCCTTATATCCATCAGGTACATAAAGCTTCATTATAGGGAGATCTGATTACGTTGCAAATACGTAATCTTAAAATTCTGATGGCTTAATGTAATAATGCTTCATATCATTGGTTTGGATAGATTATATATATTTTTTTCTTCCGAGAATATTTAAGATTTTACTCTATCCAAAACACTAATTGCATCACGCGCTGTGATTTAGGGTATCATAGATAATTGTAATTTTCACGTAGGTACTACTGAAAGCCCAAACACGACGATTAAATTTGGGATATCAACTCTAGGAAGGAGCGAATAGGTTTGTTTTACTCTAGGTCTATAAAGGATCACAACAGCAGTGACGGTAAAACGTGAAAAGTATTTTGATGTTGTTTCGTGGTTTTTGGAGGAATTTGAACTTTTCAATTGTGAGATATAATGGCGATATTCGCGAATTTTTTATCCAAAGACGTATTAAAGGCACTAGTGATTATGCCATAATCTTAACATAAAATATCCTAATTTTTCCATAATTTAAGAGTATAGAGTATTGTCTTAATGATGATTATTCTTATTGCTCATGCAGGGCGATCTGAGTCACGAAACTTGAAATACGAAAACTTGGACACGAGCCGATTGTCAGAGAATTAGGAAATTACGGATAGTCGCCTTAATTTTACGGAAATTTTTAAATATACTGCTATTACTCATGGGATTTATTATCTAATACATATAGGCTCCACGTAGCTGAAGTGCCCTGGAGATCGCTTTGGATTATTTACGAGTTAAGATCTTGATATATTGTGATTTTTTTTAGCGCTTGCAGTATGTATGTATATATACAGTCAAACTCGTTTATAACGAGCACGGTTGTAACGAGGTCACGGCTATAGTGAGCAAATGCTACCTCCAAGATAAGTTTACATGCATTTACATACAAATATTTCACGTATATAACGAGCAAGCTTCACGGATATATCGAGCAAACTTCGACCACTTCTCACTGTCTCAAACGCGGTGGCGGTCAGCCCCTTCAATCCTCATAGTGACCCAAGATATGTAACCTTGCGTTCTCGAGTCCAGCCTCTACACCCTATCCCTCGGGGAGGTTAAAAACCGCGGCGTTGTTGTTAAAAAATAATCCCTTCGTCCAAACCAAGAATTCCCAACTTGCAGGTACAGTGGCACCCGCGGAGGTCCTTTGTCCTCTCCTCCCAACCCCCAGCTCTTTTACAGCCAGGAGGTTGTGTTTGGAAGGGGGGTAAGGGGCTAAGGGCATGTACAATGGCGCCCGCCCCCGTCGCTCAGCCGACTGCACCCAACACCCTTTCCCACGTAAAGATGGGAAATCCCACGTTTAATCCGTCTCCTCATTAACTCTTCCTGGAATTGGTATGCTCACAGTTTGCAAAGAAAGTTCGTAGCGTTTATCACAAAAATCAGTTGAGATTTTGCCCTTGAACGAGTAACATGTCCTTACATAAAAGGAAGTGTTAGTCTATTCGCGAAAAGGTTGATATTATTCGAGAGTTAGAACGTGGTAAAAAAATGTTGAAGTGTGTAAAAAATTTAATTTATCGTCGTCTACGGTTTCAACCTTATGGAAAAACAAAGAAGCGATTTTATCTGCACTAGAGAACAATCTAACAACGAACAAGAAAATGAGGATGTGTGACTTGGGTACTGTTGATCAAGCACTTCTGGAGTGGTTTAAGAGGCAGAGAAATGCTGGTTTCCCCATCAAGGTACAGGCAGATAAATTTGCAAAACAGTTAGGACACGAGAACTTCACATGCAATAACGGGTGGCTTGACCGTTTTAAAAATCGGCATAACATTGGTTATGCGAAAGGCCCTGTCAGCAGATTCAAAAACGGCAAGTGAATGGGTGAAAAGTGTTTGGGAGGAGTGTGGAAAAGGTTACAGAGAAGAAGACATCTACAATGCCGACGAAACTGGACCGTTTTACAACATGATGCCTGATGCAATGTTTAAATTCAAAGGTGACAAACGTGTTGGTGGCAAAAGACCTAAGAATTGTTTAACAGTTTTTATGTGCGCAAACATGAATGGGACTGACAAAAAAAACTTTTTGTTATTGGTAAGTCACAAAAGCCACGTTGTCTCAAAAATGTAAAGAAGCTTCCCGTTGAATATGCAGCTAATAACTAAAATAATAACTTCCAATATTTTTCAGCAATATGTAAGTCAGTGGAACAACGAGTTACGGAGGAAAAATAGAAACATTTTACTCCTTGTCGATAACTGTCCTGCGCACCCACATATGCAGGAGTTATCCAATGTAAAACTGGTGTTTTGCCTCCAAATGCGACTTCTATTTTGCAGCCAATGGACATGGGGATAATTAAAAGTTTTAAATGCCATTTCAAGCGATTTTTTGTTCTACAGTTGATTGGAAGTATGGAAAGAGGTTTAGATGGCAACGACTCTGTATTGGATGCAATTCATTTGATGACAGGTGCATGTTTCACCTACAACGATCATAAACTGTTTTCGGAAGTCTGGTTTAATATCGGGAGAATTTTCGATTGATAACCATAACGTTGATGAAGATGATCTACCTCTGTCAGAATGGCTTAAAGAAAATGGAATTGCGAATTTTGACCATGTAAATGACATTGACAATTTTGTTCATGTTGATGATGATTTGATTACCAGGGGAATTCCTACGGAGAGTGAAATAATAGAGACAGTATAAAGCACAACAGACAGTGATGAATACATTGTTGAATGTGTCGAAGACACAATCCCGACGAAAGCCGTGCCAACTTACTCTCAAGCTCAGGATGCTGTGGAAACATTAAACGATTTTTTTGAAAACATTGACATTTCCGATGGTGTTTTTAGTGCAATAAGTGTAATAAGAGGAAACTTAAGAGACTTCAAAGTGAAATCTATGAAACAGGCTACCATTCAAAGTTATTTTTCTAAAAAGGGGAGTGATTAAGGATGCAGCTGTGAGTAAATTGTATATGTACAAATGTTTATAGTATCTTGATGACTCAGTTATTCAATTTATCTCCAATGACAGCCATTGCAACAACACGCGGGTGATATAAGTTGCATTAAAATAGAAATCTTATTGACTGCCTTTCTATGATAACATATATATATATATGGATGGCAACAAGATGTTGGGATGAGGAGGCCCAGTGAACACTCACCAATCAGACGACTTCAGGTTGGCGGGGCCCTGGAGATGTCGAAGCGACACACGTAAAAGAACACTAAAACAACACAAGAAACATCACAAACGTAGAAGCTTTCGGAGTTATTCCTTCATCAGCTACAGAGAGAGAACCCAACGTTTGTGATGTTTCTGTGTTGTTTTAGTGTTCTTTTACGTGTGTCGCTTCGACATCCCCAGGACCCCGCTAACCTGAAGTCGTCTGATTGGTGAGTGTTCACTGGGCCTCCTCATCCCAACATCTTGTTGCCATCCATATATATATATATGTTATCATAGAAAGGCAGTCAATAAGATTTCTATTTTAATGCAACTTATATCACCCGCGTGTTGTTGCAATGGCTGTCATTGGAGATAAATTGAATAACTGAGTCATCAAGAGTTTACGAGTAGAAGAATGGGAGCTATGAGGGTAGTTTTTGGAAATAAAATAAGAGTTATTGCATACGGAACTAACGAAACAGTATTGTGTTAATTAAGTATAACAATTAGTGTAATTCCGACGCCCATTTTCCCGCAGCTTTATTTTTCCTGTTTTTATTTTGTTCTTTTCTCTCTCTCTCTCTCCTCCCCGTTCGTCTTTCTTTTGGCATTCGTACCTCATTCTTTCTTTTCCGTCCCTCCCAATTACCATCCATCAACCCTTTCTAAAAAGAACTCCCTCCTCTGTCTCCAAACACAAGCACTTGCCCTCGCACTGCCCTGCAATCATCTCCGTTTAAAAAACTCTTTCCTCACTCGCTCCGTTTCAACTGTTTATTTTTCCAACTCATTTACACTCATTTTCCGCACATCGCCCCAAATGCGCGTCCTCTTAAGCTCTAAACTAAGCCTCGGCAGCCGGATTCGCAATCGGTGCGACATTCGTAAGCGGTCGTCTGCAATTTCTCACGCCCCTCGCACGCACGTGCGGAGATCGTAATCGCACGCCATCCCGTGGCCACTTGCGGGACTTCGTTCGCCATGGACAGTAAAATAACCTCATAAATATATCACAATAACGTAATCTTCATTTTTACCAACATTCTATTAATTCCCGTCAAAAATTCTAGGTGATTAATGCAGAAAATTTTCAGTGTGACATAATAGAATCTACCGCCGATCGTACAAATTTAAATTATTCCAACGCTATCCATTAAAAGCGTATTTCTAGCCGAGAAATTACATTATCCATTGAATCAATAACGACTTATTCTCACTGTGATACGCTTAGCAGAAAATTTAAAACGTCGCATCCCGGGTTTTGATTACATACATCATCATTCTGAAGATGATTTATCACATCGAAATCCGGGTCTTAGTGAAATATTAAAATCTGGAAAACACAGATTTCATTTTATCTGTTCATCGGGGAAGAGTTCCACAAGATTACGCCCACCACTCTGAATTTTTAATGTAGTATTTTTACATCTTTCCCTTTCTGTTTCTAATAAATGTTTCCACTATGGGGTACTCCCAGTATGGGGTATAGAAATGCAGACGCGCGTGAGAGAGCTATTTCGCCGTACTTTCGAACAGAAGGATCGTTTTCTTTTCCACCCTCCAGTCCTTATTTCTCTCGTCACTCAAGAGGTATATACGTATGCTTTTTTCACTCCCCACAACCGCCACACCCAAAAAAGTCCGCTTTGATTAGTCGCTGCGGAAATGTTTCGGTTTCCCTAGAAACCGCCTCAAAATACTGAAATGTGCGAAAGAGGAGATGGGGATGAGGAGATATGAGGGAATTTACTCGAAAGTTATGGCGTTTGACGGCTCGATCCGCAGACCGCGATTGTTTCTTGTCTTCTCTCTATCTCTCTTCCCCTCTCGGGTTGATGAGAGACGAGGAACACCGCGTCTCGGAATCGCTTTTTTTCTTCTTCTTCCTCTGTCTCTTCCTTTTTTCCGCCGACGAAGAGTGATGGGTCCCGCGGCGGCGAAAGAGAGTTTGAAGGGGCAACAAGTCGACGCGGCTTTCGGCGGAACGCCAGGAAACGACCGAAGAGCAAATAAAACCGACCTCCGAGATACAATTAATTTAGTGAGTTTCCATTAGTCAACGTTAGTTCGGGAGGTCCTTTTATTCGCTTTTTTCGGTCCAAAACGAATGGAATTACGGGACTTTGGCCGTGCGAGACCACCGACGTGAAATTATCTCCCTTACAAAGGGTGAGTGCGCGCGAAGGCCTCTACCCTGGAGAAGGTACGATTACCTTGCGAATGGTCGCGTATGGTCGAGGTTGTCCCAACATAGAAGCGATGAGATCCCCAGAATCGTTAAAAATAATGATAATAAAATAAATAAACAGGTTTTTCAATAACACAATTTTATGTTGCACTCAAAAGTAGAAAATAAATTTTTGTTGCCTCGAAGTTTTCATCGAAATTTTCATTTTGTAAATTTGGTGCGAAGAATAAAAGTGGGTGGCCAAGAAGAAAATCATGTATGCAAACTACTTATATATAAAGGCCACTCACTTTTATTCTTCACGCCAAAATTACAAAATGAAAATTTCGATGAAAAGTTTGAGGCAACAAAAATTTATTTTCTACTTTTGAGTGCAACATAGAAGTGTGCGTTATTAAAAAACCTGTTTTTGATTTATTTTATTATCTACTTCTGAGTCTTCAAGCTTTTTAAAAATTTCAAAGTTAATTCTTTATTTACATAGTTCATATTTATTTATATGTATTCTCCAATGAAATTGATGAGACGCGTACCAAAACTTGATAGATTAAAATGCACCACGAATGCGGATTATGTGCAAAATTTCAGCTCTGTAGCGTTTGTGGATCCAAAGATATAAAGCAACGACGATGTTGAACGATGACAACGCTCAAGCCAACTTCAATAAAAGTCGGAATCGGAAGCTCCGATGCGTACCAAAATTTGAAAGGTTCAAATGTACCGCAAATTTGGATTATGTGCTGAATTTCAGCTCTATAGCGTTTGTGGATCCAGAGATTTAACGCGTTAACCATGTTGAACGACGCTCAGGCCAACTTCAATAAACTGTATAAAACCAAAGTGATGCATTGAAAAAGGAGAAGAGCAAAGCATTGAGTACAATAGTGGCAATATCTCGTGCAGCGGATAGCTGAGGAGCTCAACATTACTGGCACCTGCTGCAGCATTCGCTACTTCTTTTCGCGTGCGGTTGAAAACACCGCGCGGTACGCATTTCAAAAAATCAGTTGACGCCAGGCATCTAATCGTTGATTGTTTTAAACTTATTTTCATGCCGGTTTTGTTCTTTGTGAATCTTAGATGTGAGAAGGAATTAGAATTTCAGATTTAACCATTTTAGATGCATTTGGTGTAAGGTAGAGGTAGGGAGGAGAGAACGGAAAAAGGGAAATATTTCCGCGCTATTCTTTCAGATATCTCCTGCGAGATATGGTGCCTATTGCAAACTTTTAGGAAGCATCTTAATTATATAGAATGTTATATTTACTGTGTGTTTATAGAGTATATTAGCATTTTATTAAATATAACTTTAACATTTAGGTATCAAATCCATACTAATTTAATTGAAAAAATTTTTGGCATGTTTTGAGGGAACGTTTGACGTCTTCTGCAGGCGGCGCCTACGGCAAATGCCACCTAGGCCATACAATAGTTACGCCACTGCTCGTGCGATATATCTTATGTTTTATCTTTTCTATTTTCCTTCCCCTTGAAAATAAATCGAGAGCTAAAAAATTGGTTGATCGGTGATTTTTTCGGCGGAGATCAGGTGATTAAATTATTAACCCATTCTTTCGAATTCAATTCCGTCTTTTAAAAACAATAACGTGAAAGCCCAATCACAAAAATCATTTCAGGCATTTATAAGCTATTGATTTATTTTTAATAAGCAATATACATTTGATTTCAGCTCACCATCTTAATTGTATAGCAACAAATAAGATAAGCCAAAGTAACCCATATTTTTCATTTAAATACCGGAAAGAAATCCTTCAGCAGTCAATCAAAATCCATTTAAATTCCGTCTTTTAAACGTTAGCCGATAACTTCCGTTCATTTAGACAAATAATGATTTCAGTCACGTTACAGATTTTCATACGGAATGGATTACAACGATGCCACATCTCCGCAAATGCTTGAGTAATATTAAAGCAAATATTTGACAATTCGTAACAAAATATATCGATGACTGGCTTTGATGTAATGATGAGAGCCTAGCATTAACATTCTCTTGGCTGACGGAGAAGAATGGAATAGGAAAGAGAATGAGGTGAAGAGAGGAAGTGAAAGGAGAGGAGGAAGGCATTTGATTTGGGAAACCCGGATGAGATTTTGTCCCAGAGACAGTAATGCATGTTCATTCGGGAATGAGATAATTTCATATGTAGGTCAATTTTTAGTTCTTATGGAAACTGTTCCAGTTTTTTATTTTCTTATCCTAAACTCTCGATAGTCAGTTTCATTTTGCATCATCGATCAAACGCTTTCCTTTGGACGCTTCGATTTGATTTGAAGAAAGCGCCAACTTGTACATATGCATCCTTTCAAGATATTCGAAGGATGTTCCCTGTTAAATGTTATGCACTTTGCCACTAACGGAAAATATCTGGCTTATGGACGTTGGGTAATATGAGAGTAGCGAATAAACCCTTAAAATTTTGATTTGTAGGTGTTTATTTTTAAAAGGCTTTGGGATATTTTTGTACGTTTTCCCGTTCGCCCGGTATCCATTTAATCCCTCTTAAATGAGATGAATTGGCGAAAGGATTTGAACCCGCCGTTATTGATGAGGTGTCAGGATCGCAAGTAAGGAGAGCCACTGCTTCTCTTCGGATGGAAAGAGCCAACGACCGTTTCTTTTCGCTCATCGTAAATGCCCACTTATAGACGCCCGGAAGATTTGACGGAGTCCCGTTGGAAGAACCTCCCGGAATATCCGAATCCAATAAAAGTGTCATTTTTAGGAGGAATCCATGATAACAAGATTTTTATTGACTATGATCCATAGCGCCTTGAATTATGGGCGCCAAACATTCTAAAATTTTCCGCTCGTAAATATTTACAACAGAAGTCGTTGGCTTCGTAAATGTATCTAATGGTGCGTTATTTTTAAAACCCCGACCGCGGAAAAACACTCGCTGTTCCCAACATTTAAAAATACGGCAATCCTAATTCCTAAAAATGATCAGATTTTATCGCCGCTCGCAACGCCGTAAGACCTCATGGCGCACGTTCTCTTTTACGGCACTTCCGAACACAAATAGTTTTAGGACCTCTTTAAATTTCGGAACGTCGCCGGAAAACTAAAAAATTCACGCGTTTTCAAACAAAAACATGTATACATTCTTTGAAACCTGAAAATGACTTATTTTTACGATAAATAAACCTCGTGGTCACTTTACAGTTTATTGTTTGCGTACATTCACATCGGAGTTATTTACGGCAGTTGAATTTTCACGGACATTAAAAGGAAAGTGGAGAGATTCCTTTTTGCCTTTTACTGTTTCTCCTGCGTTGGCTTTTGTGTCGGTTTTGCGTTCGGAATCTGCCCATGGATATTATCGTAATATTTTCATCGGATGTTTTACGTCCTTAAATTGTAAACGAGAAAGTGTTTGGAATCCAAATCTATAACCACTTAAAGACAGTTGACAAGAGGCTCCTTTGTATCCTTCGTTGCTTCTTATTGATTTATTCGGGTTACCATTGAAAGAAATTTCAAACAAATTGCATGCCATGTATTCAGGCTCGAGTAATTCTTTCATTGGAAATGTGCGTTTTACAATCTTGAAAAGTTTCGAACGATATTTGGCCTCTCATGGCTTACATTCTTTGTTGCACCATTATAAATTTACCACCATCTTTCTGTTTGTAAAATAATCTTGTCCTTCCAGCTTTTTCCTTATCCAGGGATGTTCAACATTTTCATATGACAGTATGCATAGTGCGTTGTGAGTGCTTCTGTGGGTCGGATAAGAGTATAAAGTTGAAGTAAATTGTCAGATTAGGTGGTATGAAAAAGGTTAAAATCAATTTAAGACAATTATTAACTTTGAAAACGAGCTTTTATGACCTTAATTTTAATCAAAACTTTATTATCAATATTAATGGATTTTCATAAACCTTTTGTTGCTATTGGAGATATCTGAGATAAGTATTTTTTATTTTGATTTTTAAGTGCTTTTTCTTGAATACATGCCTTATAGTTAACGAACAAGTCTGTGTTTAGATATCTCTGTTTAATTTACAAATTTATTGTTCTTTACGGCTACTCATATTTTCCGTTTTATCATTTTGCACTTAAATGTTTCGTTGTTATATATTCATCATTTTTAAATCATTGTTTAAGCTTTTCCATTATTTTCTTTTCTCATTTCGCGAATGTGTTTTCGGTTGACCCAATCTTCCTTTGCCACAGCCTCACTTCCGCCCCTATTCTGCAGATCCACTTTCGACCTTCCCACTGCCCCTCCCCCTCCTCACTCACTCACTTCCAAGTACTCATCCATTCCATTCGCCGCTTTTTATTATTCCTGGCTCAATATCTCATTCAGTTCCGAGAAACCGATATAGGTTGCATCCGCTGCTTAACAGTATTTTTGATCTCGCGATAATTCACGCGCTGGCATTATTATAATGAGGTGGCTGTGACTATACATTTACTTCTGAACGATCGAATAAACATACACAAAATAGTCAAAACCATTTATTTCGCGAACGATGAAAAAATGTAAAATCAGTGCTTAAGTTTTGCATTATGAAAATGAATAAATATAAAATTTTACTTTTCATGCGATTAGTATTGCCGTTATTGTCGTATGAGTTAATTGCAGAATTTACTGAGTGCCAACTCGTATAAAATAATATTTCTAATAACAACCCTACAAGCATATCATAATAATTTAATGCACTTTTGGATTTGTCTTTTCACTATAGCGCTCCCAACTTGTACAGATAAATATTAATAAAATAATCAATTTGCGAGCGTTGACTACTAATATCTTCATGGTTGTAGTCTATGTCCATGGGGAGTATCTTCAATCCAAACTGATGCATTATGGGGCCTCTCTCAGATTCCTCCAATTTACAAGTTAAGATTCGCTTCTTCTTTAATCTCTGCTTCGGAGAAAAATCCAATCAACCGCTGGCGGTTGGAGTGCACAGGTGTACGAACGACCCAAGCCATAGCGTCGGCAGAGTTGTAATATCTCTCCTCCTCCGATCTCCTTTGACAGATCGTTTCCGCACCTGCCAAGTGGTGCATCGTTCGGTGCCGCAATTAACATCTCAGATCTCCATCCAACTCTTAGTCATCTCTCGATTGTTTTCATCTTCCTTGACGGCCAAGTGTTGCAACAGATAATGATGACTCACTTTAGGTGCGTGTTCAAATCCTTCGTGTTGTTTGGAATTAAAATAGAATAATTAATATCTCCGAGATATTGTGGATTTCCTTGGAATATTATTGCTTCGTATTATGCAATTTCATTTATTTAGCTAGATTATTTATTTTATCTGTGCAGATTTCACGCTACTGATAGTACTCTCTCTATAATCCAGTGCGTAGTCATCCTCAAATGTTTGTACATTTAAAGTTTCAAATCCTTAAAGTTATCGTCTTTGCTTTCGCCACAAAACTTTTCCCAGATGATTAGTTTCATCCTTGCGATATGACTTCTATTTTAAATTGAGAATTACGCTTCAAAATATCGATATGTACTGGATTTTAACAGAGTAAGTTGAGTCGATTACTTTCCTTGACATTCCCCATGCTAAGGTTGTCAGACAAAAGACGAGCGGAGCAGGTGAGGGGACGAAGGGGAACGCGTTCAATTTTCGGCGAGGGACTTTTTGGAGAAGAAAAAGAAGAGCGAAAAGCGTTGAAAAAGGTGAATCATTCTATTCGTGCGAAGAGTAATGGCGTCAGCCGGATCCTTAAATCAAGGAAATCCGCAGAGGAGTAGTGCGTCTCATTTTCTTTTTCGTTTTTTTTCGCCCCCGCCTAAATTTGGCGTAAATTGCAAACCGGTGGAGACGCGATTCCTTGACGGAGCGGAAATTTTTGAAGTATCGCGCTCTATTAATATACTTGGGGGAAAGGATGCTTATAAAGGCGCATTTCCTCTGAAATAAGGAACCTTAAACTTCGGTTTAGTATATCGTCATCGAGACTAACTTACATGACTAATTGGCATAAACAAGTTACGTGAGAAAAACACAGACGAGTGAAAATAATAGGGGCGTAATGTTGCTAAAATCTAAAAAACGATTAAAATGCGTCATTCAACATTTTTCTAAAATCAGCTGCAGTAGAAAGTCTCAACCAGAGCATCGAACCGAAACCGAACCAAAACTCCGACCCGAAAAAACCGATATTTTTTGAAGGAGCGGAACCGAAATCGGAAACTTTTATTTCGTTCCATTTTTCGGCTCGCGATAAAAAATGTTTGCAATGCTATCTTTGGGATACGTTGAGATATTCCGAAAATAATAGAAAAATCCTGTTTGAGAGAAGGGACTGCGGTCGCTTATTTTAAAAATACAGTAAAACCAGTAACGTGGCGAGAACGTTGGCCGCAGAGGCCAAGACCAAAAAATATTAGGTACTCTCAAACTTTAGTAACGGTAAAAGAAATCATTGAAAATTGGTGAAAAATAATAAAAATTTATACATTTTAAAAAAATTACGCCAAATTACCATTAAAAATATTTTTCAAAATATTTGTTACAAAATATTGACGACTCGCCTATTGCCGCCATTTCCCCTCCGTTACTACGGTATAGTGCATTCACGAGATTTCGAATACACGAAGTTTCGAACTGCTTCATAGAAACCAATTTAATTTAATTTGGACATTTATTTCATCACGAAAGCTTTTTTTATCTGTTACACCATGGTTCATTGTCAACAGCATTCCATTAATACGTTCGTATTCAAGCATGTAGTTTGATACATCTTACGTTTCCTACAATTTGAATAGATAATTTATGTCAAATGTTGGCTACCGATTCATTAATACAGCTCATATTAACTGTGTATTATGCTGCATTAGTTATTTAGAGATTATGTAAGTCTTTTAACGGTGTTTTATGAACTTTGTTATGACCATCCGTACTTATTACGAAAGTCACGAGTTTCAAACGCCCCGACCGCCCTATTATTTCAATTCACTGTACTGAGTAAAACCTCAACCTAGCGAACCTGTTTATATTATAAACCTCCACATTTTGCAATATCGCCTTGGTTCCGGCTCGACTTAGTTTAACTATATAGCAAAAACCTCTTTATATCTTAACCTCCGCGTTTTAATAATCCTCTATGTGTCGAATCAGTTACATAGCCCTATTTGTAGGGGTTTTAAATGAGGTATTTTTCTAAGCGTCGCCGCACTGTAGCCATACGTACGCTTGATAATTTCAAAATGTGTTGCAAAATATCCTCTTTGAAGATTTATGGAGATACATTAGTGAACTCAAGCAGACATTTATAAGTGGACACGAACCAAAAGACATTCAATGCAGATGATGCTGGATTTTTTTCAATTTATAGCCAGATAAAACACTTACAGTAAAAAGTGAACCCTGTCATGAAGGAATTATTTATTGTATTTATTTATTATGTATGATTAGTGAAGAGAGGTATACCGTTCTTTTCTGCTTTAATTCAAGTTGCAGTGAATAATTGGAGCCCCTTATAACTGGAAAAATTCAATACTCTGAGATGATCTAAAAATATATTTTTATTCTCCTGTATGTATAGGAATTAAAAAAGTACTCTATCACAACATATTTTGTGAGTGACTGATTACACTTGATTAAAAAATGGGCGTGCATAAAAGAAAAATCATATTGTTCCTTCATAAATGCTTTGCTCATAAATTTAAAGCCATTAATTTACGAAATTTGAATATATATACACACACACACACACACACACACCTTATTTTCTACTGTACCTAGTTTCACTAGTAAATTACAACCATTGAACCGAGGGATGATTTAGTATAAAGTTGAGCGGATACATAGAAATCAGTTAGTTCTCTAGATATTATGCAATATGAACTAATGTAATGACCTATCAAATGTGAAATGACACATTTTAGATGCTATACAGAGGCTCAGTTTATCTCAAAACTCAGTTTAAAATATTACAATCTCTGAATGTTTTGCATCGACTGGGTTTCTCAACCAAGTACAACAACGTAAAGTTGAAGACGATGGGTTTTTCGGTGATTGAGCCTGCTGAATGAAAAATGTATACCTCAAGCATCAATTGGTATAATTTTAGCAGCTGATAACGTTCTAATTACTCATGCTCCAACAGAATCATTTGAGAAGCAAGCTGAAATTGGAGATAAGGAAGTTGGGTTGGCAGAAGAGGAGATTTCAGTCGATGAAAAGAAAGATAGGGGGAAGGTTAATTGCCACAACAAAAACTATCATGCGGCGTTAAATATGTTAGAAAGATATTCTACAAATACGACAGAATACGAAACCATTCATCTATTGAAAATATCGTTTCTAAGAATTCATTACACGTATAAAAGAAAAATTCTCTACCAAGCCTTTTTACATAACGTAGAGAAGCTTTTATTAAAATTTAATTGTAATGTAATGTAAGAATGGAGCTACGATAATCTCAACATAAACCTCTTGAAATCTTAGGTCATTTTAATCGGTTATCCAAAACTACTGGCTTCTATAAACCTTGCGGAATCAGTTCCTCAGTCTTTGAATGGTTCAGTTATACTCTACTGCAAAATCGTAAAAAAATCTCGGTATTCTAATTAATGAAACGCATAACTGGAGTAATCATGTAATAAAAGTCTGCAAGACGGCAAACTCTTCCTTAAACACTCTAAGACCTCTCACTAACATTGTTCTTTCTTCACTAAAAACACAGCTAGTGATCTCTCTAATTCTTCCTCACGTCGACTATTGTGATATTGTATACCAGGACTTATCAAAGGATTTCGCGATTAAGCTACGACGTTCTCATAATGCCTCCATCAGATTCATCTTTAATCTTAAAAAGTCTGACTATATCTCAGAATACTTCCGTCGACCCCCCTGCCTTAAACTTGATCCAGAAGAAACCTTCACCTCCTCTGTATCAAGTTCTTAAAATAACATCCATTGTCCTTCGTAACAACATTTTCAAATCCGAGTAGATTATCTCTTGCAAATTTCAAGTTGTTGATATGAGGATACAATAAAATTATTTTCGTTGCCATATATCGCCTTAGTTTTAAAACTGCTAAACTTGTCGTTAATCTCTTTATATTGAGACTCGGTATATATGAAAGTGCCACAATATTTGGTCCCTTCAGTTTTGGTAAGAAGAAATTTTACTGTTGATTTTAATTTTTTAGATCCTTCTTGGTCTGATTTCACCGTCGGTCTTATGTTGCCACTGGAGCATATCGCCTGCCAACTCGTATACATAGATGAACTTGATCGAAAGGAAGCGAATGTGAACGTTTCCATTTATTTTGGTCGAGGAAAGAGAGACAAAAAATTGAGAAATTTGTGTCAGGGGGATGAATAATCGCTGTGTCGGGAGACATCTGCGATATAGCGCTCTCCAAAGGCAGAAATCGAGAGAAACTCCGCGAGGAAAAAGAATAAACTCGGACGTGAGGCGGGCATATTGAGGCAAACGTCGCATTAAATATCCTGAAAGAAATATATTCGGGAGACGTGTGGAGGGAGGGAGAAATACCTAGGCTACATTGAATAAAATCATTATAAAACAATCTTCAGGCGACTTTGGTTTGTTTAGATTGTGCATTTGTTATGACTGTTATATCCAAAGTTTATGCTATCGTCTTAGTTTTACAAGCTGTTTTAAGAGTGCTAAAGAACGACTCTGGTGAGTCTTATTTATGTTCAATGTTTAGAATGTTCTAGGCAACATGTAAGAAAAATATTAAGTATTATAATAAAGGTGTTATTCTCCGGCATATTAATATAATTCATTTTGATTATATGTTTTAAATGTAAGGATGGAATCGTAAACGGTGTTCTGAGGTGTGCTAAAATGGTCCGTCGGGGTATTGAACAAATGCAATGATATTGAAGGGATAATTTTTATTATAATTGAATAAAAGTGTGCTAGTAACACATTAACAAAATCTTTTATAAGTCGTAACATATAATGATAAAGATGTAAAATACTTTAAACGTTTCTATATGTTCCCGTCCGGGCTTTTCCATCATTTCTCCGGCATGTAATCATTACCGCGATGTTTGACTCTGTTTTAGCACTTTACAGTTAAACCTCGAGCTAAATAAGTGAAATAATTCGACTATTTCATTAAGATTACTAATTGCTCTCCTTCCCAATATGCTGCGCTACTCGCCTCTCACTTTATTTAATTGATACTGCTATCACAAGGGAAAGAAACCGAGTGAATACATTTTAAAACTTACTTCGACAAGCAGCGTCGGAGATGCAACGAAAATCTCTTGCTATTCGCCGATTTGGAATTTTTAAACTAAGCGTCGCATAAAATCTTCTCTTAAGTCTTGAAAATAAAAACAATATCATCTGTTTTTAGGATAAAATGAACATATATGCTGATTATTCTTTTTTATCTTCATAGGAGGCATTCCTTTGAGAACATATGAACACGACCCTTACAACACTAAGGCCATTTCTGAAGTCCAATATAAACATCCGATCTTATAGGGCGGGAAAATATACACAGAGAACTCGATGTTTCCATTCACAAACAGCTACAAGATATCGGCTCCCTTGAAGTCACGTGATCTTCGATAAAATAAGTGCGCGGCGTGAGAAAAATAGAAGAATCATTTTTTTAGAAGAGAAACGCCACCGCACCAATCGGGTGAAAACGTGCTGTCAGGGAAGGAGAGTAGGAAAGGGAGGAGGAGAAGAAAGAGGGAGGAAGGGAAAGGAAGTGGAGGGGGGAGAGAGAGAACATAGAGAAGGCCATAGAAACTGGAAGTGATAGACAGAGTTATAGAGAAAGAGAGAGAATGGAAAGAGAGAGATAGAGGCAAGTAGAGTGATTGGAAAAGGGCGAATAGAAGCAGGATAGATTTATAAACACGGAAAACTGAAATGGATGGATTCCAGCCACGAGATCATCTTCAAAAGAGTAATAATTCACTTTGGATGTGTGGATTTGCCTGCGTAAAAGAGATCTCGATTATTGCCACAACGTTTATGGTCCATCTGTAAATCATAGTCACTTATGCTCATTTAGCTACACGATTAGTTTCAGAGTGAGTGAAATGGCGAGAAGGATAAATCAGCAAGGCTTAATTAAATGCATCCTTTCGCCAAGTGGTTTCCTATAAAGGCTAGAAGTAAGAATTTAACTGAAACGGCTGATCACAAATTTTGGGAAGGTATTCAAAAAGTATCTGGTACATTTTTTCTGTAAAAGTAAATATACATTACACAAACTTTCCCATACCGGTACGCTTCTAGTCGATACAATGATGTCACTGGTTACATTTTCGCTTGGTTTGCCTAGTGGCATCAATGCAGGTGTTATTGGGGAGAGCTTGGCTGGAGCTAGACGTAATGATTGACATACAGAGTGATAACAAATGATCTTCCTGATTTTTAAGATTTACCCTGAAAAATCAACAAAGATACAGTAAAAAGGGAGTTACACTTGCAAAGAAAAACGCGAGAAGTTTTGTGAAAGCTATTGACAGTTGTCGCTTTCTTCACAATGAGGTTACAAGAATCATGGATGAGAAATTCCCAAATCCCTGGATAAGCCGTGGAGGGTCCATACCTTGGTCCGCTCATTCGCCCTATCATACTTCTCTCTAATTTTTCCTCTGGGGCTATGTCAAAAATGAAGTTTATGTTCCACCAATGTCATATTTTGAAGGAAAGGATACTTGAGGCTGTCGAAAGAGTTCAGCATGATATGTTATGAAATGCTTGGCAAGAAACAAATACCGTTTTGATGTCTGAAGAGCCACAAAGGGAGCACATTTAAAAACTTTAATAGCTTAAAAAAAACCTTTTGAGGCTTCCTTTATTATTATAGCTTGCTTTATACTCTTTCTTTAATATTATATTTTAATAACAAATCTTTAAAGTTGATAAGATCATTTGTAATCAACTTTTACTGTTATGCTACGCTATAGAGTTAGTTATTTTTTTTTTAGGAGAAAGACATAGTATTCTATGTGATGTCAAAGTGTATGACTAGGCGAATTTTAATCAAAATCTATGTCACTATTTTGATTAAATTGAAATTCGGCGAGAATAAGCCACTCTCAATCGCTGCACAATATGATTCATTTAAACAAGGTCTATATTCCGGTTGATGCCTTTTATAAGTACGGGATCTCATCAAATTCTGTGCAGCTTCTAGAATCACCCACAGACGGCAGACTACAAACAGACAGAATCTCTAAAAAAAAAACTATTACACATTCAGAATAAAGGACACCTAAGTCGTGTATTTTCATCAAAATCTCGAAATCGAATAATGGCACGATCTACTTTCTCTGTTTTCTTCCATTATGAGAAAATAAAACAAATCTCTTAATCATACATTTTCGCCAAGCGATCAATATGGTTATAATTCTTCTTGAAAAACGTTTACTTCTACTTAGTCAAAGTGTAATTAAATCAAATTGCGTGAGAACATTTTAACTGCTGCTCATTTCAAATTCATTTTATTTCTTTGGTTTCCTCATGGTTTCGTTGTAGAAAGAGGAAGTTCGTTCATTTAATTTCTTTTTGGTGCAGATAACCAGCCTTAGCCCCGCATTTTATTCACTTCAATGTAGATGTAGAAGGAAAA
The DNA here is from genome assembly GCA_028673005.1 of Tanypteryx hageni. Classification (NCBI taxonomy): domain Eukaryota; kingdom Metazoa; phylum Arthropoda; class Insecta; order Odonata; family Petaluridae; genus Tanypteryx; species Tanypteryx hageni. Next base: position 123,786,333 of record CM054116.1, on the reverse strand, counting down.
CTAATTAATAGCCACGGCGAAGAAAAATTCCTAGGCTCTTGATTCCGTGTCTTTTTTTCTCTGACATTGAGTGTTGTACGTTATGTCTAACGCTTTCTGTTACATTTACTCACCCAGCTGAGTAGGATGTGGCATATTCGAAAGACCTTGTGTTTTTTATATTAAACTAGATGACTAGATGTTTAAAACGGTAATCAAACAAACGGCTGAGATATTGAGCGTCTTGTGGGAGATTGAAATCACCCTCTGGAGTCGAACTCGTGAACTTTTTTGAATTTTTTTATGTAATTCGCTATTGGTACGCGATCATAGTAATCATACCAAATTTGGTTGAACTGGCTGAAGAAACGGCTGATATATTGAGCTTTACGGACAGAATGACCAAGTTACCAAGAGAATAAGCGTTTTATAGTTAAGTGATTCTATGGTCTCGAATTTAAGTCCGTGTTTACGGATATAACTAATGGGCTTCACGTTAGCGACTGTTAGGATTGTCGTTTCAGTTTTTGCGAAAGAAATTCACAGTTGAAATAAAACTATGAATCATTCTCGTCAAAAATCAAGTAGGACATATTTCCTTATTCCATACCGCATTAATGATCTCTCGACTAGTGTTATTGCTATCGTATGATGCCGTTCATTTGCCAAGACTGCGGAGGATAAATTGGAATCACCCTCCCTCTGTAATCCATATCCTTCCGTCCGTGTCCTTAAAGGATTCTGCTGCTTAGTAGTGACTGCATGCACGCAACGAGGCAAAGACCCTCGCGTTTACTTTGGCCCGCCGCAACAACACACACGCACGCACGCACACACATGCGCGCGCACGTGCGGTTATAAGTAAACCTTCCACTCCTGACACATTTTACGCCCTTCAGCTGTTTTCTCGCTTCTTCCGCTGTTCCGTTTGCGCTCACATTCAAGAACTCCATCGCTTTTTCCGACGCGCTTCGCTAATATTTTCGATGAACTCATTCAACCTCTCCAACTGTTGACCGTCTTATATTTCACGCCGAGTCATATTTAAGTCGGTGCGCTCGCTCTGTTCCGGGAGTTTTTTCGCGAGAATAACCGCGGCAGTAAAAATCTTACGACGCCTTTATTATTCTGGTTATGAAGAGAGACGAGGACGAAATGCCGGAAGAAAATTAGTTCACTTCCTCACGAATTTCACTTAACTCGCTGGATTTTAAGAGCATGAGTGGAATGCTTAGGCAAAACATGTTAATGGATCCTGTCACATTGATAGTTTTACCATGTGACACTAATTTATGAACCGGCATGAATTATCAAAACAGTTTAAGAGCCTCTGATTGATTTCGTCAAATTCTCAGAAAGAAAATAAACACAGATTAAGAAGATTTTTTCATTCTCTCTCTCTACGTTTACGAACTAAATATCTGCTTGGTTAATAACATAACAAAAAGAACTTTTCGAAGCTTCAGGAATTCATCCGATTTGAAGTACAATTGAAACTCGTGCATAATATTTATAAATTGAAAGTAACAACTCGTTTTAATAGTCTGATTAAATACGTGTAGCTTATCATCAATTTTAGTCGAGGTTGTTAGTCAATCAGCGTAACGATTGTTCACAATTGGAAAACTGTATATAAAATAAATTGTAAATAATGAATGGTTATAAAATGGCTTTAAGCAAAAAAATTAACATTATAGTTTTTCCTAAATTATCTCAAAATTGGAAACCGAAAGGGCCTTTAAATAATATTTTTCAGTAACTCTGGGAGACGCGTCGCTTGTCACCTTGGCCGCTCCATTTTCCACACGTGCCAAACGGACGCGATGCCAAAGGGACTAACGACCGTTTCCTCACACGGCACGCCCGCAGCGCCGTCATGGAACACGTAACACCTACACAAACGATTGCGCAACGTTGCGCCTCGCAAAGGAGGATTATGACAATTCGCTAACAGATTTATTGAAGAACGCGATTTTATAGAATTGTTTTGGCAAGTAAATCTTCAATTATTCACGCGCTATAATAAATAAATAAATGAATAAAGACTTCGCTTCAAGTCACTTAACCAATGTTAGAGGAAGACAAAAGCATGATATATTATCAGCGCTTTCTGAGCTGTCGCCGTGAAATTAATGCACGTCCAACGGCCTGATGAGAAATTCATCATTAGTTGGATTTTTTTATTTCTTTAGATGAGGGATTCTTTTGGTCGGATGTATAATAGGGAAACTCGGTGGGCTATGATAAAAATAGATGAAAGTTCAAAAGAGTTATATTAACTATTCTACGCGAATGTCACAGCTCTTTTGACGTCATCGGCTCTCTCCCCCGTTTCTATCTCCTCTCCTCCTTCCTCCCACGTACCATCCACTGTATTCTCCGGAAAATCCCTTTAGCACTTCCTCCTCCTCATAAGTTTCCTTTTTCCCTCCAATCGACTGCAAATCGTATTCTAGCCCCGCGTCCCATTCACAAGTGCCGCGTGAATGAGTCCTCTTCTCCGGCATTCATGTCTCTTCACTCCAGGACCTCAGCTTCATATTCTGTTTCTCTCTTCCTCTAAATCTGTCCTCTGAGCATCTCATATTAATTTCGTAATCCGGAAACTTTTTAACATTAGAACTTATTGTCTACTTAATGTTTTTAGCATATCGTACATCCAGTGTATATATATATATATATATATATATATATATATATATATATATATATATATGTGTGTGTGTGTGTGTGTGTGTGTGTGTGCGTGCGTGCGTGCGTGCGTGCGTGTGTGTGCGCGTGCGTGCGTGTGTGTATATTTATGTATTAAAGAAATGAATTGATCTCAGTCCTACGTTACTACGATATTTCACAGTTCAACAAGCTTGAGAAGGATTTAACCTAGTTGAATTCCTAATGTTTTAAGTTCATACGTTACCGCCTTTTCTATAAGCAAATCATCTCTCGCAGTGATAACAGATTTCATTCGACGGATAACTATTCTCGATGCGCGATCACTCACCAATTCAGGAAACTTATGTTGAATATCTTGATTGTTCCCTAGCTGTTTATAGCTCGCACACCATTATCGAGAATGGTTTTTAGTTTAAAGATCTCTGTTAAACGACCCATATTAAGGAGAGTTCCAGTAGTCTTAAGTTGAAGAAAACTTGGAGAGGATCCAGCCGACGCTAAACTTAATGGCGGAGACCTTCCTTTGACATATAAAATATTATAATACAGATGGAATAGGGAATCATAGATTTAATTCTGTTCTCCTCCGCCGGTAAACGTAACGCGTTACAACCATTCCACTTGATTATTTTTGGTTGTCCTCGACTTCCGCCAGTGCAACGTGGTTCTAGTAGAACGTGCTTTCAGCCGTGGCTACTTTTTCGTGGAATCATACTCACTCTTTTGAATTTTTTCAGCCCTCAAAATAGCACCCAACTAAATCACACACTTCTCCCCCCTCCCTATCTAACCCCACCCCCTCCTCCTTCCAATCCTTCCCTCATCCCCACCCCCTCCTCCCTCCAATCCCTCCTTCATCCCCACCCCCTCCTCCCTCCAATCCTTCCCTCATCCTCACCCCCTCCTCCCTCCAATCCCTCCTTCATCCCCAACCCCTCCTCCCTCCAATCCTTCCTTCATCCTCACCCCCTCCTCCCTCCCATCCTTCCTTCATCCCTTCCCCCTCCTCCCTCCCATCCTTCCCTCATCCCATCCCCTCCTCCATCCCATCCTTCCCTCACCCCCATCCCCTCCTCACTCCCATCCTTCCCATATTCCCGCTCCCTCCTCCATCCCTATTCCCTCATTTCATGCGGCTCTTTCGCATCGATGCTCTTCTTGACTTATTAATGCTTATTTCCCGATAAACAATACCACCTCCGTTCGCAGCGCCACTCCATAAAGGCGTCCACTTCAAAGGGCTTCTCGCCCCGCGGAATGGACAAAAGATTATAGTTAAAGGGTCGTCTACCTTATTCTGAAAAAATAACAACCGTAAAACTCATTCCATACGCCCAAAGGAAATTTTTTTACTTGCCGAAGTCTTTCAACTTTGAAAGCACATTTTTTTATTTCTTTCTTTCTCTCTCTTCAGTAGGCAAAAGCCCTGCGGGCTTCAGAATGAAGAGGAGCTGTTAAAATTTATGGCAAAAAAGCTTCAAAGGGAGGAGTTGCAAGGTGTGAATCGTTGGCGGTAAAGAGATTCGAAAACGATGTTTCAAAACAATTGACACTCAGCGCTACGGGTGATTCTTTGTAGAAGTGTATCGTGCTCCTTTAAAAAAATACTCCATAAAGAAACTTAACTGTTTATTTTTCTGTAGTATATTTTAGGAGGCTATTTCGATTTTATTAAACTTATCGGTGGTTAGATTTCCTTACATCCCCAAATTTTTAAAAGATCCTAAACTGAGATAAAATTTGTAAAAGAGGTTGAAGTTTAGTTGACGATCTGAGGTAGTCAAAGAAATCTAATTGTTCAGGATAATTTGCTTTCACAAATAAATTACTCAAAAATTAACTATTTAGCTCACTTCATAGCTTTAAATGATGACTATGATTACTCTTGCAACCATAAAACGGTTAAATAACGCAGATATGCACTTCAGCGATAAATTAGCCGCCCCCGGTAGAAATTCACAGATATTATACCTAAAAAATAAGCAAGAAACACCTTTCAAAGTTTTAGTCTACACACCATCTTTTTCAATATCCACAGGAGTTAAATTTAACACTAAAACGTGTTAAATACAAGATTTTCATCACATCTGTTCTTGATCGAGAGACATAAAGCGAGCAGAGAATGTTGAGGAAATTATCGTTGAAATTTTAATGTCTGTACTCATTCGAGGTAATAAGTGTAAGTAATATGGAGATTTTTTATGAACATTATTCAATTTTAGAGGAGTAATTCCTTTGTACCTATATATATATATATATATATATATATATATATATATATATATATATATATATTTATAAAGGCTACTTATTTTTAAGAATTTCTTTTTTATTCGGTTTTAGTTTTTTACTCAATTTCTTTAATGGTTCCCGGAAATCGTTTATTAAATAAATTAAAACTGTACGAATACAGGATCCATATCAATACTGAAGGACTTATTAAGATGGTAATACGCAATAATAGCAACGCATTTAATGCCATCTTTGTTATATTTTATGATTTATACTTTTAAGCCAGGATGTTTGTAATTATAGAAAAAAAATATGTTTCATAAGAAGTTTAGGCTAATCTAAATCATCATGTGTTACGCAACGAAAGAAAGTACTAAATAATTTTTAATGACATTATAGAGTAGATCGTTTGGAAATGAAAACTATTTTGAGTGTAAACGTAAATGTTTTGCAACTAAATTGTTAATAAAATAAGGTTAAAAATGAGGCATAACAAGTTTTTTTGCCAAGAACCTATTCCTTTAAAAGTAAACATTTCACAAAACGAAATATTTCTTTCCTACTCTTTTCTACGAATAATCAACTGCTCATTTGGAAGCCATTCCCGCTGCGCCCTGATTAGACGGAACTCTTAATATCGCCATTAGCCAGCTTATCCTTCTTCCCTCTCGGATTCTCGGAGTCGGGTGCAAGGGGTAATTCTGGGCGATAAGAGGAAATTGGAAGGGCAAATAGTATGGGGATGAGAGAGAGAGAAAGGGTGGAATATCTCTCCCCTCTCCCTATCTCCCTCTCCCTCTCTCTCTCTCCCTCTCTCTCTCTCCCTATCTCTTTCTCCCTCTTTCTCTCTCCCTCTCCTCTCTCTTTCTCCCTCCCTCCCTCTCTCTCCATTCTCTGGAAAACCTTAAGCCCCGCTATCTCTGTTCTTTCTCTTCTCTCCCTTGACCCAATTCCACGCACCGTAAACAAAAGACTAGGCGCAGTTTTGGGAGCGTATTCACCGACCGAATTCTACCGCGAGGCTCTTAGGACGCCTTCGAAGCGAGTTTTTCTTTTTTAAATGGGTATAGCAGTGTTTTGTGGATTTCTCGTGGATCTTTGCAGCCCTCTTCCCAACCTCTTTCCCACCCCAGAATTCCTCCATTCCTCTAAATTTATCCCTTCCTCTAGGCTGCTACAGATGTCCGATGGCCTAAACGTCTCCGATGATCCTCTCCCATCTCCGACCTCATTCCGTGAGATCCCCTACGTGGCGAAACACGTGAGAATTTGAGGCCAATAGAAACATGTTTCTTTTGCCTCGAACCGGCCCTTGTCGGAATTAGAAGAGATTTATTCGAAAGGGGTTTTTCGGGTAGAGTAAATAACTCTCAAAACATCCTGTGGAATATTTAAGATGCACCAATATCAATTGATCGATACCTTTCGATGAATCCTTGCTTTATTCCTCCTTAACTTTTATTCTTAACCGTCCTCACTGAACCCAAGCTTATATTTTATACTTAATATATCAACACCCTTCTTAGACCACCTCCCCTTCTGAAAAAATGCCACTTTTGTATCACTCTTTGCCAACAATTTTCTAAAATATTTTGTTTAGTTGATTGCTTTGATTGGAATCCTATTTCCTCATCTTTAGGTTTCCTCCCAGCTTTATTTTTAGCACTTGTTTAGGTAGTATCGTTTCTCTTCCACATCATAAACTAAACCAACCTGCTAATACAATAGCATAGTAAAATAAGAAATGCGTTCAAGTCTGTCTTACTTAAATTATTATAAAAGCTATTAAATACAAATAAGCCCAAAAAATAAGGAATTAGATGGATGAAAGGAAATATCTAACTTCGCCTTCAACACAATTTTTGTCTTTATAGTTTTTCTTTTCATTTGCAACTTAACCCGCATTTAAGAGACCGATGAAAATGTCGACTTTATCATCTCTATTTATTTGCTGCGTAAAAAAACATCCTCTATTGGAGAGTAAAATTTAAGTACCCAATCGCATCAGCTCCTCCGATAAATATTCATTTAGCGCCCTGGGAAATTAGATGAATAAATATAAACAAGTATAGAAAGTTGTACTACATGTCGGAGTACACAGTTTCCCAATACGTTCTTTGAGATGGACAAATTTTAGTAAAACTCCTCAATACCAAATTTCATCAAAATACGTCAAGCGGTTCCCGAGTTGGAACAAGCATGTTGTAAAATACATGTACGTCTTCATGTAAAGTGGTCGTAGTTACCGCCAGAATTTAACCAAAATTGGAATTGGTCGACTAATTTTAGTAAAACTCCCCAATACCAAATTTCATCAAAATACGTCAAGCGGTTCCCAAGTTGGAACAGGCACGTTGTAAAATACATGTAGGTCTTCATGTAAATTGGTCGTTATTGTAGTCCGATTTTAACCAAAATTGGAAACGGCCGACAAATTTTAGTAAACCTTTCCAATAAGAAATTCTATCAAAATACGTTCAGCGGTTCCCTAGTTGAAACAGGCACGTTATATAAATACATGTAGGTCTTCATGTAAAGTGGTCGTAATTATCTTCAGATTTTAACCAAAATTGGAATCGGTCGACTAATTTTAGTAAAACTCCCCAATAACAAATTTCATTAAAATATGTCCATCGTTTCTCGAGTTAAAAAATTATTATTAATATTTTAGAATTAACAAAAGAAGTTCGAAAATCGTATAATTACGTAAATACGTAAATTTATTTTCTTTATATTTATCGTAAACCTTACGTTCTGCGAGAAAAATTATTTGACAAAAATGTGTATTTAATTATTTTATTCAACTTTTGTTCTCAATGTCTTGATCTCAGATGAGTATTTAACGAGATTCTTGCGAAGTACTTTGTAAAATACCTGTAGTGGTGGTAATTATGGTCTAATTTTAACCGAGATTAAAATCGGTCAACAAATTTAAACAAAACTCCCAAATAGCAAATTTCAACGAAGAACGTCCAACGGTTCCAGAGTTTAAATATACAGACGGACGGACGGACGGAAACGAGCTCCCCTCTTTGCGTTAATTTTGTGCACTTCGTGCAAAGAACGCATAATAAGCAATCTGTACGAAACATCGCACAGAACAATGGAAAATTACATTATACATTTGAAAATGTGTCAACAGATAACTTATATGTGTATGTTTTTTAATTTTCTTATGCCTTTCATGGTCGTGTCATACTGATGATAAAATGTTCATGACTGTGTTACGTGCGAGGAAATTCTCAGTTGCGAAACAAATGACGAACAAAGTAAAAATATCTCCTACGAGCTACGGTTGCGTTAAATGGAACATTGACCTGAGCGAGATTACTGAAATTGTATCGCCATAAAAGACTAACCGTGTGGAAAAAATCCGCTAAAACAACGCGATGAATTTCATGGCGAAGATTCTAACGCCGTAAAATGAAAAATGTTAACGCGAACCTGAATTTCATTAGAAATTGGGAAGAGTCACTGGCGACATTTTCATCCCACTACAAACTCCTCACTCTACCTACCTCCCTTCCTCTACCTCCCTCCCTTAACCTCCCTCTCTTTCTCTAACTCTCTCCCTTCCTCTACCTCCCTCCCACATTCTACCTCCCTCCCACACTTTACCTCCCTCCCACACTCTATCTCCCTCCCTTTCTCTACCTCCCTCCCTATCTCTACCTCCCTTCCTCTACCTCCCTCCCTCCCTCTACCTCCCTCCCTCCCTCCCTCCCTCTACCTCCCTCCCTCCCTCCACCTCCCTCCCACCCTCTACCACCCTCTCTCTCTCTCCCTCACTCTCCCTTCCTTTCTCTACCTCCCTCCCTCTAGCTCCCTCACTCTCTCTACCTCCCTCCCTCCCTCTACCTCCCTCCCTCCCTCTACCTCCCTTCCTCCCTCTACCTCCTTCCCTTCCTCTACCTCCCTCCCTCCCGCAAAAAGTCAATCTATTATTATCGGTTACCCCAAATTATTGGCTTCCATAGATCATAGCGAATCTCCTCTTCTATCGCTAGAGGGGTCCACATTGCATTTTCAAAAATCAGTAGTCAACCTCGGTGTCATAGTAGATGAAACACTATCCTGAGCTCCTAATACTAATCAAATCTGTAGTACCATCAACTCCTCCTTGCACTCTCTCAAAAGACTCAAAAACTTATTACCTTATTCCTTACGTAAACTCTTAGTGACCGCACTCCTATTTCCTCACTTTGACTATTGTGATGTTGTTTACAATGATCTCTCCTGTGAACTGGCATTAAAACTTCAACGCACACAAAACTCCTGCATGAGATTCATCGGTGACCTTAAAAAGAGTGACCACATTAGCGAACAATACAATAATCTTTCATGGCTCAAACTTGACGCTCGAAGGAACTTACATACCCTGATGCAAATGTACAAAATCCTTACTTATAACAAACCTGACTACCTCTCTTCCCTCTTCAATGAAATCAATACAGTACATAAGCGGGATACTAGAGGCGAGAATAACCTCCTTATTCCTCATCACAGGACGAATATCTACAATAAATCCTTTCAAGTCTCCGGTTGCCGACTCTGGAATAACTTAGATGAGAATTTTAAAACATCTCCCTCTTTAAACTCATTCAAACGCACCTGTGTCACTCACTTTCTAAAACAACAAAGTAATCCTTAATCATCTCTTTACACTCCCCATAAATTATCCTTACCCAAGTTTTTTTTTTGTATTGTCTTATATTACTTTGTATTTCTTAATATAATTTTGTATTGTTTTTATATATATATATTTTTTTCCATTGTTTATGCATATTTTTGTGTTGTTTTTATTTTATATTATTTTGTATTGTATTATATTATTTATGTATTTTATATCTTTTTCTGCTTTCTTATAATATGCATGCTCCAACAACATTCTTTATATTCATTCATTGTATATATTTCATGTATATTTCATCTCATTCTGCATGCTTGTATATTTCTTGTTTACATTACGTTATTACCTTTACGTGTACTTTTTTATGACAGTATATAATTACGCTGTATATACGAACTATCCCACTGTACAAACTCCTTTCTATTTAATGTTGTAGTTTTGTATTACTATATGTACACTATCTAGGGTTTTCGCAGGTTTTTCACACCCCCCTTCTTAGTGGGTGTTTTCCTGCGTGGGTTTTACTAGGGAGGACATGTCTGTTTTTACCTAGGTTTTCCCCACAAACACAAATCTGTATTCAATTTTATCTTTTTAATTTGTATGATTTAGGTACATAATGTTTATATAATGTATTTTGTTATACCTTATTTTATTCTTTTTCTTGTAATTATTATATTGACGAAGGGTTAAATGTAAGAATGGACCTTCTGGTCTAAATTTCGCCCGAATAAAGACGATTATCTATCTATCCCTCTACCTCCCTTCCTCCCTCTACCTCCCTCCCTCCCTCCTTCACTCTCCCTTCGTTCTTCCTTCTCCACTACCCTCCCTCCTCTCTTTTCCCTACCTACCTCTCTATCTCCCGTCTATCCCTACAGCTCCTCTCTTTACCTATTTTTCCCTTTCTCTACTCTCGTCCGACAGCCAGTCCCGCTGATTGATGCGCTGCCAAAACAAATGCCGGAATCCTAGCGCACAAACAAGGGTCGCGACGGGCTCTGCATTAACACAGACTATGTCCTGGAGATGAGAGCCATTCGCGAGAATAAAGAAAGATTGAAAATACACGGGCTGCCATGGAAACCAAAGCCTCCCTAGAATCCCGCAAATTTCTTGAAATTATTCAGAAACGGTAACAGCATCATCGCATGAGTAATTAGCTACTCACCTGCGATCGATTCTTTGAACCTTGTAACTATGATGGTAGGTTTTTCATTTGAAATTTCACAAAATATCTGTTTGAGTATACTGAACTCTTAATTTTCCTCCTTGTTAACTAAAATTCCATGCATATTTTACGTTAAAATACCTTCTTCTGCCTATCTCTCATAACTCGCCTCTTTCTCTCCCTTCGCATATACATACACCCTACACCTCTCGCGATTCGATTGTAAATCCATACATTAAAATCTACATAACTAAGAAACTGAGGAGATATTTTACGATAAAAACTAATTTATCTGATACGCTTTTTAATTTGGTTAATTACAGTAATTTCTCCTATGTTTTTTATTATATGCTAACTCAGTATATTCAATACTTATTTTCCCTTAAATTTCAAATTATATACATTAAAATTAAAAATATATCGCTTGTCGACTTGATTGAAAATGGATGAATGATTAAGTGAGCAAGTCACTAAATGTGGAACCAAAAATTACTGAATATATTCCTGCCTAGTTGTTTGTTCGTGTTTTCCATTCTCCGCCCACTCCCCCTCCTCTCATTCTACCCTACCTCCGACTCCCTCCTCTCATTCTCCCCCACCTCCCACTCCCTCCTCATTGCCTCACTGGCGCCGTTTGTTTTAAGCAACTCGGTTATAATTCGTTTCGCGTCCGCGAGCGTCGCTAGCCTCGCCAGCACGCGCCTCTCTTTTGACGCGCCAAATAAAAGACCCCAACTTGCGGAAAAACGACTTGAACAATGTTCAAAATGTCCGACGCCATAAATACTGAGTTTTTTTTAGATCTTTTTAGCGCTATACGTGAGTTTGCCCAGTAAATGACTATTTAGGCATCGTATACCCCGTGAGCAAAATATAGAATCTCTCAAATATCAATATTTTTGTAATTGAATCTACTTACTAATTCTGCTACAGATATGTGCAAAGTTTTTGAGATAATATGCCATCTCAATTGTTAAAATATTTTAGTTATGATTCAGAAATACATACCTAACTAAAATCAGGACTTCATTTAAATAAATATTCGTAGCTAACTGCAAATTAAGAGTGATTATTTATTTACGTGAAGGTATCACTAGAGCCGGAGTATGGGCGAACCGAGCGGGCGCCTGGGACATGGCATCACGGAGAATTGATATCTGCATTTCTTGTTATGTTCTGCCGCATATTTATAAATGGAGTCTAGAAGTCATGCAGTTCAGGGCCAGAGGAAATGTGTCCGTCACTGGGTTTAAATTGTTTTCTTTTACAAATTGAAAGAAGGCACATCGTGGCCGAGGTATCTTCACGAGATGTTCTGTACACTTAACTTTACATAATCATACTGAGATATGAAAACCAGAGGAACGTTATCAATGCTCAGCACTGTGAATTTGATTGTAACTAGGGTTAGCAATTCAGTGAAACGTTATATCGTTGATAATCATGAAGAAGTTGAAAAGCAGAAGGGACTATAGACACACACACACACACACACACACACATATATATATATATATATATATATATATATATATATATATATATATATGCATAAAAATATTTGGGTCTTACGTTAGAACACTAATTTCGTATTTCGTTACCATTATAAATAGCTCCTTCTTACATATATAGGATACTAGTTGAAAGGCCCGGCTTTCTTTTAAGTAGCAAAGGATGTTTTTTAAATTGATATATCACTTTTGACGTCATATTACAATAAAACTAATACAATAAATTCTGAAATTTATTTACTTTCGCTGAGGGTACCCCAAGTTTACCAAACGTTTCCCATTCCTTAATTACGCAAGCGATGTTTACATTAACATTTACTATTTTATGTATTGTATTGTAAAGTTTTATCATTAATATAATTAAGCATTAACGTCTTACTTAATATTCACATGGATAGATGCACCGAAGCCTTTAAAGCAGCAATAAAATTATGTGGATCATGCCAATGCTATTAGCCAAAACCTAAACAATAAACAAAATCTTGGTTACCGAACAAATGTAAGTAGATGTATCGATTTATGTTGCGATAAATCTTTCAATGTTTAAGGTAAAAGATAACAATGTTCTAATATTCCTTAAAAATCATTTGACTCACTTTAAAAGTATTCATAGACTATACGAGGCATGAATCCATCCGTACCCTTTATCTTGGCGTTGGCTATTCTTCCTCTACGGCGCGCCACGGCGTGGATTTTCCTTGCATTAATCTTTACGTGGCTATCTCCCTTTGAAGAGGACAACAATTAAAAAATTTAGCTTTGTTTACGCCTGGAAAATGTTAAGAAATTTTGCGCTTAAAGGATAATTTCGAGCGATTTAAGATGTAATACGACAAAACATGAACAGAATTAAAATATCCAGTCTTTCATGCGTAAAATCAGTCATTTCCCGTGATCGTAAGTTAATATTTAGGTATATTTATATCCCCATCAGTGAAGAACTGCATGGCATTTTGGGGCTTCTCCACATCATTTCCCATGCATTCTTATGGAAATAGTATTTTGTTGACCCCATGGGGTATAAGGTATAAGAGACCCCACGGTCTGCAAACCTAGACAAAGTTCTTTCTTGGTCTATAGGATGACTCATGAAACTTTTGAATTCGATAGCTTCAACGGTGTAAAAACGTATAAAGAACACATACATACACACACACTAAAATATTTATAATATAGGATAAATATATATATATCATATAAAACCTAAGGTACTTCTAGAAGTGCTACAGAGGTGAAATTTGGCATGAATATAGGTCATTGGTTACAACCTCTGAAAAAATTCAAAATTTCAGAAAATGTTGTTTTTAAGGGGTATTTTTGACTCCAGTGTCCAATTTTAAACACCCATAAGAAAGTAAGTAAAAGGTAATAGATCTTTCACCGTAAAAAAAAGGAAAGAGAAAACTCACGTACGCGCTGTAGGTCTCCGGACCTAATTCTTATCACCCATAAGAAAAGCATTGAAAATGGTGCAGAGCTATATAAAATAGCTTTTTTAAATTATTTAAATTTAAAATATAAAGTCAAGACATGCACTATACTGTGGAAAAAAGCATGAAGTTAATTTTTTTTGGAGACAAAATTCTAATCCATGCTGAATTTGCGTAAAAATTCGATTTTAATCTTAAAATTATTAAAAATTTTCGGTTTTCAACAATGAAAAATATGAACTACCATAGCAACGACTTTAATGCCTTTCAATGGTAATTGATTTTCCATACTATAAGAGCAATGATTTACTGCAAATACTGCATTATAATCCATTAGATTTCAGCCAACGACGCATACATATGAAGACGTGATAATTTTAAATTAATTTTTTATAGAGAAACGTGCTAAAAGGCACGGATGATGAAATCATAGTCCTAACACACAAAATATGCTAATTTTTACATAGATTTTAGTGTAACATATAAGCTATTGTCTTTGATGATTATAGGTATTGATTAAAAAGGGCGATCTGAGCCATGGAACTTGAAATTGGAAAATTTGGACGCGAAGCCGATTGCCAAAGAATTTAGAAATTCCGGATAGATACCTTAATTTCGCAGAAAATTAAAACTTTTATCTTTTATAAATGGGCTCTGTGTAGTTCAAATGCTGTCGCGTTGGTTTATTCATGAGTTTATATCTTGGCGTATGGAGATTTTTTGAACGCTTGCAGTAAGCAAGCACCGACAACTCGTATAATACAAAGGTCATCGTTTTCTTAAGAATGGGAATCCATGAGAAGAGGAAGTCACTACCGTTGTGCTTTTATATAAAATTTTATTTTAAAAAATTAAAAAGACGAAATCGATAAAACTCCGCATATCTGCTCCCCTAATTAAAGAACACTGGAAACGCACATTCTCGAGTGATAAAATGATATGTTTTTATGCAAGACTTTATTATTAAAGACAAATACTTGCGCTATTGATTAATTTTCATATCTTTTGCATAATATTCGTGTAGCAGAGGTAGAAAAAGATCTCTGCTCTTAGTTTTAAGCGACTACTGAGACCTTAGTTTGTCAGATATCCGTGTTCGTATTGTTCATTCAATTTGTATGTACCAAAAGGACAGTTTTCAAAAATATTTCTTTAATTGAATTATTTACATCCCTCTTGATATAAAGTTTTTTAAACTGCGGCTAGCGTTTAACGACCATATTTAATCCTCTCCATAATAAAAAGAGGTATTTTTTTATTTCGTCTATGATGATACATGATGATGAGGTAATATAATATTCACTCTCATGCAATAAAAACTATTTACGTCATGTACCGTTACACCGCCGAGAAAAAATATTCATATATTTGTTTAGAGTAAAATTTAGCGACGAAGGATTCAATGAGTAGTACAGTTTTTCACTCACCTTACATCTATTTTCGTAAAGCATCTTAAGATGGATTGTTTTTTTAAATTTCAGTAAATATTATAAACGTTAGGTACCGATTAATTTTCATAATAAAAATGAATCCAAAAATTAAATCAATATACTTGGTGGCGCTTAACCAACGACTAGCATTGTACGTACATGTTTTTCTGAGATGTAGAAGGATGCGTTTAGCAAGACCGGGAAAGGTCGTGTTCACAGATTACTGGAGAGTAATTAATCTTTACCAGATAATAAGAACGTTTTCTGTGTAATATAAATCCTACACAATTTAGTCAATCGATGTTTATTACGGATAATCTTTTGTTTAGGAAAACAATCAAGAAGTCATTCCATAATTCCCGATAGAACTAGCTACGATATCATTACATTCTTATGTGAATGACCAAAACATCCTTTGTTATTGACGCTGAAATGTCGTAAATGGAGCGATTATTGCGGAAATTTACACTAATGACCCGGAACGCGGATGTTTGAAACATAGGAGCAGCGGCATCCGTGCAACTGGTAGCACCCCTTTGGCCCTACTGTAGCAAAGCTCTTTCTATTAAAGTTTCAGCAACCATCGGCATATGGTACTCATTTTGAAAATAGCAAGAATGGAAATAGAAGTAACTTTATTGTCTGAAATAAAGACAAGTACCCTGATTGCTGGTACTTCAAAAAGGCGTTACTTTTAAAAGTGCGTCAGAGATTAAACTCGAAAATCGCTGCATTGAAAGAACGCAACCATTCTGCAAGGAATCGGTGAAGAAGGTCAAAGGAGTCAAATACGTGGAAAGCACGCGCCAGAAGCGATTCCGGGAAAAAGAAGAATAAAAAGGACAGCGCATAGAGAGAGAGAGAGAAAGAGAGAGAGGAAAAGGGGGGAGAGGAAGTCTCAAGAGTGAAGAATTTCGAACGCAGCCCCATATGCACCAGAATAACCTGGTCCATGTTCCCGTTGAGAGGACGATACTGTGGACCCGAGGGCTGCAATTCTTATGGCGGGAGAATGGGTGTTGGAGGGGGGGGGGAAGTAGGGAAAGGCTTTGAGTGGAGTGGAAGGGGGATGATGGATCGGCAAATATGTCGGGGAAACGGACCCCGAATAGATTTCGCGTCGGAAGCCACGTATTTTTTAGGCATGTAGTCTCGTTACTGTTTCCTTTTTCTTTTTAATTGAGCGACTCCTTTTTTCCTCGGAATTGCACGTACCAATTTATGTTTGCAGCAGCCCTGATCTATGATGTATCCCGCACTAGTTCAGACCGAGAATTCTTCGAGGAAATATAGGTGCTAATTATCACCAATCGTTTCACGAGTAGCTTCTGGGAAGAGACGAGCGATGTCTTGGGGCAAAATTTTACTCGAGTAATCGATACACTGTAATAAAATCCTGCATCTCTTAAGGGTTTGGTCGCCGTGATACCAAAATATATTTCAGTGTTATTAGGAATGTCACCTAGGTCATCATTAGTGGTGGAAATTTAGAGCTTTGGAAGAGGTTGAAATATTTGGTATTTTTTCCTTTTTCTACAACATTTACCAGAATTTCATAAAATTTAATGTCTTAATTGTTATTAAAAAGCTTTGTTATCTTCAAAGGCAGACAGCCACGCATCGAAGATTCCACTTATATTGAAGACTACGCAAAAGTCCACAGAAACATGTTCGTAATGAGTTTAAGCAGCAGCGGTGCGATTTTCTTTGTTTTCGTATTTGATTCGTGTAATCAAAGTATAATATCCGCGAGCCCTTTCTGAATTCACTCTCATTATGTCTCTCTTTGACTGAGCTCGCTTCTCAGATATCTGATTTCAAATCTCGCCCCTGTAATATAGCATGGTAACTGAGATGGATGAGACGTAGACTCGCAAAAGAATAGGAAAACACGCGGGAAAGCGATATGATCTTAGTTGCTGTTATCTGCGAGATAGAGAGTGGGGGAGAGAGGGAGGGGGAGATAGAGAAAGAGGGAGGGGGAGAGAGAGAAAGAGGGAGAGAGGGGGGAGAGAGAGGGAGGAGAGAGAGAGGGGGGAGAGAGTGGGAGAGGGAGGGGGGAGAGGGAGGGGGAGGGGGAGAGGGAGGGGGAGAGGGAGAGGGAGGGGGAGAGGGAGGGGGAGAGGGAGAAAGAGGGAGGGGGAGAGAGAAAGAGAAAGAGGGAGAGGGGGTAGAGAGAGGGGGAAGAGAAAGCGGGAAAGGAGCTATGGCTATAATAATCCGAAAGGTTGATTAGCCAGAAATTCCATACAAACAAACAATCAATCAATACGAATCGTAGTAAGAAGCTAATTTGTATGGTAATTTTTGTTCGTACTCCAATAAATCACGTTCGAAGGGATTAACACTTTATCCAGCAAATTATTATTATTTGAAGCAAATTATTTTACACTTTGGAAAATTCCATTTAGGAATATTTTTAACCCAGCATTCATCACTTCCTCCATCTTGCGTATCATCTCAAGGTTATCGTAAGAAGACTTCTGCTAAATAAAGTTATTTTATAAAAATAATCAAGAAATATTTGCAAGATAAACCAGACAGAGAGAATCTGCATCGCTCAGGGGCAAAAGTTCTCAACATTTTTAATAACTGAACTTAGAGAAATTTCATGCTGCACAATTAATTCCGTAATAAGGAAATTTGGCGACTCCAAACTTTATCATTCTTTCTATATAGTGGGGCTATAAAAAAATTTTGGATCAATAACTACTCGTGAACATTTTCACTGACCACCTAAAATTCCTTCGCGGCTCACCGCTTTAGAAACGCTCATATGGAGTTATTGTTGGTATTTGCGGATAATAGGCAGATCTGACTCTCAGGAAGTAATTTTCACAGCCAATCATTAATGAAATCTGTAAAAGGGACGTAGAAACGCAGGGTGATCTGTTTCGTCAATATGACCTGACAAAATGTTCTGAAAAGCTTAAGACGCGCTAAAACCTTTAGTACAGGAGTCTCAAATAGATAATAACCAAATTAGATAATTTATAAATATATGGCGGACCGAATGTCATCCTAATGAGGGTAATAATATTTTTCAAACTTAAACGCAATGCTGTTCTTAAAATAAAAATATTGGATGAAATTACTAAATATTAAGCTTTTTATAGTTTTCTTTCTTTACTCCATTATTGTCTCGTTGGCTCTCTCTCTCTCTCTCTCTTCCACCTACTTACCGTAGCATAACATTTATTAGAGAGCTGCACATTTTGGAATGTCAGGCCACATACGGCCCGAGAGTCGTATGTTTGTGACGCCTGCTTTAATGCAGGGGTGGGCATGGCGGGCCGCATTGGTGGTAGATTCTGACGCATCATATAAGTGAAAACCTAGTCCAAAATAGGTTTTTAGATTGTGTATTACAATACTATGTTTTTATTATCATAATTTTAATTTAAAAATATGAATTTGTTTGTTAAATTTACAAATCTCTTCTTCATGAAATGCCCTCGAGGTCCATACTTGAAGTATTAAAAATCGTGATGGAATTCAATCTTAGAAATACCATTGAGAAAGAACGAAAACATGAAAAAGAACTATGCTTTAATGAAAGATATTTCAACAGAACGGAGTTGTTAGATAAAATAATATTTAATATTTATTTTTAGAAAAGGAAAAATAATGTTGAAAATTATGAAACGTTGACGGCGGGCCTAGTAAATTTGTTTAGTTAGCAAAAGTTTTGGTACCACGGATTTAATGTGTTTATCAGCTCTAACTATTAAATAAACACGGCGCGAAAATCGGAAGACAAGGAAGAGCAAATGAAATCCACTCGTTACGGCGAGCATTAAAAATTTATGGCAGGGATCTCAAACTCACACTGGTGCCACATTAAAGCACCGTACCAAATCCGCAGGCCGTATTCCATGTTACTACTTTCCCACTGCTAAAGCTGTTTCATCTTCTCTGAGCATTTTATATCATTTTACTAGCGATTCAGATCACCTCAATCCTTCGATACGCCTTTAAAGCCATTTATTACGAAAATATTACATTTGGCGTTGCAGTTTAGGTCCTTCGGTCAGTGACAGAAAACATTTTGTCAAAGCGAAGAATATTCTCCTGTACCCCGACAGTGCATTTTTGTTAAATAGGAAATAACAGTAAACTGAGGATATTATGGAAGAGCACATTTGATGCATTTATTTTGTTTCGAGGATTATTTTCAAAGATTTAAGGGAGGTATTATATAAGAACTAGATAGAGAGAGAAGGTTTGGGCTTCGTCAATATATAACTAGGCTTATTAGAATTCGATTTAAATCGATAATTGTCGGTAAACATTGAATCTAAAAAATTTTTAAATTCGACGAAAATGAATTGTCGTCGATAAGTGTCGATTTTCACCACTACATTTTCTACGAAATTTATGCGTCATGACTTTAAAATTTTGTTATCCGCTCTCAAACTTAACATATTTTACCACCAAATATCCAAAACGGTAGAGACAGTATATATTTGTCACACCAAACGGCCACACAACATTCGCAATTTGCATTCTAATGTCGCTTATGCCACTGTCTTAAGGGCACATATTGATCAGCCGTGGGATCCAAAGGTAAAGGACAAAATATTATGACCGGTTTATTGTGCTCCTTCTTCACCCTCGGCCAGATCCGATAATCCATAAGCACTTTTGACTCCATTTACCGAAAAGTCGGGGGACGTCTATTGCGTCCTCGGCGCGACATTATATACCGACCTCCTCCAAGAAGCGAAATGAAAGGTTTCTTCCGACTGAAAAATGAGTGCTGATCTTCAGATGGCCTTATGGAATTCCAAAAGCACCCTGTCATAAAAATTATATATTATTTATCCCCCGAGCTTAGTTTCTTTTGCATTGCTTTCGAAGGATCATCGTTCCATATAGGGTAAAGCGAAGATAGACAGACGACAGGGGTAGGAGAAATAACGCACCTTAGTCTCCGTATTCGTAAACAGGGGGCAGCAACAGCGGTCAATGTCGACAGTAAAGGAGAAAGTACACGTTGACAAATTCATTATTTAATGTTCAGTTTTTTGCATGATTTACAAACGAATTTAATCCACAGCTGTTGATGGTGACTGAATATCATTTCCCTTATTTTCATTTTGCATGTTTATCGCAGCAATAATGAAAAACTTGTTTTCTGTAGATGAAGTTGGGTATGTGGACACTTGGCACTATTTCATGTATACTGTTCCGCCATGTTTGCCCAGAGGAGAAGGGTGCGTCATCTATCCTTACATTTTAAGAGAGACAGCCGCTCGTGGACGGAGGATAGAAGACGCTGTTTTACTTCCTCGGATACTTAACCTTTATCCGTCGATTTTAAATCCCGCCTGTAGGGTGAGGCTGCCGTATTTAAATCGCGGTATTTAAATTTCTCTGCCTATTTCTGAATAAATGTACGTATCTAGTGAATTATCGATAGTATAATAATCAAATGATAAGTGCCTTCTTACAGAAGCAATCTGCTGCTAATATTACCGATTCAGCATACATCGCAGAAAAGAAGAAGAAAACAAGATGATCCAAACAGAACTTATCATGCATACTTTCCATTTAATCATTTATTAAAACTTATATGGGCTTTAATAACTTCAAAATCATAGCGGATATGTAGCTCTTTTTGTTCCCGAATTTCATAATTTAGCTCTATAAAATGTTACAAATACATTCGAACGGAATATTAAATTTATCACGCGTATTTTTGCGGGAAAAATAACGGATGTACATATTAGAATATACCGAATCTGAGTCCAACAACATCTGTTGCTATGGCAACATTCTCGTAATGATTGATAAAAACTGCAAAATCGCCAGTATTTACGCGAAATTCTAACATAAGCAAAATTCCACGATAAAAATTAGGGTCTTCATTCCTTTCCTCAGAGAATAGTACATAACTCGCTCCGATATTACAATTTGAGATATTTTAATGTGCAAGACAAAATTACCTTGCACGATGGATTTCAGATTTCCCATGTGAATCAAATGGGAAGTATAGTACCTGGAATCGAAGTCGGGACTTTAAAGTCATCGCTGATATGAAGCTCTTTGTGTTCCCAAATTTCATATTTTAGCGTTATAAGTTGGGAATATGCCTATTTGTATAGGATCTTCAGATCACTATATTCCAACAATTTTTAGCGTTATAAACTTCTACAAATACATTCGAACTAAATAACGCGTGTACGTAATAGAATATACCGAATCTGAGTCCAACAATAGTTGTTGATATGGCGATACTCTCGTAATGAGTGATAAAAACTGCAAAATTGCCAATATTTACGCGAAATTCTAAGAAATATAATCGATAAGCAAAACTAGATGATAAAAATTAGAATCTTCATTCCTTTCCTCAGTGAATAGTACAAAATTCGCTCCGATATTACAATTCTAAGATATTTTAATGCGCAAGAGAAATTACCCTGCACGATGGATTTCAGATTTCCCATGTAAATAAAATGGGAAGGATAGTTCATGGAATCGAACCCGGGACTTCAATCTTTGCAACAAAAACTATTCTCGGGAGCTTGACCCATGTAACAAGAGATTTTCACCAAGTTTCATAAAAATCGGTCTATTGTTTAAAACTTAATAGGGGGGACGGACAGACAGACAGACGGACGGGCAGACAGACACAACGAGAAAACTATAAGCTGATTTCCATTCTGGAAAGTAAGCTAAAAATAGTATTCAAGCACAAAAGAATGATAGCAAAAGCAAGAAGAAAGAAAAATTGCTGTCGGAGTTACAGGAATGCTTAAAACAAGAGAAAAAAGACGATGAAAAAGTAAAACAGAAGAAAATCAATAAAATCAATAAAACAAACAAAATTGATCATCTAAGAAAAATGTTAAGTGGGAAAAGGGATCAAGAAGCCGTTTTATTTTCAATCGTCATCGTCAGAAGATGATGAAGCAAAACTCAGTCTACATCAGACTGAATCCGGTGTAAAATGTGTGGCAAATGTTTGCACGATACCTGTTCTATCTACTCTGAAATGTGTGCTTTGTGTGGCATAAATGAAAAGAGAGAAGAAAAAATAAGTAAAATAAGCTCATTTTATTGCATAACTTTGTTACGTTTTCTCTTTTAACCTTCCAGTTTTTGTAACAAATATTCATTATATTTCATTCTGATTATTATGCTATCCAGAGAATATTACTTTTCAATGTCTTTCACATTCTTACTGTCTTATTAATTTCAATTATTGTTCATTTTTATGTATTTTCTGAAATTTGGGAGAGCTGTGCCAGTCCTCACTGTTAACAATCAAGGGGACCCATTTTTTAAAAGTTACCTCTCATTTGGACACTTCTTAAACTTATTATTTACGTCCATGTCGATGCTTTTGCAATAAATATTAAATATAAAAAATTGTGGTATCTTAAGTAGATCTTGCTTTTCGGTTTACCAACACGTATATTCCCATAAGCCATCTCTCCTACCCATAGTGCGTCATATTACCTACCCTAGGATGAGAGATAGCAAATAACGGAGTTGTAAAAAATTGCTTTAAATCATATTTGAAGCCTTTGTAAAAAAATATTTCCATTTTTCTTATTCTAATATATAATAGCCACTGTCTCTGCCTGCGTCCTTGCCTGCCTGCGTCTGAAGCCTTCCGGCATGAACGCAAATAAACCGGGAACGGTCGTCTCTATTTCGACAAATCTTTCGCCGAAATACTCAGCGCGATTTCCTACAGGTTTTAAGTGGGTAGTCGTCCCACGGAAAGACATGGGTTCGATACCAGGATAGTTTTCGTTTTTTCATTTGATTAACACGTAATCGGCTAGAACACGAAGTGTAGACCTTTATTCTTTAACATTTTAAAATATCTACATCTACAAGTTACCCTGCAATTCACCAAGTTGGTGGGTGGCAGGGGGTGCATCGCACCAAATCCTACCTAAAGATTGTCTAACATAATTCGAAATTTCCTATTGTGATCTCGTATTGTCCTCGGAAAGAAAGAGCCTAGATAACGCTCCGTCCTACAATCGATCTCACGTATTTTATCGTCTCGATCATTTCTACCTATATACGTTGGTGCCACAATTATTCCCACTTCCTCCTCTTTTAGACATTCCGACCTATATTTCTCCAGAAGTTTCAACCCTGAGTCCAATCTACCGTCCTCCAGTGATACCCAGTTCAAATCGCTCAATAAAGAGGTGACGCTATCCTTATGTTCGTACTTTTGTTTTACAAATCTGGCTGCTCTGCGCTGTACTCTTTCTAGTTGAACTATGTGTCCCTTCTCGTACGGATCCCATATGCTCGCTGCGTTTTCTATTTGCGATCTTACCAGTGATAAGTAACATGTTTCACGTACTTTCTCTGTAGTGTTCCGTACTATTCTACCTATGAATGACAGTTTCTTGTTGGCCGAGCCTATAACTCGGCGAATGTGCATGTCCCACGAAAGATCTCGACAAATGGTTACTCCTAAATATTTTACATACTCAGCTTGTCGAATGCTCATTTCATCTATTTTATACTCGAAACCTAAATATTTGTTCTTACTTTTCCAGAACGTGACTGCGACACATTTAGTATAATTAATTTCAATTTGCCATTCTTTGCACAACGCTGAAATGGCTCTTAAGTCTTCAAGCAGTGACTGATGATCCTCCTGGTTTTTTATTTCTTTATATAGAACGGTGTCATCGGCGAAAAACCTAACTTTACTACGAACAACCGAGCAGATATCATTTACATAGATTAAGAAGAGCAGAGGGCCCAATACACTTTCCTGAGGAACACCCGAAGCAACTTTAACGGGGTACGAGTATTTCCCATCGATGACAACTATCTGTTCCCTATTCGAGAGGAAGTCTCTCACCCAACCGACAACTTTCGGATTGATACCACATTGTCCTAACTTCGCAATTAATTTCCTATGAGATATTTTATCGAACGCCTTCCTGAAATCAATGAATATGGCATCGAGACTCTTGACTCGAGATTTATACCATTTCACGCAGAAAGAAATGAAGATTCTTATTCTTACTGCCGATTCTGTTGTTTTAATTCGTGTTTGTCCATATTATAAGTTTATATTCGATTTTCTCCGGTTTTTTGACATGTCAAAAAGGAGGTTGCAGTAAAACGCGTGAAGAACAAAAACAAATTAAACATCGAGTGACGTCACCTCCCAGTATATACGCAAAAAATCAAGAACGGTCTTCTCGATTTCGACAAATCTTTCGCCTGAATACTCGGCGCGAACTCTTACAGGAATTAAACCTGTAGTTTTCTTTTCTTGGTTGAAGACATTTCATTGGGTACCTATTACTACAAAGATTTAAAAAATTAAATTAAATTTTTAAAAAATGCACTTTTCTGTTTAGAGTTATTGCATTTTTTAAATTTAAATCAGTCTATATACCCTATAATATATATGTGCATAGTCGATTCGGATATTTAGGGATGATTCGAAAAAGATTTGTGATTCTCAGGGCCCTAATGAGAACCTTATAATGTTGATCAAGGTACACTTCCCCATTTGATTTCAATCGCAGAGGTGGAAAATGAGGAAATTATAAAGATTTCTTCTATTATACCGACTAAGATTTTGGGTTCTGACGCAGATTGCCTCTTCCACGTCACTGAGGCAGTTTTCCCCATTCCCTCCCCCCTCCCCCACCCCCACTTCTCCTAAACGATCTTCTTTTCCATTATCTCTTATTTAAACCTCCAAGGGCAGACCTTCTGGCGATACTGTGGACTCGTTCCATTCCGCCCTCTTGCAAATATGGCGAAGGGCCACTTTTTTATATTTCATCTGTTTTTTCCCTATTGTCTGGGATTTCAAGACCTAATTTTTCTTAATGTCTTTGTTAAAAAATTCTGATGTGGCCACCACGTGACTTTCTCCATATCTGTAATATTTAAAAAAATTCCAAATAGGTTACATAATAATAAATATTTTAAGAAACTGCGAGAAAATTTTAGACTTTACAAAGAACAGAAATAAACTCAAGCCATAGCCTTCTGATATTGGATATAGCTACAAAGCTCCAACAATTAAGAAAAGAAAAAGGAGCGTTATTAAGACGTAACTAAGCGTCAATTGTTAACAACAGTCGTCGGTAGGTGGCGTGGTGGTGGCAGCTCAAAATATAAGATATCTCTTAAAAAATGCGTTATATGGGAAAATGTTTCAAACAAAGATTGTGAAAATTAAATTTCCTACAACTTTTATTCCAATACATTTTTACATTTATCTAATATTAAAACAAATATTTCAAAATAACCTGTGACGAGAGTAAACACGCACTTCCGATTGATCGATTTTTACCAAAAACTAATCAGGTGTTTCGACTTTTATAAAAATGTTAAATATAAAATTTCGCGTTGATCTAATTAATAGTTTTTGAGTTCGAGCACCCACGAAAAAGCTATCACATACACACACAGCAATCATTGAGAAAATTGTCAAAACGTGTTCAGGGGACCTCAAAACGTGTATTTCTGTTGAAATCTCGAAGTCGTTTTTTTTCGTGAATACAATACTTTCCCCTATACTACGTATGGAGAAAGTAAAAACAGAGGAATATTTCAATGAGAAAGTTTGGATATTTGAGATCTCGTCTTCGGTGAGCTGTAATTATTTTCATTTAGCTTTATCTTGTTGCTAAACATCTCTAAATAAATTAACAAAATAATTGCATGAAAAGAATTCTATGTAAGCTGTAATTTATCCACTGTTCCACTTCTCCATATACGTCGTTTAGGGGAAAGTATTGTATTCATGAAAAAAATCGACTTCAAGATTTCAACGGAAATACACGTTTTGAGGTCTCCCGAACAGGTTTTGACCATTTTCTCGATGATGTCTCTGTGTGTGTGTACGTGATAGCTTTTTGTGGGTGCTCTATCTCAAAAACTATTAATGAGGTCAACGCAAAATTTTATATTTAATATGTATATAAAAGTTAGAAGATCTGATTAGTTTTTGGTAAAAATCGATCAACCGGAAGTGGGTGTTTACTCTTGTCACATATCAGTTATTTTAAAATATTTGCTTAATATTTGATTAATGTAAAAATGTATTGGAATAAAAGTTGCAGGAAATTTATTTTCTACAACTTATGTCTGATACATTTTTCAATATAATGTATAAGAGATATCTTATATTTTGATCTGCCACCACCACGCCACCTACCGACGACTATTGTTAACAATTGACGCTTAGTTACATCTTATTGGAGCTTTAGGGTTATATCTAATATCAGAAGGCTTTAGTTTGAGTTTATTTCTGTGCGTTGTAAAGTTTTCTCGCTGTGTCTTAATATATTTTTTATTATTCTATCTATTTGGAATTTTTAGAAATATTACAGGTATGGAGCATGTCATGTGGTGGCCACATCTGATTTTAATAATGATATAAAAGAATTTCCAAAGTTGCCGAATAAATATATATCCAGCGACTGACCCCTTCTCAGAAAAATGTACATAAACGCATAAATAAAAAATTTACATACAAATAATAGATTGTATTGCAAAGGAAAACCATTACTCTCACATACAGCCATATTCAAAATATAAAAACAATCTTTACAAAAAATCTCTTTTTTTCATGATAAAAATCAATGGAAATTCCATGAATAAATTAAAATATATTCAAATTATGTAAATTAAAAATTAAACTTTAATTCTGTTTAAGAGAACATTTTAGCTAGAAGAAGGCTGTTGCTGTTTGGCTTGAATAAGAAGATGAAATTGCGCAGGGGTCTTTGACAAGGCAACATGCATGCCATGTTTGACATTCAATCAATTTCGATTTTTTGTTTTGTTGGTAACAAGCGTTGAAAACCCTGACTCACATAGATATGTGGTTGCAAACGGAATTAGAGCCCTCATAGCTCGCTTTACCATACGAGGGTAGGCTTGAGTCAAGGAACACCAAAATTCTCCAAGACTCTTCAAGTTAAACTCAAGTCGTATAAATTTCTTTGTCCTAAGGTCAATGAGGTCATCTTTGGAAAGGTCTGCACCATTAATACAACTTATATCAGCAAGGAGAGGATGGCGAATCCATGGTTCAACTTGAATTTCATCTGAGCAGAAGTAACCTTTGAAAGAGTTCTGCAGTGCTTCCAGGTTTCTGCACATTTCTGCCTGCAAAGAAAGTGACAGAGCTTTTTCTATCTCAACTCCATCATGAAAAAGCACTTCCTCCAGCATTGGAAAGTTTGCATAGTTGTCTGCCTCCAATCTCCTCTTCCACAGTGGCAGCTTGACCAAAAGAGCTTGTAGTTTTTCAGTAGCATCCATAATGGTGACTGCAGGATCTTGATTTGAAAGATTTACCTCATTCATATGGTTAAAAATATCCACTAGGTAAGCCAATCCATGGATGAAATCCTCTCTGTCAAACTGTTCCAAGAATGGGCTTTCTTTTTTTTTTCAAAAAAAGTGAAACTTCTGCCCTAAGTTCTATCAAGCTCTTCAAGACTTGTCCCCTAGAAAGCCAGCGAACTTCTGGGTGGTAGACGAGGACTTCATATTCTGCTCCCATTTCTTGACATAGCTTTAAAACAACACGATGATTCAGAGACCTGGCTCTGATGAAGTTGACGACTTTCACGGCAGTTGACAAAACTTCTTTCAGAATTGTTGGCAGAGTCGGATGCCAGTGCATGCCGATGTAGAAAACAATGAGTCAATGAGCTTTCTTCGCACGAAAAAGATCGACATTTTTACTTTCTCCATATACGAAGTGTAGAAAAAGTATTGTTTTCATGAAAAAAATCGAATTCGAGATTTCAACGGATATACATGTTTTATGGTCCCCTGAACACGTTTTGACTATTTTCTCGATGATGTCTGTCTGTCTGTCAGTCAGTCTGTCTGTCTGTATGTGGAAGATTTTTATGGGCGCTCTAACTCAAAAACTATTAATGAGGTCAACGCAAAATTTTATATTTAATATGTATATAAAAGTTAGAAGATCTGATTAGTTTTTGGTAAAAATCGATCAACCGGAAGTGGGTGTTTACTCTTGTCACATATCAGTTATTTTAAAATATTTGCTTTAATATTTGATAAATGTAAAAATGTATTGGAATAAAAGTTGCAGGAAATTTATTTTCTACAGCTTATGTTTGATACATTTTTCAATATAATGCATTGTATAAGAGATATCTTATATTTTGAGCTGCCACCACCACGCCACCTACCGACGACTATTGTTAACAATTGACGCTTAGTTACATCTTACAATTAGTAGCGCTCCTTTTTCTTTTCTTAATTGTCAACCGGAAGTAAATATTGACAACGATCCCAGAGCTAACAACATGTAATTTGCCATATAAATATGGAGAAAATCATGTGCTGCCCACATCAGTTTATTTAGATGTATTTTCAGGATGGACAGATGTGAGGTAAAATTAACTTCAAATTTTTTTTCCGTCAAGTTCACGGACCACAGGTTAACAACCCCTGCTCTAGAGGGCCATAGATAACCCTCGAGAGAACTTCAGTTGTAGTTTTGAGAGTATTGACGAAATTTCAATCATCTACCGATCTTCCGACGAGCGTGTTTCACAGCTCAGGCGTTGACATCGAGACCAAGCAAAATCCGCCGCTGCAATTTTTTTCACTCTTCCTATAATCAGGAATTTTCTTATGTTCGACACCTTTTTTTCTTTAAAATATTATGATATTGATCATTTACTAACTGGCTAACTAACTAAAATATATGATCTAAATCAGCGTTTTTTAATCAGTAGGACGCGAAAGTCGTCTAGGTGGGACGCAAAGTTACGAAGATAATTATTATAAACCTTTTTCTCGAAAAAATAACAGCAGTATTTAAGGTCCTTAAAAATTTATATTAATGAATAATATAATACTGAAATGCATTTAACGTAAACATCCACCTTATGAAAAAGGTGGGAGTTTGTTTTTAATCATGGTGGGAAGAAAGGTATTTGACAAATCGATTGTTGGAACCAAGGTTTTTTGACAAAGCTGTTAGTGGGACGCAAGCTGCAAAAGGTTGAGAGTCACTGATCACTGACACGAATTATCGTGCTTACGTTGCGGCTAGTTTCGTAGATAACCTAGGCCACAATAAATTTCAACTACAAAGTAGCAGTCATTTATGATGACTCTCCATTTTCATTTACTTTAAAATTTCATTAAATAGCTGCAATAGCGAAATTTCTTCGCGTGACATATTAAATAAATCTCGCTGTAAGGGTGATGGAGGCAACATAGGATAAAGAGGAGTGAAAAGAAAGAGGAAGATCGGTATGGAGGTAGAGAGAGGAATGGGAAAAGGAGTAAAAGTAGCGAGGAAAATGGACGGAGGAATTAGGATGTTTGAAGGAGATGGACGCGTGTGGTTAATGGGTTAGACAGGTGTGACGTCGAAGGTCGGAAAACTAAGTGGCTCAAAGATAAAAGGAACTTCGAACGTAAGCATCGTAAAAGTGTTTAGGAAAATAGCAAAGAGGTCTCGAGTTAATGAGTACGTCCCTTAGCTAACGAGGCTCGGAATAGGAACTCATTATTTAAAATCTGGAATAATTATTTATAGCTTATCTTTTAGTTATTGGAGGAGTGTTTAACATTGAAAATTATAAAATAACATGTTTTAATTCTTTACTTGTTGTTATATGGTAAAAATTTGAATTAAAAGGCACTCAAAACTATGGAAAATTAGCATCTAAAGTATGAAAGAGTATCACACCGCATCCCAAGTATTTAATATATAACAGCAGATATATGAATCTTCTTAAGTTGAAATAAATACCGTGCAAGCAAGTTATAATCAATTTCAAAATGCCGAAGTCCCCTTATGGCTTGAATCTAGTTTATAAATAATTTTTTCGATAATCTAGATCGGTGGATACCGATGAAGAGGAGTGCTTTTTAGCCCAAATTTGAATCTGGTATATCCAAGAATTTTGAGGCTACCGGAATTGCTGTTGAACTGAATTTAAGCTCAAAAGGTATCATGCCCTTCAAATCATATTGGCATGATTAATGTATTCTTGTAAAATTAATTTTTCAAAAATTTATTATGAATCCATGATTTGGTGATGTTATGGGAAATAAATTTGTTTTCGCTATGTAACTAATCATGAAGTTTTCTCTCGGAAGACTTATTTAGTTAAAAGGAAAATAAAATTTCTTGTAAGAAATTTGCAACTACTTAAATAACAATTTAAATATTTTTAATGAGGAAATGATATTTTGCCTCATAATCAGTCGAAGGCTTTCCTAAAAAATCCTGTAGTTAAATACTTAGTGTCAATTCACATTATGCGATAATTTTGAAATGCTTCAAATAAAGGAAGGCAATAAATTCATGGAAATAGAAGACGGCGGGCGATGAAAATCGTAGGCATGTTAAGTAGAAATAGAGAGGGAAAGGGAATACGTGTCACGTGTATTTCGCATTTCCGGGATACCAGACTTCAGCTCGAGGTTCTCTTCGCATCATGTCGTCTTCCAGGCATTTTAGGCATTTCCGCCCGCGGTCAGGAGATGCATCGCCTTCCCCCACCCTCTCCCCCACACCCTCCCTTCTCGCCCCACCCCCTCCCTCTTCCCCCACCCCCTCCTCCATGAACCTCAGCGTCGCTAGTAGATGCCTTCTTCGGTTATAAAGGAGGGTGAGGTGAGTAGAGAAAGGAATGAAGGAAGAAAGGAGAGGGAGACAATGGAGTCTCCTTTTTTGGCACCTGGCAAGGGACACCCTCCCTATCTTCCCTCCCACACCTCTCTCCCACACGTGCACTCATTATTTATTATCTCTTTTCTAAGATCAACAGAAACGACTATCACGCGCCCAACCCTGCTCGCCATAGCACCGCCTCAAGAACGACAAATTCATCGGACACTTTCGACAGTTGATTGTCTCTAGCGTAAATAGAGTGACATCGGGATCTATTTCAACGCATAAATCTTCGATCACTTCGGAAGCAAACACTAATTCCTGTCCGAATTTTAAATACATCTTCTCCTCGTGAACGACTTAATCTTCCTCCAGATGGTCTTTCCTATAGAATTATAGACTTCATGGATACAGCGCCATAAGGAAGTACATTGCATCTGGGAGGCTAATAAGTGAGTGGAAATTATATAGATTAAATCTGTTATTGAAATTGGTAAGGTCAACGTGTAAAACGGAACGTTGAAAAAAACCTTCTTTGTCCCCTTCTCTTGAGAAATAGCCTTCCAATGAAAACAATTTTTTCTTAGACAAATATTCACATTCGAATTACATTTATATAAAGTTTATTTGAAAGAATTTCTTTTCGATGATAAGTCTCTTTCGATATGAACCGCGTACGTGCGTCCGCAATTGCTCACGCCTTACGCAGGAGTTGAACAACATTTGATCTTCAACAGGAAGCGAATCGTTTTCCTTTTGGCGTATTTTTATTTCGGCCCAAATATCGACCAGAAAATATCCTCGGGAAATATTTACGACGTTCGATGACTCGATGGCAGTTTTAATCTCGGAGCGGAATCTCTTGAGTTTGGCGCGTGCATTCCCAGAGGAATTTTAAATAAGTGGCGCGCCATGAAGCATCGGGAGATCGAATTTCTCGCTCTCGGTGCGTGTTTCCCAGGTTCTGAGACCGCGTAAAAGAATCTCACCTTACACGTCACTCCTTCATCTAGTTCATCTAGAATTACAGCCACATCTCGTTTAGTAGGTTAAAGCGTTTCTGAACATAAATCGGTTTCACATATAAATAAATAAATAAATATATATATATATATATATATATATATATATTAAAATAGATCAAAGAAATAATAAATAACAATAGCTTTATGTTAAAACTAATATAACTAGGCTTGATAGTTTTTTATGTTTATTTTCCCTAAAAATGGACGACGAATCTCTACGTTTATTTTTATAGATTTTATTAGGGTTTTAAGTTTTCGGATTTTAAATTTCTTAGGAAGTGATAACTAATTTCAACGTTTATTTTTCCTAAAAACTGATGACGAATACCGACGTTAACTTTAATGCATTTTATCGATTTTTATCTAGAAACATTTTATAAATTGAATTTTTGTCTAATTAAATTTAACAAAAAAAGAAAAATACGACCTTTGAGACTGGTTTGTTTGTTGTTATATAAATTTTGGTGGATGTGTTGCTGTTGACTTTGACCAACAATCTGGAACAGTTAATTTTTCGGAATAAATTAGAGAGATTATAGGATCTGAGTGAGGAAAAATACGATAAATCGATGATATTGTTTTATCCCTTACTTACGGCTTTAGATTCTGCGGCACATGAGTATGTGTCCTTTAGACCAGTGGTCCTCAAACGTTTTTGAGCCGCGGCGCACTTTCAAAGATAAAGAGGGTTTCGCGGCAACCGAGACTTGTGACAAGCTTTATATATTTTTAGATACTGATATTACAGCCTTTGGACGGATCCATTTGTTGATGCCACTACATAATCAAATTATTAGTAGAAAAATTATTTCTCTAATTACCCACCAGCACATGCAAATCGTTGATTTCTTTACTAAACAAAGTTTTTCGCGGCACCCATAAAAATCTACTGCGGCACACAGTTTGAGGATCACTGCTATAGACAGTGACATGAGAGACATTAGGAAGCAAAGTGTAGTGAATTTCGAATGTAGTGTGGCCGTTTGATATGACAAATACCGACTATAGTGTTGAAAATCGACACTTATCGACGACAATTCATTTTCGTCAACTTTAAAAGTTTTAAAAATTCGATGTTTATCGACATTTATCGATTTGAATTGAATCCTACCAAGCCTAAATATAACTGACATTTATAGTTCGGTGATTTGTTTTTTGAGGGAAGATAATGGATCCTGACAATAACCGCCTTATACATGTACCTTCTTCAGCCGAATGAGCTGTGGCCCTCCTAAATCGTATGCAACCAAACGTAGGGAGAAGTTCAAGCTTTCTGAATCGCTCGTGTGTAATGCCAGAGTACAATTTCGTCCTATGAACTGAAATATTGCACTTGGACATCAAAATATATATAGTTATATTATTGTTCTTAATTATTTTTAATCGGCCAACAATCAGTAGAAATCGTGCAGAATTGAAAATCATTGACGTGGTGGACGAAAAGTTTTCTGCTGCGAGAAACGCTTTAATCGAAAACGCGCAAT
The DNA here is from genome assembly GCA_028673005.1 of Tanypteryx hageni. NCBI lineage: Eukaryota > Metazoa > Arthropoda > Insecta > Odonata > Petaluridae > Tanypteryx > Tanypteryx hageni. The sequence goes on along the minus strand of CM054116.1, from coordinate 123,753,134 downwards.
TCTAAATCGCGCCCTTTGAAAACGAGGGTTGAATGTTTCTCTAATATCCTCTTCTCTTTAATGATTCTGGGTCTTGTAGGTGTAACGATGAGATCTACTTCTCAAAGAGACAAATTCCGAGGCGGCACCGATAAGCACCATCTGTCCCTATCCCTCTCTCTCTCTCTCTTCACACCGCTTCTTTTAAGCAATAATCCGGTTGATGCCCAAATGAGTACGAACCGAATCACGTGACGTCCGTGCATTTTTGATGGCTGACGTCCCGTAATAATAAATCAATTGAAATGAAAATTTCATAAGGGAAAAACCACTGCTGCGCCCTCGTTTTATATTTAGAACTCGTGAATACCTTCCAGACGCCTTCGGAATCAGTCGCCCGTCAGCACACGCGTTGTTAAAGAAGAAACACCGCCCCTCCCTCCATTATTGGCCATTACCCGCACCCTCGATTATAAATACGCCCTTCACTCCTCTATCTACCCCCTCCCCTCTTTAGCCCTCTCTCTTTCTCTCCCCCTCCCATCTAGCTTCAATTACTTCTGACTGCTCACCCTCATAAACCCTCCCCTCTCTGCACTGCGCCTCCCAGAGATTCGCTCCAGAGGACCAGTCAGTCATTAAGGAAGATTTGCTCGTAAATATTTTAGCGCGGCCCGAGACTACAAAAAAAACGGATAGGGAGGAAGAAAATAAACCGCGATACGAACCGGGGACTGACTTCGTCTCCATTTCGTTCTCGATGGAAAGGAAAAAGACAAATGCAAAACGAATTGATGATCCTATTGGGACGTGGGCTGCCATATCTCTCTCCTCCCCCCCCCCCGTGCCGTTAATGCGCGGTGCGCGGCCGCTGCTATTGCTGGTGCTCGATCGCTGGACGGACCCACGTTCGCCCCTGCGGCCGGGAGGGCGCGCGCCTCCTTCAGATGGGGAGACTGCACCATCCCCCCCTTCACCCCCCCAAACCCCATCACTCCCTTTCCTTTCTAACCCTTCTTCTTCCCAACACTCTTCATATACTTCCTCCCAACACTCCACCCATCACACACACACACACTCTCCGTGCCGCAGCTTGCGTTGCTAGGGCGTCTTATTTAATTCCGTCTCCGCCGTGACGAAGAGGGGGGGAGGAGGAAGAGAGGCAGAGGGGTGGGGGAAAAATAATGCCTTCCCTTGCACGTCCCACCCACGCAATGCTCCTCGAGTAGCTCTTTTAAAATGGAGGGGAGGGTGGGAAGAGTAGGGGTGGGGGCTGGTGGGAGAAGTAGGGGTGGGAGGTGATTTAGCAGGGCGTTTGGCGAATGCATGTAGTGAGGGTTGGGGAAACCTTAGGAAAAGGAGAGGAGAAAAAAGGATGGAGGCTTGACCGGGATCCAAAGGGGCAACCTCGAGAGTGGTGCCTCCTCTGAGAGGCTGCGGCGGTTCCGTTGCATTTCGGGAGAACCTGGCGTAAAGTTATCCTAGATGGTGATGGGTGTAGGGGGTATTTTCGGAGGGAAATTGAGATTGCGATCGTAGGGCGGGGCAGTCGTTTAAATAAATAGAGCGAACGGATTTGCGGGTTCAGTTTTAGCATTGCGGCGTTCTTATTCTCAACAACATCGCGAAGGCCTTTTTTTATTTTTATCGAAAGCGTAAATGTTTATATTTTAGGATACCTGATTCTTGTGGCCGGGTGAACGAAGGGCAATGTCCTTTACTATTTTTCTTACGATCGATTCAACCGTTCAATCCGCGGTACGTTTTTATTTAAAGAATTATGTGCATAAAGGCGGAATACTACGCCAATTTAATTTTTAAAAAATAGCAATCACCTTTTTATAAGTACGTACGCACTTATAAAAAATCAGCCATTTTCGACCTATCCTCCCTCCTTGTTGCATGGTGTACTTTGTTCTACCCCTCTCTCTCGCGCGTACGTACGTTAGTGCTTAGTACCCCCTCCCCTCCCCAACTGCACAAGTTTGCTACAAAAAATCATTTTTGTGATTAAATCATGAAGATTTTTCATTTATTTATATTATTTATTTATAATACTACATAATTATTATTTATAATATTTATAACATTAAAGTTCATAGAACTTGGTATTTATACTACAATGTTTTATGAAGTTTAATATTAAAGAACTGAATTTGTTATGTCGGTATCAAACACTTGTCAACAGGTTAAAAACGTAACAACAATCTAACTCTATTTAGTTTTTTTACGTGCGTACGTACCACTTGGTCTTACGCCCCCTCCATATGCGCAAACTTCGAACCTCCCCACTTCCCCTTCGTGCGTACGTACTAAATGGACGGCCCATAAGCGTTTACGAAATGACGGAGCGGAGGAATAATTGGGAACAACGTCATTATTCAAGCGATTCGGCCGTCAGTAAATAATTACGATTATTAGGGCAAAAGACCAGGGAGCGACTCTTCTGAAAGATTATGGGTTTGAACTAGTGTTTTTTGAGCTGAATAGACGGATTGATGTCTTTATTATATTTATACGCCTAGTATGTATGTATGTACGAAGGTATATCTATATATTTTTATCCTTTCCTTCTCTGCGGGTTTTTCCCAATTTATTTGGGAAAGGGGGTTCAATCACACAAACACTCACTAATGGATTGAGTAAACTGGGCTTTGGCACACACCCGCGAACTGCACACAAAGGGGTCGAAAGGGTTTGAAGTCTGCTCCGAAGAATGCGGCGCTGTGATTTTCCACCCTCCGCGTAATGGGCAGTTTTGGAACGAAGTGAGGACCTTGTGAAAAATACGCCCACGCAGGGTTTCGAAAGAGAAAGAGCCACACTGGCAAGGCATAAAAAAATTGTTTTGATACGTTTGCTCTTGATATGAATACCATTTTGACGTCACCATGGCAGTCAAAACATTAAAATATTGCTTCTGCTGTCAGAGTCAAAATGAATATTGATCTACGTAAAAAAATACATGCGATATATAAGAGTCAAAACTTTAAACCATGGATTAGATAATTTTACATAATATTATACTGAAATATTAGACCCAGAAAGGTAGTTGTCATTTTTTTATAATGTTTAAAACTATAAATATTTTAAATGTACGGTTTCTTCGTGTTAAGGGTTACTCAACCTAGGAGCTAAAAACGTCTGCGAGGTTTTCAACCTCACTCACGGGTGTTTTTAATTGTTGCGTTAAACCCGAATTGAGATATTTTTCTCTAATGCACTTCATTCTATGTAGGTTGGAGGGAACAATATGATATGATATTTCGTGTGATCATTTAGTTGCATAAAACCGTTCGGAACATTAAGCCAAACAGTTCCATATTTCGTCCTTGAAGTTCTTGAACTATTCCTGAGATTTATCCTTGCTCACACCATCTGATTGCTTCGATCTCCGATCCATTCCCATTTTTGCACTCGTTTCCTGTTCACACAACTTAATTACCCAAAAGCACTATTGAAAAGTAACTCTTGAGCGCGTGTTTTGTTCTTAAGTTATTTGGACATTTTTTTACTTTTCATACATATTTATAGTGAAAGTATTTTGATCATGGAAAAATTTGAATTTTCGATTGTAATGAGTATTCACGTTAATGTGTACCTAGTACAAAAAGGCGATTTTTGCAATGCCGTATTAATGTCTTCTGTGCGCGGCTCTAGAGTGTGGGAGGTTTAATATGATAGCAACCTTGTTGAAATGAATCATATCGCTCAATATTATCACAAAGTGTGGATTTATTTAAAAATAGCAGCAGGGATTTTAATTAAAATTCTTCCAGTTATAGAGCTTGTTATCATAAGACGTATCTCTCAAAGTATTATTCTCTTGCATTCACTGACATAATATATCAAGTTTTCAGTGTCAAAATGTAACGAGTGACGTTATTGAAAGGACTTGAAGCGTACGGAAATGAGAAAGTTAATACAATGCACGTTGCGCCGATTTTTCGAAACCGCACTCTGCTACGCATTTCCATACGTACTATTTAATTTCACGTCTAGATCAATCGTCAGTTTTATTGAGATCAATTTGACGATATGAAAAAGCGATATCCCATAATCTCGTTTTAACGGAATACATTAATGTATAGTTAATATAAAATTATTCTGTATTAATTCTGGATGAAAATAATTAGTCGCGATGAACTTACCATATTTTTATAAGTTCCAAGCTTTTGATATAAAAATGAGGAAAAGGTTATGGAAAAATGTATAACAAATAAACATTATTGGAAAAAAATGTTATTTCAACACTGACTTGACTGAAAATAAGGTAAATATTGTGGACCATGAAATAATTACTAATTTATAAACAATTCCAGGTTAAATATGTTTATTTCAAAGTTTATTGACTTCATAAATGGCCTGTATACGCATTAAAATTGTAAATAATCCAAAAATAAAAAAGAGTTTAGCTTAATAGCAAAAATAATTAAAATTAGAAAGATAATATAAATATCAAAACCCACCATAAAATATAACGACATCTCTAATGGATATCTTTTTGTGGCTTTTTTTAATATGCCACTTTGCAATCTAACACATTTTCAGCTCCCTAATCTGCATCACTCTCTGATTTAAATCGACAATTCCTGGTCAAATGAATCATAATGTGCTTAATTTTAATAAGCGATTGAGCAATCCAGCGAGTATTTTTTCTACCAATAAAAGTGAAACCGGAAACAGAATTAGGATCGATGAATAAAAGATCACGAAACCTGTGTTTTGAATATGAGGTTTTTTATGAAGGAGGCACGTGCGAGATGTCTATAAAAATTAACGCTATGAGAAAAGAACGAGTTTATGCGAGAATTACGTCAATGAAATGTGCAGAGAGAAAGTGAAATTATACCAGAATGATTGAGGATTGATAACCCAAAGGAAGATTGTGTGTACGCGGCGCAGGGTCTTCATCATGCATCGTCATTAAGAACGACGGGATTTTTAACGCCCGTCGATCAAGATCAGGTGTGGAGCAGTCCCAGCGGCAGGTAACGCAAAATACATGCAGATGCGAAATCGAATCTTCGACGTAGAGTGAGGAAGCGAAAGGATGATATAATATGGAGGAGAAAATATTACATGAAGAAAAAAGAAAGCCGTCTCAATTTCGTCCAGGATAAATCTAAAGGCAACAGATTTTCCCGCAGCTATGGCTTTATCTTAATAATCGAGGAGTAAAAACATCGTTTATAACTTTGAATGGACGTAAATCAAACCAAAAACAATTATTCACGGCTGCTTTGCGGTGTAGAATATAGGGAAAACAACGATAACGAAGTGAAGCTGCCACACGAGGGAGAGATAATCAGCGGACTGGCGGAGGAAAGGAAGAAATGAGTGAAGAGAAGGAAGAGGCGTATGCGAAGAAAGATGGAAGAGAGATGGAAGGAGCTATCGCAAGGGCTGGTGAGGGAGGGAGAGGAGAGGAGAAGGGGGAAGGGGGAGGGAGCGAAGGGGGATTAAAAATGAGCGTCGGATACGAGATTCGAGGGGAAAGATGGCGAGGAAGGATAAAGGCTAGAGGAAGAGAGAGAGAGAGAAGGGAAAAGGGAGGTGTTGTGGTTGTGAGATCGGGGTTTGCCACGCGCGCCTCCCAAAATAGAGCAGTTTGAGAGAGTGAGGCTGAGAGGTGTGAGGGAGGAGAGAGCTCGTCTAAAAGAGGGGAGAGAGAAATGGAGAAAGGGAGGTGGAGGGAGAGAGATAGGGAGGGAAGGGAGGTGGAGGGAGAGAGAGAGGGAGGAAGGGAGGTGGAGGGAGAGAGAGAGGGAAGGGAGGTGGAGGGAGAGAGAGAGAGGAAGGGAGGTGGAGGGAGAGAGAGAGGGAGGAAGGGAGGTGGAGGGAGAGAGGGAGGGATGGAAGGTAGCTGGAGGGAGAGAGAGAGGGATGAAAGGGAGGTTGAGGGAGAGTGAGAGGGAGGAAGGGAGGTGGAGGGAGAGAAAGAGGGATGGAAAGTAGGTGGAGGGAGAGAGAGAGGGAAGGGAGATGGAGGGAGAGAGAGGGAGGAAGGGAGGTAGAGAGGGCGAGGAGAAAAAACGATCAGAATACAGTTTGCTGCCCTCCCGCGAGTTAGACGCTCGTAGCGTAGGATGCGCGTACACCGGCAGCGGAAGAGCGAGGCATTGTGGGACATTTTTACTGGCAGAGTTATGATTTCTCCTTCGTCGACGGAATATACTAAACTGAATCCGACCAATATTCGTGTTTATTCACGTGTCCTTCGAAATTGTTAATTCGTGCAAATGTTATATTAAAATTTGTATTTCCGGCCTTTGTATAACGGTAGTAGGCGCAGTGCAATTTCCAATGCAGTCAGTCAGTCAGTCCTTCATTATGAATCATGCGCAATCTCACTTTCTTTTTCAGTGCCCTTCACCTTCCTCTCTTCCATTTCCGCTGCAATATACCTCCCTATGCGTTGCCATCTCGTGTCTATTAAATAAATTCATATTCTGCTACGTATCTGTATGTAGGTAACAGATGCTTCTGTATAATTTTACTCTTTCACCCGTATTGTGTTTTATCACTAGTTTTTATAATGGTTTTTGAATTACAGTTCAATACACTCATTCAAATGAGACGCGGATGCTTTGAATGAGTATACTGAACTGCAATTCATAAACCATTGTAAAATATGATTGTATTTAGCACTTTAATCCTCATTATCTCAAGATTAGTTAACTAGTCCTTAGTAAATAACAGTATCACCGGAATCTTAAACATGTCTAATATCTCTTTACCAATCCGTTGAATCAATACTATGGCATTTTGTGGACGAAAAATTTACTGATATTTTTGTTGTTCAACAAGTCTTTATTTGAGTGAAATGGTGTGTTACCGATTGACGAAACGGCCTCCCTTGTTATGTTTCTTTAACAACTCCTCCAGAATTGGAATGTATTCTTAGAAAAGCCGACCTTGGATGGCAACGAAATTATCCAGGAACACTCGAGGTTTTTGTAGTGAACTAGAAGAGCATTAACATGAATGTTCTCGAATGCACTAGGTTTGGCAAGATCCTCAAAGCACGTTGAACGGCGTTAATGGATTGCAGAACAGTTACTGTGTGCGAGAATCTTTATTAAGTCCTTAATCTTGTTCGGTCGAGGGGAAAACAGCTTGATTTCAAACTTTTATTGTGATAGACAGCATTTTTTTAATTAGTTTCTGCCCATCATAAAAAGTTTACATTTCAAAAACATATATTTCATCGCGAATTCGACAATGTTACTTTTAATCTTTGAACTGCTTTTTTCGCCTTCGGATGTGCAACGCAGACCTCAGATAAAACGAAACTCAAAAAAATATCGGTAATACTTTTTCCAAAAGTCAAAATAGTTCGCCAATGCCACTCAAGTCGTTAAATATTCCATAAAATATATCTTTTTTGTAACAATATATTGCAGTAATAATAGTACAGACTTGTTCCGGGAGCATTCTGACACGTGATATAATTTCAGAAAATTCCGCCACAAAACGAGATATTTTTTCTCATTTATCGTCCGATAATAACGTATTTTTGCCGCTTTATGCGTCCAATAAGTCACCCAGAACACGAGTATGTTTTATATCAAGTAAAAGCCAAATAAAATTTATGCATGTGTGCCCAATTCCCAGTGCTGTAGTGGCAAAAAAGCAGAGGGTATACCGTATTCGGAAATAAAACTTTGGAGGGTCTTACCCAGTTTTTTTTTAAAGCAGAGGGTATACCCTAGTCATTCGAAAAAATCAGAGGGTATACGACGTATACCACCGTATACCCTCCACTACAGCCCTGCCAATTCCTACAAAATGGTATATCTGAACATTTTTTGATCAAGAATCCATTCATTTTTATTTCTAAATTTTTAAGCTGCTTATTCACTTTGGGAGGGTTTAATTTCTTATCTCATTTGCTAATATCAATCCTCTGCTTAAATTAAATTCGTGTCGGAGAGCAAAATGTATTGTTGCAGTTCCAGAAACTTAAATGGCGGTGATAATGACTTTTTTTGGGATGCCGAACCTCAGGACTACATAGTATTCAAGTGATGGAAACAGCGATTGAGAACTAACTCATAATTGCTAGGTAACATCTAGGCTTAGTAATTTAAATTTTGAAATTTTATCGCTTTTAATAATAGCTCAAGGATATCTGTTAGAACACTCGATATAAGGACGCGAATAACTAGAGAATGGATAATTCTATTCTTTCGGTCTTTCGTCGGCGTATGAACTGAATAGGATTTTTGGGTAATCGCTGTGTGTAATAACGGGCCGAGTTAGAGTACAGGAGCACTATATTCCTCTATTTTAATTACTAGGGAATGGGTGCGGGGTGCATTTTAAAATTATTGCCAACCGTCGTACAAATTCGGGACTTGAACCAAAGAACTCCCAATTCATTTTCCTGCCGTTGTTTTTCAAGTACGCCTCGAATCGGTCCACCGATTTATTTTAAACTCAAACATTTTACATTTTGGTGGAGAAAATATTTCGCGTAATTACCAAAAATTAATTCGAAGGATTGGAGAGTGAAAATTGTTTTTTAATATCTTGCTAATATAATTTCCTCTGAAGAATATTCAACGTACTTTTAATTTTACATATACATTTAATCAAAGTTGTGTAAATAATATTTTAAAATAAAATTCAGCATTAAATTTCAGTTGAAGTATCTTAAATTTAACTTGCTGATGGATAAATCGAAATGAACATATTTTTGAAAAGATTTTGTTAAGTAGGTAGGGAGGGAGAGAGGGTATATAAGATACAGAAATAGAAATGGAAGGGGAGAGGTAAATTTTGCATTACAAGGTATGGTTATCCGATAAAATTATTTTTATTTAAATTAAATGATTTATTTAAAAAATAATTTTCGCCTTTCTATATAAAAACCAAACAAAAATTGGTAAATCATTAAAGTTGAAGTCCCTCTATTTTCAACGTGCACAAACGCTAATTTATCAATAATTATGTGTATAGTTTTCTTAAATATTAAAACTCATTTATATAAATTTTATTTTACTACTTATTACCATTGAGTTTAATTACAATAATTCTTATTTTATCTACGCAGTGTGATGTGAAACAGAGAGAGGCTACACCCTCAGGCGATTTACATTGATGATTCTGTGTTGTGATATGGGATATTCTTTGTCTCCAAACATGGAAAAATTTTACTGATACAACCTTTTTTTATTCCTAATATAATAATTTCTTTCTGCTAAACAATTACCCAATACACAGGAAATTGTTTTCATCATTATTCATATTTTCATGATATGTAAAGTATCGCTCAAAATAATATGCACGCTTATATTCTAAAATTCTTAGGTAACCTATACTTATCTTCCATGTTATTTTAATTCTTTGTTTTAGCTCCGTGTTGCTTCCTAATTATATTAAGTATTTATTAATGACTATATCAATGAACAAAGCATACCTCTGGCAAGTATTCTTAGACGTTTGTCACTTGCAACATACCTACATGTATTGATTCTTTTCATTAAAGGAAAGAAATTATATATATATATATATATATATATATATATATATATATATATATATATATCATCATCATAGGTAGTCGGTCCGTAGACAGGTCCGTGATTATTCTTGGTTAAACTTGGTTCTCCATATACTCCTATTTTCCGCTGTCCTCTTTATATCTTGATAACTCTCTTTCCCTTTCAAATCGTCTATCAGCTGAAACCTTTTCCTACCTCTTTCCCTTTTCCCATCTAGTTTTCCTTCTAACACGTCTTTAATCATACTCTCTCTCCTCAGGTAATGTCCAACCCAGTTAGCCTTCCTCTTTCTGATAGTCTGTATAATCATTCGGTTCTCTCCTATTCTTCGTAGCACTTCATCGTTTTTCATCCTATCTGTCCATTTTATCTTCAGCATTCTCCTCCAAGTCCACATTTCAAAGCTTTCCAAGTATTTGATGTCATTTTTCCTTAGCGTCCATGTTTCTGCCCCATACAATGCTATACTCCATACGTAGCATTTTATCAACTTCTTGCGGATATCTTCCCTTATATTCCCTGTAAGTAGTTGTTTCTTTCCCCTGAAAGCCGCTTTTGCTTTTCCTATTCTAGTTTTGATCTCATCCGTACATTTTGCCTCTCGTGTTATGATACTTCCAAGGTATTTATATTCTGAAACTTGTTCTAATGGCTTTCCTCCAATAGTTATGTTCAGATTCTCTTCTTTACCTGATATTCGAATGACCTTGGATTTTTCTGTATTTATTTCCATACCGTATTTTCTACCTGTTATCACTAGTCTATTTATCATTTTTTGTAGCTCCTCTTCCTTTCTTGCTAGAAGTACTTGATCATCTGCGTATTTTACTGTTCTTATAATCCTTCCTCCAATTTTGAAATCCCCTGTGCCTTCTAAAGCTTCTTGCATTAGACTTTCTCCATATATATTGAATAGGGTTGGCGATAGGCAGCAGCCTTGTCTTACTCCTCTACCGATATTTATTCCGCAGGTGTCCACATTCTCAAACCTGACCTTTACAACTTGATTCTCATATAGATTCCTAATCAGTCTCCTGTCTTTCCAGTCTACACCTATATCCTTTAATATCTTCATCAACTTTACCCAATTTACTCTATCAAAGGCCTTCTGCCAGTCTACGAAACATGCGCAGATATCTTGACTGTATTCTATTGCCCTTTCTGATATGATTCTAACTACTCCTATAGCATCTCTAGTTCCTCGTCCTTTTCTGAAACCGAATTGATCTTCCCCTATTATTTCTTCTGCCTTTTTCTCCTGCCTTTTATTAAGAATCCTCGTGATGATCTTCGATGTGTGTGACAGAAGGCTTATAGTTCTGTAATCTTTACACTGCATTGCCTTTGGCTTCTTCTTTAGAGGGATCATTGTTACTTCTAGGAAATCGTGAGGCCACTCTCCCGTGTCGTAAATCTTATTAATTAATTTCGTGATCACTTTTAGTCCTTCTGATCCTATGACTTTAAGTATCTCAGCCGGTATTCCATCGCTGCCCGTGGCTTTCCCCTTCTTTAGTTCCACTATCGCCTTTTCTACTTCGCTCTCTATAATACTTGGTCCTAAGTTGTCTTCTTCAATGTTTTCCTCATTTTCCAGTTCTATTTTTGCCGCTCCTGCCTGTTTGCTGTATAATTCTTTAATGTATTCTTCCCATACCTGTGCTACATCCTTAGTTTCTGAGACTATCTTCCCATCCGTATTCATAATTCCTTTACCACAAATTCCATTAGACTTCTTATCTTCTAATTCCAGTGCCCTAGCGTACATCATATCGTACCGTCCTAACTTCTCCATTTGTTCTATTTCATCACATTTTCCTTTTATCCAATTTTCTCTAGCTTTATCTGTTACCCTTCTCAACTCATTGTTTATACGCCTATAGTTGGCTCTACCTTCTTCACTGTTAACGTTTTTCCATTTTCGTCTCTCATCCATTTTCTCCAGCATTTCCTTCGTGATCCATGGTTTTCTGATTTTCTTCTCTTGTTTTCCAATCTCTTTATTCAAGGTATCCTTGATACTGGTTTTAATTTCATCCCATTCTATATCAACGGTCTTCGGTTTGTTTTCCAACTTTCTTAGGTTATCTTCTAGCTTCATGCTGACTACATCCTGCCTTTCTTTCAGTTTTTCTAGGTCCCAGGTCTGTCTTTCTCTTCTCGTTTTTCTTATTTGTTTGAGCTTTGTACTCATGTCAAGTATTAGAAGGCTGTGATCTGAATCAATGTCTGCTCCTTGCAATGCCTTGGCGTTCTTTATGCTGTTCCTGAATCTTTGTTTTACAAGGATGTAATCTATTTGGCATCTCATTCTATCTCCTGGGCTTTTCCATGTGTATAACCTTCGTTTATGGTTTTTGAACCATGTATTACTCACTACAAGGTCATTATTGATGCAGAATTCTACGAGTTTCTCCCCTCCTCGATTTCTCTTCCCAAGTCCGTATTGCCCGACAACATTTTCTTCCTGTCCTTCTCCGACTATGCTGTTCCAATCTCCCATTATTATGCAGTTTACCTTTCCTCTTCCATCTTCTTCGTAAATTTCATTAATTTGCTCATATATCTCATCTATTTCTTCATCGTCATGAGCTGACGTTGGCATATATACCTGGATTATCAGCATGTCCACTGGGACTGCTTTTAGCTTTATTGCCATCAGTCTATCGTTCGTTGCTATTATCTTTGTCACGCTTTTCATCATATCTTTCCTAAGTACCAGAGCTACTCCCATTTCCCCACTATTTCCTCCAGAATAAACTACCGTGAATTCTTCCGAGTCGAACTGTCCTTCTCCCTCCCATCTAGTTTCGCTTAGCCCTATAATGTCAACTCTATTTCTTCTCATTTCTTCTTTCAGGTTCTCTAGCTTTCCTGCCTTTCTCATAGTTCTTACGTTCCAAGTCCCTATTCGTAATTTACTTTCGACAAATGTTTTCCTCAAGGCAGTCCCCGCCCGGAGATCCGATTGGGGGACTATTTTACCTCCGGATTGTTTTACCTCGAGAGAACTCATATTGTCCAACCATATAATCTTTACTAGGGATTGTAATGTGGTAGTTTCCCTCTTGCTTTCCACATCGCAGTACTGTAGCCGTTCAAATCGTCCTGATCACGCCTACAGCTGTATTGGATATAGACCCAACCAACATCATTTGTTTTCGGCTCTATACCATACTGACAGTACTGCTGCCTACTGCCAGGCACTGATGATAGGTTTTTTTTATTTTTTTATTTTTTATTTTTATAAAACCTCCATTCGAGGGGTTTGAACCCCCGAACTTTGCAATAGGAAGCCGACACGCTAACCACTACACCACCAGTGCAATATATATATATATATATATATATATATATATCATCATCATAGGTAGTCTGTCCGTAGACAGGTCCGTGATTATTCATGGTTAAACCTGGTTCTCCATATACTCCTATTTTCCGCTGTCCTCTTTATATCTTGATATCTCTCTTTCCCTTTCAAATCGTCTATCAGCTGAAACCTTTTCCTACCTCTTTCCCTTTTCCCATCTAGTTTTCCTTCTAACACGTCTTTAATCATACTCTCTCTCCTCAGGTAATGTCCAACCCAGTTAGCCTTCCTCTTTCTGATAGTTTGTATAATCATTCGCTTCTCTCCTATTCTTCGTAGCACTTCATCGTTTTTCATCCTATCTGTCCATTTTATCTTCAGCATTCTCCTCCAAGTCCACATTTCAAAGCTTTCCAAGTATTTGATGTCATTTTTCCTTAGCGTCCATGTTTCTGCCCCATACAATGCTATACTCCATACGTAGCATTTTATCAACTTCTTGCGGATATCTATATATATATATATATATACACAGTCAAACTCGGATATAACGAGCGCCACGGGACCGTCTAGTTTTGCTCGTTATGGCCGTTAAACTTAATATCCGTGAAGGCAAAAGCAAGCATGCGTATGGTGAAATAAGACATAAGAAGTAAAAGTGAATATATAAACAGAAAGTTTATTTAGTAAATTTATGGAAAAACATAAAAATGAGAATAAACTAGAAAATATAAAATAAACATTTGTACATATAAAATTTACTCACAGCTGCATCCTTAATCACTCCCCTTTTTAGAAAAATAACTTTGAATGGTAGCCTGTTTCATAGATTTCACTTTGAAGTCTCTTAAGTTTCCTCTTATTACACTTATTGCACTAAAAACACCATCGGAAATGTCAATGTTTTCAAAAAAATCATTTAATGTTTCCACAGCATCCTGAGCTTGAGAGTAAGTTGGCACGGCTTTCGTCGGGATTGTGTCTTCGACACATTCAACAATGTCTTCATCACTGTCTGCTGTGTTTTGTACTGTCTCTATTATTTCACTCTCCGTAGGAATTCCACTGGTAATCAAATCATCATCAACATGAACAAAATTGTCAATGTCATTTACATGGTCAAAATTCGCAATTCCATTTTCTTTAAGCCATTCTGACAGAGGTAGATCATCTTCATCAACGTTATGGTTATCAATCGAAAATTCTCCCGATATTAAACCAGACTTCCGAAAACAGTTTATGATCGTTGTAGGTGAAACATTGTCCCATGCATCTGTCATCAAATGAATTGCATCCAATACAGAGACGTTGCCATCTAAACCTCTTTCCCTCCTTTCAATCAACTGTAGAACAAAAAATCGCTTGAAATGGCCTTTAAAACTTTTAGTTATCCCCATGTCCATTGGCTGCAAAAAATAAGTCGCATTTGGAGGCAAAAACACCAGTTTTACATTGGATAACTCCTGCATATGTGGGTGCGCAGGACAGTTATCGACAAGGAGTAAAATGTTTCTATTTTTCCTCCGTAACTCGTTGTTCCACTGACTTACATATTTCTGAAAAATATTGGAAGCCATCCATGCCTTTTTATTAGCTGCATATTCAACGGGAAGCTTCTTTACATTATTGAAACAACGCGGCTTTTGTGACTTACCAATAACAAAAAGTTTTTTTTGTCACTCCCATTCATGTTTGCGCACATTAAAACTGTTAAACGATTCTTAGGTCTTTTGCCACCAACACATTTGTCACCTTTGAATTTAAACGTTGCATCAGGCATCATGATGTAAAACAGTCCAGTTTCGTCGGCATTGTAGATGTCTTCTTCTCTGTAACCTTTTCCACACTCCTCCCAAACACTTTTCACTCATTCACTTGCCGTTTTTGAATCTGCTGACAGGGCCTTTCGCATAAACAATGTTATGCCGATTTTTAAAACGGTCAAGCCACCCGTTATTGCATGTGAAGTTCTCGTGTCCTAACTGTTTTGCAAATTTATCTGCCTGTACCTTGATGGGGAAACCAGCATTTCTCTGCCTCTTAAACCACTCCAGAAGTGCTTGATCAACAGTACCCAAGTCACACATCCTCATTTTCTTGTTCGTTGTTAGATTGTTCTCTAGTGCAGATAAAATCGCTTCTTTGTTTTTCCATAAGGTTGAAACCGTAGACGACGATAAATTAAATTTTTTACACACTTCAACATTTTTTTACCACGTTCTAACTCTCGAATAATATCAACCTTTTCGCGAATAGACTAACACTTCCTTTTATGTAAGGACATGTTACTCGTTCAAGGGCAAAATCTCAACTGATTTTTGTGATAAACGCTACGAACTTTCTTTGCAAACTGTGAGCATACCAATTCCAGGAAGAGTTAATGAGGAGACAGATTAAACGTGGGATTTCCCATCTTTACGTGGGAAAGGGTGTTGGGTGCAGTCGGCTGAGCGACGGGGGCGGGCGCCATTGTACATGCCCTTAGCCCCTTACCCCCCTTCCAAACACAACCTCCTGGCTGTAAAAGAGCTGGGGGTTGGGAGGAGAGGACAAAGGACCTCCGCGGGTGCCACTGTACCTGCAAGTTGGGAATTCTTGGTTTGGACGAAGGGATTTTTTTTTAACAACAACGCCGCGGTTTTTAACCTCCCCGAGGGATAGGGTGTAGAGGCTGGACTCGAGAATGCAAGGTTACATATCTTGGGTCACTATGAGGATTGAAGGGGCTGACCGCCACCGCGTTTGAGACAGTGAGAAGTGGTCGAAGTTTGCTCGATATATCCGTGAAGCGTGCTCGTTATATACGTGAAATATTTGTATGTAAATACTCGTAAACTTATCTTGGAGGTAGCATTTGCTCACTATAGCCGTGACCTCGTTACAACCGTGCTCGTTATAAACGAGTTTGACTGTATATATATATATATCAAAACAACAAAGTGATAATAAGTATTACTTATAACTTGTCATTTTTAATTGTCTTATATTGAATACAAAAATCCTTCAGTAGATATTTTCTCAAATATTTCTCCCTGCCTAAGAGTTCGCTTATTTGACCACTCGTAATTCCGGAATAAACTGCAAACTCCAATAACAGGCTGTAATATTTTTTCCAAAAGTTAAAACAGTTTATTGACGCTACTTAAAGCGTTCCCATAAAAATGGCCTTCCGTCGCATATAATATGACAGTAATGACAGCACAGACCTCTTCAAGGAACCTTTAGTTCCAGTAATACAATATCAATAAATTCCGCCGTAAAACGAGAGACTGCTTTCTCATTTTCGTCCGCCTTGCCCATCTAATAAATCGCCCAGAACATGGGTGTGTTGACGTAAAACGCAAGAGATATGAAAACTATGGACGCGTGCCCGATTTCTACGAAAACACAAAAAATAATAGCCCTTCAAAGCGACCGGGAATCTAGAAATTCGAGATGAACACATGTAGCGAATAAAGGATTATGAAAGCAGATAATTCCCAGGGAGGATATGCAAAAATGAAAGCCGTATATTAAGAGGAAGGTTCGAGGAAATAAGAGATAGGAGTAGACGAATCCAACAAAGGGAAGTACTCGAGTGAGATACCTTGAGATGGAGTGTTCCCGTGAGACGGTCGGGCAATTAATAGAGAAGATATTAGGCGGTAAAAAGGCAGAAGGGGCTGATGAATACGATAAATGGTACGAAAATTAAAAATTACGAGAGCTGGTTTTTTAAATCATTTCAGCTTCGAATGTTGTCAATGCATGTACGGGAAAAAAACTCTGTCCTGAAACCTAGCGTAGTTACATGTATGAACGATCAAATTTTGGAGAATTTCTGGAATAAAATTACACAATGTATTCACTATAAACCTCATGCATTTTATATTTCAAGGCTTATAATTGGCAATCGAAAGGGAAAGCAACAATTAAAATAAAATGTGAAACCTTCGAAAGCTAAAAACAATCAGGGATGTACACGGGTTTTCCGTGTTACAGAAGTGCTTTTCGTCAAATTCGCCATAGTATAATCGTATACCGACCAAATTATAGTTACGGAAAATTCTAACCTTGAAATTGTGGTAGCCCTGTTTAGTCAACCCAGATGAAATATGTTATTTTGGTTATTTATTTATGTGAAGAATATATACTATACAATATTTGGTTGAAAAAATTCCATGCGGTCAGTACTCTAGAAATAGATGAAAAAGAAATATTATTCTACCTTTTACTGTGGTATCCCTGCTCTTTAGCTCCGCTTTATACATCATTTCATTATGTTATTTTGTGTATATATATATATATATATATATATATATATATACACACGTATTTTACGTGTGTCGCTTCGACATCCCCGGGGCCTCGCCAACCTGAAGTCGTCTGATTGGTGAGTGCTCACTGGGTTTCCTCATCCCAACACCTTGTTGACATCCATATATTCATTTTACCTTTCCTTTTCCGTAAGTTGTATATATATATATATATATATATATATATATATATATATATATACACACGTATTTTACGTGTGTCGCTTCGACATCCCCGGGGCCTCGCCAACCTGAAGTCGTCTGATTGGTGAGTGCTCACTGGGTTTCCTCATCCCAACACCTTGTTGACATCCATATATTCATTTTACCTTTCCTTTTCCGTAAGTTGTTATATATATATATATATATATATATATATATATATATATATATATATATATATATATATTTGGGAGAACGGACACAGAAAGATTGAACACAAACAACGAATCGGAGAATAGACTATGTTGATTCTCTAAATGTGAGGATGACGGACAAGATAATAATTGAAAGAGTGAGAGGAAGAAAGACAGATATCGAGAGAGATGAATAAATTAAGGTCGATATACCTAAATATAGAGATATTTCCTCAGTTGTGCCAGAGGAGATCTAAATGATTCGTGAAAGAAGCGAAAGTGCATTTAGAAGAAAGGGCTGCGGAATGAGGAGCGGTGGGAAATAGAGTAATGCGAGAGAAAGAGTGAGAGAGAGAATCGAAAATTGGATATGCGGGAGAGGAAGGCTGGAAGAGTTTGATCGGTTTAAGGAATAAGAAGAAAAGTGGTAGAATATGATGAGATATAAGGCGCATTTGACTCTGAACGTTTGATGGCGGCATAAGCAACGTTAGTCAAAAAAAATTTGTTATACTTACATAAATTGTGCTAAATGAGAGCTTAGTACTCCAATTTGACAGATCTCCGTAAAACATGGTTTATGCGTCGCTTGCCAATTTTTCAGTAAATTTCCTATTTTTGGCATCTTTTAGCAACATTGGATATTTCTTTAATAGCTTTGCTTACCTTTTATCGTTCCTTTTTAACAACTGACATCTTAGTTTTAATAACTCTTTGCTTTTCAGCGTAAAATCATGAAAAGGCAGTCGAGATAATCAAAAACAACATTTTATTTTCGTATTTTCTTTATTTAAAAATATCGCCGTAAATCATTTTGGCAATAAAAGAATCACATTCGCTTTAAAGATAGTCATGATACGCAATTACAGCGATTTGGCCTCCGTTTTTGGTTCTTCCTTTAAGTTCCGCTGAAAATTATAGAAATAAGTGTGGCTCATCTAGAAACAAACACGCGAATACTGAATTCGTGTTTTTAATATTGCTTTTGGGAGATGTTTCTTTAAATTTGCCTCCACCTTCTGATTAATTTTAATGTTTTGATAAATTGGATATCCATTAAGTAGCCATATGAGATGAAAATGGAGGTCATTTTTAATTGGAGAGGAATGCGATTATTTGGCAGCGCAAGGATTTTCTCTGACTCTCCCAAAATGCCTTGG
The DNA here is from genome assembly GCA_028673005.1 of Tanypteryx hageni. Lineage (NCBI taxonomy): Eukaryota > Metazoa > Arthropoda > Insecta > Odonata > Petaluridae > Tanypteryx > Tanypteryx hageni. The sequence goes on along the minus strand of CM054116.1, from coordinate 123,734,525 downwards.
AAAACATGTCAACACAATTCAGTCGAAGGCCGCAAAAGCGTAATCAATTATCTTGCAGTTGCCAATTTTATGGAATCAGCAATACTTCTTTTTAAAAACTCTAAAATATTTTTTGATGAGCATGTATCGCAGTTTTGAATTAACATAAAAAGGTCTTTTTGCCCATACACTCAATTATGCTTTCAAATGGCGAATTTCAAATGACTTCACAATGACGCACAAACACTAGTCACCATTTGGAGTGAATATTAACTTTTTAGGTGACACTTTGGAAGAACCTCTAAAAAATTCTCGAGAAAATGGGACAATAATTGGTCCATTAATAAGAAAAAAGGCACACGCGGCAACGCTCGTTCAAATAAAAAACATTCAAAATAAGGCACTTTGTCTTCTCATGTCCATGAGATTCTGTTTAGCGCCGCGAATAATCACAATTGACTTGGCGGTGCTTTCACATTTGTTCATTATGCTCAGAGGCATCAAGAACAGAACGAAGCACTTTTTAGAAGACCTTTAAATCGGCAGTGTTCGATTTAAAAACCAATTCTATTTTGACGATACGTAAATGAATGTCTCCCACTAAATTGTTACAAATCAATCTCGAAGGCATTTTACATAAGAAAACGTCTTTGCATAAAAAATCACAACACCGGCCTCTTCGTATCTTCAGTGAATGGTTGAAAATTTTCAGTTTTTTTTAGATTTGCGCATTAACGCACCGGAGACTTGACCTAAATGTTCTCCGTTGAACACCCATTGCTTCTTCGCCCTCTATACCAGGGTTTCTCAACCAGTGGTGCGCGAACCCTAAGGGGTACACGAGATACACTCGGGGAGTACTTCAGTGCTCATTTAAACAAAACACTGGCATGTAATGTGATGATTATTTGAGAAATTCTTATAAAATTTAGTAAAAAAGAATGGGTCAGTAATTCTGGATTATAGCGTACGCTTCTTTTAATTTAATCTAGTAAAAACAGTTTTCTATATTTGCAAATATGCTATTAGAAGACATATCTGCATAGGGTTGGGATACTTATTCAAAATTACGGGGTACTTTGTACGAAAAGGTTGAGAAACACTGCTCTAGATTGCCTACCATCACACTAAATGGCTCGTAACAGAGCCTTAATACAGTTTGATGAGTGATTGATGATTCTTGACTCCACGAATAGACGGCAACGATCAAGGAATCCACCGTCTGCAAAACGAAAACCATAAAAAAACTTTGTTTTCCACCATCAAAACGAATGGTCCTATTTGAAGGTCCAGCGCAAGCACCAATAAAATGTGCTTCGGCAGCGAAAGGTTCTCGTTGCCCGTCACTGGAAACCACAAGAGCGGAAGATTTTCGCCGTGGGAACATACGGATACCATCCCTCGCGAAAGGACGCGTCGCAGAAGACGTCGCAAAGTTCACCCGGAAAGGTTTTAGTCTCCTCGAGCGGCGTTTCTTACACTTCATGTAAGAAGTAAACCCTTTGCTACGCCTCCATCTCTCGAGAGTGCTTGAGCTTCGCGGCGAGTTCCGTGAGAACGTCTTTGAACACGAGGGAGTCGAGGTTCTCGCCGAGGGTCACCAGCAGAAACCAATCGCCCAACCTCGTGTTTCGCACCAGGGCCTCGCAGGTGTCCCTCCGAAGCAACCGGAACCTGTGATTCAGTATGTGCACCCGCGTCCTCGGCGACGCTATCGCCAGGAGGCGCCACAGGAGGGTTAGGGTGGTCAGCCCCCCCAGCAGCAGGAACCAGAACCAGAGGAAGATGTATATCTTCTCGTTGACCACGTTGAGCGGAAGGATGCACACTGCGTCGTGCCTTTCCACCTCGCCCGAGGAGCCGAACTTGTGGAAGGTGCATTTGGTCATCCTCGGGAATATCACGATCATGGGGTCGATGCGGTCTTCTTGGTCGCTGTCTATCCACGTTATGACGTCGATGCCGTACATGAGAAAGGCCCCGTCGAAGAAACGGTTCATCAGGAACATCTGACCTGAAACGAGCCGGAGAAACAGTTGAGATGTGCTATCGACTGATCCCTGTTCTCATTCCAAATCTTTAAAAACAATCTAAAAATGAAAATTTTTAAGAGTTAGTATTTTCCCGTTGGTATTATCCAATAAGTAGGGAATTTTCCGCGATTCCTCTGTGAGGGCATTTAGTGTTGAAGGTTAACTACTCAGCTAGCTATTCCTTACTCCAATTCGAGAATGGAGAATCATGCTGGCTTTATAGCTTAGTTGGTTAAAGCACCTATCCGGCAAGTGGGGAGACCCGGATTTGATTTTCGGCCAAGTACAGGATTTATTCTTCTTCTCGAATGTCAACTTTCACTTTCATCATACCAAATTTCAGGCCTGTATCCCTTCAAAAAGGAACCGTAACATTTACATTTTCCTATACTTATCATATGTAAGACGCAGCTATTTGTAATATAAAATAAAGCACCTCGCTATTATAACACGAAATTCCATATTTTGGCTGTTATTTATCCGAAAGCGCTTGCCTGGTTATTACTTTAGTGCACGTGACCTCGTAAATGTAAAGCTCACAAATAGACGAACTATGTAATGAAAATGTTTTCGTTGTCGCTTCATCGCCATTTCAGATATATTTAGGTGTGAACTTTTTTCAATAATACGGCGTGATAAAATCAGGACATCGAGCCGAAATTTTTTTCTCTCCGGTTTTCGTTCCGGTTCACACAAAACAAAAAATTTCGGTTCGGTTCCGGTTTCACTCTAGCAACCACTTAGAACCGGTTTTTTTTTTGCTCCGACTGAATTTTCTGGGGAAAATTTCAAGAGAATTCCAAAATAATCTTTATTAATTAATGTTATTTTTTATTTAAACCAAACACATCCTCAATATCAAAAGCCAATAAGACAAAAATAGAAATACGCACGTAACATCGCGAAAGCTCCCCTTCTCACCATGTAACGAGCAGTAAAACATTGTATGAATTCCCTTCTTACATTTTTCGTTATTCAATTTGTAAACGGCTCCTTTTATACGACCCCGTCTAACACTTCTATAGGAATTTAAAATTTATTTTTTCTTTTTAGCTCGTATAAATGCTATTAAAATTATTTATTTTTTAGTCTTTAATTTGATGAAAAACCTTCGTTATTCTATCATAAGTCAACATTTATTATATTTTTAAATTCCAATATTCCAACATAAGCAGATACTCTCATTATAATAACGAATTTACTCCAACACTACTCATGCACGTACTTGAACAGGTACAATAATATTGATTCACATTTGAATGTCGAGTGTAATTCATATAGAGTTGTTCAAAGAAGAGCTACTTAACTATTTTTAAATACAATAATTTAGATGTTAATATTACAAATAAGTACCATACAATATATAATTACGTAAATTTTCTTAAGACGACAAATATGTACACACAGTAACATCTAACAGAAGTAAGAAAATCACGGCTGCCGAGCGATCCTTCCTGGATAAGTTTTAAAGAAAGACTACCAGAATATAAGAATTCAATGCATATGGAGAAGGGATAACAGTAAACTTTTTGTCCTGTGTCAATTTTGATTTAAATAAACATTGCACAAACTTTCTCATATACGTATATACGTTTGGTCTCACTACACTCTTTGCCCCGAAATTAACTCTGTGTGCTTGGCAATTCACTGCCAATTATGTTAATAATGCGTAGCATTAGAACCAAAGCGACTGACGCCATCAACTTCTCGCGTCTAATAACTCTCACTAATAAGCGCGTGTCGTTAAAAGAGAAGTACGGAGTTTTAGACTATGGAATCCCCGGGTTCCCCCTCCCCTCGGACGCGTGCTCGGAGCGTATTGTACAGAAATAATGCCACTGGACGATATATAGTAACTTTTTTGGGACATATGGCATTGTGACATCAGGGTGTACGTTTGGATGTTTTTTAATTGAAATCCTTACCGTCATTTTTGAGTAAATGGAATTTTGTTTCAAAATATCCAATATCAAAGTCGAATTTTTCACGATTACAATACTTTCTCTACATACTACCAATATGAGAAAGTAAAAAATTGAGGGCTCCCTCACCAGCTCGACGCTTCTGTCGCTATTCTGACCGGTTTCAAAGTTTTCATTGTAACTTAAATTTAGATCGTGCAATGATTTTACTGTAGGAGTCTTGATTCTAAAAAGTCGATCTATCATAATTTCTATGGTATTCCAACGGGTTTTTCAATCTAACAACAATCTAACAAATTCGTCTTTCTCTCTATCTTTTATATGGCTTTGTAATACAATATTCCGTACTGGCGAGTTTTTTAATAGTTTTATAATTTTACGAATTTTTTAAACAATTTTATAAAAGTAACCATATTCATACGAACATTTTCTGCGGGAAATTCCCTTTCGTTTTCTGTAACATATTCACCTGTTCCGGTTCTGAGGCATCATAATTTGAATCTTCGCTATTTCCTGATTTTTATTCATAAAAAACATCCATACCCGCCAAATGAATAGCGTGGTTATAACCCAGCTGTTGGTAAGCAGAGGAGAATTTTATAAATTTTACCATAGCTTGTGGTGGAAACCATGTCTATGTCAAAATTAGGCCCGAAAGATTTAAATTTTGAATCGACCAATTCAATGACACCGACCGTTGTCATTGAATATCAGAGCCCTGGTTTTTGCATATAATGTCAGAATCCCAGTTGCAAAATGTAAAATGTTGTGTTTCCCACGGAAAATATTTCTCTATATTCTCAAAAAATTTTCTCGAGAAACGAGTCTCGAAATTTTTAAAAATTAATTTCTCGAGAAACGAGCCTGAAATAACAAAAATTGCTCGAGTCTTCTCGAGACGGGATTTCTCGAGAACAATTTCTAATTAGGGAGTTGAGTTGAGAAATAATTTAAATAATATAATTAAATACACATTTTATGTCAAATAATTTTTCCCGTAAAACGTAAGGCTTACGATAAATTTTATGAAAAGAAAATTGACCTATTTTCGCATTTATACGATTTTCGATTTTCTTTTGTTCATTCCAAAAAAATATTTAAAACTTTACATCTCGGGAACCACTGCACGTAATCTAATGAAATTTGGAGATCTACTAAAATTGGTCAACTGATTCAAATTTTTATTAAAATCGGATGATAATTACATCCACTTTACATGAAGACTTACATATACAATATACTTGTTTCAACTCGGGAACCGCACGTCGTATTTAGATGAAATGTGGTATCGGGGAGTTTTACTAAAATTTGTCGACCGATTCCAATTTTTATTAAAATCGGACCGTAATTACGACAACATTACATGAAGACCTACATGTAGTTTACAACGTACCTCTGTTTCACCTCGCGAACCGCAGGACGTATTTTGATGAAATTTGGTATTGGGGAGTTTTACTAAAATTTATCGAACGATTTCAATTTTGGTTAAAATCAGACTATAATTACGACTACTTTACATGAATAGCTACATGTAGTTTCAACTCGGGAACCGCTGGACGTATTTTGATGACATTTGTTAATAGAAAGGTTTACTAAAATTTGTTTGACTGATTCTAATTTTGGTTAAAATCGGACGATAATTACGATCACCTTACATGAAGACCTACATGTTGTTTACAGCGTACCTACTTCTTTCAACTCTGGAACCGCAGGACGTATTTTGATGAAAATTGCTATTAAGCAGTTTTAGTCAAATTTGATGATCTCAAGGAACGCATTTGGAAACTTTGTACTCCGATATGAAGTACATCTTTCCAAACTTATTTAATTGATGAGATTTGCTTTTATTATGTTGAATGCGCAAATGTAATTATCACTGAGGTTTCATTTCTTTTGTCAGTCACAAGTATGAAGAGCCGTCATATCCCCGTATAATGAGTAAATGGAAGCAAGGGAATGGAAATTAGAGTGTGATTCGAGAGGCCGGAGGGAGTGAAGGACGAAGTAAGGGAGTGGAATAGGGGAGACGGTAAAGGGAGTGGCTGGGAGGAGACAGAGAAATAGGGCGACATGGCAAGCCTATTTTACTTCTGTTTCTGTCAAAATCATTCGATAAAGAAGTGTAGATACAAGAAGATAACTAAGCCATGGTATTAATGAGATTTCACACGTAATATATTTTCTCCTTATGATATTTTATAAGTTGAATATAAGTTATATATAAGTTATTGGTTCTTAAACTTTCAATTGCCGCGGCTCCCTTGAATATCATGCTGCCTCCTTTGAATTAAAAATGGTAAAAATTAGAAACATTTATGCAAATTTTATCATTTTATGTGACTACCTACTAATAATTTTTATCAAAACGTATTTCCAAAAATTCTCTGAATCGCAAAAACTTTAATTTTTGGCATTTCACCTTATGGCCAAAATAATATTGCGGCTCCCCGATCTGGCCGCGGCCCCCTCGTTTGAGAAACGCCGGTCTAAGTGACATTTCATGAGAAAGTCAAACAGGAGCTCACCTACGACATTGAACAATGCCATCAACTCGCACAGATAATACTTGTACGCCCACCAGTTGTGATTGTTTCGGTTGTCCCAGAGGTAATCGAGAAGCAGCCGCTTCTTCTGCTTTCGCTCCACCTCCGAACATATCCCCACATCCAGGTCCATCATGAGCGTTATTATCTTCCCGCCCTCCCAAGACTTCCACAGCCAGCGAGGGGCATAAAAGAGGATGGCCTGGAAAGATAACGAGGAAAAATATTGTTATCGACGATACAAGGTTCCCTTTATTATTTTACATTTAGAATACAAAAAAAATGGCTAAAGATGATGTTATGAAGATAAAAATAAGGTTAACGAAACTTGGATAATTTAAAAATACTCTTTCTCGCATTGATGTTAAGCTAGATTATCATAGGTCTACTAATATAGTTTGTTATATCATTAGAGGGAAACCGCGGAAGATAATGTTTCTAAATAGCTGCTGTGCGCCTATTCAAAGCGTTCTGCCTCGAAAATAGAAAATTTATAATATTACTAGGGTATTAGCCCGTCAAATGTGGCGGGTATACATGAATAAACTGTTAAAATGCAGAATAGGTATTTGTTTGTTAAACATTACGCAAGACAACTTTTATATTCCCAAAACAATTTTAACTGTCTGGAACACAGTATTATGTGCATTTTATATTTTATACTTTTTAGTGCAAATAAAACGTTGTTTCATTAAAATAAATTTATAAATTTTATATTTCTGTTTTATGCAAAGATAAAAACTTACCCAGCTTTCGCTGAAAATGTACCCATACTCTAGAAAACAATTCAGCAATTTTAACCAGAATATCTGACATGGGAACACTCATTGACAAAATCAATGAATAATGGAATGTTTATTAACTTTAGTTACCGTCGTATTGTTTAACGCTAGCAAAGCAGGAGAGATGCGACGCAAATTTATAATCCCAGCCAGTCGTACTCAATTACACGAAACATGCAACAACGCAAATCACCAAGACGACAAAAGATTTTCACGTAAAAATACGTAAGATGTTGTCGTTGAAACTAATTTGTGGACCAATTCGACACCTAATCGAAAATCAATTACAGGAAAACAAATTTTCCTTCTTTTTGGCTTTTCATGTTTCAAGTCTCGAATTTCTCCGTTGATTTTAAATAATATTAAAATGCAAATCATTAATGTGCTACGCCCATTCCCGTGTTAATAAAAAGGAGATGGTAAACGCTCCTAGAATCTAACTTATGGCTTCCATTTGACTGCTTTCAGTTTATATATAAAGATTGCACTTCTATATAATTCCTGAAAGTTTAATTGTTAAAGAATGAAAAGGTTTTGAGTTATAAGCGTTTTACAAATTCTCCCATTTAGTTCCAGACATTTGACCAAAATCCAATTTTATATAGTAAGATGATAAAGTTACTCGATTTTTACGGAGAAAGGGTAGATTTTGGATCAACACATGCTACAGAAAATCAGTTCCAAGTGATTTCATGCAATACTGATGCCACAACATACCATTTTGATTTACTTTATTTTTTATGCATTAATCGTATGCATCCCTAAAATAAATTTACAGTTGATGCATGCATGTTTATTGAATTAATTCACAATATAAACCACTGCAGATAAATTCCTTTGCCTCTATGATATTTCATTTGATAAAATGTACCAAGAGATTGTTTCGAATTTCACCGAGCCCTATAGAAAATAATTGAAAACATGTAAATTAGTGAATTCGTGGAGCACGTAAGGACGCTTTTCGGATGATAGGTTCCGTTTCTTCCTTTGGCCCCATCCCCCACTCTTGCCTATTCCCCCTCGCGGTCCCCATCCCTTCTGCCCTCCTTCACTACTAATTTCCCAATCATGCGTTTCCGCCCTTCGCGCCTCTTCAGTCGCGCTTCGATACGAAAACAAACACGGCATCAAATATAAAGAATCTCAATCTCCAAGGCGGCGAGTCGTAAACGCAGCAATTAAGACCTTCAAAAAGCACCGACGCCGCCCCCTCTCACTCTTATTTTATCCCCCTTGCCGCCTCCGCCCCCTTAGGCCCCCGTAGTCCATTTCATCCCTCACAGCCTATTTCACAAAGTATTTACTGTCAACCCCCGTTCTTGGCGGCGACCCCCATACAGCACGGCATCTTGCGTTTGGGGAAACCTTACCTTCAATTAGCAGATCGTTAGTTAAAGTGAGATGCTAGTGGAAAAAAGCTTTGGTGCATGGAGAAGACCCAATCCCCTTCTCTCACTCTTCCTATCCTTCACTTTCTTGTTCCTTACCAAGCACCTTTAATTTATTACAGACTGCGAAAGAGAGAGATAGAGAGAGAGAGATAAAAAGAGAGAGAGAGATAGAGAGAGATAGAGAGAGAGAGATAAAGAGAGAGAGAGATAGAGATAGATAGAGAGAGATAGATAGAGAGAGATATAGAGAGAGAGAGAGATAAAGAGAGAGAGAGAGATAGAGATAGATAGAGAGAGAGAGATAAAGAGAGAGAGAGATAGAGAGAGAGAGATAAAAAGAGAGAGAGAGATAGAGAGAGATAGAGAGAGAGAGATAAAGAGAGAGAGAGAGATAGAGATAGATAGAGAGAGATAGATAGAGAGAGATATAGAGAGAGAGAGAGATAAAGAGAGAGAGAGATAGAGATAGATAGAGAGAGAGAGATAAAGAGAGAGAGAGAGATAGATAGATAGAGAGAGATAGATAGAGAGAGATAGAGAGAGATAGATAGAGAGAGATAGAGACAGATAGATAGAGAGAGATAGAGAGAGATAGATAGAGATAGATAGAGAGAGAGAGATAGAGAGAGATATAGAGAGAGATAGAGAGAGAGAGAGAGAGAGAGAGAGAGATAGAGAGAGAGAGATAAAAAGAGAGAGAGAGATAGAGAGAGAGAGATAAAGAGAGAGAGAGAGAGAGAGAGAGAGAGATAGATAGAGAGAGATAGATAGAGAGAGATATAGAGAGAGAGAGATAAAGAGAGAGAGAGATAAAGAGAGAGAGAGAGAGAGATAGAGATAGATAGATAGAGAGAGATAGATAGAGAGAGATAGAGAGAGATAGATAGAGAGAGATAGAGACAGATAGATAGAGAGAGATAGAGAGAGATAGATAGAGATAGATAGAGAGAGATAGATAGAGAGAGATATAGAGAGAGATAGAGAGAGATAGATAGAGAGAGATAGAGAGAGATAGAGAGAGATAGAGAGAGATAGATAGAGAGAGATAGAGAGAGATAGATAGAGAGAGATATAGAGAGAGATAGAGAGAGATAGAGAGAGATAGAGACAGATAGATAGAGAGAGAGAGAGAGAGAGAAAGACGAAAAAGCGATTGAAGTGGCGCTCGTGTTGCGGTTTCACATATTTTCGTTTTTCTCGTTTCCTTAACGTTTTTTTCCTGTTCCCTTTGAAATTTTGATTCGCTTGGAAAATCCAGCGCAAAAAAATAACAAAAATATTTCATTGCGAAAATATCGGTGCACAGATACAAGAGCGCGGTTTATCTTTCATTCGTACGAGAAATAGGCGTCTGTTACATTAAGCAATGGCTTTTAGACATATTTGTGTGGAATGGGAACAAGTAAATTCATATACCATTCGTAAGCGTGCTGCGATTATTACCCTCCTCGTTTCTCGAAGGAACCTGCTACGCTCTTGAGGTATAAAGGGAAATCGAATGAAAGCCTAAAATGGTAATCACCCGAAGCACGGCCGTTTTTATTCGTACATATTATTTAAATAGAAGGAGATTGTATTTAATGGATAATCTTTGATAACATAAGTATGAAATGATTGTATAGGAAAGTGTTTTTAGCTAATGTTACTTGAACTATTATTCTTACGCTGTTGATCATCTGATAGTACGCAGATGTATTCTGAAATAATCAACAATTTAAATGAAACAGCTGTCCGCGGATGAAACCATACTTGACGCTCTCTTTTTCAGTAATATTTCTCAAAAAATTGAGAATTTCATGTCTAGCATATGTCTCTCGCGGAATACTTTTTGGAAAAGCAAGTTGAAATTTTGGTAAAACGTTTGTAATTTTTTCCTAACTACACATTCATATTTCATTGTACTTTAATGATGAATTATTATGTTTAGCATTATATGGTGGGAAAATCTATACAGAAATTTAGTTAACAATCGAATATTTTATAGCGTGTGCTTTATGCCAGCTGTTAAAGATAGCGTGCAGGTCAGTTGCTTCATATGTACCAGAATGTTGGTAGCAAACGAAAAAATGGTTCAAGAATAGTAGTAAAGGATACCTCTTAGATAAGTCCTTTTCATTTTAATTGACGTGAAATTTGTCCAAGTTGGAAAAATTACATTTCAACGTTTACCCAAATTCACTCCGTTTTTGCTGATGTGGACCTGGTTTATCTAAGTAAACAATAACGAAAATTATATTTCAGGAAATTTATATAAAATTACAACCGTTTATAATGGAAAATGTTTTAGGTTTTATCAGGAATTCTTAGGTGATGAATTCTAACAAAAGAATTCCGGGAGTAATCCACTAATTTCGAAGACCTTGATTCAAAATATTAAACAATCTTCTCATCGAAGACACACACACATACACATTAAATTGTTTTAGCGATATCCTTACGCTCAAAAGTATCTAATTTTCACTTTGGAGGCAGATAATTATAATTACCTAAGTTACGTACGATCGCAGTAACATTTCCACCTCTTCCGAATTATTGCAAGTGAATAAGACTTAAGCACGTGTGCCGCCATCTGGGTAATTAGAGGAAAGTGTTAACACGTGGCCATAGGATGCTAATCTCAAACAAGTACGACTAACAACCCGAATATTAAAACGGAGGTGATCATACTATGAGGCGAGACAAACGTGTTTTTATGCATTTCAAGGACCTGGGTCCACCATTCTTGGACACACTGGCATTTGCTCTGTAAGTTTTTCTTTTGTTGTAAATGTTAGCAAGGGCGCCGCGCGGTTACGATTCGAAGGGTCCTAGTTCTCCTATAAATAAACGCGTTGCCAAGTTTCTGCCTTGTGCCACTCAAAAACCTCGCACAAAAAAATCTTGGAATCTTTCGTGGTCCTCTGTGCCCTTGTTCTCCGCCTCATATCGCGTTTTAAAGAAGGGAGTCTTTCCCTAGGTTATTTTTTTTAAGTGAGACTAAAAGTGTCGGGGATAAGAAAAAACGTAATAGCGGCAATTTTCTATCATCTGAAACTGCTAGAAAGACTCGTGCGATGGTCATGATGAAATTCTCCTATAAACAGACTCAGCATAGATTATTTCATAAAATATATGCGCGCGTAAGAATAATTGTATTACTTTCGAGGATGATAATTCTGCGACTGTTTTGAAATTTGCTGACTTTTATAGTGCCTTTCACGTTTCATAAAAATAACGAAAACATTTTCCGTTTGGGATGTCACTACGCCCTGTTTTGACACCGCAAAGAAAGACTCTTTTGATGTACCACACACCCGTATATTTCCGATGCATATGCCAAATGGACGGCCTCAAATCATAAAAAGGCAGCCTCAAAGTTTGAAATCCATCCCTACGTTTTCTACCAACGTCATAACGTTATTCATATTGGTGACTCAATGCGTGTGCAAACATAAGCCGACCGAATTCCTAAAATAAAATAGAAAAACATCCCCTTTGCGTGATTTATTTTTCGCTACCATTTCAAAGGCATATTTACATAAATGTGTGATTCGTTTGCGGTGGTATTAATATTATAATATTAATACTAACTAAAACATCTGGCAGGGGAAAAAACGCGGAAAATTTATTTTGGAACAGTCGTCCATACATCTTGCCAATTACAGAATCAGAATGTACTTGTAAGTAGCAACAGAAGTAAATATTCCGCAAAGAATTAAATCTCATCGATAACTAGAAAAATTAGTGTAAATGCCATTGAAATTTGAAAAAAGATGCCTAAATAGGGAACACGAATGGATTTGGTGCTATATCTCGGAAATCAATTATTTCTTACTTTATTTGAGTGTTGTGATACGTCAATCCAATATTTTCTTTCCGTCTGTAATAATTTTTTCTTGCTGATGCATTCTAAAGCTCGTCGATAACCAAAAGATGTTTGGTATTGATCCCTTCATATATAACTAGCAGTAGAAGTTAACCCAAGAAAAAAATTTATTATAAACTTTCTCCATCGTATAAAAATTAGCCTAATTTACGTGCTTCGAAAAAAGTCTGAATGATTAGTACTTCAGATAAGAACGACGAATACTTACGTCAATTTTCAAATAAAATTCGAATCTCTAAAATCGCCTATCGGAAGCTATGAAAATCTGCGAGATATCGGAGAAGCAAGCAATCGACACGTTCTAAAAATTCGCCGTGGCTGCATTAGGATATGTCTGCCGAGGATCCAAAGGAAAAGGAAAACGAACAAGGCCTGGGGCAGCGGCGGGGCCACTCCCTCGGGCCAACGTTTCCGACTTTGCGAGAAAACGTGAATGTATATTTAAATGGTGATGTCCCCAGGGAGGGAACTTTGGCGCGCGCCCAGCAGACACATGGTCCCATTTTCATTCCCCGTACACATCGCCGCCACAACCCACAATCCACCTCTTCACTGGTGCCCCTTTGTCTCGGTCTCTCTCTTTCTCTCCCGCCCTCTCTCTCTCTCTCTCTATTTCACTCTCTCCACCTTCCTCTCCCTTAATCCCTCTGTCTCCCTTCCTCTCTCTCTCCCTTAATTCCTCTCCCTCCTTTTCCTTCCATCTCCTTTCTCCTCTCCTTCCCTTTTCCTTCCTCTCCTTCTCCCTCCACCTCGATTCATTTTCCCTCTCCTCTCCTTCCCCTCTCTCTCTCTCTCCGCTCCCTCCACTTCTCATCCCCAAATACGATCTCTCTCTTCTTTGATGAGATCTCTTGGAGAGGTAATTACTCTTTCTTCCCTCAGTTGCCTAACATATCACTTCCCCTTCTATAAAATCCGATTCTCTTGTTAGAGAAGACAACGGCCGCTTAAAATGGAGCTAGATACTTTACATTTTCTTCAATTTTTTTTCCTTTCCTATCAATATTGATTTCAACAAAAAATTACTCTAAAACAGCTAATGTTTTATTAGTGGTTATGAACATGTCCGTAAAGTAAAAATATGAATAGTACCCAACTTTCGTCACGATCAAATAAGTCAAGAATCTAATTGGTAGCCACATAGAGCGCACTGCATTTATTCTGCCTTCAGTAGCTCAGAGATGAATGGAAATTATCATCAAAAGTTCTAAAATTATTTAGCTCAAGAAAAATGTTTGTGTAGAAATTATGAACCTGATAAGTTTAAATAATTTAAAATACGTATTCCAGCAATAACTCCCTGGACACGGAGAAATTTATTTCATTCATAGCGACATATATCAGTTGCGTTACTTTCGATTGAATATCTCTCTACGCATAAACTTGTAAAATTTACTCGCATACTTTGAAACAATTGAATAATGGCTTATAAAATACTCCATGTTATATTTTTGGTACAAGGTTATTTCAATCTGCGGTGTAAGCACTAATAATTTTCATGAAATATGTTTAATTACATCTGTCTCAGACGAAGTTTATGGAAAAATTAATATTCTAAACAAATTGCGTTCAAATTTGACGAACTTCTTTTATGATATCAGTATAATTTTGTAATTTAAATAATAAAATGAAATCATTAGAAACACTGGAGGTTGTATGATCAAAAATCTGGCTCTGAATCGATTAAAATAAACTTGAGTTATCATCAAATATTAGGAAGTGAATGCCCTTAACTCTGTGGTGTCCCACTAAGTACGATAGCTTACAATAAAAACTGAAATGGAATGAAAAAACGTATCTTAAATATTTATGAATACAGTCTAATCTCTTCGAGCCCAGTATTTCATCTTCTCCAATTTCGTCACTAAAGAAGCACTGCCGCGAAATCATTATTTAAACAAGGTGAAAGACGACATCTCATTTATTTCATTGCAATCGTGTCTAAAAGAAAATGATACCGACCTTCTTATAATTACCGGCAGATATTTTCCCCTTTTTCAAATGCTTCGCAGCATGTAGTTTTTTATTTTGATTTTTGAAAGAAAAATCATTTTATATACAAACTTGTTACCTACCTGTCAAAAATGACGGGTCAGCATAACTAAAGGATTAAATTAAAACTTTCCATTCTTACTCTCTCTTTCTCTGCCTTTATCCCATTATTTTCTCTCTCCCTCCAATTCTCCCTTTATCTCGTCATCTCCCTCCTTTTCTCTCTCTCTCTCTGCGATAGAATATGCCCCGTATCTTATGTCACCGAAAGTGTATATACCGGTACAGATAGATGGACACTTGAGAATTATTATGTAAGGATTACACTACTTAAGTCACTACAGATAAAATTGCGAAAGTTTTGTCGGAATTGAATGCGGCTTTTCTCGCGTTATCAGCTGACACAACGCAATGTGTATGCGCGTGTGTTTAGTTTCACCGAGTGAAAGTACATAGCTGATTTACTTTTATTTTAAATGTGCTATTTTTATTTTTTTCGTATTTCTAGTCCCAATAATTCATCGAAATCTTAAATCACTCGGCTTGATTCGGAGTAGGTGTACACTGGCGACATGGCTGGATACCTTCTCGTAGGCTCCTCCACACGTGTACTCGTTGACAATAATATCCTCTCGTGAAACGATTCCATTTGGACCGAAGCCTTCTGACAGTTCGATGAGTCACTCGATTGAGGGCAATCGTTCGTGAGGCGATGACGAATTCGTCGAATTATAATTTTTGAGAGCATTTTTTTTAAATGACACTAAATCATCCAGATAACATAATAAAAATAATTCTGCACAACATCGTCTGGTGAAAAGGAGGTGTTGGACGATATAATTTTTAAAGCATGATTTTCTCGAAAAACTTTCAATGATTTGCAAAAATTATGAGTTTCGGGTAGAATCTAGGGAGGCTAGGAAAAAATATAAAATATATGGTACAGGAGGAAAGATTTCGTAAAAAAAATTGCATAATTTATATTGCATGCTTGGATTAAAAATAAAATATTTCTTTCTTTTATATGTATGAAATAGTGTTTTACGAAAGGATGCAACTCATTCCCGTCCAACCATCAAGTCATAATATTAAAAAAGGAATTGGAGACTACGGTGTACAGATTGGAAATAAAAATTTAAAACTCCTGAACCGTAAATTAATTTACGGTTCAGGAGTTTTAAATTTTTATTTCCAAGTCATAATATGATAAATTTAATTTTGGGACTATGCTATATTCATGAAACAAGTCCTTTTTAGCGGCATCTAGAAAAAAAATGAACATTGCCCGAAATCATTTTTGTAGAACTGCACTTTATAAAATTTAATTCCGAAAAATGTAATAGCATTCAGCAAACACAAAAAATCACCAAATACATAAGAATTCACACGTCTTTTGTTATTTATGAGTATTTGGTTGATTTTTTTTTGCCAAGTTGCGTTACACTTTTGAGAAAGAAATTTTATGACATGTACTCTGTTTAAATTGGTGTCTAATCATGACATCCTGACCTGTTTTAAGAGCCAACATTTCACGTCAATCTTTCTTCGCTGCCCTTACTTTAATTCTCCTTTCTGTTGGTATTTTTACGGATTCGCTCCTGTTTGTTTACTGGTCCCCACATTCGACTTTTACGCTTGCAGCTAACGCAGTAACGCTTAATTTAATGCTCGTATTTCTTTGGCGTGCTTTTAATAAAGGCGCGATATAAATAAAATTAATTTTATGGATATATGAGTGCCATGTTTGCAAAAGAGAGAGAGAGATACGATTTGCTGCTAATCGTGGTTTTCAAGAGACGAGCAATATTAAATCAAGGAAGACTGTGCAAAAACATTAAAGAATTTCATAGCCAATCCTGAAGTTTTATGTTAAGACGCAATGCTTGATCCCGATAGGAACAAACATCGTTTCTCTAACACGTAAGTTCAGGTTTAGATTTCGGAATGGTTTCTCGGATCCCGACGAAAACTGATCCGTTGGTAAAATTCACAAAATTTCTCAGAGGATGGGATTCCGTTTCTACCTAACTAGCCCTCCCATACTGAACAAGTAGGATAGCGTGGGACGATCACTTTGGCAAATAATGGATGCAAGCGCACTTTTATTCAATCGTTCTTCCCGAAATTAGAAGCAATATCGTAAACTAATAACGGCTCATTTCCGCAGCATCCGTGCGCAGAGTAGGAGATTAATCGCCCACTTATAATCCTCCGCCGTTCGATAGCTTTCGCAAATGTTCGAGAGCCTCGCATTATTAACGGTCGTGGAGCTTCTTTCACGGGGGATGAAAGCAATTAATTTGAATAAATGCATAAAATCTTATTTTTAAACATGCGCGATGTTAATGTCAATGTCAAGATTAAGGGCCTTCTTTTGAAGCTGCCGCTTTGTAGTTTTTTTATTGCCCTAGAGCGTTGAAGAGATAAAGTTCGCTTACGTGATCCTGTCCTATTTCGCCACTCAAGTAGAATATTTGAGACTTTTTGTGAGATACCGTGAGTAGAATGTCTTATTTAATAAATTAAGCGAAGGAGAGTTTTATTCCACAACATTTAGGCGGTAGCGCTTCAGCAGTAGGTACTCGCCCAGCGCGTGAAATGTTTCGATAAAAACGCTTTGTATATCTTTGCTTTTCAAAATATTTGTATTCGTTTTTACCGTTTCATCTGAAGTTTAATTACCAAAAGGAATAATTTTCGACCCAGAGATGAATGTTTTAATCCAATTCAAAATCTCATTGCAAATTATGACGAGAAGAAGATTCTACCTCGAAATTTTCTCACGAGCAATGGTTGAATTTCGTAATAGCACATCCCCAACGTTCTAATGAAATAATGCACTTTAAAGAAGTTTAAAGTTTTGTCTCCGCTTAAGTTTTAATTCAATGATGGGCATGAATATGCTATTTAATATGGATACCAGTTCTTGGTATAATAAAAAACATGTGGACCTGCTCCTATGAATTAATTTTCACTGTGTGATAACTGTCAATCAATAAATAATTTATTATAGCCAGAAATCAGAGAAATTTAATTTTTTTAAATGTAGAACGCATGTATTTATGAAGTTGCCCATTGTGATAGAATCGCCCATTCACATACCTTACTTAAAATATTAAAGGCCTAAATTCTCACACCTGGTTATATTGAGAACGAGACCGTACTCTAGTTCTGACAATATTATCTTGCAGCTTATCCGAGGCCTATTTTGATGAATAAATACGCGAAAAAAGAAGAAATTACTATGTACGCTCACAGATTGAAAATAATAAACTCTCTTAAATTAATAAATACTAGGCGGTGAGGATTTTTAATAGAAAATCGCATGTTTTTATAATATAATTCTAGTAGAATGGAGTAGAAATGGATAAGTAAGTACGTTTATAAGTATTAAAAATAATTAAATTTAATATTATTTAATAAAAATGTATCTAAAATGTGAATAAACTTAAAATCTTTTGCTAGAGTCGTTGTTAAAAATATTAACTAACATTCTTAGAACATGTCTTTCGAGATAGCTGGGTAAGTACTTGGAATTCTGGGGATATGGATTCGAACCGTAGAAGATTAAATATAATATTGCGCTGCATTTCCAAAAGTTCTCGGACAGGCGGATTTGAAATGCACCGTCAAAATTGATGACTTCATAAAAAAGAGTTAACCTTTCACTTTAAAAGCAGACACACACACACACCCGTGTTTTGGCCAGGTTTAGAATGGCATGACGTGAATATACATCGCATAAATAGGAAGACGTCAAAGCAGCTGCCATTCGCCTATCAACAATTCTAACGGTCATTATTGCTTGAGACCGGCTCCCTTAATAGTTTTACGGCTATCGGAGTTATTTTTATTTGTGTTTTTCAAACTTTTTGTCTCGCGATCATATAAAATACAACAATGATCACTCAGACCTCCCAAAGGAAAAATGTTTTGGTCAGAAGTTTCACAAACTCTCCATAACAAGCAACAAATACTAGATGAAAAACATTCTCCCATTAGCCAAAATACCTTTCTGGAGTGTTTTGAACCCTTTTGAGTCATATAATGGACGCTCCTTCTCTTTCCATTATAATTGCGATTGGTTGCAACAGGTGATTCAAAAAACCCAGATCTAGGCCGCCTATAGGTGTAGGCGACGCCAGTCTATGCCCTAACCACTCGGGTTATTCATAAGTCTATCTCGGAGAATTTTAATCGACATATCAAACGCTGTGATTCCGCGTGAGAGAATTAGAAGGCCATAATGAGACTCGCTGTTGCTGGTTAAAATTTAAATCGCGACATAATGTATGATATAAAAACGGCCTTATGAGATTTGCATCATGACTACACAAAAGGTCGTTTGAACTAAATATATACTTTAACACCAAATTGTCATTATGGGTAATAATTTTTCCGACATGAATAATGCACAGAAAATGGTATTCTTAACAAATTTTAATTGGGAGCCTTTAATGAAGAAAGTAACGGAGGACTTGTTGCTTCGGAAAAAGGAAAGCACTCGCATTAAACCGCATCAGTTCGTTTGCCACAAAATTGTCGCTAACGCGTGCACCGCGTTACTCGCGGGTCCTCCTGCCGTTCGTGTCTGCATTTTTTCCCAAAAGTTTTAGATGGACAATTATCTCAAGGGTATGCAAAGGATCAAAGGCCAGACGAAATTATTATCGGGATAGACATCGGACGTGATTATATTACGCGGAGAAAACTGCGGGTTTTAATAAACTGGATGTGATTTTGGAATTCCGCGTTTAGGTTTACAATATGACACTGATAATAACAACAGGTGATAATATCAATAAGCGTGTGGTGTTTATTTCATTGATGCGAGGGAAATGCGTATAAGAAAGACGAGGGCGAGAATAATTTTCGCAACTCTTGGAAGCTAAAATAAAACTGTTCCTAACTGAACAATGCACTTAAAAATTATGAACATTGAACTTCGTCCAGTTTAGGACATCCGCTTTAAAAAATTAGAAGCGAGCTGAAACAAGACCGCCTCGGTGTCTCGACAAAGAAAACCGTATTCCTCACGCTCGTGACGCTGATATTGCGGAATCCGTTCTTTTTACAGGACGGTCCTATCCGCCGTCGCCTCGCACTCCAGTGCGGATTCTCGACAGTTTGAAAATCTCTCAAAAGTCCACCGCGATATCTCTTTCTTGATGCAATCCATGTCGTTTCCGCAAAGAATCTTAGTTTTCCTAACTCTATCAATCACTCGCCGTTGCGCTCTTTCGAAAACACTCCGACATTCTGTTCTCGGAGCGGATATTTTTTCTGAGCCACGCGCGCGGCCGGATTGCGGTCCACGCAAAAAGTAAAGGGGTGGGGAGAGGGTGGTGGAGGAGGAGGGAGGAGTGAATTGAGAGGAGTGGATGAAGAGAGGACGAGAGGGGATAGGAGGAGGAGGAGGAGATGAGTTTTAGGTGGGATATACCTAATGTCGACTCGGCGTCAAAAAGCTTTGTGGATGAGAAGCGCGTAAAATCCTCCGTGGCCCTCGTCCATCAACAAAAGACAGGCGAAATGCGTACCCTTCCCCGCTCCTCGTCCTCTCTCCCTCGGCTCTTCTCGCCAAAGGCCCTCATCCGTCTATCCATTTCCCATTCCGAATGTTTCCTCTGGAAACAAACCGGGGAGGGATAATCGCCGGAGATCTTTTCCTCTCTCTCTCAAAGGAAACAATCCCGCGAGAGATTGGCCGATATCGTCAGTGATGGGTCTGTTTTCATTCGTTTGTCGGCCCTATACTTCCAGGAGATGTGATTCTGCGGATATGTTGCAATTGTTATCGGAGGGTGTGGGGAAAGGGTACAGGGGCATAATGTGGATGCGCGGGGCCGACATTGCGAGATTTCGAATCCGAAACATTAGATGCTGATCGCCCGCGAATCTAAAAGTGTGTCAAACAGAGGTTAGGATTAATTTCAGCGACGTGCCAAATCCGACGGTGTCTAAAAGAGGCCTACGCCATTTAAGGAATTCCGCGAGAGTCGAAATGGACCGATTAATATGAAGGATTTTCATTCGACGAGGGGCCAACCTTCCTTATTTAAGATAGGCTGCGTGTGCGTAGTAATTACCAATTTTAGCTCACTAAAGAGTCGCTACTAACTGTTGAAAAACTTGTTGATTAACAATTTAAATGTCGAAATGTCCGCCGTGATCATATGATCACGGCGGACATTTCGACATTTAAATTGTAATATTTCCGTTTCGTTTGCATATATTATCCGTGTCATTGCACATTTTATCTCTAGAAGGTTTGCGTAAGCATACCTCAGAGTTGGAAAGTAACTAGATGCTATAGTTTTGAAGAAATGCATCCTTGAATACGATGTAGTTTTATTCGGCCATAACGCAATGTATCATTTTCATATTTTGCTTATGAAATGTATATTTTTTGTTTATTCGTGCAATATCTGGTGAACACTTATTAACCCTTAACTGATATGGCGGAAAATGCACCGTATTTGGTATGGTGATGTCAGATTTCACCCCAAAAGTAAAAATTATGTATCAATTAACAATTTAATTTTTTTATCCAAAATCTTTATCTAATGCGTTATTTACACTCTTTTGCAAGGGATAAAACTCATTGCTTTTGTTTAAAAGTAGCTTTAGTTGAATTAGGTAATAAAAAACAAAAGTCGTCTGCTAAGATATGTATTTCAATTAAAAAGTTATTATTTGCTTTATATAAAAAGATAAATCAAATCATCTTCATTCATGAATTCTCCGGCGTTGTTTTATTCCCCCTAAACCAAAAATATAAACAATTATCGAATACATAAAAACCAACAAGGACGTTTGTGATGGAATTTTACAAAACAGAAATTCGCTTACTTCACACTCATTTGTCGGCACAAACTTCGCATACAACTCTCTGCGTACTATGTTCCTTGCATACACTTTTTCGGCAGGTTTCGTATGAATTTTTATCATCAATTATTTTCGTAACAAAATTATTCATTATAACCTTTTAGTTTTTATAAAACTTAGTATGCAGTGGTTGCATTCAGCAAGGATTTCGGCCTACTTGAACATTACATAAAACGTTTTTATGTTTATTACTAAATGTTATTTACGCAAAAGTTTATTAATATGCGATTTACATGGTTTATTTGTGGAGGAATTTTATGACAAAAAATTCATCTTATCGTATGGTGGGGTCAAATCTGATACCGAGGGGTCCTTAGGGGAAAAACGAATTAAGATAAAACACTGCAAGGTCCTCTAAAGCGTAGTTCAGGCTAGCAAATAAGATTACAATGATACTTTGAAAGCCTAGAATGGGGCATGGTGAATATTTTTTAATTTAAATATGTCTGGGGTCAGTCCTGACCCCACCGTACCAGTTAAGGGTTAAGTATGTTATCATTCGTCTACAATGGAAGTAGTGTTGTTGAATTCGGATATTTATGGTTAGAGGATGACATTATTCTCCCGCGTGATCATATGGACACGCTAGGTGGAACCCGTAGCTCTAGAGTTACTCCATGTTTTGCTGCGTGGTCTATTCGACTTGGCAACGAAACCTGATTGTGGAATTGATTTGAATAACCCTCGATAAGAAGTAATGAATAGAAGAAGTGTGAAACTCAATATAATATGATAAAAGCCAGGCAACTCTAATAGATACTATTTTGCAGATGGTGGTGTTTTCGTGTACCAATTTTTCGTACGTCTAAATTCATTGATCCTTTGAAATACAGGAAAGATACTGTCGTGATCAGAGGTTCTCCGAGTCTTTGCCTTACAAAAGTGATGCAGTGATTCAATTTTTTCGGTGTTTTTTCTTTTGGTGTTCATCTAATTCCAACTGCATTGAAGGATTACGAGTATTCTTCAAAGTCATTATTACACTTCCGCATTTTACGATAATAGGTGAAGGGTGCTGAATATGAATAAAAGCAAGTAAGTTTTTCTGTATTTTTATATATATTTTTTATACTAATAAATATGATGAAAATTATTATTATTATTAAAAATCCTCCACTTCCCCCTAGGAGACAATCAGCATCAAAGGGTAGCAGTTTGCAGGTACGGGTTAGTGACGAAATTCGTCTTGATGGGATTGGACATTTGGTAATGCAAGGAAACAGACGACGTTGTGCTGGGGAAGAATGCTCCAGTACGGTGCGCACATTTTGCGAAAAATGCAATTTAGGATTTTGTATTACATTTTCAATATTTCGTAAACAATGATTATTTACTGCAAAAGAATTCGTTAAAAATGTGTATGAAAAGAAACCAATAATAAAAACTAATTTTTATCGCTCATTTTAAGAAAAAAGGCCGATGGAATTCAAAGAAAAGCACACAAGAATGGTATGAGAAATGGGAAATTTTGCTATGGGATCCGCATAGCGTGATCATATGGGCACGGCTCGTTTCTCGAGAACAACTGAAGATATTTTCTTGTAACTTAACACGTTTCGCCTTAATATTATTAGAACACATTTCTGTAAATCTGAACAAAATCGTAAAGAAAAAAATTACGGCGCTAAAGGGTTAAGGCAACAGAAAGTGGGATTTTTATAGCTGGCGTTAGGTCGAAGGGACTGAAAATACGTTATTATCTGTTTTTAGGCGTCTTTCGTTTCCAACGTATAAGTGCCTATAAGCTTCGTTACATCCGTCCGTACGCATATTCGTTCTCAGCTTCTACCATCAGCTTTTTATGAAATTAGGTATTTAGTAATTATGGCAAAAGAAATAAGAAAATGGCATAAATGGTTTGCAAAATCAGAGGTGTCACTTGACTGAAAACAAAAACAGAACTTTCCCTTCATATCTCGTAAAATATGTCATACTGAAAGTCTTCAAACAAAGTTTGTAGAACTAATCAAATAAAATATTTCTTACCGAAGTCATTTTTATCGTAGGAGTAAGCGATAGCAAGAAAATCAAACAAGAAAGTCGTAATTCGATTTCAACTTCGTAAAATTCATGCTGGTTACCTACTTAGTTGTGGTGAACGAAAACAATCTTCGTTGTGACTGCCGTAAACAAGATTGCTATAGTTACGACAATGCGTTAAATTTCATAACGTGCGCGTGCAGTATTTTGTAAGCGGAAGAAAATTGATTATCTACAGCCAAGAAAAGCATGCAAACGTAAATTTTACGCAGTATTAGGGAAGGGAGAAATTTTTAGTAGACTGAGACATAATCGGGCCGTGGTCTTTATCTGTTTTATGATGTGTTCGTTAAAATTATATCGTTTCGTTTAAAATAATCCATCGCACGAAACGAGTATATTTGTGATACACCGCACACTTTCCTAACTCATTGCGTACATATATAATCTACTAATGAACTATTACGTTTGTTCGAAGCTGGTTTACGAGTTTTGAAGATTATTAACTCGGCCCTTCTTCGACAAAGACTATTCACTACATTTTTTCTATTTGCCTATGAAACGTACGCCCGAGAGAAGCGTTATTGGAATTAATTAGAGGAATCCATTTTTTATTTGCAAATGGGGAATAACACCAATTAATTTCAGTTCATAAACGGCTTTGCGATTTTCAGTAATTACACTTTCATGGAAAATATTTTTATGTGTTCACCCAACTGCTTTCACACGATATGGTCAGGGGTGGCGGAGTGGTAAGAGCGTTGGCCTTCCACGCAGCGGTCCCAGGTTCGAATCCGGCGGAGGTCGGATTTTTTCAACCTGGAATCGTTCCGTCCCCTGATTGTGTGGTTTGAGGAGACCGCGCAAAGTCAGCGCTCCGTCCTTCGGAAGGGACTTTAAGCAGTTGGCCCCCTTGGTGCCGTAAAGAGTATGCTAATGCCGGCAACGGGTTTCTCTCCTCCCTTGTGTATGTGTTCGGTATGGAAGGAATAATGGCTATAATAATCCAAGTGGTTGATTGGCCAGAATTTCCATACAAACAAACAAAACGATATAGTATATAATACTTTTCATCGATCAAAATTTACAAATGTTTATTTTTCATTCATGCGTAAATGAAAACTAAGAAACGGACAGTTGAAGTTAATTCTTAATAGACTTTAGAACTCGATATTATTATTATGGTTAGGTACTTAGGGCTTGAATTTCTAAATAAAAACTCCAACGTATTTCTTCACAATATGTAATTTAATTACCCCCTGAACACCTCTGTTAAAAATAACAAACTTTTCAAAGCAGGCAGAAGAATTCGACAATCTTTGAAACGTTAATTCCCTTATTCTTTATTAAACTTTATTTAAAGTACTACCCACTATTGATGCTCGGTAACATTTCTAAATGTAAAAGAATTAGAAATTAAATGGTGATTAGTGTATGAGAAATGTACAGGAAAAACGATCAAGTATCAAAAGGAAAATTAGTCTCTCAACGTTACTCACCAAAGTGAAATATTAGACCGCGATTACTAACATGGAAACTTGAGAATTCATATAAATTTGATGCATAGAATACTTTAATTGTAGCTTCTTGTAGTTGCGACGTTCTCAAACAAGTTCAATTTCATCGGCCTTTTTGGTACTACCTTCGCTTGCATTTTTCATCAAAACTTTTCTGGGAGATTTTCGAACCTCGCAGAAATCGCTCATCCACGCAGTTGAGTAGTATCCGTCACGCCCGCTGCCAAATTCTGCCACAAAGAAAACTCACGGCGTTTACAGAGAGGGTGTTGATTGCAGAGTTACTCGTTTCGGGTTTCCAAATAAAAGGCGGTCGAAATGATGGCGCTGCGAAGGCACGAGCCAGGCGCCCGCTCCCTTTCGGACCCGTGACTCACTATCGTGAGGAGAGAGAGAATCACGTCCGGAGGCGCGCTCCAGCCGAATTCCTTCGCCGGGCCCCGACGTTCAATTTTCATCTGGATGGTTTCCGCGGCCGCCGTCGATAGGAGCGAGGGCGCGCGTGTCGAACCCTCGTTCCACTTATGGCCGCGAATAAAAACATCGCTCGCAACCCGATGCGAGTATGCGCCGATAGTAAAAACCGACACGTTTTCTTTTCTTTACTCGAGGCTCGAATGGGAATAAGAGATTTCTTTTCGTAGTTCAATCGATCGCTCCGATCAACGCAAGGTTATTAGGCCCCTTTTTTGAAAACGACTGAACCATTAAAAGAGATATCCTGTAACCCAGTGGTAGGCAACCTATTCTACTTGGTGGGCCGCATTGATGGTAGTAAAGCCTTCGGTGGGCCGCATTGGTGGCAGTGAAGCCTTTGGTGGGCCGCTATGGAAATTGTCAATCGGAAGTTACTTAGGGATTCCTGGGCACCATGTGAGTGAAAATCAAGTTAAAAATTAGGTTTTTAGGGTTAGCATTACAATATAAATCATGATGTAATTCAATCTTAGAAATACCTTTGAAAAAAGATATAAAAAATTAAAAAGAACTTATTTGAATTGAGAAATATTTATTAAGGGTTCTCAATTTAACGCTAGACATTTTACAAAATGAAAAATTTTGAAGACTACGAACCACTGGTGGTGGGCCGCATGAAATTGCTAAGAGGGCTGCATGTTGGGCACCCCTGCTATAACCAATCAATCGAAACTCCCTCTTCGATCTTCCACTAAGACCGCATGCAGACCACGATCCCCTCCCGTTATTTCATTGTCCCTGCTTTGCAACCAAATTTTGGCAGATTCCGCATTCCTATTAAAGCCCTCATCGCCCCTACTGCGAACACTACACCCTATCCAGATCTGCGCGGAATCACTCAATTCCTTCCATTTTGGTTGATGTTGCTAGAAATTTATCTAATTGCGATGGGAGTCACATTAATTGCTAGAATTGATTATTTACCTTTCCTCGGAATTTCAGCAATAAGACAGAAGCACGATACAGGATGCATTCAAAACTTTTTCTCACGGAAAACTCATTTTAAACGGCCGTGAATTTTATTAGCCTCGTATTAAAATAGCAGAACCGTACAAGTGAAACTAGTAATTTTTTTAAATCGACTTGATATTGGTTTCGTAGATAACAACAGCCTTAATTTACTCACCAAATCAATCAAGCATTCTCATGCTTCCATCATAAAGTCACGGCGTTTATTTTGTCACAAAAATTGATACGACACGTATATTTCTGCGCGAGTCAGCGCTCCGTCCTTCGGAAGTGACGTTAAGCAGTTGGTCCCCTTGGTGCTCTTCGTAAAGAGTAGGCTAATGCGGCATCGGATTTCCCTCCACCCTTGTGTGTGTGTGTTCGGTAATGGCTATAATAATCCAAGGGGTTCATTAGCCAGAAATTCCATGCAAAAAAACCCGTATGTATGGCACATTTTTTAGTTGACATTTTTGGCTAAGAATAAAATTTGTGCCGTGTCTTCTCATGACATCCTCAAGAAAAACCCCACCGTTTTCATTATTAACGTCTTCAATCATCGAGAGAATGTGCCACTTGCGAAAAACTCCTATTTCTCGTTTCTCAGTTAACGAGTTATGTAAAACTCTTAAATAACTGTAAATTTACTGAAGAATTTCAGCGATAGATCTATTTTTAAGTTTCATGGATTTTTTCTTCATTGCGAACACTAAACTTAAGATAATGGATTTGTAGTCTTTTCATTGATAGAAACTCAATCAAATACTTTTTCATAATCCAAATATCCAAAGCAGCGTTTTTATGATACCAAAATGAACAACAAAATATATTCATGAGATTGACTGGGTCATTAAATAAACTAAAATCATTCGAATAAGATGATTTTTTTAAAAAATAGTCCTCTGTATATAAACTACAACCATGACAACGTGAACCGTCTTCCACTTCATTGCTGTTCCCCTGCGATGATCACGGTATACTCGATTCAAAAACATCGAGGAAATTAAATGAGGAGTTCAAATATATGCCTAGAAATTCTAATCGCAAATTATATACAACTGAATGAGATACTGATACTCCAGAAAAATTCACTTAAGTACTTTTAGACTAGTTTTTGTCGCAGACACACTTGTCAAAATAATAAAGCAAGTGTCAACAGTAAGAGATGCTAAGTGACCAAAAAACATTCCGAAAAATTCCGAGAAATTGATCGGAAAAGGTAAAGCTAAGCGGTTTACCGAAATTAAATGTCCTAGACAAACTTTTTTGCAGCTATTCAAAACTTTATGGATACAGCATTTCATGCCTCTCTCTCTGTCTCTCTCTCTCTCTGTCTCTCTCTCTCTCACTGTCTGTCTCTCTCTCTCTCTCTCTCTCAATGCTTGAAAATAATAGCATCCGCGAGTGGTTGGCAACGCATCGATGGCGTGACGTAGGACCCGCATATACTTCCCACGCTCTCTTTCCTTTTGCAAACGCACGCACACAAATGCTCATAGAGCCCGCATTCTATTTTCGACTGCTCCACACACTTCCGTCCACGACAACTACACGCGAACGCACAAAGGATTATGCTACTTCCATGCACGCGCCCTAACCCCTCCGATCTGCAAAATAGAGAGTGTCGAATCGGAGGAAATCCTGGGAAACCAAAACTCCTGATCATCAACTGTCTTTTATGGTAGCAGCAAACACATTTTCCCTCGATGTTGAAAATGTGTTTCGAATAACAATTTTGATAGAGAGAGAGGTGTGAATATTTTTTTCCCTTGAAGTCCTTCCTCGAAATATGGAGTCTGCAATGAAATAATCGATTGAAAAACCTTGGATGGCCAAAAGAAATCTATGAGTTTTGTTTTTCTGCGATAAAAGCGCCACTCTCGACGTTTGGCAGTAGTTCATGATATTGCGTAATTGCGACTATAAAATGAAAAAATATGCTCATTTGAAAATGCCCCTTCTCCAACTCTCTTTCCCCTCTCCTCCAACTATTTTCGACTTTTTGCTCATCCTTGCCTACCTAAACATTCCGCAATAAATGGATCTCTTTGTTAAGAGATAAAAAACTAAAGCACTAAGAGTTCTAAAAATTGCCATTTTTTTGGATAATCAAGGTTACTACTGTGTGCCATATTTTAGATGGAAGGTGAAATGGCAAAAAATCAAGTTTTCACGAATAATTTAATTTTATCAAGGATCTTTTGGAAAAACGATGTGATAAAAATTATTATTAGTTACAAAAAATGAAATTTGCAATAAAGTTTCTTATTTTTACTATTTTCAATTTAAAGAGGGCCGCATGATATTCAACTGAAGGTTGGAGAACCACTGACTTACACAACAGTAACAACGTCTTCATTTTAGAATACCGTACATCAATCTTAATCAGAAAACAAATGCTCCAATCAATATTCCCTATTCTGTTATACCAGAGGTGCCAAGGCGTTTCCCTTTCGCCAGCTACCGCCGATTAAAAGTTTTTTCGGAGGGCCACTTCACCAAAACATACCATTTAATGTTCGCAAAGTTTCAATGTGGCGAGCACCAAGTTATTTTTCAGAGGATCCAACGAACACCATTATCACGTGTGTGTGTACTTGTGTGCATGTATCATTAGCGGCATTTCTATGGGGATGTAAATTACATCGCCCAGAAAAACATAACCGTAATGTTATTAGTTGTTACAACTTAAAGAGATATGGCTTTATTGAATCTTAAATTAAATATTAATGGCCATAGTTAACATTACTTAGTGATTGTTTGAAATATTACTGAAAATAAATTTACTTTCACTTTTAAAATGAAACCAGTTGAAAAATTATATGCGGGTATCGAAGTTGTTAAAAATATTTAATGGTGCAAGCAGGAAAAATTTGAGTTGTAAATAATGTTCAGTTAAAAGGCCAAATCAAGCGAATAGTATAGTTAAGCGTTTAAAGCTCTTGGAACATGTTCAAATTCGTGGCCGCTCTAAACAAATTCAAATTACGATCGAAGTTCGCTAAATATTTTGCGGAAAACAGAGGTTTATAGTCTGCATCAGGAGCGCATGTAGAGCCAGGCGATCTAGGCTACTACCTAGGCCCTAGGACCTCGCGCCTCTGGAGGGCCTCGCGCATCTGAGGGCGTAGCGTCTAGTGTCGCGAGAGAGTTAGGGTTGACAGAGTCGACAGTTTATTGCGAAAGGGGAAAGATATATAGATTGAGTGTGAAAAGTCTCAACATAAAGAAGCGGTCATATATCCTCAAGTATGACGAAAATAACGTAAACTATATTAGGCGAAAATTAGTCTCACCTGACGGGTATCACTGAAAAAATAATTATTTCTAAGGGCTCCACTCGAAGACTTCTGAGCTGCAATCGAAATTTACCTCAGAAGTCCAACCACTACATTGTAAATATATACGCAAAGAAAGTATTAAGAATTTGATAGATTATTTTCCTCCATAAAATTTAACCACGTTTTCAGAATTCTCGAGTAGCAAACTACTATCGCCTACGGCAGGGGTGGTCAAACCACTGGCCGCGGACCTAATGTGGCCCTCGAGGGCATTTTACGTAGCCCGCTATATCATTATGAAAGCGAATCGTAATATAAAACACAGATAATTTCATATTTGTAGCTTAAAATTATGGCCGGAATACCTTTCCAGTGGTGTTATGGGAATAACATTATTTATTATTGATTTATTGTAGGATACCTCGCATTATTTCAAATAACTTCCGATGTGAACCCTAACGTGGCCCACCGAAGCATTTTCATCTGTTAATGCGGCCCGCCTAAGGAGCTGCAACTGTTAATGTCCGCCACGTAAAAGTTTTGCCCACCCCTGGCTTCGCGCCCCCTTAATCCGCGCCTCCTCCCCATCATTTAGTTCATATAGTTCCTTTTGAAGGGACTTGATTCGATTCTTTACCTCACGCGCCTTGTTGACGCTGTGAGAAATATGCCTCCGCCTTACGATCCTATCTTGAGCGGCAGTTCGTTAGAAAATTCCGAATTTGAAACCCATCGTAATGACTTATGCGAAAAGTGCTTTCCTCACCCGTACATGGAAGTCCGCAGGGAAGATAGCAAACAGTCACGAAGATCGACAAAGCTCATAGTTGTGAGAAAAAATACAAATTTAAACGCTTGGCCTCTATAACCATTGCGGTTTCGATGCTTCAGCCTAGTGCTCGCGAGCACCGCAATTCTCTTTATCAGTTTTACCGCGCATTCTTTACGATGTTAAAATCGCCTTTAATTGCACCAGTAATTTATTTTGTTCGTCTTTTTTCTTTCTGTATGTACGAAAGGACATTTTAACAACTTTGATATTGGTTTTATTTTATTTATGATCACTTCTAGTTTTACCAAAGTATAGCGGTGCTCGCTGGGTGCTCTAGAACGTAACCTGGTGCTCGCCACAATCTAAAGTTTGCAGGCCACTGCTCTAGAAAATGGGGAGGTCTCGGCTTTCAAATGATTTACAAACTGGCAACCTAGGGATCCCAAAAAAAATATTTAAATCAAGATTGCAGGGAATTTTACCGCAAGCTGTCCCCGCATCGGTATCCGCTCTATATACAACGGCTAATGAGGTTGTTTACGAATCTGAAGTGTGAATTAAGGAAAGGTAGCATTTGCCACTTTGAAAGGAATTAGAGTTAAAATATGAGGGAGAAGAAGAAAGGGAATTTTCCAATGTCATATATTAAGATCTTTGTTTCCTCGTTAATTACTATCAATTCGCTGTGAGAAACCTTACCGAGAGGTTGTTTCTTGAGCGAATTTTATTATAATATTTTATTAATAATGATACGAGCATTGGGTGACGTCAGGTTCAACGTTACGGTTCCATGTGTGTACAGCGGACAACGCACAAAATATCAGTCCCGAAAGTGCAAGATCAGGCTGAGTTTGGAGCCATGTTTTGCGACTAATCATAGGAATCAAAATTTCTAAGCATTGAAAATACGAGCAACGGGAGAGGGCGAATTATCTCTACAAGAGTGAATAATCAATTATTTTCTGAATATACGATATTTTTGTTTCGTTGCCGGTTTTGGTCGTCATTTTGTAGTGGAAAATATTATTTTCCGTATCAACAGTTGCGCATTGCAATTTCCCATTACTTTTTCTTCGGGCTGCTTTGTATTTGAATATATTCCGAATGCTAGTTTTCGAGTCGTGACTATACTTGTAAATACATGTTGTGGCATTTGAATGCCTTCTTTTGAATCCCGAAAGCGAGCGTCGCACTTCCGCTTTTAAATTTAATTAATTTAATGCCTTTTAGAATTTCGAAGTTCTCTGGAACTTGAAGGAATTTTCTTTATATCTTTTCGCTCGTGGCAACCTTTCACTCCCTACACACGTGACTCCTCGGCTCCCTGCACGCCGCTTTCCTCCGTTTGCGCCATTCTCCTGCTCGATTTTCCGAGAAAATTTTAACCTCTACATTTTCTCTCTTTTATATGATCAATTTTACGGCGAGTTACTCCTTCGTTAGCTTCAATAATTCGTCTTTGCTCTCCGTTTAAAAAAATCAGTGAGAATCGTTTTCTTTAGACAAACTGAAATAACGTATTTTATGATGGTGCTATAATAATTTTAAGTTGTATTTTGTCGAGGAAATTTACAAAACATAAAACACGGCTTTTCGAGTTATATGGTCTCAACATGCAAGGATTGTTTTCCCAATCCCAAATGATACCGTTCTACCGTGCTGTGCAATACTCGACGAATAAATGAAGAAACTACTAAACGCCAAGACAAGGAGGGAGTCGGCACATTAATAACCGCTGGTATTTTACACATATCCAACCTATTAAATAATGTGTCTGAAACGTTCGAAAATGAAAACAAGTGTCTAAAATATCTATTGTCCATGGCCTAAAAAACTGCAATATTTTTATTTCGCTTGTCTGACGCCTCCTTTTTCAAAATGTTTATTTATGAAATAATCACGCCGACAAATAGTTTTACCCATCTTATTAGCTTAATGTTCTGATCGGTGGTGTATCTACTTTTGCGCAGATTATGCAATGCGTATGGGTCAACTAGAAACGAGGAACTATTATATCTAAGAGTAAATTTATAAATGCAGAAAATAATATATCCTATATTACTGCTGCCTCAAAATATTTTTTTTTTGATTGACCACGGGTTTTCTTACAGCAGAGTAGTACTTAGGCCACTGCTTCTAATGGGCACCCTCTCGCAATCTGGCACTACGCATGACAGGTGACTGCATTACCGATGAATTAAATACTGAGATGATATCCTTCTCTAGAATTATGTAAATGTTACCCATGAAATCTTTGAGGGCAGGGACGACCTACGCGTTGATAACACACTTAAGGCAATTAAACCCTTTTTTAAACAATCAATTCGTTTAAAAGTCGTCCTTATTCGCCACCGGTGATCGTTGAAATACGTGTCGTTTTGGGTTTAAATATATCAGGATATCAAAGTGAACGAAAAACAAGTAACTCCATTCCCATCCTCTGCATCACTCACAGACTTTTAGATTACGAGGCCGACGCCGCCGTTTCCACGCACTCCCATCTCACTACGCAACTGCTTTTACCTAAATTTAAAAGAATTTTCGAGAAGGGAAATCGAAAGAAATAAACTCTCTAACTCTTGTTTGAATTATTGGATCCAAATGAAATAAAGGCTTGGTTTGTTCAAGGGCGAAAATGAATTCTCGCGCAAAATCCTTCTCTATTTTTGTTTACGTGTCCTCCATTCCATTCCACTTCCAATGCATTAAGGCTTCACCGCGCCGAAGACAACACAATCCTCAAAAAAAAAGATCAAAATGCCTAGAGAACTATACCTTTCGCGCGTTTCTTTATTTCGTCAAATGCGTGGGCCGAAAAAAAGAAGCGAATCGCGCTCTCTCATCCACCTACCTTTCACGGGAAATGCAACCGCCCGACCACACTGACCTCTTTCCGCGATTTGCCAAACCACGCTCGAAACACTCTTGTCTTTTCCTACCCCACCTCCCCTCCCATCCACACACAAACGCCCACGCACGCACTCACATTCCCTCCTCCCTTCCTCCTCTCCCATTCCATCGCGCCTTCCCTCACACAACTTCTCCCAATCCAGATCGGCCTCACACCTACCCACAGCCCTTCCCCTCCCCCAACTCCTCCCCCATACCACCTCGTAAGCCCCTTTACGCCTCTCCCTCCTCCCATAACCCGTCCCGTCTGCTCCTGGATCTTATCTCTTTGTAAGCTATTTCAGACTGACTTCGGTTTTATTCTCGACGCCCCGGAAGACGTGAGCCATGAGACGGTTTAGCCGCTCGCCTGAGAACGCTGCGAGAAAGGTCTTTTGCTTCAGGAGCCAGGAAAGAAGAGGCTGATAGAGATCGGAAACATGATTTCGCGATTATATGAATGGGCGATTGCGTCGTCTTTTCTCGTGCACTCGAGTTAAAAAATTCCCAAGTCAGCGTTGAATGTCCGAAAATTTACCGAATCTTTGTATGAATAAAACGTCGGATGGTTTCTCAATAACGATCAATAACAATCTTTTACCATCGTAATATCTGATGACAGATTGTAAGAAGACAGGATAAGGATTCGGAAATAAATACGCGAAAGAAATTCGATGTGAGAGTTTTTCTAAACGGGAGCATACATCTCAATTTTATGTATAATTATATCCTGTTAGGTATCTAAACTGTGCAGATATTGATTATTTGGCAGGAATTCGCATTCGTTTTGTTGGCACGTGGCGGGCGCTCCGCTTTTTAAACCATCTTAGCCAAATGATCTTTCCACAGACAAAAATTTTGATTGAACCATAAAAAAACTTGTCACTATTACGAATAACATTCAATAAATTCATAAAGCACAATGTTCTTTAAGATGCCGCAAAGCTTATTTTTCTCCTCACGAACAAAAATACCAAATTTTGTATGGTTAAATCTTGTTCGGTGATTGCATACCATGAAATTACATCGCCGAATAAACCGATTTGAAAAATATATCTCATTAAGTTCTTAAAGAATTATTTTGAAACGTACGAATGATATATAAATCAATGGCTGCGTTAAATAATATTAAAAGGGTCATTTTCTTGTCATACCTAGCTAAAAAATATTATTTTTTAACTGGTACAAGATGATGAGTAATGAAATCACTTTTTGATAACCTTGAATCCTCATCCCATTCAAACCAGTTATCAATAATTTTAGCAGTTCTTGAGCTCGTGCTAAAATACCTTTGGAATAATTCTTCAAATAACCATTTTATCTAACTGGAAAAATAAATTTTTCATAAATTATGATTTAGTTTGTTCACTTATGAAGAATATTTCAGTGACTATAGTCCGATGAATTTAATATGTTCAATTTCGCCGCTCCAGTAATCTTTCTCTAAGACTTGTTAGACTGATAATAACCATGCATCTAGTTTCGCGGTATGAATCGTTCGAATAATGAAAATATTGCATTCATCGATCATTTTTGCAAATATCGAATAAATTGTGTATCCGCACGACTGTAACAGAAAGCACATAGCGGCATATTAAATGGGATTACTTTCATCGCACATTTTCGTTACACTTTTTTACGAAGCTCGATTTTGATTCGAAATTTGATGGAACCTTATATTTCTCGCGATCACACTTCCTCTTAAAGGGCAAAGACTATTAAACGAAGAACCGCTCTCTAGTTTTTATTAAGGCGCGTGTCATATTCTATGATATTTTAGCACATTAAATCAGTAATATTTGAACACAAAAGTCCACTTTCAAATCGCACACACTTGCTTTAATTCATGGATTTATAAAACGGAAAGCTTATATATATATAATGAACAAAATGATGTACGTATTACATGTAAGAAGTTATAATTATAAAATAAACCGTTTGTCCCTTTGAAAGAAGATCCAATTAAAGAGTTGGAGAATTCTCGGTTGAAAATTGCATTTGATACGTGGCACGTAAAATAGAATGAAACAAAAAAACATGGGATCTAAAAGACCGTTTTGCTTTGCA
Organism: Tanypteryx hageni; assembly: GCA_028673005.1. Lineage (NCBI taxonomy): Eukaryota > Metazoa > Arthropoda > Insecta > Odonata > Petaluridae > Tanypteryx > Tanypteryx hageni. The sequence continues at coordinate 123,699,199 of CM054116.1, read as the reverse complement.
AAGTAACGCTTCTTTCAAATATTCCAATGGTTTCTGGGGCAGTCTATAGAAAAGTTTTTATTTTTTCAAAGTACTGGTTGCAACCGAGCGCTGGGTCGCGAGGCTCCCAAAGGACATGCAATCACTTAGCGTTGAAAGAGCTGAAATGTATAAAAAAAAAATGACGCACAAAATTCCCGTTAGATATATGACATTCTTTTACTATACTTGACCTTTTATCTGTCGCGTAGCAACAAGCAACGTATTCACTCCGGTATTTTATCTCATCGTGCAATTCCATTTGCCACAATTTTGATGAGGGAATAAAGGATTCATTTAATTTTTTTTCATTATTTCAGTATCTTTTAAACAGGGATGGAATACCGTTTCAAATCGTTCTTTATTCTGTAACGTTACAAAGGATTACTTTTCGTTACATAACGTAAAAATAACGCTATCTAATTTAACTGTAACGTTATATAACGTTATTTTATAAATCCGTTATATAATGTTATATTAAAATTTTTTTGCTTGCTTTGGCCAATAGTCCAATCTTACTTTTTAAGTATAAAAGTATTAAATAAAACTACAAAATAATTGTCTATAATAATTTTAATTCAGTTATATAATAAAAACAGTCAAAGTAATACTGTACAACTACACGTCTTTGGCAAAAAAGGAAAGAAAATATGTGTAAATCTCAAACATTTGTCCTGAAGTATATCAAAACCTTTTAAAAGTGCAGCTATATTGATTTCTTCGTTATTTGCAATCGCATCTGTAAATGAATTTCTTACATAAATTTTATTTATAAATTAATCAAATTCATCACCGTCGGTGGTTGAATGTGCTTCATTGTTTAGCGGAACGATTTCAGTCAACTAAAATTTCTACTTATATTCTTTAGATTTGTCCGAATCTTTTTAAAGGAAGTTTTGCTTCAATGCAATGCTCTTCTGACAATGTGGCTTGGAATCTTGGATCAAGATAAATAGTGGATTACGTCGCTAACACCTCGCACTCTTAACAGTTCATGTTTTTTACGTTATGTAACGAAAACTAATCCCTGGTTCCCGACATGACAGCTGATACTGAGCACGTAACGAAACACACTGAAGTTTGCTGCACTTTGTGCATGCCAAAACATTTTGGTTTGAAGACGTTAAAATAACTTTATTACAATTAGCATTTTGATAACGTTATAATAACGTTACGTTAAGCGTTATCTGTTATTAAAACATTATTATAACGATATGTATAGATTGTTTGAATATTTAAAAAATGCAATTTAATTTTTATTGTATCGTTATCGGGTATCGTTGCGTTATTCATCCCTGCTTTTAAACGACATTTTTTCAGCAAAAAGTGAAAAAGAGATGTTATATAACGTAATAATATTATTGTTTTCTTCTAATTAGGAAATATATGCTAGACTATGTAATTACACCACATGTTTCAATAATTAGTAAAAAAGTTATTAATTAAACCGTTCTTCCGTTTTAGGGTTAAAATTATGACAAAAAAGAGGTGAGAGAACCATGTAAAAAGATACTGCTCTCTTTCGTTAGAGAGAGGTAATGAAATACCTCATAAGCGAATTTCAACTCACGTTTTATTGAAATATAAGAAAGAGGGAAAGGGTAGTTGTGGGATTGAGAGAGAGGATGGCTGTAAGAAAAAAGCACAAGGGTGATAGAGGGATGGAGGGAAGAGGGGGGAGGGGAGAAAGAGGGGAGTGGGGAGGGGAGGGGGAGGGGTGGAGATAGAGGGAGGAGAAAGGAGTTGAGGGTGAGTCCCAGATTTGTCTCGCCGAAGAACGAGGGAAACGAATTCTCGCGCCCGCGGTGCATTCGATTCGTGTCATCCCTTCAATCTCCGCCTTCCACGACATCTGCACACATTCCAGCTCTTTTGTTTAATTGCTTTCGAGATTTCTCAGTGAAAAGTGCTGAGTTCGCGAGTACCTCCACATGCGTGTTCGGTGTTTCCTGGCAGCCCCCCCGATTCCAGTTCAAACAACTTTGAGCCTTCGCTGACTGGCTCTTGCGGCATTGCTCCGCGTGGATGAAAACAAACTGCAGTGCGAGCGAACGCATTTGCCCCCTTGGCGTTTATTTCCGTGGCGCAGCGTGATCACTCCGTCGGTGAGAGTGCATCGTTTGGATCCACGGCCATTGCATAAAAATACACGTAATATATATGACCTCAATTTTGGTTTTAACAAACCTATATCATTGGGTGAAAATTTGTGTAACCATGACCTCGTCTGGAACTGAATTTGAATGATATTGGTATGTACAAAAAATAATCTTTAAATACATTTTTTACTTACGAGCTCTTTTCAAATAAAACATCAATCGACGCACGCATCATTTTCATCGAACATTCATTAACCCCAGGTCGCAGGTAATATTCGAATGTGTTCCCAAATCGATAAATAATTATGCCTGCAGATAACATGAGCATTTTTTCTGATTCGGTCCTTTTAGAAATCGATGAAATTTATCACCCGATAGCATAACAACGAATTCTTTCGTCCATGCTTTTTCTTCCACTTACAGTATAATCAAATTAATGATAGGACCAGACTTTTTGGCCTGGCGGTCCGCGCGTTTGAGATCCTTGGTTTACATAAGCGTTTCCCAATCGGTGGTTCGCGTACCCTTCAAAAATTTGGTAATGGCATATTTTTCACTTTCTTGGTTTTACAATTCTTGCCAATATTTTAATTTCATTCAAATTAGTTGCATGGTTTTATTTTCAATTTTTTATGCTTCAAGAATTATATTTGAATGTCACAGGGTACTAACTAGAAGCTGATGACAATGTCAGAGATTCTGATTTTATTGTGAACGTGTACATACTTTGTGGAATATAAACTTTTTATTTTTTATGAATTAAACGCGTTCAAAAAGATTTGTTTTTGCAAAATTAACTCGCCATTATAAGGAGTTCGCCGCCAAAACTGTTGCAACTCAATGGGTTCGCGAAGAGAAAAGGTTAATCCAAGGAGTTCGCGACGAGAAATAGGTTAGCTCAAGGGATTCGCGAAGTGAAAAGGGTTGGGAACCGCTAGTCTACATTATTGACAAGAACGTACTGAATTACGGGAGCAAATATAGCACACGCTCGTGTATGTATTTTTGGCTAATCAACCTCTTGGATTATTATAGCCATAACTCCTTTCACACCAAACACAATCACAAGGGGGGACAGAAACCCGGTGCCGGCATTAGCCTACTCTTAACGAAGAGCACCGAGGGGGCCAACGGCTTAACGTCTCCACAAACCGCAGAAACGGGGCCGCTCTCGTGCCAAAAGAAGAAAATGGAGAGCGACAGCAAGTTTTAAGGAACCATCTCTTGTTAATTAAACTAAGATTTATAGACACTTATAAGTAATCAATTGATATAAAATTCGCATAATTTTATGTTATTATATGCACAAAACTATTTTTAATTTATGGAACGTTTAATTTTGTCTCTCATTTCCTCTCTCTCTCCCTCCCTCTCCCTTTCATTCTTCCTCTCTCTCTCGTATTATTCCAAAGATATTTGATTTTGTTATGAAAAATCAGTAAAATTTGCTATGATCAAGTTTGGCTTTCATACACAATCAAATTAGTGTTATTTATAGTAATCTTTGTTATAATGTTTAATAATTATTATCACAGAGATGAAATTCTTATCCAAATATTTTCTGGAAATTAGAGTAAAATCTAAATAATAAGATGAAGAATCTGCAAAAATTTACTTGAAATAATTGAGCAAATTATAAGTTATTTAAAACGTATATAATTTAACTTAATAATTGAATTGTTTTAATTTTACGCTTAAAAACAGGATAAATGTTAATGAAGTCAATTTACCATCAAAGGAAAAATGTGTAGTAACTTACTGTGAACTAAATACTTACAAGAACTGCAATGAGTTGTAGTTATATTTTAAGATCGTAATTATCTTTTAACTATAGTAGTTTTGAAATGTTTTCAGAAAATTTGCTTAATTTAAAGAAATTTTTAAAAAGTCATAGAATGTTATTCTTTCAATCGTATTAGAAATTCGGTTCGAAATGTCATTTAAAGAAATTCATTTAAAATAACGTTATATTTAGTTTAATGAAATCTCACCATTTGGTAATGGTGCATGATTCGATCGTATAAAATGTTTTATAATTAATTATAATTTATCAGTGTTATTTTTTGCTGAAGCTCCTTTTAATTCTGTGCAAACTCTACGTCCTCTTCTTCCTATTTCTCAATTTTTGGTCATTTCAATTCCATTATTCTTCCACCATCTAACTACAGTCAAACTCGTTTATAACGAGCACGGTTGTAACGAGGTCACGGCTATAGTGAGCAAATGCTACCTCCAAGATAAGTTTACGAGTATTTACATACAAATATTTCACGTATATAACGAGCACGTTTCACGGATATATCGAGCAAACTTCGACCACTTCTCACTGTCTCAAACGCGGTGGCGGTCAGCCCCTTCAATCCTCATAGTGACCCAAGATATGTAACCTTGTGTTCTCGAGTCCAGCCTCTACACCCTATCCCTCGGGGAGGTTAAAGACCGCGGCGTTGTTGTTAAAAAATAATCCCTTTGCCCAAACCAAGAATTCCCAACTTGCAGGTACAGTGGCACCCGCGGAGGTCCTTTGTCCTCTCCTCCCAACCCCCAGCTCTTTTACAGCCAGGAGGTTGTGTTTGGAAGGGGGGTAAGGGGCTAAGGGCATGTACAATGGCGCCCGCCCCCGTCGCTCAGCCGAATGCACCCAACACCCTTTCCCACGTAAAGATTTAATCCGTCTCCTCATTAACTCTTCCTGGAATCGGTATGCTCGCAGTTTACAAAGAAAGTTCGTAGCGTTGATCACAAAAATCAGTTGAGATTTTGCCCTTGAACGAGTAACATGTCTGTACATAAAAGGAAGTGTCTGTCTATTCGCGAAAAGGTTGATATTATTCGAGAGTTAGAACGTGGTGAAAAAAATTTTGAAGTGTGCAAAAAATTTAATTTATCGTCGTCTACGGTTTCAACTTTATGGAAAAACAAAGAAGCGATTTTATCTGCACTAGAGAACAACCTAACAACGAACAAGAAAATGAGGAAATGTGACTTGGGTACTGTTGATCAAGCACTGCTGGAGTGGTTTAAGACGCAGAGAAATGCTGGTTTCCCCATCAACGGCCCCATTTTAAAGGTACAGGCAGATAAATTTGCAAAACAGATAGGACATGAAAACTTCACATGCAATAATGGGTGGCTCGATCATTTTAAAAATCGGCATAACATTGTTTATGCGAAAGTCAGTGGAGAGGCCCTGTCAGCAGACTCAAAAACGGCAAGTGAATGGGTAAAAAGTGTTTGGGAGGAGTGTCGAAAAGGTTACAGAGAAGAAGACATCTACAATGCCGACGAAACTGGACTGTTTTACAACATGATGCCTGATGCAACGTTTAAATTCAAAGGTGACAAATGTGTTGGTTGCAAAAGACCTAAGAATCGTTTAACAGTTTTAATGTGCGCAAACATGAATGGGAGTGACAAAAAAAAACTTTTTGTTATTGGTAAGTCACAAAAGCCGCGTTGCTTCAATAATGTAAAGAAGCTTCCCGTTGAATATGCAGCTAATAAAAAGGCATGGATGACTTCCAATATTTTTCAGCAATATGTAAGTCAGTGGAACAACGAGTTACGGAGGAAAAATAGAAACATTTTACTCCTTGTCGATAACTGTCCTGCGCACCCACATATGCAGGAGTTATCCTATGTAAAACTGGTGTTTTTGCCTCCAAATGCGACTTCTATTTTGCAGCCAATGGACATGGGGATAATTAAAAGTTTTAAAGGCCATTTCAAGCGATTTTTTGTTCTACAGTTGATTGAAAGGAGGGAAAGAGGTTTAGATGGCAACGTCTCTGTATTGGATGCAATTCATTTGATGACAGATGCATGGGACAATGTTTCACCTACAACGATCATAAACTGTTTTCGGAAGTCTGGTTTAATATCGGGAGAATTTTCGATTGATAACCATAACGTTGATGAAGATGATCTACCTCTGTCAGAATTGCTTAAAGAAAATGGAATTGCGAATTTTGACCATGTAAATGACATTGACAATTTTGTTCATGTTGATGATGATTTGATTACCAGTGGAATTCCTACGGAGAGTGAAATAATAGAGACAGTACAAAACACAGCAGACAGTGATGAAGACATTGTTGAATGTGTCGAAGACACAATCCCGACGAAAGCCGTGCCAACTTACTCTCAAGCTCGGGATGCTGTGGAAACATTAAATGATTTTTTTGAAAACATTGACATTTCCGATGGTGTTTTTAGTGCAATAAGTGTAATAAGAGGAAACTTAAGAGACTTCAAAGTGAAATCTATGAAACAGGCTACCATTCAAAGTTATTTTTCTAAAAAGGGGAGTGATTAAGGATGCAGCTGTGAGTAAATTTTATATGTACAAATGTTTATTTTAAATTTTCTAGTTTATTCTCCTTTTTAATGTTTTTCCATAAATTTACTAAATAAAATTTTTGTTTATATATTCACTTTTACTTCTTATGTCTTATTTCACCATACGCATGCATGCTTTTTCCTTCACGGATATTAAGTTTAACGGCTATAACGAACAAAACTAGACGGTCCCGTGGCGCTCGTTATATCCGAGTTTGACTGTACTTAATAGATTCAGTATATGTATTATACCATTGTATAAAAGTCTGACCCATATAAAAGCACTAAAATGGTGCATTTATTAAGCGTGAATATTAGGCCAAGAATAGAATTCAACTTTCTAGGTACATACTATAAAGTGAATTATATATTTTTTTAATTTTCAGTCTACATAAAATAATGTTTCGTTAAATTAAAATTTATCAGTTTTATTCGAAGGAAGTGCAATATATCCCCTCCCAAAATATCGCCACAAACGGACATTTATTTCTTTAATTACCATGTCAAACCTATAAAAACAAATTCTGATTAGCTCATTATATAAATTTATGCCAAATTTTAATTTTCTATCTACACCCACGATCGAGTTAAGGCTTAGTCACACTCTGCGTAACGTCTCCGTTTCGAAACGTCAGAATTCCTTCTGTGTATTTAGATGGAGCTGTTCACACTATACGCTCCGTCGATGTCACGTCTTCGTTTCCTTCCGTCACGGTTTCTCTGGAGGAATATTTTGACGGGACGGTTCCGGTCGAAACGTGTCGAATCCTCTCTGTTTCTGATAGTGTGGACACCCTATAACAGGTTGCTACCAAGATTTATTTCGAAAATTCAATTTAATTTACGAAACTAATAGATAGTAGCAATAAGTAAATTCCAAATAGCAGCTTTAATAGCCAAAACTTTTAGGTTTTCGAGGTATAACAATATAATTGGTACACCCCGTTAAATGGCAAGATTTCTCCAAAATTTGTGAATTTAACGTTTAACATGATAGATTTCGAACTGTAGACAAAAAATTATGAACAGAATATGAAACCTTGTAATTGTTTCTTTAAAGTGGCTTAGATCTAAAGGTCGTGATTTTATTTTTTTCTAATTTTTATCTCATAAAGAAGAAAAGCTTGCCCGACAAAAAGTCGATTTTTACATGTTATCTTATGGGGAATGCAAATCATACCCTGGAGCCAAACCCTGGACGTTTTTCGTAAATTTTCATTCGTTACAGCATTTTTATATCGTAGTAGATTATCTCTGCCAAATTTCTGGTTTATATCTGCATATTTAATCGAGTTATTCGCGTTTTAAGAGCGTGACATGGACCAACGGACCAACATTGCCTTTTATTATAAGGGATTATGAGTTGACAGCAATTATCTTAATCAGAAACTTGAATATCCCGTCTCCATCGGCGTTGTAAATAACAACTTGGAAATAAAAATAATTAATCTATCGTTAAAGTATGGTTTATGCAACATACATCTGACGAAAGTGTCAGTTTTTTTATTCGCAAAATGTGAGTGGCTAACTATATTTGGCTTTCTTCTCAAAAGAAATATATATTATTAAGCCATTTTTCGCGAAGAGATGTTTACAATCGCCATAAGATGTTTGGATTTATTTGTCTTTTTATCTAAACCTCTTTGCCTATCTATACTATATTGACGCTTCTTACTTATGATATAATATATAGGAGGATACTAATGTTTAGGCGCTTCCAGATAAGTTGAAGACTTGAAATTTGGCATGATTATAGCTTTTTTATCACAATCAAACAAAATAATCGGAAATTTTAAAAATGTTAATTTTTAGGGGTTGTTTTTATCCCATTTGTACATTAAAGTTTTATAATTTTTATCTCGGAAACTATAAGTTGTGGGCACGTGCGATTGCAGAAATATTTGTAGCAAATGTTGTCCTCTACCTGAATAATAATTTTAGTCTATACCTTACGGATAATATAATGGCTAGGGAAGGCAGTTAGCGATTATTATACGTATTTTTTACGATTATTATAATTTAATAATTTTTATCTAGGGAACTATAAGTTGTAGACATGTGTTGTTGCGGTCTTTTTTATAGAAAATTTTGTCCTCTACTTGAACAAATTTTTACTTTGTAGATTATATAATAGCAAGGGAAGGCATTTAGCGTTTTTGCGTGTGTCATCACGCCGTCAAGGTCAATCACGCGACGTTTGTTCTTCTGGGAACTTTTGTTCGGTTTGGTACACTGAATACGTCTAGTGTGTTTTCACAATACAATCTTTTACGAAGTGCTTCAATTCGTTCTTGGACGAAACAAGATCTCATCGGAGTCACCACGTATAAGATTCCATTGATCTAAAATGAACAAAGTGATCTGAAATGCTTCCAGAATGAAAGAACCTATTACTAGTAAAATAAAGTTATTATCTTCCTTGAGTACATATTTATATGGTGCTAAAAATGTATCTACTTCATGTTTAAATTAATCTTTCCTGGTGGAGATAATTTCCCAGAAATCGCATCTCGCTGGCTTGTATTCGCAGCTTTGGATCTCTGAGATATTTCGTCTCTATTTCAAATATTAAGGATTATTACGCTTATACTGCATTTTATCGCACCAACAAACACAAGGCAAGGCCCTTGAGGTTAAGATCTCACGATCGACGTGAAAATGCCCCAATTCCTCGGACTCCAGTCATGAGTCTGTCAAATTAGACGCTCATTAGTGGCGTGTAGGCGTGGGCCCACGTGGTCCCTTCCCCCCTCTCGGGCCGCCGCCGCCTATAGTGCCAGCCAGCCACACTCCACGTCACCGAGTCTATCTCTCGAAGTCATCCGGAGAAGCGGACTTCCGCCAGAACGACGTCACCGAGAGAGGGACTGTGACGTAACCTTCCAACAAGATTTTGGGTTTTGTTTCCCGTTCCTTCGGATCCGGAATCCTAATCCATTGCATTCCATTCGCGTTCACGACGTCTCCGACCCGAATGAGATACATACGAGAATAGAGAGCGCGATCTGTCGTCTCCTCGGCCGCGCCGTGATGAATGGGTGGAGTGGGGAAGGGAAGGAGGAGGAGAGAGAGGGAGAGATTCCCCTTATGTACACAGCTGTTTCACACTTTCCGGACTAGAGAGAGGGCGAGGTGGACGGATTGGTGGCCGAGGGGTCGACGTTCTATTTACGGAAGGAGTCGCCTCCGAAGTGTATCCCTCCCCGCGCAGTGCACCCATCAGAAAGCGTGCTTGCTTATATGCCTGTCAACCATAACGGCGTCTGCGGGCGACGTCACGAAGCGCCGACGCCTCATTCTCGCGCTGAGATCGCTTCGGTTCCGTTTGACAATTGATGGGCGATCGGCGTTCGTCGGAAAGAAGCGATCGCGTACGAGTCCTTTGCGCGGGAGGAGAAAACAAGCGAAGGTCGAACGAACGGTCGCCTCTCATTCGAATCCTCACGTGGCTCGATGGTTCCTTCGGAAAGTTCGATACGATCTTCAGATTGTCTCAAATCGAAAATATCTAACTGACGATATGCGAAAATGCGTTCACTCTACCCTCTTCTCCTTCCGGCTTAAAAAGAAACCTAGATAATTATACTGCAATCCTTATAAACCTATAAAATGTTGAATCTTTTTGCTTTCCTCCCGTGTCAGTACATATTTTTAGAAGCTCTGGAAAATTTCCAACTTATCCAACTTAGCTATAGCTATTTCTGCACTATTTGGATTTACTCCGAAAAAAAGGTTCGCATTTTTGAGTGTTGGTACGATGTACGTGACTGAGTTGGACTGGAATCATTGGAACATAATAAAAAAACGATGGCAAAGTACCCAGTTAGAGTAATGCCTCTCTAAAAGTGGAAAGCAGGGCCGGACTGGCCCACCGGGATACCGGGAATTTCCCGGTGGGCCGTCGAAGGTCATTCAACCGATTTTATTATTATATTAATATGTAAAAAAATTATTAAAAATTGGTTGACGGTCCTGCTACATCCAGTGAACAATCTTCTGTTCGTATGACAACCCGTTAGTGACATAACAACTTAGCTAAGGCCTACCTGCAAACTTTCCGTTGCAATTTATTGACATTAAAAACAAAAATAGTTAACAAAATTTACTGACTTAAAAAAATAATGGTTAGGACCCTTCTCCTTTTCGTGGGCACTCTCCGCAGTCGCGGATGTTGCGGGCCCTAGTTACGTCACTGCAACTTCCAATTCGCCAGTTTGTCACAGTTCTACACATACATAGCTACAGAGTGGACGTTCTTTATATAAAAGTAAGGATTTTGGTTTGTAAAGTATTTATAAGTTGCCATAATCGAAAACACAATTTTCTTTTTATATTTGTAAAAGAACTATTTTTTTGTGTAGAGAAAAGATAATTGATTATAATTTTTCGTATTCGATTTGTTAAAAATAATTTATTCCTTATCCTTAGGCCTTAACCACAATTTTAGGCAAGAGAAAAGGTGGTTGGGGGAAAAAACCTTAGAAAAAGCTCTTTTGAAAATCAAAGCAGATAAATTCTGTAAGATTGCCAGCATATTTACTGCTTCTGCGTCTACTTCAGCAAGTAAACTCGAAGATGCTCCAAGCACTTCATCAAACATTCAGTGAATGAAACAGCGATGTCAACATTACCATCACTTGATGATAAGCAGGTAGTGGCAATGTGTCACAGAGTGCTAGTAGCCTATATATACCTATATACTATATATACCGGAAATGGAAGAAGTAAGTGACAAAAATGTATACTTTATTTGATCGAAAATTGAAATTTTGCGTCAGTTCGTGAAATTCCATCCGATACAACCAAATTTACGTTCAAAATATAACTTAAGTGATCCTTTGGTATACCTATATTCGAAAAGATGGTTTACGTCGATGTTGGTTGTCTTTAAATGAACAAGCCTAAGAACTGTTTTGTTCTTTTTGCTTAGCTTTTAGTAAAGATTCAGACCAGTCAATACATATAATCAATACATATCTATAGACGTTCCTTATAGAGGAAGAGGATATCATTATATATAGACGTTCCTTACAGAGGAGGAGTAACATATAACATATATATAGGAGGATACAAATGTTTAGGCATTTCCATAAAAGCGGCAGTCTCGAAATTTTTTTGTCGTAAGGATTATGTGCAAAACCGACTAGAAAAAACGAAAATCATGAAAAAGTTCAACAATACAGCCCATAAAAATTTGCATTTGTTTAAACAATTTTTCAAGGTTGTATATTTCCGAATGTGCTACTAAGGTTAAATTTTTAAAAGGTAGATTTTGTAAAAAAAACGAAATAAGAATTATAGAAAATTTTGTATTTTAATATGTTTGTCTGTTAAAAATTCATAAAATTTAAACAAATAGGTAAATGTTTAGGTACTACAGGGCGAGATAGGGAGCTGAAATTTTAAAGTTATTTAGAGGTTTGTGCAAATGCACAAATAAACATTTGGGTATTTTCTTGAAATTGTTATTGCGGTCGTTAAAAATTTTTAAAATTTAAAGAATTTGATAAATGTTATTTCACTTCTAGATAAGCAACAACGTAAAAATTTGGCAGAAAGGTGTGGCATTAATGCACTACAATGAAAAAATGATAATATTGTTGAAATTGAAAATTTTAGGTATTTTTTTAATAAAATATTTTTCCATAAGAAAAGAACGAAAATTGGAGCAGAGATGAAGTCTTTTGAATTAAAAAATATTTCTAATAATGAAATAGCTCTCTGAAAAATTAATTTTTATCAGGGTGAGGAAATGCTTGCAGAATGCAAGCACCAACTACTTGTATATCAAATATTGCTGAACACGAAATTTCTTTGCTTCATATAAATAATACTGAACCAACGTATTAAAGATCAACAATAAATACATTTTAGTTTATGTGAAAAACCTAAGTCCGGGGCTGCAAATGCAAATCGACAGATTTTGCAAAGAGTAATCGAAACAATAAGGTTAATCGGTAGACGCGGGCTTAGTTATCTCAGCACAAAAGAGTCAGCAAGCACATTGTTAAATGATGACTTAGATCATGATAATCTTTTAGAGTTACTTTTACTCATAAGTAAATTTGATCCTTTGTTTAAAACTCATATTTATGATTCGATTAAGAAAAGCAAAGACCCACATGACGCAGTTAGTAGTAGCAAAGGACGAGGCAATTATATGACATTTTTATCAAAAACTACAGCTAATTCTGCCATAGATGCTATTACTACTCTTATAAAACAAATATTAACCGATGACATCAGAGATGCTCAAATGTACAGCATTCAAATTGATACCACACAAGATATTAATGTTCAAGACCAGTGTTAAAGATACTATTCATGAACGTTTGACATCTGTCGTGTATTGTAATTCAACAACCGAGAATGATCTTTGCGACTTAGTTTGTGGAGTTTTAAAAAAATTAAATAATGATGTGTCCAAATGTATTGGAAATTCCACTGACGGTGCAGCAAATATGCAAGATCATTATCAAGGCTTTAGTACATGGCTAAATACAGTTTCTACGCACATATATTAAGTTTGGTAATTAGTGATATAACACAACCACAGAAGTGATAACATTGTTTGGAGTTTTAAATACATGTGTTTTTATGCGGGAATCCTATTCAGGACTCAATGTATGGCGGGAATATAGCTAATTGAAATATATATCAGTTATTGGGGAAACGTGTTGGTGGTCCAAGGATAAAGCGTTAAGAAAAATGTTCGACAAATTTAATAGTACAAGTGGAATAATACTTTATATAGATGTTCTACAGACTTTTCATGAAATTTCGATGTCAAGTAAATTTAACGATATACGTTACAAAGCTAAAACAATGTTGGGCACTAAAAATCTTTGAAATTATAATCAAATATAAAATATTTTTAAACATATTTGAAAATGCACCTCTATTATCATCACAGTTACAGACAAGAGGAATGGATGTTTTTCAAGTTCTTTGCATGGTAGTAAATACTGTAAGTGCTCTTTCTAAAATGCCAAGAAATTTTTGTCGTTTTTGGAGCAGCTATAAATTTTGAAATAACTGCAAATGAAGAAATAGAAAAAAGAAATGAGATATTGTTGTTGAAACAGATTTGAAAGAAAAACGTAAAAGAACTAGATAGAATCTCGCTGGAAAAATAACAGTAAAGATACTACGAATAATTACTGCGAAAGAGAGGTACCGCATACAAGTACATAATGTAATAATGGATAAAGTGACTAGTAGCTTAAAAGAACGATTTTTAAAGAATTTATACAAATATTTGTCTTGTTTAGACCCAAATAATTTTTGTCAAATCGTAAATGGTAATATCCCAAAAAATCATTGGAAAATTTAAGTGTTTAACTTAAAAATTTAATGTAAATATTACAAAATATTCAAACTGAATTGATGGACTTTGCAAGGAAATGGAAAAGTTTTAATCAGACTTTGAGCGATGAATTTTTAGTTGAGAACAAGTGTGAAGCAATAAATGAAGAGATAGAATACACTGCATCTCTAAATTGCAAAACATGCAAAAACTGTGTTGTTTGCTGCAACACAGTGTTACAAAACTTTAACTCGCCCACTTTAGCATATTAAAATTTATATATATATATATATATGTCTTAACTCTCACTTCAACACAAGTTCCTTGTGAGAGATCATTCTCGAAGTTGAATTATATTTTGAATAGGCTCAGAAACTGTTTGAATCAATCCCACATGGAGGCATGTATGTTAATGTCATGCGAAAAAGATATTTTAAGTAAAATAAAAGACGTAGATGTAAGTATTACATAAAAACTATTAGATTAAAGTGTAATATTCTTGGTCTATTTCGTATTCTGTACGACGTATGTATCAGTCTGTTGTATTTCAGTATTAATGTATCCCATGAAAATAAATACAGTATATATATATATATATATATATATACTTTTTTTGTATATGTTTATAAAATAAGAAACAAGTAGGCCTATTTGGTCAATATTTTCCGGGCCTAAACATGCTCCCAGTGCCCTGGTGGAAAGATATGCACTTGTTCTCGATTGGCAGTGAATTTTTTTTACAAGAGTATGTTCGAATTGGATCACTCGTCCGTTTGTTCTGTGTCCATTCTGCTGTTCGTTTTAATAGGCCTCACCCGTCAAAGTAAATAAAAGCGGTCCGAATGGAATTCTGCGATAATCTCCTAAAAGAGAATGTCAGACACGAGCGTAAGGTTACGAAGTTGTACGTGTCCATGAGAAAGAAGAGTCCATAGATCGCCAATCTGACTCAGCGTGGAATCCCCGAGTAACGAGAATATTCAGAGTACGTCATTTGCGTTTTGCCGTTATCCTGTTTGCCGCAGGTCGAGAAGAGCTTTCGAGAAACGTTCCCAGTTTCGCTCCCCTTGAGAGTTAGTGGTCACACCATGCATCGGCGTCGGTGGGTCCCGTAACGTCAGGAGCACCTGCAACCGAGGGCCAAGTGCCTCGCAAGTCCAGCAAGCCTCGCTTATCCCGCAAGATGACAAGACATAAAAGTCTCAAAAAAGCAATTGAAATGAGGAAATGGCCCAAAAGAGCGAGTTCTTTAAGATAGCAAGTGTGAGAAAAGAGCGAGATGACACAATTCATGCTATTGAAAGACTGACTGATTGAAGATATCTGAAAATTTTTAAAGGAATCATCCTTGAATCAGCGCTTTATACAGACTTGCCTGTGCACTTTTGATTGTATTTAAACTGTAATAAACCTGTTTATTCACGCCCACTATCCGTTTGAGGGAGACGGTGGTGGAGTGGTTAGAGCGTCGGCCTTCCACGCAGCGGTCCCAGACTCGAATCCGGTCGAGGTCGGATTTTTCAACCTAGGATCGTCCCGTCCCCTACTTCCATGATTTGAGGAGATCGTGCAAGTCAGCGCTTCGTCCTGAAGGGACGTTAAGCAATTTTCCCCCTTGGTGCTCTTCGTAAAGAGTAGGCTAATGCCGGCACCGGGTTTCCCTCCTCCCTTGCGAATGTGTCTGGTGTGTAAGGAGCTGGGCCGGCGCAAGGCAGTTTGGCGCCATAGGAAAACTTTTTTTGCCGCCCTACTCCAATCTAAATGATACTAAAAATCTAATAGATGAAAATCATTTTTAATAGTAATTACACAATGACATCTATAAGCAACGGTATTACTTAAATATAATATTAATAAAAGATCGTTTTTTATTATGTAATAATTTTTTCATAATTACTAAAATTACTAAAAATGTTTTTTCAAATTAAAAAAGCTTCATGGTTAGTAATAGCGGTAAAAATGGACATTAAGAAGAATATTTTTTATCAAGAGATAAAGCAAATCATAACGTTATGTTCGTAATTTAGTTGGTACGTCAATATCTTCTCCAAATCTTCCTCAGACCGCTAGTTTAAACTTCTTATAGTTTTAGTTTTGGGGTAGTGCACAACATTGAAGAGAAATTTAAATCATTTTGAATAAATGCACACAAATGCACGTGAAAAATAAAAAATGAATCAATAAAAGATGAAAGATAAGTATACATTACTTAAAAAAGAATATAGACACACACATACAGTGCCGTGAAATCAAAACTTTGACTCTTCATGGCACCCCTCAATCTCTGGCGCCCTAGGCAGTTGCTTGTTTTGCTACCCCGTTCCGCCGGTCCTGGTAAGGAGTTTTGGCCAGAAATACACACCTTTCCGTTTGTCCGTGTCTGTGTTTTTCTGATTCTCGTCACTTACTCTTTTGGTTTTGCTCATTTGTCCCATAATCGCCTTTTTCTGCGCAAGGTCTATCTTAGCAATCGCGCGTAAAAACTCACGAGATATTGAAAAAGAGAGGCATCCTTCGAATTCTTACATTTTGTTGCTACACGCTATATTCTTTTAACGAATTACCCACAAATCAACGTGTCCGATGAGCATCTCCGTGACGCAATTGTTTAAAGCGCTTACCTGGAAGAAGAGGCAGAAGCACACCCACTGGTAATACTTGGCGTACTTTCGTTCCGCGATCCCGAGGCCCCGGGAATTGTCCACTCCCGGGTACGGGACCTCTTCACCGACGATCTTCCCGAAAGCCGCGGGAATGGTGTAAGTGGAGTGGATCCAGCAGAACGTGTTGAGCACGTCTTCTGGAACGTCTTTGGTGTGTATGCAGTCGATCGGGTTGCCCACGTACTGCCTCGTCGTCACGATGAGGGAGAAGGCGAGCAGGAGCATAACCGTGATGCTGTAGTGCAGTCGGAATACCGGGGAGTCTATGTGAACCCTTCTGACCTGAGTGTCGATGAAGGGAAGAGACAAGAGGAGAGCAGAATGCAAGCTCCATTGTGGTGAGACCGCTTTAAAATATAACGCTTCGTAAAAAGAGACGGTTTGGAATCATTAATTTCTTTCGCGAAGTTTCCGCATGTTAAACTTGCCAATCCACAAAGAAGGCGATAGTGGGATTACTATGCAGCGAAAGAAAGAAAATATGACCTATAATTAATTTTCATCGCCGCTCACAAAAACAGAAGCAGATTATTTCGTGAGTTATAATATTTTATTTTTAAATATATTCAACTCTGTTTGCAATTAAATACAATACAATTCATGGAATTCAAGTAGTTAAAAAAACAAAGCTAATGAATGGTGATTTCTTACATATATATATAATATAGGTTGTATATATATAATACAATTTTTCAAAATATAGAAGGCACACGATCAATGCAATATTTTAACGCGTCTTAAATATTCCGACAAAGTTGAGTTCGCCTTCTGAATTTCAACTATAAGGTTAAAAAGTTTCAGAAACATTAATGGAAAACTAGAACGCGTCTTTTCAAAACGCGGAGTATAAATTAAAGAAATAATACAATCTGGCAAGATAATTTATGTTTTTATGCAGAAGAATTCTACTGAACGATAAAATATTATTAGTCAACTTGTTCAAGAGAAGATATGCCTTTTCTATGGAAATAGAATGAATTTAGATTCAGTTAAATCTTCTCACATCCAAAGTTGGTTATTAGAATAGTAATGAATATAAAAAACGATCACTTGATATAATTTGTTAATACAAAAGCTCATAGGAAAGGGATACAGCAATAGATACCAAGAAAGTTAATTGTCAAGTTTTAAGATTTTAATACAAATGTATATACAAAGAACATTATATTACTTCAAAAGACCTATTTTTAACTTATATGCGTTTGCAATTAATTATCTACATGTTTATAATAGCTTACATGCTCACATAAAAGAAAAATTAGTAATATTTACAGAAACGGTTAACATGTTTCAAGTTTGCGATTCCGATTCTTTTTGTCTCATACCATTTCCTATAAAAGGAAGGCGTTCCTATTTTCGTATATGAATCTCAATATATATTGGAATGGAGGAGATTTCAAATCTATATTAATAATTCTTATATTTCTTGATCTTAGATAATTAAAATAAATTTCTTTGACTGCATTATTACGAATTTAATAGGCCTCTCTCTTATATTATCTCAGCCGTAAAATATGGATTTGCTGGTATAAGAAGTACACCGAGTGCTCATATTCTCTCGTGATTCGCTGTCTATTTATTTTTAACGCAAAATTATCGTTCACTTATAGTGATTCAACTCATAGTGATGGTTGTATTATCGCCGAGGTTCGCTTAAATATTCCACTCACCAACTATAAACTGCTCAGAAACTCGCTTTACCTTCTTTTTAGGGTTTATCATATCTAGCAAAAGAAAAATACGTTCCATTTTTTATTTTAGAGTAAAATGGTATCTACAGGAAATCTTAAACCCATCCATCGAAAATTGTTTTACTTTTAATTACTACTGGGACAACAAATCTTCTTAGGAAAATCAACAGCAAGCTGTAAGTTATTACTTTCACCAACTGTAAACAATTTACGTTCGATACCATTACGTCAGAACCACTGAGCAACAATTTGAGAAGAAAGTCAAGAAACATGCAAGTGACGAACAAGAAAAGCACATCTCCATGTCATTCTAAGAGCAATCACAACAATCATACAGCGTCCATTATTCAACCACAGGTGAGCGTGGCTTTCGAGGAATGTTATACTAACCTAACGAGAAAAGTAGTTGACTTGGTTTCACCAAACAATGGGCAATTATTCCTCTGCGAAATCCTATAACGAAAATGTACCGCTTTTGAAAAGAAAATCTGAAATGATTTTTATTTTGTATCCTCAACCGTTTTTAATTTGCTTATTAATAAAAAGTTTTTATTTGATATAAAATATTTTTCTGTAGATGGTAAGCGGAATAGTAATTAAAGTTTCAGCTTATTGTTAGTGGTGCTAATTTACGTATTGTTTTTAATCAGCATATTTCAGTAACATTTATGTTGAAACATTAGTTTCTATTATAATTTTTGATCTTCAATCTACAGCTAACTATTTACTAGAATAACTTTCCCATCCATTAACACTCAATAATAAATATAACTTTTACGGTTCTTAAAAATTGCTCATTAAAACTTTCAAATTCATCATGCTCAAAATCGTTCCAAAATTAATCAGTTTTAATTGAGTCAGCACCATAAAGTAGATTTTATTTTATTCAGATGAGTATTTTATGTAAATGATTTGCATCGCTAATGAATTGTTGAGGATTTTTTCATTTTAATTCCATGACGCGCTTTGATATAATTGATTGAGAAAATGATATCCAAGTGGCCGAAACTTGATTCAACTTATCCGAATGCTTTCGAATAGCTGCATATGTAATTTTATTAACATAGTATTTAAAGACCGCACGCAGCGATTATAAATTTTATCAGTTGAAAATTCCTAACATTCCTTTAGAGTTGACATGATTTTCCCGATGAAACTTCTCCTCGCTTTCAGAAAGCGCTTTACTCTCTATTTACAAAACATTTCTTGAAGGTAAACTTTTTACTTTTTCAGTCACTAAACATTTTTATAATCGCTTTACGTCACTTTGATATACCTTTGCTTAATATATGTAATTCAACAGAACCATCAAAGAATATGAAAGACGCTAACCATTCTTGACGCAACAAGAATTATTTAACCCATTTCTGCCTGGATTGTTATTTTATTAAAAATCAATTTTTTAAATATACATTAGTTTATAATGAACCAATACACATATTTTACCCACTAAGCAAGAATTTCAATATTCCATTTTCAATAAAGGGGATGTGACATACATGTCACACACTAAAATAATCACAACAATCAAGCATCTATTACGTTAAAAGGTGCTCAAAATTATTTACTAGGATTTAAATATTATTTATTTCGCCATAAAGATATAATTTTCACCAAAATTTAAACAAATAATCTTGAAAAAAAGTTTTATTCTTTCCATTCCCTAGAACTGCTGCACGAGTTAATTCAAACACTAACCAGTACAATGCAGTTAACCGCGGCAATGCCAGAACAGCTGAAGCATTAAATGCAATAGTTGAAAAATGAGTAGTCTGAGCCTAATTTATTATGATACCTTTCTTCCAGTATCGATAAATATAAAACGTAACATATATGTCACGCTAGGCAGAAATGGGTTAAAGTAGGTAAAAAACGGTTCATTAGGAGAGGTCATGATTTGGTAACACAGTCGACACCGATCAATACGGACACCACTAAAAAAAAAGGGTTGTGCTTAAACTTGCAACACTACTATTTTTGATAAGCCAATAATACGTATCTACACAGTTCTCACCTTCACCAGTCCTTTGATTCCCAAGAAGAGTTCCAGCATGTCTGCCCCCTTTCGACTCCCTCTCACTTTCTCTCACAGCTTCGTCACCTCCAGCACTGTCCCGAGAAAGAAAAGTTTCATCCCGTTTCTCAGCCTTATCTACACAACCCATCAACCCCCTCCCCACCCCACCACACCACCCTCTCCCTCTTTAGACTTAAGCCACCCCTTCTTTTTTCTTTTGACTTATTTGATTAACCTTAGGACTGGTTATCTACCAAATATGAGAAATCTTTATTGAATATATATCGTGCATGATGAAAATGCGGGGATATTGAAAAAATATAATTTAGAACAAATGGCTTAAACTTACAAATGACTGCTGCTAGTGTAAAGATAAAAAACATGACTTGTTGACTCTGAAGGGATCGGCATCGTCCCGAACTAAAACTTAAAATCGACCATATTAAAAATTATAAAAGTTTTCAAGAATATTGACTGACTCAATTTCAGTAAAACCGATCATTTAAGATGAAGAATTTTCTAGCAATTCCATTTCTTTGTTCTCTATAAATATTCACACAGGAAAATGCTTGCGATAGTCCCACTTATAAAACATATACGAATAATAAAAATGGAATTTTGACATGTTATGATGTTCCAACAGTAATTCAGTTTATATTTCATTTGATAATAATTTAAGGAACCATATTTTGAAACGTATACTTTAAGGAGGATATAATTTAACTATTACTTTGGGTTACATGGATTCATGACTCTAAATATCGAATCTATTATTAATCACGGGAATATCCTCTATCTTTCAATAACATTCTACAGCCATTTCAATAGTAATCTACTGGCCAGTCATAAAACTTCTTCGGCCACCACAAAATAGTCAGGCTTGTCAAGAAAATCCCTAGGGCGGTCCAATTTTATTTGAAGATATCGTTTCAGTTTTCTTATGAATTTAGCACATGACACCAATGTCAATAAAATACCAATCAGCTTGTACGCCATCCTGCAGAAATTTCATTCTAATGTTCCCAATTTTTTTTATAAAATCCATAGAATTAAAACGCACCGAATATTTATGTTACGGAAAATAGCGAAATAAATATATATACATATAGTTTAGCTAATCATGATCTTTATTCGTTATTATTGTTTTAATAATCTCTTAAACGAATTCAAATTTATTAAGAACGTATAAAGTTATTCCTCTGGTGGGTACTTGGTTATGTACTTATAAGTAACATGTAACAATGAAAATTAAACGAGAAACAAAGTAATTCGTGTCCATATTTGGATAACTTAATTATACTTCATGTTTCGTACATGAGTTGGTCGTCACATTCAAAACGAAACAATATTATGTGATGGTATATAAGCATAAATTTTCTTTAAAAATTTTTGCTGATGCTCATTATTAGATAAGATTTAGGCCTCTACAACAAAAGTTGCCTTGAAATAAAAATAGCCTCTATTCAAAAGTATATAGAAGGAAGGACGACGGAAAGAGTTGGCAAAATTCTTAACAGAATGCATGAAATAAAATTGACAACATAAGAAAAAACGTAATGGGTATTAAGAATATTAGGGAATGAAAGAATGGAAATAACAGCTGATGAAACAAAATGGATTGCGCATTTCTTGAAAAGAAACTGCATGAATAGAGATATGAATGAAAAACTTGATGACAAAAGAAGAAGAGGTAGGATATCAGTTCCATACGCTAAACTACTTCAGGAAGAAATCGATTTTTGAGAAATAGTGAAGATTGCCTAGCAGAGAAGGTTGTGCTTAACTATATATATATATATATATATATATATATATATATATATATATATATATATATATATATATGTATGTATGTATGTATGTATGTATATGTGCGTGCGTGTGTGTGTGTGTGTGTGTGTAAGCATAGAAACAAATCATCAACCTTTCTCGCACATAAATAGAAATTTTTCCTTTTTATAAATAACATATATTTTCAATTTTACGATAATTTCTAAACCGATCAAAATATTTCCTATTGAGAAAAATTTATTATAGATTCCAAATTTCTCTGTAGTTACTTCATAAAAGAGAAAAATGAAAAAAGCTGTTTCTCTTTAAAATTTTGGGTATTTGCGATTACATAAGATATTATAACTTATATTAGGCAATATTTAAATCTATTTTACGAATCATTCGACATAAAACTTAACAGTGAAATTCCTTTTTCTAACATCACTAGCGACGACCCGTCAAAAATGACGGGATGATAATAGAAATCTAAAAATAGAAATTAGAGTTTGTGAAATTTTTCTCCTGAAAAACAAAGCGAATGAAAAAACTTCTTTTTTAATTTCTCAAACTAAAACCTCTTTAATTGTTTTGTATTCTTTATTTTTGGCGAAACCTGTTTGAAGACTTAATGATTAGTGTAACGGCTGTTTTAAATCGACGTTTTTTGTGAAGGTGCGATCCTCGTCTGAAATTAATTTTCCATGATATGGTGTGTTGTGATTCACTTAAAACACTTCTTGTAAATATCGCGATCTAGTTAAAATTTATATTAGGTTGCTATCAACAAAGAGTAAACAAACAAAACTTTTCATTTACTATTAGATAACGATTCGTCTAATTTTATGCAAATATAAGAAACCATACAATAATGAGGATCTCGAGTTCAACAATCTGTTCTGTCGTCATGGGAACCTTTCTCAAAAACGCGATATTTTCATGAAATTTTAAATTTTTATGCAAAGTTCGAGAGATTTCGAACCGAAAGCAAAAATCGGCGATAAGAATAAGAATCTTTATTTTCTTTTCAAATGGCTTTCATCCAAAGATGAATTACTTCTAATTTAATTTTGCAAAAGAAAAAAGCAAGTCGAAAAATCGATTTCTACAGGTTATGTTATGGGGAATGTATCACCAGCCATGGACTCGAACTCTGTACGTTTTTCGTAAATTTTTCTTCGTCAGAGCATTCTTACTTATGAGCAGACCAATTCCGCCAAATTTCATTGTTATATCGTATGTACATATTTGATCAAGTTATTCGCCTTTTAATGTATTTTTACCACCAGTTAGGCACGAGCGAACGAACCTGGGATTTTATTATATTTGGATTATTGCTAGGTTAAGGACTACGCGAAGCAGTTACTTTTCGAATGCCTGCACAAATTTCTACCAATATATATTAGTTTCTCAATGAAGCCATTCCAGAATGGAGAGAATCGACTCACATTTTGCACACACAGTTTAAATGGTTAAAAGAGCTAACCTTTATGAACTCTTTCAGACCCCTAAAGATGCCCAGCATAGCTCCAACTCTTTCTAGCCCAAGACGCGCCTCTAATCTCGCGAAGCTCTTCTATGTTCTTCGTCAACTAAAGTACTGTCCCATGCCGTGCTAACGGCAACAGTCAACCCTCTTTCAGACTTATCAACCGCGTTCCAGCAGATCCTCCCCACCTGGCACGTTGCCTTTCAGTGCTACCAACCGCAAAAATATTCGGGTGGGATAGTCTGTGCTATGTCCAGATTCATGAATAGAATCGCCCCCATCTTAATGAGCGGTGCTCGCAGTTACCCCTCCGACTCGTTCGAGACGCAGCGATACCCGTCGTCTCGCGCGCCCCCTTCGATCTACACGATACTTTCAAATGTTGTCGTAATTAACTGGTTTAGTAGGACCGATTTCCAGCACAGCAAAATTACTTCCATGCCCTTACGTAACCTAATTAATACCAACGTTTACTGATCGAAAGGATGCCCTTGATCCAATGTTACTTTCGTCTGTTTTTATTTCTTCATTTTTTTCGGATACAATCATTTTGAATTTTAGGAAAAATTACATTGATAAAATAACACGCGGTGTTCCAAAATCACGTCAACTTGATTCATTTGTCACTTTACAGCAACGAAATAAACCTAAAGAAAGAAGAAGATAAACTTATATTCAAGGAATAAGGGTCTAGAAAATTTTTCGATGAGCCCGAAAATAATGCGAAAATTTTTGCATTCGAATGCTCTAGTAGATCGTCGACCAAACTGTATACATCTTAGGACGACAAGGGCGGTGCTTCATGATGCTCTACCACACTCATTATGCGGTAGCATAAATAATATTCTTCTCTGATTTCCTTTTTATCCTGCTGTTTGATTGTTCCTGGGTGGATGGATTTACTATGACACTATATTTAATGAAGTTGTTTTTTTAATGAACGCTTACTTCAAAAACGTGTGTCGTATTGGAAAAAGGCATCATATGCGTCGCCATTATTTTTCTGTTGAATAGATATCACCTTGAATCATTCTCTCCGAATTCTTTTATCCTCTCGTTTTATCGTCCTTTCCTTTTCCTCTCCAAACTCAAACAAGTCTTTAAGATAACTATATCCACAAACCCTCGGAATCGAAGATTGCAAGCTTTCCTCTTAAAGGAAACGCCACCCAGGATAATACACTACCAACCGTTGAAAATGATTGTCATTTTTTAGTATTTTACTGAAGAGAATTCTACTAAAGAAATGAAAGCATAGGAATGTCTCTTTATGCTAGATTAATAAGTATGCATATTGTTATATTATTTTCCGCTTATTAGATCATCTAACTATGCCATCGTTCGTGTAAGGTAATTTTAAATCTAATCCAGTTCTAGATTTCTTTTCCATTTATTCTTAAGGAAACGATTTATTAAATTTCTGCCAGTCGCTTGACGGATTTCACAAAACAAATACTGGCTGATCAAGGAAGTGAAGTTTTCCAAACAAATCCTCACCATATAACAACTATTGCGTTTATGTAAGAGTGTGTTCATTTAGGGATAAAGAATACCATGCAAAAAGTAAAACTGTATAGCCTTTGGAAACAGACAGAAAATAACTTTTAGTTTCGAAACCACGCCTTATTTTTACTCTCGGGCGATAGAGCAAAAGATTAGTCTCAGTGGCCCGCAACTCTTGGTTGACATGTGAACGGAGAATCCCGTTTCCCGGTTGTTTACATACTCAACGTAGTCATATTGAATAGTCATGGATAAATGGAGAGGCGTGCTGAGTAAAGACAAAAGCTGGCCGCTGCCACGCGGTAGACATGCCTTTAAGGTTTTACGGATTCTCTTCGACAAGTGCCTTCCAACAACGATTTATTGAAGCGGTTTCAATGTGAAAAAGAGAAAATAAGACGCGATTCAAAAGGAACAGCGCTTCGCCGTTATCAATGCCACCGCTGATCACACGCTACGCTGGTCGGAGAATAAAATATTAAGAAAAAGTGTGAGCAGGCGATCTTCCAAATACCGATCCAATACCGTAGTTCATTGCTCCTCATTACGTAATTTTCAGTTCATAGTGGTTCGGGTATACGAACCTGCCTCGCTTCTATTTTTGATTTCCATCAAATTGATAATTATTTTCTCTCTAATTGGACTGAGATCCAGAGTCGTAGATGGTCAATTTGGGACCTATAGCAAAGACGGAGCCCTACAAAACAATTTTTGTAGCATTTTATGTTTTCTCTAGTATAATTAAGAAAATGTTCATTCCAGCTAAAATAGTTGTAGTATTTGAGCACCAAAAATATTTATTTGTAATAAAAAGATTTTTTTGCATATTTTGCAGGATGCGTGGAGCGCATATTACGAGCGGCGCCTATGACACGTCTCCTTTGCCACATCCTAGTTGTAGCACTTCAGACATCCATGAAAAATAATCTTCGCCGGTAATGAAATTATAATCTAATGCCTCGCATTTTTTGCCTTCCAGCACATAATATGTAATATCATTCGCGCTAGCTTTATTAAGCGATTGACTGGATACTGAGCGTTAATAAAATTTCTATAATTACCCTTCACATCATGATGACGCTATATTTTAAAGCCTCCTTCGTACGGAAGCGGATACTTCATTAATTTCCATCCGGTAGACTATGGTTTAATATATATATATATATATATATATATATATATATATATATATATATATATATATATATCCAACTCGATCAATCTCAGTGGCCATTACTGCATATACTATTGATCTAAGGATTACAAATAAAGAAGGATAATTATGCTGCATAAATGGAATACGCGGATATGTCAAAGGCGTTCTATATTGGAAATATGTATGAAACTGTATCGAAAGTTTTGGCGGTTCTTGGATTTTTATCTCCGAATTCTATACCTCAAAACATACAAGAGCATTGGAGAAAAAATATGGTTTTTTAATTGTTGTTTGCCGATAGAATTGTCGGAGAGATCAATGTAAACAAAATATGTGATATTATGCTTGGTATTTTCTCAATTTTTTATCTCCCAAAATATAAATCGTAATTATATGGCATCGCGGACTTCTTCGCGGTAAAGGCTGTCCTCTATCCGAAAACATTTTTACTTTCTCCATGTACGAAGTATAGAGAGGTAATGTTTTCATGAAAAAAATCGAATTCGAGATTTCAACGGAAATACATGTTTTAAGGTCCCCTGAACACGTTTTGACTATTTTCTCCATGATGTTTGTGGGTGTGAGTTTGTGACCGGAATTTTGTGGGTGCTCTAACTCAAAAACTATTAATCATATCAACGCAAAATTTTATATTTGAAATTTTTGTTTAAGGAAAAATAACTGATTAGTTTTTAGTAAAAATCAGTCTACCGGAAGTGGGTGTTTACTCTTGTCACTTATACGTTTTTTTAATATTTGTTTTACTATTTGATAAATATCAAAAAGGTAGTGGAATAAAAGTTCTAGAAACGTTAATTTTCTACAATATTTGTTCAAAACATTTTCCCATTCTTTAAGAGATATTTTTAAAACTATTTTTTTAGCTGCCACCACCAAGCCACCTACCGGCGTCTATTGTAAACAATTGACGCTTAGTTACGTCTTAGTAACGCTCCATTTTATTTTTATTAATTGTTGGAGCTTCGTGGCTATATCCAATATCAGAAGGCTACGGTTTGAGTTTATTTCTGTTCTTTGTAAAGTCTTTAAATTTTTCTCGCAGTTCCTTAAAATATTCATTATCATTTAACCTATTTTGAATTTTTTGAAATATTACAGGTATGGAGAAATTCATGTGGTGGCCACATCATATTTTTTATTTGCTTTAATATTTGATGAATGTAAAAAATACTGGAATAAAGGTTGTAGAAAATTTAATTTTCTATAACTTTTGTTTGAAAATTATTCTCATATAATGCATTGTTTAAGAGGTATTTTAAAAATTAATTGTTTACCTGTCACCACCTACCGGCGACTCTTATTAAAAAATTGACGCTCAGTTTCGTCTTAGTAACGCTCCTTTTTATTTTCCTAATTTTTGGAGATTCGAGGCTATAACTTATATCAGAAGGTTATGGTTTGAGTTTATTTCTGTTTTTTGTAGTCTTTAAATTTTTCTCGCGGTTCCTTAAAATATTCATTATCATTTAACCTATTTGGAATTTTTAGAAATATTACAGATATGGAGAAAGTCATATGGTGGCCACATCAGATTTTTTAATCTTTTAGATCATATAAGAGCTAGGGAGAGAAAGTTATGGTTTTAATTGTTGCTTGATGGATGCCTAAAACGTGATACGTTAATTTAAGTGCTTATACATATTGGATGTTCTAATTGACGGATGCAGTTAAAAATCACGATTGAGCGATAAATTCTATTAAAGGTCACAAATACTTAATTTAAATCCGTCCAGCGATCCAGGAGATGAAGGTCACGACAGACGGACGGAAGCGAGGTGCCCATAAGGTGTTATGCAAGGACCGCTTTGCTGGTAAATAACGACTAAAATCATAACGCGATTATACCGAAAACATTCTGGTAGAATAAAAACCAGTAATAAATACCTGTGACTGCGTAAATGTTTATAAATACTATTTTTATTTATAATAAGAAAGTACATCATTGGAAACCGATCAGCAACATATTCATATCGTAACATACGAATTAAAACACAGCCGAAAGAATTTGGGACGCAAAAATCGCGGAATGCGCAGTATTTTACGCTAACACGCTGCACGTTTGAAACACGGAATACAATAGAACATCGTCCTAAATAATATTATTAATGTCTTTAAGTCACGACTTCACTTGAGGGATTCAGTAAAATTCCCGATAACGCGCGGTTTTTATTCGCTGACCACCTTACAAATGCGTTGAGAAATTACAGAGAGAAGAGAGATAAAAAAGGCTACCGAACCGAATGCAACACCGGAATTTCTCTCCGAAAGAATTACGAAACCAAACTGTGACGACGCCTCGACATTTGACTGACTAAGGCGAGATTCCCGATGTGATCGCCGGCAAAAAACTGGAATGTCTTTACGTCCCTCAGCAACAATAAAGTTTCTTTCCCTTTTACGTTTTTGCAATTTGTAGATAATATTTTAACATATATCACAATATATAATCAAACATGAAAGCCATTAACGATCATCTCAAGTTTTTTACTTCAAGTTTATCCCTCATTAAATATAAAATTGTAAAAAAGTGCGGCTTATATAAAAGACAATTCAGTGTATATGTTACGGTAAAGGTACGTAATCGGGAAATGTGTACATTTACCGGTAAATGTGAACATTTACCACCATGCTCAGTAAATGTAAGTTTAAGTTTCCAGAAATACGTATTATCCGTACATTTCCCGGTAAATGTGCACTTTTACCGATGTGCCTTGGTAAATGTGGGGATAGGTAAGAATGAGAAATGCTACACTTTAATAATTACGTTAATTTACAACAAAAATCATCGAGGGTTCGATTTCACTGGTATATATTTAAGATGAACGCTTCCCACCCCGAGGGAGGAACACAGTGAACGCGAGGAAGAACCAAAAACACTTCGACTAACTTACCCAACCCGGTGGGGCCGAGTAAAATTTTCCTCCCTGTTCAAATTTAGTTTAGTTAGTTGTGCGCATTTACCAGGAAAGTTACACATTTACTGGACAACGCACATTTACTGTACTTCTAAACTGGAACAGATGTTCGCGACGCCGCCATGTTGTGGCCTGTTTTGCGACGTTTATCCACATTTACCAGTGTCTCTAGGTAAATGTGTACATTTTCCCAATCCAATCGGTAAAAGTATGTTATACTTACATTTACCGAATTTGGTGGTAAATGTGCACATTGACCGGGAGATGTACGCATTTACCGGACTACGCACATATACCGTGACATATATAATATAAATACCTCCAGCCGTGTTTTGCCAAGGCTGTTATAATTTTGACCGCAATTATCTGTGTTACTTACGAACTAGCATACACTAAAGACTGGACAAATGGTGGCTCACCAGAGACGCATACCGGACACCTCTGAAACTCCCGCGTGACGAGGACGACCACGATGAAAGGAACCCCATAATGAGGAATTATAATCCTTAAATTGTTGAAGAAGTAATCTTACGTCACGCGATCAGCTTATCTGTACTGTGGAAGGCGGTATGTTTTGATACACAGCCAGCTCTTCTAAGCGGAGAAGGCATATTATTACATCAAACCCGCTGATTTTTGTTTTATGAGAATATTATCATATTAACTTGTTAGCAAAGGGATTATGGTAATTTTATCGTATGTTTTCTATAGCATATCAATCCGCCCAGTGAAGACACCACATTGTGGCTTATAGTTGTTGATGAAAACGAGAAAACTCCGAGAGAAAATATTTAAGTGCCTTCTAAAATTTCTATGCAGGACTTAAGAATGATCTTAACCCTCGGCTACTCGCGCGGGGTAGATTTCTACACCACCCCTCACATTTGTTATGGTTTACCTTTCGTTCGTTTTTCGCTGTCTTCTCCTTTTCAGTAGGTGGAATTACATCTGTACGGAAGGTTTTTAGGTAAAAATTTCTAGTATTGTGTAGACCGTTTTGGAGTAAGGAAGCTTTTTCTTACACAGCGCACGGCGATTAGATACGAACATGTGTGATATATCTCCTTGTGTGGAAAATATTGTTGCTATTTTGGTGAATTACTTCTAATGCAACAATTGACAGTTTTTTCATGTTTCTATTTCTTACTCAACAAATTTTGACCGGCGCCTATAGTTTCTGAGGTGAGGAAAAAAACTTCCGATCTTTTCACTTTCTCTCTCCATATGCAATATTATTGATAGTAAATAATTAAATTTTTATACAGTAATTGTCTCACATTAATTAATGTATACTTTGGGGTTTTGTACAAGACATCTGAAAAATTATGAGAAATCATGAGAAAAATAGATGTGTATGAAATATCTGACAAAAGGAGGACTCTTTTGAAAAATAGTAAAATTATTACAATTGTACTTTTATAAACTTTTATGTATTTATTATATATTTATATTAAAAATTAATTGTAATTGAACAATTTTTCACCAAATTTCATTTTGTATTTTGTTTTCGCATGCCAAAAATATATGTTCGCTATTTTTGATAAAAATATTGACTTAAGTTTTATCAATTTTTATTTTAAAATAAAATTATTAAATATTCTTAAAAAATTATGTTGTGTTTCTATTAAATTATATATATATATATATTTGTAATTTTATTAGAAAAATGAAATACATTTGGCATGCATTTTCAATGTAATACTTATGAGGCAGGTTAAATTCTACCCCGCGCGAATACTCGTGTTTGAAAACCCGCGCGAGTAGTAGAGGGTTTAGAAAGAACATACGGAAACAACAATGTGTGAGGCATTGCTATTTTATTGTAGTATAAAATGATCTATTGCTTCCGGACATTTGTACCTTCTTCGTGATGTTTTTGAAAATTTCAGTCACCACTGCGAATGCCGAAGAATTTTTTTCAAAATTTAAAAAGTAATAAAAATCATTTACGTAAAATTACGAGTCAGACTAAGCTAAGTATCCGGGATTTTATGCATCGACAGTGAACGAACAACACTAGCTAATGTTAACGGCTTTAGAAAACTTCTCCTCCGGCAACGCTGGGCAAAGACAACGTTTTAACGAATAGGAAGGCGAATTCCGGGATCAAAGCTCAATTTATTATGCAATGACATCATTGGTTACATGATCGATTCTCAAACTTTATTCATCTGCGACCCCCTCTTAGGCAGCAAACCGTATCGCTATTGCCTTAACCCCATCCATCTATCACTAAATATAAAATAATAATAAAATTTCGAAGTATGATGTTATGCTATATTATATGATGTAGTATATGTATTTGCCCTAAAATGAATTTATTCTATATAGTATATCTATACTAAAAATAAAACCAGACCCTCCTGAAAACCTCTCACGACCCCAGATTATAAACCAAACACGTATTTCCGCGCGGCAAATATTATCCCGCATTTTGTCTCATAGCAATTGCTGCGTCTTGGCTGTCATACAGTGAATCGATGAGATGAAAGTCGATATATAGAAAGTAACTCAAGCTTATGAACATGAAGTTTATTTGTATTTTAGGGTGACCTCAAATTAAGGCGATCACCTATTTCAGAAACCACTCGAGAGAAAAAAAATTCGGGCTATTAAATTTATCATTAATTTTAATTGCAAATTATAAAACTTTTTTACTATTTTAAAATAGTAACGCTGAAAACACCTCCCGAAAATGCTATGCGTAAGTTTTTACCTAATATATTCAATACGATTAATGAATAATTACGATAAAATATGTACATTTATTGGCTTTTAGTCATCTACATTAAGTTAATAGTTTTATTTCTTAAAACGTTTAATACGAGACGAAGACATAAGCACTGGCTCTAATGCAGAAAAAATTTGGCAGCTGTGCGTGCCATAAGCGTAATACTGTCATTTAATGGCGGAATAAACCGTAGAACATAGAGGATTAAATATCAGTGGGGTGAAAGGGAGATGAAGAATAGAAGATATTAAGGCATATTCGCCTTAATATCTTCTATTTATTTATTTATTTTATTTATTTATTTTTGAATTTACATTTGAGGAAAAAACATCATCTTATAATTGATCAAATACAGTAGTTGTTTAAGATTTATGACTATGATAGGATTATTTATGTCAGAAAGCCCTTAAACTGGAGGAATTTTATAACCGTGACTTTAGGACATTTTTAAATAACTGCTGCGCTATATGGTTCACCATATTCCGGGTGATACCATACATAAATGCGATATTTGTTCGGGTTTTGTATAACCGTTTGATCCCTAGAGGCGCGCGTATAAGGCTGACTACAAATATAAAACATTGGAAAGCAACTTATTTGAAAGCAGAGCCAAACAAAACTTCATCAAAATCTCGAAGTCGAAATGTTTTTATCACCACAACACATCGCATATGAAAAAGAAAAATTTGAGACG
Organism: Tanypteryx hageni; assembly: GCA_028673005.1. Taxonomy (NCBI): domain Eukaryota; kingdom Metazoa; phylum Arthropoda; class Insecta; order Odonata; family Petaluridae; genus Tanypteryx; species Tanypteryx hageni. Next base: position 123,666,788 of record CM054116.1, on the reverse strand, counting down.
AGAAGATTTCTCCATTACAATTATGGTGAGCAAAATGAAAAGTTGCAAAACTATAGGGAAATCTATTGTTCTTCGACCGAAAATGTACGATCGCAAATCATGCCAATATTCCGAGAATTTAGAAAGTTCACAAAGATTATTAGTTTTGATAAAAAAATTAATTGCTGTATTTTTAAAAGCTTTGAGAAAAATACTTCATTTCTCATTATTTGTGATTAACTAGCTTTATTATAATCCAATGTGTGATAGTTTTACGAATTAGTTGGCATGAGAAAATTACAAACATGGTCGTCACGTAACAGAATGTGAAAATTTTAAAAAAGCTTTTATCTAATTAAATCAAATAGCCTTGGTACATAAAAAGTAAATAAATTATTTAAAACCTTGTATCGCCCATTGGCCAATGTTTCTTAATTTACAAAATCCTTGGAAAAACTTGAGAATATTTTCACTTTTACGATAGTTAAATGAAAATATTTTTGTGGAGATCAGTGTAAACAAGAAAATTTGTCCTGTCCTTGAATTGAGTCAAATTTTGCCCGCATACATTTTCATTTTAAGCTTCAAAACAAAAATTTTTTTCTGAAAAATAATACGTAAGAGAAAGCTATTTCTGTTACCTTTTTTGAACTGCAAACCATAACTCTGAGTAATGTCTCTTTTGTACAATTTCAGAAATTGAGAACATCATCGTAGCAACCGTTATATGTGCAGAATACATACGGATACGTTCTTAATTTATTTAAATGATTATGGCAAAACTTTAGAAGTAATAAAAATGTTGCCATTGTCACTAAGAAAGATAAATGGTGGAATGGTTGAATATTTAATATCCGTGAAAGAGGATTAGAAAATTGGAATGATTACGTCTCTAAAACTCATCACCTTGCATTTAAAACAGATTTATTTCATAGTCATCAACATAATGGATCCGATCTTCATAAATATCAAAATTACGAAGATGAAAGTCAATTAAGTAGGTTGGATACAAAAAGGGAGTGATAGTAACTTCATCGGCTCCGTGCTGCCATGTTTTTGATGAATGAATCATCGTAATTGAGAACATAAATTGTAGCTAAATTTAAAACCCGCAGGGATTTTTAAAAGAAAGATTATAAAAGGACTTGAAAGTTTTTATTCACCGAAACCGGTCCTGTTTCGTATTTATTTGTAGAAATAAGCAAGTGTTATTATAAAAAATATCATCTTGTATTGTTTATTTTATTTCGTTCAATGTAATTTGAAATCGAAAAATAAACTTTTCTAAGAAGAGTATAAATAGATATTGGATTTTTTGAGTAAATTAATAAAAGAAATCATTCGCAAAAGTTGCAGATTGGAGAAAACAGCCCAAAGAATTTATAAAATAAATACGAGTTCAAATAAGTATGGTATGTGATGAGTGGGCGAAGAGAAGTTTAGAGAAAACGGAGAAAGATATGAAGAGATATATAGTGTGTGAGAAAAGACATTGGGGACCTCGGGAGAATGATGAAAAGTTTGAAAGGTCGAAAAGAGAAAGATGGGAAGAGTAAATGTTCATTTCGGATTCTCCAAAGTGGGAAGCGGACATTTAGGGAAACTTTTGGGAGTGTGTGGGCGAATTTCAGTTGAGAGTGTGCACTATGGACTTGCCGATCGCCGGATGACAAGTGAATGAGAAAGTTGGAAACTTGTCATAAGTCTTCCGTGAATTATCGGAAAAAATCATGTCTAGGAAAATGTGGCTTTGTTTGCAAAACTTCTTCAATCCGACTTCACAAATGGAAAAAATGGCAGGTATTCGATAAAAAATACATCACATTTATAATTTAAACGCATAGAATTATCCAAACTTCTAGCAAATACTGTTTTACTTTTACGCAATATGCGTCCATACGGTACAAGAGCTATGCAGTGCGTATTTAAGAGACGCTAGGTGTCTGATCTTATTTATCACACTATTTAAAAGACAACAAGATAGCAGCGGATTAGGGTCTCAATCCGTAGAAATTTTATGCCTCATTCTAAATCGATGTCAATTATAAAAATTTCCTAATCCGTCACCTCATTTTTAACTTTAATGCATTACTCTCCTACTTTTAAAAAATGCCCTCTGTTCATACCTTACAAACTCACCTTAATCAGGTTTTTGAGTCCCCGGAAGATGTCCAGCATGATTGCACTTCACGTTTTTCGTTTGTCCGCGTGAATCTTCGGAGGCTAATCACTCCGACGTGGCGGCACTTCCCCTTTTGCGGTCACAGTTTCAACAAGTGATTCTCGTATCTTCCATCTTGCATTTGTTTTTCTCGTTTTTCACGAACACCAGGCACAGACACTGAGTAAATTCTCTAAGAGGTCAATATTTGGATCTGCCAATGAAGCGGTGGACGCCCGAGTCAGGAATAATACCCTTCCGTCAAGTCTTCCATTCACTCACGTTCAAAAGAATCATTTTGTGTCCGCGTACACTTTTGAATGTTTTGAAACAGACTCCAAACGTATATCTGACGTATTAAGATAATCTCACATGTTCTAATTACCGTAACGCACACGTATATGCAAGTGAGCTGGAGTTGTAGTAAGACATGATTGTCCAGTTATTGCACGAATTTTGCAAGGAGTAATTGAGCTCGAAATTTATATCGTTGCGAGTGCGTGTATTAAATATTCTTAAATTGGCGATCATTTATGCAGTTACAAGTTTAATTCTAAAGAAACGGTTAGTCAAATTATCCCTGCAATAACACGATTAGTTCCTTTCGCGGTGAGGAGTTTTGCATAATGAGTTTTAAATTATAGTTATCTTCTCATGATCCTATATTTGAAAAAATCAACTAATAAAAAGATGTATTCGAATTACAACCCGTGATCTGAATGGTTTCACTTGTAATTTCATCTCGAGTTATCGTTGAATCCAAGATACAACTCGAAAAAACATATTTGAAATAGCTTCCCATATTTTATAGTTCAAAATCTATTGAAAAATTAATTCGATGTACTCTCTTTGTATTTAATTCTGACTTTAGCTATCCAGAACCTAATCCTTTTACAAAAACCTTTCGGAGAGACACGTGCGTACCATCATCCGCCAATCGCACGCGCCCTTTCTAGTCCGATTGTTGGCTGCTTTGCGCATGCTCCTCTGGAGTCATCCTGAGCCGCGGGGAGTTCAAGTAGTGTTCGCAAGTCTAACTAGTTTCAACCTCTTTGTTCACCACCCATATCTATTGCTATTACAAACTACCTTTGAAAATCGCTTTTTAACTCACGGTCTGTACGCGTCCTGGTGATTTCTCTAAAGCATTTCCGTTTATGGCAAGCATGAATTTAGCTTTGTTTGATGTTTATATCCTAGTAAGTTATTCTTTAATTTATTTGGCCGTTATATTTAACAATAAACTTCACATATGATTGGCATAACACATTCCAGCTGCGACCAAAATTCACGCACGTTATTTTTTAATCACAATACATGTATAATCCCTACCACACGCTGCAAATCGAAAATTTTGAGCCGCAAGTAGTCGACGAATTTTAATGCTTATTCTCAAACAGACGTAATAGCTAGAGCAGTCTTGATCCAGAAGATTATCCCCATTAATTCACGTATCACAGAAAAACAACAGCCCTGGCTGGAGGCGTGGCGCCCGCAGACGGACGCTGGAGACAAGTGGACGGCGACCGCAGTTAGTTCAGGAGCACCTCCAGAGGCGACGCGGCGACCGTCGCCTCTTTCCTTTCTCTCTCTTCTTTACCTTCGGGAAAACTTCGGGAAAATCCTTGACGGCCGGCATCGCCCCCTACGGCTCACGTGTCCTCCATGGAACCGCACGGAGTCTGTCATAAAAGGAGTGCAGTTCGTGTCTTCATGACGACGCCCCCAACCCTGCCTTACTCCCAACCCTGCCTTACTCCCACGGAACTCACGGACGAAGTCTTGATTTCGCGAGGTCTGAACACTCCTCGCGCTGGCGGCGCGGACAAATGGAAGAGATCGGTGTCGACAGGAAGCTTCTGAACAGCGGCAGGTTATTGGAACTTCCTTCGTCTTTTACGAGTTTAATGGATTTGCTCCCTCTTTCTATTCGTGATAGAGCACTCTAAATGGTTTCCGCGAGAGATGATTTCTCGTCCCCTCGATATGTGCAGGGAGAAAGATGGGCGTGAGTCCCTCTCTACCTTCTGGAAGCGGCGGAGGAAAGCTCACAGAGTCTCGAATGATGCCGCGAGGCGAACTGCCCGGCTCCGCTGCATAGGTGCGCTATATCCGTCCGCCGATGGCATAAAGGGATTGGTCGGCCGCTAGAAAAATGGGCCAATCGTAGATGCGGGCGGTGGAAAACATTTTGGCAGGGCGCACTCCACCTCTTCCGATTATTTGAGGGCGGATGTGCGCGCGATGTTGATGCACTTTGCAAGGACGCGAGGCGCGGAGGGAGGAGGAGGCGAATGTCCCGCGCCTCGTGAGCATCCCGTCCTTCCACCCCCCTCCCCCATCCCACCACTCCCCATCTCTCCTTCTCCCATTCCACCCCTCCCCATCCCACCACCCCATCTCTCCACCCCCCGTCCCCCCACCCCCTCACTCCCATCCCTCCACCCCCCCCCCCCACTCCCATCCCTCCACTGCGCTCCTTTCGCCTTCCTCCCGCACGCGGTTAGTCGCTTGAAGTAGGGTTCGAACGCGTGCGATACGATCACGTGACCACCCCGAGGCAAACTTTTAGGGGACCACACTGCAAAATCCTTTTTGGGGTGTCATATTATTATTTTTATTTTTAAAAATATCGTTTCAATGGGTAACCAACTTATTATCCATCGATAAGAGCATGACTGTGCAGCTTCCAATGTGATGCGGTGTAGCAAATAATTTTCAGTCATTTTGACGAGTCTCGCCAGAAATATTGCGATAATTGAAAACAATTACATGTTGCTCTCTCACAACAAAGGGAACTATCACGATGTCGGTGAGACTTCGAACTACGAATTGGAATGGATAAAAATAATTTACAGAAAATACCGAGTCAAAATATTGATAGGACAAACCACAAATAACTTATTCATGAAATGCTTCTTTGTTTTAGGGGTCTCATTGACTAGAGCAGTGCTCACAAGCTTTTCTAATGGCGGGCCACATCAGTGGTTGAGAATCCCTTGGCGGGCCGCATCGGAAGTTGCCAATTCTTCGGTGGCCGTATTAGAATTTAAATCGGAAGTTTTCTATATATTCTGAGTTGCCATATAAGTGAAAATTAAGTCTAAATAAGGTTTTTATGGCTCAAACTTCAATATTATAAGTTTTATTTTAAAAATTTTCAAAAAATGAATGAATTTGTGTTAAATTGTTTTTTCGCCATAGCTTCACGGGCCGCATGTAACCTTTCGCGGGCCGTAGTTTGGGACTAGGGGATCCGGCTCATTGCACCCGTTCGTTATTAGTACGCTACGCCACTGATTTTCGGAGTTGTTTTCTTTTAATGCAAACGTCGCTGACACTTATCGTAAACACTCCTCGGCATCTGTTGATAATAATTTTACCTCACCCTTCTCTCACTGAATCTACTATCGAGATATCCACCCTTATTTGCTTGTATTTTAACTCAAAATCAGGCAGAGGGAAACGTTGTTTGTCATCAGCGCCAAGACTCCATTCATTACTATTTGAATACGATTAAGTTGTGTTAAAGTAAAATCTTGGAAAATATATTCTTGGAAATTTATATCCTTGAATTGGTATTATTATTTTTTTAAATTTGTATATCGAATTTGGAGGAGAGGAAAATACTCGATGGGAGAATTTACGCGAGTTAACATTTTATGCGGTAAGATTATGAAGGCGTTTAGATTTCCTTTGGTCAAGAGTATTGATTGGGATAAACAATAATACTTTTTCTCTCAAATCGCTTTATATAACATGTTTATCACGCGCAGACATTTATTTCGATACACGCGAAATGTTCTCAGCCGAAAATAGTGTGCTTTGGGTTGCATAATCACAAGGAAAATACTCCTAAATCTCGATTGTTAGCTTTTTGATACCCAAAGAAACATAGGTAGCTTGCAAATTTTTTCGTAAAAACTGTAACGGTTGATTGGTTTAACATTTAGGTGGATACTAAAATTGTATTTTGGTTCTCATTCAAATTCAATTTTGCTAGCAAGAAAGGATTGTAGGTTGATAAACATTTTTGTAGAACGATCTAAATAAAAAAGATCTTTTTCGAAACAATCTCATAAAAGTCAGCATTTACATCTTAGAAACATTTTATACACTACTTTAGTCAATGTTTATAAACGAGATTGAAACATTCTAGCGGACCAGAAATGAAAATGAAGAATATCTTTTTGATCTCAATTGACTGCGTTGTTTTACTCCATAAAGTGCTTTGATATGTAGCTCTAGTGTTACCTAAACCATAAAACCATGCACCATGATTATCATCGACGGAGCAGCATTCCAAGCAGGAAGCGTTTTTCCATCGGAGTTATATGCTAACTTGCAAATTAGGAAATTTCCATTTTAAACTCCACTTTTTCGAGCATGAGTAATAAAAATGTGAGATTATTAAACTTTTTGTTGTATATTCAATTTCTTAAACGCACCGAGCAGGAAAAAAATTAGTCCCAAAGCGTGTTTAATTTGAATTTTTGTGTTATCTATAGGAATGGAAATTGATTTGATCTGTTGCTGTCAAATGAAACGCTTCCAGCATATGCTCTCTTTAAAGGTTTAATAAATTGCAGAATTTTGTCAATTCCCACATATGCCATTACCCTGAGTGCAAATTATATTTCTGGTACTCTATCTCAGGTCATGGTAGGCATTCAAATGTTTTAAGCGTGTTTAAAAATAATGCTGTTATAGTTTCACTATCTATCTGTCTGTGCATTTGGTTAAATTTAAATTGTTACCAAACCGTAAATGAAAAAGAGCTGAAACTTGTAGGGTAGATTTTTATACTGCATTTATTTGTTTTCCTTTAGATTTTAGTTTTGAATAATACAAGGACGGTTTGGAGCCTATTTAAAATTTTGTATTTTTAATATCTCCGAAGGTATAAAAGGTGGAAAGCAAAAGGTTTGCAAGAAAATTTCCACATTAATGGCACCCATTATTGAAAAGTTTGGAAAAATTCAACAAAAAATATTAATTTATTTTGATATTTCTTACGCAGTTTTATTAATTGTGGTCAACAAAAACAATCTTGGGAATAATTTTGAAACGAGAAAAAAAAAGTCTGCTATGACCGGGAATCGAACCCGGGTCTTCCACTTGCCGGGAGGATATCCGGGCGGATATTCGGGCGGATATTCGGGCGGATATTCGGGCGGATATTCGGGCGGATATTCTACCTCTGAACTATCGTAGCAGAACACTTTTTCTCGTTTCTGAACACGGATGTTTCCTTGGTTGGGACGGAACTAGCCAAGCTAGTATCGAACTGCCCCAACAGATGTCCTCGAAGAGATACATCGAAGAAAACTCCTCCCTCTCAAATGGTGAGATTGCCAAACAAGAAATTGATGGAATAATATGATCCGAAGATCCGAAAATGACAAGTTGAAACTTTGAGTGTACATTTTCACATTTACCCTGCAGTGGTAACGTTGGGTCTGACAGACCCAACGCCGTCTGTTTTTGTATTTTTGAACTAGATCGGTTTGAGTTGCAACATTCTCCATTAGAGTACCTTCCTATCAAATACTCATGAGACGGTCATGGGACGGCAGGTGCCCCAGCTTTTAGTTTACCAACAGTTGTCAAAGGGTGAAATTTTATTTGGGTCTGACAGACCCTACGTTACCACTCGTGAAAGTTTTTTCTTGTGATGACTTCTACGTCTTCCAAGAAATTCTTTGATCTGAGTAAAGAGGTAGAAATGAGAGACGTAGACTGGACAATATGGTACCTATACGACAATTATTTGAAGCGTTTGTTGCAAAATGTTCGAAGTCGTACTCTGTTGGAGAGTACCTAATTCTTGACGAAATTCTTCCAACATTCCGCGATAGGTGTCCCTTTAAAGTATACATGCCGAATAAACCAAGCCGATATGGAATAAAAATGTATGCCTTGGTTGATGCTAGAATGAATTGTACTTTGAATTTGGAAATATATGCTGGAAACCAGCAGTCGGAAGTTTTAAAAGTAAGCCATGAACCGGACGATGTTGTAGAACGAATGTGCAGGCGTGTGTACAATACAGGAAGAAACTTCACTGTGGACAACTGGTTTACCAGTTATTAAATAGTGAAAAAATGATGAAAGATTATAATTTAACTGTTATAGGAACTGTAAAGAGTAATAAGGCCGAGTTGCCTACTGAATTCACAAATCCTAAAAATCATAATATTTGCACAAGTTTGTCTGGGTTTCAAGAAGACATGACGCTAGTTTCCTACATTCCAAAAAAGAATAAGGTTGTTAACCAAAATTAGTCACAGAAACGGGGGACAACAAAAAACCGGAGATTATCACATTCTACAATGATACCAAAGGAGGCGTATATGTGGTGGATGCCAAGTGCGCTGACTACAATGTGTCAAGAAATTCAAGAAGGTGGCCTTTGACTATTTTTTTCACTTTGTTGAGTATTGGTGCCATAAATGCACACCTAATATTCAAAGAAAACAACAATTCAGTTTAAGAGCGAAGAATTTTTATAAAAAATCTTGGTAAGAATTCATTTTTATTTTTTTAATTGATATTTCCGGTGGTTAATGTGTGTGAAGGCATTAGGTAGAATTTTTTTAAGAAAAATGTTTAATTGAAGAATACTTAAAGAATAGATCGACGAACATGTATTTATCTAAAGATGTGAGGCTACTTGCTCAAAAGTATTCAGGCTACCAAGTTCAGCAACATCCACCAGTGCAGCCAAATAAGAGAGGAAGATGCATTCATTATAAAGAATGTAAATCAAAGTATTACTACCAAAAGTGTTTGAAGTATATCTGCCTCAAATATGCATCAATCATGTGCAGTGATTGCATTGATAATAACGAAATTTCTGTGCGATTTTTTTTTAAAGTTCATATTGCAAATTTTTGAAATTTTTAATTAAGATCTGTTTGGAAAGCTTTTTTTTGTTTTTTTTAGAGAAACTTTTATATTACATATATAGTATGTAATGAAGTATAACAATGAGAAAATTTTATGCTGTATTCTCTAACGCTTCATTTTTTACAAGCCATTTCGTTACTTGGGTCCCTTGGACCCAACTTTACCACTGGCGGGATTAAATCTCACGTTACCTCTGACGGGTTAATGCAACATATTCTAGTCAAGTTTGAGTTTTGAAAACTTTATAGAGGCAGATAGGGAAACGTTCGAATTTTAATACAAAATTGATTGCGTTATAAACTTAAATGTCATTTCGGAAGTATCAGTTACCCATAATATATTTTTATGTAAAATATATGCTAATATAGAAAGATAATGCGCAATACAACGCTTTAGTGATCTAATATGTGGCGGTATAACCACATTAAAAATAAAAAACTCGCCAATTTTATCCATGTTTACGGATAACGCAAATTGTTTTCTCTGTGAACGCCTCAGGTCACACTGAAAGTGGCTATCGAGCTATTATAATATTATGATGAAATTTATATTTTTTGTGGCAGGAAAAATATATTGCGTTATAGCAAGACTCACAAACACACGACCCTTCAGACAAAATAAATGAGGCCTTTTCATTATTTTTGTTCTACTATGAATAGGTGGAAGAAAGCATGGTCGAGAAAGTAATGGAAAGAAAAAATATAAAATTTTTTATATATATAAACTCTACGAACGTACTGTATGAATTTTGAATTGAAGTGCTAGGTTCAATTCCGAAGCTCAATTTTCCCGATTATTACGTCTTAAGAAGTCTTTGGTTGTGAAAATGTGGCCCTTCTGAGCCCCTCAAACCATCTTTACACGTAACGGCGGTCTATGTAGCATTATAGTCCTACCAAAGATAGTAATATTCATACGGTTCCGCTACCTCTGCAATGCCATCTGCTAAGAAATCGCTTTTGGTACACTGAAGATTCTTTAAAGCAATGGAAATGAGAAAGAAAACATTCTTTCTTTAGTATCGGGATGCATTTATTGCCCACGTGAGTTGAGTTAGGAAAGGGCGGCATTTATAATAAATTGGAAGATAATGAACTGCTTACTGGTCGTCTTTTTTGATGGGATTACATTGACTCTGCGGAAGCTAGTTTTGTGGTTGAAATTAAGCGTGAAAATAACATAGGGCTTTTAGTAAAGTCTGAAAATCTTTAAGGTGATGTTTTAGACACTGATCCAGGCGCAATGAGGTTCATAGGCAAAAAGACAAGTGGAGTAAAGAACCGGGTTGTTTGCTCGTAAAATAATATAATTTCTCTCTTGAAAGACTTGATTTAAGGATAAATTTTTCGTCATGATTTTTAATATTTAATAAATATAACGCAAAATTTACTGAGCTCGAAATGAAATTGAATAATTTGCTCTTTCAGAACAAACGCTGTTACCAGTTGCGCGGGTTGCCTAGTTCTCCTAAGCACTTGGTGCTACAATAATCAATGCCGTTCTTACGAGGGCCATTCATGAGCAGTGGCTTATGCAGGAATTTTTCAAGGGGGGTTATCAACCTCATCACTAACATCTTCACTGACCTTTTTTAGAGATTCGACGAAATACGTTGCATAAGTAGATAATGACACGATAATCATAATTACGTATTATAAACCAATAGATATGATATAACATTAAAATTCATCTACTTTCGCGTTCTTAATCGATTTACGTAAATTATAGAATGAGATTCTTATTTTGGCAATGATAAAATGAAAATCCAATCGTTCGTGCAATCCTACATCAATGTCTTGATTTTGTATTTTTTAAATATTTTAATCTTAGTTTTAAAAAGTTCCAAAGTGTCAGTCATTCCTGTGTTACATAAGTTGAGAAAATCGTTTTGGAATTAGAACTCTGCCTAATGGGCCGACCAAAATTTTACCATTCCGAACACAAGGAATGAGAAATGTAATCCTGAAAAAATGACTACTCTCTCTGGAATTTCTTGAGATATCTTGTACACGTAGGGACAAAGAGAAAACATACAAGAAATTGTTTATGAAGGAGAAGTAAAAATTGAAATGGAAAGGTAAGAATAAACTACAGTTTTTTTAAGAACATCCTATTGGCCTGCTGTGCTACACGAATAAGCGCGGCCTCCCCACTCCTGTGTTACGTCAATTGTCGTAACATTGAATTCAATATAACGTGCTAATTTTTCATAAAGAAGAACAAAAATTAACGATTCTGTTTAGCGATTTAATTTAAGAAAAATGCTTAGATAAATGATACGCGGCGCGATATGTTGATATTGAAATAAAGTCACTAACTTGTAAAGCATGATTGCAGAACCTTGCTAACATTGTCATCTGTTGCTTTAACCTGGAGAAAAACTTTTCGGAAATCTCATTCTAAAAATTAGCAATCTCACTATATATATATATATATATATATATATATATATATATATATATAATGTGAAATTTAGTGAGATTGCTAATTTTTAGAATGAGATGAGATATATATATATATGGATGTCAACAAGGTGTTGGGATGAGGAAACCCAGTGAGCACTCACCAATCAGACGACTTCAGGTTGGCGAGGCTCCGGGGATGTCGAAGCGACACACGTAAAATAACACAAAAACACAGAAACAGTTCTCTCTCTGTAGCTGAAGAAGGAGTAGTTCCGAAAGCTTTACGTTTGTGATGTTTCTGTGTTTTTGTGTTATTTTACGTGTGTCGCTTCGACATCCCCGGAGCCTCGCCAACCTGAAGTCGTCTGATTGGTGAGTGCTCACTGGGTTTCCTCATCCCAACACCTTGTTGACATCCATATATTCATTTTACCTTTCCTTTTCCGTAAGTTGTTATATATATATATATATATATATATATATATATATATATATATATATATATGTGTGTGTGTGTGTGTAAAAGTACAACCATTAAAGACAACGAGGAGATCCTTCTTCAACCACTAGCAATGAATGACTGACGGAAAGTGACTGAAAATTATATGGAGTAAACCACTAATGAATTTTATTTAGTCATTCCGACGCTCGCAATTATCTTGGGGCATCAATACCTTTTCCAGAGGATATTCTAAGTATAATTTGCTCATGGGGGAGGAGGAGGTTAGAACCCCCAAAACCACCCCCTGTATATGCCACTGTTCATGAACATAGTGCAGGAGTTCCCAAACCCAGGGTCGCGACCCGAACTTGGGTTGCAAAGGCCTTATGATGGGTTGCGGATGACCCCCATTTCCAAAGCGAAAAACTGTAATTTTTCTATATGTACTAGCAAGAATAAATGTAAAGAAGGACACCACCAAGAGACGCAAGAAATAAACTTGATCCTCAGCATGATCTGTGCTGCGCTCTCTCCATCAATATTAAAACAAGATTGGATCAGCTGATCACAAAGGTGCAATAGTATCATGGAAGCCACTATAGATGAGGGACTTGCATTAACTATCAGCCAAGCAAAGATTGATTTTTATATTTTTATTAATTTTAAGTAAATTTGTGCTTGCAGCTTTCTTTTTTCTAAAAAAATTTGATAACTTCTAAAATTTCAGTGAAGGAATGCCTTTATTCAATGGCCCCATTCTATTTTTCATGTACTCACTTAAAAATTGACCTTTATACAAAAAAATAAAATTGAAAGAAATTGAGCAATTGTGTCTACAATTCTTTTTCTAAATGTTTTATTTAATATTATGCTAATAAATCTACGGCAATTTGCTGGAGTGCTGAGTAGGTACCAGTACCATTTGGGTTGAAAGACAAATGTGATTTCAAATTATGTGTTGTAGACAAAAAGGTTTGGGAACCACTCTCATAGTGCTTTTGATTAAAACTTTCCCTTTAATAATACAGTTTGAGTAAAAAAATACCCCATCTATAATTTTACATGTCCTAGAAAAGTTATTTTCTTTTCTATTTTCAGGTCGCCTCCATATTACTCTCTGGTTACACAGTTGGTTGGAATTGCTTAAGGCAGTGCTTCTCAACCTTTTTGGAGCTTTGAACCACCACAATTTCTGCAGACTCCTTCCCTGTGAAAAGTTTATGGATTTTTTATTCGTTGTCTCGTATTTTCACTTTGGAACATTAATCAGAGCTCCGTGGTGGAGCAAACAAGTTACAGATAGAAATAAACTTCATGTCCTACTCAATTTGTGGACCCCCGAGAGATAATGCATGAACCTCCTGTTGAGAAACACTGCCTTAAGGTAATCTTAAGGAGATGCAGTATCATTACCGTAGCTATGTTATGGCAAAAGTGGTATTTGCCACAGGTGCCATTGGCAAAATGCACCAATATTTCTCACAAAACATAACAAACATTTATTCTTCTATAAATTATTAATTTAAGTATTAATTAATTAAGCATTAATTTAATGCTCAAATGTTAAAATTATTTCTAATAAAAATACTATTATTCATTATTAAAACGAAAAAAATACTCTACATAAGATGCTTCATAAAATTTTGTCATAGGCGCTACATCTCTGACTGCGATGATAGCAGAAAATATGAAAAAAGTAGGCACTGTTGTTGAAGTGCAATTGACCTGAGATGGCTCAATTTGAAGTTTTGATTGATGTATTAGTGAGATTTTCAGTTATCCTTTCTTCCCAATACCATGTTTGTACCTTCCTATCACATATAATTAGCTGTTAAAAATTCAAAATTATGCTGTGCAGCAAAGTATATCCAATAAAATCGATAGCCCCTGTTTGCAAATGGTACTTTCTATGAATGGCAATTCGTCAAATGATCTTCAGTCCGAAATTTTTATTAGCTTCCATCTCAAAAAGAGGTCTTTGTTGAAAACTTACCAGCCTATAGTCAACACTTGAGTAGATAAATCTGCATTAAAGATAATTTCAACATCTTTTACAAAATTTTTTGCACTCTCCAAAAATTTTCGTTGTTCAGGGAAGTATATTTCTCTTTCAGCATATTAAGAATTCTTATGCTAGTACAGAAGTCGTCAAAATAAAGTTGATCCTTCAACAATTCCTGAATTATAATGATCTTGATGAAGTTCATGATCGTTCTAGTCCCATTTTTCTTTATTCTGCTGACTATTATGCTAATAGACTTGGTATTTTTACTGAGCTAAGAATCCTAAACAATTATCTCTTAACATATTATTCATTTGTAGATGTGCAAAATAATTTGCTCATTATTTATTTTTTTAAAGGATCATCTATTTTTCCTTGATTTATAAAGGAGATTTATTGGTGGTTTCATTTGAAAATATTTACTTAAGACAACCAGTGAAGATACAGTCAAACTCTGATTTAGCAACCCCCCTGTATAGTTACATCCCTGCATACCACCCATGAATCATTGTAAATAAAACTTCCATCTTATGATTACATACCGCAAGCATATGCCTTGATTTACTGCCACCCCTGTTTTAATGTCAACCCCACTGATGGACAAACAGTGGCACTAAATCAAGGTTTTGCCATTTTGTGATTATATTATGGAAAAGGAATTTATTTCATCTATACATTATTCTAGTTTATAGTAACATTCAAATGTTTCCACATTAGCATTGTTTACTTTCATGCATCACGAACAATCAATTTGTACTTTAATAACTTTACATGAAATCAGTATTTTTACTTTCTCCATATAGGGGAAAGTATTGTTTTCATGAAAAAAATCAATTTCGAAATTTCGATGGAAATACATGTTTTGAGGTCCCCCGAACATGTTTTGACCACTTTCTTGATGATGTCTGGGTATGTGTGTGTGTGACAGCTTTTTTGTGGGTGCTGTAACTGAAAAACTATTCATCAGGTCAATGTGAAATTTTATATTTATCATCATCACAAGAACTGATTAGTTTTTGGTAAAAATCAGTCAATCGGAATAGGGTGTTTACTTTTGTCACTTATCCGTTATTTTGAAATATTTGCTTTAATATTTGATGAATGTAAAAATGTATTGGAATAAAAGTTGTATGAAATTTAATTTCTACAACCTTTGTTTGAAACATTTTCCCATGTAATGCATTGTTTAAGAGATATCTTATATTTTTTACCGACGACTATTGTTAACAATTGACAGTTAGTTACATCTTAGTAATGCTCCCTTTTCTTTTCTTAATTGTTGGAGCTTTGTGGCTATTTCCAATATCAGAAAGCTAAGGTTTGAGTTTATTTCTGTTCTTTGTAAAGTCTAAAATTTTCTCACATTTTCTTAAAATATTTATTATTATGTAACCTATTTGGAATTTTTAGAAATATTACAGATGTGGAGAAAGTCATGTGGTGGCCACATCAGATTTTTTAAAAATAATTTGACTGAACTGAATATAACTTTGTAAAAGTTTTTTATTTTAAATTAGACACATTTAATATATCATTCCTCTTAATGATAAATATATTAATTGGCCTTCAACTAAAATATAGAATTTTTCATTAGGTACTAAGTTTCATATCACAATCATTTTCAAAACTATAAATTATGACTATATAACTGATAAACTTTTGATTTAAAAAATATTTTACACCATATTTTTCTAATGTGATGCCACAAAATCACAAAATATTTTCCTATGCAACCATTAACCTGACTCACCAAAGCATTCATAATTTCTAAATATGTCCCACCATGTAGAAAAGCATTAGCATTTAAATAACAGTATGGGTGAAATGTCACATTCGGTGATAAGTATTGTGGGTGAAATGACTTATGCAGTGATTGAGGTGGGACAGTATGGGGCAGGATACCATACCAGTTCTTTTTAAGAGAGTCAGAATCTTTGTGGTTGCATTAGTTCTCATGTCTTTGGACTCAAAACTCTATCCTTGAGCAGTTTGTAATCATGATATTTTTAATTTTCAAAACTTTAACTTTGACAAAAACCCTTTGTTTTTTCATAGAAAAATATTTTAATTACCAACCTTTGCTCAAATGTAACATCTTAAGTTGATAATGTTACAGTTTAACAAGGTTCCGTCATGTAAATAAAATATTTTCTATGGAAAGAATCAAAGCATTTTTTAAAAAGTGTATACTTGTTTCCTGGTATTTTTAGACCATGTAATGTGACTGAGGGGGAGTGTGCGCCAAATCTTCTGATTCTTTGCTAAGCTGGGAGCGAGGGAGACAAGAGAGATCTATTTCCACTCATCACTATATTTTGCTGGGCATAATTGATGACTATCTTATAATTAAAAAACCAGCATTCCCTAATAATTTCCTTTGTATTTTATTTTTTTTACCATGAACTACATAAATAATACGTATTAAAGGATTGCCATTTTTTGGGAAAACGTTGTCTACTTCGACACCTTTAATTCTATGTCACTGAAATGTTTTAACCTTTATCTTATCAATTTAAATCCCCCGTCACTCACTTTTCTTTAATTTTTAAGCTTATGAATTTCGCAAACCATCCCCTCACCTTTTTTCTGGCATCATGCTACTTCCTTTTATCTTCCATTTCAAGCACTGGACCTGTGAATGAAAAGTTCAGGATTATATGTCTTTGAGCAACAGAATTTTGGTGAGCTGTTCTGAAAATATATGTATTCATTATTTCAAATTTATTTTGATAGTTTTCCTACATATGCACAATTAACCCTAGAAGCGGCAACTGTCGATTTATTGACACTTAGGCAAACTCTGTAGCAGAACATGTCGATTTGTCGACACTTATGAAATCTTCAATTGATTCTATTTTTTCCGACAGATGGCTTGATATGCTACTATTTGAGATCTTAGTGGATAGATGATCTATGCCTATTAGTTTTGTTTGTCTGCTGTTTTGGTTTATCTGTTTTTGGCAGATGTAAAACCTCATGTTCGTTCAGCTTTCATTACACATTTTATAGTGTTCTATACGTGTATTCGAAATATTTTCTTCACTTTGTTTTATACATTCTTTACTTCTGAATGGATATATAGACTATTTTTATATAATTACTGAATTAGTCAAACTTGTATAAAAATGTAATCTTCATCGAGACGTGGACTTACTGATAAAGAAGTGCAGATCACGTTAGAAGAAAGTGATGAATCTTACTTTGAAGTAATAGAAGATGTGTCAAGTGACAATGATTGTATGTGGCTTCAATATCTAGCACTGTTTCAAAAAGTGAGAATGATTCTGAAATACCTACCATCAAGTAACCTCCTGTTTGATCTAAAGTTACTCATCCAGAACAAGGTCTTCCTCCTTTTGATTTCTCTGAATGAAATCCTGGGCCAAGGAATGCCCCAAGTAAGAATTCTAGGCCTATTGAATATTTCCCTTTGTTTTTTTTTACTGGCAATATTTGGTCAATGCTAGTCAGAGAAACTAACAGTTATGCTTCTAATTTTATTGATAAAAACAAAGACCATTTGGCCACTTACTCTAATAGTAGATATAATAAATGGAAAGATGTTACAGTTGCTTCAATGAAGAAATATTTGTTCATATGTCTGAACGGGTTTAACTGTTAGAAAAAACCATACCCATTACTGGAGTCAGATTCCTTCCAAAAACTAGACTACTATTAAAAAACGTTGCCCTTGAAAGTATTTGCAATTATTAGCAGGTTTCTTTGTGTAAACACCAATGAACCAATTCCTAGAGGTCAAGATGGCTTTGATCCTTGGCATAAAATTAGGCCTGTTATGGATTATTTGAATATGAAATTCAAGATCCACTATGTTCCCCAACAGTATATATGCCTAGATGAATCTATGATAAGAATGAAAAATAGATGTGTATATATATATATATATATATATATATATATATATATATATAGGGTTTCCACCTTTTTTTGAACAGATTCCCAAACATTCTAGTAAAATTTCTAAAAAAACTACCAACATAACTGAATATATAACGGACAAAACCAAACATAACCGAACAGTGTAAATTACATTTACTAACTGGATTAATTATTCTACTTCGAAGTTTCTACACACATCATTCCGTGAGTATTCAATAAAATTATTGGAACAATTATAGTTTTAAAAGGAGACAAAAACACTTTTGCAATCAGGACAATCTTTTACCTGATGCTAATTTGCAACCTACACCTTAAATTTTGTACCTCTCTGCCTGAGTGAGCTGTAAAATTCCTTTACAAAGATGCTAATATACAGCCCAATGCCCAATATAAATATTCAAAAGACAGATCTTTTAAACATTCTTTAGAAGTCAACATATCGAAATAGGTTTTCATTGGAACCAAATTTTGGTGCCCCTTTGGATAGACGCCTGAGGAGGTCGACACACCTCTTTATTTGCGATTTCTTAGTTTGTTTTTAAATATAATTGGCATAGGTTTTATTATAGCATGTTACATGGATTAGAAAACTTGTGCACATGAGTATGTGCTTGCAAATCGACAGATGTCCCACTGAGAAAATTCTCGAACTTGCGAAAATTGCAAATGAGACAACAAAAATAACTAATTTTTAGAAGTCGATCCATGGTGGGTAAACAATGGTGGGAAGAGAATTGGGATGGCAATACTTTGTACTCATATGTGTCTGGTGGAATTTTTGTGTACCCTAGCCATCAGACATGACAAGATTTCCTTACAATCACTCGTCCACTAAATTCTTCACTTTCAAACCCATTTATTCACAAACTAAACCAATATATCAACGCAAATGAAAAAAAATTTGAGATCATTCTTTTAAATCTCAGATATTTCAAGTGTGGAAAAACGAAATTATCTTTAAAAATGTTTTAAGCGCTATGCGCCACGTTTGATAGGCGGATGCACCAAATGTGGCACATGCACCATAGGTTGAACACCACTGACCTAGAGTGATAAACTATCGCTTTACATATAATAAATTAATATTTATTTGTCAAGTAAATAATTAAATGAAAATCATTATATTTTTATAAGAAAAATAAAGATAAAATTTAAGCGAGGGAAGTTGAATTCCTGATTTATTCTTCGTCACAAAAGAGGGAAAATAAGGCTGGTAAACAACTGCAGAAATAAAAACTTAAAGTTACCTCTTGAATCTCTGATTCTGTAGCATTTCCTTAATGCTAGGGTAGATGATTTTTCTCAATTCTTCTCACTAATGAATTCACTTATCCTCCTTCCACACAGACAATCTATGGGTGTAGTACGTCCGATGGATACCAAATATCTAAAAAATTTCCAAATTGCCTAACTGTTCGGTGTTTGGTATAGCATCAGTACTGAACACCAAACAGTTTGTCTGATTACCGAACAGTTCAGGTAAAAACTGAACAGGTGGCAACCCTATGTATACATCCAATATATGCCAAACAAAGGCCATTCAAGATTTGGACTAAAAAAATTTCAATTGTGTGTGAGTCAGACAGGTTATATTCTAAATATAGACATCTATGGGGTCATCCTTAAATGATGTCACGCTTAAGGGGGAGGGGGGGTCTGAGAATATGTGACATTTTGTGACAAGAAGGGGGAGTATATGTAAAACAATGTGATGTCACAAATAAGTAAAACCTTTTGCCAAGATCTTGCGCTTTATTTTTTTATTTCCTTAATTTTCTTGAACCGACAAATTCACTAATTTTTATTTATTCTCTGTTTTACTCATGTTTCCTGCCACCGGCCCCCTGGTTGGAACTTGTAAATAACAGTAGAAAAACATAATGCAAAGCTAAACCTCACACAAAAACTACTTTGTAGTTAGTATATTTAATTGCCTACCGTAAAAAGTCTTGGTAAGTTTTAGTCATGAAATGAAGTCATTCTTAACTATAATAGAAATAAAATAATAATCAATTGTTAATTTTTCAAAGAGAATGTTTTATAAACATTATTTATACAATAACAATAATTTTTCTAAAATAATGATTTTGGTAATATTTTTCATTTTTGGACAAGAAAAATGTTTTTTTAGAGAACTGGCTATTAAAATATTGGCAAGTCATCACTATATACATATTAGTTTATAATTTAAAATTAAATGTTTATTTTTGTATTCCAGAATGTAATTAAAAACTGCTGTTTTATTCTAATACTAGAATATTTTTAACAAGAAAGTTAAATACTTATTAAAATATGTGAATGGATCTAGTATTTAAATCTTACTTTTCATTATAAATTAAATAAGGAAAAAATGAGCTTCTTTTCTAAGTCTTTTAAGTATTATGGACTTTGATAGAATAAAGCGATCTAAAGATCCTATTCAGACAGGCATAAGCTGTAATGTTGGGAATAATTTTGAAATGAGAAAAAAGTCTGCTATGACCGGGAATCAAACCCGGGTCTTCCACTTGCTGGGCGGATATTCTACCACTGAACTATCTTATCATATCAATTTTCTCGTTTCTTAACGCGGATGTTTTCTGGGTTCCGTGTTCAGAAATGAGAAAATTGATCTGCTAAGATAGTTCAGTGGTAGAATATCCACCCGGCAAGTGGAAGACTTGGGTTCGATTCCCAGTCATAGCAGACTTTTTTCTCGTTTCAAAATTATTATGGACTTTGTTTGTAAAATATCTGTATTTGTGTAAATATAAAATAATGACCCTCTTATTTCACAGAATGAATAAAGGTGAACTATTTCAGTTATTATTTAAGTCATATGTAAAGGCAAATCCATCAAAGAAACCAAAGGATGTGCAGCAAGAAACTGTAAAAGTTTGGAATCGTATTTTAAAATACAGAATTTATCATCAATAGTGACCTATATCATTAAAGAAAATGAAGCTTTAGCAGTGAAAAAGAAAGAAACTTTATTATGCTTTTGGGAAACACAATCAAGAGTATCAAATATCACTACTTTGGAGAATAAAGTTCAAAGTGTAGCTCCTGAGAAATCAACCAGTAATCCTAAAGAACAACCTTCTACATCTTGCATTGTAGATATTGTCAATAAATCAAAAACAAAAGTACAAGATTAACTAATAAAAAATAGACAATAAACAGTGATTTAGTAGGACTTTATAAAAGGAAGAGTTGTGGACAACTTACTAATGAACAACTCGAAAAACTCAACGAAATTGAGAAAAAGAAAAGAGAACTTGAAAGCGAGCTTAAAATAAAAATATCTGACCAAGAGCGACAGAAAAATCAAGAGATAAAAGTAAAAGAAATTTATCAATAAAATCCAAAAATTAAAGAAATTTTAAAGAAGAGAGATACAGTAGATAGACCAAGAGTTGAACTAGATCAGCCAGAGTTGTTAAAAGCTATTATTAATATAGTTATTCATGGTTCTGCATCACATGAACAATGAAATGAAGATAGTTTGAGAGGTACTTTGGATGAGCTTACTGAAGAATTAAATAAGATCGGCTTTAATATAAGTTGAAATGGTGTTTATGTTTTCTTACTTCCTAAATACAGTTCATCTTTAGAAGGGAAACGGCATGTTATCACTGTCCCAGTCAAGCTCATGAAAGCTCAAAATGATGCACACTTCCAACATGTTGATGGGTAATTTTGCAGTGCAACTATTAATCATTTGGAAGAAATTGCTTCGATTCTTAGACCAAATGACGTATGCTTCTTGAGCCAAGATTATGAGGCTAAGGTGCCACTTGGCTTAACAGCAGCAAAGGAGCAACCCACATCGGTCATGCATATTGAGTTTACCAGATCATGATTGGGTTGTAGCTGCCAGACATAAGTTGATACCTTCAATTTATGCTGGAATTGAAATAAAGAAAAATGGAAATGTTAATCCAACTGCAGTAGGATACTCAGGCTCAACCATTATAGCTATCAGATCCGGTAAGTACTCTTCTTCAACAACATTTTCACATGCATTTGACTTTGAAATACTTTTGAAGTTACCAGAATTTGAAAGTATCACAATGTTTCAGAATGAAGTAAAACCTGTGGTAATTTGTGGATGGTTGCCCTGATGAGAATCTCCAATACCAGGTAATTGATGTTGGAATCAATCACTTTTTACCATATAATTTGAATTTTTTTTATTGCAAACAATGTACCTGGCAGGAGTTCTTTCAATCGTGTTGAGAGAAGGATGGCATCTTTAAGTAAGGAACTGTCTGGAGTTATTCTTCCTCATGAGCATTATGGAAGCCATCTTGATTCACAAGGCAAAACGATTGACGATGACTTTGAAAAAAAAACTTTGAGTATTGCGGCAATACATACTGTAGCCAAATATATAAGTCCAGAAAATTCAGAGATTAATCCTGAATATTTGTTCACAAAAGATGCTATTTGGTCATCAAAACATATTTTACACAGATTGTAAAGTGCAGAGATAAACTGTTGTTCAGCACCTCGAAGCTCAATTTTTAGTATTTTAAGGAAACGATTCCTATCTCCACCAATTCCAATGAAACAGACAAATGCAGGTTTAAAAGCTCCATTACCAACAGGTGAACAAGGTCTTAATTTGTAGTATCCATCTGTTTCCATTGCAAGTAGTATTGATTTGAAATAAATATTACCAAGATCAGCCAAAAGTTTCAAAATTATGCCATATGATCTCTACTGTCCCTCTATTCAAAAAGAATTAAGAAATCGAATATGCAATACCTGAAATCTGTATTTTGCTTCAAATGTCATGTTACGGAAACACTATAAGATACATTAGTAGACAGAGACCATGTCAAAAATTCAGGAAAGAGTTAGGCCAATTTGTATTGCTGCTAGATGACAGCGTGAAATGATGGCTATTTTAACAAACCAGGACAATGTTCAATATGCAGAATGGATTAATGAAGAAAATTTGGATTTTAATGGAATAATATGTATATTTACAGTATGGATGAGATTTTCTAAACACCATGGAAAGAATTATAATTTCTAAGTTGTTCAAATTTTTCATTTCCTTTATGTCCATTTTTTCTTATATTTTTATTAAATGTAATTGTTTTTAATAAATGTATCCTATAGTTACTGAAGTTACAAAAATAGAAAAGCAAAAACTTTGTATATTGTCCGAGTAGCCAGACATTGTTTAAAGAGTACGTACATGTAATTTTTATGTTAATTGGTATTGTATTTGCATACAATGAAATATCTACTACATTTGAGTATTTCATTATCTATAATATGTACTTAAAAAGCGATAATTTTATTTGAATATTTTGAGTTTTTTTCATGCACAAATGATGTCTGGACATATCATTAATTTTAGATAGTCAATATGACTAAATTAAAAATGGCAACGTTTTACTTTCCATGAAAACTTTATTCTAGAACTAACTGATTATTTATTTTATTTTATTATTCTATTTTTGGAATTTTGTGAGACAAATTTGCAATAATTTATGAAATTTGTCTATAGAATGTCTGTATTCTATATATATATATATATATATATATATATATATATATATATATATATATATATATATATATATTTATTTATTTATTTATTTATTTATTTATTTATTTATTTATTCATAATATATTATATTAATAATTTAACAATACCAATAAAAACGTTTATAATAGCTATTACTTATAGATATGACAAAGTGCACTCCAGTACACTGTCTTTCATTTTTAGCAATTGAAGTCTGTTAAATCTAGTTATATAGAAAAAATCTTCCTTTCTTAAGGGACTGTGTGACATCTTTGTACACAGTGGAGGGGGGGGGATAAAGCTCTATATGTCACTTTGTGACAGATGGGAAGGGGGGGTCAAAAATCGCAAAAATGCTGTGACATCATTTATGGCCCCTATAGTGGGAAATCATTTTTTCAAAAAAATCTGATGTGGACACCACATGACTTTCTCCATATCTGTCATATTTCTAAAAATTCCAAATAGGTTAGATAATAATAAATATAATAAGAAACTGCGAGAAAATTTTAGATATTGCAAAGAGCAGAAATAAACTCAAACTATAGCCTTCTGATACTGGATATAGCCACAAAACTCCAACAATTAAGAAAAGAAAAAGGAGCGTTACTAAGACGTAACTAAGCGTCAATTGTTAACAATAGTCGCCGGTAGGTGGCGTTGTCTTCACACC
This sequence comes from Tanypteryx hageni, assembly GCA_028673005.1. Taxonomy (NCBI): domain Eukaryota; kingdom Metazoa; phylum Arthropoda; class Insecta; order Odonata; family Petaluridae; genus Tanypteryx; species Tanypteryx hageni. The sequence continues at coordinate 123,642,793 of CM054116.1, read as the reverse complement.
TAAAAATATAAGATGTCTCTTAAACAATGCATTATATGGGAAAATGTTTGAAACAAAGGTTGTAGAAAATTACATTTCCTACAACTTTTATTCCAGTATATTTTTACATTTATTAAATATTAAAGCAAATATTTTAAAATAACGGATAAGTGACAAGAGTAAACACCCACTTCTGGTCGACCAATTTTTACCAAAAACTTATCAGTTCTTGTGACTTCTATAAAAATGTTAACTATAAAATTTTGCATTGACCTGATTAATAGTTTTTGTGTTAGAGCACCCACAAAAAGCTATCACATACATACATACAGACACACACACACACACAGACATCATTGATAAAATGGTCAAAACGTGTTCAGTGGATCTCAAAACATGTATTTCCATTGAAATTTCGAAGTCGATTTTTTTCATGAATACAATACTTTCCCCTATACTACGTATATGGAGAAAGTAAAAAGACTAGATGAAGGATTAGCACATTAGGTGGTAATGGAAATGGTTGATGCCTGTAATGCTCATGGTAAAGGTTACTATTTAGTAAGTGATAATTTTTATACAAAAATTCCACTTGCTAAGGCTCTTTATGAAAAGTAGGTAATGTTAACAGGAACAATTCGAAAGAATTCAAAAGAACTGCCTCACGAACTTACTTCAGCAAAATTGAAGGCAAAAGAAACTATTTACCACCATCAGAGTGATGTTCTGCTAGTTGGTTACAAAGAAACCAAAACTCAAAAGACAGTTTTCTGTCTATCAACGTGTTTCCATACTGAAGGCACATTAGTCCAAAGTAGCAGTGGCAAAAGGGGTGTAAAACCAATTATTATTAGGGGATACAATAAGGAAATGGGAGCAGTGGATCTGGCTGATAATAACATGTATCACATAAGTTGTAACAGTCCAACAAGGAGATACTGAAGGAAGATTTTTTTCAATATGGTGTACATTACTATCCAAAATGCCTACATCATTTACACCAAGAATGCTGACCCACCACTGATGGATACATACCATTTTGTTGTGTCCATCATTGATGACCTCTGTATTGATGACAGACAAGTAAGGACCAGGACAGTAGATGGACCTAAGGATGAAGGAGATGGACCTAAGCATGAATTTACACATCCTCCAGGACGTCAAGAGAGAACCTGTATTGTATGTGGCCATACAAAGAATAGGGGAAGATCAAGTTACTGGTGTCCAGGATGTAATGTTGGAGTTCATGGAAAATGCTGGCCTCAATTAGATCCTTTTTATAGGAGTAATTGCACAATGAAAAGACAAAAGGTGTAGAAGCAATTACTAGTCATAAAAAACAGTGAAAGTGCATGTATGAACATAATTGGTCATATGTCAAACAAAAGGCACAACTATGAATTGAACTTTTAACTGTCATATAAGAAAAGTATTCATGACATTTAATATATATCTGTTTAGTGATACCCTGTTTTTTACTAACAAATGTTATTAGAAAGTTCATTTTTATTTTATATTTTCTAGAATTAGTTTTTTTAACCTTATGCATACCATTATGTTCATAATAAATAATTATTTTAAAACTAATAGAATAATCTTTGTTTTATTAGCTTTAAAACATTATATAAAATGTTCTATTATTATATAAGTTAAGAGATAATGAAGTAAAAGTTCAAACAGGTGAAATCGATAAAATAAATGGCTACCAGCAGAGGGTTTACCATTGCCACTTCTAGGGTTAATTCATGAAAGATAAAATTCTTAGTAGTATCAATATGAAATCATCATGAAATGACTATGAATGTGAATAAATATACCACCAGCAAAAATGCTCCTGCATCAAGCTTAAAATGGGATTTAAATGCTCCTACTTTGAGGGCTTAATATAAGAAAATCTGATGTGACCACCACATGACATTCTCCATATCTGTAATATTTCTAAAAATTCCAAATACTTTACATAATAATAAATATTTTAAGAAACTGCGAGAAAATTTTAGATATTGCAAAGAGCAGAAATAAACTCAAACCATAGCCTTCTAATATTGGATATAGCCACAAAGCTCCAACAATTAAGAAAAGAAAAAGGAGCATTACTAAGACATATCTAAGCATCAATTGTTAGCAATAATCGATGGTAGGTGGTGTGGTGGTGGCAGATAAAAATATAAGATATATCTTAAACAATGCATTATATGGAAAAATTGTTCAAACAAAGATTGTAGAAAATTAAATTTCCAAAACTATTATGCAAGTATATTTTAAAATTTATCAAATATTAAAGGAAATATTTCAAAATAACGGATAAGTGACAAGAGTAAACACCCACTTCCAGTTGACTGATTTTTACCAAAAACTAATCAGTTCTTGTGACTTTTATGAAAATGTTAAATATAAAATTTCGTGTTGACCTAATTAATTTTTTTTAGTTATAGACCACCCAAAAAAAGCTATCACATACCCACATGCACACACACAGACATCATCGAGAAAATGGTCAAAATGTGTTCAGCAGGCCTCAAAATGTGTATTTCCGTTGAAATCTCGAAGTCGATTTTTTTATGAATACAATACTTTCCCCTATACTATGTATATGGAGAAAGTAAAAAACAATGCTTGTAAATTCTAATTTTTCCTGTGGCCATTGTAATACTGAAAACTCTTTATGGAAAGTTATTATAGCAATGTGTATAATGAAAATCATCTTGTGAGCACAATTTTAGGAATTAGTGCAAATAATCCAACAATGGTGTTTGATTTTAATGAATCTTTTGCCAGACAACCCATCCCATTACAAGTAGGTCGCCATTGATGAAAAAGGCATCAATTTGATTCCAGAAGAGATAACTTTCTCTATTTGATTAACATATGAGTGAATGTAGGATATTTTTCCTTTGCATTTTAAAAATGATTAACATAAAGATATGAGCTTGGGACTTCAACATGTTCTTGTTCGAATAAATGAAATTTGTTCCAGTCAGGCAAACTTGAATATGTTCTCAATACTTCTACTGCAATACTTTTTAATTTGTGCCTTTCATTAATAGGAAATGATAAATAGACTTACTTTAACATGCTTTTTGCATAGAAAATTTAGTTACTACATTGAATACATCTAGAAGATTTGAAATATAACTTTGTTACTTGGTAACTAGGGTTGCCAACCTCCGGCTTTGGGGACAGAGATCTCCAGGTTATCGCCATAATCTCTGGTCTCCAGTTGAGTATATCAAATCTCCGGTTCACTTTCGATTGCAGTTGGAAACCCTTTTTTTAATTTTCTGCATTTTAAAAATTATTTTAATTGAAATATTTTTCGCTTTAATTTCGTTTGTATTTTGTTTTGTTAATATTGATTAACCTGCTCTAGAGGATTTCCCACAGTTTCATTGAAGTTCTCGTCTTCTTCCGATATTTTCATAACGTTTTTATGTATATTTACTTTCTACAAAAAACTTGAACTTCTTGCGTATTTGTTACTTGTCCATACTACAAACTGCTTTATTTCTGGATCAGTAACATAACACAATTACAACTTTAAGTGAGGCCCTGCAAAATATGTGAAAATCACTAAATGAATTATGGAATAGTGTACTTAATTTTTACCGTGTTTTCTTCAATTTTACTGTTTCTTGGATGTGGATATTTGATAATTGCTTTAGAATGAGATTTAAATAAAATTAAGGATTATGTAGCTTTTAACTATAATAAAAAAGCTGTATACATTATTTGTCTTATGAAATTCAGCAAATAATTAAAAATTAGTTAGGAATAAGCTTTTAGTCTTTTTAATAATTTAATTGTTTTGGCAATCAGTTATTTATTATTGTTGGGTTTTACAACTGTTTTCAAATCTGATTAATTTGGATATTGTAAACTTAATTCACTCGTATATATCTTATTTAAAAATAAGAATAAAAAATAGAACTGGAAAATGAGGAAAACATTGAAGAAGACAACTTAGGACCAAGTATTATGGAGAGTGAAGTAGAAAAGGCGATAGTGGAACTAAAGAAGGGAAAAGCCACGGGCAGCGATGGCATACCGGCTGAGATACTTAAAGTCATAGGATCAGAAGGACTAAAAGCGATCACGAAATTAATTAATAAGATTTACGGCACGGGAGAGTGGCCTCAGGATTTCCTAGAAGTAACAATGATCCCTCTAAAGAAGAAGCCAAAGGCAATGCAGTGTAAAGATTACAGAACTATAAGCCTTCTGTCACACACATTGAAGATCATCACAAGGATTCTTAATAAAAGGCTGGAGAAAAATGCAGTAGAAATAATAGGGGAAGATCAATTCGGTTTCAGAAAAGGATGAGGAACTAGAGATGCTATAGGAGAAGTTAGAATCATATCAGAAAGGGCAATAGAATACAGTCAAGATATCTGCGCATGTTTCGTAGACTGGCAGAAGGCCTTTGATAGAGTAGATTGGGTAAAGTTGATGAAGATATTAAAGGATATAGGTGTAGACTGGAAAGACAGGAGACTGATTAGGAATCTATATGAGAATCAAGTTGTAAAGGTCAGGTTTGAGAATGTGGACACCTGCGGAATAAATATCGGTAGAGGAGTAAGACAAGGCTGCTGCCTATCGCCAACCCTATTCAATATATATGGATAAAGTCTAATGCAAGAAGCTTTAGAAGGCACAGGGGATTTCAAAATTGGAGGAAGGATTATAAGAACAGTAAAATATTCAGATGATCAAGTACTTCTAGCAAGAAAGGAAGAGGAGCTACAAAAAATGATAAATAGACTAGTGATAACAGGTAGAAAATACGGTATGGAAATAAATACAGAAAAATCCAAGGTCATTCGAATATCGGGTAAAGAAGAGAATCTGAACATAACTATTGGGGGAAAGCCATTAGAACAAGTTTCAGAATATAAATACCTTGGAAGTATCATAACACGAGAGGCAAAATGTATGGATGAGATCAAAACTAGAATAGGAAAAGCAAAAGCGGCTTTCAGGAGAAAGAAACAACTACTTACAGGGAATATAAGGGAAGATATCCGCAAGAAGTTCATAAAATGCTACGTATGGAGTATAGCATTGTATGGGGCAGAAACATGGACGCTAAGGAAATATGACATCAAATACTTGGAAAGCTTTGAAATGTGGACTTGGAGGAGAATGCTGAAGATAAAATGGACAGATAAGATGAAAAACGATGAAGTGCTACGAAGAATAGGAGAGAAACGAATGATTATACAGACTATCAAAAAAAGGAAGGCTAACTGGGTTGGACATTACCTGAGGAGAGATAGTATGATTAAAGACGTGTTAGAAGGAAAACTAGATGGGAAAAGGGAAATAGGTAGGAAAAGGTTTCAGCTGATAGACGATTTGAAAGGGAAAGAGAGTTATCAAGATATAAAGAGGACAGCGGAAAATAGGAGTATATGGAGAACCAGGTTTAACCAAGAATAATCACGGACCTGTCTACGGACAGACTACCTATGATGATGACATCTTATATGAACGTTACATAATACTCCAAATTTTTATTATATTATCCATGTTTACTTTTATATATCGTATATTTAGAAAATTATTTTTTCAGGTGGAGTTTACTTGGTCACCAAAATGATAAATTTTTCACTTGTGCCAAATGTTTATAAAACCTTTTGCCTAAGTTATTAAAATAGAGTCAGATAAGAAATGTAAAAAAATGTCAAGTAATGATAGTGATGGTATATAAAAAAGAGAATTTAAAAGATATAATACTCACTTTGATGATATTTGGTTGCTGGAAAGTAGTTATAAAAACTGGTTGAATAAAAAAGATTATTATACTGCTAGGTGCAGTTAGCATAGAATAACATTTACTATACATCATGATTGATAGAGGGCAGTTAGAAAACATACAACTAATAATATCCATCTTGCAAATGTTAATTTGTTACTCAAAATCAAATGATGAGCCAGTTTCTTTTTCCTAAGTTGATTACTAATGAGACTTGAAAAGTCGCTGCAATTGAAGTAGCTCAAATTTAGCATGATATTCAACATCATCATTCCTATAATAGTATTGACTGTGGCAACATATTAAACAGAGTATTATTTTCTGGTTCAAATTGGCTAAAATGTTATCTGTGGAAGGATAAAAAGTGAAGCTATAGTTAAAAATGTATTGGCACCTAAGTATGTGAAATTCTTTATGAATTGGAAGTTAATAGCATTGAACATGTTCCATATTCAGTGGTAACTGATGTTTCCACCAAAATAAAAAACTATTCCCTTTGGGCATTAATTTTTTTGATAAAATTAAAGGCATTAAAAATATGTTACTTGAGTTATATGAAATCTCTGATGAAAGTGCTCTAGGTATTTCTTCAGTAATTTGCCTGAAGCTTGAGAAAAATGGAATTACCATGTGTGAGTTCATTTTCTGCTGACAATACAGCAGCAAATTTTGGTAAAAATAATTCAGTGTACACATTTAAAGAAAAAAATTAAATTTACTTAAAGCTAATTGTATGTGCCATATTATTCATAACTGGGGTAGAAATGTATTTAGACTCTTGTCATTTGATGTTTAACTTGAAGTCAATGCTGAATTTTCTCATAGCTCCAAAAGAGTAGAAAGTTTAAAATCATACTTTGAATATTTGGAACTAGAGTATGAAAAAACTTTAAAGCATCAGGTGAGTATCATTATATCCTGCATTGGATAGAATTATTAAGTGCTGGCCTGCTGTTAGGCTATACTTTGGTGAAGAAGATTGCCATAAGAGTATTTGGAAGTTTATTTGTGACCAAGCAGATGAAATAAGTCCACATCTTACATTAAGTGAATATTACTTAACTTTTGTTCACCAATTTATGTATTTATTAACACAATTTGTCGTTGTACTTAAAAAAAATGATAAAACTAGTACAGAGGTACATAATATAATGGTAGAACTTTTACACAAACTAGAGTGTAGAAAGAGTGATAAGTTTTTTTTATCAAAAGTAAATGAAAGTTTGCTTGAATTAAATCCAAGTAAGAGAAATAAGTTAATTGAAGAAGCCCTGATTGCTTATACCAGAGCAATAGATAATTTGAAAAATGGTATGATTTTGAAAATTCACCCATAAAGTATTTCTCTGCACTGAACCTAAAATCTGATCTATGTATTTGAGTATGCTAAAGTTGTCCAAGCAGTCAACCTGCAAATATGACATTAAATAACGATTTGCTATATGATTAGATTTGTCATGTTAATCTAATCCTCTCTTCTATAAAAGAACTACAAATTCCAGTTGACAGAAAGTGGGTGCTTATTTTTAAAAAGACTGAGATTATTGAATTGCCAAAGTTATTATCATTTGTTGTATCAATTCCCATTAGTAATGCATATGTAGAAAGTTTTTTCTATAATGAACAATACATGGAGTGATGAGGGAAATAAAATGAGTATTGATCTTATAAAAGCTGAATGAATTAATGGTAAAGCTTAATTTTGACATGTCTTGCTTAAGCTATTCAGAATATATATTGAAAAAAGAACAGAATGATATTCTAAATGCAGCCTTGAGTGAGAAAAAATATGAATTTAAGAATAAAAAATCCTAATTTTATTTTAACAATTTTCTATTATTAAATATCTTAATTTATAAGAAACAACATTACATTGTTTAAATTTTATATCAAAGTATATGATTAATGTTTTCATTATATCTTTTTAAAATATAATTATATCTAAAATCAAAATACATATGTATATCGAAATTATATAAAAAGGCTTTTATTTCTATACTAAAATGAATTTTTATTATTCATTCAAGAAACCCTTGTTCTATTTATTTAAAAGATGATTAGCAATATTATAGTGTATAATGTATATATTTTAATGTTTTTGTTCCATTTGAATATTAGATTAGTTAATTAGTTGAGATTCGACCTCTCTACAACCATAATATTTTGAATTCACTTAACCTTTTCTATTTTAAATCGTTGATGCTCTTCCAATTTTATTAAATAGCGATAGGCATTTAAAAAATAAACACAGGATGATTTTAAATTATATATCCTAAAATCAGGGGTGCCTTTAAGAGTATTAAATATAATTATCATTTGATTTTATCTCCTCGGGTTTCTTCTTAAATCTCAAGATTTCAAACAATCTCAGGTTTATGAAGATCTTAATGTAGGCAACCCTCAACACAATCTCCGGTTCATGAAGATCTAAAAGTTGGCAACCCTATTTGTAACCTATTTGGAATTTTTAGAAATATTACAGTTAAGGATAAAGTCATGTGGTGGCCACATCAGATTTTTTCAATAGTAACAGTAGAAAAACGCGTTACAAAGATACAAAAATGTACTAATGCGCACAGCACAACAGACGAAGGACTAACGGCGCAACTGGCAACTCCTTACTGAAGGCAAAAAGAACTCTCAGAAGATATCCAAGGCGTCTTGTGTGAAGAAGGGGAGAACAACTGACTATAGCACTCCATTCCACATTTAGTTGACTATTTAGGGTTCTTATGGAGATATTCCATCTCTCTCTAATCCGTGTATTAAGTTTGCCTCTCTCTTTCTGTTGCGCAGTTGCCGCATGTAATATTTTTAGAGTCCATATTCAATATTTTTTGTTATGTAAGATAAAAATTGTTTTCTAATGACAAATTTAACGCCAAATCCATTGTTGCAATTGGTTTTTGTTAATTAATTCAAATAAAATTTACAAAAATAATTTACTCTTTTTCGCCGTTATGTTTATTACATCATTTTGTAGAATTGGTCGATCACTTTCAGTTTAAAATTTTATGTAGAAGTTATTGCATGTTTTTCTTTATAATGAGGCATACTTATTTTATTTATGATCGATCTAATGAGTGTTATATTTTTTATATGAAGCTTCGTATAGCATTTTTCGAAATTGGCAGTGAAAAACGTAGTCTCCAACAAAATTGCATACTGTAACTGTTAGACCCATATATTCATCACAAGGATTACAGAGAAAATGATGAAGATATTTTTGATGAGGATTTCATGGGAATAGCTCGAATAATATGGGAGTTATGAATTTTTTTAAATCGTTGAAAATCTCGTTCCCGCCAACTTCGACGGCTAGGTTCCGTCGTCGGAAATATTTTGTAAATATCTGCGAATAGAAATTCTCGCTGGCACTTAAATAACATGTAACAGTATTATAAGTCTTTTCTGATCTTTAAAGGAAGGGTATAGCGGAAATATTTAACATGTCCAGGTCATTGCCCATCTGTGATTCCATAGTAAGCTTAGCCTCACCCTGTGCAGCGTTCAACTTGAACTTCTTTTATTGCAATATATATTTAGAGAGAAATTTACTGATTATCGATTAGTTCAACCATGTCAGTGGCTGAAGTGAAGAAGAGGAAACATAGTGAGAAGCTAAAAAGCCAAGAAAGACAAATTGTATTGAATGTGTTCATGCATTTCAGCAAAACTCTCGCTTTAACAGAAGCGAACAAAGAAACCGCCAGAGCTACAGCATGTTCGGAGTCTACCGTTTATCGAGTGAGAAAAGAAGCAACTCAAGGTATGTTAGTTACTCCTGCCAAGAAGAAGAAATTAGAGAAACTCTACAGGAACTCTCGAATTATTTCCCTTTCCGCCACATTTACTATTCCATTCTTAATTCTCTTCTATTTTTCCTCTACTCCTTCGTTCTGTGTATTTCCTCTCTTCATCTGGTTTGCCATATAATAACCGATTTCCTCTTTCTGCCTTTCTTTCAGTTTCTTTAGATTCCATTTCTTAGCCATCTTTGCTTCTCTAACTCTTTTCATTTTGATCTTCATTTCCACCATTAGCAGCACGTGGTCGCTTGCTATGTCTGCTCCTGGGAGCCCACACACTCTTTTCACTCCTTTCTTATACCTTCCTTCTACCAATATATAGTCTATCTGTTTCCTGTACATGTCACCTGGCGATTTATATGTATATAGCCTTCTCTTATGATACTAATACCAGGTGTTGGTTATTATCATGTTCCTCTCCTTGCAGAACTCGATAAGTCTGTCTCCCCTTTCGTTTCTCTGTCCCAGCCCGAACTGCCCCACAACTCCATCGGCTCGTCCCTCTCCCACCCTCGCATTCCAGTCTTCCATCACTATCTTACAGCATACCTTTCCTTCCTGGTCCAGTATGGCATTTATTCTCTCATACACTTCCTCCACTTCCCCATCGACATGGTCGCCGGTTGGCATGTACACTTGGATGACGAGCATGTTCTTTGGTTTAGCCTTTAATTTCAGTCCAATAATTCTATCACTGTCATAAATGACCCTGGTAACACTCGGTTCAATCTTCTTATTAACTATCATTCTTACCCCGTTTCTCTCCCTGGTATTCCCCGAGTAGTATAACTTGGTATCTTCACTCCTCAACTCACCATTTCCCTCCCATCTCACCTCGCTTATCCCAATAATGTCCATCTTGTTTATCTCCATCTCTCTCTCTTGAGATTTTCCAATTTTCCAGCTTTTAATAACGTCCTTACAAGTGCTAGAATAAAAGGTGTAGATACTTTAATTTAAATTATCTACACCTTTTATTCTAGCGCTTTCTTACATCAAACATTAAAGCAAATATACAAAAGTCTGATGTGGCCACCACATGACTTTCTCCATACCTGTAATATTTCTAAAAATTCCAAATAGATTAATGATAATAAATCTTTTAAGGAACTGAGAAACTTTTAAAGACTTTGCATAGAACAGAAATAAACTCAAACCTTAGCCTTCTGATATTGGATATAGCCAGGAAACCCCAACAATTAAGAAAATAAAAAGAAGCGTTACTAAGACGTAACTAAGATTCAATTGTTAACCATAGCCGTCGGTAGGTGGCGTTGTGGTGGCAGCTAAAAATATAAGATACTAGAAGGTGCTTGCATACTGCAAGCATTTCATCTCACCTTGAAAAAACATTAATTTTTCAGACAGATATTTCATCATTACAAATATTCTATTAATTCTAAAGATTTCACCTCCGCAGCGATTTTCGTTTTTCCCACATGTAAAAATAATAGTTTAAAACAATCCCCAAATGTTGCAATTTTAAAAATTTTACACTTTCTCCATTATGGGGTACTAATGCTACACATTTCAGCCAAATTTTAAAGTTGTAGCACTTCTAGAAGTAAAATTATATTTTTCTAATTGTTTAAAATTTAAACATTTTTAACGGTTGCCGTAATATATATATGGAGAGATTGAAATGTTTATTTGTGCAAATGCACTGTTCTGTAAATAATTTGAAAATTGCTGCTTCCTAGCTCATCCCGTTGTACCTAAAAAATTATTAAACTTTAATATTCAAATAGGGGTTAAAACAACCCCTAAAATTTATAATTTTAAAATTTTCGATTTTTATAGTTGGTTATGAGAAAATTTCTATAATCTTGCAAAATTTCAGCTTCCTAAACTTATTAGATTGGTCTACACACTGGATTGCGTTTTCCCATGCTAACTTATGGGAGATATTCCGGGGTCTCTGGAGTCGAACCCAAGACACTGTAAGCAAAAGTGACAATAATTCCTAATAGATATTGCGGCCATCTATTAACACTGAAAATTTCATCTTTCTAGCTTACCGGCAAGTGCCCATAATTAATTTACAAAAATGGCGCAATGCTATTCTTATGGGAAAAAACACAACTTTCGGAATTTCTGGAGTCGAACTCATGTCACTTAGGTAATAAGTCTCATTTTATCTGAAGATTTTTCCATCATATCTACAAAAACTAAAATTTTAAGCTCTCTAGCTCTTGTAGTTTGGGCTGGACATTAGTATCCTCCTATATGTTATCATTATATATCGACGTATATATATATCCTCCTCTGTAAGAAACGTCGATTTATAATGATATCTGAAACAATGCATTATATGAGAAAATGTTTCAAACAAAGGTAAAAATTAAATTACCTACAACTTTTATTCCACTACGTTTTTACATTCATAAAATATTAAAGCAAATATTAAAAATAACGGATAAGTGACTAGAACAGACATTCACTTCCGGTCGATTGATTTTAGCTAAAATCTAATATGTTTTCGACTTTCTAATACAAATGCTAATATATGAAATTTTATGCTGATCGGATTATTAGTTTACGAGTTAGAGCACCAACAAAATTCCGATCACAGAGACACTTACATACATCATTGAGAAAATAGTCAAAACGTGTTCAGGGAACCTTTAAACATGTATTTCCGTTGAAATCTCGAATCAGATTTTTTCATGAAAGCAATAGGTACTTTCTCTATACTTTGTTTGTTGGGTAAAAATGCAATTTTCTCTTTTTTAAATCCAAACATGAAAAATATCAGCATAATTTATGTAATTTAAATTTTGTCATACAGACATATATTTTAAAAAATGGATATAAATCAAGATAGCTTCCAATGTTTAGAACAATAGAAATTATTTTTCACTAGCATAAAGCCCGTGATATTTCAACGGGTGACCTTCATCCTCTCAGCCTGTGGAACGTGAGCCAGTGCAATGTGGTACTTGAAAAAAATAAAAACATGGGTTTGCCTGTATAGAGATACGCGGGCATTTTCGTTTTTGTTATAGTGGTACAAAATTAAAAAGGGTTGAGAACCCCTGCTCTAGCAGCATACAAAAACTTCGGAAAAGCAATTACCATCTCTTGCGACAGTTTCTACTGATAACCCTTCCATAACTCTGTACTTATGGTTACTGAAAACTACGAGAGCGGGAGAAATTGGCAGTTTAAGCTGTTTCTGAATTGAATTTTCTTTTTTTTAATTTGAAAGCCCAGCCAATTCGCCTCTGTCCTACGCACAGTGGGTATCTCAGAGGTAGTGCAATGAATAGCCGGGCAAGGGAGAAGGGAAACCCGGTGCCGGCATTTGCCTGCTCTTACGAAGAACACCAGGGGGGCCAACAGCTTAACGTCCCTTCCGAAGGACGGAACAGCTGAATTTACGCGGTCTCCTCAAACCACACAAACAGGGGGCCGGGCGACCTTGGAAAAATCCTACTTTTGCAAGCATCGGGCGAGTAGCAGCCAGCGTCCTAACCACTACACAACAGGCACCCCCTCTGTTATATATATAAATAGAAGCCGTAATTGAAGAAATAGGAGCCGTAATTGAAGAAATAGGAGACGTAGTTGAAGACATGGGAGCCGTTTTTGAAGAAATTGATGCCATGAATGTTATAGGGTGCGTCACAGATAACTGCTATGCAATGGTTAGCGCCAAGGCATTAATTCAATCTAAATATCCCCATCTTTGCATGTATGGCTCTGTTGACCATATTTTTCAGCTCTTGATGAAGGGCATATGCGGCATTCCTGAAATTGATCCTAAAATTCTATATTATACATTATTAACGAGATAGGGAGTTCAAATTCTCTCAATTCCTGGTTTGCAGAGGTTCAAAAAGGCAAGCAAATTTCTGTTAGCTTGAAAAATCCAGGAGCAAATCACTTTGCATCCACAGCTATTGCTGTGCATTCTCTGATCTGTAATAAGGGTGTGTTGCAGCAGATGGCTATTGATGTGGATCCCAAGAACCCATCATTGCGCCTTCGTGGCCAAACAAAATCGTTGGTGTTATCCGAAGACTTCTGGACATTTAAAAATCATTTGCAAAGTCATCTCCAACAAATAAAGGCTTATAAAAATGATATGGAAAGTGATGCACCACAGCTGAGCAAAGTGTGCAGCATTTTTTCTGACCTTAATGAAAAGATAATGGAGTTTTGCATGAACATGACAGAAATTACTGCAGATCGCACTGGTTCTATAATGAATATGGTCCGAAAGAGAGGAGGTATAGCTGTCACAATAACATATCTGGCAGCTAATTTTTTTGATCCTTCAAGAAAAGGTTTCAGCTTGAAACTATCGGAAGTGTGCGATGTCTTCGAGTTTTTCTTAAATCTTGCCAAAGCGGATCCAACCTTCAAAGAAGAGGATATAATTCAAATGCATTCTGAGATGGCAAACTATATGGCTGATGAAGGAAACCATAAGTCAAATCAGTATCAAAAACGCTTCCATCCCTAACGTTTTGTAAAGGAATTTGCTCACGAACTAAAGTCTGCAGAGTTGCTTCAAAGATTCTTTCACTTCCACCCACATCCTCTGCAACCGAAAGAAGTTTTAGCACTCACGGGCTTATTCGCAGCGTTCGCAGAAACTGCTTGACAAACGAGAGGGCTTTGAAGCTTATTTTTATAAAACATAATTTGAAATTGCTCCAGAACAAAGAGACGGAAATCTCAACTACTCCTATCTTAAAAAATGTTTCAGAGGGAGTCGAAGTCGTTCCACCTAGGGTGCTGGAAAGACAAGTTCTTGCGTCTATGAGTTCAAGCGATGAATCGGATCCTGATGCTGGTCTGGAGGACCTCCTGCAAGAGACAGATATGGAGGTGGATGAGGGAAGTGAAATAGACCAAGAGAAGCCTGGTCCTTCTGGTCTTTAAGCTTAGTTATATTGGTGATGTTGCTTTTTCTTCGTTGAGAGTTTATTCAAATTTATTGATATGAAAGCAAAAACATAAATAAAGTTCTTGATTAGCTACTGATGACCCCCTGACTTTTATTAAGTAAACACTAGTACAGACTTTGATGCAAATGATATAACGTTAGATTTGTGTCCATGATTTTGTTTAATAAATTGAACATGAAAATCCTCCACTGCTTATAGAGCTCTTATTATCTTTACTCCTCTTAGTCAAATATTTTCTAGTAGGAATAAAATTATTGATATTTGTTCATATTTCGCCTATATTTTACAATATTACAAAAAATGTAATCATTTCTTGAATTTAGAACTTCCATATACAGTTACTTGGAACAAAATAATTGTCCAACAAAGACACCAGAAAAATGGAAAAAGTCAAAAGGTCTGCAAGAGCCATGGTTAAATTTTCTTTAACTCGCCCTCGAAAGTAATTTTCATGTTTTCCAAGATCCTTGAATGTAGCAAATGTACATGACAGGTCATCAAATCGTGAGTAATCCAATGAGAAGGTATTATTATGAGGAAAAAGGGAATATTAGTTTGATAAGGGATCTTGAAGGAAACTGGAACCAAAAAATAAAGTCCGACTAGCTTGAAATTAAAGTTAAAAACTGTAGTTTGTTTGATCGACCATTTGCACATGCATATATTTTCCAACGTTCGGCAGACTGAAAATGTTCTTCGCAGAAATACTGATAAGCTGCCATCCTCTCCACAGTGATGTTCTTATAACTAGTAGGTCTGTGTGATCAGTGGTCTCAATAGTAATTTGTGGAAAAATGAGTTTAAAGGAAGAGAAATTACATTTATATATAAAGGTTCATAGATTACTGTGGAATGATCTTTAAAACAATTATGCAAAATTTGGTGTACATCCGCTTACTCAAACGACCGTTATAGAGAGATAAACGACATACAAACACACAAATCAAACTCCTCCATGTCTTAAAAGGAGACAATAGGGAAAGGCGTTAAGCTTTTCATTTAAAATATTGATGATACAAACGAAGGGATATTTCGGTTTGCTTATTAGTGGTAATCCGTATCTTTGAACCTATCTAATGATAATAGTACTTATGGTGTTACTGCAAAAATGTAAGCGGTTTTCCTGCATTAACCGATAACAGATATCTTCAGATATTTACCGCTTACAAATTTTTCTCTATAAAACACCGAAAAACTTGGTAATGCCTCCAAGCTTACTAGGAAGTTACACTTGACATTAGAGTATAAAGGGAATTCATCTTATGTACCCATAATAAATATTAAATTAAGCAATGAGGCCTTCTTTAATTGCTATTTAAGCTTAAAATTCACCAGAAAATTAGTTTGGGCATGTCCGGATTATGGTATAAGCACTGTAGGCACGGTGCCTATGGCCTACGAGAAAAAGATATGCAATAAACTGAAAAACTTACCTATAGACTTCACAGGAAAGAACGAGAGCTTCATCGCTGCACATCTGCCATTTCACAATGTAACAGGTCTCACACACTAGATGACTCTAAGGACATCGTTCTCTTTGATGATATCCAACCATCTTCGTCAAATTTCAAAGAGGAGCCCACCATACCAGAAACAGAAAAGGGCACAGATAAAAGGTACGTCCCTCCAACACCATATATTTCATCTTCAAACTCACAGATGAGGTTTCAACTCAAGGCAACCGCATTGGCTTGTGACGGGTTTGGTGTGTCCGACAGAGCAGCTGCTTCAATCGCTTCAAGCGTTCTTCAGGATGTTGGCATGATAACCGAATCAGATGGGTCACTTGTTATAGACAAAAAAAAATAAGGAGGGAAAAGATTCGTGCAAGGAGGGACTTGCAGTGTGGCAACGATATTATTCTTCGTGGCCTATACTTTTATGGTTGAACAGATGATACTATGGTGGTGGAAATATTACATGGAAAGCCTTTTTGCAAAGTGATAAAAGAGGAGCACATTTCTCTGAGGAGTCGGGATCCATTTATATTGGTCACGTTTCTCCCCCTGCAGGTTCTGCCAAAGACATCAGTTCGAGCATTATTTCACACTTATCTGACCGGGGCATTACCTTATATGAATTAGATGTCGTTGGATGTGACGGAACAGCGGTCAACACTGGTTGGAAGAATGGGATTATACATTATTTGGAGTTGCATGTAGGGAGACCCCTGCAATGGGGTGTCTGTCTATTGCATTTCAATGAATTGCCGTTCAGGCATCTATTTGAGTACCTTGACGGTGGAAGTAAAAGACCTAAGTCATTTTTCGGTCCTATTGGCAAGTCACTCCATGGCTGTGAAAACTTACCAGTCATTGAGTTCGAGAGCATTGACTGCGATATCCCTATTTTGGATGGAGCAAATCTTATTTAAGACCAAATGTATCTTTTAAACATTTCTGAGGTTGGGAATAACTTTGAAACAGAAAAAATTCTGCTATGACCGGGAATCGAACCCGGATCTTCCACTTGCCGGGCGGATATTCTACCACTGAACTACCTTAGCAGCCCGGACCCAACTAAGAAATACACCCGCGTTCAGAAACAGGAAAGATTATTTGCTAAGGTAGTTCAGTGGTAGAATATCCGCCCGGCAAGTGGAAGAACCGGGTTCGATTCCCGGTCATAGCAGAATTTTTTCTGTTTCAAAGTTATTCCCAAAAATTACAGCTTATGCCTTTCTGCATAGTTTCTATTATTCCATCAATTTCTGATTTCTGAGGTTGTTAAATAGGGATTCTGTCCACTAGATCTTGCTGCCTGTGATCCTGAGCCCCTGTCCCAATCCAGATGGTTGACGGCTGCGAACACAACTTTAAGATTATACATATCCACAGAGAACCCTCCAGATGGACTGAAACAGTTACATTCATTTTAAAGTACTACGTGCCCGTTTGGTTTGCAGTTAAGAAGGAAAGTTCTTTCGCAGATGGGCCAAAACATGTTTACAAAGCCGTACAAACATCAAGGTATTTACCTAAGAATCGCCTTCAAGTAATAGGTCCTATGATAGAGCGCAATGCATACTTCGCCCATCCTGAGAACTTGGTGTTGGCAATGGTGATGGACGAATGGAAACATATAAGAGAGGTTGGACTGAGACGCATCATCAAATCAAGACAATCCCCTTCAAGACAGAAGTCAGTCCGCAGTTTCCGGACCCCTAGGCTCAACTTTACTGCGACAGATTATTCTGAGTTGATTGACTGGAATTCATATAAGCTGTTCGCTCCACCTGTCCTACGTAACGTCAGCAGTGACGTCATTGTCTCGCTCGTTGAGTCTGGGGCCAAACCAGAGTGAAGCATAAAGCTTTTTCGTTGCCATACGCAAGCAGTGGAACGGTGTGTGAAACTCGTTACAGAAGCAGCCGGCAAGGTCTTCGGCGCTGAGAGTAGAGACACTGAACTGAACCATTCGAAAATATCTTTCATGAACCGAACCCGAACCCAGAAAATTTGAAACTATCTGAACCTGAACTGAACCCATAAATTCTCCAGTTCGATACCAATTTACATTGGGATCAACATGTAGCTTACAATGCTCCTTTGTTTCAACTCGATAACAGCTTGACGTATTGTGATGAAATTTGGTATCGGGGAGTTTTGCTAAAATTGGTCGACCGATTTCAATTATGGTTAAAATCGGACAAACATTACGATCACTTTACATGGAGACCTACATGTACTTTACAATGTTCCTTTGTTTCAACTGGGGAGCCGCTTGACGTATTGTGATGAAATTTGGCATTGGTTTTGTTAAAATTAATTTATGGATTCCAATTTTGGTTAAAATCGGATAATAATTACGACTACTTTACATGAAGACCTACATGTATTTTACAACGTACCTCGGTTGCTTCTCGTTAAATTCTCATCTGAGCGAAAATCATTGAGAACATTGTGAAATCTCTAAGAATGCATTTGGAAACTGTGTACTCCGACATGGAGTACACCTTTCCAATCTTGTTCCTATCGTTGGTACATATTCCTATTTTTCGGCGTTGGAATTCAAGAGCAGACCTTCGAGATGAAGACATTGTCTCTATTTTGGTTTGTGTTTCAGGCACATAATGCACATATAGAAAGAATGTTTCGAAAATAATCGTTGCATGACCTGACAAACAAAACACTATTGACGTTAAAACAATGAATACCGTTATATTGTGCATTTAAATTAAATATGAATTCAATTTTTTCTCCGATGCTTAAAAATTAAAAAAAAAATTTAATGAGACAGGCAGGCGTGGTTTAAAGAAATCATTGAAAAATGATATAAATTTATATAACATGAAATAAGCCATATAGTGTTATTTTACCATCTATGCTACTTATATATATTTACCTTTATTATTAGTTCTTAAAGTAATTGTTACCCATAAATCGTGATATATTGTTGTAAGATTATTTACATATTCATTAAATAGAAATTATTTGTTAATACATTGAACGAAACTGTGCTCTGTATTTGCGAAGCTTATTTACTTTTATTTTAAGTAAATATAATCAAAAAGATACGAAAATTCAGGTTGTCCCGGATTGTTTCCGATTATGTCCTGGATTTTCTTGTTCAGATCGTGTTATGTACCGGTTTTGCCTCCTAAGAATTTGGTCACCCTACTTTAAACCTCCACTATTATGTCACCCACAACAGCCACCACTTGTGCTCGTCTGCTTCCTTTTATTGGCGAGTATAATTTACAGTGGTAATTGTTTTAATTTTGTATTTAGCGCATAAGAAGTCGTTATGGAGCGAAATAAGAGCGTCTTGGAGGGGAGTTAGGATTGTTTGTGTAACGTATCTCTATCTTTTACATGTAAATATGGGTTCCGTTTATGCGAATTTGCTTTATGCGTCACTTTCCCGCATAAAGAGAGGGAAACCGTATAATAAAAGGGTTACGGCGTGAATGCGTCGCCGGGGATGTCCGCAGGAGTCCTCTATTAGTTATGCAAAGTGGCTGTAAGGGGCAGTACTCACCAGGTACTACACAATTAGTTATACAAAGCGGCAATAGGTGGCAGCGGTCGGGTCTTTGGTTCATCAGCGTGATTAGCAGCCGGAGCGATGGAATCAGGGTATCGAACTGGAGAATTTATGGGTTCAGTTCAGGTTCAGATAGTTTCAAATTTTCTGGGTTCGGGTTCGGTTCATGAAAGATATTTTCGAATGGTTCAGTTCAATTCATTTTAAATATAAAATTCATTAATTTATTATAAAATGACTTAATTTAAAAACGCAAATGACATTATAATAATAAAATAAATTACAAAACTAATAACAAATTTTGGTAGAATTAGCAACTCTATAAAAAAGTAGGGCAACATCCACAACAATTGACAAATAAAAAAATCCATTTTAAAAATATAACAGAAAATAGACATTTTATTAAAAAAATTTAAAATTTCATCAGAATATTTTCAAATGTCTCCAATAAGTTGTCACGCTTTTGTGATAAAATAAATTTTAATGCTGAGAAAGGTCGCTCAACATTAGCCTGTGTCGCTGGAAATTCTAAATTGACCTGAGAAACTTGATACAAAATAGGATATTGGGTTTTGTTTTCTTCACAAAAGTTAAGAACTTTGCTGTCCTTTGGAAGCCTTTAAATTTTTTCATAAACTTCAAATGCAAGTTCTAAATTATTTTGATTTCTATAGTCAGGTTGGCTTTTACTGTTTGTGTGAGATTTCTCGGTTTAGTCCAGAAACTGCTCTAGTAAGTGGTCATCTGCTGCAAAGTCTGAAACACTTACTGCTGGTACAGAATATTTAATATTTTCTTACAAGCTGTCCGCAAGTCGTATATTTTCCAGTAACTCGACTGTTTTAGTAATTTGGGTTTTAGCTTTCTTTACTTTCTCTTAATCTAAAGTAAATCTGTATCTAGGATCTAAATATACAGCAGCAAACATAAGATCATTATTTAGAAATCTCTCCTTTCCTTGAAGTATATTTTAATGTAAAGCATGTGCCAAGCATCGAACATTGTTACAGAAGTCCGTGGCCGGGCCGATAGGTAAGGCGGCGATGCGATCGCCTCAGGCGCCTCTCGCAAGGGGCGCCAAAGTTTGACCACGATAAAAATCACGATTTGGAATAAATAATACCCAATAATCGAAAAATGAACGCATTGTAGTGCCTACACATCTCAAAACTAGAAACAATACCAACAGTGATCTCGGTCCAATTCTTTGCTGTCTGTTATATTTATTAGCAAAACACATGACACGATTTTTTTCTTAGAAAATTTTTTCGTGTTTAATCCAGGCTACAAACCCTCCTCCCTCTTGTCTGACCATAAACTTTCCGTTTTCTAAGGTTTAAATTAAATGAAAATTTTTCATTTATTTTTATTTTTTATTTTTTTCGGCACAGTTGTGTATTTAGTCTTACTGAAAAATTCAGGCATTAGTTTTCTTGACAACAGTGTAGACCTGACCATTCCGTCTCTACTCTCAGCGCCGAAGACCTTGCCGGCTGCTCTTCGAAAATACTAGCCAAGGCCGAGGTCGTTTTTCACCATAAGGCAATGTTCGGCTAAAGAGTGAAAGGGATTGATACCTGGTTGTATCTGCATACTGGCACTTCGAAGAAGATAAATCTGCATCCATATTTCGTTTCACGCCATTTTGTACGAAGTGTTCGAGTGTAGCATCGGCATCGTCCAGTATCCACTCGGCAGGATCGTCACTAACAGATGGAAATGATGGAATCGCAAAACATGTGTTCGCATGCGATTCAAGATGTTCACCAGAATCTTCTTCAATGACTGCTGCGGGGTTTTCGGAAATCAAGTTTTGAGGAATTTGAGGTAGCTCGTCACAGTCAGACACGCTTGCTGGTTGACGGTCGTCACTCCAATCGCCAGAGGCTGATGCACTGGTACTAGTACTAGGTCTGGAAGAGGCGAAGAACGAGTCCAGCTTAGGAACATTACGAAGAAGCTCTTTTTCCTTCTGCAATTTCTCCTTATTCCTTTCTCTTTTCTGGAACCCGCTCAGTTTTTTGTTGACGTCAGACATCGGTAATTTCTAAAAATAAGAGAATAATGAGTAATAGTCACGTGATCATTTAGCTTAAATAGTAACTCACACACAACTCTTTAACACTCTACGAGAATCAACTTTCACTATCGCAGGTCGCTGTGATTTCTTTTCGCTTGATCTCTTCTCTTGATCTTACTTTAAACTGTGTCCTTGCAGGCTGAGCCCTCTGCTTATATAGTCCCAGGATAGTGGAAGTTGGTGGGAGTTCGACCAATCAGAATACATGGTAGTATATACAATATTTCAGAACGTTCCCTAATCGAACATTCTAGAATACAGGTCCATGACATTCTAGAACATTCTTGAATGTTCCATAGTCTACCACAGAGTTCTAGAACATTCGACACTTTTCCAGAGTTTTCCAGGACTTTCGAGAACTTTCTATACACATACAATATCGAAATATCTAGAACCTTCGAGAATTTTCCGGTACTACCATTCACTAATCATTTCCGAAATATTCTATCTTACGGGATTATTCTATAAAATCTTAAGACACTATACACTAGAAAATTCTATTACATTCTTTAGCTTCCGTCGCCAACACTACTCGTATCGTAACCTTAACTTACCTCAGCAAATTCGCGTGGAAGATAAAACCTTTGAGCTGCAAAATTGAAATTGATACAACTTTCTAACACACACTTTCAACGCGAACTGACAAGTAGTGACAAGTTATTGAATGAAGTCAGGTGCGATGCAAAACAAACAGAACACAAACAGTGTTGCCACTTGACTTGTCAAAAAATTAAGTATGGTCAATTATTTTCTATTTCGCTCGGAGAAATTGATATATTATTTTCCGTGTCTTGTGTCCTCAATGTGTACCATTTCGGCCCCTGGTCGGGGCCCCCGCCGAGGCCTAGGCAGAAGTTCGCCGCTGGTCATATGCACTCAAATTATAGTCAATCGTTGTTGATTCGTAATTTAAAACCATATGATTAATTTATATTATGACTTACCAAATGCTGCAAATTTGTCGCCAGGGAAATTTAGATGAATTCGTAAGAATAATTGAAAACAGAAGTTATCATTTTTAAGATACCAATCACTCCCGGAACCAAGTTTTTCTCCTTAAAAAGTGCACAGTTCAAAATGAACTAAGCGAAAACCATAAAATACGATTTAATTATATCAGATAAAAATACTAACGAGTTATAATTCACAAACTACAAATATTGAAGTCAGAATCCAAAAAAAGCTTACGCGCTCTCAGTATTGGTCTTGTGAAACTAATGCCTAAAAAGTGTTCTGCACTTCTTAAATGGGGTTTGAAAATTTCACAGAAAAACATTTCCTCGAAATCCACTCGTTGTCTCCTTTGCATGCTAACTTACTCCTCCATTTGGATGCTATTTGGGATCCAGGGTAATTTTGCGTTACCCTTCACGAGATAAGACAAATACCCTGTTGTAACTCTTTTCTCATTCGATGCGGGGTGTCTTCCGGTCACCATCCCGCCAGGTTTTGGGGCCTTACAATCATTGCCTTGCGATCGTGTGATATGTAGCACCCTCAAATTCCGCTAGAAAAAGCCAAAAGTTAAATCTTTCACGATACATTTCTCGCTACCCGCTAAATGATAGTTTTTTTCCGCTAAGCGACTCCAAAACCCGCCAAATCAAGCAGGAAAAAGTCAGGTTGGCTACACTGGGGTATATTATGTGTTTCTCTCGGTTTTGCCTTACCTCCCTCCCGTTTTCGCAAATGTGTCTCTTTGAGCTTTGCTGTAAGACCAAACTTGGCAAGAAGGAACGCCGTCAGTATGTCAACAGCCGCGGCATGAGGCCGACCCCTCGACCCTCCGCCTTGAGGCGATTGCCTCACTTGCTTACCGTCTGAAGCCGGCCCTGATTATTTCTGTACAGGACGCTCAGCGCACGCGTCAGAGGGGAGGGGGACCCCGGGGATTCCCTAGTCTAAAATTCCGTAATTCTCTGTTTACGACGATCAGTGAGAGGTTAATGGTGTCAGTCGCTTTGGTGGTTCTGTTGATACGTATTATTAACCCTGCAGTGGTAATGTTGGGCCTGACAGACCCAACGCCGTCTGTTTTTGTATTTTTGAACTAGATCGGTTTGAGTTGCAAAATTCTCCATTAGAGTACCATGAGACGGTCATGGGACGGCAGGTGCCCCAGCTTTTAGTTTACCAGCAGTTTTCAAAGGGTGAAATTTTATTTGGGTCTGACAGACCCTACGTTACCACTCGTGAAAGTTTTTTCTTGTGATGACTTCTACGTCTTCCAAGAAATTCTTTGATCTGAGTAAAGAGGAAGAAATGAGAGACGTAGACTGGACAATATGGTACCTATGGGACAATTATTTGAAGCGCTTGTTGCAAAATGTTCGAAGTCAGTACGACTTCGACTGTTGGAGAGTACCTAATGAGTTACTATTTAAGCTAAATGATCACATGACTATTACTCATTATTCTCTTATTTTTAGAAATTACCGATGTCTGACGTCAACAAAAAACTGAGCGGGTTCCAGAAAAGAGAAAGGAATAAGGAGAAATTGCAGAAGGAAAAAGAGCTTCTTCGTAATGTTCCTAAGCTGGACTCGTTCTTCGCCTCTTCCAGACCTAGTACTAGTACCAGTGCATCAGCCTCTGGCGATTGGAGTGACGACCGTCAACCAGCAAGCGTGTCTGACTGTGACGAGCTACCTCAAATTCCTCAAAACTTGATTTCCGAAAACCCCGCAGCAGTCATTGAAGAAGATTCTGGTGAACATCTTGAATCGCATGCGAACACATGTTTTGCGATTCCATCATTTCCATCTGTTAGTGACGATCCTGCCGAGTGGATACTGGACGATGCCGATGCTACACTAGAACACTTCGTACAAAATGGCGTGAAACGAAATATGGATGCAGATTTATCTTCTTCGAAGTGCCAGTATGCAGATACAACCAGGTATCAATCCCTTTCACTCTTTAGCCGAACATTGCCTTATGGTGAAAAACGACCTCGGCCTTGGCTAGTATTTTCGAAGAGCAAAGGTACCGCGTTCTGCCCCCCTTGTAAGATGTTTAGAAAATAGGGGTCGCTAGCTAGTGAAGAAGGGTACAACGACTGGAAAAATGCAGGTCAGAGGATGAAGGAACATGAAAATTCAGACGATCACAGGTCAGCATGTGCGATGCTGTCAGCGAGGAAGAACGTTGGCGGTAGAGTTGACAGGAGTCTTGTTCTTCAAACGGAAGAAGAAATAAAATACTAGCATGAGGTTTTGAGGCATATTGTGGCTGTTTTGAGGTCACTGTCTGCACGCGGATTGCCGTTTAGAGGTTCACAGGAGAGAATTGGATCGAAAAACAGTGGGAACTATGTCATGACCCTAGAACTTTTGGTTGAGTTCGATCCTTTTCTGGACACGCACATAAAGCGCCACGGAAACAAAGGATGCGGCACAACATCATACCTCTCGTCTAGAATATGCGAAGAAATTATCAACATCATGGCAGAAATTATATAGAATTATATCCAAACGTGAGAATAGCGCTCCGGATGCTGTTGTGTACACCAGGGTTAAACTGTTCGGCAGAACGGTCGTTTTCAGCGCTAAAGAGAGTAAAGAATTATTTAAGATCTACTACAGAAGAGAACAGGCTTAATTCACTCTATGTGCTGCACATAGAGTCAGAAATAACGCAGTCTGTGGACTATAGTGAGGTCATCCGTTCCTTTGCAGAGAAGAAAGTTCGTCGCGTGGCAATGTAATCTTGTAATTATATGTAAATGTAAAAATTATAATGTGTAAAAAAGTATAGTTGGTAATTGTCTATTTCATTTATAAGTCTGCTTGTCTATTTTCTAAATTCAAAGTACGTTAAATAAATAAAAAATAAAAGTAAAGTTTGTTTTTTGCTAAATTACCAAAAAGAGGGCCCCGACTCTGTTAACTGCCTAGGGCCCTGGGTCTCTATGTCCGGGCCTGCATATGACTACAGAAAAACTTAATAATTTCTTCTCTGCTTCAACTAAACAGTGGGAAAGTACTTATTAAGTGACATCTGATGGGAAAGTCGTATCAATGCCTTAAAGCCATTGAGATTTCAAATCGGAGAAGTTTACGATGCTCTCTTTGAGATATTGAATCGTAATTCGCATTATTCTGCCTTTAGAAATGAGGCCAAGTATTTAGCCAAAGAAATCAAAAATTTCAAATTTCTTTGCTCGCCACTAGTTTGGTACGGTCAGGAACGGCCCGAGGAAGTTTGGCGCCCCGGGCGAGATAGTACTCCAGCGCCTCCCTCCGTTAATGCTTGTTGAGATATTTACAAAGTACATATTATAATCCATTCATCGCTCTGTAAAAGTTACTGATAACGAAAAATTTTAAGGAATGCCATCAAGATTCTAGCCTGTTCCTCGATTTAAATTGCTACCCAATATGTATTCAATTGCATAGATAAATGATCGACATAGCACCCCCAAATCTTTGGCGCCCCGGGCAGCTGCCCAAAGCGCCTGTAGCTCAGGCCGGCCCTGGGTACGGTATTCTATTTAAGATAAATGGAGTAAGTAAATTGTTGCAAAGTCCATCCGTGGATATGAAGGCTTCAATGAATTCTTTTGAACAGATTCATATTTCGAAGATTTTAAATCAGAAATCGGGTCAAATAAAATTATTATAGATGCTCGAGAATTGGCAACGGAACAAGAGGTAGAATAAAAATTTACGCAAGGGACAGAAGTTCGGCCACGAAGAAAGAATTCCAATTTTGAATCGGCGCAGGTTGGTGAAAGTTTCCATGATGCCCAATATTATTTCCGAGTAAGTTTTTTTTAAATTTTGTTTTGGATCAAATAATTTCTTCGATAAAGGAAAGGTTCCAGCTCCTTAAAAAGCGCAGTGAGTGTTTTAGTTTCTTGTATAACTAGAGTAAACTAAAGAACATGAATAAAAAAGTTTCATATCATTGTAAGAATTTGCAGATTATACTGAGTGTTGCAGATGAAAGTCATATCGATGCTCCAGATATGATTGAGGAATTAAGTGTTTTAGTGAAACAAATCATCCCAAAATCTTTACCTATAGATATATTGAATTTCATTCAACAAAATAACTTAATTGCTGTTTATCAAGAATTATTTACGTAAAACAGTGTCTGACAATCGTCACTTATGTCCATAGAAAGTGATATTGTGGAATCATTTAAATACAGAAATATAATTGACGACATTGCATCAAAAAATGCCGAAGGGTGGCTTTTAAATAAAGAAAATAAAAGACGAGATAGGTTTTATAGAGTTTTTATTTAAATATTTGTAATTTTATTAATGTATGACTAATAGCTGACGTTTCAAACGTTAACCCACGGAATATGAGGAGGGGGGGGGCAAACATTTCCCGCCTCAGGGCGGCGAAATGTCTGAATCCGGCCCTGGAAATAATGCCACTGGACGATATATAGCAACTATTTTTGGACACATAGCTCAGTTTTCTTTGCCGTTGGAGAGCGCTCCTAAGTTCCTGGTTGTACCATCTAGGTTCTGCATCTCACGCTTCAGTTTGCTTGGAATAAATTTATCTGTGCACTCTCGCATCATACCTCTGAGCATGCACCAGGATTCTTCCGCGTCTGCAATATCTATTGCCTAGCAGAAATTAGTATATATATTTCGCAGAAAAGACCTAAATCTTGTGAAATCGGCTTTGGCGAATACATCAAGCTTTCTTTTAGCCTTAACCTGTCTCTCAATGTTTACCTGAAACTCCATGTACACTGCCTTGTGATCGCTTATTCTCTCAGCAACAGATACCCTATTCATACTCATACATACATACATACTCACTAATATATTATTAAATCTCGTGGGAAATCTCACTAACTGATACAATGAGTGTTTACCGAAAGTTTCAAGTAAAGCCTCGCACGATTCACGCTCTCTACCACCGGTAAAGCAATTATGCCTCGACTCAACTGGCGGAAGATTGAAATCGCCTCCAATTATAATGGCTTTATCTTTATTAAACAAACATAGCGTCGCCACTTGTTTCTCAAGATAATGAATAGTTTCTACGATAAAGACTCCACCTCCCGACCGGCTACATCGATCTTTTCTAATAACGCTATAGTCACGAGGAAAGATCTCCTGACTGGCTATGTCCGCCGTTAGCCAACTTTCTGTCCCTATCACTACGTCAGCACGCAGACTACGAATAAGATGCTCAAGTTCGGCCTCCTTCCTGCGAATGCTGCGACAGTTAACCGTGATGATTTTTAGTTTATCGCTATTACTACGTGACGATGTCTCGCGCGCTACTGAATAATTATTATTATTTACTGCCTCCTTGTACTTTCTATTACGTCGACTATTTGTACGCTTAGAGTGTATTCTACTGTTAATTACATCGCGTTTATATTGGAATGACGGTCGGATGTATTACTACTAATGACGTGCATTCCAACGCTTGATGAATAATTACCATTCCTTAAATCTAACCTAAAAAAAACCCTAGCATGCTTGAACACCCTACTCGCTACCGCCTCCGCAGTTTCGGCAGTGTAGTGCACACCAGAACCGTTTAAGGATGCCCTACATGAGTCCAGGACCGTCCTCAGGCCTACGAAGTCCACTCCATTGTACCTACAGAAGTCCCACAGCCTACGATTCAGCTCGACCACTCGATTCCAAACCATAACACTGCAGTCCGTCCGAGGAACAATGCTACAGATAGTAAGCGGCACATCATCACCCGACTCCTCTCGAACACGAGCAACCCCAGCGGCCAAGTCCTTAAAAGAACTTAAAACCTCTTCAAACCCTTGCTTCGAAGCGTCTTTAGTACCAACATGGGTCACCATCCGCAGCGAGGACCAACCCGTGCCCAATACCGACGCCCTGAAATCCTTCCTCACCTGGGGCACCGAACCTCCTGGTGTAGGATCTTCGACCATGGTAGGTCTTTTTTAGATTAGAGAGTAGGGTAGGGTGTAGGCGCAATAGGAGATTTTATAGGAGCATCGAGTGTAATACAGTTTCTGTTCGCGAAGTGAGAGAGTCCACCTGCAAAAGCCGTAATAGAGCAGTTAATACTTCGAGCGATAACGAGAAATTAAATATTGTAGTTTTAAACTGCCGCAGCATTCGTAGGAAGTCTGCCGAACTCGAACACGTAATTCGCACGTTGCATGCTGATGTCGTTATAGGTACGGAAAGTTGGCTCACTGAAGATATCGCTAGCTAAGAAATTTTTCCGAAAAGCTATAGAGTGTGCAGAAAAGACCGTGCCAATAGAATAGGTGGCGGAGTATTTTTGGCAATAAGTGAAAAGTACGATAGTTGTCAGATCCCTATTATCGATGAAACGACCGAGAGCGTGTGGTGCCGCCTAGGTAAGGATAATTCGAAAAAGATATATTTATGCTCATTTTACAGACCACCTAATGCCAAAGTTGATTATATTTTAAGTTTAGAGAGGCAATTAGCCGAGCTTAGGTCTATTATGAACGACGGTTACGTGATAATTGGAGGCGATTTTAACTTACCGTCAATCGATTGGGAAAACCTATGTTTCGTTACGGAAGGTAATTAACGCGAATCGTGTGAAGCCTTAATTGACACGTTTCATGAATATTCCTTAATCCAGATGGTACGAAAAGCCACGCGTTCGGGCAATGTTCTCGACTTGCTTGCTTCTAACATCCCGCATGGGATAACTAAGGTATCCACAGAGGAGGGACTTAGCGACCATCGAGCTCTGCATGCGGAGTTCGAATTAAAGCTCAAAAGACATCATAAGTCCCTTCGGAATGTATACGCTTTCACCAAGGCCGACTTTAAAAGTTTCAGCTTACATCTCAGAAGTGCCTTTGTCAGTTATTGTAAAAAGACAGAACGGTTAGGTATGGAGCCATCATGGTTATTATTTAAGGATATACTAGGAAAAGGTATCAATAGATTTATCCCCAGTAAGTTAAAATCTGATAAGAAAGAACCTCGTTGGTTTAATAAGGAAGTCAGGATAGCCTTAAGACGACAGAGACGTAGCCACGCAAAATTGAAAAACATACCTACCACCACTTCCGATGAGTATCGCACAGCTATAGTCCATGAGTATAACAGTGCCCGCGTATTAGCGAGAAAAACCATGCGTAACGCATTTAACACCTTCCGGAATAAGGTATTAAATAAAAAATTGAAGGAGGATCCAAAAGCATACTGGTGCTATGTAAGAGAAGTCAAGGGAGGGGGTCCTTCAATGCCCTCCCTGCGATGTGTTTCCGGAGACATCCTTCACGATGGGGAGGATAAAGATAATCTACTAAACGTTTACTTCGCCAAGGCGTTCACGGCAGGTGGAGATAGACTTGAAGATAATCTTATTCCCGACGGATGTACTCGGATGGATAATATTAAAATCTCTAAGGCAGGAATAGCGAAGAAACTGGGTGCGATAAAGCCCAACAATAACCCAGGACCAGAAGGAATTCCCGCGCGTGTATTAAAAGAACTAGCAGAAGAAATAGCTCCCTTCCTTCGGATAGTATTCGAGAAATCCCTTACCCTCTGTGAGGTTCCTGATGATTGGAGACTAGCACACGTCACACCCATTCATAAGGGAGGTGACAAAGAAAACTCCCAAAATTATAGGCCGATTTCTCTAACATCATTATCATGTAAGATTTTGGAGCACATTATTGTTAGCAACACAATGCGTTATCTTGAGAGTAGATCGCTGTTAGTCAGCTGTCAACATGGCTTCAGAAAAGGTAGATCCTGTGACACCCAACTCGATCTGTTTGTGAATGATGTTTTATCATGCGGCGAAAATAATAAACAGGTCGATGCACTGTTCCTTGATTTTAGAAAAGCTTTTGAGAAGGTTCCCCACCGTAAGTCGTTATTAAAATTGGGAAATCTTGGCGTTAATGTTAAAGTCATTAACTGGGTTCGCGCTTTCCTTTGAAATAGAAAACAAAAAGTAGCCATCGATGGTAAGTTCTCGAGTGTGGCAGATGTAGTCTCCGGAGTGCCGCAGGGTAGTGTGATCGGACCTATGCTTTTCTTGCTTTATATAAACAACATCAGCTCAGTTGTAAAAAGTAATATCAGGCTTTTTGTGGATAACACCGTAGTCTATAGAGAAATTAGTGGTCCTAGCGACCATCGTCAGCTTCAGGATGATCTGGGTGGGTTATCTGTTTGGTGCAAGGAATGGTTGCTAGAAATCAATCAGAAAAAGAGTAACGTTCTAAACTTTTGGAAATCTAGAATCGTCCGTGTTTACCTACTCGATAGATGGTGAGAGCATTCCTGTTTCGGAATCCGTGAAATACCTCGGGGTAACCTTGAATCGTGACCTGTCTTGGGACACCCACATAAGACGAGTGATAGGTGCGGCAAATAAGAAGTTGGCTTTTGTGCGTAGAATTGTCAGGAAAAGCACGGAAAATGTGAGAGAATCCTGTTATTTATCCTTGGTTAGACCTCAAATGGAATTTGCAGCAGCGGTTTGGGATCCATATCAGAGGGGACTCATAAAAGATTTAGAAAAAATACAGCGGCGAGCAGCTAGATTCGTGAAAAAGAATTACGATAAAAAACAGAGCGTTACGTTACTCATTGAAGAGTTGAGTTGGCCATCGTTGAAAGATCGTAGATTAGAGGCGAGACTTAAACTTCTAGATAAATATAGGTCGAAGATATTCGTAAATGAAATGAAGGATATTATTCGACAACCAACGTATATCGTACGGAGGGATAATGAGGACAAGATTCGCGAAATAGATACTAGGACGGAGAGGTATAAGGAGTCCTTATTCCCTAGGACAATACGTGACCACAATAGATAAGTGAATAATAATTAGTTAGGAACTTGGTGCGCGGTACCCCCTGCCATCCACCGTCAAGGTAACTTGCAGGGTAATATGCAGATGTAGATGTATACACCTGGAGATCACCCGCTAATGAACTCCCTCCCGGCGGGACCATTACCGTAAAGGCGCCGAACGTTGGAGCTCCCTATCACTAACAGCCCCCTCTTTCCCCCCGAGCTCCCCTTGGGCCCGGCCCCACCGAGGAGACGGGAGCGGGTGCGGGCGAACGGCAGTGGAGTCGCCCTCCGATAACACCGCAAACCGATTACTAACAGGAAGAGGTTCCACCGAAGCGTTCCCAACTCTCCGCAGTACCACCCCACGATCCCCCCGAGTGGACACTAAACACCACTCATCGGGTTTTCGGACCGGAGGACCCTCGACCCGCGAAGAGGAGCCAGGAGCCTCCCCGATCACTCTGCCGTCTTCCGCACCCAGGCGAACCCGAGCCGCCATTTTGGCGCGGTTTGCTCTCAAGGAAGAACCCGCACCCCTCCCATGCGCCAAGGCTGCCTCCGACCTTTCCACCCTCTGAAGGAGGTCCACAACCACCCTCTCCAGCTCCGTGATCCGAGACCTCATGGCCTCGAAACAAGAGTCGCGCAAGAAGGAGGAAACAGAAGTCCTCGGAGCAGCCATCCTATCCTCTTAACTAATTTGTACTATCTATAAATTATATTTAAATTAACGTGAATAAGGGGTTAGCTACTTCGTTGACTGGCCTCAAGGTTAAAATTTAGGGTCGAACGCAGGTAAAAAGTGAAAGGGATAGATTGATTCACTACGCAAACAACGTTAGTAAACAAGCAAGAAAGTTTACCACAATAGCAACGCAGATCTTGAAACTAAAAAAATACGAACGCAAGGACAAATAGTTAAAAACGGGGAAGGTAATAAGCTAATATAAATAAATATCAATTACAATAGTAAACAAAGCGTAACATCATTAATAGAAAATATGAAATGGACATCGTTAGAGAAACCTAGGCTGCAGGCTAGATTTAAACTAGTGGAAAAATTTATGTCGGGGGGACTAGCGAATGAGGTAGTAGAACTTATCAGAAGCCCGACGTATCTCGAAAGGCAGATTTTCGAGATCGATTGTAGAACGGTGTGATATAGAGAATCGTTTTTCCCTAGGACGATATGAGAACATAATAGGAAAAGATAACGTAGGAAAACTGGAGATCTTTGGTGCGCTGCACCCCCTGCCATCAACCAAAAAAGTGACTTACAGGGTATCATGTAGAAGATGAACAGACAGACAGACAGACGGCATAACGAAAACCACTTTTATGGAATCAGGTACACATAAAACGTGTATTTACATCAAAATCTCGAAGTCGAATTTTTTCACGATTACAATATTTACTTTCTCTATATACTAAGTATATGAGAAAGTAATAAAAAGATATATTTGATAGTCATTACGATTCCCTACTTCGTTTAATGGTATTTCATTCGATTTTGGTGCTAGTGCATCATTACTATAGTTTCGACTTCAGTTGGTTCATAATGTATTCATTCAGTGTTCTGTCTTACGACAGGTCCTACCAATTAATTGATTGGTTTTGACTAGGGAATATATGTACATACATGATGTGGTGGTTTCCCGTTGCCTTGCCCACCGGACACACACACAGAAGCTTTTACTCCTAAGTTAGTGCCTGGCTGTCGAAGGGTAAGGACGTGCCTTTCACTTCCTCCTGCAAGAGCTTCTGACCTGCGGGTGACCGGCGCTTTAATAGCAGTAGCTGTAGAGTAGCTGTAGCAGCTGTCCTTCCGTAGCTGTATCGTTGTGTAGCAGTAGAAGTAGAGTCGAAGTAACCGTACTGATAAGTAGAACTAACATTTATTTATATTGTTTATTGTAGTATCTCTTAATTCTAATATCGTCATTTTTCAGTAGTATTTTTCTAGCACTTGCTTTAAAAAAAAACTCATATTCAGGTAGTAATTGTTTCTGTAAGAACTCTACGCTGTTTGTGTACTAACTTAACTTGTTTTAACTTGATTATCGCTGTTGGTGTACTAATTTAAATTGTTTTAACGCTTGCTTGTGTGTATATCTTGCCTGTTCGCTAACGTTGTTTGTGCGGTGAGTCAGCGTTTCCCTTTCACTTTTTACCTGCGTTCCTCTCTAGCGTAGACCTTAAGTCCACGAATTAGTTAGTCACTTAGTATAACCTTAGCTTGAAGTTTAATTTAATTCGTAGCTAGTACAGATTAGTGTTTAGGATGGCTTCACCTAGGATTCCCGTTTCCTCCTTTCTATGCGACGCTGATTTCGAGGGAATGAGGTCTCGAATCACGGAGCTGGTAAGAGAGGTTACGGACCTCCGTCGGAGGGTGGCAAGAGCGGAGTCGGCCCTTGTTCGTGTTGGGAGAACGCATCCATCCCCGAGAACTCACCGCGCCATGATGGCGACTCGGGTGCGCTCGAGTGCGAAAGTCGGTGGTGTGATCGAGGGTGTTTGTGGGACCTCTTCGGGGGCTGGGGTCGCTCCAATCCTGAAACCCAACGATTGGAGAGTGGTCTCCAACCGGGGGGATCGTGGGGTGGTCCTGCGAAGGCTGGGAGCTGGGAATGCCTCGGCAGACCCTCTTCCAGTTTGCAATCGGTTCGCGGCGTTGTCGGAGGACGACACTTCGGCCGATGCTCTCGCATCCGCTCCCGTCTCTTTGGCGGAGGCTGGATCTATGGGAAGTCGGGGTGGGAAGGGAGGGCTCCAAGTAATAGGTAGTTCTAATGTCCGGCGTGTTATGGCTCCCTTGCTAACTCGGGCCCGCCGGGAGGGAGTGGCTGAGCGGGTGTTCTCCAGGTGTATACCAGGAGGAACGTTCCCCCAAGTGACGAGGGCGGTACGGGAGTCGGTGGAGTCAACGGGTTGCTCTAGGCTGCGGATAAGGTCCATGTTGGGACTAACGACGCCTCGAAGCGCGGGTCCGAGGAGATTCTAAGTTCTTTTGAGGACTTGGTCGCCGAGGTCACTCGTGTCCGAGAGGAGTCGGGTTCTGATGTGCGGCTCACCATTTGTAGTATTGTCCCGCGGATTGACTGTGGTTCGGAGGTTTGGAGCCGCGTGGCGGGGCTAAACCAAAGGCTATGGAATTTCTGTGTGGGCATGGGAGTCGACTTTGTTGATCTCCGGCCGGTTCTCGGATCGTGTAGGGTACCCCTAAACGGCTCTGGAGTTCATTACACGACCGAGGCTTCACAGAGTGTAGCGTGTAGGATCTTCGACCATGGTAGGTCTTTTTTAGATTAGAGAGTAGGGTAGGGTGTAGGCGTATTAGGAGATTTCATAGGGGCATCGAGTGTAATACAGTTTCTGGTCGCAAAGTGAGAGAGTCCACCTGCGAAAGCCGTAATAGAGCAGTTAATGCTTCGGGCGATAACGAGAAATTAAATATTATAGTTTTAAACTGTCGCAGCATTCGTAGGAAGTCTGCCGAACTCGAACACGTAATTCGCACGTTGCATGCGGATGTAGTTATAGGTACGGAAAGTTGGCTCACTGAAGATATCGCTAGCCAAGAAATTTTTCCGAAAAGCTATAGAGTATACAGAAAAGACCGCGCCAATAGAATAGGTGGCGGAGTATTTTTGGCAATAAGTGAAAAGTACGATAGTTGTCAGATCCCTATTATCGATGAAACGACCGAGAGCGTGTGGTGCCGCCTAGGTAAGGATAATTCGAAAAAGATATATTTATGCTCATTTTACAGACCACCTAATGCCAAAGTTGATTATATTTTAAGTTTAGAGAGGCAATTAGCCGAGCTTAGATCTATTATGAACGACGGTTACGTGATAATTGGAGGCGATTTTAACTTACCGTCAATCGATTGGGAAAACCTATGTTTCGTTACGGGAAGTAAAGAACGCGAATCGTGTGAAGCCTTAATTGACACGTTTCATGAATATTCCTTAATCCAGATGGTACAAAAAGCCACGCGTTCGGACAATGTTCTCGACTTGCTTGCTTCTAACATCCCGCATAGGATAACTAAGGTATCCACAGAGGAGGGACTTAGCGACCATCGAGCTGTGTATGCGGAGTGCGAATTAAAGCTCAAAAGACATCCTAAGCCTCTTCGGAATGTATACGCTTTCGCCAAGGCCGACTTTAAAAGTTTCAGCTTACATCTCAAAAGTACCTTTGTCAGTTATCGTGAAAAGACAGAACGATTAGGTATGGAGCCATCATGGTTATTATTTAAGAATATACTAGGAAGAGGTATCAATAGATTTATCCCCAGTAAGTTAAAATCTGATAAGAAAGAACCTCGTTGGTTTAATAAGGAAGTCAGGATTGCCTTAAGACGACAGAGGCGTAGCCACTCAAAATTGAAAAACATACCTACCACCGCTTCCGATGAGTATCGCACAGCTATAGTCCATGAGTATAACAGTGCCCGCGTACTAGCGAGAAAAACCATGCGTAACGCATTTAACACCTTCCGGAATGAGGTATTAAATACAAAATTGAAGGAGGATCCAAAAGCGTTCTGGTCCTATGTAAGAGAAGTCAAGGGAGTGGGTCCTTCAATACCCTCCCTTCGATGTGATTCCGGAGACATCCTTCACGATGGGGAGGATAAAGATAATCTACTAAACGTTTACTTCGCGAAGGCGTTCACGGCAGGTGGAGATAGACTTGAAGATAATCTTATTCCCGACGGATGTACTCGGATGGATAATATTAAAATCTCTGAGGCAGGAATAGCGAAGCAACTGAGTGCGATAAAGCCCAACAAATATCCTGGACCAGAAGGAATTCCCGCGCGTGTATTAAAAGAACTAGCAGAAGATATAGCTCCCTTCCTTCGGATAGTTTTCGAGAAATCTCTTACCCTCTGTGAGGTTCCTGATGATTGGAAACTAGCACACGTCACACCCATTCATAAGGGAGGTGACAAAGAAAACCCCGAAAATTATAGGCCGATTTCTCTAACATCATTATCATGTAAGATTTTGGAGCACATTATTGTTAGCAACACAATGCGTTATCTTGAGAGTAGATCGCTCTTAGTCAGCTGTCAACATGGCTTCAGAAAAGGTAGATCCTGTGACACCCAACTCGGTCTGTTTGTGAATGATGTTTTATCATGCGGCGAAAATAATAAGCAGGTCGATGCAGTGTTCCTTGATTTTAGAAAAGCTTTTGACAAGGTTCCCCACCGTAAGTTGTTATTAAAATTGGGAAATCTTGGCGTTAATGTTAAAGTCATTAACTGGGTTCGCGCTTTCCTTTGGAATAGAAAACAAAAAGTAGTCATCGATGGTAAGTCCTCGAGTGTGGCAGATGTAGTCTCTGGAGTGCCGCAGGGTAGTGTGATCGGACCTATGCTTTTCTTGCTTTATATAAACGACATCAGCTCAGTTGTAAAAAGTAATATCAGGCTTTTTGCGGATGACACCGTAGTCTATAGAGAAATTAGTGGTCCTAGCGACCATCGTCAGCTTCAGGATGATCTGGATGCGTTATCTGTTTGGTGCAAGGAATGGCAGCTAGAAATCAATCAGAAAAAGAGTAACGTTCTAAACTTTTGGAAATCTAGAAGCCCATCGTATGTAAAATATTTAGGAGTTACCATTTGTCCTGATGTTTCGTGGGACATGCAGTTATAGGCGCGGCCAACAAGAAACTGGCTTTCATAAGTAGAATAGTACGGAACAGTGCAGAAAAAGTACGCGAAACATGTTACTTATCACTGGTTATACCACAAGGGGAATACGCCCCAAGTATATGGGATCCGTATGAGAAGGGGCATATAATTCAATTAGAAAGAGTGCAGCGCAGAGCAGCCAGATTCGTAAAACAAAAGTACGAACATAAGGAAAGCGGATTTGAACTGGGTACCACTGAAGGATTGTAGATTGAACTCAAGGTTGCGGCTTCTGGAGAAATATAGATCGGAATGTCTAAATGACGAGGTTGTAGGAATAATTGAAGCGCCAACGTATATAGGTAGAAATGACCGTGACGATAAGATACGTGAGATCGATTGTAGGACGGATCGTTATCTAGGCTCTTTCTTTTCGAGGACAGTACGAGATCAAATAGAAAATTTCAACGTGCGATAGACAATCTTTAGGTAGGTTTTGGTGAATTGCACCCCCTGCCACCCACCAATTAGCTGAATTGCAAGGCAACATGTAGATGTAGATTAAAGAAAAACGCTTATAAATCAACGTTAACCGTAGTTTAGCGTATATTTTAATGCACCGAACGATATAGTAATTTTTTGGAACACATGACATTTGTGACATCAGACTGTGCGATTGGATGGATGTTAATCAAAATCCTTATAGCCATTTTTGAGTAAATCGATTTTTGTTTCAAAATATCCTAGAATAAATCAACCTTAATTGTTGCGCAATATCGTTCATCTCCTCAGGGTGTCTATTATGAATGATATTATCCACAAATATGATATATCAAGCGATTTATTTTAACCGTTTAGTCTGGAATATGATTTTGAGTGGATCGCGGCTGAAGCTTGACGTCATAGGGCTTAGTTAAGGTAGCTTAGCGTACATTGTAATGTCCCTGGACGCCATATAGTAATTTTAATGGATATATGGCTTACGTAGTTTTATTTGTGACATAAGGCTCTACAATTGGATTGATTTTGATCAAAATCTCTGCAGCCATTTTTGAGTAAATAAAGTATTTCTAAAAATCGCCAGGAATAAACTAGCCTTCATTTTTGTGCAATATCATTTTTATGAAAAACTGGTCTGCAAAATATGATATATTGCACAAATACGTGATATCATTTGATTTATTTACGCATTTGGGCTCTAGAACAGCGAAGAGACCGACAGACAGACAGACTGACTGACATAGGGCATGGCGAAAACCACTTTTATGGAATCAGGGACACCTAAAACCTGTATATACATCAATATCTCGAAGTCGAATTTTTTCTTACTATACGTTCTTATTATACTAGCAAAACAAATGCGGCCGACAATTGAGGTGGCGTAATTATAAATGCATCAGAAAATCCATTTTTTACAATCTTGTGGATTTTAGTATAGTAGTCTTTGGTTCACCATTAAGGGTCAGGATCTATATCTATAATATAAATATCCAGTGCGCTAAACTGTATTTATCTCTACGCTTATTTTGGCGTTATTATTTCTAAAAAAATATTATATTTTTCGATAAATAGCAAAATGCGGAGACTAGGGTGAAATTTGTTTCACTTTAATTTTATACGTGACTTTCCGAATAAAACTTCCTCGCTGATTTGTTTTGGATTTCATTCATACCGAAATTAATTATAATTTTTCCATGAATATGATGAAGTTTTTTTAGTTCTATATAACATTTGAAAATTACTGACGAAGATAAGTTGTTGAAAAAATGTCAAGTTATTTTCTGGCGTTGATAGACGGAAGCCGACAAGCTGTTTTTTATTTTTATTATTATATTACACTTAAGTTTTCGCTTCCAAATATAATCTATCATTGATGACACAATGACCCAGTTTTGCGCAAATTTCGTTTACAGCGAAATGTTTAGGAACCTTTCTGTAGCGCCAAGCCAGGTAATGGCTGTGTTTTTAAGCTACACCTAATGCGATTCTTATACAAATATTATCTTCTCTTTTCCGTTCACCATTTCTGTCGATAATATTGCCATGATTAATCTCTTCCCCGTCCTTGAACGGCTATAGATTTTTTTGCGACGCGTTCATCGTGTTGACTTAACAAGAGCCAAATCGAATGCCCTAATAACCTTCACATTACAAAACCCGTGGCCTCTCCCAGTGGAGTTCTTCCCCCTCCCTCATATCCCCCCACCCCTCCCCAACCAAATGCCATTTGCTTTATAATATCTCGACAGAAGCTTCTGATGATGAGAGCTTGGGTCTCGAAATACGTATTTAGCGCTCTGTTCTTCACGCTAAATTCCTTTTGTATACGGTCGGAGTTGAATCATCAATTCACATTATCATATGTTGATTACAGTTATGAATTTCCTTTTTACATTTTGAATACGCGGACGAAGGCCCGAAAACCGAACATCCAACTATGGCGATTTGAAGTAAGGTGTTTAAATAAATCATACTATAGTATATTTATAAATCGAGTTTCTCTGCTGTTTTTCCTGTGTGTGGCACTTACCTCCGTCCGTAACCTTTTTCTTAGACACTTTTCTAGTTAGAATTAATAGCTGAAATGCTGCGTGCGCATTGGTGATCGTGAGCTATGACCAAGAAATTCTAAAACCTTAGAAAGGAGTCCTAGGTTCGATTTCGGGAACCTTTCTTTTCTCCATTTGATTGTCAATCGAATCAGCGTAGAAAATTTTTAATTTGTATTAAATATAGGTTATAGTATATATATGTGTGTGTGTGTGTGTGTGCGTGCGTGTGCGTGCGTGACCTTCATATGTGTTAACATTGAAAGCGTGAAATCCGGATGCCTCCCGCAATAGTGCAGCAGGGGTTACTACGAATAAACAAGAAATTAAATGTTCTCTTTTTTAAGCAATGAGAAATTTTGGTGTTTTCAACCTCTAGGCCGTGGGGCCTCATGCGGCCACAGCTTTCGCAGTATAAGATTGGACGGCCCTGCCTTGCATTAGCAATAAATTAATGAAAATCAAAATCTTCTTAACGCACCAAATATTAAAACACGGACAATTTTATGAATCATTCTCAAGAATACGTGGTTTCAGTTAAAGTAAAGTTTAAAGTTATAAAAAGTAGGGATGTACGCGGGTTCCCCGTGGTACAGAAGTGCTTTTCGCCAAATTCGCCGTAGTATAATCGTTTACTAATGTATTTGCTTTTAAATCAGAAAATTATTTTTCCTTATACTGTGGTTCGCCAGATTCGTTCTTAACATTACCATTTCGTTTTGCCATTCTATACTCGCCCAACAAACGAAATTTCTTTTAAATCGGTTTCGCAGTTACATTCGAAATTCGTAGTTACAGAAAAATTCTAACCTTGATGTTGTGGTAGCCCCGTTTAGTCAACATTACACCACACGGTTAAAATTCATGCGGTCAGGTCTCAAGAAATACGTGAAAAAAATATTATTTTACTTTTCATTGTAGTAGTCCTCCTGTTTAACTCCGCTTTAAACATATTGACTTCATTAAGGTATGCAGTACAAATCTTATACCCAAAATTTAGTTGAAATCCGTCCAGCCAATTCCTTCCAAATCCTTAATCACTGAAAGAGTTTAATTTTTAATTGTGGCACCCCTGTTTGGCTGATCTAACACAAGGTATATATAATAAACATTAAATTTGGTTAAAATTGATGCGGAAAGTTTAACACAAATACGTGTAAAAAGAAATGTTTTTAATTACTTCTAATGTGGCAGACCTGCTTTCTATATCTTTACTAAACATCTTGATTTTGTTTTGCTATGTTGCACACTTCCTTCATACGAAATTTAGTTGAAATCGGTTCAGCCAATTCCATCCAAATTCATAATTACCGAAAGGTTTAATTTGCAATTGTGGCACCTTTGCTTAGTCGATCCGGTCAAAGTATGTAATTTTGGCCTTGTATTTATGTTAGAATTCTATGTAAAAAATTTGGTTGAAATCGGTTAAGCCAATTCTTCCCTGATATGTGTGTACGGACGAACGGACATCACGAAGATAATAGTGCTTTTCAGCAGCGACGAAAAGCAATAACAAATAGGGATGTACACGGGTATTCCATGGTACAGAAGTACTTTTCGTCTAAATATTGATGCAGAAGTTTCTATGCAAATTCATGTATAATGAAAAGTTATTTTTATTTGTATTGTGGTAGCCCTGGTTTTTAGATTCGTTCCACACGTTCATTTCGTTATTCAATTCTATACTCGCGCTACAAACGGAATTTATTTTTGAAATCGGTTCAGGCAATACCTTCGAAATTATTGTTACAGAACAATTCTAGCCTTGATATTGTGGTAGCCCTGTTTAGTCGACCCGGTTGAAATATGATATTTTGGTTATTTATTTATATGAAGATTGTCCACACCACATTAGGTTAAAATCCATAAGGTCAGTCCTCTAGAAATATGTTTAAAAGAAATATTTAACTTTTAATTGTGGTATCCCTGCTCTTTTGCTACGCTTTAAACATCTAGATTTCATTATATGTTGTACAAATCTTATATGCAAAATTTAGTTGAAATCCGTGGAGCCAATTTCCTCAAAATCCATTACTACTGAAATAGTTTAATTTGTAAGTGTGGCACCCCTGTTTGGTTGATCCGGTCCAAATGTACTATTATGGTTTTTTATATATGTGTACATTATAAATATTAAATTTCGTTACAATGGATTTTGTCAATTCAACACAAATACGTGCAAATGAAATTTTTTACTTTGATTGTGGCAGCCCTGATTTCCATATCTACACAAAACATATTGATTTTGTTTTTCTATGTTGCACACCTACTCCATACAAAATTTTGTTGAAATCGGTTAAACAATTCCTTCCAAATTCATAATTACCGAAAAGATAACTTTGCAGTTGTGGCACCCCTGCTTAGTCGATCCGGTCCAAATATGCCACTTTAGTCATTAATTTATGTGAGTATTGTATGTACCAAATTTGGTTGCAATCGGTTAAGCCAATTCTTCCCTGATATATGCGTACGGACGGACATCCCGAAGATAATAGTGATTTTCAGCAATGACTAAAAGCCCTAAAAATGGATGGGCAACACAGATCAGGAATACTGTCTATAGATAAATTTTATTACAACGATTAAATTAGCTCTAATTCGCTGTTTGTAAACAAATTTGTTAGATTTGATGTTAATTGACAATGTTGAAACGTATCAGGGGGAGGAGAGAGGGGGGAGGAGAGAGGGAGGGAGGGATAGAGGGGGAGGGAGAGAAAGAAATAGAGGGAGAGAGAGAGAGACAAACTTGATTTAGAGCAAAATTGAGACTATAGATTCCCTTCTTACATTTAAACCTTTTGTCATATAATTACAATACTTAAAAAAAATTAATTGCATATGACTTTCAATAAAATGCCTATTAATAACGAATTAATTATATATTGGTTAACAGATCATAGAACATTACCAAAGAATATTGTTATTTTTGTGGGTTGAAAAAAACTTTGCATCGGCTATGTTTTAACACATAAATGAATGTCCCGCTGTGGAAAACACCTACGAAGAGAAGGGAGATGTAAAAAACCGCGAAATTTTTGAAATTAAAAAAAATCATATAAA
The DNA here is from genome assembly GCA_028673005.1 of Tanypteryx hageni. Classification (NCBI taxonomy): domain Eukaryota; kingdom Metazoa; phylum Arthropoda; class Insecta; order Odonata; family Petaluridae; genus Tanypteryx; species Tanypteryx hageni. Next base: position 123,600,230 of record CM054116.1, on the reverse strand, counting down.
CCATACAAATACATATGTACATATATTAATATCCATATAAGGGAGGGGGTGAGAAGGAAATAGAGATTATAGGATAAGATATATCTGAGTGAGAGAGGGAGGGAGAGAGAAAGAGAGCGAAAGAGAGAAAAAGAGAGAGAGGAGAGAGAGGGAGAGAGAAAGAGAGAGAGGAGAGAGAGGGAGAGAGAAAGAGAGAGGAGAGGGAGGGGGAGGGAGAGAGAGAGAGAGTTCACTATCGATTTTGATTTTTTCGTTCTGCAGAATCGATTTTCTAAAAATGCCATTCGGTTAGTATGGCTCGGCATTCAGAGCGATATAGGAAGAGAAGGAGAACATTAATTTTTCAGCTCGATCGAAATGATTAATGGAAACGGTGACATTAGGAGCTACGCTTCACGCGTTTGCATCTCCCGCTCAATTGTTGGCCGCGAGGGGGCTATGAAGGAGGGGCGGGGCGCGTGCGCCGTGCAGGGCGGGGCGAGGGTCGGGGCGAGACCGCCCTCATTCGGACCTCGCGACGCGTAACATGGAGTGCGTGCGCAAAGAGGAGAGCCACCTTCGCAGTTAAACGCTCGCTTGCTCGGCGCTGCGCCGATGTCTTCCTGGGGCACTGATTGCGCTGTCAGTCGGGAGAAGAACTTAACGTGAGGTGATTTAAATTATTAATACGTACCTGAATCGCTCCGATCGGGGCTAAAATTTATCGGCGACTCGATATCTCGTTGAACTTTCATGTCAATCTTGAAATTTTATATTCTAACTCTTTTAATAAGCGGCATGCAGGCATTAAGTTCATTCCGTTACGTTCAGCGTTTCCCAACCGGTGGTTCGCATACCCCTAGGGATTCTCGAAATAAATCCGAGGTGTTAGCGAGAAAAATTTGGTAATAGCGTATTTTTCGAATTCTTTGTTCTAAAATTCTTACCAATATTTAAATTTCATTCAAATTAGTTGCGTGGTTTTATTTTCAATATTTTCTTATGCTTCAAGATTTATACTTGCATTTTAGAGGGTACTAACTAGAAACTGATGTCAATGTCAGAGATTCTGATTTCATTGTGAACGTCTACATACTTTGTGGAATATAAATTTATTATTTTTCATGAATTAAACGCGTTCAAAAAGATTTATTTGCAAAATTTACTCGCCATTATAAGGGGTTCGCCGAAAAAACTGTTACAACTCAAGGGGTTACGCGACGAGAAATAGGTTAGCTCAAGGGGTTCGCGAAGTGAAAAAGGTTGGGAACCGATGCTCTAAATCCTATTTTTACGACCATTCTTGTGTTTAGCCTTGCCCACGGAACATAATGTGGCATTTGTGCTTAGAAGTGACAAAATTGTGGTTTATCGTGGCGTCACTTTATATAAAAAATTATACCATGTTTCAGAATCGTCGTTAATATAACGCTTGGTAATTTTCTTGGTTTTTTTCAGGGAAATGTGGAAATTCGCAGCCAAAAAATGAGCTTTTATTATTCCTACAACAATGAATGGATCGGGAGTTCCCGAAAGTTGTTCTTTCGTAAGGAGACGTTGTTTACATCTCCGAATAAAAGGATGCAAACATGGGAGGCGTCCACAGAGGTAAGAGGTGGAGGTTGGGAAGGACGGGGAGGTTGATTGGTGGGGAGAGGAGGGGGAAAGGAGGGAGAGGGCAGGTGCGGAGAGAGGGGAGGGTGAAAAAGGAAAAGGGGAGGAAACGAGGGCAAGGTTACGTACGTTGTGAGGATGGCATTGTGCGGAAGAATACGAAGGCGTTGGGCATTCAGTTTTATCATTTTTCTCTGTTCTATCGATCTTTAAAAAAAATATATTTTTCGCAAATCAGTTATGTATGCATTTTTTTAATCCCCCGATATAAAAGCGGTTCTTGGATATTTTCTGTAAATAAATGAGAGTAACTACTTTTTTTCACTGCAAAGCATAGGCAAGAACAACCATTAGTACAAAGTGTTGCTTTTCAGTGGCTATAGTACCCCGCATATTACGATGGATGAGCGGAAAGTAACATTACAAGGCCTGTGCTTCTGAAAGCAATTTATTTTGGAACTTTTCACTTCAGAACTTTTCATGATAGGACCTATCTTGCGCTACTTTTCTACATATGCACCATACCGGCTGAGGCATTTTTTCCCCATCGAGGAACCAACCAACCGTAATGGAATTTTAACCCTGCCGTAGTTGCCGTGTTAACCAGCTGTAGAAAATAAACCTTCGTGGAATAGAAGCCGGGCCATTTTCCCGAGGATTTAATTTTAATGGGTCATAACATCCCGATATATTCGCGTGTAATGCCATAGCGGAGAAGTTTGGCGCAATGGACAAGACTGGTTTAAATCTTTATAATTATAAAAACAATAGTAATTAAGTGTTCTCAATAAGAAACATTATATTTATTTTCATATGTACAAAATTACAGACAAACATTGGTGTCTTTTGAAATGTTTTTAACGGAATATTGCCAACCTTCAGGGCGCAAGAGACGGTCGTTCCGCTCACCTCTTCCTTTCTACGTTCGACTGTTCAAGATTTCAGGTATTAATTTCATCTGAAGCGTTATAAGAAACGGGACGGGGAAAAACTTAAGAATTATTACTTATATAAGATGCTAGGGCCTCATTGACTGACTTTATAAATGAAATAAATTTCGAGATACTTCTAGTACCAGTGGTGTACGGAATGGGGGTAATGGGAGTTAGCACCTCATGAAGCATTCGTAGAAAATATCCATTACAAAATATTCCATAGTACAATGCATCCATTTATCCGACAATGACCATAACTAGCGAAAAATTGCTGATAGACATTGTCCAACATATAGGCAACCAGAGCAAGTACATATAAAGATAAAATTGAGCCCGAGTTGAAAATAATTTTTGAGTGCTGTCTAAACGATTTTTGTTTAAATTGCATAGCCTTTATTAAATTTACTTCAGGCATAATCATAGTTTCTTTAACTGTTGTTTCAGTTTTGTCATTATATTCTTTTATTTTGCTTTGCGCGTTGAATAAACATCAGAATTAGATTTTTTATAGAACATTTTCTTGATTTTTCGATTAACGAGCTGTCCTTAAAGTAATAACTCCTGAAAATTATATACAGTTGGCTTTTAGTATGAAAACTTCAAATTATGCACATATATACAGGCATACCTCGCTTTGCGCGACGCCGTTTTAAGCGGATTCGTTATTCCTATCATTATTCCTATCAGGTGTTCAAAAAACAAATGCGACCGACTATTGAGGCGGTCTAACTATAAATGTATTAGATCAGAGGTCCCCAACCCGCGGTCCGCGGGCCTAATGAGAGCACTCTATGCGGCCCGCGAAGCTATGATGAAAAGGTGATCGGCAAAATTTGATATAGACAATTTCATACTTTTCAGTACAATTATCATCTCAAAACCTTTATTGGTGGAGCTTTAACATTAGTAATTTATTTAGATTTGCTTTTTGCTAATATAAGACCACCGAATCCATTGGTAACTTCTAATGTAAACACTTATACTGCTCGTCAAAGCTCTCGTGACTTCCAATGCGGCCCTCCGAAACATTCACAACTACAATTGCGGCCCGCCATGCAGAAAAGGTTAGGCTCCACTGTATTAGATATTCCATTTTTACATGCTTGTGGATTTGAGCATAATTTAGGTTCAGGATGTGATGCTATAAAAGAAATCCCGAGGACGGTACACCGTTTTTATCGCCCATTCAATGATTATTTTGGCGTTATTATTTCTAAAGAAAGGTGACTTTGTGAATAAAACTTCCTTACTGATTTATTTTTCATTCCATTCATACAGGACATGAGTACATTTTTTCCTGAATATAACGAAGCTTTTAGTTTTCTATACAATTGGAAAATTGCCGAAGAAGATAAGTTATTGAATAAATGTCAACATTTTTACCTGGCGTTCATAGATGGCAGCCGACGAGAAGCTGTTTTTTTCAGGTTAACGGCGTATTTTTATTAATATTGCACTTTATTTTTCACGTCCGCAGAACCTATCCTCGTTGACCACGTTCTACGCGAATTTCGTGCTGCCCGAAAGTTTCAGAACCTTATCTCTCTATTAAAGCGAGGTAAACGGGCATGTCAACCCTTTGAACTGGCGCTAGTAATTTTTTTTCGAATATTTTATTTTCCATATGTTTCTTCAAAGGCATGCCTCCAGAACTTAATTACGTAGACCTGTTTTTAGAAAAATAATTTTTCGAAGAATCGTTTAGTATAAATTGATTTTCGAAGAAGTGTTTGAAATCGATTTGAGTGTTGCGTACTTCCAAAGAATGAAATAATTAATGCATGAAACGGTATATTCGTAGTGGACGAAGAAGGCGACTTAGCGTGTCACTAAATAAAACAATGGAGCTGGTTAATATTGCAGCATTTCGATATTTGGTGAATAAACATTCAGGGAACACGCGTGCAAGCCGAATTCAAATATGATCGTAGCGGTACTTTTTGTTCGGCTGCCAATGAGGGGCTGTCAAATATCGGGAATTACCGAAAATTTTATGAAGTATGGCTATTGTTATAGGCAAATATAAAGTTTTTTCGTTAAATTTTTAAGAGATATATATAAAAAATAGTCAATTTAAAACGGACGAGTTAATACCGAACCCGATCAAGAGCGATTGGTAGCCGAAGTTTGCCGAGTGCTTAGTGACGTCAGTGAATGCCTCAAGCATGTTAACCGATGCTAGCCGTGCTAGAAGCCATTGTGCCGATATAGAAGTAGAAGCTTGAAAGACATAATTTTGTTGTTTTTCTCTATACTCCGTCTTAAAAGAAATATTGGTAGAAATACTGCACCTTTCTGCATTTATTTCCGTTTCTGTTTTGCAAAATGGCATCTGAAGGGTATGATAATTTGCCCAACGTCGATTCGTACATGCTTTTACAGTACATTGGAAGTCGTAGGAAGCAATATTCAGATGTTGAAATGCGTGGAGTGAAAGCGGATACATTTAATTGATAAAACAAGTTCGATGTAGCGCTTTTATTTTCAGTTATTGTAATAGTACTATTATTTCGACTGAAACGCAGAAGATATTTAAAAGATAGATTGACGTCTCAAAACAGCTTTCCCATATTAAATGAATAAAACAACTCTAGTTTTAACTAATATTATAGAATATTTATTTATGTATTGTTTCCCATGCTGTCCTAGTATCTAGTAAGTAAAATATAGTTAGATAAGTAAACAAAAGGTAATGGAAGAGGCCGAGACTTCGTGGAATTCCACAATAAAATAACATGAACAATGCTAGATAGTATTTTTTATTTAAATTAAACTTTTGCTAATTTCCACAAAATATATGAAGGAAAACACGACCGGTTTCGGTGAATAATCACCATCATCTGCCTTTACAGAATCATCAGATCAAATATTGACAAATATACTAAATTAATGTGAAGAAACTTAGTTTCCGTGTGCCTTGTCTATAGGAAAAGTGGTGAAGTTTGTTGTATTAAGTGTCTATCTGCCTTAGTTATTACCAATACTTGTGTAAAGAAAAATTGTAGAAGTGTTTGTAATAACTGCTTGTCTCTTTTGTATCTGTCGCGAATTTCATCGTTGCTTTTGTGGCTTTTTTCTCCCTTTGAGGTCAATGAGGAAAGACTATGTTAGTAATACTGTTGGTTTTGTTAAACTGAAGCGAGAAGGAAAAATATGTATTGTTAAAGGCAAGATTTTTCCTGAACACAGAAGAAGAGTTTTAATATTTTAAAAAAGTTTTTCATTTATTTCACTTTTATTTTCTTCCAATTTTTTAAATAAAAAATTTAATGCTCCTTTCGCAGTTAACAAGGTACCATCTTTTCTTGCTAACGCTTCAACTGCAAGGGTCACCGGTTTTAGCGCTAGTCTTAATTCTTCAAGTTTCTTAAAATCAATTTTTTGTAACAAATGAGAAGTATTAAGCTCATTCAAAGTATACGTGATAGAGTCACGCACTCTCAAAAATTTATCCAGGATGGGTTCAATCGAATTCCAGCGGGTCTTAACATCCAACTGCAATTGTAACTCGTGTCCTATTTGTTCACAAATCTTTTTTTGTAGAACTGAATTTCGAGTGCTCGACTTTTAAAAGTATTTAATAATAGTGCGAACTCTCTTTAAAATGTCCAGAATATCAAGTTCAACTATTTTTTCATTAATGAGAGCAGATTCTTCATCAGAAATGTAATAGTCATCATCATTATAGTCATAATCATTATTTCTATCATCATAATCCTTAATATCATTGATACCAGCAGAATTTATTGGTTTGTAAAGCGTGTCGCAAACTGCAAGATGTAAGCTATGATTTAAACAAAGTGGAGATTCTAATGGACTATCTCTTGCATATTTAATCATAACACTGGCACCGTCATTTGCAGTCCCAACAATATCATTTTCGAAGGAAAGACCAAATCTTTTTAAATGATCGGTAACAATAGATAGTATTCTTGATGCATTGCAGGAACCAATTAATCGTGAATGTCTAAAATTAATAACTCTGCCTACTTCTTCGTGTAAATTTATGTTGATATAGCGACTTCCACTTTTATTGACCCATTCGTCTAATGTTATACTATATTTTCTTCCATTATTTTTGGCTGTTTCCTAATTTTTGACTACTTCGTTTCTTCGTACTTCATATTCTTCATGTTCCAGACGCATCACTCCGTTTCCACTTCTGGGTTAATTGTAGTTCTTTTCCAACAAATTGTGTCTAATGAACTCTGATTTTGTGATTCCCCGAATGGTAAAACCATCCTGAGCAGCCAATCTAGCAACAATATCACTAAGATTGTGTTTCTTAACAAAATCAAGCATGGGTTTTTGATGCACATTGCTTAGAGCTTGTTGATGGTTCATATTCTGCATCTCTTTTTAGAACTATCTTGTGAATATTTCTGAGATGATTTATCATTGCCGAAGTGGAACTATATGCGTTTGTATTTTTTTGGCATTTGTTACACTGTGCTCTGTTATGCTTTTTATGTGATGACGGAATCTTTTTAAAATAATCCCAGACTGGAGTAGGCGTCATTGATGATTAGCTATTTTGGATAAATATATATTTTCAAATATTACTTTTCATGAAAAATAAATGAAATTAATACTTTACCAAATATTGTGTTATTTTGTGTGACTGAATTGAAAAACTAAATTACAATGCACTTTAAGTCATTTTCTATGTTTTTTCACTATATTTACACTTCATTACGCACATATGACTTATTACGACGCCTACCAAGAGGCATGTGAATCACCGTAAAAGTCATAGTCATATTAGAATGGTTTTCTTTTTGTTATTAGAGGGTGTTCTACTATCCCCAATACTTTTATGCTAAATAGAAATTAAATACCAAGTAATAAATTTGTTCATATCTTGCGTAATGTTCATATTTTCGTAATTTCAAATTAAATAAAGGAAAGTAATCAATTGAGAAATGAAATCAAGAAAAAGTACTTACCTAACACTTTAAATACGTAGATTCTAAAAAAAAATCCGCAGGAAACCACTCCTCACTACCAACTACGACCACAAAATGAACTGAAGAATATATTTCATATGCATGCGGTTCGCGAACTAAAAGGGTCAGCATTACGAAGTAGTGAACTATCCTTTAACTACAATGTGTTTAATATGTTACACATGCGCCATCTGCTCTTCGGACGAAAATACGATCTCCTAGACCAGTGGTTCTTAACCTTTTTAGCTCCCCGCACCCTTTGGACTTTCAGAATGTTTTCGCACCCCCGAAAAAATATCTTTGATTTTTTATTTAAATGTGTGTCTCAGGCAGAGTTGCCAAAATTATTTTGAACATGTCGCTAAATTTACCCTGAAAAGTAGCTAAAAAGTCGCTAAACTCAAAAAATATCGCTAAAAAAGTAGTTAAAAATTAAAAGTGCTTAAATATTTCAAAATAATGATTATTTTATCTATATAATACACTTACCTTCGTTTTTATGAATATAATATTAATAAAGATAATATTTTACAAATAAAATAAATAATGTAGGTTTTTTGAAGTCTTTTATTAATAAAATTTTCATTTATATATAGGTGAAATATGTAAAGTTAGTTGGAAGCCACTCTACAGTAATTCTTCGAAAAAAGACGTCTGTTTCAAGTACGTCTTCCTCAATTGTCTGTTCACTTTTATCTTTGTCTTTGACTGTATCAACATATGTTTCAGTGGATCCAAATTTGTTTATAACACTTTCGGGCAGTTCGTAATTGTAACAACATTTCTCATGCCTTCTCAAACCGTACCTAATGCACAAAATAGCTTTTAATGTTTTAATACTCATTCTATTTCGTAGTTTTGATTTTACAATATTCATGACACTAAATAGACGTTCCACATCAGCATTTGAGTGGGGTAGGGTCAGTACAGTTAAAGCTACATTTGAAATATCCTCAAACGGATTTTCACCGGTCGAGTCTCGATAGCTAGCCAAAGTTTACTCGTATCTGAAATTTCTGTCCACATGATCGTATGTAGTTTTTTCCACTGAAAATCAATACGAGTCAGAATCGATGCATCTTTTACAAACATTTTTGCTAGATTAAGTATTTCTGGTTTCATAGGTTGAAGACATTTACTCGCACTCAAATAAGACATTAACTGCAAAGTACGAACATTTTCTGGTAATCTTTTTTTAATTTCTTTTTTAAGTAAAACTAGGAAATTATTACACCTTTCACGAATCTGACGGTTTATCTCATCAGAAAATTTGCATTTGGATATTTCCTTTTCAAATTCATATCCTAAATATTTATGTGAATTTAGTCGATTTAGGGTATCAGTACTTTCTGAATTGTTGATCTTCGAGCAAAGGGAATCATTTAAATGTACCAGATCATTTAGTAACTTGGTGGGATCATTCAAAGCGGCTTCAAATTTCTTATTGACTGCTTGAACCTCTCCTAAAATTGGCTTCAAAAATAACAAAAAAAAACAAAATTTATCTTATCGCAATACATTGAATACAACAATGTATGACAGCGCTCGTTTGTTCTCGAAATTTCAAAATGTTCCTTTAATTCATTCCATTGCTCTAAAATTTTTACTATAGCCCCTTCAGCGGACAACCACCTTGTTTGACACATTTGTACTAATTTTAGGGGAGATAGACCATTATTTAACGAGGAATAAAGTTCTTTATATCTAGCTTGTCTTGCAGCAGAATAAGAAAATCAATTATACATTTCTTTAACGAGAAAATCAAGGTTCCTTGGCATATGATCACGGGTCGCATGGGAAGCAGCAAGTTGCAGGGAATGGCACACACATCTTAATAGAATCAAAATAGGAACATCAGACTTCAGTCTGCTATAAACTCCATTATTAACGCGTCATAATGGACGCATTATCAGTTCCAAGCGCGATTAGCTTCTGTAAATCTAACCCATTGTTTTTAAGGGAAGCTTTTATAGATTCACATATTGCATCTGCATTGCAGTTACGTAGTTCTATAATATCCAAGAATGTCACTGTAAATTTCTTTCTTGATTGGGAATAATATCTAATTATTATACCTAACAGTTTAGTTACGGAAATGTCATTAGTCTCGTCTATAATTAAGCTGAAGTTACTTTCTCCTATGTCATATTTTAAATCCTCAATGAAATGCGGGGCAAGCACATTGCAAATCAAAGCACTACATTTTGTTCGATGAAGTTTCATGTCACTACAACCTTTACTATCATTAAAACAGGCTTTGGACAAATCATTCAGATGTTCCACAGTTTTTATTGCACAATCCTCTGCTATGAAGAGTGCAACACATCCTTCTTTCTTCTGAAAATCATTACTCTTCTTCTGGAACTGAAGAGTAGTTTGCCTTTGAGAACTAAACGGAGCTTCTGCTTTTTTGTGTTTAACTGTATTACGATGTTTTTCGATGTCACTAACTTTTGCCGATAATGAACACTTGCAAAACTTACAAAAGCACTTTGTATCGTCTTTATCCACCTTGATGAGCCAGTTTTTATATCTCGAATCTTTCAGCCATTCCAGACGAAAACGTTGAGTGTATTTCTTGTTATCCATGTTAGTAAGGGTAAAAAACTTAAAATATTTTATAAGCAAACTTAAAAACTGAAGAGACCAGGATATCTAATTTCAAAATGTTCAGCAACCAATTGCTCAGATATACACATACAAAAGGTGCTTTTTCACTTACGACAACACTCGTGGCTAGCACTCGGAGTAAAATACTATGACGGACTGAACGCAGAATTTTCACAAAGTTTCAACTATAAATGTATAAGAGTTCAAATGTGCTTGGATATCCACGAAGATCGATGTTCCGAGAAAAGTACATACAAGGTTGCGAAGGGGTGTCCCTACGCCTGCCTACCGAGAGTACATAAATATGGACATTTTATTTTGTTGGAAATGTTTGTAAATAAATTGTATGTTAATTATCATGATGATTCAACATTCAAACCACAAAATGTAAATATGTAGTTTGAATAAAGATTTGCAGAACAAACACTACAGATCAAGATTATGCCTGATTCGTTGATAATATATAATAACAAACAACTGCAATTTATTCTACATTTGGTATGTGTTAAGTTTCATAAGAGTAATTCATTTTTCTGGTTAATATCGTATGTATTTGCACTAATATAAGGAATAGCTAAATTTTTCGCTAGATTCAGTGGAAATCGCTTAGCGAGATGTCGCTAAAACAAAAATAAAGTCGCTAAACGGAGTAAAAAGTCGCTGAATCTAGCGACAAAATCGCTAAATTGGCAACTATGGTCTCAGCCTTAGTTACAGTTGAGCGATGAAGAATAAAATTCGGCAAAGTCCATCTATCTGTGTAAAAAGACTTGGGAACAAGTTTAAGGATTTGAAAAATAAAAATTAGAATATATAATTAGATAATTAGAATACATATTTATTTAATGAAAGAATTGCAATCACATGTCAAAAAACAGAGCATCTTCTCAATTTCATAAATTACAAGAAAATCTTTTAATGACTACTCTGCTCTTGCCATTCTTCTATTATTTTCATTGTACGTGGCTCTGTTGATGAAAGAGCTACTCAAATATCATCAGTCACATTTAAGCGGTTTATGGCCTTTGTTTTTATGTTAAGTAGCGATGAAAATCCAACCTCACATAGGTAGGTGCTGGCGAATGGCATAAGACACTGAAGTGCTGCATTTGCCAAACGTGAAAATGTCTTCAGTTGAGAACACCAGAACTGTTCTAACGTCATTTTTTGAAATTGCATTTGAGTGTGAGAGCTGGATTTTTTTCAATTATGCCATCTTGCAGTAAATTACTGTCGTCTATACAAGAGAGGTCAAAAAGTAAAGGATCCAACATCCATTTTTGAATGGTGTCAATGACTCCGTTAGCAGGAAAATATCCTACAAAAGTCTCTCAATTTTTGCAAATTAATTATTATATCGGATGCAACTGTACGTCCCTCATCTTCGGAAACAATTTCATCAAGCATAGGAAAGTTTGCAAAATTACTTTTTTCCACTCGTTTTATCCAAATTGAGAGTTTTCCCCAAAAAGCTGATAGTTTTTCTCTGCTCTTTATGATATTTATGCCATATCCTTGCAAAGACGTGTTCAACTCGTTAAGATGAATAAATATATCTGCTAAATATGCCAGTCGAAGAATTAAATCTCACTTGTTGAAATCATCAGCTAAGTTACTCCCTTGGTTTTTGAGAAACTGAATTATTTCTTCGCGCAATTCATATATTCTGCTGAGCATTCGACCTCTAGAAAGCCATCTCACTTCCGTGTGGAAAAGAAGGACCGTGTGAAGAGAACCAATTTATTCACAGAAAGAACGAAATAAACGATGGTTGGCTGCCCGCCCTCGAACATAATTTACTATTTTCACCGCATTAGACCGAGTATTTTTCAAATTCTCTGGTAAGTTTTTGCCATAAGTGCGTGTCTGTGTAACATGCAATGGTTAATTACAACATCCGGAATTTCTTTTTTCATATAAGAAACAAAACCTGCAATATAATAATAGTATGGTATTTTTATACAGCTCAACTAGGGCAGAAGAAACAAGTAAACTGCCAATGTAAACAATTCAGCAAAGTTGAGAAGGTTCAGAACACCCCGCGACGTCAACTATTACATTGTAATGGTTTGCATTACATTGTAATGATTACAAGATCTTTGAACAGTGTCGCTAATGCAGAAACACCAATTTCTAGCAAGCGAGTGCTTCGCAGCAGGGTGGGGACAGTAGACGGTTGGCGTCCTTCAAGGGTATAAGCTGCGTGCTCATACGCAAATGTTTCTTTCGAAGACATGAACATATAATCGTCTCATTCATAATGACTTGCGTTTATTTATAGGCTGTGACAAATTAAATGACATTTCTCCAAAATGTTTCGTTGTATATTTTATTTTGTTTCTATTTAATTTTTTTAAAATCTTAGAAACAGTGCTTCGCACCCCTGGGGGTGCGTGCACACCAGGTTAAGAACCACTGTCCTAGACGGAAGGTCGCACTTACCCCACCTTACCTTAGTCGTTCCATAAAACATTTTATGTATAATCGATTCTTTAATAAATCTGTGGTGAAAACGTACATTATTGGATGAGAAATTGGTTTTGATCAATTTTTAAATGCAGTTACAAATTCGCGGATTATAGGATGTTGAAATTAAACGTGATTTTTCCGGTATTTCAAAACCGCGGGTTTTTATTACGGTTTTCAAATACGGTTTTTTTCTTAGAAACCGCGGTTTTTTAATACGAATAATCCGAACCGGCAAACTCTAGTCGTAGTCGTTTAAACGAGTGATATGCGATGACGTCACGTACCCCTTACTACTCTCTCTCCAACCAGGATGCCGTTTTCGCGGGAAATTACAAGAGTTATTTTAAATATTTTTTTGCATAATGAAGACAATTTAACAAAAAAATGTTCACGGAGTAATTAAGTCAATTACAAAGAATTAAAAAAACATAATTAAATATTTTGACAGTTCCCATTGGAAACAATCTGGATTTGAAAGACTGGCGTCGATCCACCGCCTAGGGCATCTTCGTCTCTTGGAGGGTAGAATCATGTCCAGTGCTTCGCACGAAGAAAACATCCCGTCGTCTTTGGCAACTAGACAAATTTTAAGCCATTTCCTCATTTTTCTGAACGCGTTATGCTTTGTTGCTCGCAAACTCATCTCCAACCTATTCGCCACTTTTCGCTCCTTAACGCAAAACTTCTTTCTATACTCACGAACTATTATAATGAGCGATATTAAGCTCAGGTTTTACTTTAATCGTGCAGTTGGATGGTTTTTTCACAGAAACTAATCTTGCATATTCGCCCTCTTTAGTCCATTCCAGCAGTAGTAGCAACCATCATTTGTGAATGTTTATTTTGCCGTGTGTAGTTGCCAGATTTCCTCACAATCATTTATATTTTGTCTCCACGGTAGAACTGATTTCATCTACATTATACGCGTGGCCGTTTAATCATTCAGGCAGACTCAGCAAATTCCGGGGGCAAAGATCAGGGTGCCCAAGTGTTTGTCATTTGATTCTTGCATTTTGTTTTTTATCAACATCAAGTGCGCATTTTTAATGCGAGTTTTTTCCTTTGGACAAATTGGAAATCGGAGATTCGGAAATGCATATTTGTCATCTCTGCCATTCATGCGGTTCCGCTTAACTCTCATTTGCTTCCCCACGTAATGAACACACAAGGCAATGATTTTCTAGGGACTGCTTAATGTTGAAACTAAAGTACTGAATCAAACAAACGAATATGCTGTTCAGCAGGCGTTGCATTGAGTCGCTTTGCATTTACCACGACCTCAGATAATGTGACTTTTTCCAAGGTTGTTAAAGCTGGAGATCAATTCGCCATTTGCGTGGGGCCAATTATCCTCGTGCGGCGAAGGGGTTGGACGCCGCTGCTCTAGATCGGTGGCAACGATCCGAGGCAGGATAGGCGACTTCATCACTTAATCCTAATGGGTGTAAGGCTGAATGTTGATTTTAATAAAACTTTTGGGGAAGTGCCTCGGCACGTTTTGCTACGCGGTCGGCGAAGACTATTCTCCGCGGGAATCAGCTTTCCTCTCTTCCTATGGACGCATAAGCTTCCTAGTTGCCAATGGACGGAGGTCGGCATGACTCCGCTCAACGCGAGAAACATCCTTGCATTAACCATGAAACTTTTCCCCTTCCTCCGGCTGCTTGAACCCTTCCCCTCACTTTATGGCTTTCTCTCTTTTTATATATCGTTTCATCACATCGATTGGAGTCATTGACGTCACGAATTGCAGCATTACCAGAGGAAGCGTTCTATTGAATTTATGACCGCCATTTAAAAGTTAATACCCAAGAAAATGTAAAAGACTGAATTATATTTTATCTGAGGACGTTTTTGGGAATATTGGCTTCCTCCGTGAATTATATGAAAAAATTATGCTCCTCTGAACAATTTTTTCTTTATTCTGAATGCTTGATGAGTTCATTAAAGAAAATCATTATCATTAAACGAATTCTGTGCACTAGATGTTAATTTTTAATGAAAAATATGACTAACACGTTTTCCTAAGAGTTGGATAAAATCTTTACCAGCGAAGCTGTAATAGCAGAACGGCTTATGAGCACTTCTCTTTCGTCTGGGCGTCGTGACTCTCATCTCTTAAACCGCTGGACGGATTTTAATTTAATTAAATATGAGTGATCCTTATTAAAATTTAATCCCCAATTGTGATTTTGAACTGAATCCGTCTATTAGAAATTCCACTTTACATAATTACTTTAATAAACTTATACTCGTATCTCGTTAAATGGCATCCGTCAAGCACCACAATTAAATACGTTACTTATCTCTCCCTAGCTCTTATATGATATGTAAGGTATAGATTTAAGAATTTATTCGGATAGAAAACAAAATTTATCACAAGAAAGTTCGTGAGACCACAGAATTACGAGTTACAGTTTCGGAGATAATATTTCGAGAAAATCCGGAGAAAAACATCGCATATTTTTTTACATTGATAGTTAAGATGGTTCTCTCCATTAAAAATCCATATATTTCTCTCCCATGCTCTTATATGATCTGTGAGGTATATAAATATGTACGACTAATAGTGTTTATCTTTCGATACCGTTTAATACGTATTTCCCATTAAGAACGCCTTTGAAATCTCTTAGTATTCCATTTATGAAGTATCCTTTTCCCTCTTGCTTTTTTCTTCCTTATTGGACTGGCCTTTGGAAAATGTGTCCGAGTTTCACTTCAGTTAGAGTAGAAAATGAAAGTTGCATAAATTCAATTATACCATGTGTTTCAGCAGAATGAAAATTTTCTAAAATGAGACAATGCATATGGTAGTAGGATTTGGATTGTTTCTTGTAGAAAATTATTCGATACTGACAGGGAAGTTAAACATGATTCATGAAACTTCGCGCCTCAAAGTTTGTTCGTCTTACTAACAAGAATAAAATCGATTTTTATTGGATGCAAATTTACCGTAAGCACTTTGCATAATATATATGAGTTGACGAATGCCTGATTTCTCTCGCCGGTAGGAATAAATAGGCACCTGGAATTTTAAGAATCCTCTTCAAGATATCTTCAAATGTAATTTCTTGGAATGGAAAATTTAGATCGACCTTTGTAGCCCCCTACGTTTCTTGACCCACTATAGTTCCTCCGAGTTCTAGCGTCATACTAAATGAATGGTAATACCGCGAAAGCTCGGCAATTTTAAATTCAAGCGGAAGCTGAAAGTTATACATAGCATCGGTGGATTGCTACAAACTTTCTCATATACGTAACGCGAAATTTTATATTTAACATTTTTATAAAAGTCACAAGAGTTGATTAGTTTTTGGTAAAAATTGGTCAACCGGAAGTGGGTGTTTACTCTTGTCATTTATCCGTTATTTGGAAATATTTGCTTTGATATTTCATAAATGTAAAAATGTATCGCAATAAACGTTGTGGGGAATTTAATTGTCTACAACCTTTGTTTGGAACATTTTTCCATATAAGAGATGTTTAAGAGATATCTTATATTTTTAGCTGCCACCACCACGCCACCTACCGACGACTATTGTTAACAATTGACGCTTAGTTACGTCTTAGTAACGCTCCTTTTTCTTTTCTTAATTGTTGGAGCTTTGTGGCTATATCCAATATCAGAAGGCTATGGTTTGAGTTTATTTCTGTTCTTTGTAGTCTAAAATTTTCTCGCAGTTTCTTAAAATATTTATTATTATCTAACCTATTTGGAATTTTTAGAAATATGACAGATATGACGAAAGTCATGTGGTGGCCACATCAGATTTTTTTGTTTAGAAGTTACATATCCACCTTAAATACGTGCTTCTCATTTAGAATATTAATTTATAGGCACTTCTAAATATATGCTGCAGATCAGGAAGGTTTTTAATATTTCAAAGTATTCGGCACATTTTTCGTTTTTCATGATCATGTATGAAAATTCGGATTTTCATATTCAAAATTTTATATTCAAGTTAATATCTTAACACATATTTTAGACTAAAATATTAGTGTTGTAAAGGTTATGCTCTATATTAGAATTTTTTATAGGTAACACAAAAAGGACACTGAGAACCCAGAGACCCGCAATTAAAGATTATAAAGGGAACCGGTCGGTCGGTTGCACAGATTGTAGTTCGGAGTACCTGCTCCTGCTACAAACCTAAAATTTGGTAGAATGATCGGTCATCAGATAAAACTAAAGAGAATTATCCAAATTCCAATATTTGTCCTCTTTAGAGCTCATTTTTTATGTCATTCTTTCCTTTCATATCCCCCATAAGAAATACATGGAAATCATGCATGGGTTTACAATAGTACATTTCAACGTTAGTTAGCTTTGAGATATTAACCTGGGAATACCTTCATTTTGTATATGAAAGAATAAAGTAAATTATTTGTAAAACGAAATTTGAAACCACTCCAAATTACCATGAATGAAGGTAATTTTTCGGATAAAATAGAGAAATTTGGAATCTTTAACAATTGCTGTCGTGACGAAAAGAATACTATTAAATTTCAATTAATAGCAAAATTATTGTAAAATCTTTAATTTAATGCTTTCAGTGGGATCTGACTACGTTCATATGAATTTTTTAGTTTGTAGTCTATTTCCAACGCAGTTGATAAAAATGACGAACCAATTTTAAATAAATTATTTAATTTCAGTGGATTAGAGGGTTTATCATTTTGATAAGACTTATGCCCGATGGTTATGAATAAAAATTTTTAGCATCGGAAAATACATAAAATTTAATAAAATGAAGATCAAGTATATTGTCGCGTACCGCCGCAACCTCACCGTAAATCACGAATCCCAACGCGATCTCTCTTCGCTTTCACCATCAGCGCGATCTCTTGATCACTCACCGCGTTTAAGCAACGGAACTGTCTCTCTCGCTCCCGCTATAACTAAAAGACGTTCAGTATTGTGTCGCGATCGCCATATCTGAACGTCACGTTAAATATATTTTATATATTAGTTTCTAATACATATTTTATTTTGAATTTGAATAGAAATACCTACATGTAAAAATTGAAACATTTTCTCCTAAAAGAGCTAGCTCCTACTTGGGCTTGCTTACCAGGAATTTGAATAAATACGTTCGATAAGCAATTAAAATTGAAATCTTTATTTCTTTTCGTAGAAAATAGTACAAATCCCGCTCCAATAGTACGATTCCCTTCTTTGAACACTTAAAGAAAAAGGAACTGCATGGTGGATTTCGCATTTCTCGTGCAAACTGAATGAGAGGAAATGTTCTGGAATCAAACTAGCGCCTTCAAATATCAGAAAAAAAATTTCTCGACAGGTCGTCCCCAGTGGTCAAAGATATCCGCCAAATACCATAAAAATCGATCAATCGGGATATTCTGGACTTACAGCTAATCCGTACTCACCTCTCCCCAAATGATCCGGAACGGTGTGGTTTTGCTGTACATCCATACATGTGCGCGCGTTAATGTATCGTGTGTGCCCGAATCGGCTCAGAGAGTAGCGCATAGAATTCTTGAGCACGGTGGGGATTTTTTTAGGCTAGAGAGTAGGGCAAAGTGTAGGTCAGTTTTGGGCAGGGGGATAATCGATGCGTCCGTAGAGAAAAAGAATCACGCGAGATTGTGTAATGGTAGAATATACTCCGAGCGTAAGGAAAATGGACGCAATACATTCAGTAACACTGTCGAGGGAGTTCACTGATAAAATGTTCCTTTAAAAAGTACGATGAGGAGCCAAACAGTCGTAGGAGTACTAGTGATGAGGAAGCGTGTAATCTTCAAACGAAAACGAGAGGAAAGACTTGAGAATAATATGCGAAGTGATAGTGAGAAATTAAATGTCATGGTATTGAACTGCCGCAGCATCCGTAGGAAAATTGCCGAGGTCGAGCATATTATTCGCAGTCTCCACGCCGATGCCTTGATAGGCACAGAAAGTTGTCTAACGGATGAGATTCCGAGTCGGGAAATATTTCTGAGAGACTATCGTGTTTATAGAAAAGATCGCGCCAATAGATCGGGCGGCGGCGTTTTCATAGCGGTTGGCGATCAGTACGATAGCAGCTTAATTCCGATACGTGACGAGGATATCGAGAGTGTTTGGTGCCATTTAGGTAAAGAAGGCTCCAAAAGGTGTTCTGATGCTCCTTTTACAGGACACATAACGTAGATGTAGATCATATTTTAAATCTTGAGAAGCAACTATTGAAGCTTAGGCTGATTAATCAAGATGGAATCATCATAGTCGGCGGGGGCTTTAACTCATCCTCAATTGATAGAGACAATCTATGTTTAGAATCTAGGAGTAAAGAACGCGAATCCTATGATACATTAATCGAAACATTCTGCGAGCACTCTCTCCTTCAATTAGTCAGAAAGGCAACGCGATAGAGAAATTAGATTTCTTAGCAAACAACGTCCCAGAAAGTATAAATAAATTCAACATTGAAGAGGGAATAAGTGATCATCTGGCCGTGTATGCAGAGTGTAAGTTAAAAAATCGAGAGGCACCCTAATCCTCAAAGAAAGTTTTATATATTTGCCAAGGTAGACTTTTCACATTTCAGGTCGCGCCTACAAGAAATACTATATATTACTTAGCTTCGGTGATATGACCGAACGATCAGGTCCTGAGTCGTCATGGACATTATTCAAGGATATAATGCTAGAGGGTATCGATAGGTTACATTTCTATTAAATTGAACGTCGACAATAAAGAGCCACGTTGGTGCAATAAGCAAGTTAGGAGCGCGCTTATGTGTCTGAGAATAAGCCACACGAAAATAAGAAATATGCTGTCTACATCATCCAACTAGTATAGAGCAGCTAAAGTTCAGCCGTATTAGGAATCCTGCGCTAAAGCGAGAAATATCATGCGCAAGCCTTTTACTAACTTCAGAAATAGGTATTAAATAGTAATTTGAAGGATGACCGTCAAGCATTTTGGTCCTAGGTGAGAGGAGTCCAAGGTAGAGGCCCTACCATACCTTCCCTAATGAATCTGGTGCAGTTAGTTATTCATCATAGCGTAGAGTATGTATGGTATGCCAAACTCGAAGAGGCGTCCGGACCGCATTAAAGCGATGAATGTTATACAAGGGTCGCATTAAAACGATTGATGTTATAGAAGGGCCGCAGCTGTTTAACGAGGGCCAGAACTAGTACAAAGAAATTCCTGCTCGTGTTTTCAAAGAATTAGCCGAAGAAATTGCACCTTATCTTCGGATAATATTTAAAAAAATCTATTTTCCGAGGAGAGGACCCTAAGGTCTGGAAGTTAGCAATGTAGATGTATTCCCTTAATACATTTGGGCTATCGGTACTCGCGACTTGAGATAGTGACGTCTTCATTTAGAAATGGAAAAAGCCGACTTTCAAAAGTGGCGCCGAAAGCATCTCGGAGCGCAGATACGCGCGCGACCGTGACGTCTCCCGAATCGACGGTATTCAGCAGGAGTCAGTCGACAGTGATTCGCGTCCGCGGACGCTGGAGGTCGAAAGAAGAGGCGGTGTGGCCGGAGTGGGAAGAGGAGAGAGGGAGGGAAGGAGAAGGGAAAGGTTAGGAAGGGCGGAGGGTTAATAGACATATATAAACGTCTTTATTAGGGCGAGATTGAGACTAGGAAGTCTCTTCTTCCATCTTACCCAGAGAGCACTGCATGCGGGAGGGAGCTACGAACTCGTCCCAAGCGCGCCTTTTTTTCCTCGATCGAAAATCGGAACGCATAATGAATCTATTCGTCCTCCCTGTCAGTCGCCGAAAGATACAATCGAGCTTCACAGAAAAGCTTTAAAAAGATCGAATTATCATAACTTCCAAATACCCAACTTGATTAAACATAAACGAGGACAGGAAAAATACTTTCATGGAGTTATCTAAAACTAGAGTTGAGGAAGTTTGAGCAGTCTGGGTTCGATTATGGCAATATCCTTTTTTTTGCTAACATTAGAGTTTTTAAAGGGATCTAAATTTATAGGGCTTTACCAGTTGCGAAAAATGCACTTCTTATGTGTGTTTGGTGACGTTTTTTTGGCAATCCTCACTTTACCGGGAAGCCCTCTTGAGTTCTCTTCTCTCCCTGACGTCCCGCGCTGTCATACGAGTGACTGTGTTGCATTTTCCGTCGAATTATTTCGAAAGTAACAATTGAATGCGAAATATCTGCGATTATTTTGGCCAAGAGGATGTTTATTTAGATCAGGAATAATAATTTCAATCTAAACAAGATGATCCAAACAGAACTTCTGATGCCTAATTCCCATTTATTCATTTATTTAATACTTATATTGACTTTAATATCTTTAATATCATCGCTTATATGAAGCTCTTTGTGTTCCCAAATTTCATATTTTAGCGTTATAAGTTGGGAATATGCCTATCTGCATAGGATCTTCAGATCACTATATTCCAACAATTTTTAGCGTTATAAACTACTACAAATTCATTCGAACGAAATAACGCGTGTACGTAATAGAATATACCGAATCTTAGTCCAACAATAGTTGTTGCTATGGCAATGCTCTCGTAATGAGTGATAAAACCTGCAAAATCGCCAGTATTTACACGAAATTCTAAGAAATATAACCGATAAGCAAAACTCTATGATAAAAATTAGAATCTTCATTCCTTTCTTCAGTGAATAGGACAAAATTCTAAGATATTTTAATGTGCAAGAGAAATTACCCTGCACGATGGATTTCAGATTTCCCATGTAAATAAAATGAGAATATAGTCATGGAATCGAACCCGGGACTTCAATCTTCGCAACAAAAACTATCCTCGGGAGCTTGGCCAATATAGCAAGAAATTTCCACCAAGTTTCATGAAAATCGGTCTATTGGTTCAAAAGTTAATAGGAGGGGACAGACATACACAACGACAAAACTATAAGCCTATTCCATTCTAGAAATTAGGCTAAAAATTGAAAGAGTAAGTACTTTGGGAAATCCGCTGAAGACGGCTGCATTGTAACCGAAATGCGTATCTGGTTTTTCATAACCTTGTTGTGGCTAATGGAAATACCTAAGATAAGTACTTTTTCAATTTTATGATCTGGAGTGCTTATCCTTGAATTTATTTTCAACCATAAAATGAAGTCGATAATTCTCTAGTTCCTACGACGTTTTATGAAGTTATTCGTAATCGTAAAAAACCTTTTGATTCCGAACTTATAAATGAAAGATGAAGTCAGAAGAAAAATATATTTTTTATAATATTTTCCCGTAGCCCTCCAAAATGCTGCACCTATCCTTGATTGAAAACCAGTGTCATAGAAAATATATAGTAATTCAAGCGCAGCTGATCAATTTCCAATATCTATAGTG
Organism: Tanypteryx hageni; assembly: GCA_028673005.1. NCBI lineage: Eukaryota > Metazoa > Arthropoda > Insecta > Odonata > Petaluridae > Tanypteryx > Tanypteryx hageni. Next base: position 123,578,368 of record CM054116.1, on the reverse strand, counting down.
TTCTTTATATGCAGCTAAAAACGGATCCAAATACAGTGTCATGCAGCTAAAATCTTCAAGTTTCTTTGGTATAATTATTATACCTCGATGTTGGGGTGATATGGCAGTCCTTTCCCATAAAACTCGCTCCAACATAGAGGGCGTGTGACGATCTACAGCTGTGATGAACCTGGTTTTCAAGCCTTTTGGATACAGCGTACAAACTACCGCTTGCAACAAACTGAATAGACATGAAGACCAGAATCACTTTGGCTGTTGCTTGTGCTTGTGGCGATTTTTTTCCTCCCCTCCCCCTTTACTCCCGCACTTATACGATAGCATAGATAGAAGGAATAGAGGGTGATTTCTGCAAGAAACTTCATTTAAAGTAAAATAGATGGCATATATATCTTAACGATCGGCCTACTGAGAATGGAATCATTGATTCCAAAATACGTATTTGGACATTCTTAAAAAAGAAGTACATTGATGTGGTCTCTTGCTTGCGTGATTTGTGCGCGTGTGAACAAGGATCTCTGGCGCGGAGTAGTTTCCCCTAAATCCGGAGTGTGTGAGATTGTGTCAGTGATCGGTCCCTAGCGTGGAGTAATTTCCCCTACACCGGTTTCTATTTGTGTACTTCTTTTTAATTATTATTTTTATGGTTATAAGAAGGTTTCCCCATTTTTATTATGGCATATATAAGCTTAGAATTGAACCTGCGCGCAGCCAGTGATTCTGGCCTCGCAATAGATTTCATGCAAAGGTCTCCAAAAAATGTATCCCATGGCCGGAAAAAGATTTAAGCATAATTTAGTTCGTTCAACGAATCAAAATCCATTTCACCTAATTCCAGAAATTCGTTCTTAATCTAAAGATTTACATAACTACCTAAAGCATTGCCGAAACATGCACTTCTACCAATGATTACAGATTTATAGGTAAACGAACGAAACATTTCAGATTTATAAAAAAATCACATTTTTTTGTTTCGTTGCTGTGGAGATTGTTGCCCTAAGAAACGCCGCGAAAAAGTCTTGACGTCGGGAAAAATCTCGGTTTGTGACGCGCGTAGACACTTCGTGTCGGCGCTTTAAAAAAATCGATCAAATCTCAGCTCGAGCCATCTCGCGGCTAACCGCTTCATCGACGCCAGCATCTTTCACCGGCTTCTATCGAAGTTTCGAAGCCGCCTCTGTCTAATTAGGCGCCCATATGGCTTCTCCTCGTCCAGTCTTCGCGGCCGCCGTGCCAGATCCGTGTTTTCCGTCCGCCGATGAGCGTGGCGTGCGGCCACGGACGTCAGTCGATAATAGCGACTACGCGTCTCCTCTCGCTGCATTATTGAGATCTTTCTCTTTCCCGACTCTCGCAGCACTCCGATGCACGGAAGAGCAGCCCCTACCTTCTACCAGTCGAACGGCACCCGTCCTCCAGCCGCCGCACCAGCGGACACCTCTCCTGCTCGCCGCGCCTGCCGCTCCTTCGGACACCGCCGCTGCGACGCCGACACGCGCATCGTGTTTTCGCGAGGTAAGATGATCGGAGAGCCCTTTTCGTACGAATGGCCTTTTTAACGCTTCGCGCGAGCGAGTTGGGGTGGCGGAGCAGTTGGACGCAGGGGTCACAAACTCACGCCGGTGTGCGGGCCGCATGAAGCCCCTCCACCGAACCCGCGGGCCGTATTAAGGCACCGTACCAAGTTTGAGGGCCGCATACTTTCCCAGTCCTCACACCGTTTCATTTTCTTTGGACATTCACCCTCCCCTTCCACAAGAAAGATATCGCCCCAACCCTATTACGCTGTCTTAAACCCATCCATTCCAAAAATAGTAATAGATTAGGCTTAAGTTCTTCAGAGATGAAAGAAACACGCTTGCACCGGGTAGAACATTCTTAGTACCCCACCTGTGCAATGAGCAATATACTGCGTATATTTTTAAAGTGCTGATTTAACATAATTCTTAAATTGCTTAGATTAACGCCAAATATTTGATAAGAAATATATTTGAGTTTTGGGCGTCTACTGTAAACTAGCTTACTTCGCGGGCCGCAGAAATGTATCATGGGGGCCGCATGCGGCCCGCTGGCCTCGAGTTTGAGACCGCCCGGGTTAGAGCGTTGGTCTTTCACGCTGCGGTCCCAGGTTCGAATCCGGCGGAATTTTTACATTTAAGATTCGTCGAATCGGTTCGGTCCGCAATTTCTCTCAATCATCATTAATCGGTAAATTAAGAGTAGTATTATACGATAAATAATTCAGTTCCCTATGGATGTTGAAATAGTGAAATTAGAACGATCAGAGGCGATATTTTGCGTAAACTAAAGGTCTACTTTTCTATTCGAAGAAGAATTACCGAGCTCACCTCATGGATGAAATCAAATTAAAGGAATATATTGCCCCGATAAAAAAGTAACGGAAAACTGTAAGCGCATTTTGGCTACAAAGTAGCTATTATCATTGGCAATTCACCGAAATTAGATTATAAAAAATAATTTTAGAATACACTAAGAAGAGAGTAGTTGTAAATATATGTCACTAAAACACCTTCGATGAAAGATGTTGATTTTGGATCCAGCCCTCTGTCTATTGAATTTGCATTTACATTATTAGCCTGCAGCTGCCAAAAGCGTATTTCTTGGTGTGTCATCGCCATCTACATACACTAAGTTAAACAATTTCTATTAGCCTGTCATTTCAAATACGGGAAAAGTGTCAGTAGTATATTAGTAGTATATTAGTTTTAAGAGTGGCCTTGCACACACAGCAACAGCATACCATGCATATTCTCATACAATTCGCAGCTACTGAGCATCTCAAAGAGTTTCCGTTAGTAATAATTTCTTCTAAATTTAATATATGTACTGGAAATAAAAGTCTCTCTGCTAAGTTATCATTGTAACTATAGTCAGACTCAAAAAACCTACCAACCAATACTGGATCATCTCGAGAACCTTTGATTAAGGTGTGCCAGACAGTGAAATTCATTCCCTCTGGAATACAGAAAACACCGCTTTTACGCCTTTGGGAAATGTTTTTGTCGCAGTTAAACTTTCTTTTTATCCCGTATTTATTTATTATTTGGAGAGCTGAATTGTCTCATAAAAGTCATAAAAATTAAGTTTCCCGCAGTTTTCTATCTTTCCTTACGAGCTATTTTTAATGTTTCAAGTAATTATGTGACTGTTAGCCTACATCGTGAGCGAAATCTTTTGTTTGAACTATCCAGGATTTCAAAGACACGAGTAATCATACAACTAATCGTTTTGAATTATTACTTTCGCTCGTCTTACATTTTATTTGCAAAAGAAAACAATTTTACTCTCACCCACCTGTTTATCAAAGTGGGAAATGAAATTCTTTTGAAATAGAATCGGTGCTGTTTTCATAACCATTGACCTGAAGCCTATACAGTGCAAGGCTAATAAATACCGAATAGTGGGTAGAGACGGAACAGACCTTTCTTAAATTATTCAAAATATTCCAGGAAGCTTCATTAACATTACCTGATGATAAATGATATTAAAGTGAATGAAGCAATTACTCCGAAAATGTATCAATTTCCTGCTACTAAGCAAAAAATTGTCATGGTTTCCGGATAAAAACCAACTTAATCTAGTCTAGATATCCTTTTTGGAAACCCAATGAATGTGTTTCAATAGAAATTCAGTTTAACTGATAATGTATTAATTGTATCGATGCTGATACTAAGCGGTCACGACAACTTGGAAAGTTCATTCCCATAAATTATTCGTATGTTCATCGCAATCGGAGCGCTTGGCACGCAGAGGAAAAACTGACAGCTTTGATCCATTTGCATATTCTAAGAGTGTTCCGTGAAACCATACACGGTTTTTTTATATCTCTATAGTAGCTGAAAATAAATGCCATAATTTGAAACCAGGTTATATTGCAACAAGAATATATTTCCCAATTAATGACTTGTTCTATGGCTGGGTGTAACAGGATGGATTGTTCAAGGCATTTTCTTGTAAAGACAACGAGAAAACATACTTCGGCCCTCATTGCATAGTCTATGCAAGGGGACGGCAACGTTTTTTTCTGTCGGGTGCCACTTTTTATCGATATTCATTATTTGTGACACACCGCGCGTGCCATCCTGAAATTCATTTGGTCAGAAACCCTTACGATAAGTGTTTCTTATATAAAAACATGCTGAATGTAGTGCGTTATCACTACAATACTGATTACAATTGAAATAAAAGTAGAATTAATTTCAAAAAACAAATTTTTGTAATTCTTCTCTGAAATATCGTGCCATGTAAAAACTCTTCACGTGCCACCTTTTGGCACGCGTGCCATAGGTTGCCGACGCCCGGTCTATGCCTTACTAAACGTATTAAATACCTGCAAAAATCAAATACCGATAACGACGTTTACGGTGAAATGTGTTATACCTATCTTATTTTCGATCGAAATGGCTGTTATTCGATATAGATACACTTATATTTAATAGTTTACTTTAACAGAACTGACACTCCTTGTACTCTAACAAAAAGTTTAAATGAATACGAACTGAATTTCTTTGACAATTTAACTTGTTTTTGCATCATCTATTCGTTTTACTTCCTCATGGCTGCAATCCAATGCACTGTTTTGCCTAACGAATTTCTACTGTCAAATAAATGAAATGTATGGATTCTGATAGTTACTTTAACAACACCATTATACTCAATCTAAATTGAAAAAATAATAACGTTTAGTCACATCGGATCTCCATAACAGCGGTTAAAGCACTTACATTTCGATCTTAAGTTAATTTATAAAATAAGCTGTCATTAAATGCATCCTTTTCATAAATGTAAATAAAAAGTGAGGAAATAATTGCGATTTAAGAATCATGAAGGACTTTTTTCGAGATTTTTTCACATTGTTTGGTGGACTTGATGATGTATCTTACTGTTAGATCAAGGACCACACCCTGTAAATGTTGACTCCTCCGGGCGCCTTTGACAAATATTTTCGTAGATATGAGCGCTTTAGCGGGCCGTGACTAGAGGCGGCGCATGCGTCGGTGAGCCGGATATTAATTCACATTGAAGCTTACTCAAGGGATTCTGTTATTTTGAAATCAAGTCTAAAAAATTTTAGCGGAAACTTAATCAAACTAAGTATTATGATAGTAATTTTAATTAAAAATATGCAATTACCTGCGAGGGTGCCTTGATAAATAAGGCAACAAGCAATCCTATGTGAAGGACTTTATTCTTATATAGGTATATGTATAACAAATAAGACGACGTTGGCACGCATCACCTTTCCACAAAGTCGCCAGGATTTTTAGACACTATTGACGCCGATTTTCCACGCTGTGATCAAAGCTTTGGTGTCACGGCGGGACAAGTGCCTAAACAACTAGGGAGACTGTGGAAATGTGATGTGTGCCAACGTCTTCTTATTTGTTATACATGTACCTATATAGGAATAAATTCCTTTACATAGGAGCGCTTATTACCTTATTTATGGAAACGCCCTCGTATGTCTGTATCTGGTACTCAAGCGGAATACATAACGGTAATTTTCATATAAGTTCTTTAGTTTTTCCAGAGAAGAGATGCGTCATTGACTCCACCAATAATAATACATTCTTTCGTGAAGAGTAACAGCATTAGTCCGAAGATACTCCAGTCTTAAATGACGCATTAAAAGTTCCTGCTAAAATAAGTGTCATCACCATTATGAGAAATGTAGGCCTTTGTTCTTCAACATCGTTTTCTCGCCGAAAATGAATCGACTTAATTTTTTGCTGAACATATAGAAGTAATGTGATTTACTGATGTGGGCGATTCTTCACGGAACTCTATAAGTAAGCGAAAGTGTGTGAGATCGTAAAAAGAAAAACTTATGGCAGTGTGATGTAGTGAAAAATGCGGTGTCATCGATAAATCACAAGACAGCGAATCATCTTTTTTAATATAGCGACAGCTTATTAAGAGAAAACCACTAGTTGTGACTGTGTGAGCAGTGGCGAGGATTCTATATCTATGATAAGAGCACCTACATTATTACTATATTATTACTTTGCATTTCTGCGTTTGTATCCCAAAATAAGGACATGCGTAAGTATTACATTTCATAAAATTATTTTTATGAATATTTATTTTTTAAGTACGGTGCATCTTATCTCAGGAAAATATGTTAAAGCGAGAAGTAAGCGCACTTTCAAAGCCATATTTCAGCAGAAAATCCTCGCGCTTCTTGCCTAGGTTTAAGATGTTAATGACGTGTTTCATAGTATGTTTATTAAAGAAGGCTTTATTCTATTTAATTATTAAACAGGAAAATCGCCATATTGTATAATAACAATAATGTTTCATTTTATTTAACCACTCTTCTTAAGTTTGCTCTGCATATGAATTTAATCATTTATTTCGTAAAACTCTTTCAATCCATCGCTTAAAATGTCCGAATGAGAAATAAAATTTGTTCGTATCCGATGCACGTTCGCGCTGGTGGGCATGCGCGAAAAACCGTATTATTAAGTAGGCAAGATATATTTGGAGAATAATAACCGATTGGCTATCTTTTTAGGAACCATTCCATGGCAACCGAGCGTATTCTCAAAACGTCGGATGCAGCGAGTGCGCGAGTGGACTTCGTCCTGACGTACCGAGACGGCGACGAAGGCGGCGCCGAAGGCTCTCTGAAATCCAAGTGTAGGAGATCGTATGAGGAGAACCTGGCTGCCGAGGGCCTCGAATTGGACCGGCAGCCGTCCTCCGATTCCTCTTCCGGCATCGCCTTCTTGAAGATCCGCGTACCTTACAGCGTCATGTGCACGTACGCGGAGGCGCTCGAATTCCGGAAGCCGCTCAAAGATGACGCCAGTAGCGACCTCGACCGCAGTTCGATCCTGAAGAGGCGAGCTTTTTCCTCGTTCCCTGGCGGTCCGACGTCGCCCTGCTTCAAGACGGAGTTCCGAGCCCACCTCGAACAGCTGTTCGTCGTACCCGAAGACAAGGAATCTTTCTTCACGTCTACTGAGAGGGCGCAGGTGGTTTGGTACATACTCAGGAGGACAGAATTCGAGGACGATGGCAAGGTAAGGGAATAACGTTACGAGTAGAGATATGACCTAACAACTTCACAAGCCCTCTGTCCAATCTGTCTTTTGATCTTTTTGGTCTCTTGAGGTTTCTTGGGATCCATTCAATTACACTAGATGTCCAACGTTGATCATTTCTTCTAGCAATATGGCCTGCCCACTGCCACTTAAGTACGTTTACTCTACTAATTACATCAAACACTCCCATATTCTTTCTTACCCAGTTGTTCCTTTTGCGGTCTCTCCGGGTGATCCTTAACATACATCTCTCCATACCATTCTGCGTTGTTTGTAAACGCTAGACTTCTGGTATTCATGGTTCATGTTTTGCGTCTGTACATTAAACAGGCACCTTTCTGGTATCTTTTTCTTTCCCGAGCATAATGTAAAGATCTTGGAGAGGATCGTGCCCATGCAGTTACCTGTAGCCTTGAATACTTCTGCTGTGATACCATGAACTCCATTCTTCATACTTCTGATTGTGTATCTCACCTCTTCTGGAAGAATATGAGGAATCCAGTGGCGGATTGCCGCACATGTGCATGAGACGCTCGCCTGGGGCCTCGACATTCATGGGGTCCAAAAAGTCAAAACTATTTTTTTTCAATAATTTATTTAGTAAAAATTTCACAATCAGTATAATCTACCACTTATGTACACATCTCGTGTTTTTACTTAGGTTTATTTCATTATAACATCATTATAACATGGGTTATGCAGAGTATGCTATCAAATAGGGCTCCCCAACAATGAGGGCCCCAAATTGCGTTTGTCCTATTACTCGCCGTCGTCGCAGTCCATCGAATACGGATGAGTACGAGCTGAGAGTAAAAAGGGAAATCGGTAGCACTGCAAACCTTCATTTTCTAGCTAACCCAGCGATCGATAATAAAAGGCGGTACTTGAATTTTCTTCTTCCCACCACACTAAAATTGGGGGTTTGACACACTGCTGTTTCCCCACTCATCTTCACATCCTTCGCCTTTCTCACCATCGCTCTCCTTTGTTTCGCCATACGGTAGAATTTCGACTGGGGCCCCTACGCTTGAGAAGAAATAAATTGTTTGGGAGGGAATTTTTCGTTCTTTGTGGAAAACTCCCTTTTTTACTATCGAGATGAAACCACTCCGATGCATTGATCGCACACAAACGGAATTTTGGTATGTTCCTGTTAATTATACTTTCCTTTATCTAGAAAGTCAACTTAGCATATTTTGCTATTTTTATACTATTCCCATCCGCTGCTCAAATAAGCGACGCCGGATTAAATACAATTCGAGATCTTTCACACTTAGCAGATTTTAACTTCTGATTTACTATTTTCAAATCTCCTCTCCTTTAGTTTTGTTTGGTCTTTCATCAAATTAGCAATCTTCTGCTACTACAATGATCATTCTGCGTCTAGCAATTGGGAATTTATCTAGTTAGTGATTTCATTTGTAAGGTAAGATACGAATATCAAATAGAGCAGTATTGGATTCATATGCCATGCCTATGCCATTGTCTCTAATTCCATTAATGACCACAGGTAACATAAAGATATGCAGTTATATATATAGATGTAGACGTAGCATGACATTACAACTCGAAAGGTGAATATTTAAAAACCCGAGGTTCGCATTAAATCGGAGATTCTTCCATAGTGATTCAATAAATTATTTTAGCAATACATATCCGACTTCCGCAACATCATTTCTGAATGTCGTCTGTATAGACATCTCAGTTGCGTAAATGTTATTAACACGCCGCAGGTGCAAATGTAATACACTTATTTCCCTCCTTTCATTCTCTCTCCCTTTCTGTTCCCTCTTTCAAGTTCCTGTTCCTCTCTCTTCCTTTTCCTCATCTTCTATCAAATTTAATCGAAACTTTTACTATCAGCTTCGATTTATGGTTAAGCGTGCCATTTTGGTTGACCTTTTTACCCTCGAAGTCGCTAAGGAGCTCATGCCCAGCTGACAATTTTGTCTAAAAAGGCCGATTTTAGTTTCCCATCGATCGACCCGCCTTCCATAAAACTTCTTCAGAAATTTCCATTTTTCGCTTCCCTTTTACTGTCATAAAGACCATCATGGGAAAAGTTTTACTTTTTTCGAGATATTCCGCAGTTCAGTTTCTTTTGGTCTATTGAAGTGGCAACATCTTGCAGTCTTTCAGTGAGTCTTCTCTTCCGGAAATGTTCCGGCTTTATTTAAGCGGCTCATCGTTGCTGATCTAGAAACTGAAGAACGTAAATTAGCGTCATTTTCTCAGTGCTTCGTCGAGGGCACGCCTGAGGAATTCTTGGATAATCATATTGTACCGTAAACATCCCAGCTCCTAAAATACAAGGTAATAGCGCACACGAATTTTCTCAACTAATATGCTTGATTACTTTCTAACTAAGACAAAACTATCAGCACATCTACTATATATTTTGAAGAGTTTGTTTGTTTGTGCATGTGTTTGTGCAAAATAAAGCAGTGCCAGATCCAAAGGGAGAGGGGAGAGGGCGATCTACCCCACCTCCGTGGGAAAACCTATTCTCTTTGATAAATATCTCTCTATTGTGACAGTAGACCTTTATTTCGACAACAAACAACCATTGTTTGTTTTATGCATTATCATTCTATATAGACGTTCCTTACAGAGGAGGATATAACATACATATAACATACATATAACATACATATAACATACATATAACAGGAGGATACTAATGTTTAGGCACTTCCAGATGAGCTGGAGATTCGAAATTTTTTTGTTTTGTAGAATTTTGTGCAAAACCGACTAAAAAAAACGAAAATCTTGAAAAAGTGCAACAATGTGGCCGCTAAAAATTCGCAATTGTTTAAACAAAATTTCAAGGTTTATGTATTTCCAAATGTGCTACGGTGTTGAAATTTTTTTTATAAGTAGAATTCTTAAAAAAAAAACTAAATAGGGATTATACAAATTTTGATATTTTAATTTGTTTGGCAGTTAAAAATTCTTAAAATTTAAACAAATAGATAACTGTTAATTTTCAAATTATTTACAGAGTAGTGAATTTGCACTAAAAACATTTCAATTTTACCATACATCAATTGTGGCGGCCGTTAAAAATTATTTAAATTAAAACAATTAGAAAAATATTATTTTACTTCTAGAAGTGCTACAATTTTAAAATTTGGCTAAAATGTGTAGAATTAGTACCCCATAATGAAGATAGTGTAAAATTGTTAAAATTACAACATTTGGGAATTTTTTTAAACTATTATTTTTACATGTGGGAAAAACGAAACTCGCTGCGGAGGTGAAATTTTTAGAATTAAAAGATTATTTGTAATGACAAAATGTCTGTCTGAAAAATGAATGGTTTTTCAAGATGAGATGAAATGCTTGCAGTATTCAAGCACCAACTACTAGTTTAATATATTAGTAGTTATGAGAGTCGTTTTGAGTAACAGTGTTTACTTGTACTTACACAGAAGTATGAGAATCGCCTCCTCCTTGGGGAAAATCGTCTTCTAGATGCGACCCTAAAACAAAGTCATACTTCACGATATCCTACACAGTCCAAATTTTGCATAAATAATTCTACCTCAATTATAAGACTATTTCCATTCTGGAAAGTAGGCTAAAAATGAGGGAGACCCCAAAATCATATTTGCATAGGGACCCCCAAAGATATCACACCAGCCCTGGTCTCTTCAATTTGTGTTATATTTTTGACTCAAGAAATAATATGACACTGATAATTAAAAAAACTGGCAATTCTCAAAAACAAACTTTTATCTTTCACAGGTTGGGATATTCTCTCTCCTGAGTGATGGAATCTACCAGGATGCTTATTCTCTTCACGACGGAGATTATAATGAAATAAACTACGAATCACATAGTGTATGTATACAGCCATAACTCAATGTGTGTGATTCTTAAACCCTTTGCATATCAAAAGTTTATTTACATTATTTACTCATTAACTTATTGCCACTTTAATTAGGAAACTTTTAAAATGTATTTTAAAATAATTTAACCATCTTTAATATGTACACATTGGCATAAATGACTACCTACAACCATAGGTCTCCTCCATGGTATTGTATTTCACAGCAATGTTTCTTTGTTATATAAGGGTAAATGCACCAATGCGTCAAGTGACTAAAATCCAAACAGATGGCTCTAACCATAATGCAAAATAAATCTAGGTATGCAGGTGGATCCAGCCCTTCTAGTGTTAACAACCCATATCGTGTCCCTGCGAGAATTTGAGAATGACTTGGTATTATTTTTTTCTGGCAGCCTAAAGGAATGAGATCCAAGTTGAAACAGACATGGGCTAATCCAACAGTATGGCTCCATGCACAGCCCCTCGATGACATTCGAGATTACTTCGGAGATGAGGTTGCGCTGTACTTTGCATGGCTTGGCCTTTACACTAAGGCACTTATACCAGCGGCAATTGCTGGAGTGGCTTGCTTCCTCTATGGCCTGATACAGTTAGCAACACCAGATAAGCGACCATTGTAAGTACTTAATTCACCTTAAAATTGGAGATATGCTTAGAGAGAGATTATTATACCAGCTTTACTGATTTATCTGCATTAAATTCTTAACACTAATTATGTGCATGGATAACGCTTAGTGTGTCCTCGATTAAAGTTAATTCATTCCAGAAAATCATGACATAGAGCAAAACAACGTTAAATGAATGTATATTTCCCATAAGAACCCATTTTATACAATATACAGTAAAACCCCTTATTTACACTTTTCTACGGACCTGGGGAAAAAAGTTTAAATTGCAGGAAAGTGAAAATTGAAGGAAAAGGAAAAATAGCTAAACTGATTTTCCCTTTAAACTCACTCATTTGTTACAGTAAAACTAACAATAAAATCGGTTTTAAAAGATTTAAGTCTATAAAGAGTATATCTATTTATTCATTTACTTAACCAGCACACTTTTTAAATAATAATAATATTAAAATACATGTCGAATTAAAATGTTAGCATGTATAGTATACTTGGGTTTCCATTACATTCCCCACATTATATTTGTCTGGAAAATTGTACATAAACATCATGCTTTTTGGAAGCTTGAATATTGCTCGTTTTTTCCGCCTCTTGAGCTATGACTATTTTAAAATTCATGTCATAACTTCGTCAGATTCTCCTGTTAACCTGGGATTTGAAAGACCCTTTTTTTCTCAACATGATCAGCATCCTTTCTGTCACCCATTGTTAAAATAACGTATAGGTAAAAACTCGCTAAGGTAGGCACAAAAAATACGCCGACGCAATGAAATAGATCGACTGAACTCGATCTATTCTCGCCTCAGACCTTTTTCAAGTACATTGTAACATGTACGCTTAATGTGTCTACAATGCAACAAGTATCTTGTATCACTTAATAGACGTGTGGAATGGACGGTGATTTTTCGAAACACGATTTTACGATCTTTTAAAATCACTAGTACTCCAATATAACGCGGGGGCTACTTTTAAAATTTCATTTTTTGGAAAAAACATCGCGTTATATTCGGGACAATACGGTAATTTAAATTACAACAAATTAACTTAAATTTAATTGCAAACTGTGGGATCCAAGGGGCAGAATTTGAGTGGGAAGGGTTAAAACATGATAGCGCCAAACTTGAACATCTTTTCAATAGCATTCATACTTGATTCAAAGAGTAAATAGCATAAACAGTATTTCCGTACCTAGGTGGGCTGTTTATGATCTGCTATTTTGATTTACGTATGAGGTTCATACGTATTTCCGTCTCTAATATAATAATAATAAATACGCTGTTCCTGGGTAGCGTCTGTTAAAGCGAATGCCGCGAGTGCTGTTTTGAAAAGAAAGTTCATATTTCTGCCTCTAGGGGCGCTGTTCCTACTCTGCCGCCGTTTTCGAAAGTTCGTATATTTTTTTCAATGCTAAGTCGATAAACGTTAAAAACTGTTGGGGATCGCATGCTAAAATGTTTTTAAAAAATTGGAAATTCTAACGATAAATGACGCGAATAGCGGGAAAACTTAAAATGAAATAACGTAAATACAGGGTTTTACTTACATTGGAATCATAGGAAAATTGATGGAACCCATATAAAATGTTTTAAATAGCGGGAAAACGTACATTCCGATATCGTAAACACGGGGTTTTACTGTAATTGGTTCCAAAACTTCGGGTTCAAAATGTCAGGAATCACAAAAAGACGTTAGATACTTTAATTTATGGAGTTTTATGGTACTACATTTGATATGAATGGTATTATAACCTATATAAATCAATATAAAATTGTTATTAACATAGAAATGGTATAAAATAAACATGACAACTTCATTTCAACGCACCCAAAATCGGAGAAGATATATTTCACAATAGTACATCTAGAGACTTGTTGGTCATTAGAAATTCGCTAGAGAATAAACAATATTGCTCTCTGCTTCTGAGTTGGAAAACGTGTTACATTAGGCCATAGATTGTTTCGTAACTTTGGTTTAACGTAAAACATGCTGCAAAAATAAAACTTTGGAACTTCCGAAAATATGGCTGTTATCTTACAACAAAATCTTTTCTGAATATGATGTTAGGTATATGAAGTTGTTCTGGCAGATTTTAGCGATACAAATAAAGTCGACATGCATATATAATAGAGTAAGTAACTCATGCTTTCCGACGAAAACTTTCTTCCCTGATTGATTAATCCTGACTCTCTCTCTTCCTTTATCCTTATGGTCACCAATACTGCTATTCCCATAAATGATATCCACTGTTCCAGTGTTGTAGTTAATTGCAAAAAGAAAACTATAAAATAAAAAGTTAAAGACAAACAAATAGAATATTCTGCTTATTTAAGTTACATTAATTTTTGCTATTTAATTTTCTTTTTTGTTTAATGAACACAGATGCCGTAATTTTAGCCGATTGCTAGAATAAGCTAGATTGTTAAAATGATTTCCTAGTTTTGTAAATGATCACTATAGTATTTATTTTAGGTGCTAGTTAGAAGCTAAAGTCGCTATATCTAGCTACGAATTCACTGGATTGGCAACACTGGATACAAACGGAAATAAAATAGAGAGGCGTTAAACTCACGTTATCCCAAAAGTACAGAATAATTTCAAGTTTATATATTGTTGCGAACGCCCGCGAGATGGCAGTAGCGTGCGGTTCAGGACGAAAGAGGAAGTAGGCTGAAACCGGAAGAGAGGGGGAGAGAGTGTGGTGGCGTCGAGAGAGGAGTAGGAAGTGAGTAGAGACGACAAGAGAAATCGGTGTGTATCGGCGGGCTACCGTAGCAATAGCCCCTAAACGCGGAACATACGCGACAATATAGGGCACTCAGCAGACATTCCTTTCTGCACAATTCACAACGCTTGTAATGTCTCATTGGAATCAAGACGATTTTAATGACTGCTGAAGGGACTTGGAGAAGAAGGTCATTACTACCACTTCTATTTGGACCCATTGTTACAAAATGTCACCATGCAAATTTAATAAAAATATGTCAATCCAAAACACTATTTCCACTCAAATAATGTGATCTGCCACAACAGATGTGCATGAGAGTCATGTACCCAATATTTTTTTGGTCCTTTATTTAGCGTCAAGTCAGGACGACGTTAAGTCGAATCATGAACGACATTAATTTGAATATGGGTAGTAATTTTTGAACAATGTTAAGTTGATATAAATAAACTTTTTTCTCCTGAAGCCAGCAGGTTCGTTAAGGTAAAAACTTTTTCATCAACAGCTGGTCACAAGCGAAAGTGTTGGTGAACAGCCGATGCTGAGGCAAACTTCCCACGATGCGGCCAAAAATCCTCCGACGAAGCAAAGACCCCACAATGGGGAGGGAACCCCACAGCGACTGAACGAAAAGGAACAAACCATTATTTTTTATTTTTATTTACAATGACGATCCAGTATAAAGAGCTTAATAGATTACACGCCATTAGGCAGAAAATTCTTTTTATTAATGCAGACATTCTTTTTTAAAAAAAACTGCACGGAACACAAAATCTTTCTGAATTTTATAAAAATACGGGGTCTTTCACATAATCCTATAGCAACGAAAGCCATACAAATTGCATGCCAAGCATGGCTATTAGAAATCAAGTCTAAATATGCAAAACGCAGCACACTCGAGTTACAGGCTTATAATTTACACCTTAAAATTACCAAAGGTTTGGACCGCATAAATTACCAAACCTTTGACATTTATTTCCAAAACATGACCACTGTCATTCAACATAAATTCGAAAACAAACTTCGAAGAATCCATCGGAAGTTAGGAGCACTCCGAGGACTCCAAAAAACTAAACCACCAGAAGGGAAAAGTTTTGTTATTAACTTATCAAAGACCACTTTTAAACCAGAAGAGATGAACCTGCTAAACAAAGGACTGAAACACTGTCTACCATACAAAACACCTCCCATTGAAGACATAATCGTGGAAATAGAGACAGGGCTAAAGTACAAGGACAACACCACAAAACAATATGTTAGAAACGCCTGTAAAATTGAAATAGAACAGAACCTAAACAATAAAAATCTGAGTCAGT
This sequence comes from Tanypteryx hageni, assembly GCA_028673005.1. Taxonomy (NCBI): domain Eukaryota; kingdom Metazoa; phylum Arthropoda; class Insecta; order Odonata; family Petaluridae; genus Tanypteryx; species Tanypteryx hageni. The sequence continues at coordinate 123,562,790 of CM054116.1, read as the reverse complement.
CTATCAACCATAAAACTGAATATAAAATCATCAACGAACTTAGGATAAAGGATTGCGTTTTTCTTAAATCTGACAAGGGTAATACAACCGTCATTTTAGACAATAACGACTACATTACCAGAACTGAAAACACAATTAAGACCGGTCCTTATATAGAAGTTGCCAAAGATCCCATTAATAAACTATGTACACAGTTTAAAGACAGGATTAAAAGGTGCAAAAATACAATAAATGGAAAACTTTCTTTTTCACTAAAGACAGAAAACCCAATTTTACCACGATTATACTGTCTACCCAAAATACACAAGCCCGGGGAAAAAATGAGACCTATTATCACAGCAATAAGCTTCCCTACATACAAATTAGCAAAATGGCTCAGCCAAGAACTTAAAACCCTAGGGATCGAAGAAACTTATGGCATTAAAAACATGTATAACCTTATAGAAAAATTGAAAAACGTAGAAATAAAATCAACTAAACTTTTAGTATCTTTTGACGTAGAACAACTGTTTTCAAGTGTGCCCATTGAATGTGCTCTCGAAAATCTTGAGGACTGGTCTAAAAATAAGGAAGTTGAGGATATAAAAATACAGGACATTTTATTATTGACAAAATTATGTATGGATCAAAATTATTTTGTTTTTAACCACAAATTTTATAAACAGACAAAGGGGACTTCTATGGGAAACCCACTCTCCCCATTCATTGCAAATGTTTTTCTCTACTATTTTGAAATGCAATGTAGAAAAAAGTTCAAATATTTTGCTAAAATCTGGTTTCGCTACGTAGACGACATCCTCGCAATCTTCAACACAAAAGAGTATAATATTGACACGTTCGTAGAAGAACTTAATAGTGTACACAAGTCCATAAACTTTACGTTCGAAGTGGAGGAAAATAATGAAATCCCGTTTTTAGACAAGAATAATCAGGACCCAAAATAAAACACTCGAATTCGATATATACAGGAAGCCTACGCATAAAAATAATTACATCAGGGCAGACTCCAATCACCCAAGAAAACAAAAAACAGCTGCCTTCAATACAATGATCCACCGCTTAATATCAATACCATTGAATAAAAATCGTTTTAACAAGGAAGTACACTACATAAAACAGGCTGCATTGGAAAACGGGTATACGGAGGAGCTTGTTGATACTTTAATCAAAAAACATCGAAACAAAGCTAAAAAGAAAGACACGACTTTAACCAAGAAAGAAAACCAAGTATACGCCAAAAAATATATCGCTATCCCTTTCTTGCCAAAAATTACTAAAAACCTAACAAAAATCTTGAACAACATCAGATACAAGGCAACGTTCAAAAATCACAACTCGGTCAAAAACTTATTGGGCAATCCAAAGGAAAAAATACCACCACTGAAAAAATCGGGGATTTACGAAATACAATGCCAAGACTGTGACAAGGCTTATATTGGACAGACAAAACGAAACCCCACAGTTAGATTTAAGGAACATTTAACACACACAAAATATGGGAGACCGGAAAAATCAGCCGTCGCAAAACATATTATAGAAAGAAACCACCACATGGATATTGAAAACCTAACCTTGCTTAAAGGATGCCCAAATGCCAAGTTAGATGCATTAGAAAGCCTTGAAATTTACAAACACCGACACGCGAGATTAAATCTCGAACCTGGAAACATTGATAGCGTACTATTCAAATTAGTCCCTGTGTTACCTCCTCCTCCTCCAAAACCCCCCCCCCCCTCCCCTACGGATCTTGATCGGATATAAAAGAGACCCTTGACCGATCATCCTCACTCACTTCGAGTCACTACACTTGGCCCTGAAGATGGTCGCTTGGTGACCGAAATACGTATTGGCCAAAAACTATTTGAGGAAGTACGTTTCATCGACATCACTGGCACATCATTATTTTCCTAGAACACCGTTGGTTTGTTCCTTTTCGTTCGCTGTTGGGTTCCCTCCCCATTGTGGGGTCTTTGCTTCGTTGGAGGATTTTTGACCGCATCGTGGGAAGTTTGCCTCAGCATCGGCTGTTCACCAACACTTTCGCTTGTGACCAGCTGTTGATGAAAAAGTTTTTACCTTAACGAACCTGCTGGCTTCAGGAGAAAAAAGTTTATTTATATCATTTTATCTTGCCAGCGAAGCTCACCTTTTTTTATTTTTATTAATGTTAAGTTGAATCGACGTTAATTGAAGTGACGTAAACCAAGGACACACTGTATAGTAGAAGTCCAATTCAGTGTTTACAGCCCTTAACAAGAATTACAATGTAACGAAGATTGTAAAATCAATTTTTCCCCTGAAACTTAGTTATGTTTCCTTTACAATTTTGTACTCACTACCATGCGAATATAATTTTTTTGACTTCTTTACTAGGCAATAAAAACTCTGGCTTGGAAAGGGATGAGAAAAAGTAAAGATTATCCACTTTTTCTATCTCAGATTTGATAGTTCTCCAAAGATTAGGTCGGATGACAACACTCTATCGTCACCATTTTATTACTAACTAGCAGAAGTACCTGGAAATTGCTCGGGTTTGAGGCTAAGAACAAATAATCAATGCAGAGTATACAGAAACACTTTGAGTATGAAAAAGTTGCCAGTTATTTGACGCAATTCAACGTTGTTTGGGTTTCTGATTCAATATTGATAAGAAAATTATATTTGAGTGTTAATCTTTCAACCTTCTATTAAATAACAGTCCTGTATTAATATAATATATGAAATTTAGCAAAGATTCTTTAACGAAAAAACTTCAAATTATGACAGTGAAGAGGGAAGCTATGAAATACAGGAATTTCTCCATGAAGGCCCGAGTAGGCTTTATTTGGATCATACATCACATTTTCTTGCAAATTTAACAATGCGATTAAATAATAAGGGTATACATTTGGGCCGGGGTAATTTTCCATTGAAGAATTTCAGCTCGCGATTTCAACACCAGCGAAGACCCATCCCATTTCTAGCAAAAGATATGTACACCAGGAGTGAGTTGGGCTCACTGTCAAAGATAATGAACTTTTTGAGAGCCAATCTTGCAAATTTGATAAGTGACTTCTGTTAATAAACGCTAATTTTCGAAACTAAACACAATTTTTTTTATTACTGACTAACTTACAGAATTTTTGATACTTTGTTAATAATGTTACACCCAACTTAATAAAATATTAGTTATTTTGATGCAGGCAAATGTTTCAAGTTTCTTTCTTTCTTTCTGATGAAGTTTTTTTAAATTTAAAATTTTTACATTTTTCTCTACTTTTTCAACAATTTTTGCACAATTCACCTTAAAATATGCCTCTTGCATTTACGAAATCGCTTTTACATATAGCCTGTGCTAATCTTTATCTCACAATACCAACAATATTATTGACAGATGTTTGTTTATTTACATTACCATGATAAAAATAACTAACTCGCATACTTGGTTTTCCTAGTTCAAGAAGTCAGCAACAATTGGATATACATGACAACCATAAGTTTTTCATTAAAAAAATGTTGAAATTTTGCTCTTAAAAGTGAAATTTAGGAAATCTTTGAAATTCAAAGGTAGGAAAACAAAACTTCATTCATTTCTGCATTTCTGGATTTAAGTCTGAAACTCATACTAGGGTTATTAGTAATTTTAAAGTCCAAATTAAAATTTGTCTACACTCATCCCCATGTTATTGAAATGAAAAAAATTAGAAGAGAAAATATTTAAAAAAATAAAAATGATCAATCAAATCGATTTAAAAACATTACTACAACAACTTTCTCTGCACTGCAATTAAAGTGATACCTTTCTCTTGCTTCTATGTTCTGTAGTTCTCAAGTTATAGAATCACTTGCATACATGCATACATATAAATAATTACTTTTATAGATATATAAGATGAAACCATTTATCTACAGAGAGGAGGTGTGCTATGGAGAAATAGGTGAGGAATACTTGTGTAAGAGCTGTACAAATGCCTGGTGTGGAGAAGAGAAGCTGAGGTCTTCCTGTGGTACAAGATGGCTCCTCCTGTTGTTTGACCATCCAGCTACGGTAGCCTATTCGATCTTCATGTCTTTCTGGGGTGAGGGTACTGTTTTGTATAAAAAGCAAAACTAAACTGATGAAAAGTTATTTTTTTATTTCACATTAAAAGCCGCTTTTAAAAACCTGCAATTTTTACTCAAGCTACTTCATTAAAATAAAATTCAACAATACAATCTGAATCTCATACCTTAAGTCAGCAGTTTCCACACATTACAAAGCCCCCCCCCCCCCCTCAACTAAGAGAACTATTGTCACGCCCCCCTCTATACCATGTTCAATTACAGTTCATAAAAAATACCTATTAGACATACAATTACCATTAATAAAGCCACCTTAAGGAAAAACATGGATGCAAACGATATGTCCTAGCCAATTGAGGGTTAATATCCAGCTCCTGCATATCGTAGGTCTCAAGATTAGGATGGTTAAACAGACAGTAAATATATGAAAAATCCTTTGTGCTCCTCCCTCCAACCTACCCATCATGCCCCATGGTTTGGAAACGACTGCCATAAGTAGTGAATCACAATGGTGGAGCTAAATCCTGTTGTCCATGAATACAAGCAAAAAACATGTAACAACTGGTTTTGTTCTGTTCCTAAATCCTGGCAATGGAACATGTTGACAAACCATCACTCGAATATTCATAACAATGTTGGGAGAACCAGGTGCGATTTCAGCTAAATAACTGCTCTCACCATTGCAGATTCACCAATAGTAGATTCTAAGTTTATTTTAGAATCTGCTTTTGGAGAATCATCAATGAAAACTGCTTTGTAACTGAAATGTGTACTTGGTTCTTTCAACCTTTCTATGGCAATTCTAAAGACATATTTTGTTAATTTTGTTTTGGTATCAAGCCAAGCTCGATACTTCTCCCTTGAATTGAACCCATTGTACAAGTGTTTATACTTTAAGCTAGTTGTTATGTGAGGAAGAGTCATGACACTCATTTGTTGTATTTATTGAACTTTTAAACCTTATGATATTAATAATATCGAAATATAATCTCTTCCATACCAAGTAGAGTGCATTAAGTAACATGACCAACATGTCACAAACAAGCCATCTTCACTATAGTATTAGAGAAGATGTCTCAAAATGGAAGACAAAAAAATATTACCTCAATTCGGTAAATAGCTTGTACTAGTCTGTTTTGGAGGTTTAAAAGAGATAGAAAATATAGCAGAGGTTCAAGACAGGTTGTTCATTAGACTATTCTCTTTCTGGGTTAATACATGGAGTCATAGCTTTAATTTTCTGTTTTGCTTATCATTCTGTGGTGGTTTATGGCTGAGCTTTCAAAATGCCCCAATCTGAGGATTATTCCTATGTGGAGCAAGCATCTGTGACATTTCATGTCTTCGCTCTCACTAAGCAATACTGTTGGAAGAGCCATAGTCATATTACAATATTTAAATTTTTTTTTCTTCTACTTAGTTAAAGGCAAAAGATGAAGCTCAAACTGTCTGACCAGCTATTTTTTCGGCAGAGTGAAGGTCAGGTTAAAAACAGTTTCTGATGATAATACTAGATTGCCTAAGTATGGTTTTCAAGCTAACCCAGAGCCATTTCAATTTTGTCTTGTGGCCCACTTCCTTATGTTTCTCTTTTTCACCTTCAAAGTGACATGTAAAAATCTCCAATCAATGTATCCACAAGCCACCTCTCAGCATGACTTTTGAAGTAGCACTATTGAATATATGCTGTATTTTTTGGCCTATAAGATTCACCAAGATTTTAGAACAAAATTTTCTGAAATCATTTAAATGAATGCCCATTTGTAATTTACATTAACGAAAACAGGATTTCTATACAATGAAATTATCAAGAAGAATGAAGTCTATTCACCACTCATCTACACTGCTACAGTCATGATCAGTGTTGTTTTTGCATGAATCTTCAATTTCTTCATATATGTATTATTTTCAATGCCATCTTGGGCATCGCTAATTCCATATAGTTATATTAGGACTGTGATTTTTAATGATTAACTAACTGATTAATCGTTAAAATTTTTAATCAATTAAAATTTAATTAATTGATTAAAATCAAATCGATTTAAACCCATTCCCAGTTATTAAAGTGGTGGACAACAAAAGCGAGAAACCTCTAACAGGAAAGTTAAATGAACATTTTGCATTTAAGTTAAATGCAGATGGAAAAGTTCATGATTGCAAAAAGTTTAACTGTCGTCATTGCAACAAACAGCATAACATGGCTCTAATACACCGTTGACATATCACCTGCAGCAGAAACATCCGCTGCAATATCAACGCCTACTTGCAAATTAACAGAAACGTACTGCTGCTCAACAACAGAATTCAATCTCTTCTTTGGCGGCGAATTCTTTTCGTTGTTTTTAATTTCAGAGTAAGAATCATCATAATCCATTTCCATATTAGCACAGGGAGTGAGCTTTGGGGTTATTTGCTTCTGAAAAAAATTTCCTTAAAAAATAAAAAAATAAAATACTAATAAACTATTAATAAAACTTGTACTATTTACAAATCAAAGACGTAACAAGCGCTGATTACTTAGTTAAAGATAGAACTACATGAGTCGTCTGCACTCATACTGCACATTGTGCAAGAGCGTCAACAGGCAGGCTGACTGGCACTTGCAGTGGGCACACTTGGAAACGAGTATAGCAACAGAAGCGTGATCTTCTAAAATGACAAGGGTTTCATACTAGAGAAAATATAGAAGTGGCCAAAAATGGGACATTTTGAGAACAAAGCAGGACACCGGACAAAAATTTAAAAAGCTTGACGATCTCGCTAAAAGCAAGATGGGTGGCAACCCTAAGAAAGAATGCTGTGGAGAAATGTTATGGGTTTATGATATGGAATTTGGCAACTATGGTTAATAATTAAAAATTGTTTAGTTTTTAACTTTTTCAGTATTTTCATTGTTTTCATTATATTTTCCGGATGATATAACATTATAAAAAGTAACATTAAAATGTTCTTTGTGCTTTAAAAAATTATATTTATGACTTTTGATAATTTGTAAAATTGTTGGAACTGATTGATTAATTTTCGATTAAAGAAATTTGATTTATTGATTAATTTTTTTATTTAATCGCAGTCCTAATTTATATGATTTCACAATTGTCTCATGTTTCACCAACTGCAAGGAGTTTTTCATCCACATACACTTTAAATTGAAGGCAGTTTCATTTGTCTTGTTAGAGTCATGTCATGATTTGGGGCCTCCATCTATTTGAACCACTCCTCAAACATGAATTAACTGAAATATTTAGATGCTGTAATTGGCTAGTCATGATGCCAGGAATTGTTGCAAGCAGTATCTTCAGTTAGGCATCCTTTGGTTGCCTCCATTAAGTGTGCCTTGAAATTTACCATCCGTTTAACCATCCTATTCGGGAGACCTACAATAAGAAGCCTTCAAATTCTAGCTTAAGTTACTATAACATATTGTTTGTGTCCATATTTTTCTTCAAGTGGTTTTATTAATTGTAATTGTAGGTACAGTAGGCGTTGTTTATAGACTGTGTTGAATATGATGTAGAGGAGAAGGGGCAGGCAAAAAGACAGTTTTCTTAGGTAAAGGAGAGTGTGACTTTATAATGTTTAGAAACTGCTGCCTTGGAATAAGCACTAAGAAAAATACCCTGTGAAATTTCATCTTTTGTCAACATCTTTTAAATATTAATATTAGGGACGGGACGATCGGTCTCCAATTCCCCGGTTCTGCCCGCAATTTCAGGGACCCATACATGAGCATTTATTAATATTATATTTTCAATATAATGTAATGTGGAGACTGTTGCAAAGCTTGTTAGTGTGTCTGCTGTTTACATACCTATTTACATATTAGGTAGATGCACCCTGGCCTGACATCCGGCATAGAAATATTTCAGGCGAAGCGTACCTGTCAAGCTTGTGGCAGTGGAGTCTGAACGGCAGCGGCGGATTTACGCCCTCTAGGGCCCCTGGCGCTAAACATTTGGGTGCCCCTGGCGTTAAGCTGTTGGGGACGCTGCAATCTAAATATATAGTGAAACCTCTCCTAATGGCTACCCTCTTTTGTGACACCTCTTAACGGTTGATTTTCAATGGAATCATATAGAAGTTCCACTGATTTTAAAATTGGGACATTTAATATTCCTGAGATTATATACATGGAGATTTTTTCGGGGCCACTTACTTCAAGGGGCCCCAGTGGCGCCCCAAGAGCGACCACCCTTAAATCCGCCACTGAGTGTGAGGGAGAAATTCAAGGTTGAGGGTAACTGAGAGGTAGGGAAATCTTGCCTTTCCCCCATTTTCACGGATCCACACGGAAACCCAATCTTTCGCGAAACCCTAGGGTTCCGCGTAATCCAAGTTGAGAAGCACTGCCATACGTATTGTACTATTGTTCAAGTGTTGTTCAAGTTTATCGCCCTAGATGTTCAATAGTTTTATTTTTTACAGGTATGTAAATATCTTGTGTGTTATGATCATTATTGATAATCAAATCAGTATGGATATTTCCATTTACAAATAAAGTTTATTATAAATTTTTTATAAACTTTAAGTCCTAGTTTACATTAATTTATCTAAATTCTTTTGAATCTGATAGTCGAAAATATTGCGTATTTTGTACGTAAGCTGCCGAAATTTCTGTGATCTTTTTATTTTAATCGGCAACAATTTCTACAGAACCCCTCATTAGAAATGCCGAAGAGAAAATGTACCTTTAATAAATAATGGTTTTTAAAATTGAGATTTATCAAGAAAGGAAGAAATGATAACAATGTGGAGTGTAAAGTGGGCCACTGCTATATAAACATTGGTCACAAGGGAAATCTGACGTAAACGACCAAATTAATACAGAAAAGCATAAAGTCAAATCAACCTGCGATGGAAATGTTAGCGCATCACAAAATATTACGCATTACTTTCATGTGAAAAAACCAATGGAGGGTCATCTTACTGTAGCAAGTGAGTTGACAATGACCTATCATATTGTTAAACATCATCACTCCTTTCGAACAGCTACTTGTAACAATGAACTCTTTAAAGAATTTTTTTTACTCTGAAATAACCAGTAAATATTCTTGCGGACAAAGTAAAACTGCAGCTCTCATTAAAAATGTTTTGCAGAAATTAATTATTGATAGAATTAAAAAATTCAGTGTTATGGAATATCCGCAGATGCTAGTAATCACAAAACGGAGATTTTCCCCTTAGTTGTTCATTATTTTTGCAATAAAAAGGAATTGAGATTAAAATATTAAAAATTGAATCGTTACCTAATGAAATGTCTGATACCATTGTTGATTTCGTCATTAGCACATTTTGCGAGTATTGGGTCGATCTAAAAATATGCATTGCTTATGGAGCAGATAACGCAAACAAATTTTGAGGGACTGTTGAGAAAAGGCAAAAACAATGTCTTTTATAAATTACGCAAAAAAATTATTCGCAATTTACTGGACGTTGAATGTTCAGCGCATGTTTTGCATAATGCTATGCCTTTATTTATCCTTTATTTATTTCCTCCTCTGTTTCCTTGGCTCGACCCACTCCATATTACAATATAATAATTATTTTTTAAAACTAATTTATATAGTTTCTGTAAAAGATATTCCAAGGGGTGGCCCATAACTTTGTTTGCCTAGGAGCCCAGGAGAGGCTTAAGACAGCCCTGGTCACTTCCAGAAGAACTGAAGATTCGTAATTTTTTTCGACGGTAGGAATAGAAAAAACGAAAATCTTAAAAACTTCATCAAGTGACCGCTAAAAATTCGCAATTGTTTAAACATATTTCTAAGGTTTATGTATTTCCGAATGTGCTACGAAGCTGAAATTTTTTTAAAGTTAGAATTAAAAAAAAACGAAATAGGAATTATACAAATTTTGATATTTTAAATTGTTTGGCTGTTAAAAATTCGTAAAGTTTAAACAAAGAGGTAAATGTTTAGGTACTACGAGGCGAGCTAGGGAGCTGAAATTTGTAGATTATTTAGAGCTTAGTGTAAATGAACGAATAAACTTTTCAATATTCCCATGAAATGCTTATTGTGGCCGTTAAAATTTTTTAACATTTAAACAATTAGATAAATGTAATTTCACTTCTAAATCCGCTACAACTTTAAAATTTGGTACAATTGTGTTGCATTATTAAGACAATGTTAAAAAAGTGTAATATTCTTAAAATTGCAAATTTTAGTGATTGTTCAATCCGACGAAAGTCGGAGTAGAGGAAAAATCTTTTGAATTAAAAAAATATTTCCAATGATGAAATATCTCTCTGAAAAATTAATGTTTTTTCAAGGTGAGATGAAATGCTTGCAGAATGCAAGCACCTTCTACTAGTATGTTATATAACCCTCCTCTGTAAGAAGCATCTATCTATAGTGATATAGGAGGATACTAATGTTTAAACACATCCAGAATAGCTGGTGGTTAGAAGTTTTTTTCTGTTCCATAAGGAAAGAACAAAAATTGGCGCACAGGTGAAATTTTTTAAATAAAAAAAATATTTCTGATGATGAAATATCTCTCTGAAATATGTTTTTTAAAGGATAGATGAAACGCTTGCAGGATGCAGGCGCCAACTACTTGTGTTTCATAAACATTACCTACAACAGGCATTTCAAAAAAGCATAGCAACTGTTAGCTCAGTCGGACTCTTGACCATTAGGATGGAAACCGTTTTCTTAGAGTTTGACGCTGAAGAGTTTTACTACAACGTTTTGATCACTAATAAAATATTTTTAAAATGACAACTCGATGAAGTCTATCTCTAGTTTGTAATGGGCATTATATTCATATGAAAATTTATATAAATAAGGGTTCTTTGTTGTACATTTAAGATAATAATATTACAGTTTGGTTAATAAAACTAGCCGTCTGCAGTAAGTTTTTTTTTAGCCGACTTCTTTCTTTGGGCCCTAAGTATGTAAAAAGAAGCAGATTTATGTAGTTTAAATAAATGAAACTATTTCCCACTTCATGCATATGTTCAATCATATGAAAGACTTTATGCATGAAGGCATGTGCTCCATTTGTCACCAGTCTCCCACAATCAGCTGATTCAGTCGGGTGTCATGTTGACTTCACTTCCCACTACAGCAGGTATATGCCGAAGCGCCGTCTATCTTATTCATGGTCGAAGATCAGCATGACAAATCAGTTCAATGAACGATAGTTCCACAATAATATCTATCAAAAAATGAATGATAGGTTTCAAACTTCCAGTATTCAATATTTGGTTCGCGGCTGCGTGATTTTATAATGTAAAAATTCAAGCAATATTTTGAGTCAAATCCATCAGTTTGAAATGTAACTATAACTTATTAACAGAAATAAGTTTTATTTTGTTGTGTAGTAATTTTCAATAGATACCCGCAGATAATTTTTAAATTTAACCGATTTATTTTGAACCCTAACAATAAAGTCATGTCGGACATTTGGAACAACTTCAGAATTGACAGTACAAACGACAAATTGCTATATGCAACTATTGTAAAGCTAGAATTTCCCATGGTTTATAAAACAGCATTTCTAACCTAACAGAACCAAAACCAAGAACCGGGATCAAATTAATCCTCCAGTACTCGCGCAGGTTTTTGAAATGCGAGTACTCGCACAGGGTAGATTTTAACCACATATGAATTGCATTGAAGATTCATGCCAAATGTAGTTCATTCATTGACAAAAAATTAAAAATACATATTTAATTTGATAGAAACACAACAGAGTTTTTTTACAATATTTAATAATATTATTTTAAATGAAAAATTGGCAAAACCTAAGTCAATATTTCTATAATGTCAAAAATAGCGAACATATATTTTTGGCATGCGAAAACAAAATGCAGAATGAAATTTGATGAAAAATGGTTAAATTACAAATACTTTCCAATATAAATATATAATAAATACAAGAGTTTATAAAAGTATAATTGTAATAATTTCACTATTTTTCAAAAGACTCCTCATTTTGTCAGATATTTCACATCTACTATTCTCAAACTTCTCAGAATTTTTTTCAGATGTCTCATACACAACCACAAAGTATAAATAATTTAATATGAGACAATTATTGTATAAAAATTAAAGTATTTACTATCAATAATATTGCATAAGGAGAGAGAAAGTGAAAATAACTCGAGTTTTTTGCTCACCTCAGAAATTATAGGTATCAGTTAACGTTTGTTGAGCGAGGAACAGAAACATGACAAAACTGTCAATTGCTGCATTAAAAACTAATTCACCCAAACGGCAACAATGTTTTCCACTCAAGGAGATATATCACAGATGCCCATCTCAGATCGCAGATAAAGCGCCCTTATTCGAAAACGGTTGACCCAATACTAGAAATTTTTACCTAAAAACCTCACGCATGTGTCATTCCAGCTACTGAAAAGGAGGAGACAGCGAAAAATGAACAGGAGCCCAACCATCATAAAATGTGAGGGGTGGGGTAGAAATCTACCCCACTCGAGTACTGGAGGGTTAACATAACCAGAACCAGGAAAAAGTGGAACCGTCCCATCCCTAATTAATATCAGTGGCAGTGTTTTGCCATAAGTCAAACGCACCAAAATGACATTGTAGTGGGTCTTCTCATGACCTCAACTTTTTATTGTAAATGTCTTAACGTCTATTATTAACATCTTATGCCATAATCCAGTGCAATTTTTATTGTATAATCCAATCATCATAGTTTTAGCTTACTGTGTGCTCATGCTTGCAATAAATTTTTGATATAATACATTTCTGTAATGATTTATGGCAAAAATGAAATGTTTTAATTTATAGTTTAAATTCAAATGAAAATTTTCACTTGCTCTTCTCACCAGAAAAATACCCATTATAAAACATTGATATGTTATATAGAATATATATAGATTTGTGCACTTAAGACTCGATTCAATTACAAGAATCATCTTTGAGATCATGTCAGTTAATAAATTTAACTTTTATAGAGTTTGTTGAATCCCTAAAAAATTTCATTTTATCGACCAGAGACTGGGATAAAAAGTTTGACAAATATTTCAAAAGACTCATGGACATAATGATCTCATCTAGTAGAAAAGTTAGTAATAATGATATTACTTTTCAGCAACTGGATTTCTAGAGTTATGGAAGAGAACACAGGCTCGTCTCAGCCTTAAGTGGGGTGGAGAGGCCATTCTATCAACTGGAGGCTGTGACAGAGACAATTGGGAGCCTAGGCCAGAGTATGAAGCCTCAGCAAAACAAAAGATAGATCAAAATACTCAAACTAGCAAACTATACTATCCAGCATGGCAGAAAGCCATGCGTGTCTTTGCAGCAACTTCAGTTGTGTTTTTCATGGTAAATTTAATTTGTATCTTTCAAGAATTGGAAGAGCTGAAAAGCATTTATCAGCTTCATTCTCTCTTTTACTTCCATATCATATTTTATGAGAACATTTGTTTTATTTATGGTGTAAATTTTAGGCTGTCAGGTTGCAAGTTAGCAAGATAGTAAACCAAGATCTGCATTGCTTGGCAAAGAACCATTTTAGATCTTGCATGCATTTATTGTTTGCATGAATAATGTATTAAATTAAAATGAAAACACTTCCCATTCTCTCTCCCTCCCATTCTCCTCCCTCGCTCTCTCCCTAATCCTCTCAATCTCCCCTCAAAATAATGCAGCTGTCTCCCTTAGCAATAGCAATAGAAAATATACAAATGCATACAGTGCATCCTTGGTTTAATGTCACTTTGATTGATGTTGATTCACATTAACGTTGTTCTAAAATTACTATCCATATTCAAATTAACATCATTGATGATTCAAGTTAACATCGTCCTGACTCTGAGCTGAAATAATGAATGAAAAAATAGGGCATAGATGACTCTTACATACATCTATTGCCAGAGCTGCGCCAGGCATATTTGCCATCCAGGTGCAATCAGTTTATGCCGCCTTTCTCTATAAGCCCAAATTTTTTCGATTTTTATATTACAAGGTGCTATTAATTTACAGAAGGCTATAATGAACTAGGGTATTCATGCCTATGGTGCCTAACCCAGATTAGTTACAAATTATTATTAATGATTAGTTACAAATATTCCGTATTAACTGTCAATCATTACTGTTTTTACTGTTCACATCTCTTTCAAAAATTCATATAATTATTATTTGCATTATTTGAATGTGAAAGAAGTTATCCAATTACTTTTTGACATCATCATCTACTTACGTCAACGTAATAACTATATAGGCTTAAAAGACCCAAATGTATACTTAAAAATCAATATCACCTCAAAAGTGCCGATTTATTTATATTTTTTTAAAGCATCGGATGCGTTTTCAAGGTTTTTTCGATTGGAGGAAAGTGGAGACATCTATACTTTTTCCGATCAAATTCTGAAATTTGGAGTTTTGTTTTGTCTTAAAAATAATAAAGTACCGTCTTTCAGCTATACATTAGGTACTTTAAGTTTCAAGTTCGTAACTTCATTTATAGCAATTTTAAAATGCAATTTTGTGAAACATTTAATCTATTTCAGTATCTCCTAATGATGAATAAAATGGAATCATTGAGGTTAAAAATACTTTTCAAAATGCAAAGATCGGATGTTTTCGACTTTTCCTGTCGGTTGTAGCCTATGGTCTACCGTCATACAAAATTTAATCTTTTTAATGCATCTAAAAGTGCCCAAAAAAGCGTGAAAGAAGACAGATATACAGATACTTGAGATTTATATTTATAGATGTTTCATCAGTGATAAAGTCACGTTTGCTAAAATTTATTAGATCTAAGAAAGGAAAGCTTCTTGAAATAACTTATGCAAATAAAGTAACCACATTATAATATTTGGTGGCAAACTTCAGTTCCATGTAAAGCCGTGCCCTCACCCTCGATTTTTCCATCTTTCGCAAATCGCTGCTGAAATCTACTATTCGAGATTCGGCATTGTTTTACTGCTGGACAATCATTGCCCAAAAGAGAGAGGGAAAGGGATATGCAGGGGTCCCTGGTGGCTGGAACCTCAAACCTAGGGCGGCACTTCTTCCATTTAGTGCCATCGACCTTCATAAGGGCAAGATAAGAATTTTACAGTCACGCAACTCCCATGATGTCTCGTTTCCACTACCTCTCACCCTGAAAAGGATTGAAAGATTCAGAAAAACTCAGACGGGATCTTCATTGATGAAAGACTGCCTGGCAAGCGGCATTTTCAGGGTTTATGCTGAGGGGTGCCAGGTGTTTTCGGAGGAGGAGTTGTGCAAAATGACACTCCCATGTTTGTCTTGAAGGGAGGTAGTCCATATCGCTTGCGTCTCGGTTTTTCCGCACCCTTTGTTTTGCATCTCCCATAGAAGAAAGTTTTAAAATTAACCAAGATATAATTTAAGCAGCTTACATATGATGTATTAAAGGAAATTAAAAATCGGTAAACCATCCTCAAACTTCTAAGCTCCTCTGATTTTCAAAACCCTGATACATTGCTTAAAAATTTGGTGCACCCTCTGGAAGGTCGCCTGAGGCAGTCACATCGCACAAGGTCTAAATACTCGCTTTTCCTCTGAAAGATGAGCTTGCCTGCAAACTGTTGCTGCCCTTGGGCCAGTTAACTCTGTTTTTATGCATACGAAGAAAATATCTGGTTAATAACTGAAAATGATAAATGATTTTTTAAAATATAAAGTATCACTAAAGTTTATGTGTTAAAATCTACGAGATGGAAAAGGACAAAATTAAGAAATGTTATTGCCTGTCCGTAAGTGGCACCCCTCATATGTTGCCGCCCATGTGCGATGCACCCCATGCACCCATAGGGCGGCACGGCTCTGTTTATTGCACATCACTTCTCCAGCTGCAGCAGATCACCTTATTTGAGTGATAGAAGTGTTTTGGAATGACATTTTTAATTAAATTTGCATTATTTGCTTGGTGATATTTTGTAGCAATGGGTCCAAAGAGTGGGGATTTATGGCCATCTTCTCAGAGTCCCCCAGCAATCATTAAAATCATCTTAATTCCCATTATTAGAAACCTTATAAGGAAGATATGCTGAGTGCTCTATTTATAAACTTGAAATTATTCTGTACTTTTGGGATAACATGAGTTTAACATCCCATGATTTTATTTTGCTTGCATCAGCTGTGGCTCAATGAAGGAGTAGTTATACTTCTTTGGGCCTAATGAAAATCGCAGTTTATAAAATAATGAAATAAATGCTTTATTTAGGTAGGTCTATTATGGTAGATTTTCATACTCACTGGTCCAAGAAATAATTTTTTGTTGCATTTCTTTTCTAGCAATGTCAACTCATGAACTTGCACTCACATACGTGTTCGTGGCTCTCTTTTAACACTCAAGTGAAAACTCATTGTCCTCTATCATTCATATGACTACATTTCACTGGATTGGTATTACGTAATTCCTTTTTCTTGTAACTACAGGTACTATTATGAAATGCAGCCTGTTGTGATTTTGGGTTCATTAAAATTTAGTTATGCTGTCCATTTGTTTATTTTATGCCATTTCTATGTTAGTGTATGGTTTAATTGATTTATTTATGTTCTGATACCATTCATATCAGATATGGCACCATTAAGCTCCATAAAATACAGTATATAATGTCTTTTTATGTTTCAAGAGGTTTTGAACCCAAGGCTTTTGAACTGATTTTATTGTATAAAGTGATTTCTTACAGAAAATATTGATCCATTTAATGCTGTTTCATTCTCTGTCATGATTTTCAGGAACGAATTAATGACGTTAATCGAGGACACTATATATATATATATATACACACCCCTGGATCTTATATCGCTGGTGGTGCATGTAGGTGAGCTTGGCAGAATCATAAATGGAATTACAATATAGGCATTCCTCGTTACTGAGTGCTTCACTTAGTGTGGTTTCGTTATACTGCTGAATCATTGACACATTATTTCCGTTATATATTACAAGCATATAACATTCTCATAACATTTATTATGCCAAATTTGTGTTTTTAGGTAAGTTACGATTGAATTAAACTATCCAATCAATAAAAAAATAATCTCTTCTATCGTTTCTTGGTGCTTTTTTGATGACAGCAAATCTACATTAATTTTTTTTGTTTTAGGATTAATAGATCTTACTTATCTGATTTTGCTGCAACAAGTTGCCTTCATTTATTTTCTTATCCATATATTCTACAGGTAGTGCTTATTAGCTTCTCCATTAACTTCCACTTGTTTACAAATTATTTGACAAGCAGTGAGGCGGAAGAGGGGGATGATTTCAAAACCTTAACTATCGCTCATAGCACTAGTGTAGATTATGGAAATGTCTAAGTGATAGTGTTTGAATGGAGCCAAGCATAAAATATACTCTCTTACTGGAGATGGAGAAGGAGATGTACAGAAATTTGCAACAATAGGCAAAGCAAATCTAAATAACAAGTCATTTTAAGAACTGTGCTACTAAATATTCTCCCTCTGCAGACTCTGCCACCACCCCAGAGAAATCTATCTTCAGGAGAGCTTTTAATGATTTTTTTTGTTTATCTTCATAAATAAGATGTTTGTAGCGTTTTTGTTTATTTTTGTTACAATTACTGCATTTATTATATGTTTTTTCTTATTAATCATGAATGATTGCTTTGCTTTCTGTGTAAATGACCCACCTAATCCCCATTTTCCAATAAGCCTTTGATCTTAAGATTTGCATTTTTTAAATTTGCAGAAATTTCCAGGTATGTATCCCCCACAAATTTTGACTGCCTACTGTATGGTAAAACCTTGCTAGTTTGGACCAATTGGAAGGAGAGGTGTTCAGATTATCTGAAAGTCCAGAATATCTTAAAATTGCATTACACATGTAATTGAAACATAATAAAATTATAAATTTCAAAGCAGTTGATAATTTATATTATCTTTGTAAATGATCAATAATAAACTTGATTGGTTTTGAGGGCTATGTCTTGCATAAAGGTTGCTTACTTTCCTTGTAATTACTGCACTATAGACTATACTTTTTCTTTTTATGAATTTTTTAAAACCTTCATATTTATCACACTTTTTAATTATTTAACATAAACACATTTTATTCTGAGTCATTCTTGGACATTGGTAAAGGTGGCATAGGCCAGACCTATTCCAGATCATTGGGGTCTGGTTTAGTGTGATTTTACTGTAAAAACATAGCGTATTCTTTATGTAATTAAAAAGTAGCTGAATACCAAACCTGAATTCTCTGATGAAATATCTATAAAAATAAACAAAGTAGACCTTATACTAAAAAATAATGGACACCCCTGGTTTATAGCAATTTACAGTTTGTAAAAAATATATTGTTGAATTACATCTTTTCACATTAATAAAAACATATTCTTTCTAATATTTTAGGTTGCAATTGTTGTGGCTGCTCTCATTGGAGTTATTGTGTATAAAGTGGCTATTAGTTCAGCTTTGTATGTTACAGAAGATGAGTATGTCAAGCAAAACTCGAAAAACTTAACCACATTAACGGCAGCAGTCATCAACTTGATCATCATTGTTTTACTGAAATTGGTAATTCATAAATAATATGTTATAAAATATTATCAAATCTAGATGTATTTAACAAGTAACTATATTGGAGACTTTCTTCTAACATAGTGCACCATAGCAACATTCTGCTTTCTGTATAGAAAAAATTAAGTAAAATGATAAGAGTAAGAAATCTATAAATCCGAGATTTGTCCTAAATTTTCTTCTGGCATGACATTGGTTGTTACTCTATTAACATACAAGATATAAAAAATTAAATACTTAGATGAAGGTGGGGTGTATGCAGGAAAGACAGAAACATAATTCAATTAATATATGGACTAATCGAAACTCCAGTCTTTAATATGTTGCTATGTCATAACATGCTTTCCTTTTCTTTTATTCAAACACTTTCATCTTTCTTGATTTCCAAATAAATTTTACTCTAGACTGGTTAATGATGAAATTGAGATACCAGGTAAACACAATTACTACCAACCATCGTTAGCTTAGAATCCTTGCTGTGGGATGTTTAGTGATCATGATAATTCACGAGCTTTCAGTTGAATGATTTCCTGCAACACTGGTTTTCCAATCGTTCTTTGAGTATGCACAAATTTTACGATTTCTTCTTCTTATTAATAAAGTCAACCTCCACTAAATTATTTCCATGTTGAGTAAGCACCTTCAAGTTTCTGTTTTGCTTGCTTCCACATTCACACATTTGCCTCCATCACATTATATTTTCTAATGGATTCACAATTGTTAATATCCTCAGCATAATGCACCACCATTAGCTTAAAATTTCTACCAAAACTTTGTCTTATACATTGTGATACATTCCCTTTTACAGAGGTGCCTTTCTTATCTACAAGATCTGTCATTTCAGTCCTAATATTTGGGGTAGCTTATTTAAAACTGCTAAAAATAATAACTAATCCTCACTTCATGTTAAAACTTAGTGAAGTTTGTACAATCATGTGCTCTCATAGAGGTTACACTCTTCAAACTGCAGGTGTACTTGTCATCTGCCGCTGATGCACCAACCTAAAAGTAACAAATATTTTTAAATTGTAACAAGACATGCGTAATACGCTGGCAATCTTAGTGTAGTCATTTTCAACACCATATGTATAAAATTTCCTGCCCAGCCGATTACACGTTCTGAGTAGGTTTGTCGGCAGTCCCCTTCCACCAGTATCTATGAGGTGGAAAGCCACTTGTTTACAGATTGTGAATTTCAAGAATATGAATAAATGTATTTTATTAATAAATTAAATTAAATGTATTGTGTATGTTGCGTTTTCATGGACATAAATCTCCATTGAGATATTCTGTGCAGTGTTTGAAACTTAGTACTTGATTTTAATATGATCCCTATTTTATTGGAAAAAATCTCATCTTCCTTTTGGGTTAATACAGTATATGTCACTTGTCTAAGTGGTTCTCATCATTTATACCTCTCTTGTTCCATCACTGTAAATACCACATTGCAATTTTACAATTTTATGGGATTTATTAATCTTGAAATTCTCTTTCCTTTTGGTACTAAGATTCTTTTTACTAGAACACCCTTGTCTGCATTAGGAAAAGTTAGATGAGATTGAAAATAACTTGAAGGGAGATGAAAATGAAACAGTAATCTTGAGAAGCATTTTTTTGGATAGGTGTGTTATTCACATAAAATAGTTAAGCATACAGGACATGAGAATACCCAATCATATCTATGGTTAGCAGAGTTTGAAAATGAATATACCCTATCACAAGCCATGCAGGTGGTTGGATAATGGAAAAGTATATGCAACTGTAGTCCTTAAAGGGTTAATTTAACATGACCTGTATGTAGTAAGACTAATTTAAAAATGAAAATGTGTTCAACTGCGGAAAAATTATCATGTCTATCATGTGAGGATTTTCTTTAACTTTTGTTAACCTATATTTTTAAGAATAAAAATTTGGCTGGATAGCAAAATATGGAAACATGATTTGAATGCTCAAATATGTGCATCACATGGTTACATACCTTTCTTTGATGCATCATAACATTTCATACCTACTTCTTCACTAATCTTAATTTTGTAGTGGTGCAAGGTTATTTAGCTCTATCTTAGAACTTATCATCTGCTTATGACCATCAGAATTTGAATATTAGCCACTGCCTTACCATTTAAACTGAGCTCAGTCAAGTCATGATACTAATTAGAAAGGCAAGTAAAAGTAAGTTCTTTAATAGTTTCATATCAAAATAGTCATTATTTTGATTTCTGTTACCTATTCCCATTGCAATTATTTTATGTTTTCATTGAAAAATAAAATAGTCCTCCAATGCCATTATTCAAAAGAAATAAAATAATACAATTCTGGAGTGATTTCAAGGTTAATTTTTATACTAGGACAATTTTCAAAATGGATTAATGCAATATTTTTTGTTTAAATCTAGGTTTATGATAAAATTGCATTTTGGCTGACTGACATGGAAAACCCAAAAACCCAGGCAGATTATGAAACAAGTTACACTTTCAAAGTATTTGTGTTTGAATTCTTCAATTGTTATTCGTCGTTATTTTATATAGCATTTTTTAAGGTAAGTCTTATTCACAACAAGTTTAATTATTATATTGTGAAATATTTGGTATTTTATGGCCTGTATAAGGAACTAATTATAAAATCTCATCTTATCTCTTTCAAATAGTGTTTTATTTGAACTTTATTTTTAAAATCAAAAAGTTCTTATCGCATACATACTTTCACTATAAAAATATCTTAAATTAAAAAATACATGAATTAGACATTATCAATGTTTTTTAAAGCTATATGCAAACATTTTTATTCACTGAACCTCAACAGATGTTGAAATAAAATGATATAAAAATTAAAATAGTATTGTCCTTTTAAAGAGACTTTCTAATTTCAAAATGTTCTTTATGAAAATTTAAGCTGCTTTGCATTTGCATTTTTTATAACGAATCTTTAACATCTCTCTGTTGTAGTTATGTTCAAATATACAACTTGATTTAACCTGTAAATGCTGAATGTGCCCATGCAGGCACACAAAATGCGATCCCTCACAGATGTATATTTTCCAATTTAGTTTTTGACATATTTCTTTCTGATAAAAACAAAAGCATGCAGTTATTCATTATGTTTACCTTACACCACCTTTTTGAACTTTGCGAATAATTGGTTCCAGAAAATTGACGCTAAATGCGAATTCGCGAAGTGTAAGTCATATTTTCCCATAAGACGCAATGTAAAAATAAGACTGCGGTTCCGAGTCAATCTAAAAAATTCACCTTTTATCATAAATAATGCATTTTGCAAAGAATAAAAGAAAACATAACAGCAAATGAAAGCCTAGCATCATAAGGTGAAAAAATTCTTTTAATTACAGTCAACCCTCAATTTAACGGAACTCGGTTTAGGGGACTTCAGATTTAACGGACAAAATCGCGGCAAAGGCAATAATGGACACATCCCCAAACAACGGGCCAAGTCCGTTTTTTGGCGAATCAGTCCAGAGATTGTTCTCTGCTTCCCCTAAAAATGGGTGTTCACAGTTATGTACTACATGTTTTTCTGTGCAGGCTGTCTCAGTGTTCTCCAAGCACGTTCTTGGTGGGATTGACATCAGAATCTCGCCTTTTAGTGACCTCAAAATGATGGTTGAAGGCGAGAGATACTGTTATAAATGGAATTTTTATATTGGTATCCCTTATTTTTTTTAATGGAGTTGCCTCTGAACACAATGAACATGAGGAAAAACGAAAAAGACTTTCACTAACTTACCCAATCTGGTGGGGCTGCGTAAAATTTTCGTTCATGTTCAAATTTCTCTTCCCTGGCCCAGCCAAGTTCCAATGGAGTACTGCTCCACGTAATTCCAAATCTTGCCACATTCAGCACCTTGTAGTTCCATAGAGCACCTAGAGAGGTGCTGCGGAGGTGGTGCCACGTTAATGCCAAAGTACCGAATCTAATTTTATATTGTAATAAAATCAATAGATGGTCAGCAAGATGTGCAGTCAGGTGGATGTTAAAAAATCCTCGTGATTGCGTTTATAAAGTGAAAATCTCAAAAACTCATAAGGATTACTGGAAAAACATTGAAACAAGCGAGCAGCATTATGCATGGATTTCCAGCCATTTACCTTCTTGTTTGGATTCTATTTCTCTTTGTGGCAAAGGTAAAACATTATTCTTATTGCCCTGCTTTTTCTCAATTCCTGGGTTCGTATCTTGGTTTAAAGCAATTTTGGATTGCAAATAATTATATGCTGAGGTTATTTCCAGGGATCACATTGTGCTCTAAAGCAGAGACATGAGCATTTTTGATACTCATTGCGCCTCCATTTCGTTTTGAAAAAATATTTTCCACTCTCAACAATCACAGAGTTATGAAAGCCTCCCAAACTTCTTCTGAATCACTTGCTCATCACATTTTGGAGGTAAAACAACCTGCTGATTTGGAACGGCAAATGTGGTGAATAGAGAAACCCGGGTAGAAAACGATGCAACTGCGACTTTCATCAATGCAAAACAATTCTCTTTATCAATGATTCAAATGCTATGTAAGCATAAATTCTTAAAGATAAATCTTTAATCAACCGAGATCCGACACTTAAAATCAACTGTCATTTGTCGTGCATTGTTTTTTAGAGTTTTAAAATTAAAAAAAAACTTTCTTCAATCACGAATTTTTACATAAAAGGTAAAATTATTATATTTTTATTCATGTATGTTATGATTTGTAACTTTGGCAGATAGATAAAAAATATAGATGGCAAAGGACTCTATGATGAGCTGAATTTTTCTGATCTTTCAAAAAATGAAGCCATATTGCTTCCACTACAAGCTTTGAACTTCATTCATTAAACCAATTTTCAGGACATGTTGCCAAACACATGGGTTGCATTACATGTGTATTTAACAATTCCAGTAGTGAAAGAAGTTTATTTAAATTGAAATTGATCAAAACCTATTTGAGATCAACAATCACTTGAGGACGATCAAACAGATTAGCTACAATTTCAATTGAGCAAGATGTAATTTCAAAATCAGATACATCAAAATTAATTGCAAGATTTGCCAAGGGGAAATTAAGAAAGAAGTTTTTCAGTTATTTTTTTAAAGAATAGTAAAAAACTTTTTGTTAACACATTTAATTTTTTTTGTACCTTTCAAAGTTTTGGCATCCTCTACAAAATGCTCCAGTTGCCCCTTCTTAACACAGTGCTGATGGTGGTATATGATTTGAAGTTATTTTTGTGGAACTAGAAATGGTGGGGGACAGGTTAAAAGAACCTAAACATTGACACATTACTGTTTTGTTTTGTAATTAATACTTAGTATGTATTTTAGTTTTAATACAAGAAAAATTCATTAAGTGTTAAAGTATTAAAGATTGTGTTCACTAGACATCATTTTGGTATGGTCTTCTCCAGTGGCGGCTCGTAGCTAAAATTAGTGGGGGTGCTGCTCCAGAAAATTTTTAGCCTTTGTTTTAAAATTGTGTAAAAGGAAAAAAACATGCATAAAAAGAAAATTTATTCAGGAACTTGATAAAATCTTAACAAAAAAAAAACAAACATTTTTTACTTACTTTAACTTAAATTGTTACAGTTCAAGCTTCATCTATTCATTTAAAAATGAAATCCATTCTTCTTGTTTTAATTTGCGCAAAAAGTTCAAAATTTTTCTCCATTGAAAGTACTGCAAGCGCATTTAGTCTTTCCAAATTCATAGTGTTTCTTAAAAAAGTTTTTATTCTTTTCAATGTTGAAAAGCAGCGCTCTGCCTCTGATGTAGTCATGGGAATTGTCAAGAGGATTTTTATCAGTTTCGTAATTTCACTAAAAACATCATCTAGATTATTTTCCAAGATAAATTTCAGCAGCTCAATTAATTTGCAATATTCATGAATATCAGTCCTACAATAGAATACTTTTAGTTCAGTTTCAAGCTTTTCTTTGTCAATCATGGGATAAGCTTCAGTGGTCAGTACTATCTCTTTTGTGGAATGTTCATTCTTAAATCTAGTGAAGCATATCTTGTTGAACAATTTAGCAGCTACTAAGTGTTTAGTAGAAGAATATCTGCCCATTATATCAGCACATATATAGTCACACACTTCCTTAGCTTCTGCCATGAGTGTCTTTGAAGGATTCTCACAGTACTTTGAGTTTCTCAATTCTAAAATAGCAGTTTTGAAATTTGTTATATATTCATTAACTTTAAACACACTAATTTCTCGAGATTGCATTTGGTTGTAAATTATTTCAACATGAGGCATAATCTGATGAAAAAGCTCTAACCAAAACTTGAAATTATCATCATTCAGGTATTTTAAAATTCCTGTTGCTTCTGCAATGTTTTGATCTGCATTTGATGTTGACTGAATTTCAGTAAGGCAGTTTTTTAAAGGTTGCAAATTTTCATGAACTCTGTTTATGGTCCGTATGTTGATATTCCACCTTGTAGAGGATGGACGTGGAATGCTGACGTCCATATGTTTCTTGAGAATGGACACACGTTGTGGTGATCTTGAGAAGAATGTTGGAATAGCCAGAATGTTAGAGAAAAATATTCTTGCGTTTCGTGTAATACTTGCTGCATTTCTCATTATTAAATTAAGTTGATGTGCATAACAGTGAATGAAATGTGCATTACTATAAACTGCTTTTATTTTTGCTTGAACTCCTGCTTTTTTGCCTTTCATGACATTTGCACCATCAAATGTCTGAGCTATCAGTTTTTGTCCATTTCTTTGAAGGATTATGTCCAATTGTTCTAAAATACGTTTTGATATGCCATCTGCAATTTGATTTTCTGGAATAAAGAATCACCAAAAACGCTCAAATATTTCTTCATTCAATACGTACTGTAGAACAAGGACCATTTGAGTGTGTTCCGAAACATCTGTTGTGTCATCAGCCATGACAGCTACAAAGGAAGCTTTTCTAATTTCCGTCCTTATCTCCTCATGGTATATTTGTAGCAGGCAGTCAAGTATCTCATTCTGAATGGTCTTAGAAACACCTTTGAAGACTGCACTGGTTTCTAAGTGATTCTTCAAATCTGAATCTAATTTAGATGCAAAATTTACTAATCCTCTAAATACCCCTGGATTTACTGAATCGTCTTTTTCATCATGTCCACGTAAGGGAGTTTCAAAGTTTCCACAAAAGTAAATGCAGTCTATTATTTTGGACAAAATTTCACGGTTCTTTTTAACTTTTATATTATGCTCATTGATTGAAAGTCTGTATGCCTCACTAAGTTTCTCCTTAATACTTAGGGTTCCTAAAAGTGACAGTGAAACAACATTATCAACGTGCTTCTTTGACTTCTCATGCTTTTCAGTTTTTTCTTTCATTTTGTTTATATTTCTAAAACCATCTTTTGTCCACGGCACATCACCTCCAAACAGCAAACACGGGAAGCAAAACAGTGCATTTTTTACTTCACAGCCGCAAAGCCAACTTTTCCATTGGTACCATTCAGAATTAAAGTTACGAATATATTTCTTGTTGTTGCTTTTGCCTGGCTGAGATATTAGAATATCAGGTGTTGAACGACCTCTTTTCTTAACTGTAACTTTCTCATGGAGAGATAGCTGTGAAAACTTAAGCTGTTGAAGTTCACTTACAGTCACAGAACTTATTTCTTGGGGATGCAAGGCCATGGTTAAAGTTTTCTGTTAAGTAAAAGAACCGAAAAAAAAATGAATCAAATAGAATAGCTGGAAGCAGAATAATAATCTAATTCTACACTCTTCTACACTTTATCACATTCAAGAATATGGTACACGATTTTTAAGCACAACACATGCTGAATAAAAAAAAACTTCCTTCCACCATCACGCCAGAGCCAGCACTGTGAGAGCAACAGTGCTCTCTCTACCTGGCAGTCCCGCCTTCCTCCCCACCCCCCCTCCTATGTGCGCATGCACACAACAGTCAAACACCACGTCGCTGGCACTGTGAAGCGCACAGTTCCATACAAAGATTTTTGTATCTTTTTCATAAACTGGGAGATGGCTACTGAAGTACTGACATTAAGCTTAAGAATTATATATTGTACTACAAAAATAAAGAAAGAATTAAAGAAAAAAGGACTCATTATATTAAATGTTATCGATAATATCAAGTGGAAATAGGGGGTGCTGCAGTTCCGCAGTGCCTATACACGAGCCGCCACTGGTCTTCTCTAAGCAGAACACAGGTAGCCTAAATTCTAGGTGCAGGTCTGCAACCTGCACATCATCTAGTCTGGTATCCCTGTGGTCCCTAACATGCCAGATAAGAGGAATTTTACTGTATTTTTACTCATATAAATGATACATTTGATCAACATATAAGAGAAGTGTCATAGTAGGAAAATCTATGAGGTACATAGAATGCTCCAAAATAAACAATTCTATGTTAACAAGATTCATAAATTAAATAGTTCTGATAAGCATTAAGAGGTTGTGAATAATCTTAAGCTGTTGAGATGGATAACAGGATGGTATGACAGAATTTGAATTTATCCTGTAATAGAAAATTTGTAAAGGAAAGTTAAATTAGCAGAAAATCATTGTTTGAAATATATTTTTTGGCATGGAAACACTTCTATTGCTTGAGTTTTTAGGACTTGTTTGGTAGTTCTCAAAACCTACTGTACTTGGCAAGTGGAAAATGGGTTCCTCAAATGTATCACATGGCAGCCTGATGTCTTTATATTATAAGAACTATTTTGGTTGATTTATTTTTAAAACATCAGCAAGAATAATTGTTTGTGAGTCATATATTCACAAATAATATTAACATATTGTATTCACTCCTAAACTTTGATTGAAGTTAGAGCTTATGCCTGCAGAGGCACACCTATTATAATTTTTATATTACTTTTAAGAAGTCATCAAATAAACTTTCAATTTGTAGGGTCGATTCTATACCTATCCAGGAGACCATGATATGATGAAATCATTTTTGGCTACTGATACATGTGATTCAGGTGGCTGCCTAGCTGAACTGTTTATTCAACTTGTGGTGATAATGGTGGGAAAACAACTACTAAACTGTTTTACAGAAATATTATTGCCGTGAGTTATTGTTTAAGTTTGTTATTTTGTTTCTGTTAGACATTTCATTCTAATTGAATCATTATATTTCTACAGTTAATAAAAGTCGATTTATTATAGATGAACAAACTATAGTTTTACTAGTTCTGCATTTTTTTATTATAATAATTATATAGGTTAATGAGTTTTGTATTAAATGGTTTGTTTCTTTTACCAAAATATTTATCAAAATTTTTAATGAAACATACATAAGCATGTCAAATTACCCATGCACTTTTATAAACAAAAAATAGAATTGATAACATTTTGAACAGAAAACTGCTTATTCAATACCCATATCAGTTCTAGTAACAGCTTCATGCACTATAATTAGATAATCTGCCAAAATAAGTTTAGACTTAATGTAACAGCTGTAGGATCAACATTTCCAAGGACACTTATGTTATCTTATTTTATGAAAAAATTCCTTAAACACTTCTATTTCAGAACTACTTTTTCTACATATTTTTGAAATTTCAAGAGAGAATCAGTTGGCTTAATGTCTTCTTTTTGTAATTGCAAATCATTTATTCACAATATGTTTAATATTGGTCTCCTTTTCTTTTGCATATTTTCACTATATTGTAGGATCTGTGAGCATCATGCATTTCTTTTGAGTATTTATTCTGCATTTTATAGAATACCTATCTATCTAGTGTTAGTCACTCAGAAATACTGTAGCAATACATAGCTGATTTGCTCTGGTAGACTTTATCCATGGAATTTACATACCATCCGCATGTATATCTATTATGCCAGCTCCATCTTCTTGAAAATGGATAAAGCTCATTCTTTGCATAACTTTTACATGAATATCTTTTGAATGTACAGATACTTGAAACTTAATCCTGTAAAAATAAGTCTAATCAGTATCATTTTTATGTAACAATAATTCCACATTATTATGCCAATACTGTGTGTGTGCATGCTTGCATGTGTGTTTAAGTTCAAATAACTAAACAGAGACTCTAATCTTGGTCTTCTACCTGCTGTGTAGATACTTAATCATAGAGCTATTAAAGTAGACTACATATTTTGGAATTGGTATCCATATAATAGTAAATATCTTAAATATCACCAGCCCTACTTAATGCATATATGGCTTTTTCAAAAGATAAAATACCTTCATAATGATAATTTCCTCTTATTATTCATTTGAATTTTAAAAATTTACCAATTAAACCTTGCTTTGCATTGATTCATCCATACCTTCCTTCTTGTATGGTTACCATTGCATTATATGCTTTAGAGTCAGAATTCTTCTTTCTCTTTACATATTCTTCCAGACCTAAAAAAATGTTAAAGCTGTATATTTAGTGCAAATAATTTTTCTACACTATGATGTGATATAGCATAAAAATTAATCTAAATAAAATTGTGTAAAGTGATAACAAGAGAAAAATATTCTAATAAAGGTAAAGAATGGTTAACTCCATTAGAAAAACATGAAATATATACTCCCAATCAACCGTGGGCAGATTATCTATACATCAAAATGTTATTTTATCTTTTACATGAAAAGTATTTTCCAATTCTGTGCCTGAAAATGTTTACAAGTTTTGTGTTTAATTTAAGTACTTGTTCAGAAAATATGCGGGAATGAAAAGAAGAGGGGAATCAGAATTTTATATGGAAGTTAGAAATACTACAAAAGCTGTTGGTCAGATTTGTGCAATTCTTCAGTTTACTATGAACAACAAATAGCAAACATATACACAAGCTATCTTTTTGCCGAAATCATCTATTGAGAGTTAGCAATGACCTAGCAGTTAACTTGAATGACCATCAAATTTTATTGCTTATAGCTCATTTTATTTGAGTGACCACTAACAGTGACAAAGACAAGACAGAGACCAGAGAAATCGAAAAAATATTACTCTAACTTCAATGAAAAGTTTTGTAATAGAGTAATGTTTTTTCTCTGATTAAGATGAGTAAATTTCATTAAGTGGAGCCTGATTTCATCAATGAGACACTAAGACAGGTCGGGAAATATGTAGGTCACATTAGATGTTCTAAATTCTTCACCTGCTGAAAAGCCATTCAAAATTTTGTAAAATCATTAATCTCTTTGATCATAGAATAAAAACAAGATCAGAAATATATTTAATAAATCTACTTTACAATTAAATACTGCCAAACTAAATTTAATGTATCACTTTTTCAAAATAGCTTTGCAGACTGGATAAAATGATCTTGCAGGCCGGACCCAGCATACATAACAAGCAGGTAAAAATTAGACTTTTTCCCAAAAATTAAACTAATGGAAATAATGAATGGTCTTTCCTTGTAGTTTCAGATCTCATTTAGTTTATGAGATGTAGTTGTTGGGATATCCATTTTTCAATGATTCATGCTCCCATCCCTCTCAATTGGCACGGTTAGTTGGGAGTAATAGTAAATAGTACCTAATTGTTAATTTTAAATCAGTTTTTCAAAATTTAATTTTAATAACTCTATTGAATAGCTTCAGTAGCATGTAAAAATAGTGCTTTTTCATTATATGCTATTAATGTGTAATTTTAGTTAAAATTAATCTATCTCATTCCATGTAAACTCCTCATAAGAATATAAGCAATGTGATGGAAATACCTACAGGATATTCAGAATTGGATATATATAATCATCATCATAGGTAGTCTGTCCATAGACAGGTCCATGATTATTCATGGTTAAACCTGGCTCTCCATATACTCCTATTTTCCGCTGTCCTCTTTATATCTTGATAACTCTCTTTCCCTTTCAAATTGTCTATCAGCTGAAACCTTTTCCTACCTCTTTCCCTTTTTGCATCTAGTTTTCCTTCTAATACATCTTTAGTCATACTCTCTCTCCTCAGGTAATGTCCATCCCAGTTTGCGTTCCTCTTTCTAATAGTCTGTATAACCATTCGCTTCTCTCTTACTCTTTGTAGCACTTCATTGTTTTTCATCCTATCTATCCATTTTATCTTCAGCATTCTCCTCCAAGTCCACATTTCATATAATACATACAGCATGGCATATAAGTCAACTTTAAATGGATAAAAAAATCTTTAAAAAACTATGGTCAAGTTAAATGCCAAGTATAAAAATGTAAATCTAGAATTCCAGCCCATTGAAGTAAATGAGTTGTTGAATACAGATTTTCCTCCTGCACAGGTTATCACCATGTGAATCAGCTGTTTCAGAATTCACAGTTTATTTAGCAGACATTTATTTTTTAGCTTTTAAAAGAATCAAGTTTTATGCCTACCATAAATACCCACGTATAATGCGCACCCTCATATAACGTGCAGGGGGGTTTTCAGCCTCATAATCTATGATCTTTCTATATACCCACGTATAGTGCGCACAGATTTTTTTTAGCATTACCATTCCAGAATAAAGTAGATGGTGTAATGTGTTCTAAAGCAATGATCAAATTATTGGTATTATGTATTGGTAACATAATGAAAGTGCAAAATGAAATTTTCGAATAACGTTCCAAAAGAACGTCAGCTAACTCAATCATTACATACTCTATGTTTACTTACAAGGTGATATTAGAATATACACAATAAATTGAATTATATTAATTTCATAGTAGGGCATATGACATTATTTGAATGAAGGAATGACGATAATCCTGTTTTTACATACGTTTTTGTCACGCCTGAGGTGGACAGGTTCACCCAACCTTCAGTTTTACCCTTATTAGAACACTCTAGAGAATAACCATAATTAACTACAGACTCTAAGAATCAAGAATAAATCACGTATGGATGCTGAGAGAAAGGTAGGGAACGATAACTTAATGGTAGTTCTACAAGAAGCATCAACTCCCAGCGTACTCAAAGGCACCAGCTGCCATTGTTTCCAATTGTAAGTAGTACCAGTACCTCACCACCAGGCCGAGCACTGGTGTAGGGTGACATCATGCATAAGATGATGATTCCGATAACAACATCGAAGAAGAATGGTCCAGTGACGAAGAATTTCTTGGCATTTAAAATGAATAAATACTGAATTTATTCTTTTCATATCTAATTAATTTTTGTTTATAGAATTAGTCAATAAATTTTTACTATTATCTATCTCACTTTTCGTAAAAATCACCAATCGCCAGTAATTACTGTGCCGAAATTGTAGAAATATGGGGTCAAATAAAAAAAAGGAAGACTATGTACTTTCGTATAACACGCCTCCTAATTTTCAACTCAAATATTTCGAAAAAAGTGTGCATTATACGTGGGTATATACGGTAGTAAACAACCATAAATTCAAATGTTGTTTTAATGCAGTCAACTCCCAGTTATCCATGTGCAACTTATCCATAGCAATCACCTGAAGTTCTTTTCATCCTTAAAAATGAAATGATGAGAAATGGGCTATGGACTTTCAAGAAGAAAACAGGTGGTTCTGGAAAGAACTAATCTGCTTACTCTCCTTTCAATACAACTTTAATATACAAGTACCGCCTTCAAAATTAACCAATTTTTGTATTAGTAGTAGCAATAATTTTTATTTTTAGGTGCATCGACAGCTAAAGTCATTTTGCACCATTGAGTATTCTATTCATAAAAATCCTTAGAAAATCACAACATCCATGCCCTAGGTGGGAATCGAGCCCACGACCTTTGGGAATGTGCACTCGGCTATGCTTCAGCCAAGTTCGGCAATAATCATCACCATAGCAACAAATCAAAAAAATGGCTTTCGAAACGCCAAAACGAAAGTTTTTGAGAGAAATTCAAACACAATCGAAAATCAAAATTGTGCGATAAATATAAGAATCTTCACTTTTTCTCCCTTAGAACAGTACAAATCCCACTCTGATATCATAATTCCAAAATATTTTAAAATGCAAAAGGAGAAATCTCTGCACGATGGATTTTAGATTACCCATGTAAATCAAATGGGGAAAGAACTCACCTGGAATCGTACTCGGGACCTGTAAGTTCAGAATATAAATCATGGCCTGGAGGTGATCTTCAAAAGCACTAGCCTTACACCAAGTTTCATGGAAATTGGTTCATTCACGAAGAAGATGTTAGTGGGGCACACACATGGAGAGAGAGAGGCGATCTCACAAGACTACTTTCCATTTTTTTGGAAAATAGGTTAATGGTCTGTTTGGGATTGTAGCTAAAAATAGATTGGGAACTGCTGCTTTAGATTTACTAATGGCAAATATTTTTCTATTGACCCTGATTTACTGTGGCCAGACGGTATGCTGAGGGATGGCATTATGCCGAATGGACTTTATGCTTAATGGACTTTATGCTGAATGGACTTTATGCTGAATGTTTGTTATGCTGAACGTATGTTATGCAGAATGAAAGTTATGCTGAACAGACATTATGCCGAAAGGACATTATGTGGACAAGATGGGATAGGCGGGGAATGTTAACAAGCGATGTATAAACAATTTCACCGAAAATTTCCACCAGTTCCATTGTTTATACTTCTGATGGTGCCATCCACTCATTCATTTGTTTATACTTCTTGTTATTCATGTTAACCAATCAATAGTTTACAATAGAGGCAGTTCACATTACCCATTCCATTATTTATACTTCTGATGGTTAAATCCACCTGTTCAATTATTTATACATTCCGGTGGATTACATACCCTGTACCATATTATTTGGTACTGATGGTGTAAATTTCCCATGAAGATGTTTGTATATCACTTGATAACATTCCCCACTTACCCCATCTTGTCCACATAATGTCCTGTTAGCATAATGTCCATTCGACATAAAGTCCATTTGGCATCAAGTCCATTCGACATAATGAGCATTTGGAATAAAGTCCATTAGACATAGTTTGTTCAACATAACATCCATTCAGCATACCATCCAAGTGCCTGATTTACTAGAGAGCAGAATCGATTTTTTGCGTAGCGTATAATGAGGCATTTAAGTCAACCCGGCATATAAATCAACCTATATTTTTTCAGCATGAAAATGCATGTTTCAGCATATACTCTCCATATATGTCAAACTTCTTCTTTCACAAGTATTTTTAAAAATTATTTTTCAGAAAAAATTTGGGTCCTATGTAGAGTTGTCAGCCATCCAGATTTTAGCAGAATTGTCCCGACATGATTAGGCATTTCCCACGTCCTGGTTTATATTTCAAAAGTCCTGGTTTTTAAACAAAATTGTTCAACACTCAGAATTTTAATTGGAATATAGATGCTACCAACCAGCAATGGCTAGGTTTGTAGCGCTACATAGAGTGAATTCATCACAAACAATGCTTTCTTCTCCAAGTTAATTATGAACATGTCCTTGGCCTCCTTTGCTCCAAATGCAATTCCTTTCTATCTTGTGCGCATCTCACCTGCCATTTGAAACAGGTTTTACTGTATGTAATAGAATGGCATGCAGATACTATGTAAAGGTTAGGTACTTTAAAGGGAATGTCATTGTGCGCATTGAACATGTAGTTTGCATAAATTGATTCTAATAATTATATCAAAACCAAGTGGTTTTGATATAATTTTGTCTTGAATTTTATTTCATATAAATGTCCCAACTTAATATTTCAAAAATGTATAAATGTCCTGATTTGAGATTTCATAACTCGAGCAACAGCTGATTCAATACAGCAATCACCTGCACTGGAATATTAGCAGTATTCAACTACTGGTACTGCCAGATTTATGTAAGATCTATGCTTCAATATATATCAACAATTCAAACTAGAACACCTTTTTTGTTGGCCTTGCACTATTATTATGGGTTATTGCATATGAGATTCGTTGACACCACAGCAGATCATTATTTTCCAGAATTTTCAATATTTGCTGTTTTAATTAGAAATTCTCAATATGGTTTTAATCCATAGCAAAATCAAATCGTAGTTTCATTACATACCGTAAATTGCGGTGTATAAGTCGACCTTGATTTTCAGCATGAAAATGCATATTTAGGGTTATACTCACTATATAAGTCAACCTTCTTTCACTTTACCAGTATTTTTAAAAAAAATATTTTTTAGAAAAAATTTGGGTCCCATACAATCAAATCTTTAAATAAAACGATATACAGATCTCAATAATTGAGAAAAATGCAGGTAGTTCTTTCTGTTTACATGGCATGTATTACATCCCACTGTATCACTGACAACAAATAGGTACAATCATCATGGCTCAGCCTGTGAAAATGATGAAATATGAAGCTGGTTTCAAGTTAAATATCATAGAATTGACTAAAAAATTTTTATTTACCAGCAATCCAACATTCACTACATTGAGCATGAATTTGTTTAATTATTTCATCTACAGGTAACTCCTGGCTATTCATGGTAGTGATTAGGACCAGTAGTGAGGAAAATGAATAACCGTAGATAACCTAAAAATCTTTTATATGTAGCTGTGGCATACATTTTTGCACTTTGATTTAAATATTAGTGTCTTCAACCTTCTCAGAGTTTACATTACTTCTAATGACCAAATGAAACATTTCAAGTAAAAAGGGAAACATTTTTACATACAGTGGCATAGGTTGGATTGAGCGGAAATAAATCATAAAAAATTTGTATTGAAGAACTACCATCTTCAAGTTTACATATTATTTCAAGTTATCTTTAATTGCCAACACCACATGCTTATGCTTCTCTTCCATTCCTGCTATTATGAGACACAATAAATCATTAACTGTCTTACATTCTTACTATTCACTCAAATCGCTCCATGGATAATTTTTAATGGGGGCTTTCCCAGTGCAACACATGCAAACTTCAGATTGCCAACCTGTGTGATGTAGATCAGTAAAGTGAAAGTTGATTACCACTATTTCAACATTGCCTGAGAATGGTGTATTTTTTGATTAATGCTTTTTTAATTACCTCACCACCCATACCCAGACCCTTGCAACCTGCACTTCTAATTGGGCGAAGATACAATACAGATATGGCAGAGAGAAAGCAGTAAATATGACCCTGCCAGAAAACAGTACTATTGCATCACTACTGCATCACAAATTTGGTTGATATCAGTCATAAACATTTTCGAAAAAAAGATTGTGAAACGCATCCTAGCAGTTGTGTGGAGTAAAGTTTTTGGTTGCTCTAGTATTCCTGCTTTTCCCAATTCATTTTTGCACATAAGGATTAAAAGTTTTGAAAGGTGAGGATGGTTTTCATCAGCTGTTAAGCATGCACCATGCCTGATAAAGGTTAGATAACTTTCCAATAATATATAGATAAAATCTGTCAGGAAAGTTTTCTTCTGATGACTGTTGAAACCCTACTGAGAACTCCACACAATCTTGATTTGGGTGGCAACCCAAGGTTAGGAATCACTGATCTAAGGTCAGATATTCCTGGCCACTTTCAGGTGACTGGTCAGAAAATGGTTGCATCGAGAACTGTGCATAAGCAAGTGAGTTATTAATTTTGGTGCAACAAAGCAATGCAAAGCCCAATGGAAAGGTTTTTTTGCTATTTAACATAAAAAGGTTCAGTAAAAATTGATGGTAGCTCTCTTGTTAGGAATTAAATATATAGGTATAGAATTTTAATGGAATGTAATATAAAGAATTTAATTTCCAAAAGCAACTATGGAAAGGGATAAACACACCAATCAAAGTTGAAATAATAATGCAGAAAAAATATCAAGTTTGAAATGTAATTTTTGTGCTCTGCATTTTCAAACATCAGTTATGTTATTTTTAATACACACACAAACAAGCAAATGAAATTAGTGCAAAACATTCTAATAATAGATACATTGATGCTAAATGAAATTCTTTTTTATCTTCCAATTGAATATTTAATTTTTGTATTGCATTATTAGTTATCATGCAGTTTCTTAAAATTCAGCATCTTCCCTTTGTGGCAGGCGTATTAGCAACTGGTGGAGCAGTCGTAGATACTTAAATGGATCTCAAGTTAGCAGTGAGTCACTGTCAAGAAATCAAAATCGCTGGGAAGCTGATTTTCAACTGCAGGCAGCAGACAATAATTCATTGTTTCGGGAAATAATGGAAATAGGTATTTGTTGCATTATTGTTGAAATTTTAAGGATAGAATAACATATTACTATTGAAAGGACAATTTGGGATAAAATATAAAAGTGGTGCCCATTAGTTACCTTGTTAGGTGGTTATGATATGATATCACAAAAAAGTTACAAGCTACATTGCTTTTTTAGTGCTGGAAATTGAAACTAGAGCCCTTGAATTTCATTCTCATGTCATTGTAGAGTGTTATGTTTAAATATTGACTTTTGGTGTAGTATTTTAATAATAAGCTTCATTTGTCACCCCTCTCTCCTTGCAGGAGAAAATTTATTAACTATTTTTCATTGAAAATTCACCTTCTCCAATAAACTCATCTCCTTAATATTTTCTAAAATTTCACATAATTTATGCACCACATAGAGTACATAAATATTAATACACATAGAAGATTATAAAAATTCATCTATTTGTTATTTTTCCTTGAAAAATAAAAATTTACTGTGTCCTAGAAATCTCCCTGTTTCTTGTCCATGTAATAAATGCACCAGTGTCTTGTCTTCCATGCCTAAATTGGCCCTCTCTTTGCATTGAAATAAAAATTTTAGATTGAGCTATGGCCATGGTTTAATGACTTTTCATGGATAGCAAACATTCAGTACTAAACAATTTTCATGACCATGAAATAGAAACAAAATCCACAGTTGGCTAAACAATGGATTAGATCTGCTGCTCCTAAAAAAGTGCTGCCTGTGATGGTAACCTGTATACCATATCTGCCCAAATAGAAGCCGACCCCCCAAAAATTTCCAAATTTTTTTGGCAAAAAAGTAAATTTTGTAGATTTTATGCTGAAGTGTGCCGAGCATGCATGCATGGCCTAGAATACATTATTTGAGATCGAAAAATGTTGGAAATGGTTTAGTTGACATATTTACATATTACTGCAATTAATAATTTTGCATTGTTGAATTTAGTGATGATAATTTCATTCATCTTCATTTTCACAAAAGGTCAAATAAAACAATAGTGATCTTGCCAAGAAAATCTTTCTTCCAAGTATATTTCCAATGAAATTAGCATTTACATTGCCTTAAGAAATTGCTTTTTAAAAATTATATATGTTTCATGTAAAGTTTTACTGAAATTCAAACAGTTGAGCAACAAAAGCCGTCATCGCATTTTGCGTAATCGTCTGTGTAGTCAATGTATGTATGCAATTTTAATAGATTCTATGAATGGAGTTTTAAAATCCACACAAACGTTACAATGGCTATAGCAATAACTACAATAGCCAAGTAAAACTAATAGGAACTTATTTTAATGGCTAATGAAAAATAATACAAATTGCTAACTTTCTTAAAACGAAACGAAACGAAAGAACAGGTAACAACTGTAACAAGACAGGTACTGCTAAATTCAATATTCTAACTTTATTATTTATTCTTTAATATTCATCATAGGTCAAATATTTACCTTATGAAAAATATAGTACTATCATTTGAACGGAATGGCAATGAGAGATGTGCTGCCATCCATGGGTGACTACAAGACAACCCTAACCCCAAATTTTTTCTCAGACTCACATTTAAACCAAGGGGTGACTTTTTCATTTGACAAAAAACATCGGCTTATATTCAGGCAGATACGGTAACACTTCTCAGGTCACTTCCCAGTTAATCTGACATGTTAAAAGCTACCAACTCACTCAATCAGCATGTATATTTATTTTTTTGGTTTCATAACTACAGATATGGTTGCCATTTTAAAGTTAATAATTATTCTAGTATTAGTAAATTTATCACCTGATAGACATAGATTCTTGGAATGAATTTTCAAATTTAGCCTGTAAAATAAATAAAAATTGTATTTAAATATAAAATTTTTCTGCATCAGGCATCCATAATAAAGAATTTACATGTATTTCAGGGAGATATTTCAAAGGCATTTATTTCAGATATCACTTAGCCATTCCAATTTTCTTTTCCAGCTAAGCTTTATAAATTAGACTAATTGTTGTGAATATTCCATATGAATTAATTTTTGCTATATTTTTGATAGTGTTAGAACATATTCATAAGACATTTGTTTTTCAGTTTTGCAGTATGGCTTTGTTACCCTCTTCGTGGTTGCCTTTCCTCTTGCACCCCTTTGTGCTTTGATCAATAATGCTGCAGAAATTCGTGTTGATGCAGATAAATTAGTGACTCAATACCGGAGGCCTTTGCCTCGCAGAACAAATACCATTGGTGCATGGTTCACAATTCAACAAACAATCACCTACATTGCAGTTGCAGTTAATGTAAGTTTATCTAATAGCAATCTGACTGTATATGTGTGATCAGATGCAATTTTACTGGGTTACATTTTTGTGCATTTTGTCATGCAGGGCTTTATAATTGCATTTACGACTGAATTTATACCTCGATTGGTATATACTTCACTAGTATCAGAAAACCATGATTTGTCTGGATATGTGAACTTCACTTTATCAGGTATGTTTAAAGAAGTTACTTCATATTGTGTTGTGCATTTCTTGAAAAGGTTTTAAAAATAAATATTAGCTGACTTTGACGTTAGAAGTAAATTAAAATTTAACATGAATTCAGTAAGTCCTCACTTAACATGGTAGATGCATTCCTAGAAAGTATTGTGTTAAGTTCTCTTCATAAAGAGTAGGCTAATACTGGCACTGTTTCCCTCCTCCCTTCTGTGTGTATGCCCGGTGCAAAAATAGTTACAGCTGTAATAATCCAAGAGGTTGATTAGCCAGAAAAAACAAAGAAACTGCATTGTGATATCTCATTAAATGAAAGTATATTTTCAAAAAGAAATAATGTGAGAAAGGTAGCACGTGCGAGGAAGCAAAGGAGAGGAATATAAGAGAAATTGGATGTAAAAGTTAAGTATTAATACTATACATAACAGTGGCAGAACAAGTAAGCAACAGGCCCTGGGGCAAGAAAGTTTAGTGGGCCCCCTTAAGTGACCAACTGTACTGATTTTGATCACTTTGGACTGTTTAAATTTTTGTATCAATTTCTTTCTGTTCAGATTTTTAACAGTCAATCTAATAGATGCTGGTACTCTAAGGCAGTGGTTCTCAACCTTTTGGTGCTCACAGCACACTTTGGATATTCACTTTTTTTTGCGGCACACTGGAATTAGATTAAAGAACTAGTATTTATCATAAAAGTACATGTATTTTTTATATTATGTCATATATGTAATCAACCAAATAGAATTTAACCTAATTTGCCTAATCCGTAGTTTGGCTATGCATGTTGTGCAATGAAAATAAGCCATTCAATGTACACAATGATGGTGCAGCTCAACAAACTTTTATGGATAATATCCTTAAAGCAATTGAGGATGTGCATTGGTGTCTAGATAAAGTTGAAGCAAAAAGTAATATCAGCGGGTCAGAGGGTGGCCATGAAAGCAAATTACGCTTGCAATGCGAAACTGGTCTGGAAACTAATACACCACATAATAATACATCTCAACGTGAGCCTGGCTTGGAAATTAACACACAATATTCAAGTGCTACTGACAGTGACAGTGTACACAAAGTGAACTCCAGCTCCACTCCAAAATCATACGCTAGCACAGTTGTAACTAACGAGAAAATAACTATAAGCAACAAAAAACTGGTGAACTCTATGCCTGACCAGGATGGATTTATTGCCATAAACCGCAAAAAAGATGCACGAGTTTCCAAACTTACGACAAAAATGCGGAAATTAATAATTTCAATGGTGTGCCCAAATGAGCATGGCTTTATTTAGGCCAAGCTGATCCCAAAACAGAGTGTGAAGATATCCTGAAACATCTCACTAATAAGTTTAATGTAAAGGACTTTACATGCAAAAAGCTATATTCAGGACAAAGTAGCTCATCATTTAAGATAAGTGCAAATTTCTCATTGTTAAGTGAACTGAAAAAAGTGATAACTGGCCCATCGGTATGTGAATAAGACGATTTCTCCTGTCCAGACAAAATCCCAGGGAAGATGCTGCTTCTACACACTCCACCGAGGACCCGAAGCCATCTGGACTCAAGCCAACTTCCCCACCCTGGCGATCCCAGCCCAACCCTCAACAGGAGTCACAATGAGAAGCATGGATGGGATCTCAAAGTGACTAAATGTAATACATCAAAACATCCAAGGTATGGGCAATAAAATTGAACAGCTAGAGGTTTTCATTGAAGAAGAAGCTCCTGATGTTTTGGTACTCAGTGGACATGGGTTAACACTAGAACAAACATATTGTAACATATTGTCCAAAATGAAATTAGGTGTAGTCAGCTGCAGAAATAAAAAAAGGTGGAGGTGTTATGATACTTGTCAATAGTAAATTGCAAATCCATATAGACAACTTAGAACTGGATAGATTTTCAGACCAGGAAAACATTGAAATTACAGGCATAAAACTCATCCCAAGAAATAATAATACAATGTATATCCTAGGAATATATCGCCCCCCTAGTGGTAATATTGATCTCTGCATTAACCAAGTAACACAAATAATCGAAAACATGCAGCCAAAATTAAAGAGTAAACTGATTATTATTGGTGACTTTAATGTGAATATAATGGAAAATACTAGAAACAGTAAAAAATTTATCTCATTTATTGAACTATCTGGCCTAAAATATACCATATCTTCACCTACGAGGATAAAAAATATCTCAGCTACCTGTATAGATAATATTTTAACTGATCTAAATCCTTCTGCATTCACCTCTCTAGAAATGCATTCCTCACTATCTGATCATTTAGCTATAAAATTAGCATAAACTTAAATCACAATCTAGTAAGCCCACCACATTACATACCAATTAAAGTGCATAACTGTAAGAAAGAAAACCTAATGCTCCTTCAAAATTGAACAATGAATGAAGAATGGTCTGGTGTGACACTCAATAATACAGCAGATGACAAATATAATAACCTCATTGAAACCTTCCCCTACTGCTTCAATCTCAGCTGCCCTATCACAACTGTAAAAAAAATGGAATAAAATAACAAAAAAAAGTAACTGGATTGACGCTTCAATCAGAAAAGCTAGGGCAGAGCTTTGCCATCTTGAACAAATATATTTATCAAATAGAGACATTAATAGTAAACATGAACTTTCAAATTACCAAAAGTTTTATGATAACCTAGTGTTAACAACTAAAAAGAAATACAATGATGCCTATATCTTAAACTCAAATAATATTAGTAAAAGTACATGGAATATTATTAACCAGGCCAGAGGAAAGGAAACACCAACTTCCCTCCCCACCGAAATATGTGTCAATAAAGCCACCATCAAAGATCCAATGGAAATTGCAAATTATTTCAATAGTTTTTTCAACACAATGGCTGCAAAAATATCCAAAAAACTACCTAACAGTCCAAGGGATAAACATTTTCTGAATAATAGAGTTGCTCAAAGTATTTTCCTCTGACCAACTAATGACACAGAGGTTAAAAACATGAAAGCAAAAAATTCTGCAGGATATGATGGCATTCCTATTACTGCCATAAAAGCAGGTGCATTGTCCATTGCCTCTCCTTTATCCAACACCATTAACCAAGCCTTTGAGGAAGGAATCTTTCCAAATGCTCTCAAAATATCTGTAATTCATCCAATTTATAAAAAGGGTGACAAAATGGATGTAACAAACTACAGGCCCATATCTCTGATATTATGTTTTTCCAAAATATTTGAAATAATACTGCTGAATAAACTCACACCTTTCCTCAAAGGCCATAACATAATCTGTAACACCCAGCGATATTGATCAAGGAAACAATTCCACTGGTATCTTCCTGGATCTATCAAAAGCTTTTGACTGCATAAATTTTGACATAGTTCTTGAAAAACTAGAAAATTTTGGAATAAGAGGTCAAGCCCATAGTCTTATCAAATCTGATTTAACAAACCAAATGCAGGTAGTAAAACTACAGACATCCCAGGGACATATTATGTCATCTTATCTCACTGCCACCAATGGAATTCCCCAAGGTTCAATTCTTGAGTCCTTGCTCTTCTTATTATATATGAATGACATTCAATCTGTCATCAATGATGGGACTATAATTTTGTATGCTGATGATACTTCTATCACAATAGCTGATAAGCTGTACTCTCAACTGAAAATAAAGGGAAATGTTG
Organism: Tanypteryx hageni; assembly: GCA_028673005.1. Classification (NCBI taxonomy): domain Eukaryota; kingdom Metazoa; phylum Arthropoda; class Insecta; order Odonata; family Petaluridae; genus Tanypteryx; species Tanypteryx hageni. The sequence goes on along the minus strand of CM054116.1, from coordinate 123,520,109 downwards.
TCTTAAACAGCATTGCACAATATTATAATAAAAATTTTCTCACAATAAACTCTGAAAAAACATGCTTTATAGAATTCTCCCCATGCTTATATGACTCAGAAAATAGTGACTTTGTAACAGATATCATGATAACAAAAAACCACTGTACAAAATTTCTTGGTTTAATTATTGATGAAAAACTAAGCTGGAATTACCATATAGATGAAATATCGCATAAAATTAGGAGAAATCTTTACATCTTAAGGAACCTAAAATATTGCTGTACACAAGGAGTTATGAAATCTGCTTATTTTGGACTGATTTACCCATACCTTGTCTATGGAATTGAATTATGAGGGCACACTAGTAAAACAAATTTACAGAATATTTTTATTTTATAAAAGAAAGAAATATGCTATATAGCAAACTTACCCCTGAAAAAACATGTAGGCAGGCTTTTGTTGACCTTAAACTACTGACACTCCCCTCCATTGTAATATATAGGATATTTAGCTACTTTGGATGATATAATATGTAATAAAGATGTACATGAACACTTCATTAGAGGCAATTCCTCTTACCATCTTACCCAACATAGACTAAAATTGTATGAAATCCTACCCAAATATAAAGGTATTCAATGGTTCAATATTTTGTCTCCCAACCTTAAGTCTAGCAGATCAGAAAAAGATTTTACAAAATGTACAAATTCCTACTGGAGAATGCTTTTTACTCAGTTGAAGAATTTAATGATGTATGCTACTCCAAAAACATGTAACAGGAAGAAATTCTAACATGTAATTTACTTGTTTTATATTTAAATATTGCTGTATTTTGAGATTGTAGTTTTAATATATTTTCTTACTTTCAAATATAGAGGTGTATTCGGAACCATTATATATACCATTATATATATATACCATTATATATATACCGTATATGATGAACGTCCTTTTTAGAACTATTTTTGATGAAGGCTACTTGCATGATTATATAATATGAAATATAGATAGTGTTTTTTATACATTATCTGCAACAGGAAGAAATTGTACATTTCATCTTCAACACAGTTGAGCCGTTCCCTTTTTCTGCATTTAATGTTTGTTTGTGTCAATAACCCAAACTCACACAGGATGTAGAAAACTGCATCAAAACTGCCAAAGCTTTTTTCGCAATTTCTGAATATTCTTCTCTAATAGAAATCTAGAGCATATTCAGAGACAATTTGGCACACTTGATTTTCAGAGTGTGATCAATTGAAAGAGAAACTAACTCTTCTTCTTTGGAGAGATTAAAAACACATATGTTAGTTGTCACTGGTGTGAATGGGTTCCTTACCCATTCGTATTTCTCTATAGTCAAGGATGGAAAACAACACTCAATATTATGCTCTAGAATTGCTAAATGCTCCACCACAAGAGCAACAATTTTCTTTTTTATGGATTTTTGGAATCAGAGGAAACATTTCAAGATTACCATCTCTAGGTCTCTTTTTCCAGATGACTATTTTACTCTGCAATGCCAGTAGCTTATTCGTAGAAGTCAGGATGTTTTCATTCTGCCCTTGCATGCTGGTGTTCACATTATTCAGATACCTAAATATTTCTGCCAAATATGCTAATTTGGTGCACCAAAATTCACAGCTTAGATATTCACAAAAATCACTTTCCCTCTGTTTCAAAAAATAGTAACATCTCTTCTTTAAGTTCATACACAGGAGCCAACACTCTTCCCCTTGACAGTCATCTTATTTCTGTGTGTAAAACTAAACATTCGTACTGTGAATCCATAGCATTACAAAACTGTTTGAAGAGGTGGGTGTTTATAGAGGTCTTAATTTCACTAAATTAACCATTCCAACAACATGGTCTAATACAGACTTTAAGTCAACTCCTAATGTTTTCCCTACAAGGGCTTCCCTATGCAAAAGACAATGGTTAGTTATTGTAGTTGTATTCTGTTGTTTTACAAGTGAGATGAAGCCTTGGACAGATTACAACGAACACCGTCAGTACAAATTCCTTTGCATTACTTTCATGAAATTTCCAAAAGTTCTAAGTAGGAAGTCAAAGTATCAAATATAAGAAACGTCAATATCTTGACCTCTTATGTAGGGTTACCAGATACTTAACATTAAAAAGGAGGACATCGAAAGCGAAAATGCTGGACAAAGCTGGACAAGTATTGAGGGTCACATACATTCAAAACAATTCTTTGCTTTCCCTTTTGTTTAACATATACCATAGCATTTCACGTTTATTGTAATTAGATGATTAAGGTGGGAGTAACGCAATAGCTAACCATAAAATATTTTTGTTACTCTCTCCCTCTAACTAACTGATGCATAAAAGTTGCTCACACTCAAATGAAAACAGTTTACAGAAGTTAGCAGGTGATGGGGTTTTGGTCTTCCATTCAGCGTATTGGCAAGAGTCTCAATACTCCACTTATCCTGGAATTTCTCAGTAATTTAAAAATCCCAACTGCAATTCTTAAGGTATGTCCAGACCAGTGGAATGTTGATGGATTGTTGCAGAGTAGTTTCTGAAATGTTTCTCTGCTGTCTTGCCACTGTTGAGATACTGTTGTGACACAGTTCCGAGACAAAGTTTCAGGGATTTCTTGGGAAACTTTATACAAAGTCTTCACTTAGCAACATATCATACTACATTTGCTGATGTGGATGCAGAACTATATTTAGCATATCCTGGTAGTTTCACAGCAGTATCTCAACAGTCAGGAAACAAGACACTGAGCAGTATAGATACAATGTTGTACAGCAGTCCAGCAACATTGTGTCCTGGTCTGAACATACCTTTAAAGATCCACTTCGGAAGATAAGCGAGCAAAACATGTATCTGTAATCAAGTACTGGGAAACATACAAGAACAGGTAACCAGGGTGAAGGTAATTCTGAGTACCCATGCCCATCATCCCATTAGGAATAGGGTTTCAATGGGTGGTACACCTTATCTCTAAATTTCTGAGTAAAAGGAAGTAATCATTGAAAAAACTATCCTACTTTCATATCTGATTTACTATCACATTTAAAAAAGCTCGCTATAGCAATCAGTGTAATATATGGAAGGGAACCACAAGTGTACTTTCCGGAAAGAAAAGCCAGACATATTAGCGAATTTTAAGATGCCGGCTGGATAGATAGATAGATATACGTCTTCATTAGGGCGAGATTGAGACTAAACGGTCTCCTCTTCCATCTAACCCATTGTCAATTACATACAATTAGATAGTAACAAGTAATAAAATTAAACTAAAAGGTTACATAAACTGAAGACGGAGGATGGAAGAGGAGAAACCTGGACATGCCTGGCTTTTGCCAGACGTCTGGAGCATAAAAATTGACTAATTATTTCATTTTCATGAATGAAATGAACAAATGCTAGTAGTTGTGCTTTGCCACTAATATCACTTGACTTATCAACTTGCAAAGCGATTTTTGACATTTTCGACTTATTAGAAACATTTTCCTATTTCTAACCTCTTCAAATTGTATCATTAGAAAGTGGAATTTTGACCGAGCATTGTCCTTACTATCACATAGCATGCAGGCAAAATAAGTGACTCAGCTATAGTGTGGGGCTTCATTTTTTGAGCTATGATTTCTGCTACCTGATAAGAAGCAACTTGAACTCTATCAGACACTTAAACGTTTTTTTGAAGTAACTCACTTGTTTAGAATGCAGTTTCATCAGCCTTTTGAAATAGTTCAAATCTTTTCCTTCAATATGTGCATATTTTGTGGTAAAATTGGTAGGGAACCATGGTTTTGTTTGATAATTTCTCACTGCACACAACCCACATTTGAACAGGACAATCTTTATCTCCATGCCAAGAAAAGTCCAGACTCAAATAACTGTCAATATACTTGTTTACATGCTTTCCAAAGCAATGATACTTTTGGGCTGGATTCAACTAGTCTTATTCTGTGTGTTATTTTTTTGTTAAAACTCTGTATATAACTGATGGAAGACGAGCAGACTGGCAATATTCTCTTCAGTCTCGCTGCACACTTGGGAAATGTTCACAATGTTCACGGCACACTGGTTGAGAACCACTGCTCTAAGGGGGTTTTATACCAAGGTTATGTGATGGTGATTTAATTTTGGTGGCTGCTTTAGTTGCTTTCCAAAAGCACATGCTTTTAAATGTAACCCTTCATACCAAGTTGACGGCAACATGCTGGTGATGTGACGAAGCAACTCAGTTCAAATGATACATATTTATGTATGTTTTATGATTGTACTTACATTCATGAGTGTTAAAGTAAAAGAATTACATTTTGTAATACTTGTTTATGTATTTCTGCAAAATTTATTGTTTACCTGAACTTTGTTGATCTTTGGTTAGCAACTGTTCCAATTCTAGCAAATCATCAACACATATTTCAAACTGGTGTGAATTAAATATTGCATCATGCCAAAATTGAATCATTTTGGAATGAAAGTTCAGGTGATAATGATTTTCTAGTGATTTAAGTTGTTGTCATATCAAAATTATATAACCATCATGAGTCATCTTGGTATAAAAGCTCCCTAAAGATTAAAATTAATGTTTAACCTTGAAATAATGGTGCTTCGTTGCTGCATATGATTGACTTGGATAATTCATTGATGGCAAATGAGGACCAGTGTGGTACCAGTGCCGTATGTGCTCTCGCTGACACAAGTAATTACATGTCTGTATCTCAGCCATGCTGTGTCCGAACAGTGACCATATTGTCATTGGCAGATGCCACATATATTGCCAGGTCTGACATCAATAATACTGTCCATGTCAGTGCCATGACCCTGGCCATGAAAACTTGGAAAAATATTATTGCCGAGGATATCTGAATGTATGGTATGGTCACTCTCTGTTTCTGTATGCCACAGCACCGGCACTGTGTCGGATACATGTAATTATTCCCAAGGCTATTTCATTAGCAACTAATTGTATACTATCAAGTGGGTAACAGACCAGGCCCCAGGGCACTGCCCTGGCTGTCCAGACCTAGTTCCACCACTGTTACATAATTTTTAGTGTGTTTAAATATTATACTGTAAAAATCATTAATGTAAATAGGGTTTCATATACAATATTTGTTTCTAATAATTGTCATCATGATTTAGTTGTTCAGGGGGTGAAAGGAGATGATGATAATGTGTGTTATCTACTTTTGAGGTTGATGGTTGAATGTCAATCTCAATTGTATTTTTCATTTCTTTCAGGAAATGTTCAAGCAATCGTTGCTTTGATTAATTTTTCTTTAATAAGCTGATTATGGAAACACACAGCATCATTAATTGCTCTGGCTACCTCAAAGCTGCAATGTCTATTTGGACCATTCTTTTCAAAGATAATGCTCCCTGGATATGATTAAATGCTTGTGACAATCTTTTGGTTATCAGTATGAGAGCAGGTTCGACATCAGTAATTTCCTGGTCCTTTTGCAGTTCATGTAGTTATGTCAGTTCTGCCTTTGATAACTATCCTGCATGAGAATCAAATAATGCCTGCAATGTCTCATGTAATAATGAGGAAAGACTGTGTAGTATGAAAAGTGTTCCCTAATTGGTTATTCATGCTATAGTACATGTTAAATAAGGGATTAATGTACAAGCATCCCTTGTCATTTGCAAGGGTTACATTCCTGGAGAGCCTGCAAACTGCAAAACCATGAATGGCAAGTCCATAAAGTGCCTAATGGAGTAAGTGTGGTTCTGTTCCCTCATTCACAAGAATTAACCAAAGTGCGATTTTTTACTGTATTTATGAAAGTAGGACAGAAACAAACAGAAGACTTAAAAAATGAAGAGATAAGTGAGCAGACAAGCATGGAAATAGATAAAAGCTAGGAAAAGGGAGAAAAGCTAAATAATTTACCATCTGTTATGTAGCAGGTATCATACAATGTTGAACATAAAGGTATTTCAGAAGGGCATCAGTTGGAGTTGGTAGAAGAGGAGGGAATTGGCTTAATTTTTTATAAATTTCCTCACAGGGAGATATTGCAGATTCAGTTATCCTTTTAAAATTTGTTACTTTTCATGGATGGATCAACCCCCATTATTTTTTCTTTGAACTTGTTAACCTTGAAGATTTTCACTAATGACTTCTCTGTATACTTTTTTCTTCGGTTTTTCTACATCACCATTCTACATAATCAGTTACTTAATGGAAACAGTTCAACCTGCAGTATGTCTTTTTGCACATTACATTAATTTTAACATTCATGATTTTTGGAGACCAAAGTTTCTGATGATGTCTTCAAATGATAAGCTACAAAGTATGCCACTATTGTTGCACATGATGCTTAGGGCAGATAGCTTATCTTGCAGCGTTGTTGTCCACAATTGATGTGTTGATATGTTTTGGTTAGGAAAATTACCTTTCTCTTGAGCAGTTTGTTACCATTAGACTCAAAAAAAGCTGCAATATTGCTTCTACATTAGGGAATGTCAACTGAATCGTATCTTGGATGATGACTTGATAAAGTTCCTGGTGGTTTAAATGCCTTTTATCTGAGTAATTTTCCTTAACATAAACATGGAAATGCTTTGTTTTCCCAGTGAGGTTAATATCAACATCTTCAGGGTAGTCTTTCATCAGAAGACAAACATTTTTATTTAGCTGCTTTTCCAAGGCATCCAAATCAACCAGAAATGAAAATTTGTTTGCAACATTTTTGTATATGATTGCTCTTCTCTTCAAATTGTTTAAAAGTGCATCCATTGTAGGAATGAAGGGTTTCACACAAAGTTTATCTCTTGGAGAAAAGGTTTCATCATCACTATCATTAAACTTTTCTAATTTTTTTCCATCTATCTACACATTTTTAGTCTACATTAGGCAGGTTTTCTTTATGTTCAATTTCTTTTAAAAAAATTCAGGTTTCTTTTATGAAATGAAGGAGTGTTTTGGAAAGTTTTGCATATGAACTAAGGGCTATCTGTGCATCTTGTATGGCCTTGTTGGTTTTTTGGAACTGATTCAACAGTCGATTCCAAAGTTCTAACATGAATACAAACTCTAATTCCTCCATTTTCTCATGTAGAATACCAACTTCTCACCTTGTATCGCCTTTTTCACTGTCATTAGTATGAAGATGATTAAGCTCATCAATAATTGAATCATAACTACCATATATAGTCATGTATAGATCGAGTTTTTAAGACCAAATCTTTAGGAATGGACATAAATTTTAAGGTTTTATTTGGCATTTTCTTTCAGTATAAGTTAGTTTCATCCATGTTGAAAACTTATTCTGGCTTATAATTGTTCACCACAATGAGCTTCAAAAATATATTTGGGAATTCCTTTGTTGCTTCTTGATCAGCTGATGCTGTCTAAGTGCAAATGTATTTTTAAATTTTCAAACCAGCTCTTACTTGCTGGAAAAACTAGTTGAAAAGTCGCCTTCTTCATTGTCTTCATTTCCACTCTATAAGTGTTAAATAGAATTAACTCCTTGACCATAAAATTTATTTATTTATTTATTCACTCTATAAGTGTTCATATAGATTAAGCACTTGATTCCTTATTAGCCAAGTGCTGAGAGAAGCATGTTTCTCTGTTTATCCTCTACCCAAACATTCAAGAGTTTTTCATTTTTTCCAATTACACTACTTGAAATTTTGTTTTCAGCTTATTTTATAGAACTAATAATTGATTCATTCACTTCATTTTCTATATCAATGGAAGTGAGACTTGTTCCACTTGTAAGTAATTTAATATTCTGACCTTTTCTTTCAAAGACATGAATTTAATTCACAAATTCTGTATTTACTCATATAATTGGCTCACTTTTTCAGACTACCGTATTAGTCCGAATATAGTCTCTCCCCGAATAAAGTCCCCACCCCTATTTCTGAAACCTTAGTTTTGAAAAAAGTTTGAACCCCATTACAAACCTCACTTTTTAGCCTACTTTCCAGAATGGAAATAGGCTTATAGTATTGTCGTTGTGTCTGTCTGTCCGTCCCCCATAATAACTTTTGAATCAATAGACAGATTTTCATGAAACTTGGTGAAATCTCTTGCTACATAGGTCGAGCTCCTGAGGATAGTTTTTGTTGTGAAGATTTAAGTCCCGGGTTGGATTCTGTGAACTATCCTTCCCATTTGATTTACATGGAAAATCTGAAATCCATCGTGCATCTTGCGCATTAAAATATCTTAGAATTGTAACATCAGAGCGAGTTTTGTACTATTCTCTGAGAAAAGGAATGAATATTCTAATTTTATTGTAAAATTTTGCTTATCGATTGTGTTTCTTAGAATTTTGCATAAATACTGAAAATTTTGCAGTTTTTATCACTCATTACGAGTGTGTTGCCATAGCAATAACTATTGTTGGACTCAGATTCGGTATATTCTAATATGTACATGGGTTATTTTTGCTGCACAAATACACGTGATCAATTTAATATTCCATTCGAATGTATTTGTAGTATTTTATAACTCTAAATTATGAAATTTAGAAACACAAAAAACAACATATCCCCGGTGATTTTAAAGCTTATAAGGGCCAATATAAGTATTAAATATATGATAAAGTGGAAAGTAGGCATCATAAGTTCCATTTGGATCATCTTATTCTAACTTGCTAAACTTCATGAATGTATGTGTGAGTAATTTCCGGCTTATGTAATTTTCGACTTACGTTATATTCAACTTATATTAGGTTTCGCGGAATGAATCGTAAGTTGGGGACTGCCTGTACATGAATGCTTCTTTTTGGAAAATAGATGCAAAATGGGGTGAATAATAATTTGGCCTAGGGGTGGGAAATTTTCAAATCTGCCACTGACACTTGATTCCTTTTGTTGCCTTTATTGCAATATAAAATGTATGCATTCAAGACAGTGACAATTTGGACATGCTATATGTTTGAACTAGCAAAAATGTAGAAGTGGCAGAAAAGTGGAGCAGGGATATATGATATTTATGTAACAAAGCGGATTTCTTTTTTTAAATTTTGATAGTGTTCTATAGCACTCATATATTAAATGATCACAAATAATGCAAATAATGCTCATATTACTAAGGTAAAAACCTATATTTTTTGGCATTTTTTTGTTGAGTGGGCAAATATGAAACCTCATCTCTCCTGTCCCTGTGCGCTTAACATTTTTGTTTATCCTTATTTGAAGTTTTCTTTCCAAAGAACTTACGGGGAAGAGGTAGAGATCTATGATAAATCAGTATATATACATGAAGTAATCTGAGAACCTGGAATAAAGACGGTCTAGTGATGCAAGGATAAGATGATTTCACTATTTGTATCATCTACGATTTTATTTCACGTTGACTATTAAATAAGTAAAAAGAAGTTCCCTGTTTGGGGGACAATGTATATTTCGTCTTTGAGAAATGGAGAATAAAAATGTGATGCCTTCCTCATGTGTGTGCATGAACTTTCCACTTAAACACACAATATGAGTAAAGGTTTTGAATTAAATGAAATGTTCGCGCGTCACCAAATCGGATCATGACTTTGAATTTCATCATAGACATATTTCGAATAATCCATACTAAAACTATGCAAAATCCTATGGTGTTGGCTGGGGACTGCTCCTAGCTTCAAATTACATGCTATTTCAAATTATCTGGGATTGAAATAACGAGGTTTTACTGTAGTAGGAGCCAATGACCTAGTTGATTATATATATTATGCCATTATATGTTAGTATTTTAAATCTGTAGCATATTATCTAGCAATTATTACAAGTTCTATTGTATATTATGGTCTTCCATTTATTTGTACAACAAAGTTGCTGTTGTGATCTTAAATGAATTCTAATTTCTAAATTCCAGTATATGCCAAGAACAATTCTGTATTTCAAAACTTCAATTCATCTGGTAACCATTCCTTGACTGGACATGAAACATGTAGATACAAGGGATTCCGTGAACCACCATACAGTGTTGAACCTTATGCTTTGTCACCCATGCATTGGCAAGTGCTTACAACTCAGCTTGGATTTGTGATTGTTTTTGAGGTTTGTGCTTTCTGCTTTGTCTAATTAGGGATATCTGTATAATCTTTTTAAAATTTGGCTGAATCATTGATTTAAATCTCAATCAATCCTGCATTCTTAAACCAAACAATTCTGTATGAAATTAACATAGTATATAAACATGAATATTCTCTGAAATTTTTAGGTTTTTATATAACTTGCAAGTATTTGTGATTTATTTATTTATTGAGGTGTTAATGCTCAAAAAAATATATTTCCAGCATTTAGTCCTTGGTCTTTCTGGTCTACTTGCCTACTGCATTCCAGATGTTCCAAGATCTGTCAGAGAGCAAGCACATAAGGAGAGAGAGAAGGCCAGAGATATACGACGTCCACCAAGGCCTAATTCTCCTTAATTAATGTCTGCAATAGCTATAGCTATAGCTTGTTGTTATGTAACATCTTATTTATGGGATTAGAGATGTTCCTGATTATTCTGAATTAAAGTTAAGCCAAAATGACTTGATTCTCATTTCTTTGTGAATTTTACCAATGTTTTGCATGAATAATGCATATTTTTCAGGTAATGATATTTCAAACGTCGCTTGAAAGTAAGTGCTTTAAGCAGCAAAAATGTATGATTATCTACCCTTCATATCTCTAACTCTCCCTTCATGGGGTGACTTACTGGTGGGTTGCTCATTCTTATCCTCATCAGCCAGGATAGGTCACTGAGTGAATACTTAAGGCAATCCAGTGGCAGAATGCAGTGTGTTAACTTTTAATACTTCCATGAGAAGCAGTTGCATTTATGGCAATTTCTTGAATTCCTATCTCAGAAACCATAAGCTGTAATTATGTGCTCTCACTGACTTTTTTGTTGCAAATGCTTTACTGTCTCCAAATAAACTTTCTAATTGGTGCTCCACCGATTGTGTAAGAATTTGATATACAGGAAATACATTGGATTTATCCAGGCATTGCTGGCTACTTTAGCTAGTGCATTATAAATCCATGGAGGCTGAGACACTGGCACTGATTTTCATGACTAATATCTCACTATCATGGTCCTGAAGCATTGCAGTTTCTTCTTCATCATCATCATAATCAAATGCATTGTCATATTTATGAGCATCATCATGGTTCCCAAGTCCTGCATCTTTAGAAGCTGATGCTTAAGAGTTAGGCTGTTCACAGGGTTCTTCTTTGTTAAAGTTTGCATACCACATATGTTAGTTTGCTTGCCCTCTAAACTGCCAGTCTGTTCCATGTTTCTGTATGTACAAGTCCATATGGGCTAAAAAATTTCTCTGTGGCTGCTATGGTAGCCAGCATAATTAATATCTTTGCTGATACTTTGCCTATATTGAAACCAAAGCATGTTTCCTTTACTCTCTTTACATGTTGAAGCATGAGGCTTTTCAGAAGACTTGATTACATATGTTTTACGAAAAATTCTTCCTTTGCATGGTATTCTGCCAACTTGCAAAAGATTTCTTCTTCATTTGACTTGTCAGTGCCCATCTCTGAAATGAATGTCAATAAATTCTGACCCAGACACTTGCTCATCTCTGTTTAAGATGCCATCAATAAACTTTGGATCAAGAAAACTAGTTACAAAGTTAATTGGGGTCAGCCATTTTCTTTTGTTTTCTAAATGTCAGTTTTATATCCATTTCTTTTTTTTTAAAGGGAGTTGGTAAGAATTAAGTATAGTAACAGTCCAGCTCCATAATGGCATCAGCTGCACAGATTCTGGGTTTGTTTGATTCCAGAATTTTAATTCATTTTATAACAGGGAGTGTCACTACAAAGATTATTTCATTTCATGCATTTCATTAAGAATGTCGATCTACCACTCAGTTGTTTGAAGCGTGGCCAACCTGTTCTGTGCAAGCAGCTCCTCTCCTAACTTCACACACCTCTTTTTTTATTTCTAGCGCTATACTTTCTAAGTTGCCTTTCCTAAGCATCATCATGATGTTCCTATCCTGATTTCTAAAATCTTTTTCTTCTTTTGTTTCATTGGCATGAGCTTTGTAAGGATTTCATGGGATGATGACCAAGATGGTCATACTTGCATCCTGCTTGGGATGCTAGCTTAGATGATTTCTCATTGCCTTCCTCAACCATGTTTTGAATGTGACACCATCACTTAATTAGGTTAACCCACTGGGTACAGAAGCCTTCTGCGGTCTGGTCCCTATTGACCTTGCTGGTATGGATGACCCTACCAGTAGCAAATGCTCCAGCCAATGTAGCACTCAAGGTCTACAGAGATGTTTTTTTTGGTATGGATTTATTCCCATTCAGACTTAGTAGCAAGAATAAAGTAGCTCCACAGAAAACTTGTCCATTCTGAAGCTCGAGCTATTGGGATCGCCCAAAGACTAGTACCCCTACGGAGAGACCCGAAACTTAATGCTATAAAAGGATTCCCAGGTTTTTCCATGGAAGGCGACAATCGATGGGTCAACGGGAAAATTTGGAACTACGTGTGAACGAATGCTAGCGAGACGTCATCACAGGATGTCGCTCGCCCCCTTTCCCTCCCGTTTTAATACAATAATCATAGCCAATCTAAATTGCAAACAGATGAAATGGACTTAAATGAAAGAATATCATATAAGAAATCAAATTTATTACCGTATATCACACATTGCGAGAGTACAAAGTCATTATCAAATTACATAACAGTGAGGTATTTGTACATAAATATTATACAATCAAGATATAAAAATGAATTATTGTAACAGAATTTCATAAAGTTAAAAGCTTTTATGCATGAAACGTATTTAAAGTAAATTCACGTGGACGAGGAAAAACGTCAAACCTTCACGTCCAGAATGAATTTGTGGATAAAGCAAAAATCTATTTGTAAAGTGATTTCTTCGGCACTGGATCACACTCTCTTTCTGTTGCAACTGTAAAAAGAACGAAAATGAGTTTCTAAGAATGTCAATCATTAACCCTGCTAAACCTAATGAATTTGATGCAGGAGGCAATGGGTATGCTTCAAATGTTGCAATAAATGTAAAATAAGGCAAATGCGCTTACGGCCCATAAACAATGTTTCTAAGAAGATCACATTACCATTTGTAAAATTAAACACATCACATTGCACTAGATAATGTCCACTTTATCTATAATTTATTCTAAGCACAGTTGTATTTGCTGACGTTTACGTGTTCACAGCAGGTACAGTTAGCCGATTTAAGATCTATATGTATTCATCATATAACAAGGAAAACTTTTGATATAGAAATTTCAATTTCTCGATCGAAAAATATATACATATTTCTAAATGTTTTGAAACAAAGAAGAATTAGGATTATAAACAAATGCATAATGAGAAATAAGAAATAATCAAGTTAAAAATTTCTGTAAATTCAAAATATTTCAAATTAAAACAATGAGACATCGATATGGGACACTTATTCTATTACAAGCACAATTGTATCCTCTGCCGTCTGTGTTGCAGTATCACTTCCAAACTCACTATAATCTACTGATAATGGCGAAAAGTTGTAAACAGAAATTTCAGTTACTCAATCTAAAATTACGGCTTATTTTGTGAACTGACCTAGGTACTGCCGACCCTCAAGAGAATCCTATTTACTGCCGCCCCTTAAGAGAATCCTAGGTACTGCCGCCCCTTAAGAGAATCCCAGTTACTGCCGCCCCTTAAGAGAATCCTAGGTACTGCCGCCCCTTAAGAGAATCCTAGGTACCGCCGCCCCTTAAGAGAATCCTAGGTACTGCCGCCCCTTAAGAGAATCCCAGTTACTGCCGCCCCTTAAGAGAATCCTAGAGACTGCCGCCCCTTAAGAGAATCCCAGTTACTGCCGCCCCTTAAGAGAATCCTGGTTACTGACGCCCCTTAAGAGAATCCCAGTTACTGCCGCCCCTTAAGAGAATCCTAGGTACTGCCGCCCCTTAAGAGAATCCTAGGTACTGCCGCCCCTTAAGGTAATCCTAGTTACTGCCGCCCCTTAAGAGAATCCTAATTACTGCCGCCCCTTAAGAGAATCCTAGGTACTGCAGCCCCTTAAGAGAATCCTAGGTACTACAGTCCCTTAAGAGAATCCTAGTTACTGCCGCCCCTTAAGAGAATCCTAGGTACTGCCGCCCCTTAAGAGAATCCCAGTTACTGCCGCCCCTTAATAGAATCCTAGGTACTGCCGCCCCTTAAGAGAATACCAGGTACTGCCGCCCCTTAAGAGAATCCTAGGTACTGCCGCCCCTTAAGAGAATCCTTGGTACTGCCGCCCCTTAAGGAAATCCTAGGTACTGCCGTCCCTTAAGAGAATCCTAGATACTGCCGCCTCTTAAGAGAATCCTAGGTACTGCAGCCCCTTAAGAGAATCCCAGGTACTGCCGCCCCTTAAGAGAATCCTAGGTACTGCCGCCCCTTAAGAGAATCCTAGTTACTGCCGCCCCTTAAGAGAATTCTAGGTACTGCCGCCCCTTAAGAGAATCCTAGGTATTTCATAATGGCATCGTGGGCCACATAAAATGCCCTACCGTTTTAATACAATAATCATAGCCAATCTAAATTGCAAACAGATGAAATGGACTTAAATGAAAGAATATCATATAAGAAATCAAATTTATTACCGTATATCACACATTGCGAGAGTACAAAGTCATTATCAAATTACATAACAGTGAGGTATTTGTACATAAATATTATACAATCAAGATATAAAAATTAATTATTGTAACAGAATTTTATAAAGTTAAAAGCTTTTATGCATGAAACGTATTTAAAGGAAATTCACGTGGACGACGAAAAACGTCAAACCTTCACGTCAAGAATGAATTTGTGGATCAAGCAAAAATCTATTTGTAAAGTGATTTCTTCGGCACTGGATCACACTCTCTTTCTGTTGCAACTGTAAAATGAACGAAAATGAGTTTCTAAGAATGTCAATCATTAACCCTGCTAAACCTAATGAATTTGATGCAGGAGGCAATGGGTATGCTTCAAATGTTGCAATAAATGTAAAATAAGGCAAATGCGCTTACGGCCCATAAACAATGTTTCTAAGAAGATCACATTACCATTTGTAAAATTAAACACATCACATTGCACTAGATAATGTCCACTTTATCTATAATTTATTCTAAGCACAGTTGTATTTGCTGACGTTTACGTGTTCACAGCAGGTACAGTTAGCCGATTTAAGATCTATATGTATTCATCATATAACAAGGAAAACTTTTGATATAGAAATTTCAATTTCTCGATCGAAAAATATATACATATTTCTAAATGTTTTGAAACAAAGAAGAATTAGGATTATAAACAAATGCATAATGAGAAATAAGAAATAATCAAGTTAAAAATTTCTGTAAATTCAAAATATTTCAAATTAAAACAATGAGACATCGATATGGGACACTTATTCTATTACAAGCACAATTGTATCCTCTGGCGTCTGTGTTGCAGTATCACTTCCAAACTCACTATAATCTACTGATAACGGCGAAAAGTTTAAACAGAAATTTCAGTTACTCAATCTAAAATTACGGCTTATTTTGTGAACTGACCTAGGTACTGCCGACCCTAAAGAGAATCCTATTTACTGCCGCCCCTTAAGAGAATCCTAGGTACTGCCGCCCCTTAAGAGAATCCTATGTACTACAGCCCCTTAAGAGAATCCTAGGTACTGCCGCCCCTTAAGAGAATCCTAGGTACCGCCGCCCCTTAAGAGAATCCTAGGTACTGCCGCCCCTTAAGAGAATCCCAGTTACTGCCGCCCCTTAAGAGAATCCTTGGTACTACCGCCCCTTAAGAGAATCCTAGGTACTTCCGCCCCTTAAGAGAATCCTAGGTACTGCCGCCCCTTAAGAGAATCCTAGGTACTACCGCCCCTTAAGATAATCCTATTTACTACCGCACCTTAAGAGAATCCTAGGTACTGCCGCCCCTTAAGAGAATCCTGGTTACTGCCGCCCCTTAAGAGAATCCTTGGTACTGCCGCCCCTTAATAGAATTCTAGGTACTGCCGCCCCTTAAGAGAATCCTAGGTACTGCCGCCCCTTAAGAGAATCCCAGTTACTGCCGCCCCTTAAGAGAATCCTGGTTACTGCCGCCCCTTAAGAGAATCCTAGGTACTGCCGCCCCTTAAGAGAATCCTAGGTACTGCCGCCCCTTAAGAGAATCCTAGTAACTGCCGCCCCTTAAGAGAATCCTAGGTACTGCCGCCCCTCAAGAGAATCCTATTTACTGCCGCCCCTTATGAAAATCCTAGGTACTGCCGCCCCTTAAGAGAATCCTAGGTACTGCTGCCCCTTAAGAGAATCCCAGGTACTGCCGCCCCTTAAGAGAATCCTGGTTACTGCCGCCCCTTAAGAGAATCCTAGGTACTGCCGCCCCTTAAGAGAATCCTAGGTACTGCCGCCCCTTAAGAGAATCCTGGTTACTGCCGCCCCTTAAGAGAATCCTAGGTACTGCCGCCCCTTAAGAGAATCCTAGGTACTGCCGCCCCTTAAGAGAATCCTAGGTACTGCAGCCCTTAATAGAATCCAATTTACTGCCGCCCCTTAAGAGAATCCTAGGTACTGCCGCCCCTTAAGAGAATCCCAGTTACTGCCGCCCCTTAAGAGAATCCTAGGTACTGCCGCCCCTTAAGAGAATCCTAGGTACTGCAGCCCCTTAATAGAATCCTATTTACTGCCGCCCCTTAAGAGAATCCTGGTTACTGCCGCCCCTTAAGAGAATCCTAGTTACTGCCGCCCCTTAAGAGAATCCTAGGTACTGCCGCCCCTTAAGAGAATCCTAGTAACTGCCGCCCCTTAAGATAATCCTAGGTACTGCCGCCCCTTAAGAGAATCCTAGGTACTGCCGGCCCTTAAGAGAATCCTAGGTACTGCCGCCCCTTAAGAGAATCCTAGGTACTGCCGCCCCTTAAGAGAATCCCAGTTACTGCCGCCCCTTAAGAGAATCCTGGTTACTGCCGCCCCTTAAGAGAATCCTAGGTACTGCAGCCCCTTAAGAGAATCCTAGGTACTGCCTCCCCTTAAGAGAATCCTAGGTACTGCCGCCCCTTAAGAGAATCCCAGTTACTGCCGCCCCTTAAGAGAATCCTGGTTACTGCCGCCCCTTAAGAGAATCCTAGGTACTGCCGCCCCTTAAGAGAATCCTGGAGACTGCCGTCCCTTAAGAAAATCCTAGGCACTGCCGCCCCTTAAGAGAATCCTAGGTACTGCCGCCCCTTAAGAGAATCCTAGTTACTGCCGCCCCTTAAGAGAATCCTAGGCACTGCCGCCCCTTAAGAGATTCCTATGTACTGCCGCCCCTTAAGAGAATCCTAGGTACTGCCGCCTCTTAAGAGAATCCTAGGTACTACCGCCCCTTAAGAGAATCCTAGGTACTATCGCCCCTTAAGAGAATCCTAGGTACTGCCGCCCCTTAAGTGAATCCTAGTTACTGCCGCCCCTTAAGAGAATCCTAGTTACTGCCGCCCTTTAAGAGAATCCTTGTTTCTGCAGCCCCTTAAGAGAATCCTCGGTATTTCCGCCCCGTATCTAGGATTCTCTTAAGGGGCTGCAGTAAATAGGATTCTCTTAAGGGGCTGCAGTATCTAGGATACTCTTAAGGGGCGGAAATACCTAGGATTGTCTTAAGGGGCGGCAGTACCTAGCATTCTCTTAAGGGGCGGCAGTACCTAGGATTCTCTTTAGGGGTGGCAATACCTAGGATTCTCTTAAGGGGCGGCAGTACCTAGGATTCTCTTAAGGGACGGCAGTCTCCAGGATTCTCTTAAGGGGCGGCAGGTGATTATTGCTAACAATTGACGCTAGTTATGTCTTACTAACGCTCCTTTTAATTTTCTTAATTGTTGGAGATTCCTGGCTATATCCAGCATCGGATGGCTATGGTATCAATCTATTTGTGTTCATTGTGAAGCCTTAAAAATTTCTCGCAGTTCCTAAAAAAATTCCCCCGTAATGACGTTTGGCGCACGTTCTGCCTGCTAACATTCTTGCAGCTTCTCAGAGCGATATAACATTAGCAAAGAATTTAAAACAAGTCTAGAAAATCAAAATGTATTCTTTACCTTTTTGCGAAAAAATCTTTTAAAATGAAATGAAAAGCGGTCGATTGGTGCAAAAGTTCATAGATTGGCGTTCGAGAGACGGTCCGGCGTCGGCGGCCGAGGAAGGAGAGACAAGGATGAAGAAGACCTTTCGTTGGAGCGGGCGGGCGGTTGGTGTGAGATTGATTGATTGCAAATTTTTTATTGTTTGTGGTAATTTGTTCCATAGTCTGCAAGCGGTAACAATGAAGGACCGTTGTAAATTACTGTTCTGTGATGAGGAATAAGGTGTTTATGCCTCTCTCTGGTATTACGGTTATGTACAGTGTCTATACTCCTGAATTCCGTGGTAAGATAATGTGGGTTGTTAGAAGTAAGTAATTGGTATTGTAAGGAAAGCAAGTGGAGCCGTCTTCGGGACTTCAAATGCAACCAGTTTAGCTTCACGAGTGAATCAGAAATGTGATCTGATTTCTTCAGATTAAAAATATATCTAATACACGCGTTATTTGTTCTCTGAATCTTTAATGAACACTCCTGTGATAAATCTTGATGCGCTATATCAACATAGTCAAAATCCAGAATAATGAGTGAAGTTACCAGATGCTACTTGAGAGAAGCAGGAGTACTGCTACTTAAATTGCTATGCGAGTGAAGGGATTACGTATAGTTGAATTTGCTATGTAGGCCAGGGGTCGGCAAGCTTCTGAGCCACATGCGTCTTTTTCATGACTTTCGTCCAGCTCCCTACTTCAACTCTCCCAATTAACCCTTTATTCCCCAAAACATTGTTTTGCATATAAGTAGGCATAAGTTCGGTTTGGATTATCTTGTTCTTGTTTCTCTTTCTCAATTTTAGGTAACGTAAGTTTTGGATGTGTACATAAAATGTGGTACTGATGGCATTGTTAAAGTGCAAAAATATTTATACCACAGAGTAACTCCTTTATCTCATTTATCAGATGTTACACCAATGGGATATGAGAATTATTTTTGTTATTATTATTGTACGTAGATTAATGTTTCAGCATTTAAAATTTATTGGCAGAATATAATTGAAAATTTTCCTATGTATGCAGGTGTTTTGCACAGAAACGCATCCAATGTATAGCTAAACAATACACATCCCATATTTTAGCATCCAAGAAACGAAGTAGAGTTGGAAATTTGAGTATCGCCTTATATCCATGTGATGTGTGTTCATAGATACCCATCTATAGCCGAATTTCACTCTCCTGATCTTGTTTAACAAGTAAAAACTTTCGCTTGGTGAAAGAGTTCCTTTTGGCATACAGGTGACATTTTAATGGGCAGCAGTATATAATTTTCGCCGTTGATTTGTACCTCTTAAGTCAGTGGTTCCCAATACCACATAAGGGTCTTGAAGAGTCAGCAGAAGAAAGTAAAAATATTTTGTAGAATGCATCATATTTAATAATGACGAAGGTACCTTTTGCTGTGGTGATTTAAGCGTTTTATGCAATTTAACGATTAAAGTGTGATCGGGCGGGACAGGCCTGTTTTTCTTTGGTTTGAACCTCCCTCCCTTCCGTATACCCTTTTTCGCCATGCAGATGTTTTTTTTTGTGGTTTGTGCGTATGGAAAAAGATTGCGTTCAAATCGGCAAATGGTAAGCTCTTCCGGCCCTTCCTTCTTCCTTCAATTTTTCCCTTTTTAATTTTGTTGTGTTTCTCCTATTAATCCTCGAATCATTCCCTTTATAATTTCCGTACGTCCAAGTAAGGCGGGGGTGGGCAAACCTTTTTACGTGGCGGGCCGCATTAACAGTTGCAGCTTCTTAGGCGGGCCGCATAAACAGATGAAAATGCTTCGGCGGGCCACGTTAGGGCTCACATCGTAAGTAATGTGAGGTAATGCGAGGGATCCTGTTAGTGAAAATCAATAATACATAATATGTTATCCTCATAACATCACTGGAAAAGGTTTTCCGGCATTAAACTACGAATATGAAATTATATCTATTTTATATTACGGTTCGCTTTCATAATGGCATCGTGGGCCACATAAAATGCCCTCCCGTTTTAATACAATAATCATAGCCAAACTAAATTGCAAACAGATGAAATGGACTTAAATGAAAGAATATCATATAAGAAATCAAATTTATTACCGTATATCACACATTGCGAGAGTACAAAGTCATTATCAAATTACATAACAGTGAGGTATTTGTACATAAATATTATACAATCAAGATATAAAAATGAATTATTGTAACAGAATTTTATAAAGTTAAAAGCTTTTATGCATGAAACGTATTTAAAGGAAATTCACGTGGACGACGAAAAACGTCAAACCTTCACGTCAAGAAAGAATTTGTGGATCAAGCAAAAATCTATTTGTAAAGTGATTTCTTCGGCACTGGATCACACTCTCTTTCTGTTGCAACTGTAAAAAGAACGAAAATGAGTTTCTAAGAATGTCAATCATTAACCCTGCTAAACCTAATGAATTTGATGCAGGAGGCAATGGGTATGCTTCAAATGTTGCAATAAATGTAAAATAAGGCAAATGCGCTTACGGCCCATAAACAATGTTTCTAAGAAGATCACATTACCATTTGTAAAATTAAACACATCACATTGCACTAGATAATGTCCACTTTATCTATAATTTATTCTAAGCACAGTTGTATTTGCTGACGTTTACGTGTTCACAGCAGGTACAGTTAGCCGATTTAAGATCTATATGTATTCATCATATAACAAGGAAAACTTTTGATATAGAAATTTCAATTTCTCGATCGAAAAATATATACATATTTCTAAATGTTTTGAAACAAAGAAGAATTAGGATTATAAACAAATGCATAATGAGAAATAAGAAATAATCAAGTTAAAAATTTCTGTAAATTCAAAATATTTCAAATTAAAACAATGAGACATCGATATGGGACACTTATTCTATTACAAGCACAATTGTATCCTCTGGCGTCTGTGTTGCAGTATCACTTCCAAACTCACTATAATCTACTGATAACGGCGAAAAGTTTAAACAGAAATTTCAGTTACTCAATCTAAAATTACGGCTTATTTTGTGAACTGACCTAGGTACTGCCGACGCTAAAGAGAATCCTATTTACTGCCGCCCCTTAAGAGAATCCCAGTTACTGCCGCCCCTTAAGAGAATCCTGGTTACTGCCGCCCCTTAAGAGAATCCTAGGTACTGCCGCCCCTTAAGAGAATCCTGGAGACTGCCGTCCCTTAAGAAAATCCTAGGCACTGCCGCCCCTTAAGAGAATCCTAGGTACTGCCGCCCCTTAAGAGAATCCTAGTTACTGCCGCCCCTTAAGAGAATCCTAGGCACTGCCGCCCCTTAAGAGATTCCTATGTACTGCCGCCCCTTAAGAGAATCCTAGGTACTGCCGCCTCTTAAGAGAATCCTAGGTACTACCGCCCCTTAAGAGAATCCTAGGTACTATCGCCCCTTAAGAGAATCCTAGGTACTGCCGCCCCTTAAGAGAATCCCAGTTACTGCCGCCCCTTAAGAGAATCCTGGTTACTGCCGCCCCTTAAGAGAATCCTAGGTACTGCAGCCCCTTAAGAGAATCCTAGGTACTGCCTCCCCTTAAGAGAATCCTAGGTACTGCCGCCCCTTAAGAGAATCCCAGTTACTGCCGCCCCTTAAGAGAATCCTGGTTACTGCCGCCCCTTAAGAGAATCCTAGGTACTGCCGCCCCTTAAGAGAATCCTAGGTACTGCCGCCCCTTAAGAGAATCCTAGTAACTGCCGCCCCTTAAGAGAATCCTAGGTACTGCCGCCCCTTAAGAGAATCCTAGTTACTGCCGCCCCTTAAGAGAATCCTAGGCACTGCCGCCCCTTAAGAGATTCCTATGTACTGCCGCCCCTTAAGAGAATCCTAGGTACTGCCGCCTCTTAAGAGAATCCTAGGTACTACCGCCCCTTAAGAGAATCCTAGGTACTATCGCCCCTTAAGAGAATCCTAGGTACTGCCGCCCCTTAAGTGAATCCTAGTTACTGCCGCCCCTTAAGAGAATCCTAGTTACTGCCGCCCTTTAAGAGAATCCTTGTTTCTGCAGCCCCTTAAGAGAATCCTCGGTATTTCCGCCCCGTATCTAGGATTCTCTTAAGGGGCTGCAGTAAATAGGATTCTCTTAAGGGGCTGCAGTATCTAGGATACTCTTAAGGGGCGGAAATACCTAGGATTGTCTTAAGGGGCGGCAGTACCTAGCATTCTCTTAAGGGGCGGCAGTACCTAGGATTCTCTTTAGGGGTGGCAATACCTAGGATTCTCTTAAGGGGCGGCAGTACCTAGGATTCTCTTAAGGGACGGCAGTCTCCAGGATTCTCTTAAGGGGCGGCAGGTGATTATTGCTAACAATTGACGCTAGTTATGTCTTACTAACGCTCCTTTTAATTTTCTTAATTGTTGGAGATTCCTGGCTATATCCAGCATCGGATGGCTATGGTATCAATCTATTTGTGTTCATTGTGAAGCCTTAAAAATTTCTCGCAGTTCCTAAAAAAATTCCCCCGTAATGACGTTTGGCGCACGTTCTGCCTGCTAACATTCTTGCAGCTTCTCAGAGCGATATAACATTAGCAAAGAATTTAAAACAAGTCTAGAAAATCAAAATGTATTCTTTACCTTTTTGCGAAAAAATCTTTTAAAATGAAATGAAAAGCGGTCGATTGGTGCAAAAGTTCATAGATTGGCGTTCGAGAGACGGTCCGGCGTCGGCGGCCGAGGAAGGAGAGACAAGGATGAAGAAGACCTTTCGTTGGAGCGGGCGGGCGGTTGGTGTGAGATTGATTGATTGCAAATTTTTTATTGTTTGTGGTAATTTGTTCCATAGTCTGCAAGCGGTAACAATGAAGGACCGTTGTAAATTACTGTTCTGTGATGAGGAATAAGGTGTTTATGCCTCTCTCTGGTATTACGGTTATGTACAGTGTCTATACTCCTGAATTCCGTGGTAAGATAATGTGGGTTGTTAGAAGTAAGTAATTGGTATTGTAAGGAAAGCAAGTGGAGCCGTCTTCGGGACTTCAAATGCAACCAGTTTAGCTTCACGAGTGAATCAGAAATGTGATCTGATTTCTTCAGATTAAAAATATATCTAATACACGCGTTATTTGTTCTCTGAATCTTTAATGAACACTCCTGTGATAAATCTTGATGCGCTATATCAACATAGTCAAAATCCAGAATAATGAGTGAAGTTACCAGATGCTACTTGAGAGAAGCAGGAGTACTGCTACTTAAATTGCTATGCGAGTGAAGGGATTACGTATAGTTGAATTTGCTATGTAGGCCAGGGGTCGGCAAGCTTCTGAGCCACATGCGTCTTTTTCATGACTTTCGTCCAGCTCCCTACTTCAACTCTCCCAATTAACCCTTTATTCCCCAAAACATTGTTTTGCATATAAGTAGGCATAAGTTCGGTTTGGATTATCTTGTTCTTGTTTCTCTTTCTCAATTTTAGGTAACGTAAGTTTTGGATGTGTACATAAAATGTGGTACTGATGGCATTGTTAAAGTGCAAAAATATTTATACCACAGAGTAACTCCTTTATCTCATTTATCAGATGTTACACCAATGGGATATGAGAATTATTTTTGTTATTATTATTGTACGTAGATTAATGTTTCAGCATTTAAAATTTATTGGCAGAATATAATTGAAAATTTTCCTATGTATGCAGGTGTTTTGCACAGAAACGCATCCAATGTATAGCTAAACAATACACATCCCATATTTTAGCATCCAAGAAACGAAGTAGAGTTGGAAATTTGAGTATCGCCTTATATCCATGTGATGTGTGTTCATAGATACCCATCTATAGCCGAATTTCACTCTCCTGATCTTGTTTAACAAGTAAAAACTTTCGCTTGGTGAAAGAGTTCCTTTTGGCATACAGGTGACATTTTAATGGGCAGCAGTATATAATTTTCGCCGTTGATTTGTACCTCTTAAGTCAGTGGTTCCCAATACCACATAAGGGTCTTGAAGAGTCAGCAGAAGAAAGTAAAAATATTTTGTAGAATGCATCATATTTAATAATGACGAAGGTACCTTTTGCTGTGGTGATTTAAGCGTTTTATGCAATTTAACGATTAAAGTGTGATCGGGCGGGACAGGCCTGTTTTTCTTTGGTTTGAACCTCCCTCCCTTCCGTATACCCTTTTTCGCCATGCAGATGTTTTTTTTTGTGGTTTGTGCGTATGGAAAAAGATTGCGTTCAAATCGGCAAATGGTAAGCTCTTCCGGCCCTTCCTTCTTCCTTCAATTTTTCCCTTTTTAATTTTGTTGTGTTTCTCCTATTAATCCTCGAATCATTCCCTTTATAATTTCCGTACGTCCAAGTAAGGCGGGGGTGGGCAAACCTTTTTACGTGGCGGGCCGCATTAACAGTTGCAGCTTCTTAGGCGGGCCGCATAAACAGATGAAAATGCTTCGGCGGGCCACGTTAGGGCTCACATCGTAAGTAATGTGAGGTAATGCGAGGGATCCTGTTAGTGAAAATCAATAATACATAATATGTTATCCTCATAACATCACTGGAAAAGGTTTTCCGGCATTAAACTACGAATATGAAATTATATCTATTTTATATTACGGTTCGCTTTCATAATGGCATCGTGGGCCACATAAAATGCCCTCCCGTTTTAATACAATAATCATAGCCAAACTAAATTGCAAACAGATGAAATGGACTTAAATGAAAGAATATCATATAAGAAATCAAATTTATTACCGTATATCACACATTGCGAGAGTACAAAGTCATTATCAAATTACATAACAGTGAGGTATTTGTACATAAATATTATACAATCAAGATATAAAAATGAATTATTGTAACAGAATTTTATAAAGTTAAAAGCTTTTATGCATGAAACGTATTTAAAGGAAATTCACGTGGACGACGAAAAACGTCAAACCTTCACGTCAAGAAAGAATTTGTGGATCAAGCAAAAATCTATTTGTAAAGTGATTTCTTCGGCACTGGATCACACTCTCTTTCTGTTGCAACTGTAAAAAGAACGAAAATGAGTTTCTAAGAATGTCAATCATTAACCCTGCTAAACCTAATGAATTTGATGCAGGAGGCAATGGGTATGCTTCAAATGTTGCAATAAATGTAAAATAAGGCAAATGCGCTTACGGCCCATAAACAATGTTTCTAAGAAGATCACATTACCATTTGTAAAATTAAACACATCACATTGCACTAGATAATGTCCACTTTATCTATAATTTATTCTAAGCACAGTTGTATTTGCTGACGTTTACGTGTTCACAGCAGGTACAGTTAGCCGATTTAAGATCTATATGTATTCATCATATAACAAGGAAAACTTTTGATATAGAAATTTCAATTTCTCGATCGAAAAATATATACATATTTCTAAATGTTTTGAAACAAAGAAGAATTAGGATTATAAACAAATGCATAATGAGAAATAAGAAATAATCAAGTTAAAAATTTCTGTAAATTCAAAATATTTCAAATTAAAACAATGAGACATCGATATGGGACACTTATTCTATTACAAGCACAATTGTATCCTCTGGCGTCTGTGTTGCAGTATCACTTCCAAACTCACTATAATCTACTGATAACGGCGAAAAGTTTAAACAGAAATTTCAGTTACTCAATCTAAAATTACGGCTTATTTTGTGAACTGACCTAGGTACTGCCGACCCTAAAGAGAATCCTATTTACTGCCGCCCCTTAAGAGAATCCCAGTTACTGCCGCCCCTTAAGAGAATCCTGGTTACTGCCGCCCCTTAAGAGAATCCTAGGTACTGCCGCCCCTTAAGAGAATCCTGGAGACTGCCGTCCCTTAAGAAAATCCTAGGCACTGCCGCCCCTTAAGAGAATCCTAGGTACTGCCGCCCCTTAAGAGAATCCTAGTTACTGCCGCCCCTTAAGAGAATCCTAGGCACTGCCGCCCCTTAAGAGATTCCTATGTACTGCCGCCCCTTAAGAGAATCCTAGGTACTGCCGCCTCTTAAGAGAATCCTAGGTACTGCCGCCCCTTAAGAGAATCCCAGTTACTGCCGCCCCTTAAGAGAATCCTGGTTACTGCCGCCCCTTAAGTGAATCCTAGTTACTGCCGCCCCTTAAGAGAATCCTAGTTACTGCCGCCCTTTAAGAGAATCCTTGTTACTGCAGCCCCTTAAGAGAATCCTCGGTATTTCCGCCCCGTATCTAGGATTCTCTTAAGGGGCTGCAGTAAATAGGATTCTCTTAAGGGGCTGCAGTATCTAGGATACTCTTAAGGGGCGGAAATACCTAGGATTGTCTTAAGGGGCGGCAGTACCTAGCATTCTCTTAAGGGGCGGCAGTACCTAGGATTCTCTTTAGGGGTGGCAATACCTAGGATTCTCTTAAGGGGCGGCAGTACCTAGGATTCTCTTAAGGGACGGCAGTCTCCAGGATTCTCTTAAGGGGCGGCAGGTGATTATTGCTAACAATTGACGCTAGTTATGTCTTACTAACGCTCCTTTTAATTTTCTTAATTGTTGGAGATTCCTGGCTATATCCAGCATCGGATGGCTATGGTATCAATCTATTTGTGTTCATTGTGAAGCCTTAAAAATTTCTCGCAGTTCCTAAAAAAATTCCCCCGTAATGACGTTTGGCGCACGTTCTGCCTGCTAACATTCTTGCAGCTTCTCAGAGCGATATAACATTAGCAAAGAATTTAAAACAAGTCTAGAAAATCAAAATGTATTCTTTACCTTTTTGCGAAAAAATCTTTTAAAATGAAATGAAAAGCGGTCGATTGGTGCAAAAGTTCATAGATTGGCGTTCGAGAGACGGTCCGGCGTCGGCGGCCGAGGAAGGAGAGACAAGGATGAAGAAGACCTTTCGTTGGAGCGGGCGGGCGGTTGGTGTGAGATTGATTGATTGCAAATTTTTTATTGTTTGTGGTAATTTGTTCCATAGTCTGCAAGCGGTAACAATGAAGGACCGTTGTAAATTACTGTTCTGTGATGAGGAATAAGGTGTTTATGCCTCTCTCTGGTATTACGGTTATGTACAGTGTCTATACTCCTGAATTCCGTGGTAAGATAATGTGGGTTGTTAGAAGTAAGTAATTGGTATTGTAAGGAAAGCAAGTGGAGCCGTCTTCGGGACTTCAAATGCAACCAGTTTAGCTTCACGAGTGAATCAGAAATGTGATCTGATTTCTTCAGATTAAAAATATATCTAATACACGCGTTATTTGTTCTCTGAATCTTTAATGAACACTCCTGTGATAAATCTTGATGCGCTATATCAACATAGTCAAAATCCAGAATAATGAGTGAAGTTACCAGATGCTACTTGAGAGAAGCAGGAGTACTGCTACTTAAATTGCTATGCGAGTGAAGGGATTACGTATAGTTGAATTTGCTATGTAGGCCAGGGGTCGGCAAGCTTCTGAGCCACATGCGTCTTTTTCATGACTTTCGTCCAGCTCCCTACTTCAACTCTCCCAATTAACCCTTTATTCCCCAAAACATTGTTTTGCATATAAGTAGGCATAAGTTCGGTTTGGATTATCTTGTTCTTGTTTCTCTTTCTCAATTTTAGGTAACGTAAGTTTTGGATGTGTACATAAAATGTGGTACTGATGGCATTGTTAAAGTGCAAAAATATTTATACCACAGAGTAACTCCTTTATCTCATTTATCAGATGTTACACCAATGGGATATGAGAATTATTTTTGTTATTATTATTGTACGTAGATTAATGTTTCAGCATTTAAAATTTATTGGCAGAATATAATTGAAAATTTTCCTATGTATGCAGGTGTTTTGCACAGAAACGCATCCAATGTATAGCTAAACAATACACATCCCATATTTTAGCATCCAAGAAACGAAGTAGAGTTGGAAATTTGAGTATCGCCTTATATCCATGTGATGTGTGTTCATAGATACCCATCTATAGCCGAATTTCACTCTCCTGATCTTGTTTAACAAGTAAAAACTTTCGCTTGGTGAAAGAGTTCCTTTTGGCATACAGGTGACATTTTAATGGGCAGCAGTATATAATTTTCGCCGTTGATTTGTACCTCTTAAGTCAGTGGTTCCCAATACCACATAAGGGTCTTGAAGAGTCAGCAGAAGAAAGTAAAAATATTTTGTAGAATGCATCATATTTAATAATGACGAAGGTACCTTTTGCTGTGGTGATTTAAGCGTTTTATGCAATTTAACGATTAAAGTGTGATCGGGCGGGACAGGCCTGTTTTTCTTTGGTTTGAACCTCCCTCCCTTCCGTATACCCTTTTTCGCCATGCAGATGTTTTTTTTTGTGGTTTGTGCGTATGGAAAAAGATTGCGTTCAAATCGGCAAATGGTAAGCTCTTCCGGCCCTTCCTTCTTCCTTCAATTTTTCCCTTTTTAATTTTGTTGTGTTTCTCCTATTAATCCTCGAATCATTCCCTTTATAATTTCCGTACGTCCAAGTAAGGCGGGGGTGGGCAAACCTTTTTACGTGGCGGGCCGCATTAACAGTTGCAGCTTCTTAGGCGGGCCGCATAAACAGATGAAAATGCTTCGGCGGGCCACGTTAGGGCTCACATCGTAAGTAATGTGAGGTAATGCGAGGGATCCTGTTAGTGAAAATCAATAATACATAATATGTTATCCTCATAACATCACTGGAAAAGGTTTTCCGGCATTAAACTACGAATATGAAATTATATCTATTTTATATTACGGTTCGCTTTCATAATGGCATCGTGGGCCACATAAAATGCCCTCCCGTTTTAATACAATAATCATAGCCAAACTAAATTGCAAACAGATGAAATGGACTTAAATGAAAGAATATCATATAAGAAATCAAATTTATTACCGTATATCACACATTGCGAGAGTACAAAGTCATTATCAAATTACATAACAGTGAGGTATTTGTACATAAATATTATACAATCAAGATATAAAAATGAATTATTGTAACAGAATTTTATAAAGTTAAAAGCTTTTATGCATGAAACGTATTTAAAGGAAATTCACGTGGACGACGAAAAACGTCAAACCTTCACGTCAAGAAAGAATTTGTGGATCAAGCAAAAATCTATTTGTAAAGTGATTTCTTCGGCACTGGATCACACTCTCTTTCTGTTGCAACTGTAAAAAGAACGAAAATGAGTTTCTAAGAATGTCAATCATTAACCCTGCTAAACCTAATGAATTTGATGCAGGAGGCAATGGGTATGCTTCAAATGTTGCAATAAATGTAAAATAAGGCAAATGCGCTTACGGCCCATAAACAATGTTTCTAAGAAGATCACATTACCATTTGTAAAATTAAACACATCACATTGCACTAGATAATGTCCACTTTATCTATAATTTATTCTAAGCACAGTTGTATTTGCTGACGTTTACGTGTTCACAGCAGGTACAGTTAGCCGATTTAAGATCTATATGTATTCATCATATAACAAGGAAAACTTTTGATATAGAAATTTCAATTTCTCGATCGAAAAATATATACATATTTCTAAATGTTTTGAAACAAAGAAGAATTAGGATTATAAACAAATGCATAATGAGAAATAAGAAATAATCAAGTTAAAAATTTCTGTAAATTCAAAATATTTCAAATTAAAACAATGAGACATCGATATGGGACACTTATTCTATTACAAGCACAATTGTATCCTCTGGCGTCTGTGTTGCAGTATCACTTCCAAACTCACTATAATCTACTGATAACGGCGAAAAGTTTAAACAGAAATTTCAGTTACTCAATCTAAAATTACGGCTTATTTTGTGAACTGACCTAGGTACTGCCGACCCTAAAGAGAATCCTATTTACTGCCGCCCCTTAAGAGAATCCTAGGTACTGCCGCCCCTTAAGAGAATCCTATGTACTACAGCCCCTTAAGAGAATCCTAGGTACTGCCGCCCCTTAAGAGAATCCTAGGTACCGCCGCCCCTTAAGAGAATCCTAGGTACTGCCGCCCCTTAAGAGAATCCCAGTTACTGCCGCCCCTTAAGAGAATCCTTGGTACTACCGCCCCTTAAGAGAATCCTAGGTACTTCCGCCCCTTAAGAGAATCCTAGGTACTGCCGCCCCTTAAGAGAATCCTAGGTACTGCCGCCCCTTAAGAGAATCCTATTTACTACCGCACCTTAAGAGAATCCTAGGTACTGCCGCCCCTTAAGAGAATCCTGGTTACTGCCGCCCCTTAAGAGAATCCTTGGTACTGCCGCCCCTTAATAGAATTCTAGGTACTGCCGCCCCTTAAGAGAATCCTAGGTACTGCCGCCCCTTAAGAGAATCCCAGTTACTGCCGCCCCTTAAGAGAATCCTGGTTACTGCCGCCCCTTAAGAGAATCCTAGGTACTGCCGCCCCTTAAGAGAATCCTAGGTACTGCCGCCCCTTAAGAGAATCCTAGTAACTGCCGCCCCTTAAGAGAATCCTAGGTACTGCCGCCCCTCAAGAGAATCCTATTTACTGCCGCCCCTTATGAAAATCCTAGGTACTGCCGCCCCTTAAGAGAAGCCTAGGTACTGCCGCCCCTTAAGAGAATCCCAGGTACTGCCGCCCCTTAAGAGAATCCTGGTTACTGCCGCCCCTTAAGAGAATCCTAGGTACTGCCGCCCCTTAAGAGAATCCTAGGTACTGCCGCCCCTTAAGAGAATCCTGGTTACTGCCGCCCCTTAAGAGAATCCTAGGTACTGCCGCCCCTTAAGAGAATCCTAGGTACTGCCGCCCCTTAAGAGAATCCTAGGTACTGCAGCCCTTAATAGAATCCAATTTACTGCCGCCCCTTAAGAGAATCCTAGGTACTGCCGCCCCTTAAGAGAATCCCAGTTACTGCCGCCCCTTAAGAGAATCCTAGGTACTGCAGCCCCTTAATAGAATCCTATTTACTGCCGCCCCTTAAGAGAATCCTGGTTACTGCCGCCCCTTAAGAGAATCCTAGTTACTGCCGCCCCTTAAGAGAATCCTAGGTACTGCCGCCCCTTAAGAGAATCCTAGTAACTGCCGCCCCTTAAGATAATCCTAGGTACTGCCGCCCCTTAAGAGAATCCTAGGTACTGCCGGCCCTTAAGAGAATCCTAGGTACTGCCGCCCCTTAAGAGAATCCTAGGTACTGCCGCCCCTTAAGAGAATCCCAGTTACTGCCGCCCCTTAAGAGAATCCTGGTTACTGCCGCCCCTTAAGAGAATCCTAGGTACTGCAGCCCCTTAAGAGAATCCTAGGTACTGCCTCCCCTTAAGAGAATCCTAGGTACTGCCGCCCCTTAAGAGAATCCCAGTTACTGCCGCCTTTTAAGAGAATCCTGGTTACTGCCGCCCCTTAAGAGAATCCTAGGTACTGCCGCCCCTTAAGAGAATCCTGGAGACTGCCGTCCCTTAAGAAAATCCTAGGCACTGCCGCCCCTTAAGAGAATCCTAGGTACTGCCGCCCCTTAAGAGAATCCTAGTTACTGCCGCCCCTTAAGAGAATCCTAGGCACTGCCGCCCCTTAAGATATTCCTATGTACTGCCGCCCCTTAAGAGAATCCTAGGTACTGCCGCCTCTTAAGAGAATCCTAGGTACTACCGCCCCTTAAGAGAATCCTAGGTACTATCGCCCCTTAAGAGAATCCTAGGTACTGCCGCCCCTTAAGTGAATCCTAGTTACTGCCGCCCCTTAAGAGAATCCTAGTTACTGCCGCCCTTTAAGAGAATCCTTGTTTCTGCAGCCCCTTAAGAGAATCCTCGGTATTTCCGCCCCGTATCTAGGATTCTCTTAAGGGGCTGCAGTAAATAGGATTCTCTTAAGGGGCTGCAGTATCTAGGATACTCTTAAGGGGCGGAAATACCTAGGATTGTCTTAAGGGGCGGCAGTACCTAGCATTCTCTTAAGGGGCGGCAGTACCTAGGATTCTCTTTAGGGGTGGCAATACCTAGGATTCTCTTAAGGGGCGGCAGTACCTAGGATTCTCTTAAGGGACGGCAGTCTCCAGGATTCTCTTAAGGGGCGGCAGGTGATTATTGCTAACAATTGACGCTAGTTATGTCTTACTAACGCTCCTTTTAATTTTCTTAATTGTTGGAGATTCCTGGCTATATCCAGCATCGGATGGCTATGGTATCAATCTATTTGTGTTCATTGTGAAGCCTTAAAAATTTCTCGCAGTTCCTAAAAAAATTCCCCCGTAATGACGTTTGGCGCACGTTCTGCCTGCTAACATTCTTGCAGCTTCTCAGAGCGATATAACATTAGCAAAGAATTTAAAACAAGTCTAGAAAATCAAAATGTATTCTTTACCTTTTTGCGAAAAAATCTTTTAAAATGAAATGAAAAGCGGTCGATTGGTGCAAAAGTTCATAGATTGGCGTTCGAGAGACGGTCCGGCGTCGGCGGCCGAGGAAGGAGAGACAAGGATGAAGAAGACCTTTCGTTGGAGCGGGCGGGCGGTTGGTGTGAGATTGATTGATTGCAAATTTTTTATTGTTTGTGGTAATTTGTTCCATAGTCTGCAAGCGGTAACAATGAAGGACCGTTGTAAATTACTGTTCTGTGATGAGGAATAAGGTGTTTATGCCTCTCTCTGGTATTACGGTTATGTACAGTGTCTATACTCCTGAATTCCGTGGTAAGATAATGTGGGTTGTTAGAAGTAAGTAATTGGTATTGTAAGGAAAGCAAGTGGAGCCGTCTTCGGGACTTCAAATGCAACCAGTTTAGCTTCACGAGTGAATCAGAAATGTGATCTGATTTCTTCAGATTAAAAATATATCTAATACACGCGTTATTTGTTCTCTGAATCTTTAATGAACACTCCTGTGATAAATCTTGATGCGCTATATCAACATAGTCAAAATCCAGAATAATGAGTGAAGTTACCAGATGCTACTTGAGAGAAGCAGGAGTACTGCTACTTAAATTGCTATGCGAGTGAAGGGATTACGTATAGTTGAATTTGCTATGTAGGCCAGGGGTCGGCAAGCTTCTGAGCCACATGCGTCTTTTTCATGACTTTCGTCCAGCTCCCTACTTCAACTCTCCCAATTAACCCTTTATTCCCCAAAACATTGTTTTGCATATAAGTAGGCATAAGTTCGGTTTGGATTATCTTGTTCTTGTTTCTCTTTCTCAATTTTAGGTAACGTAAGTTTTGGATGTGTACATAAAATGTGGTACTGATGGCATTGTTAAAGTGCAAAAATATTTATACCACAGAGTAACTCCTTTGTCTCATTTATCAGATGTTACACCAATGGGATATGAGAATTATTTCTGTTATTATTATTGTACGTAGATTAATGTTTCAGCATTTAAAATTTATTGGCAGAATATAATTGAAAATTTTCCTATGTATGCAGGTGTTTTGCACAGAAACGCATCCAATGTATAGCTAAACAATACACATCCCATATTTTAGCATCCAAGAAACGAAGTAGAGTTGGAAATTTGAGTATCGCCTTATATCCATGTGATGTGTGTTCATAGATACCCATCTATAGCCGAATTTCACTCTCCTGATCTTGTTTAACAAGTAAAAACTTTCGCTTGGTGAAAGAGTTCCTTTTGGCATACAGGTGACATTTTAATGGGCAGCAGTATATAATTTTCGCCGTTGATTTGTACCTCTTAAGTCAGTGGTTCCCAATACCACATAAGGGTCTTGAAGAGTCAGCAGAAGAAAGTAAAAATATTTTGTAGAATGCATCATATTTAATAATGACGAAGGTACCTTTTGCTGTGGTGATTTAAGCGTTTTATGCAATTTAACGATTAAAGTGTGATCGGGCGGGACAGGCCTGTTTTTCTTTGGTTTGAACCTCCCTCCCTTCCGTATACCCTTTTTCGCCATGCAGATGTTTTTTTTGTGGTTTGTGCGTATGGAAAAAGATTGCGTTCAAATCGGCAAATGGTAAGCTCTTCCGGCCCTTCCTTCTTCCTTCAATTTTTCCCTTTTTAATTTTGTTGTGTTTCTCCTATTAATCCTCGAATCATTCCCTTTATAATTTCCGTACGTCCAAGTAAGGCGGGGGTGGGCAAACCTTTTTACGTGGCGGGCCGCATTAACAGTTGCAGCTTCTTAGGCGGGCCGCATAAACAGATGAAAATGCTTCGGCGGGCCACGTTAGGGCTCACATCGTAAGTAATGTGAGGTAATGCGAGGGATCCTGTTAGTGAAAATCAATAATACATAATATGTTATCCTCATAACATCACTGGAAAAGGTTTTCCGGCATTAAACTACGAATATGAAATTATATCTATTTTATATTACGGTTCGCTTTCATAATGGCATCGTGGGCCACATAAAATGCCCTCCCGTTTTAATACAATAATCATAGCCAAACTAAATTGCAAACAGATGAAATGGACTTAAATGAAAGAATATCATATAAGAAATCAAATTTATTACCGTATATCACACATTGCGAGAGTACAAAGTCATTATCAAATTACATAACAGTGAGGTATTTGTACATAAATATTATACAATCAAGATATAAAAATGAATTATTGTAACAGAATTTTATAAAGTTAAAAGCTTTTATGCATGAAACGTATTTAAAGGAAATTCACGTGGACGACGAAAAACGTCAAACCTTCACGTCAAGAATGAATTTGTGGATCAAGCAAAAATCTATTTGTAAAGTGATTTCTTCGGCACTGGATCACACTCTCTTTCTGTTGCAACTGTAAAAAGAACGAAAATGAGTTTCTAAGAATGTCAATCATTAACCCTGCTAAACCTAATGAATTTGATGCAGGAGGCAATGGGTATGCTTCAAATGTTGCAATAAATGTAAAATAAGGCAAATGCGCTTACGGCCCATAAACAATGTTTCTAAGAAGATCACATTACCATTTGTAAAATTAACACATCACATTGCACTAGATAATGTCCACTTTATCTATAATTTATTCTAAGCACAGTTGTATTTGCTGACGTTTACGTGTTCACAGCAGGTACAGTTAGCCGATTTAAGATCTATATGTATTCATCATATAACAAGGAAAACTTTTGATATAGAAATTTCAATTTCTCGATCGAAAAATATATACATATTTCTAAATGTTTTGAAACAAAGAAGAATTAGGATTATAAACAAATGCATAATGAGAAATAAGAAATAATCAAGTTAAAAATTTCTGTAAATTCAAAATATTTCAAATTAAAACAATGAGACATCGATATGGGACACTTATTCTATTACAAGCACAATTGTATCCTCTGGCGTCTGTGTTGCAGTATCACTTCCAAACTCACTATAATCTACTGATAACGGCGAAAAGTTTAAACAGAAATTTCAGTTACTCAATCTAAAATTACGGCTTATTTTGTGAACTGACCTAGGTACTGCCGACCCTAAAGAGAATCCTATTTACTGCCGCCCCTTAAGAGAATCCTAGGTACTGCCGCCCCTTAAGAGAATCCTATGTACTACAGCCCCTTAAGAGAATCCTAGGTACTGCCGCCCCTTAAGAGAATCCTAGGTACCGCCGCCCCTTAAGAGAATCCTAGGTACTGCCGCCCCTTAAGAGAATCCCAGTTACTGCCGCCCCTTAAGAGAATCCTTGGTACTACCGCCCCTTAAGAGAATCCTTGGTACTTCCGCCCCTTAAGAGAATCCTAGGTACTGCCGCCCCTTAAGAGAATCCTAGGTACTGCCGCCCCTTAAGAGAATCCTATTTACTGCCGCCCCTTAAGAGAATCCTAGGTACTGCCGCCCCTTAAGAGAATCCTAGGTACTGCCGCCCCTTAAGAGAATCCTAGGTACTGCCGCCCCTTAAGAGAATCCTAGTAACTGCCGCCCCTTAAGAGAATCCTAGGTACTGCCGCCCCTCAAGAGAATCCTATTTACTGCCGCCCCTTATGAAAATCCTAGGTACTGCCGCCCCTTAAGAGAAGCCTAGGTACTGCCGCCCCTTAAGAGAATCCCAGGTACTGCCGCCCCTTAAGAGAATCCTGGTTACTGCCGCCCCTTAAGAGAATCCTAGGTACTGCCGCCCCTTAAGAGAATCCTAGGTACTGCCGCCCCTTAAGAGAATCCTGGTTACTGCCGCCCCTTAAGAGAATCCTAGGTACTGCCGCCCCTTAAGAGAATCCTAGGTACTGCCGCCCCTTAAGAGAATCCTAGGTACTGCAGCCCTTAATAGAATCCAATTTACTGCCGCCCCTTAAGAGAATCCTAGGTACTGCCGCCCCTTAAGAGAATCCCAGTTACTGCCGCCCCTTAAGAGAATCCTAGGTACTGCCGCCCCTTAAGAGAATCCTAGGTACTGCAGCCCCTTAATAGAATCCTATTTACTGCCGCCCCTTAAGAGAATCCTGGTTACTGCCGCCCCTTAAGAGAATCCTAGTTACTGCCGCCCCTTAAGAGAATCCTAGGTACTGCCGCCCCTTAAGAGAATCCTAGTAACTGCCGCCCCTTAAGATAATCCTAGGTACTGCCGCCCCTTAAGAGAATCCTAGGTACTGCCGGCCCTTAAGAGAATCCTAGGTACTGCCGCCCCTTAAGAGAATCCTAGGTACTGCCGCCCCTTAAGAGAATCCCAGTTACTGCCGCCCCTTAAGAGAATCCTGGTTACTGCCGCCCCTTAAGAGAATCCTAGGTACTGCAGCCCCTTAAGAGAATCCTAGGTACTGCCTCCCCTTAAGAGAATCCTAGGTACTGCCGCCCCTTAAGAGAATCCCAGTTACTGCCGCCCCTTAAGAGAATCCTGGTTACTGCCGCCCCTTAAGAGAATCCTAGGTACTGCCGCCCCTTAAGAGAATCCTGGAGACTGCCGTCCCTTAAGAAAATCCTAGGCACTGCCGCCCCTTAAGAGAATCCTAGGTACTGCCGCCCCTTAAGAGAATCCTAGTTACTGCCGCCCCTTAAGAGAATCCTAGGCACTGCCGCCCCTTAAGAGATTCCTATGTACTGCCGCCCCTTAAGAGAATCCTAGGTACTGCCGCCTCTTAAGAGAATCCTAGGTACTACCGCCCCTTAAGAGAATCCTAGGTACTATCGCCCCTTAAGAGAATCCTAGGTACTGCCGCCCCTTAAGTGAATCCTAGTTACTGCCGCCCCTTAAGAGAATCCTAGTTACTGCCGCCCTTTAAGAGAATCCTTGTTACTGCAGCCCCTTAAGAGAATCCTCGGTATTTCCGCCCCGTATCTAGGATTCTCTTAAGGGGCTGCAGTAAATAGGATTCTCTTAAGGGGCTGCAGTATCTAGGATACTCTTAAGGGGCGGAAATACCTAGGATTGTCTTAAGGGGCGGCAGTACCTAGCATTCTCTTAAGGGGCGGCAGTACCTAGGATTCTCTTTAGGGGTGGCAATACCTAGGATTCTCTTAAGGGGCGGCAGTACCTAGGATTCTCTTAAGGGACGGCAGTCTCCAGGATTCTCTTAAGGGGCGGCAGGTGATTATTGCTAACAATTGACGCTAGTTATGTCTTACTAACGCTCCTTTTAATTTTCTTAATTGTTGGAGATTCCTGGCTATATCCAGCATCGGATGGCTATGGTATCAATCTATTTGTGTTCATTGTGAAGCCTTAAAAATTTCTCGCAGTTCCTAAAAAAATTCCCCCGTAATGACGTTTGGCGCACGTTCTGCCTGCTAACATTCTTGCAGCTTCTCAGAGCGATATAACATTAGCAAAGAATTTAAAACAAGTCTAGAAAATCAAAATGTATTCTTTACCTTTTTGCGAAAAAATCTTTTAAAATGAAATGAAAAGCGGTCGATTGGTGCAAAAGTTCATAGATTGGCGTTCGAGAGACGGTCCGGCGTCGGCGGCCGAGGAAGGAGAGACAAGGATGAAGAAGACCTTTCGTTGGAGCGGGCGGGCGGTTGGTGTGAGATTGATTGATTGCAAATTTTTTATTGTTTGTGGTAATTTGTTCCATAGTCTGCAAGCGGTAACAATGAAGGACCGTTGTAAATTACTGTTCTGTGATGAGGAATAAGGTGTTTATGCCTCTCTCTGGTATTACGGTTATGTACAGTGTCTATACTCCTGAATTCCGTGGTAAGATAATGTGGGTTGTTAGAAGTAAGTAATTGGTATTGTAAGGAAAGCAAGTGGAGCCGTCTTCGGGACTTCAAATGCAACCAGTTTAGCTTCACGAGTGAATCAGAAATGTGATCTGATTTCTTCAGATTAAAAATATATCTAATACACGCGTTATTTGTTCTCTGAATCTTTAATGAACACTCCTGTGATAAATCTTGATGCGCTATATCAACATAGTCAAAATCCAGAATAATGAGTGAAGTTACCAGATGCTACTTGAGAGAAGCAGGAGTACTGCTACTTAAATTGCTATGCGAGTGAAGGGATTACGTATAGTTGAATTTGCTATGTAGGCCAGGGGTCGGCAAGCTTCTGAGCCACATGCGTCTTTTTCATGACTTTCGTCCAGCTCCCTACTTCAACTCTCCCAATTAACCCTTTATTCCCCAAAACATTGTTTTGCATATAAGTAGGCATAAGTTCGGTTTGGATTATCTTGTTCTTGTTTCTCTTTCTCAATTTTAGGTAACGTAAGTTTTGGATGTGTACATAAAATGTGGTACTGATGGCATTGTTAAAGTGCAAAAATATTTATACCACAGAGTAACTCCTTTGTCTCATTTATCAGATGTTACACCAATGGGATATGAGAATTATTTCTGTTATTATTATTGTACGTAGATTAATGTTTCAGCATTTAAAATTTATTGGCAGAATATAATTGAAAATTTTCCTATGTATGCAGGTGTTTTGCACAGAAACGCATCCAATGTATAGCTAAACAATACACATCCCATATTTTAGCATCCAAGAAACGAAGTAGAGTTGGAAATTTGAGTATCGCCTTATATCCATGTGATGTGTGTTCATAGATACCCATCTACAGCCGAATTTCACTCTCCTGATCTTGTTTAACAAGTAAAAACTTTCGCTTGGTGAAAGAGTTCCTTTTGGCATACAGGTGACATTTTAATGGGCAGCAGTATATAATTTTCGCCGTTGATTTGTACCTCTTAAGTCAGTGGTTCCCAATACCACATAAGGGTCTTGAAGAGTCAGCAGAAGAAAGTAAAAATATTTTGTAGAATGCATCATATTTAATAATGACGAAGGTACCTTTTGCTGTGGTGATTTAAGCGTTTTATGCAATTTAACGATTAAAGTGTGATCGGGCGGGACAGGCCTGTTTTTCTTTGGTTTGAACCTCCCTCCCTTCCGTATACCCTTTTTCGCCATGCAGATGTTTTTTTTTGTGGTTTGTGCGTATGGAAAAAGATTGCGTTCAAATCGGCAAATGGTAAGCTCTTCCGGCCCTTCCTTCTTCCTTCAATTTTTCCCTTTTTAATTTTGTTGTGTTTCTCCTATTAATCCTCGAATCATTCCCTTTATAATTTCCGTACGTCCAAGTAAGGCGGGGGTGGGCAAACCTTTTTACGTGGCGGGCCGCATTAACAGTTGCAGCTTCTTAGGCGGGCCGCATAAACAGATGAAAATGCTTCGGCGGGCCACGTTAGGGC
The DNA here is from genome assembly GCA_028673005.1 of Tanypteryx hageni. NCBI lineage: Eukaryota > Metazoa > Arthropoda > Insecta > Odonata > Petaluridae > Tanypteryx > Tanypteryx hageni. Next base: position 123,480,639 of record CM054116.1, on the reverse strand, counting down.
TCACATCGTAAGTAATGTGAGGTAATGCGAGGGATCCTGTTAGTGAAAATCAATAATACATAATATGTTATCCTCATAACATCACTGGAAAAGGTTTTCCGGCATTAAACTACGAATATGAAATTATATCTATTTTATATTACGGTTCGCTTTCATAATGGCATCGTGGGCCACATAAAATGCCCTCCCGTTTTAATACAATAATCATAGCCAAACTAAATTGCAAACAGATGAAATGGACTTAAATGAAAGAATATCATATAAGAAATCAAATTTATTACCGTATATCACACATTGCGAGAGTACAAAGTCATTATCAAATTACATAACAGTGAGGTATTTGTACATAAATATTATACAATCAAGATATAAAAATGAATTATTGTAACAGAATTTTATAAAGTTAAAAGCTTTTATGCATGAAACGTATTTAAAGGAAATTCACGTGGACGACGAAAAACGTCAAACCATCACGTCAAGAAAGAATTTGTGGATCAAGCAAAAATCTATTTGTAAAGTGATTTCTTCGGCACTGGATCACACTCTCTTTCTGTTGCAACTGTAAAAAGAACGAAAATGAGTTTCTAAGAATGTCAATCATTAACCCTGCTAAACCTAATGAATTTGATGCAGGAGGCAATGGGTATGCTTCAAATGTTGCAATAAATGTAAAATAAGGCAAATGCGCTTACGGCCCATAAACAATGTTTCTAAGAAGATCACATTACCATTTGTAAAATTAAACACATCACATTGCACTAGATAATGTCCACTTTATCTATAATTTATTCTAAGCACAGTTGTATTTGCTGACGTTTACGTGTTCACAGCAGGTACAGTTAGCCGATTTAAGATCTATATGTATTCATCATATAACAAGGAAAACTTTTGATATAGAAATTTCAATTTCTCGATCGAAAAATATATACATATTTCTAAATGTTTTGAAACAAAGAAGAATTAGGATTATAAACAAATGCATAATGAGAAATAAGAAATAATCAAGTTAAAAATTTCTGTAAATTCAAAATATTTCAAATTAAAACAATGAGACATCGATATGGGACACTTATTCTATTACAAGCACAATTGTATCCTCTGGCGTCTGTGTTGCAGTATCACTTCCAAACTCACTATAATCTACTGATAACGGCGAAAAGTTATAAACAGAAATTTCAGTTACTCAATCTAAAATTACGGCTTATTTTGTGAACTGACCTAGGTACTGCCGACCCTCAAGAGAATCCTATTTACTGCCGCCCCTTAAGAGAATCCTAGGTACTGCCGCCCCTTAAGAGAATCCTATGTACTACCGCCCCTTAAGAGAATCCTAGGTACTGCCGCCCCTTAAGAGAATCCTAGGTACCGCCGCCCCTTAAGAGAATCCTAGGTACTGCCGCCCCTTAAGAGAATCCCAGTTACTGCCGCCCCTTAAGAGAATCCTAGAGACTGCCGCCCCTTAAGAGAATCCTAGGTACTACCGCCCCTTAAGAGAATCCTAGTGACTGCCGCCCCTTAAGAGAATCCTAGGTACTACCGCCCCTTAAGAGAATCCTAGGTACTGCCGCCCCTTAAGAGAATCCTAGGTACTGCCGCCCCTTAAGAGAATCCCAGTTACTGCCGCCCCTTAAGAGAATCCTAGTGACTGCCGCCCCTTAAGAGAATCCTAGGTACTGCCGCCCCTTAAGAGAATCCCAGTTACTGCCGCCCCTTAAGAGAATCCTAGTGACTGCCGCCCCTTAAGAGAATCCTAGGTACTGCAGCCCCTTAAGAGAATCCTAGGTATTGCCGCCCCTTAAGAGAATCCTAGGTACTGCAGCCCCTTAAGAGAATCCTAGGTACTGCCGCCCCTTAAGAGAATCCTAGGTACTGCCGCCCCTTAAGAGAATCCTAGGTACTGCAGCCCCTTAAGAGAATCCCAGTTACTGCCGCCCCTTAAGAGAATCCCAGGTACTGTCGCCCCTTATAAGAATCCTAGTTACTGCCGCCCCTTAAGAGAATCCTATTTACTGCCGCCCCTTAAGAGAATCCTATGCACTACCGCCCCTTAAGAGAATCCTAGGTACTACCGCCCCTTAAGAGAATCCCAGTTACTACCGCCCCTTAAGAGAATCCTTGGTACTGCCGCCCCTTAAGAGAATCCTAGTTACTGCAGCCCCTTAAGAGAATCCCAGTTACTGCCGCCCCTTAAGAGAATCCTAGGTACTGCCGCCCCTTAAGAGAATCCTAGGTACTGCAGCCCCTTAAGAGAATCCTAGGTACTACCGCCCCTTAAGAGAATCCTAGTGACTGCCGCCCCTTAAGAGAATCCTAGGTACTACCGCCCCTTAAGAGAATCCTAGGTACTGCCGCCCCTTAAGAGAATCCTAGGTACTACCGCCCCTTAAGAGAATCCCAGTTACTGCCGCCCCTTAAGAGAATCCTAGGTACTGCCGCCCCTTAAGAGAATCCTAGGTACTGCCGCCCCTTAAGAGAATCCTAGGTACTGCGGCCCCTTAAGAGAATCCCAGGTACTGTCGCCCCTTAAGAGAATCCTAGTTACTGCCGCCCCTTAAGAGAATCCCATTTACAGCCGCCCCTTAAGAGAATCCTAGGTACTGCCGCCCCTTAAGAGAATCCTAGGTACTGCAGCCCCTTAAGAGAATCCTAGGTACTGCGGCCCCTTAAGAGAATCGTAGGTACTGCAGCCCCTTAAGAGAATCCCAGTTACTACCGCCCCTTAAGAGAATCCTTGGTACTGCCGCCCCTTAAGAGAATCCAAGGTACTGCCGCCCCTTAAGAGAATCCTAGGTACTGCAGCTCTTAAGAGAATCCCAGTTATTGTCGCCCCTTAAGAGAATCCTAGGTACTGCCGCCCCTTAAGAGAATCCTAGGTACTGCCGCCCCTTAAGAGAATCCTAGGTACTGCCGCCCCTTAAGAGAATCCTAGGTACTGCCGCCCCTTAAGAGAATCCTAGTTACTGCCGCCCCTTAAGAGAATCCTAGGTACTGCAGCCCCTTAAGAGAATCCCAGATACTGCCGCCCCTTAAGAGAATCCTAGGTACTGCCGCCCCTTAAGAGAATCCTAGGTACTGCAGCCCCTTAAGAGAATCCTAGGTACTACCGCCCCTTAAGAGAATCCTAGTGACTGCCGCCCCTTAAGAGAATCCCATTTACAGCCGACCCTTAAGAGAATCCTATGCACTACCGCCCCTTAAGAGAATCCTAGGTACTGCCGCCCCTTAAGAGAATCCTAGTGACTGCCGCCCCTTAAGAGAATCCTAGGTACTGCAGCCCCTTAAGAGAATCCCAGTTACTACCGCCCCTTAAGAGAATCCTTGGTACTGCAGCCCCTTAAGAGAATCCTTGGTACTACCGCCCCTTAAGAGAATCCCAGTTACTGCCGCCCCTTAAGAGAATCCTAGGTACTGCCGCCCCTTAAGAGAATCCTAGGTACTGCAGCCCCTTAAGAGAATCCCAGTTACTGCCGCCCCTTAAGAGAATCCCAGGTACTGTCGCCCCTTAAGAGAATCCTAGTTACTGCCGCCCCTTAAGAGAATCCCATTTACAGCCGACCCTTAAGAGAATCCTATGCACTACCGCCCCTTAAGAGAATCCTAGGTACTGCCGCCCCTTAAGAGAATACTGGTTACTGCCGCCCCTTAAGAGAACCCAGTTACTGCTGCCCCTTAAGAGAATCCTAGGTACTACCGCCCCTTAAGAGAATCCTAGGTATTACCGCCCCTTAAGAGAATCCTAGGTACTGCCGCCCCTTAAGAGAATCCTAAGTACTGCCGCCCCTTAAGAGAATCCTAGGCACTGCCGCCCATTAAGAGAATCCTAGGTACTGCCGCCCCTTAAGAGAATCCTAGGTACTGCCGCCCCTTAAGAGAATCCTAGGTACTGCAGCCCCTTAAGAGAATCCCAGGTACTACCGCCCCTTAAGAGAATCCTTGGTACTGCCGCCCCTTAAGAGAATCCTAGGTACTGCAGCCCCTTAAGAGAATCCTAGGTACTGCCGCCCCTTAAGAGAATCCCAGTTACTGCCGCCCCTTAAGAGAATCCTGGTTACTGCCGCCCCTTAAGAGAATCCCAGTTACTGCCGCCCCTTAAGAGAATCCTAGAGACTGCCGCCCCTTAAAAGAATCCTAGGTACTGCCGCCCCTTAAGAGGATCCCAGTTACTGCCGCCCCTTAAGAGAATCCCAGGTTATGTCGCCCCTTAAGAGAATCCTAGTAACTGCCGCCCCTTAAGAGAATCCTAGGCACTGCCGCCCCTTAAGAGAATCCTGGTTACTGCCGCCCCTTAATAGAATCCTTGGTACTGCCGCCCCTTAAGAGAATTCTAGGTACTGCCGCCCCTTAAGAGAATCCTAGGCACTGCCGCCCCTTAAGAGAATCCTAGGTACTGCCGCCCCTTAAGAGAATCCTAGTTACTGCCGCCCCTTAATAGAATCCTTGGTACTGCCGCCCCTTAAGAGAATCCTAGGTACTGCCGCCTCTTAAGAGTATCGTAGTTACTGCCGCCCCTTAAGAAAATCCTAGGCACTGCCGCCCCTTAAGAGAATCCTAGGTACTGCCGCCCCTTAAGAGAATCCTAGTTACTGCCGCCCCTTAAGAGAATCCTAGGCACTGCCGCCCCTTAAGAGAATCCTAGGTACTGCCGCCTCTTAAGAGAATCCTAGGTACTACCGCCCCTTAAGAGAATCCTAGGTACTATCGCCCCTTAAGAGAATCCTAGGTACTGCCGCCCCTTAAGTGAATCCTAGTTACTGCTGCCCCTTAAGAGAATCCTAGTAACTGCCGCCCCTTAAGAGAATCCTAGGCACTGCCGCCCCTTAAGAGAATCCTGGTTACTGCCGCCCCTTAATAGAATCCTTGGTACTGCCGCCCCTTAAGAGAATTCTAGGTACTGCCGCCCCTTAAGAGGATCCTAGGCACTGCCGCCCCTTAAGAGAATCCTAGGTACTGCCGCCCCTTAAGAGAATCCTAGGTACTGCCGCCCCTTAAGAGAATCCCAGTTACTGCCGCCCCTTAAGAGAATCCTAGGCACTGCCGCCCCTTAAGAGAATCCTAGAGACTGCCGCCCCTTAAGAGAATCCTAGGTACTGCCGCCTCTTAAGAGTATCGTAGTTACTGCCGCCCCTTAAGAAAATCCTAGGCACTGCCGCCCCTTAAGAGAATCCTAGGTACTGCCGCCCCTTAAGAGAATCCTAGTTACTGCCGCCCCTTAAGAGAATCCTAGGCACTGCCGCCCCTTAAGAGAATCCTAGGTACTGCCGCCCCTTAAGAGAATCCTAGGTACTGCCGCCTCTTAAGAGAATCCTAGGTACTACCGCCCCTTAAGAGAATCCTAGGTACTATCGTCCCTTAAGAGAATCCTAGGTACTGCCGCCCCTTAAGTGAATCCTAGTTACTGCTGCCCTTTAAGAGAATCCTAGTTACTGCCGCCCTTTAAGAGAATCCTTGTTACTGCAGCCCCTGAAGATAATCCTCGGTATTTCCGCCCCGTATCTAGGATTCTCTTAAGGGGCTGCAGTAAATAGGATTCTCTTAAGGGGCGGAAATACCTAGGATTCTCTTAAGGGGCGGCAGTACCTAGCATTCTCTTAAGGGGCGGCAGTACCTAGGATTCTCTTTAGGGGTGGCAATACCTAGGATTCTCTTAAGGGGCGGCAGTACCTAGGATTCTCTTAAGGGACGGCAGTCTCCAGGATTCTCTTAAGGGGCGGCAGGTGATTATTGCTAACAATTGACGCTAGTTATGTCTTACTAACGCTCCTTTTAATTTTCTTAATTGTTGGAGATTCCTGGCTATATCCAGCATCGGATGGCTATGGTATCAATCTATTTGTGTTTATTCTGAAGCCTTAAAAATTTCTCGCAGTTCCTAAAAAAATTCCCCCGTAATGACGTTTGGCGCACGTTCTGCCTGCTAACATTCTTGCAGCTTCTCAGAGCGATATAACATTAGCAAAGAATTTAAAACAAGTCTAGAAAATCAAAATGTATTCTTTACCTTTTTGCGAAAAAATCTTTTAAAATGAAATGAAAAGCGGTCGATTGGTGCAAAAGTTCATAGATTGGCGTTCGAGAGACGGTCCGGCGTCGGCGGCCGAGGAAGGAGAGACAAGGATGAAGAAGACCTTTCGTTGGAGCGGGCGGGCGGTTGGTGTGAGATTGATTGATTGCAAATTTTTTATTGTTTGTGGTAATTTGTTCCATAGTCTGCAAGCGGTAACAATGAAGGACCGTTGTAAATTACTGTTCTGTGATGAGGAATAAGGTGTTTATGCCTCTCTCTGGTATTACGGTTATGTACAGTGTCTATACTCCTGAATTCCGTGGTAAGATAATGTGGGTTGTTAGAAGTAAGTAATTGGTATTGTAAGGAAAGCAAGTGGAGCCGTCTTCGGGACTTCAAATGCAACCAGTTTAGCTTCACGAGTGAATCAGAAATGTGATCTGATTTCTTCAGATTAAAAATATATCTAATACACGCGTTATTTGTTCTCTGAATCTTTAATGAACACTCCTGTGATAAATCTTGATGCGCTATATCAACATAGTCAAAATCCAGAATAATGAGTGAAGTTACCAGATGCTACTTGAGAGAAGCAGGAGTACTGCTACTTAAATTGCTATGCGAGTGAAGGGATTGCGTATAGTTGAATTTGCTATGTAGGCCAGGGGTCGGCAAGCTTCTGAGCCACATGCGTCTTTTTCATGACTTTCGTCCAGCTCCCTACTTCAACTCTCCCAATTAACCCTTTATTCCCCAAAACATTGTTTTGCATATAAGTAGGCATAAGTTCGGTTTGGATTATCTTGTTCTTGTTTCTCTTTCTCAATTTTAGGTAACGTAAGTTTTGGATGTGTACATAAAATGTGGTACTGATGGCATTGTTAAAGTGCAAAAATATTTATACCACAGAGTAACTCCTTTGTCTCATTTATCAGATGTTACACCAATGGGATATGAGAATTATTTTTGTTATTATTATTGTACGTAGATTAATGTTTCAGCATTTAAAATTTATTGGCAGAATATAATTGAAAATTTTCCTATGTATGCAGGTGTTTTGCACAGAAACGCATCCAATGTATAGCTAAACAATACACATCCCATATTTTAGCATCCAAGAAACGAAGTAGAGTTGGAAATTTGAGTATCGCCTTATATCCATGTGATGTGTGTTCATAGATACCCATCTATAGCCGAATTTCACTCTCCTGATCTTGTTTAACAAGTAAAAACTTTCGCTTGGTGAAAGAGTTCCTTTTGGCATACAGGTGACATTTTAATGGGCAGCAGTATATAATTTTCGCCGTTGATTTGTACCTCTTAAGTCAGTGGTTCCCAATACCACATAAGGGTCTTGAAGAGTCAGCAGAAGAAAGTAAAAATATTTTGTAGAATGCATCATATTTAATAATGACGAAGGTACCTTTTGCTGTGGTGATTTAAGCGTTTTATGCAATTTAACGATTAAAGTGTGATCGGGCGGGACAGGCCTGTTTTTCTTTGGTTTGAACCTCCCTCCCTTCCGTATACCCTTTTTCGCCATGCAGATGTTTTTTTTTGTGGTTTGTGCGTATGGAAAAAGATTGCGTTCAAATCGGCAAATGGTAAGCTCTTCCGGCCCTTCCTTCTTCCTTCAATTTTTCCCTTTTTAATTTTGTTGTGTTTCTCCTATTAATCCTCGAATCATTCCCTTTATAATTTCCGTACGTCCAAGTAAGGCGGGGGTGGGCAAACCTTTTTACGTGGCGGGCCGCATTAACAGTTGCAGCTTCTTAGGCGGGCCGCATAAACAGATGAAAATGCTTCGGCGGGCCACGTTAGGGCTCACATCGTAAGTAATGTGAGGTAATGCGAGGGATCCTGTTAGTGAAAATCAATAATACATAATATGTTATCCTCATAACATCACTGGAAAAGGTTTTCCGGCATTAAACTACGAATATGAAATTATATCTATTTTATATTACGGTTCGCTTTCATAATGGCATCGTGGGCCACATAAAATGCCCTCCCGTTTTAATACAATAATCATAGCCAAACTAAATTGCAAACAGATGAAATGGACTTAAATGAAAGAATATCATATAAGAAATCAAATTTATTACCGTATATCACACATTGCGAGAGTACAAAGTCATTATCAAATTACATAACAGTGAGGTATTTGTACATAAATATTATACAATCAAGATATAAAAATGAATTATTGTAACAGAATTTTATAAAGTTAAAAGCTTTTATGCATGAAACGTATTTAAAGGAAATTCACGTGGACGACGAAAAACGTCAAACCTTCACGTCAAGAAAGAATTTGTGGATCAAGCAAAAATCTATTTGTAAAGTGATTTCTTCGGCACTGGATCACACTCTCTTTCTGTTGCAACTGTAAAAAGAACGAAAATGAGTTTCTAAGAATGTCAATCATTAACCCTGCTAAACCTAATGAATTTGATGCAGGAGGCAATGGGTATGCTTCAAATGTTGCAATAAATGTAAAATAAGGCAAATGCGCTTACGGCCCATAAACAATGTTTCTAAGAAGATCACATTACCATTTGTAAAATTAAACACATCACATTGCACTAGATAATGTCCACTTTATCTATAATTTATTCTAAGCACAGTTGTATTTGCTGACGTTTACGTGTTCACAGCAGGTACAGTTAGCCGATTTAAGATCTATATGTATTCATCATATAACAAGGAAAACTTTTGATATAGAAATTTCAATTTCTCGATCGAAAAATATATACATATTTCTAAATGTTTTGAAACAAAGAAGAATTAGGATTATAAACAAATGCATAATGAGAAATAAGAAATAATCAAGTTAAAAATTTCTGTAAATTCAAAATATTTCAAATTAAAACAATGAGACATCGATATGGGACACTTATTCTATTACAAGCACAATTGTATCCTCTGGCGTCTGTGTTGCAGTATCACTTCCAAACTCACTATAATCTACTGATAACGGCGAAAAGTTATAAACAGAAAATTCAGTTACTCAATCTAAAATTACGGCTTATTTTGTGAACTGACCTAGGTACTGCCGACCCTCAAGAGAATCCTATTTACTGCCGCCCCTTAAGAGAATCCTAGGTACTGCCGCCCCTTAAGAGAATCCTAGGTACCGCCGCCCCTTAAGAGAATCCTAGGTACTGCCGCCCCTTAAGAGAATCCCAGTTACTGCCGCCCCTTAAGAGAATCCTAGAGACTGCCGCCCCTTAAGAGAATCCTAGGTACTACCGCCCCTTAAGAGAATCCTAGTGACTGCCGCCCCTTAAGAGAATCCTAGGTACTACCGCCCCTTAAGAGAATCCTAGGTACTGCCGCCCCTTAAGAGAATCCTAGGTACTGCCGCCCCTTAAGAGAATCCCAGTTACTGCCGCCCCTTAAGAGAATCCTAGTGACTGCCGCCCCTTAAGAGAATCCTAGGTACTGCCGCCCCTTAAGAGAATCCCAGTTACTGCCGCCCCTTAAGAGAATCCTAGTGACTGCCGCCCCTTAAGAGAATCCTAGGTACTGCAGCCCCTTAAGAGAATCCTAGGTATTGCCGCCCCTTAAGAGAATCCTAGGTACTGCAGCCCCTTAAGAGAATCCTAGGTACTGCCGCCCCTTAAGAGAATCCTAGGTACTGCCGCCCCTTAAGAGAATCCTAGGTACTGCAGCCCCTTAAGAGAATCCCAGTTACTGCCGCCCCTTAAGAGAATCCCAGGTACTGTCGCCCCTTATAAGAATCCTAGTTACTGCCGCCCCTTAAGAGAATCCTATTTACTGCCGCCCCTTAAGAGAATCCTATGCACTACCGCCCCTTAAGAGAATCCTAGGTACTACCGCCCCTTAAGAGAATCCCAGTTACTACCGCCCCTTAAGAGAATCCTTGGTACTGCCGCCCCTTAAGAGAATCCTAGTTACTGCAGCCCCTTAAGAGAATCCCAGTTACTGCCGCCCCTTAAGAGAATCCTAGGTACTGCCGCCCCTTAAGAGAATCCTAGGTACTGCAGCCCCTTAAGAGAATCCTAGGTACTACCGCCCCTTAAGAGAATCCTAGTGACTGCCGCCCCTTAAGAGAATCCTAGGTACTACCGCCCCTTAAGAGAATCCTAGGTACTGCCGCCCCTTAAGAGAATCCTAGGTACTACCGCCCCTTAAGAGAATCCCAGTTACTGCCGCCCCTTAAGAGAATCCTAGGTACTGCCGCCCCTTAAGAGAATCCTAGGTACTGCCGCCCCTTAAGAGAATCCTAGGTACTGCGGCCCCTTAAGAGAATCCCAGGTACTGTCGCCCCTTAAGAGAATCCTAGTTACTGCCGCCCCTTAAGAGAATCCCATTTACAGCCGCCCCTTAAGAGAATCCTAGGTACTGCCGCCCCTTAAGAGAATCCTAGGTACTGCAGCCCCTTAAGAGAATCCTAGGTACTGCGGCCCCTTAAGAGAATCGTAGGTACTGCAGCCCCTTAAGAGAATCCCAGTTACTACCGCCCCTTAAGAGAATCCTTGGTACTGCCGCCCCTTAAGAGAATCCAAGGTACTGCCGCCCCTTAAGAGAATCCTAGGTACTGCAGCTCTTAAGAGAATCCCAGTTATTGTCGCCCCTTAAGAGAATCCTAGGTACTGCCGCCCCTTAAGAGAATCCTAGGTACTGCCGCCCCTTAAGAGAATCCTAGGTACTGCCGCCCCTTAAGAGAATCCTAGGTACTGCCGCCCCTTAAGAGAATCCTAGTTACTGCCGCCCCTTAAGAGAATCCTAGGTACTGCAGCCCCTTAAGAGAATCCCAGATACTGCCGCCCCTTAAGAGAATCCTAGGTACTGCCGCCCCTTAAGAGAATCCTAGGTACTACAGCCCCTTAAGAGAATCCTAGGTACTACCGCCCCTTAAGAGAATCCTAGTGACTGCCGCCCCTTAAGAGAATCCCATTTACAGCCGACCCTTAAGAGAATCCTATGCACTACCGCCCCTTAAGAGAATCCTAGGTACTGCCGCCCCTTAAGAGAATCCTAGTGACTGCCGCCCCTTAAGAGAATCCTAGGTACTGCAGCCCCTTAAGAGAATCCCAGTTACTACCGCCCCTTAAGAGAATCCTTGGTACTGCAGCCCCTTAAGAGAATCCTTGGTATTAACGCCCCTTAAGAGAATCCCAGTTACTGCCGCCCCTTAAGAGAATCCTAGGTACTGCCGCCCCTTAAGAGAATCCTAGGTACTGCAGCCCCTTAAGAGAATCCCAGTTACTGCCGCCCCTTAAGAGAATCCCAGGTACTGTCGCCCCTTAAGAGAATCCTAGTTACTGCCGCCCCTTAAGAGAATCCCATTTACAGCCGACCCTTAAGAGAATCCTATGCACTACCGCCCCTTAAGAGAATCCTAGGTACTGCCGCCCCTTAAGAGAATACTGGTTACTGCCGCCCCTTAAGAGAATCCTAGGTACTGCAGCCCCTTAAGAGAATCCCAGTTACTGCCGCCCCTTAAGAGAATCCTAGGTACTGCAGCCCCTTAAGAGAACCCAGTTACTGCTGCCCCTTAAGAGAATCCTAGGTACTGCAGCCCCTTAAGAGAATCCTGGTTACTGCCGCCCCTTAAGAGAATCCTATGCACTACCGCCCCTTAAGAGAATCCTAGGTACTGCCGCCCCTTAAGAGAATACTGGTTACTGCCGCCCCTTAAGAGAATCCTAGGTACTGCAGCCCCTTAAGAGAATCCCAGTTACTGCCGCCCCTTAAGAGAATCCTAGGTACTGCAGCCCCTTAAGAGAACCCAGTTACTGCTGCCCCTTAAGAGAATCCTAGGTACTGCAGCCCCTTAAGAGAATCCTGGTTACTGCCGCCCCTTAAGAGAATCCTAGGTACTGCAGCCCCTTAAGAGAATCCCAGTTACTGCCGCCCCTTAAGAGAATCCTAGGTACTGCCGCCCCTTAAGAGAATCCTAGGTACTGCCGCCCCTTAAGAGAATCCTAGTTACTGCCGCCCCTTAATAGAATCCTTGGTACTGCCGCCCCTTAAGAGAATTCTAGGTACTGCCGCCCCTTAAGAGAATCCCAGTTACTGCTGCCCCTTAAGAGAATCCTAGAGACTGCTGCCCCTTAAGAGAATCCTAGGTACTGCCGCCCCTTAAGAGAATCCTAGGCACTGCCGCCCCTTAAGAGAATCCTAGGTACTGCCGCCCCTTAAGAGAATCCTAGGTACTGCCGCCCCTTAAGAGAATCCTAGGTACTGCAGCCCCTTAAGAGAATCCCAGTTACTGCCGCCCCTTAAGAGAATCCTAGGCACTGCCGCCCATTAAGAGAATCCTAGGTACTGCCGCCCCTTAAGAGAATCCTAGGTACTGCCGCCCCTTAAGAGAATCCTAGGTACTGCCGCCCCTTAAGAGAATCCTAGGTACTGCAGCCCCTTAAGAGAATCCCAGGTACTACCGCCCCTTAAGGGAATCCTTGGTACTGCCGCCCCTTAAGAGAATCCTAGGTACTGCAGCCCCATAAGAGAATCCTAGGTACTGCCGCCCCTTAAGAGAATCCCAGTTACTGCCGCCCCTTAAGAGAATCCCAGTTACTGCCGCCCCTTAAGAGAATCCTAGAGACTGCCGCCCCTTAAGAGAATCCTAGGTACTGCCGCCCCTTAAGAGAATCCCAGTTACTGCCGCCCCTTAAGAGAATCCCAGTTACTGCCGCCCCTTAAGAGAATCCTAGTGACTGCCGCCCCTTAAGAGAATCCTAGGTACTGCAGCCCCTTAAGAGAATCCTAGGTATTGCCGCCCCTTAAGAGAATCCTAGGTACTGCAGCCCCTTAAGAGAATCCTAGGTACTGCCGCCCCTTAAGAGAATCCTAGGTACTGCCGCCCCTTAAGAGAATCCTAGGTACTGCAGCCCCTTAAGAGAATCCCAGTTACTGCCGCCCCTTAAGAGAATCCCAGGTACTGTCGCCCCTTATAAGAATCCTAGTTACTGCCGCCCCTTAAGAGAATCCTATTTACTGCCGCCCCTTAAGAGAATCCTATGCACTACCGCCCCTTAAGAGAATCTAAGGTACTACCGCCCCTTAAGAGAATCCCAGTTACTACCGCCCCTTAAGAGAATCCTTGGTACTGCCGCCCCTTAAGAGAATCCTAGTTACTGCAGCCCCTTAAGAGAATCCCAGTTACTGCCGCCCCTTAAGAGAATCCTAGGTACTGCCGCCCCTTAAGAGAATCCTAGGTACTGCAGCCCCTTAAGAGAATCCTAGGTACTACCGCCCCTTAAGAGAATCCTAGTGACTGCCGCCCCTTAAGAGAATCCTAGGTACTACCGCCCCTTAAGAGAATCCTAGGTACTGCCGCCCCTTAAGAGAATCTAAGGTACTACCGCCCCTTAAGAGAATCCCAGTTACTGCCGCCCCTTAAGAGAATCCTAGGTACTGCCGCCCCTTAAGAGAATCCTAGGTACTGCCGCCCCTTAAGAGAATCCTAGGTACTGCGGCCCCTTAAGAGAATCCCAGGTACTGTCGCCCCTTAAGAGAATCCTAGTTACTGCCGCCCCTTAAGAGAATCCCATTTACAGCCGCCCCTTAAGAGAATCCTAGGTACTGCCGCCCCTTAAGATAATCCTAGGTACTGCAGCCCCTTAAGAGAATCCTAGGTACTGCGGCCCCTTAAGAGAATCGTAGGTACTGCAGCCCCTTAAGAGAATCCCAGTTACTACCGCCCCTTAAGAGAATCCTTGGTACTGCCGCCCCTTAAGAGAATCCAAGGTACTGCCGCCCCTTAAGAGAATCCTAGGTACTGCAGCTCTTAAGAGAATCCCAGTTATTGCCGCCCCTTAAGAGAATCCTAGGTACTGCCGCCCCTTAAGAGAATCCTAGGTACTGCCGCCCCTTAAGAGAATCCTAGGTACTGCCGCCCCTTAAGAGAATCCTAGGTACTATCGTCCCTTAAGAGAATCCTAGGTACTGCCGCCCCTTAAGTGAATCCTAGTTACTGCTGCCCTTTAAGAGAATCCTAGTTACTGCCGCCCTTTAAGAGAATCCTTGTTACTGCAGCCCCTGAAGATAATCCTCGGTATTTCCGTCCCGTATCTAGGATTCTCTTATGGGGCTGCAGTAAATAGGATTCTCTTAAGGGGCGGAAATACCTAGGATTCTCTTAAGGGGCGGCAGTACCTAGCATTCTCTTAAGGGGCGGCAGTACCTAGGATTCTCTTTAGGGGTGGCAATACCTAGGATTCTCTTAAGGGGCGGCAGTACCTAGGATTCTCTTAAGGGACGGCAGTCTCCAGGATTCTCTTAAGGGGCGGCAGGTGATTATTGCTAACAATTGACGCTAGTTATGTCTTACTAACGCTCCTTTTAATTTTCTTAATTGTTGGAGATTCCTGGCTATATCCAGCATCGGATGGCTATGGTATCAATCTATTTGTGTTTATTGTGAAGCCTTAAAAATTTCTCGCAGTTCCTAAAAAAATTCCCCCGTAATGACGTTTGGCGCACGTTCTGCCTGCTAACATTCTTGCAGCTTCTCAGAGCGATATAACATTAGCAAAGAATTTAAAACAAGTCTAGAAAATCAAAATGTATTCTTTACCTTTTTGCGAAAAAATCTTTTAAAATGAAATGAAAAGCGGTCGATTGGTGCAAAAGTTCATAGATTGGCGTTCGAGAGACGGTCCGGCGTCGGCGGCCGAGGAAGGAGAGACAAGGATGAAGAAGACCTTTCGTTGGAGCGGGCGGGCGGTTGGTGTGAGATTGATTGATTGCAAATTTTTTATTGTTTGTGGTAATTTGTTCCATAGTCTGCAAGCGGTAACAATGAAGGACCGTTGTAAATTACTGTTCTGTGATGAGGAATAAGGTGTTTATGCCTCTCTCTGGTATTACGGTTATGTACAGTGTCTATACTCCTGAATTCCGTGGTAAGATAATGTGGGTTGTTAGAAGTAAGTAATTGGTATAGTAAGGAAAGCAAGTGGAGCCGTCTTCGGGACTTCAAATGCAACCAGTTTAGCTTCACGAGTGAATCAGAAATGTGGTCTGATTTCTTCAGATTAAAAATATATCTAATACACGCGTTATTTGTTCTCTGAATCTTTAATGAACACTCCTGTGATAAATCTTGATGCGCTATATCAACATAGTCAAAATCCAGAATAATGAGTGAAGTTACCAGATGCTACTTGAGAGAAGCAGGAGTACTGCTACTTAAATTGCTATGCGAGTGAAGGGATTGCGTATAGTTGAATTTGCTATGTAGGCCAGGGGTCGGCAAGCTTCTGAGCCACATGCGTCTTTTTCATGACTTTCGTCCAGCTCCCTACTTCAACTCTCCCAATTAACCCTTTATTCCCCAAAACATTGTTTTGCATATAAGTAGGCATAAGTTCGGTTTGGATTATCTTGTTCTTGTTTCTCTTTCTCAATTTTAGGTAACGTAAGTTTTGGATGTGTACATAAAATGTGGTACTGATGGCATTGTTAAAGTGCAAAAATATTTATACCACAGAGTAACTCCTTTGTCTCATTTATCAGATGTTACACCAATGGGATATGAGAATTATTTTTGTTATTATTATTGTACGTAGATTAATGTTTCAGCATTTAAAATTTATTGGCAGAATATAATTGAAAATTTTCCTATGTATGCAGGTGTTTTGCACAGAAACGCATCCAATGTATAGCTAAACAATACACATCCCATATTTTAGCATCCAAGAAACGAAGTAGAGTTGGAAATTTGAGTATCGCCTTATATCCATGTGATGTGTGTTCATAGATACCCATCTATAGCCGAATTTCACTCTCCTGATCTTGTTTAACAAGTAAAAACTTTCGCTTGGTGAAAGAGTTCCTTTTGGCATACAGGTGACATTTTAATGGGCAGCAGTATATAATTTTCGCCGTTGATTTGTACCTCTTAAGTCAGTGGTTCCCAATACCACATAAGGGTCTTGAAGAGTCAGCAGAAGAAAGTAAAAATATTTTGTAGAATGCATCATATTTAATAATGACGAAGGTACCTTTTGCTGTGGTGATTTAAGCGTTTTATGCAATTTAACGATTAAAGTGTGATCGGGCGGGACAGGCCTGTTTTTCTTTGGTTTGAACCTCCCTCCCTTCCGTATACCCTTTTTCGCCATGCAGATGTTTTTATTTGTGGTTTGTGCGTATGGAAAAAGATTGCGTTCAAATCGGCAAATGGTAAGCTCTTCCGGCCCTTCCTTCTTCCTTCAATTTTTCCCTTTTTAATTTTGTTGTTTTTCTCCTATTAATCCTCGAATCATTCCCTTTATAATTTCCGTACGTCCAAGTAAGGCGGGGGTGGGCAAACCTTTTTACGTGGCGGGCCGCATTAACAGTTGCAGCTTCTTAGGCGGGCCGCATAAACAGATGAAAATGCTTCGGCGGGCCACGTTAGGGCTCACATCGTAAGTAATGTGAGGTAATGCGAGGGATCCTGTTAGTGAAAATCAATAATACATAATATGTTATCCTCATAACATCACTGGAAAAGGTTTTCCGGCATTAAACTACGAATATGAAATTATATCTATTTTATATTACGGTTCGCTTTCATAATGGCATCGTGGGCCACATAAAATGCCCTCCCGTTTTAATACAATAATCATAGCCAAACTAAATTGCAAACAGATGAAATGGACTTAAATGAAAGAATATCATATAAGAAATCAAATTTATTACCGTATATCACACATTGCGAGAGTACAAAGTCATTATCAAATTACATAACAGTGAGGTATTTGTACATAAATATTATACAATCAAGATATAAAAATGAATTATTGTAACAGAATTTTATAAAGTTAAAAGCTTTTATGCATGAAACGTATTTAAAGGAAATTCACGTGGACGACGAAAAACGTCAAACCTTCACGTCAAGAAAGAATTTGTGGATCAAGCAAAAATCTATTTGTAAAGTGATTTCTTCGGCACTGGATCACACTCTCTTTCTGTTGCAACTGTAAAAAGAACGAAAATGAGTTTCTAAGAATGTCAATCATTAACCCTGCTAAACCTAATGAATTTGATGCAGGAGGCAATGGGTATGCTTCAAATGTTGCAATAAATGTAAAATAAGGCAAATGCGCTTACGGCCCATAAACAATGTTTCTAAGAAGATCACATTACCATTTGTAAAATTAAACACATCACATTGCACTAGATAATGTCCACTTTATCTATAATTTATTATAAGCACAGTTGTATTTGCTGACGTTTACGTGTTCACAGCAGGTACAGTTAGCCGATTTAAGATCTATATGTATTCATCATATAACAAGGAAAACTTTTGATATAGAAATTTCAATTTCTCGATCGAAAAATATATACATATTTCTAAATGTTTTGAAACAAAGAAGAATTAGGATTATAAACAAATGCATAATGAGAAATAAGAAATAATCAAGTTAAAAATTTCTGTAAATTCAAAATATTTCAAATTAAAACAATGAGACATCGATATGGGACACTTATTCTATTACAAGCACAATTGTATCCTCTGGCGTCTGTGTTGCAGTATCACTTCCAAACTCACTATAATCTACTGATAACGGCGAAAAGTTATAAACAGAAAATTCAGTTACTCAATCTAAAATTACGGCTTATTTTGTGAACTGACCTAGGTACTGCCGACCCTCAAGAGAATCCTATTTACTGCCGCCCCTTAAGAGAATCCTAGGTACTGCCGCCCCTTAAGAGAATCCTATGTACTACCGCCCCTTAAGAGAATCCTAGGTACTGCCGCCCCTTAAGAGAATCCTAGGTACCGCCGCCCCTTAAGAGAATCCTAGGTACTGCCGCCCCTTAAGAGAATCCCAGTTACTGCCGCCCCTTAAGAGAATCCTTGGTACTACCGCCCCTTAAGAGAATCCTAGGTACTACCGCCCCTTAAGAGAATCCTAGTGACTGCCGCCCCTTAAGAGAATCCTAGGTACTACCGCCCCTTAAGAGAATCCTAGGTACTGCCGCCCCTTAAGAGAATCCTAGGTACTGCCGCCCCTTAAGAGAATCCCAGTTACTGCCGCCCCTTAAGAGAATCCTAGTGACTACCGCCCCTTAAGAGAATCCTAGGTACTGCCGCCCCTTAAGAGAATCCCAGTTACTGCCGCCCCTTAAGAGAATCCTAGTGACTGCCGCCCCTTAAGAGAATCCTAGGTACTGCAGCCCCTTAAGAGAATCCTAGGTATTGCCGCCCCTTAAGAGAATCCTAGGTACTGCAGCCCCTTAAGAGAATCCTAGGTACTGCCGCCCCTTAAGAGAATCCTAGGTACTGCCGCCCCTTAAGAGAATCCTAGGTACTGCAGCCCCTTAAGAGAATCCCAGTTACTGCCGCCCCTTAAGAGAATCCCAGGTACTGTCGCCCCTTATAAGAATCCTAGTTACTGCCGCCCCTTAAGAGAATCCTATTTACTGCCGCCCCTTAAGAGAATCCTATGCACTACCGCCCCTTAAGAGAATCCAAGGTACTACCGCCCCTTAAGAGAATCCCAGTTACTACCGCCCCTTAAGAGAATCCTTGGTACTGCCGCCCCTTAAGAGAATCCTAGTTACTGCAGCCCCTTAAGAGAATCCCAGTTACTGCCGCCCCTTAAGAGAATCCTAGGTACTGCCGCCCCTTAAGAGAATCCTAGGTACTGCAGCCCCTTAAGAGAATCCTAGGTACTACCGCCCCTTAAGAGAATCCTAGTGACTGCCGCCCCTTAAGAGAATCCTAGGTACTACCGCCCCTTAAGAGAATCCTAGGTACTGCCGCCCCTTAAGAGAATCCTAGGTACTACCGCCCCTTAAGAGAATCCCAGTTACTGCCGCCCCTTAAGAGAATCCTAGGTACTGCCGCCCCTTAAGAGAATCCTAGGTACTGCCGCCCCTTAAGAGAATCCTAGGTACTGCGGCCCCTTAAGAGAATCCCAGGTACTGTCGCCCCTTAAGAGAATCCTAGTTACTGCCGCCCCTTAAGAGAATCCCATTTACAGCCGCCCCTTAAGAGAATCCTAGGTACTGCCGCCCCTTAAGAGAATCCTAGGTACTGCAGCCCCTTAAGAGAATCCTAGGTACTGCGGCCCCTTAAGAGAATCGTAGGTACTGCAGCCCCTTAAGAGAATCCCAGTTACTACCGCCCCTTAAGAGAATCCTTGGTACTGCCGCCCCTTAAGAGAATCCAAGGTACTGCCGCCCCTTAAGAGAATCCTAGGTACTGCAGCTCTTAAGAGAATCCCAGTTATTGCCGCCCCTTAAGAGAATCCTAGGTACTGTCGCCCCTTAAGAGAATCCTAGGTACTGCAGCCCCTTAAGAGAATCCTAGGTACTGCAGCCCCTTAAGAGAATCCCAGTTACTGGCGCCCCTTAAGAGAATCCCAGGTACTGTCGCCCCTTAAGAGAATCCTAGTTACTGCCGCCCCTTAAGAGAATCCCATTTACTGCCGCCCCTTAAGAGAATCCTATGCACTACCGCCCCTTAAGAGAATCCTAGGTACTGCCGCCCCTTAAGAGAATCCCAGTTACTGCCGCCCCTTAAGAGAATCCTAGAGAATGCCGCCCCTTAAGAGAATCCTAGGTACTGCAGCCCCTTAAGAGAATCCTAGGTACTACCGCCCCTTAAGAGAATCCTAGGTACTGCAGCTCTTAAGAGAATCCCAGTTACTGCCGCCCCTTAAGAGAATCCTAGGTACTGTCGCCCCTTAAGAGAATCCTAGGTACTGCAGCCCCTTAAGAGAATCCTAGGTACTGCAGCCCCTTAAGAGAATCCCAGTTACTGCCGCCCCTTAAGAGAATCCTATGCACTACCGCCCCTTAAGAGAATCCTAGGTACTGCCGCCCCTTAAGAGAATCCCAGTTACTGCCGCCCCTTAAGAGAATCCTAGAGAATGCCGCCCCTTAAGAGAATCCTAGGTACTGCAGCCCCTTAAGAGAATCCTAGGTACTACCGCCCCTTAAGAGAATCCTAGTGACTGCCGCCCCTTAAGAGAATCCTAGGTACTGCAGCCCCTTAAGAGAATCCTAGGTACTACCGCCCCTTAAGAGAATCCTAGTGACTGCCGCCCCTTAAGAGAATCCTAAGTACTGCCGCCCCTTAAGAGAATCCTAGGTACTGCCGCCCCTTAAGAGAATCCTAGGTACTGCAGCCCCTTAAGAGAATCCCTGTTAATGCCGCCCCTTAAGAGAATCCCAGGTACTGTCGCCCCTTAAGAGAATCCTAGTTACTGCCGCCCCTTAAGAGAATCCTATTTACTTCCGCCCCTTAAGAGAATCCTTGGTACTGCCGCCCCTTAAGAGAATCCTAGGTACTACCGCCCCTTAAGAGAATCCCAGTTACTACCGCCCTTAAGAGAATCCTTGGTACTCCGCCCCTTAAGAGAATCCTAGGTACTGCAGCCCCTTAAGAGAATCCCAGTTACTGCCGCCCCTTAAGAGAATCCTAGGTACTGCCGCCCTTTAAGAGAATCCTAGGTACTGCTGCCCCTTAAGAGAATCCTAGGTACTGCCGCCCCTTAAGAGAATCCTAGGTACTGCCGCCCCTTAAGAGAATCCTAGTTACTGCCGCCCCTTAAGAGAATCCTAGGCACTGCCGCCCCTTAAGAGAATCCTAGGTACTGCCGCCCCTTAAGAGAATCCTAGGTACTGCCGCCCCTTAAGAGAATCCTAGGTACTGCCGCCCCTTAAGAGAATCCTAGGTACTGCCGCCCCTTAAGAGAATCCTAGTTACTGCCGCCCCTTAAGAGAATCCTAGGCACTGCCGCCCCTTAAGAGAATCCTAGGTACTGCCGCCCCTTAAGAGAATCCTAGGTACTGCCGCCCCTTAAGAGAATCCTAGGTACTGCCGCCCCTTAAGAGAATCCTGGTTACTGCCGCCCCTTAAGAGAATTCTAGGTACTGCCGCCCCTTAAGAGAATCCTAGGTACTGCCGCCCCTTAAGAGAATCCCAGTTACAGCCGCCCCTTAAGAGAATCCTTGTTACTGCCGCCCCTTAAGAGAATCCTAGGTACTGCCGCCCCTTAAGAGAATCCTAGGTACTGCCGCCCCTTAAGGGAATCCTAGGTACTGCCGCCCCTTAAGAGAATCCTAGGTACTGCCGCCCCTTAAGTGAATCCTAGTTACTGCCGCCCCTTAAGAGAATCCTAGTTACTGCCGCCCTTTAAGAGAATCCTAGTTACTGCAGCCCCTTAAGAGAATCCTCGGTATTTCCGCCCCGTATCTAGGATTCTCTTAAGGGGCTGCAGTAAATAGGATTCTCTTAAGGGGCGGCAGTATCTAGGATTCTCTTAAGGGGCGGAAATACCTAGGATTCTCTTAAGGGGCGGCAGTACCTAGCATTCTCTTAAGGGGCGGCAGTACCTAGGATTCTCTTTAGGGGTGGCAATACCTAGGATTCTCTTAAGGGGCGGCAGTACCTAGGATTCTCTTAAGGGACGGCAGTCTCCAGGATTCTCTTAAGGGGCGGCAGGTGATTATTGCTAACAATTGACGCTAGTTATGTCTTACTAACGTTCCTTTTAATTTTGTTAATTGTTGGAGATTCCTGGCTATATCCAGCATCGGATGGCTATGGTATCAATCTATTTGTGTTCATTGTGAAGCCTTAAAAATTTCTCGCAGTTCCTAAAAAAATTCCCCCGTAATGACGTTTGGCGCACGTTCTGCCTGCTAACATTCTTGCAGCTTCTCAGAGCGATATAACATTAGCAAAGAATTTAAAACAAGTCTAGAAAATCAAAATGTATTCTTTACCTTTTTGCGAAAAAATCTTTTAAAATGAAATGAAAAGCGGTCGATTGGTGCAAAAGTTCATAGATTGGCGTTCGAGAGACGGTCCGGCGTCGGCGGCCGAGGAAGGAGAGACAAGGATGAAGAAGACCTTTCGTTGGAGCGGGCGGGCGGTTGGTGTGAGATTGATTGATTGCAAATTTTTTATTGTTTGTGGTAATTCGTTCCATAGTCTGCAAGCGGTAACAATGAAGGACCGTTGTAAATTACTGTTCTGTGATGAGGAATAAGGTGTTTATGCCTCTCTCTGGTATTACGGTTATGTACAGTGTCTATACTCCTGAATTCCGTGGTAAGATAATGTGGGTTGTTAGAAGTAAGTAATTGGTATAGTAAGGAAAGCAAGTGGAGCCGTCTTCGGGACTTCAAATGCAACCAGTTTAGCTTCACGAGTGAATCAGAAATGTGGTCTGATTTCTTCAGATTAAAAATATATCTAATACACGCGTTATTTGTTCTCTGAATCTTTAATGAACACTCCTGTGATAAATCTTGATGCGCTATATCAACATAGTCAAAATCCAGAATAATGAGTGAAGTTACCAGATGCTACTTGAGAGAAGCAGGAGTACTGCTACTTAAATTGCTATGCGAGTGAAGGGATTACGTATAGTTGAATTTGCTATGTAGGCCAGGGGTCGGCAAGCTTCTGAGCCACATGCGTCTTTTTCATGACTTTCGTCCAGCTCCCTACTTCAACTCTCCCAATTAACCCTTTATTCCCCAAAACATTGTTTTGCATATAAGTAGGCATAAGTTCGGTTTGGATTATCTTGTTCTTGTTTCTCTTTCTCAATTTTAGGTAACGTAAGTTTTGGATGTGTACATAAAATGTGGTACTGATGGCATTGTTAAAGTGCAAAAATATTTATACCACAGAGTAACTCCTTTGTCTCATTTATCAGATGTTACACCAATGGGATATGAGAATTATTTCTGTTATTATTATTGTACGTAGATTAATGTTTCAGCATTTAAAATTTATTGGCAGAATATAATTGAAAATTTTCCTATGTATGCAGGTGTTTTGCACAGAAACGCATCCAATGTATAGCTAAACAATACACATCCCATATTTTAGCATCCAAGAAACGAAGTAGAGTTGGAAATTTGAGTATCGCCTTATATCCATGTGATGTGTGTTCATAGATACCCATCTATAGCCGAATTTCACTCTCCTGATCTTGTTTAACAAGTAAAAACTTTCGCTTGGTGAAAGAGTTCCTTTTGGCATACAGGTGACATTTTAATGGGCAGCAGTATATAATTTTCGCCGTTGATTTGTACCTCTTAAGTCAGTGGTTCCCAATACCACATAAGGGTCTTGAAGAGTCAGCAGAAGAAAGTAAAAATATTTTGTAGAATGCATCATATTTAATAATGACGAAGGTACCTTTTGCTGTGGTGATTTAAGCGTTTTATGCAATTTAACGATTAAAGTGTGATCGGGCGGGACAGGCCTGTTTTTCTTTGGTTTGAACCTCCCTCCCTTCCGTATACCCTTTTTCGCCATGCAGATGTTTTTTTTTGTGGTTTGTGCGTATGGAAAAAGATTGCGTTCAAATCGGCAAATGGTAAGCTCTTCCGGCCCTTCCTTCTTCCTTCAATTTTTCCCTTTTTAATTTTGTTGTGTTTCTCCTATTAATCCTCGAATCATTCCCTTTATAATTTCCGTACGTCCAAGTAAGGCGGGGGTGGGCAAACCTTTTTACGTGGCGGGCCGCATTAACAGTTGCAGCTTCTTAGGCGGGCCGCATAAACAGATGAAAATGCTTCGGCGGGCCACGTTAGGGCTCACATCGTAAGTAATGTGAGGTAATGCGAGGGATCCTGTTAGTGAAAATCAATAATACATAATATGTTATCCTCATAACATCACTGGAAAAGGTTTTCCGGCATTAAACTACGAATATGAAATTATATCTATTTTATATTACGGTTCGCTTTCATAATGGCATCGTGGGCCACATAAAATGCCCTCCCGTTTTAATACAATAATCATAGCCAATCTAAATTGCAAACAGATGAAATGGACTTAAATGAAAGAATATCATATAAGAAATCAAATTTATTACCGTATATCACACATTGCGAGAGTACAAAGTCATTATCAAATTACATAACAGTGAGGGATTTGTACATAAATATTATACAATCAAGATATAAAAATGAATTATTGTAACAGAATTTTATAAAGTTAAAAGCTTTTATGCATGAAACGTATTTAAAGGAAATTCACGTGGACGACGAAAAACGTCAAACCTTCACGTCAAGAATGAATTTGTGGATCAAGCAAAAATCTATTTGTAAAGTGATTTCTTCGGCACTGGATCACACTCTCTTTCTGTTGCAACTGTAAAAAGAACGAAAATGAGTTTCTAAGAATGTCAATCATTAACCCTGCTAAACCTAATGAATTTGATGCAGGAGGCAATGGGTATGCTTCAAATGTTGCAATTAATGTAAAATAAGGCAAATGCGCTTACGGCCCATAAACAATGTTTCTAAGAAGATCACATTACCATTTGTAAAATTAAACACATCACATTGCACTAGATAATGTCCACTTTATCTATAATTTATTCTAAGCACAGTTTTATTTGCTGACGTTTACGTGTTCACAGCAGGTACAGTTAGCCGATTTAAGATCTATATGTATTCATCATATAACAAGGAAAACTTTTGATATAGAAATTTCAATTTCTCGATCGAAAAATATATACATATTTCTAAATGTTTTGAAACAAAGAAGAATTAGGATTATAAACAAATGCATAATGAGAAATAAGAAATAATCAAGTTAAAAATTTCTGTAAATTCAAAATATTTCAAATTAAAACAATGAGACATCGATGTTTGATGTTTGAGCATTCTAGGGCTTTTTTAGGTTAGATTTAAGCAATTGCAATTTTTTAGCAAGCGTTGAGATGCACGCCAATAGTAGATCAGATGGTAGGTTAGGATGTAGGCAGCTTGCCGGTACGGGATTAATTGAGAGCACAATAGGGGAAAATGTAAGAAATCCGTGCGGTAACAGAATTATCGAAGGCATGGGGATAAACGATTTTCCATGCAACAATTCCGTAGATAATGCGTGCGACCTTAACAACGCTATAAACCCGACGTTAAGTAACAGTAGAATACATTCCAAGCGTAGAAATAGTCGACAAAGTAGGAAGGATAAGGAGGCAGTAAATAATAATAATTATAATCTTAATAATAATAACAGTAATAATAGCTCAGTAGAGCGCGAGGAACCGTTACGTAGTCATAGCGAGAAATTAAAAATCATTACGGTTAATTGTCGCAGCATTCGCAGGAAGGAGGCCGAATTTGAACATCTTATTCGTAGTCTGCGTGCTGATGTAGTTATAGGCACTGAAAGTTGGCTTACGGCAGACATAGCCAGTCAGGAGATCTTTCCTCGTGACTATAGCGTATTCAGAAAAGATCGATGTATCCGGTCGGGAGGTGGAGTCTTTATAGCAGTTAGCAATAAATACGAAAGTTACCCAATACAGATTAACGACGACGAAGTCGAAAGTGTTTGGTGTCGTGTGAAAGGAAGCGACTCAAAAACTATAAATATATGCGCTTTTTATAGACCCCCAAATGCGAGCGTGGAAACTATTCATTCTCTAGAGAAACAAGTGGCGACGCTAAATTCGTCTAATAAAGATAAAGCCATTATAATCGGGGGCGATTTCAATCTTCCGTCAATAGATTGGAGGCATAATTGCTTTTATCCCGGAGGTAGAGAGCGTGAATCGTGCGAGGCGTTACTAGAAACTTTCGGTAAGCACTCATTGTATCAATTAGTGAGATTTCCCACGAGATTTAATAATATATTAGATTTATTTGTTACTAATCTTCCTGAGCGTATGAATAGAGTATCTGACGCTGAGGGAATAAGCGATCACAAGGCAGTTTACGTGGAATTTCAGTTAATTATTGAGAAACAGGTTAAGGCCAAAAGAAAACTTTATGTATTCGCCAAAGCCGATTTCACAAGATTTAGGTCTTTTCTGCGAAATAAATATACTAATTTCTGCAATTTAACCGATAGTGCAGACGTGGAGGAATCCTGGTGCATGTTCAGAGATATGATGCGAGAGTGTACAGATAAATTTATTCCGAGCAAACAGAAGCGTGATAGTGCAGAACCTAGATGGTACAATCAGGAAGTAAGAAGCGCTCTCCGACGTCAAAGAAAACTCCACTCTCGCGTAAATAACACATCCTCAACAGCTACGGTCGAACAGAATGCAATAATAAGGCATCAATACAAGGAGGCGCGCTCCATAGCCAGAGTAGCAATGCGTAATGCGTTTAACAATTATAAAAAGAAGGTTTTACAGGAAAACTTGAAAGAGAACCCAAAAGCATTTTGGTCTTACGTCAGGGAAGTTCAAGGTAGGGGCCCCACTATTGCGTCACTGCGGTCGGAAACGGGAAACGTAGTTCACGATAGTATGGATAAAGCAAACCTATTAAATCATCACTTTCAGAAAGCTTTTACTCGTGATGACGATGAATGTGAAACCCCTATTCCTATGCGTCAGGGCGATTCGATGGAAGATTTGGTATTTTCGGAAAATGGCATCGCGCTCCAACTTCATTCAATTAAGCCAAATAAATCTCCTGGACCGGAGGAAATTCCCGCGCGTGTAATGAAAGAATTAGCTGCTGAAACCGCGCCGTATTTGAAAATTATATTCGAGAAATCCATTAGAGAAGGAGTAGTTCCTAAAGATTGGAAGGTGGCACATGTTACGCCCATCCATAAGAGTGGCGACAGAGAGAACCCCGAAAATTATAGGCCGATATCCTTAACTTCATTATCGTGCAAGATACTTGAGCACATAGTCTTTAGCACTGTAATGCGCTATTTAGATAGTCATTCATTGCTTAGCGGATGCCAACACGGATTCCGGAGAGGTAGATCATGCGAAACGCAGCTCGGCCTGTTCGTGGACGATTTGTTGCGATGCGGAGAGAAAAATACTCAGGTCAATGCCATATTCATTGATTTCAGGAAGGCGTTCGATAAAGTATCTCATAGGAAATTAATTGCGAAGTTAGGACAATGTGGTATCAATTCGAAAGTTGTCGGTTGGGTGAGAGACTTCCTCTCGAATAGGGAACAGATAGTTGTCATCGATGGGAAATACTCGTCCCCCGTTAAAGTTGCTTCGGGTGTTCCTCAGGGAAGTGTATTGGGCCCTCTGCTCTTCTTAATCTATGTAAATGATATGTGCTCGGTTGTTCGTAGTAAAATTAGGCTTTTCGCCGATGACACCGTTCTATATAATGAAATAAAAAATCAGGAGGACCATCAGTCTCTGTGTGAAGACTTAAGAGCCATTTCAGCGTGGTGCAAAGAATGGCAAATCGAAATTAATTATACTAAATGTGCCGCAGTCACGTTCTGGAAAAGTAAGAACAAAGATTTAGGTTTCGAATATAAAATAGATGAAATGAGTATTCGACAAGCTGAGTATGTAAAATATTTAGGAGTAACCATTTGTCGAGATCTTTCGTGGGACATGCACATTCGTCGAGTTATAGGCGCGGCCAACAAGAAACTGGCATTCATAGGTAGAATAGTACGGAACACTACAGAGAAAGTACGCGAAACATGCTACTTATCACTGGTAAGACCACAAGTGGAATACGCAGCGAGCATATGGGATCCGTACGAGAAGGGACACATAATTCAACTAGAAAGAGTACAGCGCAGAGCAGCCAGATTTGTAAAACAAAAGTACGAACATAAGGAAAGCGTCACCTCTTTATTGAGCGATTTGAACTGGGTATCACTGGAGGAGCGTAGATTGCACTCAAGGTTGAAACTTCTAGAGAAATATAGGTCAGAATGTCTAAAAGAGGAGGTAGTGGGAATAATTGTGGCACCGACGTATATAGGTAGAAATGATCGAGACGATAAAATACGTGAGATCGATTGTAGGACGGAACGTTATCTAGGCTCGTTCTTTCCGAGGACAATAAGAGATCACAATAGGAAATTTCGAATTGCGTTAGACAATCTTTAGGTAGGATTGGTGCATTGCACCCCCTGCCACCCACCAACTTGGTGAATTGCAGGGTAACTTGTAGATGTAGATGTAGATGTAGATATGGGACACTTATTCTATTACAAGCACAATTGTATCCTCTGGCGTCTGTGTTGCAGTATCACTTCCAAACTCACTATAATCTACTGATAACGGCGAAAAGTTATAAACAGAAATTTCAGTTACTCAATCTAAAATTACGGCTTATTTTGTGAACTGACCTAGGTACTGCCGACCCTCAAGAGAATCCTATTTACTGCCACCCCTTAAGAGAATCCTAGGTACTGCCGCCCCTTAAAAGAATCCTATGTACTACCGCCCCTTAAGAGAATCCTAGGTACTGCCGCCCCTTAAGAGAATCCTAGGTACCGCCGCCCCTTTTGAGAATCCTAGGTACTGCCGCCCCTTAAGAGAATCCCAGTTACTGTCGCCCCTTAAGAGAATCCTAGGTACTGCAGCCCCTTAAGAGAATCCTAGGTACTACCGCCCCTTAAGAGAATCCTAGTGACTGCCGCCCCTTAAGAGAATCCTAGGTACTACCGCCCCTTAAGAGAATCCTAGGTACTGCCGCCCCTTAAGAGAATCCTAGGTACTGCCGCCCCTTAAGAGAATCCCAGTTACTGCCGCCCCTTAAGAGAATCCTAGTGACTGCCGCCCCTTAAGAGAATCCTAGGTACTGCCGCCCCTTAAGAGAATCCCAGTTACTGCCGCCCCTTAAGAGAATCCTAGTGACTGCCGCCCCTTAAGAGAATCCTAGGTACTGCAGCCCCTTAAGAGAATCCTAGGTACTGCCGCCCCTTAAGAGAATCCTAGGTACTGCAGCCCCTTAAGAGAATCCTAGGTACTGCCGCCCCTTAAGAGAATCCTAGGTACTGCCGCCCCTTAAGAGAATCCTAGGTACTGCAGCCCCTTAAGAGAATCCCAGTTACTGCCGCCCCTTAAGAGAATCCCAGGTACTGTCGCCCCTTAAGAGAATCCTAGTCACTGACGCCCCTTAAGAGAATCCTAGTGACTGCCGCCCCTTAAGAGAATCCTATGCACTACCGCCCCTTAAGAGAATCCTAGGTACTACCGCCCCTTAAGAGAATCCAAGTTACTACCGCCCCTTAAGAGAATCCTTGGTACTGCCGCCCCTTAAGAGAATCCTAGGTACTGCAGCCCCTTAAGAGAATCCCAGTTACTGCCGCCCCTTAAGAGAATCCTAGGTACTGTCGCCCCTTAAGAGAATCCTAGGTACTGCAGCCCCTTAAGAGAATCCTAGGTACTGCAGCCCCTTAAGAGAATCCCAGTTACTGCCGCCCCTTAAGAGAATCCCAGGTACTGTCGCCCCTTAAGAGAATCCTAGTTACTGCCGCCCCTTAAGAGAATCCCATTTACTGCCGCCCCTTAAGAGAATCCTATGCACTACCGCCCCTTAAGAGAATCCTAGGTACTGCCGCCCCTTAAGAGAATCCCAGTTACTGCCGCCCCTTAAGAGAATCCTAGGGAATGCCGCCCCTTAAGAGAATCCTAGGTACTGCAGCCCCTTAAGAGAATCCTAGGTACTACCGCCCCTTAAGAGAATCCTAGTGACTGCCGCCCCTTAAGAGAATCCTAGGTACTGCAGCCCCTTAAGAGAATCCTAGGTACTACCGCCCCTTAAGAGAATCCTAGTGACTGCCGCCCCTTAAGAGAATCCTAAGTACTGCCGCCCCTTAAGAGAATCCTAGGTACTGCCGCCCCTTAAGAGAATCCTAGGTACTGCAGCCCCTTAAGAGAATCCCAGTTACTGCCGCCCCTTAAGAGAATCCCAGGTACTGTCGCCCCTTAAGAGAATCCTAGTTACTGCCGCCCCTTAAGAGAATCCTATTTACTTCCGCCCCTTAAGAGAATCCTTGGTACTGCCGCCCCTTAAGAGAATCCTAGGTACTACCGCCCCTTAAGAGAATCCCAGTTACTACCGCCCTTAAGAGAATCCTTGGTACTCCGCCCCTTAAGAGAATCCTAGGTACTGCAGCCCCTTAAGAGAATCCCAGTTACTGCCGCCCCTTAAGAGAATCCTAGGTACTGCCGCCCTTTAAGAGAATCCTAGGTACTGCTGCCCCTTAAGAGAATCCTAGGTACTGCCGCCCCTTAAGAGAATCCTAGGTACTGCCGCCCCTTAAGAGAATCCTAGTTACTGCCGCCCCTTAAGAGAATCCTAGGCACTGCCGCCCCTTAAGAGAATCCTAGGTACTGCCGCCCCTTAAGAGAATCCTAGGTACTGCCGCCCCTTAAGAGAATCCTAGGTACTGCCGCCCCTTAAGAGAATCCTAGGTACTGCCGCCCCTTAAGAGAATCCTAGTTACTGCCGCCCCTTAAGAGAATCCTAGGCACTGCCGCCCCTTAAGAGAATCCTAGGTACTGCCGCCCCTTAAGAGAATCCTAGGTACTGCCGCCCCTTAAGAGAATCCTAGGTACTGCCGCCCCTTAAGAGAATCCTGGTTACTGCCGCCCCTTAAGAGAATTCTAGGTACTGCCGCCCCTTAAGAGAATCCTAGGTACTGCCGCCCCTTAAGAGAATCCCAGTTACAGCCGCCCCTTAAGAGAATCCTTGTTACTGCCGCCCCTTAAGAGAATCCTAGGTACTGCCGCCCCTTAAGAGAATCCTAGGTACTGCCGCCCCTTAAGGGAATCCTAGGTACTGCCGCCCCTTAAGAGAATCCTAGGTACTGCCGCCCCTTAAGAGAATCCTAGGTACTGCCGCCCCTTAAGAGAATCCTAGTTACTGCCGCCCTTTAAGAGAATCCTAGTTACTGCAGCCCCTTAAGAGAATCCTCGGTATTTCCGCCCCGTATCTAGGATTCTCTTAAGGGGCTGCAGTAAATAGGATTCTCTTAAGGGGCGGCAGTATCTAGGATTCTCTTAAGGGGCGGAAATACCTAGGATTCTCTTAAGGGGCGGCAGTACCTAGCATTCTCTTAAGGGGCGGCAGTACCTAGGATTCTCTTTAGGGGTGGCAATACCTAGGATTCTCTTAAGGGGCGGCAGTACCTAGGATTCTCTTAAGGGACGGAAGTCTCCAGGATTCTCTTAAGGGGCGGCAGGTGATTATTGCTAACAATTGACGCTAGTTATCTCTTACTAACGTTCCTTTTAATTTTGTTAATTGTTGGAGATTCCTGGCTATATCCAGCATCGGATGGCTATGGTATCAATCTATTTGTGTTCATTGTGAAGCCTTAAAAATTTCTCGCAGTTCCTAAAAAAATTCCCCCGTAATGACGTTTGGCGCACGTTCTGCCTGCTAACATTCTTGCAGCTTCTCAGAGCGATATAACATTAGCAAAGAATTTAAAACAAGTCTAGAAAATCAAAATGTATTCTTTACCTTTTTGCGAAAAAATCTTTTAAAATGAAATGAAAAGCGGTCGATTGGTGCAAAAGTTCATAGAT
Source organism: Tanypteryx hageni (assembly GCA_028673005.1). Lineage (NCBI taxonomy): Eukaryota > Metazoa > Arthropoda > Insecta > Odonata > Petaluridae > Tanypteryx > Tanypteryx hageni. The sequence continues at coordinate 123,449,409 of CM054116.1, read as the reverse complement.
TGGCGTTCGAGAGACGGTCCGGCGTCGGCGGCCGAGGAAGGAGAGACAAGGATGAAGAAGACCTTTCGTTGGAGCGGGCGGGCGGTTGGTGTGAGATTGATTGATTGCAAATTTTTTATTGTTTGTGGTAATTCGTTCCATAGTCTGCAAGCGGTAACAATGAAGGACCGTTGTAAATTACTGTTCTGTGATGAGGAATAAGGTGTTTATGCCTCTCTCTGGTATTACGGTTATGTACAGTGTCTATACTCCTGAATTCCGTGGTAAGATAATGTGGGTTGTTAGAAGTAAGTAATTGGTATAGTAAGGAAAGCAAGTGGAGCCGTCTTCGGGACTTCAAATGCAACCAGTTTAGCTTCACGAGTGAATCAGAAATGTGGTCTGATTTCTTCAGATTAAAAATATATCTAATACACGCGTTATTTGTTCTCTGAATCTTTAATGAACACTCCTGTGATAAATCTTGATGCGCTATATCAACATAGTCAAAATCCAGAATAATGAGTGAAGTTACCAGATGCTACTTGAGAGAAGCAGGAGTACTGCTACTTAAATTGCTATGCGAGTGAAGGGATTACGTATAGTTGAATTTGCTATGTAGGCCAGGGGTCGGCAAGCTTCTGAGCCACATGCGTCTTTTTCATGACTTTCGTCCAGCTCCCTACTTCAACTCTCCCAATTAACCCTTTATTCCCCAAAACATTGTTTTGCATATAAGTAGGCATAAGTTCGGTTTGGATTATCTTGTTCTTGTTTCTCTTTCTCAATTTTAGGTAACGTAAGTTTTGGATGTGTACATAAAATGTGGTACTGATGGCATTGTTAAAGTGCAAAAATATTTATACCACAGAGTAACTCCTTTGTCTCATTTATCAGATGTTACACCAATGGGATATGAGAATTATTTCTGTTATTATTATTGTACGTAGATTAATGTTTCAGCATTTAAAATTTATTGGCAGAATATAATTGAAAATTTTCCTATGTATGCAGGTGTTTTGCACAGAAACGCATCCAATGTATAGCTAAACAATACACATCCCATATTTTAGCATCCAAGAAACGAAGTAGAGTTGGAAATTTGAGTATCGCCTTATATCCATGTGATGTGTGTTCATAGATACCCATCTATAGCCGAATTTCACTCTCCTGATCTTGTTTAACAAGTAAAAACTTTCGCTTGGTGAAAGAGTTCCTTTTGGCATACAGGTGACATTTTAATGGGCAGCAGTATATAATTTTCGCCGTTGATTTGTACCTCTTAAGTCAGTGGTTCCCAATACCACATAAGGGTCTTGAAGAGTCAGCAGAAGAAAGTAAAAATATTTTGTAGAATGCATCATATTTAATAATGACGAAGGTACCTTTTGCTGTGGTGATTTAAGCGTTTTATGCAATTTAACGATTAAAGTGTGATCGGGCGGGACAGGCCTGTTTTTCTTTGGTTTGAACCTCCCTCCCTTCCGTATACCCTTTTTCGCCATGCAGATGTTTTTTTTTGTGGTTTGTGCGTATGGAAAAAGATTGCGTTCAAATCGGCAAATGGTAAGCTCTTCCGGCCCTTCCTTCTTCCTTCAATTTTTCCCTTTTTAATTTTGTTGTGTTTCTCCTATTAATCCTCGAATCATTCCCTTTATAATTTCCGTACGTCCAAGTAAGGCGGGGGTGGGCAAACCTTTTTACGTGGCGGGCCGCATTAACAGTTGCAGCTTCTTAGGCGGGCCGCATAAACAGATGAAAATGCTTCGGCGGGCCACGTTAGGGCTCACATCGTAAGTAATGTGAGGTAATGCGAGGGATCCTGTTAGTGAAAATCAATAATACATAATATGTTATCCTCATAACATCACTGGAAAAGGTTTTCCGGCATTAAACTACGAATATGAAATTATATCTATTTTATATTACGGTTCGCTTTCATAATGGCATCGTGGGCCACATAAAATGCCCTCCCGTTTTAATACAATAATCATAGCCAATCTAAATTGCAAACAGATGAAATGGACTTAAATGAAAGAATATCATATAAGAAATCAAATTTATTACCGTATATCACACATTGCGAGAGTACAAAGTCATTATCAAATTACATAACAGTGAGGGATTTGTACATAAATATTATACTATCAAGATATAAAAATGAATTATTGTAACAGAATTTTATAAAGTTAAAAGCTTTTATGCATGAAACGTATTTAAAGGAAATTCACGTGGACGACGAAAAACGTCAAACCTTCACGTCAAGAATGAATTTGTGGATCAAGCAAAAATCTATTTGTAAAGTGATTTCTTCGGCACTGGATCACACTCTCTTTCTGTTGCAACTGTAAAAAGAACGAAAATGAGTTTCTAAGAATGTCAATCATTAACCCTGCTAAACCTAATGAATTTGATGCAGGAGGCAATGGGTATGCTTCAAATGTTGCAATTAATGTAAAATAAGGCAAATGCGCTTACGGCCCATAAACAATGTTTCTAAGAAGATCACATTACCATTTGTAAAATTAAACACATCACATTGCACTAGATAATGTCCACTTTATCTATAATTTATTCTAAGCACAGTTGTATTTGCTGACGTTTACGTGTTCACAGCAGGTACAGTTAGCCGATTTAAGATCTATATGTATTCATCATATAACAAGGAAAACTTTTGATATAGAAATTTCAATTTCTCGATCGAAAAATATATACATATTTCTAAATGTTTTGAAACAAAGAAGAATTAGGATTATAAACAAATGCATAATGAGAAATAAGAAATAATCAAGTAAAAAATTTCTGTAAATTCAAAATATTTCAAATTAAAACAATGAGACATCGATATGGGACACTTATTCTATTACAAGCACAATTGTATCCTCTGGCGTCTGTGTTGCAGTATCACTTCCAAACTCACTATAATCTACTGATAACGGCGAAAAGTTATAAACAGAAATTTCAGTTACTCAATCTAAAATTACGGCTTATTTTGTGAACTGACCTAGGTACTGCCGACCCTCAAGAGAATCCTATTTACTGCCGCCCCTTAAGAGAATCCTAGGTACTGCCGCCCCTTAAAAGAATCCTATGTACTACCGCCCCTTAAGAGAATCCTAGGTACTGCCGCCCCTTAAGAGAATCCTAGGTACCGCCGCCCCTTAAGAGAATCCTAGGTACTGCCGCCCCTTAAGAGAATCCCAGTTACTGTCGCCCCTTAAGAGAATCCTAGAGACTGCCGCCCCTTAAGAGAATCCTAGGTACTGCAGCCCCTTAAGAGAATCCTAGGTACTACCGCCCCTTAAGAGAATCCTAGTGACTGCCGCCCCTTAAGAGAATCCTAGGTACTACCGCCCCTTAAGAGAATCCTAGGTACTGCCGCCCCTTAAGAGAATCCTAGGTACTGCCGCCCCTTAAGAGAATCCCAGTTACTGCCGCCCCTTAAGAGAATCCTAGTGACTGCCGCCCCTTAAGAGAATCCTAGGTACTGCCGCCCCTTAAGAGAATCCCAGTTACTGCCGCCCCTTAAGAGAATCCTAGTGACTGCCGCCCCTTAAGAGAATCCTAGGTACTGCAGCCCCTTAAGAGAATCCTAGGTACTGCCGACCCTTAAGAGAATCCTAGGTACTGCAGCCCCTTAAGAGAATCCTAGGTACTGCCGCCCCTTAAGAGAATCCTAGGTACTGCCGCCCCTTAAGAGAATCCTAGGTACTGCAGCCCCTTAAGAGAATCCCAGTTACTGCCGCCCCTTAAGAGAATCCCAGGTACTGTCGCCCCTTAAGAGAATCCTAGTCACTGACGCCCCTTAAGAGAATCCTATTTACTGCCGCCCCTTAAGAGAATCCTATGCACTACCGCCCCTTAAGAGAATCCTAGGTACTACCGCCCCTTAAGAGAATCCAAGTTACTACCGCCCCTTAAGAGAATCCTTGGTACTGCCGCCCCTTAAGAGAATCCTAGGTACTGCAGCCCTTTAAGAGAATCCCAGTTACTGCCGCCCCTTAAGAGAATCCTAGGTACTGTCGCCCCTTAAGAGAATCCTAGGTACTGCAGCCCCTTAAGAGAATCCTAGGTACTACCGCCCCTTAAGAGAATCCTAGTGACTGCCGCCCCTTAAAAGAATCCTAGGTACTGCCGCCCCTTAAGAGAATCCTAGGTACTACCGCCCCTTAAGAGAATCCCAGGTACTGCCGCCCCTAAAAGAATCCTAGGTACTACCGCCCCTTAAGAGAATCCCAGTTACTGCCGCCCCTTAAGAGAATCCTTGGTACTGCCGCTCCTTAAGAGAATCCTAGGTACTGCAGCCCCTTAAGAGAATCCTAGGTACTGCCGCCCCTTAAGAGAATCCCAGTTACTGCCGCCCCTTAAGAGAATCCCAGGTACTGTCGCCCCTTAAGAGAATCCTAGTTACTGCCGCCCCTTAAGAGAATCCCATTTACTGCCGCCCCTTAAGAGAATCCTATGCACTACCGCCCCTTAAGAGAATCCTAGGTACTGCCGCCCCTTAAGAGAATCCCAGTTACTGCCGCCCCTTAAGAGAATCCTAGAGAATGCCGCCCCTTAAGAGAATCCTAGGTACTGCAGCCCCTTAAGAGAATCCTAGGTACTACCGCCCCTTAAGAGAATCCTAGTGACTGCCGCCCCTTAAGAGAATCCTAGGTACTGCAGCCCCTTAAGAGAATCCTAGGTACTACCGCCCCTTAAGAGAATCCTAGTGACTGCCGCCCCTTAAGAGAATCCTAAGTACTGCCGCCCCTTAAGAGAATCCTAGGTACTGCCGCCCCTTAAGAGAATCCTAGGTACTGCAGCCCCTTAAGAGAATCCCAGTTACTGCCGCCCCTTAAGAGAATCCCAGGTACTGTCGCCCCTTAAGAGAATCCTAGTTACTGCCGCCCCTTAAGAGAATCCTATTTACTGCCGCCCCTTAAGAGAATCCTTGGTACTGCCGCCCCTTAAGAGAATCCTAGGTACTACCGCCCCTTAAGAGAATCCCAGTTACTACCGCCCTTAAGAGAATCCTTGGTACTCCGCCCCTTAAGAGAATCCTAGGTACTGCAGCCCCTTAAGAGAATCCCAGTTACTGCCGCCCCTTAAGAGAATCCTAGGTACTGCCGCCCTTTAAGAGAATCCTAGGTACTGCTGCCCCTTAAGAGAATCCTAGGTACTGCCGCCCCTAAGAGAATCCTAGGTACTGCCGCCCCTTAAGAGAATCCTAGTTACTGCCGCCCCTTAAGAGAATCCTAGGCACTGCCGCCCCTTAAGAGAATCCTAGGTACTGCCGCCCCTTAAGAGAATCCTAGGTACTGCCGCCCCTTAAGAGAATCCTAGGTACTGCCGCCCCTTAAGAGAATCCTAGGTACTGCCGCCCTTTAAGAGAATCCTAGGTACTACCGCCCCTTAAGAGAATCCTAGTGACTGCCGCCCCTTAAGAGAATCCTAAGTACTGCCGCCCCTTAAGAGAATCCTAGTTACTGCCGCCCCTTAAGAGAATCCTAGGCACTGCCGCCCCTTAAGAGAATCCTGGTTACTGCCGCCCCTTAAGAGAATTCTAGGTACTGCCGCCCCTTAAGAGAATCCTAGGTACTGCCGCCCCTTAAGAGAATTCCATTTACAGCCGCCCCTTAAGAGAATCCTGGTTACTGCCGCCCCTTAAGAGAATCCTAGGTACTGCCGCCCCTTAAGAGAATCCTAGGTACTGCCGCCCCTTAAGGGAATCCTAGGTACTGCCGCCCCTTAAGAGAATCCTAGGTACTGCCGCCCCTTAAGAGAATCCTAGGTACTGCCGCCCCTTAAGAGAATCCTAGTTACTGCCGCCCCTTAAGAGAATCCTAGGCACTGCCGCCCCTTAAGAGAATCCTGGTTACTGCCGCCCCTTAAGAGAATTCTAGGTACTGCCGCCCCTTAAGAGAATCCTAGGTACTGCCGCCCCTTAAGAGAATTCCAGTTACAGCCGCCCCTTAAGAGAATCCTAGGTACTGCAGCCCTTTAAGAGAATCCCAGTTACTGCCGCCCCTTAAGAGAATCCTAGGTACTGTCGCCCCTTAAGAGAATCCTAGGTACTGCAGCCCCTTAAGAGAATCCTAGGTACTACCGCCCCTTAAGAGAATCCTAGTGACTGCCGCCCCTTAAAAGAATCCTAGGTACTGCCGCCCCTTAAGAGAATCCTAGGTACTACCGCCCCTTAAGAGAATCCCAGGTACTGCCGCCCCTAAAAGAATCCTAGGTACTACCGCCCCTTAAGAGAATCCCAGTTACTGCCGCCCCTTAAGAGAATCCTTGGTACTGCCGCTCCTTAAGAGAATCCTAGGTACTGCAGCCCCTTAAGAGAATCCTAGGTACTGCCGCCCCTTAAGAGAATCCCAGTTACTGCCGCCCCTTAAGAGAATCCCAGGTACTGTCGCCCCTTAAGAGAATCCTAGTTACTGCCGCCCCTTAAGAGAATCCCATTTACTGCCGCCCCTTAAGAGAATCCTATGCACTACCGCCCCTTAAGAGAATCCTAGGTACTGCCGCCCCTTAAGAGAATCCCAGTTACTGCCGCCCCTTAAGAGAATCCTAGAGAATGCCGCCCCTTAAGAGAATCCTAGGTACTGCAGCCCCTTAAGAGAATCCTAGGTACTACCGCCCCTTAAGAGAATCCTAGTGACTGCCGCCCCTTAAGAGAATCCTAGGTACTGCAGCCCCTTAAGAGAATCCTAGGTACTACCGCCCCTTAAGAGAATCCTAGTGACTGCCGCCCCTTAAGAGAATCCTAAGTACTGCCGCCCCTTAAGAGAATCCTAGGTACTGCCGCCCCTTAAGAGAATCCTAGGTACTGCAGCCCCTTAAGAGAATCCCAGTTACTGCCGCCCCTTAAGAGAATCCCAGGTACTGTCGCCCCTTAAGAGAATCCTAGTTACTGCCGCCCCTTAAGAGAATCCTATTTACTGCCGCCCCTTAAGAGAATCCTTGGTACTGCCGCCCCTTAAGAGAATCCTAGGTACTACCGCCCCTTAAGAGAATCCCAGTTACTACCGCCCTTAAGAGAATCCTTGGTACTCCGCCCCTTAAGAGAATCCTAGGTACTGCAGCCCCTTAAGAGAATCCCAGTTACTGCCGCCCCTTAAGAGAATCCTAGGTACTGCCGCCCTTTAAGAGAATCCTAGGTACTGCTGCCCCTTAAGAGAATCCTAGGTACTGCCGCCCCTAAGAGAATCCTAGGTACTGCCGCCCCTTAAGAGAATCCTAGTTACTGCCGCCCCTTAAGAGAATCCTAGGCACTGCCGCCCCTTAAGAGAATCCTAGGTACTGCCGCCCCTTAAGAGAATCCTAGGTACTGCCGCCCCTTAAGAGAATCCTAGGTACTGCCGCCCCTTAAGAGAATCCTAGGTACTGCCGCCCTTTAAGAGAATCCTAGGTACTGCTGCCCCTTAAGAGAATCCTAGGTACTGCCGCCCCTTAAGAGAATCCTAGGTACTGCCGCCCCTTAAGAGAATCCTAGTTACTGCCGCCCCTTAAGAGAATCCTAGGCACTGCCGCCCCTTAAGAGAATCCTGGTTACTGCCGCCCCTTAAGAGAATTCTAGGTACTGCCGCCCCTTAAGAGAATCCTAGGTACTGCCGCCCCTTAAGAGAATTCCAGTTACAGCCGCCCCTTAAGAGAATCCTGGTTACTGCCGCCCCTTAAGAGAATCCTAGGTACTGCCGCCCCTTAAGAGAATCCTAGGTACTGCCGCCCCTTAAGGGAATCCTAGGTACTGCCGCCCCTTAAGAGAATCCTAGTTACTGCCGCCCCTTAAGAGAATCCTAGGCACTGCCGCCCCTTAAGAGAATCCTAGGTACTGCCGCCCCTTAAGAGAATCCTAGGTACTGCCGCCCCTTAAGAGAATCCTAGGTACTGCCGCCCCTTAAGAGAATCCTAGGTACTGCCGCCCCTTAAGAGAATCCTAGTTACTGCCGCCCCTTAAGAGAATCCTAGGCACTGCCGCCCCTTAAGAGAATCCTAGGTACTGCCGCCCCTTAAGAGAATCCTAGGTACTGCCGCCCCTTAAGAGAATCCTAGGTACTGCCGCCCCTTAAGAGAATCCTGGTTACTGCCGCCCCTTAAGAGAATTCTAGGTACTGCCGCCCCTTAAGAGAATCCTAGGTACTGCCGCCCCTTAAGAGAATCCCAGTTACAGCCGCCCCTTAAGAGAATCCTTGTTACTGCCGCCCCTTAAGAGAATCCTAGGTACTGCCGCCCCTTAAGAGAATCCTAGGTACTGCCGCCCCTTAAGGGAATCCTAGGTACTGCCGCCCCTTAAGAGAATCCTAGGTACTGCCGCCCCTTAAGAGAATCCTAGGTACTGCCGCCCCTTAAGAGAATCCTAGTTACTGCCGCCCTTTAAGAGAATCCTAGTTACTGCAGCCCCTTAAGAGAATCCTCGGTATTTCCGCCCCGTATCTAGGATTCTCTTAAGGGGCTGCAGTAAATAGGATTCTCTTAAGGGGCGGCAGTATCTAGGATTCTCTTAAGGGGCGGAAATACCTAGGATTCTCTTAAGGGGCGGCAGTACCTAGCATTCTCTTAAGGGGCGGCAGTACCTAGGATTCTCTTTAGGGGTGGCAATACCTAGGATTCTCTTAAGGGGCGGCAGTACCTAGGATTCTCTTAAGGGACGGAAGTCTCCAGGATTCTCTTAAGGGGCGGCAGGTGATTATTGCTAACAATTGACGCTAGTTATCTCTTACTAACGTTCCTTTTAATTTTGTTAATTGTTGGAGATTCCTGGCTATATCCAGCATCGGATGGCTATGGTATCAATCTATTTGTGTTCATTGTGAAGCCTTAAAAATTTCTCGCAGTTCCTAAAAAAATTCCCCCGTAATGACGTTTGGCGCACGTTCTGCCTGCTAACATTCTTGCAGCTTCTCAGAGCGATATAACATTAGCAAAGAATTTAAAACAAGTCTAGAAAATCAAAATGTATTCTTTACCTTTTTGCGAAAAAATCTTTTAAAATGAAATGAAAAGCGGTCGATTGGTGCAAAAGTTCATAGATTGGCGTTCGAGAGACGGTCCGGCGTCGGCGGCCGAGGAAGGAGAGACAAGGATGAAGAAGACCTTTCGTTGGAGCGGGCGGGCGGTTGGTGTGAGATTGATTGATTGCAAATTTTTTATTGTTTGTGGTAATTCGTTCCATAGTCTGCAAGCGGTAACAATGAAGGACCGTTGTAAATTACTGTTCTGTGATGAGGAATAAGGTGTTTATGCCTCTCTCTGGTATTACGGTTATGTACAGTGTCTATACTCCTGAATTCCGTGGTAAGATAATGTGGGTTGTTAGAAGTAAGTAATTGGTATAGTAAGGAAAGCAAGTGGAGCCGTCTTCGGGACTTCAAATGCAACCAGTTTAGCTTCACGAGTGAATCAGAAATGTGGTCTGATTTCTTCAGATTAAAAATATATCTAATACACGCGTTATTTGTTCTCTGAATCTTTAATGAACACTCCTGTGATAAATCTTGATGCGCTATATCAACATAGTCAAAATCCAGAATAATGAGTGAAGTTACCAGATGCTACTTGAGAGAAGCAGGAGTACTGCTACTTAAATTGCTATGCGAGTGAAGGGATTACGTATAGTTGAATTTGCTATGTAGGCCAGGGGTCGGCAAGCTTCTGAGCCACATGCGTCTTTTTCATGACTTTCGTCCAGCTCCCTACTTCAACTCTCCCAATTAACCCTTTATTCCCCAAAACATTGTTTTGCATATAAGTAGGCATAAGTTCGGTTTGGATTATCTTGTTCTTGTTTCTCTTTCTCAATTTTAGGTAACGTAAGTTTTGGATGTGTACATAAAATGTGGTACTGATGGCATTGTTAAAGTGCAAAAATATTTATACCACAGAGTAACTCCTTTGTCTCATTTATCAGATGTTACACCAATGGGATATGAGAATTATTTCTGTTATTATTATTGTACGTAGATTAATGTTTCAGCATTTAAAATTTATTGGCAGAATATAATTGAAAATTTTCCTATGTATGCAGGTGTTTTGCACAGAAACGCATCCAATGTATAGCTAAACAATACACATCCCATATTTTAGCATCCAAGAAACGAAGTAGAGTTGGAAATTTGAGTATCGCCTTATATCCATGTGATGTGTGTTCATAGATACCCATCTATAGCCGAATTTCACTCTCCTGATCTTGTTTAACAAGTAAAAACTTTCGCTTGGTGAAAGAGTTCCTTTTGGCATACAGGTGACATTTTAATGGGCAGCAGTATATAATTTTCGCCGTTGATTTGTACCTCTTAAGTCAGTGGTTCCCAATACCACATAAGGGTCTTGAAGAGTCAGCAGAAGAAAGTAAAAATATTTTGTAGAATGCATCATATTTAATAATGACGAAGGTACCTTTTGCTGTGGTGATTTAAGCGTTTTATGCAATTTAACGATTAAAGTGTGATCGGGCGGGACAGGCCTGTTTTTCTTTGGTTTGAACCTCCCTCCCTTCCGTATACCCTTTTTCGCCATGCAGATGTTTTTTTTTGTGGTTTGTGCGTATGGAAAAAGATTGCGTTCAAATCGGCAAATGGTAAGCTCTTCCGGCCCTTCCTTCTTCCTTCAATTTTTCCCTTTTTAATTTTGTTGTGTTTCTCCTATTAATCCTCGAATCATTCCCTTTATAATTTCCGTACGTCCAAGTAAGGCGGGGGTGGGCAAACCTTTTTACGTGGCGGGCCGCATTAACAGTTGCAGCTTCTTAGGCGGGCCGCATAAACAGATGAAAATGCTTCGGCGGGCCACGTTAGGGCTCACATCGTAAGTAATGTGAGGTAATGCGAGGGATCCTGTTAGTGAAAATCAATAATACATAATATGTTATCCTCATAACATCACTGGAAAAGGTTTTCCGGCATTAAACTACGAATATGAAATTATATCTATTTTATATTACGGTTCGCTTTCATAATGGCATCGTGGGCCACATAAAATGCCCTCCCGTTTTAATACAATAATCATAGCCAATCTAAATTGCAAACAGATGAAATGGACTTAAATGAAAGAATATCATATAAGAAATCAAATTTATTACCGTATATCACACATTGCGAGAGTACAAAGTCATTATCAAATTACATAACAGTGAGGGATTTGTACATAAATATTATACAATCAAGATATAAAAATGAATTATTGTAACAGAATTTTATAAAGTTAAAAGCTTTTATGCATGAAACGTATTTAAAGGAAATTCACGTGGACGACGAAAAACGTCAAACCTTCACGTCAAGAATGAATTTGTGGATCAAGCAAAAATCTATTTGTAAAGTGATTTCTTCGGCACTGGATCACACTCTCTTTCTGTTGCAACTGTAAAAAGAACGAAAATGAGTTTCTAAGAATGTCAATCATTAACCCTGCTAAACCTAATGAATTTGATGCAGGAGGCAATGGGTATGCTTCAAATGTTGCAATTAATGTAAAATAAGGCAAATGCGCTTACGGCCCATAAACAATGTTTCTAAGAAGATCACATTACCATTTGTAAAATTAAACACATCACATTGCACTAGATAATGTCCACTTTATCTATAATTTATTCTAAGCACAGTTGTATTTGCTGACGTTTACGTGTTCACAGCAGGTACAGTTAGCCGATTTAAGATCTATATGTATTCATCATATAACAAGGAAAACTTTTGATATAGAAATTTCAATTTCTCGATCGAAAAATATATACATATTTCTAAATGTTTTGAAACAAAGAAGAATTAGGATTATAAACAAATGCATAATGAGAAATAAGAAATAATCAAGTTAAAAATTTCTGTAAATTCCAAATTTTTCAAATTAAAACAATGAGACATCGATATGGGACACTTATTCTATTACAAGCACAATTGTATCCTCTGGCGTCTGTGTTGCAGTATCACTTCCAAACTCACTATAATCTACTGATAACGGCGAAAAGTTATAAACAGAAATTTCAGTTACTCAATCTAAAATTACGGCTTATTTTGTGAACTGACCTAGGTACTGCCGACCCTCAAGAGAATCCTATTTACTGCCGCCCCTTAAGAGAATCCTAGGTACTGCCGCCCCTTAAGAGAATCCCAGTTACTGCCGCCCCTTAAGAGAATCCTAGGTACTGCCGCCCCTTAAGAGAATCCTAGGTACCGCCGCCCCTTAAGAGAATCCTAGGTACTGCCGCCACTTAAGAGAATCCTAGGTACTGCAGCCCTTTAAGAGAATCCCAGTCACTGTCGCCCCTTAAGAGAATCCTATGTACTACCGCCCCTTAAGAGAATCCTAGGTACTACCGCCCCTTAAGAGAATCCTAGGTACTGCCGCCCCTTAAGAGAATCCTAGGTACTGCCGCCCCTTAAGAGAATCCTAGGGACTGCCGCCCCTCAAGAGAATCCTAGCTACTGCAGCCCCTTAAGAGAATCCCAGTTACTGCCGCCCCTTAAGAGAATCCTAGTTACTGCCGCCCTTTAAGAGAATCCTAGGTACTGCCGCCCCTTAAGAGAATCCTAGTAACTGCCGCCCCTTAAGAGAATCCTAGGTACTGCCGCCCCTAAAGAGAATCCTAGTAACTGCAGCCCCTTAAGAGAATCCTAGATTCTGCCCCCCCTTAAGAGAATCCTTGTTACTGCCGCCCCTTGAGAGAATCCTAGGTACTGCCGCCTCTTAAGAGAATCCTAGGTACAGCCGCCCCTTAAGAGAATCCTAGTAACTGCCGCCCCTTAAGAGAATCCTAGGTACTGCCGTCCCTTATGAGAATCCTAGGTACTGCCGCCCCTTAAGAGAATCCTAGGTACTGCCGCCCCTTAAGAAAATCCTAGGTACTGCCGCCCCTTAAGAGAATCCTAGGTACTGCCGCCCCTTAAGAGAATCCTAGGTACTGCCGCCCCCTTAAGAGAATCCTAGGTACTGCCGCCCCTTAAGAGAATCCTAGTTACTGCCGCCCCTTAAGAGAATCCTGGTTACTGCCGCCCTTTAAGAGAATCCTTGTTACTGCAGCCCCTTAAGAGAATCCTCGGTATTTCCGCCCCGTATCTAGGATTCTCTTAAGGGGCTGCAGTAAATAGGATTCTCTTAAGGGGCGGCAGTATCTAGGATTCTCTTAAGGGGCGGAAATACCTAGGATTGTCTTAAGGGGCGGCAGTACCTAGCATTCTCTTAAGGGGCGGCAGTACCTAGGATTCTCTTTAGGGGTGGCAATACCTAGGATTCTCTTAAGGGGCGGCAGTACCTAGGATTCTCTTAAGGGACGGCAGTCTCCAGGATTCTCTTAAGGGGCGGCAGGTGATTATTGCTAACAATTGACGCTAGTTATGTCTTACTAACGTTCCTTTTAATTTTCTTAATTGTTGGAGATTCCTGGCTATATCCAGCATCGGATGGCTATGGTATCAATCTATTTGTGTTCATTGTGAAGCCTTAAAAATTTCTCGCAGTTCCTAAAAAAATTCCCCCGTAATGACGTTTGGCGCACGTTCTGCCTGCTAACATTCTTGCAGCTTCTCAGAGCGATATAACATTAGCAAAGAATTTAAAACAAGTCTAGAAAATCAAAATGTATTCTTTACCTTTTTGCGAAAAAATCTTTTAAAATGAAATGAAAAGCGGTCGATTGGTGCAAAAGTTCATAGATTGGCGTTCGAGAGACGGTCCGGCGTCGGCGGCCGAGGAAGGAGAGACAAGGATGAAGAAGACCTTTCGTTGGAGCGGGCGGGCGGTTGGTGTGAGATTGATTGATTGCAAATTTTTTATTGTTTGTGGTAATTCGTTCCATAGTCTGCAAGCGGTAACAATGAAGGACCGTTGTAAATTACTGTTCTGTGATGAGGAATAAGGTGTTTATGCCTCTCTCTGGTATTACGGTTATGTACAGTGTCTATACTCCTGAATTCCGTGGAAAGATAATGTGGGTTGTTAGAAGTAAGTAATTGGTATAGTAAGGAAAGCAAGTGGAGCCGTCTTCGGGACTTCAAATGCAACCAGTTTAGCTTCACGAGCGAATCAGAAATGTGGTCTGATTTCTTCAGATTAAAAATATATCTAATACACGCGTTATTTGTTCTCTGAATCTTTAATGACTGTACCTACTGTGAACACGTAAACGTCAGCAAATACAACTGTGCTTAGAATAAATTATAGATAAAGTGGACATTATCTAGTGCAATGTGATGTGTTTAATTTTACAAATGGTAATGTGATCTTCATAGAAACATTGTTTATGGGCCGTAAGCGCATTTGCCTAATTTTACATTTATTGCAACATTTGAAGCATACCCATTGCCTCCTGCATCAATTTCATTAGGTTTAGCAGGTTTAATGATTGGCATTCTTAGAAATTCATTTTCGTTCTTTTTACAGGTGCAACAGAAAGAGAGTGTGTTCCAGTGCCGAAGAAATCACTTTACAAATAGATTTTTGCTTGATCCACAAATTCATTCTTGACGTGAAGGTTTGACGTTTTTCGTCGTCCACGTGAATTTCCTTTAAATACGTTTCATGCATAAAAGCTTTTAACTTTATAAAATTCTGTTACAATAATTCATTTTTATATCTTGATTGTATAATATTTATGTACAAATCCCTCACTGTTATGTAATTTGATAATGACTTTGTACTCTCGCAATGTGTGATATACGGTAATAAATTTGATTTCTTATATGATATTCTTTCATTTAAGTCCATTTCATCTGTCTGCAATTTAGATTGGCTATGATTATTGTATTAAAACGGGGGGAAAGGGGGCGAGCGACATCCTGTGATGACGTCTCGCTAGCATTCTTTAACACGTAGTTCCAAATTTTCCCGTTGACCCATCGATTGTCGCCTTCCATGGAAAAACCTGGGAATCGTTTTATAGCATTAAGTTTCCGGTCTCTCCGTAGGGGTACTAGTCTTTGGGCGATCCCAATAGCTCGAGCTTCAGAATGGACAAGTTTTCAGTGGAGCTACTTTATTCTTGCTACTAAGTTTGAATGGGAATAAATCTATACCCAAAAAAAATCTACGGGCGCTGGCTTATCAAATGCCGGATCTGCGAGACGTAGATTAGAAAATTCTCGGAAAATAAAAGACGGAAGAGGAACAGCTGAAATCTTATTCATCACCTCGGAAAGAACGACAGCCGTTTCAGATGAGAGTCAAATTCCACCCTCGCGGCCATCCCCTTCGTCTGCTCAACCTCGGGCATGGCTGAACAAAATCAATTAAACAAAACAAACCCTATTAATTAACGAATCGAAGTTCCCGGGTTTCGGCAGGAGGAATTCTACGTACACGGCCGTACGCATCGGGGCAGAACGACGCAGGTCCTGGGAAGTCTTACGTCAGGGGTGGCCAAACTGCGGCCCGCGAGGGCATTTTATGTGGCCCACGATGCCATTATGAAAGCGAACCGTAATATAAAATAGATATAATTTCATATTCGTAGTTTAATGCCGGAAAACCTTTTCCAGTGATGTTATGAGGATAACATATTATGTATTATTGATTTTCACTAACAGGATCCCTCGCATTACCTCACATTACTTACGATGTGAGCCCTAACGTGGCCCGCCGAAGCATTTTCATCTGTTTATGCGGCCCGCCTAAGAAGCTGCAACTGTTAATGCGGCCCGCCACGTAAAAAGGTTTGCCCACCCCCGCCTTACTTGGACGTACGGAAATTATAAAGGGAATGATTCGAGGATTAATAGGAGAAACACAACAAAATTAAAAAGGGAAAAATTGAAGGAAGAAGGAAGGGTCGGAAGAGCTTACCATTTGCCGATTTGAACGCAATCTTTTTCCATACGCACAAACCACAAAAAAAAACATCTGCATGGCGAAAAAGGGTATACGGAAGGGAGGGAGGTTCAAACCAAAGAAAAACAGGCCTGTCCCGCCCGATCACACTTTAATCGTTAAATTGCATAAAACGCTTAAATCACCACAGCAAAAGGTACCTTCGTCATTATTAAATATGATGCATTCTCCAAAATATTTTTACTTTCTTCTGCTGACTCTTCAAGACCCTTATGTGGTATTGGGAACCACTGACTTAAGAGGTACAAATCAACGGCGAAAATTATATACTGCTGCCCATTAAAATGTCACCTGTATGCCAAAAGGAACTCTTTCACCAAGCGAAAGTTTTTACTTGTTAAACAAGATCAGGAGAGTGAAATTCGGCTATAGATGGGTATCTATGAACACACATCACATGGATATAAGGCGATACTCAAATTTCCAACTCTTCTTCGTTTCTTGGATGCTAAAATATGGGATGTGTATTGTTTAGCTATACATTGGATGCGTTTCTGTGCAAAACACCTGCATACATAGGAAAATTTTCAATTATATTCTGCCAATAAATTTTAAATGCTGAAACATTAATCTACGTACAATAATAATAACAGAAATAATTCTCATATCCCATTGGTGTAACATCTGATAAATGAGACAAAGGAGTTACTCTGTGGTATAAATATTTTTGCACTTTAACAATGCCATCAGTACCACATTTTATGTACACATCCAAAACTTACGTTACCTAAAATTGAGAAAGAGAAACAAGAACAAGATAATCCAAACCGAACTTATGCCTACTTTCCACATAGTTATTTATTAAATACTTACATTGACTTTAATAGCTTTAAATCACCGTGGGCGAGTTGCTGTTTTTTCCCTTATTTTATAATTTAGCGTTATAAAATATTACAAACACAATAGAAAGAACTCAATTGTTCATACATATTTGTGGCAATAATAACATGTATTATACTAAACTATAGTAAATACAAATCCAACAATAGTCATTGTGATGGCAACACTCTCGTAATGAGTAATAAAAACTATAAGAAATGTGAAATTCCAAAAAATAAGATCGTAAATTTCTATGATCAAAATTAGAATCTACATTCCTTACCTCAGCGAATAGTACAAATCCCACACCAAAATACAATTCTAAGATATTTTAATGAGCAAGAGAAAATTACCCTGCATGATGGATTTCAGATTTCCAATGTAATACAAATGGGAAGGATAGTTTGTGGAATCGAATCTGGGACTTTCATTCTTAGCAACAAAAACTATACTTGGGAGCTCCGCCCAAGTAGCAGGATATTTCAACTAAGTGTCATGAAAATCTGTATATTGGTGGAAAAGTTAAAAGGGGGGATTGGACAGACAAACACATCGACAAAACTATTAGCCTATTTCCATTCTGGAAAGAAGGCTAGAAATCTCCAATACAGCAATACTGTTACAATTTCTCCTAATGTAAGTGTAATGTAAGATAACAAAAAGCAAGAAAAGGAATTTTGTCAATTTCTCAACAAAGACATTAAAATAATGATTTCTAGAAAGGTTTTCTTTACAATAGTAATAATATTTATTATAGAACACATTACAAGTTCAATTCATGCTAGTACCTTCACTAAGGCAACAGTCTTAATAATTTGAAAAAAATTCACTTCTTCATAACTTACACAAAAAATAATTGCAAAAACAACCCTCTCAAATTTAATTCCTCTTAAAGTGGCATTTTAAAAATGCAGGAACTGTACAAGAAAAAACCTTGGATGTTATCAATTTCCAATGCCACCATATTGTCTACCAATCAATGTGAGCACAATTTGGCCACAAAAAATGTTTACCAAAACTCAAATCTTTAATCTACGGCAATAAGTGTAAATATTTATAAAAGTTGAATGTCCAGCCCTTGACGGGACCTACAGTGAAAAAAGCATGGATAAAAAAATACATTTGAGTAAGAAACACCTTTCTGCACGTTATTTTAAATAGGATGCATCACAATACAAACACCATCTGCAAACCCATTAACTTCTAAATTACTTTCATGAATTTCATAAAACACTTCCATTATCACATTATTCATAAACTCCACCCCAGGCCCAATTGTCAAATAGCACATATATGAAATGCACCAGATTCAATGGTCAGAGAAAAGTATATCATAGAATATTTAATAAACATGAAGTGATTAACATATAATTTACTATTTCCTATTCCATGAAAATTTGTGATAAAAATTTACAAGTATCAGTCTATGTCATATTTTTACAGCATATATGTCCCAAAATTGTGCAAAAACTGTTCCAAAACTTTCATTATCATACAACTTACATTCTGATAAGATAAGATAAGAGTAAACTTAACAAAATTGAAGAAGTTGCTTAACAAAATTTTCAAATGGCCAGTTTTGGGCAGGCATCATACAAGAACAAAATAGCTGCAAAAAAATTTGTGCACCCTTCCTCACTGAACAAGGGTATGAATACGAATACGTACATACAATTCATAAGAAATCCAATCTATGTCATTTGGCAGAGTATCCACACTTTAGAAGAATTAAACAACTCCACTTTCATTCACAGCTTATTACTTTTAGCTTCAAATGGTCAGTCATAAATTCTTGAGCAATCAATACAATCCTGTAGTCGCTTAATCAGTTTTTTTTTTTTTTTTCAAGATATCAAAACGTTAGGACTGGCCTGAAATGTGCATTGTAAAAATTGGAAGGCACTCGTTCGAGTCTTCTGTAAACTTTAGTAGAGCAACCCTAACTAAAACATTAAATTACAAAGGCAAAGAACAAGAATGGTCAAAACTGGAAACAAGGGAGACTTAGATGTCCTAGAGCAGGGGTTGGTAACTTTTTCTATATGGTAAATTCATGGCTTCAAATGCCTCAGCAGACTGCAATGGAGGTTGCAAATATTTCTGCAGGCCAAGTAAGTATTTAACACCATACGTCACCTAAAGATTGTGTTATCATATTACCAAAAATCAACTCTAAATAACTGATTAGGAAAAAAACACCATAAAAGGCTCTAAGACAATAATTAAAATTAAAAATATGAAATTGTGCATTGCCACAAATAATTTTATCTTCATATCTTTATCAGTCACATTAATGCTCTTATTGGTTGTATGTGACCTGCTGTCCCGAAGTTGCCAACCCCTGTCCTGGAATAATGTGAGGCAATTCAGTGCCATGACGAGCATAATAATGAAAATAGAAACCCTATTACTACAAGTTCAAATTGATGAATATTATTATAAATTAGGAAAATATGTCATTTCTAATGATGGAGCTATTATTATAACAAAAATTAATTATGGTCCATAGAAAATTGGCTATTGAAGATCATAGCCAATGATAAATCTCAGTGGAATGTTATGCTACCTCCTAAAGATTTCTTAAAAATCTCCAAAAAGTAACTCTCTCAATAAAAGCAAATGAGAGAGAAACAAAAGATAATGCTTACTCTGATAATCTTGCAACTGCTTGCAAAACTGCAATTACTGTGATAAAATAAAACATATGAGACAAAGCCCTAGTCCTAGCACAAATTTTACAATATGATTCACTCTAATTTAGATTAACAATTTATGCTTAAATACATATATGTCCTGAAGATAAAAGCAAAAAAGTCTGATGCATCACAAAGAACCTGTATAAAAGGCATTTTCAGTCACTGAACCTCCAAACGACAAAAATGTGCAACAGCTAATGTATAGAAAATTTTCCACCAGCTTTGACTTAGTAATGGGAAAATAGCATTTTACAATCTGCAGAGGTGTAATTCCAAACCATAAACAATCAGCTAGCCCAACTCTATGGCAAGATTGATGCACTCAATGCAAAAATATTGCAAGTGATTTTGTTAACTATTTAAAGAGTGCACAGCATATACACCTTGGGTTTAATATATACTAGATGTTAAAACCTAGCATACAAATGAATGCACCATTCACAATTGGCAACTTATATGTATCACAATTCCAGAGCATTACTAGTAACCTTCCAAAGCATCAAAACGTGGCATCCGCTGTCATCCTGTTTTGAGCAATCCTACTAATAATCATTTGTCTTGAGGGTAGCTCCCTCCATACTGGTTTGATGGACCAAAGCAAAAATCAACATTACCAAGCCAGAGGTCCGACCAACAGTTGTCCATTCGAGAGAAACTTGTCCAACTTGAAATCAATCTTAGATTTCTGTTAGAGCGTCCATCAACAGGTGGAATAACAACACCCCAGTGTCTTAATTTAGCTTACACATCCGTCAGGGATCGTTTCTCAAGTGTTGGATGTGCATCAAAGCTAGAGGGAGCCGAAGGTGTTTCTCTAGGTACCCTTGGTCCACTATTAGATGCTGCAGTCTCCATCTTTTTCGCCAGTTCAGCCACAACTTCTCTGTATATGCATGGGTCTATGTTCCTTCCAAGCATGTAAAGAAGCCACCAATCTCCAACTTCAGCCTCACGTGCAACAATATCCGCTGTCTCCCTAGGCACACTTCCGCGGTGCCGAGCTGCAAGCAGTCTTGGGCGCAATGACGGGGCAGCAAGGAGAATTGCTCGGTAGGCAACCAAAGCAGAGAGCAAAGCCGCAAGAATGATGAACCAAAACCATAGGAAAACGTATGTCTTCTCGTTGACAACATTTAGTGGAAGAACACACAGAGAGTCATGGCGGACAAGTGACCCAGAGGGACCAAACTTGTGGAAGGTGCACTTGGTCACTCGAGGGAAGACGTACACCATTGGATCAAAACGTTCCTCCTGCGACTGCTCTGAGAATGAAGCAACCTTCCAGCCATAGGAAATGAACTCCCCATCGAAAAAATGATTCATCAAGTAGAGCTGACCAATGATGTTGACGAGGCAGAGAAACTCACACATCCAGTATCTCAGGGCATACATATTGTGGCGCTGTTGGAAAAATAAAACAAAAGGTAAGTAAAATACAATATTTTGGAAGAAAGACCAACTAAGACTAAGAAAATTTTGGCAAATTACACTTTAAGAAAGAACTTTCTAATGATAATTAAATTTTGGAGCCTTATGGTTAATTACAATAAAAATCGGATGTGGCCACCACATGACTTTCTCCATATCTGTAATATTTCTAAAAATTCCAAATAGGCTACATAATAATAATAAATCTGATGTGGCCACCACATGACTTTCTCCATATCAGTAGTATTTCTAAAAATTCCAAATAGGTTATATAATAAAAAATATTTTAAGAAACTGCGAGAAAATTTTAGACTTTACAAAGAACAGAAAAAGCTTATGATATTGGATATAGCCAAAAAGCTCCAACAATTAAGAAAAGAAAAAGGAGCATTACTAAGATGTAACTAAGCATCAATTGTAAACAATAGTCATTGGTAGGTGGCATGTTGGTGGCAGCTAAAAATATAAGATATCTCTCAAACAATGCATTATATGGAAAAATGTTTCAAACAAAGGTTGTAGAAAATTAAACTTCCTACAACTTTTATTCCAAAACATTTTTACATTTATCAAATATTAAAGCAAATATTTCAAAATGACAAGAGTCAACACCCACTTCTGGTTGACTGATTTTTATCAAAAACTAATCAGTTCTTCTGACTTTTATAAAAATGTTAAATATAAAATTTTGCATTGACCTGATTAATAGTTTTTGAGTTAAGAGCACCCACAAAAAGCTACCACATACACACACACACACACAGACATCGAGAAAATGGTCAAAACGTGTTCAGGGGACCTCAAAACATGTATTTCTATTGGAATCTCGAAGTCGATTTTTTTCATGATTACAATACTATACTACTACTACTATACTACATATATGGAGAAAGTAAAAAAACAGATGTGACACCCACTTTTGGTTGATCGATTTTAACCAAAAACTCTTACAGCTTTAACAAAAATATCAAATAGAAATTTTCGTGTTGATCTGATTAATAGTCATTGAGTTAGTGCGCCCACAAAATTCCAATCACATACATAGACATCATCAAGGATATGGTCAAATTGTGTTCAGCGGACCTCAAAATGTATATTTCCGCTGAAATCTCTAAATCGATTTTTTCATAAAAACAATACTTTCCCCTATACTACATATGGAGAAAGTAAAAATGAAAATGAAGAAACCTCTTTATAACCATAAAAATATTAATTAAAATAGGGGAAATTACTCCACGCACCGCCCACCCCCAGGATACTTCATTTGCTAACCCCTTTGTTGAATCACTACAGTTGATTTAAGTGCATAAAAACTGGAATTAATGTTGATTTTGAGTACTGGGTAAAAATGTTTTTTTTTCAACATCTCCATTGGTACTTCGCATTTGTATTTTATATGGTTTTATATTTTCTACACAGCATCATGTACAAATGGTGCAACAGTAAGGGAGTCAAAAAGGCGAAAACAAAATGGGCAAATGAAAAAAGTGCTTCAACAACGCGAAAACAAAAGAGGCAAAAATAGAAAACGAAATTAGTCAAGGAAGAAAAGTTGGTGGTTTTATATGCTTGTTGTAGAATAATTATGAGGATGAATTAAGTGGTTTGGGGTTAGATTCGTTTTATTTCCTCCCCCCAGGTTAGGTTAAGTGGTTGGAGATTGGATTGGTGTTATTTTGTCCTCCCAGGTTGGGTTAAGTGGTTGGGGGTTGAATACATTCCATTTCCTTCCCCCGGGTTAAGTTAAGTGGTTTGGGATTGGATTTGTTGTATTTCCTCCCCCAGGTTGGGTTGAGTGGTTGGAGGTTGAATTCGTACCATTTTCTAAATAAATGTGGTCATATAAGATTTTTTGGATTTAATAATAATTATTGGTACTTGCCCTTTATCTATCCGCAAAATTTTCCCGTAGGGAATGTCACCATAGGTGACAAGAAATGGAACTATGTGGAGGTGGCATTTACTGTTTATTTGAAATTCTTTTGTTTAATCACAAAGAATATGAATCTGAAAGTACTATTCTATGATGAAGTGTTCATTTTATTAACAATTGAAAATGGAAACAACAAAACAATGGCAGTATTTTACAAAAAAGTCAAAGGTGAACAGTCGTCACCTATGGCGCTACTCCCTAAAAGAAAGTTTTCCTTTACTGGTCAGTTGGCAGTATTTCAAGCACCCTATTTTTTGTTATGATATTTTTAAAGAATTCTCAGATTATAGACTAGATATGTTAAATGCCAACGGGAGATAACCGGGAGAATATCAAAGAAAAACCCGATATCAAGTGACAGTAACTAGTATTCTTTATCACCAGTATGTGGTGCTGTGAACCAATCATTCAAGCAAGCATTTTTTCATTATTCATTGCTCTGTGAAATATTTTAATTAATTCATAAGGGCATCAAATAATAGCCTGTCTATTAGCTGTGAAATGGAGAGAAAGCAAGTTGTATTAACATTAGCACATACCAGTTCTCTTTTGTAACTAATATTTAGTGAAGTTTTCATGTATTAAACAAGAAAGGAAAGAGCTGCTGAAACAGACAGTAAATGGTGGCATTTTCAAGAAAAAATATTCTAGTATCATTGCTCTGAAACAATGTTAAATACTGAAACAATTGGTGACACTAGCTGCTTTTGTATAGGAGTTAGCAGATGTGACTGACAGACAGATGGACATCCACAAGAAAATGTGCACAAATGGACAAATGCAAAATTTAATGGTGAAAAAACAATGTCTCTACCTGCTCCCGTTGGGGAGAAGTAAGCATATCAGACACAGATAAACCAAACAAGCAAATTTCTTTGAAAACCACTAAAATACATAATAAGCATACTGAAGTTTTTTTTAGCTAGAAAATCTTGGATGATTTTTTCTAACACAGGTGCCTGCAACCGGCACAAACTAATCTGTTATCTCTGTGGTCCTGAACATGACAGATAAAAAGAATTTTACTAAACTCAGATGAAACATGATATCCATTTTGGCTGTAGTATTAATTATTTTTAGAAATTATTGTTGATTCTTCAGCATTTTGTAAACCATGATGTTTTCCCAGCAGACCTAGGAATTTCAAAAGCTATCACGTAATGCCTATTCTGTTCAACTGTTTATCTTTTCTTTGGTAAAGAGATTTCATTCCCCACCCTAAAAACTATCCTTAAGGAGGCCTGTCACCAGAATATGATACTTACAGAACTCGGTTGGTGTTTATATTGTGTCATTTAACTTGTTTCAAAATATTACTTTCACAGTAAGAAATATTTAGAGCAGTGCCCGCAGATGCCTGCAAAAGTTTTCTGTGATTCCCCCACCGAGGTTTGTTTAGGTGTCCTCCCTAAATATTTTAGCTCTTTTGACTTACAGTGTTGAGCGCCCACAGAATCTAGAAAGTGTTACGTAATCTAAAAAGACTTCATGACTTTGCCTTATAAAATTTATGTACGTCATACACAGCTGGTTTCTCTTGCAGTCTTGTTCACAAATTCGTCGACCTCTTGGATGATTTAATGTATCATTTTACCTTCAATCATTATCCTAAGGTATCCCAGCTCATTTGTAGAGCTGGCGAATGGTAGCCATTTTTCTTTGCTTGTTGACAAAAGAAGTACCACTTCATGTTTGTGCTCTAGTCACAAATTTCTATTCATTGATAACAAACATGCTAGCAATTTTCTTATAAAATATTCAAAGGGATATTTACTTGTATGTAATAATCTAATTTAAATAACAATTGTTTGAAATTAAAGAAATATTTTCCAACTTATGCATTCTTTATGTTTAATGAATAACGTTATAATACAAAATGTGTATATAACATATCTATGCACATATGTACTTATGTCAAAACAAATATCACAGATTATTTTTAAAAAGTCTTAAATTAATGTCATAATTTTATTTTGATTTATTGTTAAATGGAAATTTTGATATTTTCTATACTTTGTATTTTTAAGTTATAAAAATGGTTCTCATGAGTAAAATTAATGTTCCTACTACCAATATTTAAAATAGATTATAAACATACAGCTACAAGCTGAACTGTAAGCATTGAGCAGAGGGAGGGGGGGGGAAAGAGGCTAAAAATATTGGCGCCCACCGCTTTCGCTTTTAAGTCAATGGCGCCCTTGCCCACATAAAGATTGGGAACCCCTGATGTGCAACATCACAATCCTTATTCCCTCTCAAGGAAAATTTCTCATAACTGCTGGCCAGGGAAGGAAAAAGTCTCCATCACAGTAAAAAAATCTTGCATTATAAACAATCCCTGCAGGTGAGGAACCTGTACCCTATTTGTCCCATTATGCATTTGCATTTTGTGATTTTTCAGGAACATAGCCACCAAGAAAGGTAAAAGAAACCTGTACTCACTATGCACTCATTATTACCTAACAATTTTCATATGTTTAACATTATTTAATTGACAGAGCAATTAAAAACTCTTGTAATACTCAATACAGCAGATTTTCATTATATCTAGTCAAGCCCTGATTTAGTGCCATTTCTCTATCACTGACACTGGCATCAAAGCAGAGGTGGTGGTAAATGGAGGTATATGCTTGCTGGATGCATGCAGGGGTGGCACCATATAGGGGGGCGTTAAATCAGGGTTTGAATGTATATCTATTACCTAATATAATTTCAAGAAGTAATTAATTTGATTAAATGTGTTGAAATACAAATTATTAGCTTTAAAATCTGTTCAATTTGTGTTAAACCTCAGCATATAATATTCTAATTCCATAGCTTGGATATCTTTACCAAATACAATGCCGCAATAAAAACTTAAAATATCTTCTGATTTTTACATACAACACTACATCAAAAATTACCTCCATTTATTGCTTTTAAAAAATATGAATTAAAATGAAGATTGTCCCATTTTTGCACCACAGAGTGAAAATGTATTTGACTAATCTATTCAATACAGATTAATGGTAATTAACTTTGCAGTAATGCTTTAGTACACAATTATTTCAGTGAATTAGCAACTTTATGAAATCAAACTATGATTAATGATGAAAGTCATTTGACAGGCTTTCATAATGCTGTTAACAAAAAAATCTGACTAAATATTATTATAATAACCTCATAAGTGTAATATAAAAGTAAACATACAATAGAATAATTTAATGCTAATGATAAACTGAGATGCTCACTTTAATATGCTTGAGGAGGTAGTCAATAAGGACTTCCTTCTTTTTCTTCTTGTCTTTTTCTGTCTGAAGTCCAACATTCAGGCCCATAACAATCGTGCGCATGAGACCTCCTTCCCAAGTGTCCCACAACCATTTGGGTGTGTAGCAGAGGATGGCCTATGACATAAAAAATGAGAAATATCATTAAATTACAATTCTTGGATTCATCCTCCCTCTGAAATCATTTTCTAATTGGTTAAAATGGTAGTCAAGGTAGACCAAACAAATGGCGAATTCATGGAGAGACAATTTTAAATATCTAATCAAAGCAAGTATATCAAAAATTTATAAGTGGTTATAAAGGAAAAACTGCAGAAATGGTACAATGAGAAAGTTTCACAGACAGCAATGAGTTATACAATTTATTTATGACAAAAATATACCTTATTTCTCAGCATATAAGATGCACCTGGGTGTAAGAAGCACCCTGGTTTTTAGAAGATTTTTCAGGAAACAAGTATTTCGATTGACCAAGGCAGTTACAAAGGGACACATCGTGTATCATTTACAGCCATGATTAAGTCCACCTCAGGCAACATTTACAGATAATATTCCCGCATGATAACAATTAAATATAACAATAAAATTAATTCATAAAATAAATAGGGATTATCTAAAACAAATAATTGCTTCAAAACTTGTATAGCTAATGTGCCCTGCGTGAACTCAGCAGCCATATTAATTAGACTGTCCGAGTGCACCGCATATTGTATAGATACCTTTTACCGATAATACTTACATAAATTTAAGTGCAAGATATGTTAATTCCGAATAAATTGAGTGTATATCCAATACTGATAAGTATGTGTATCAAATCTACTGCTCACTTACGGATGCATCTCCGTGATCTTTCGGTAAATGGCACTAGTCCTTGGCAATAGAATTTGTAACAGATGTTTATGATTATCCACACAAGGTAGTAGAAAAAATAGCTTTTATGTAACTGTTGTTTCACTTTTACTGACTTGCTCGATTTCCGTGCATTTTCACAAATTCAATCAACTGAAGCTTATAACTAATAGCGTAGGCATATCTTTTCCCTCTTGTAGTCATTGAGATCTCAATAAACGTAATGGTATTTACAAACTTTTTATCACATCTACCACAATTATAATGTTACGTCGCATTAATCGTGTTATTCAACTTGCCCATTAGGAACTAAAACATGACTAACATCAACAGTGCACCAAAATTGTAATTATTATTAATAATAATATTTAATTTTTCCACAGGTTAGATGTTATGTAACAGAAATCTTCAAAATATCAATATAAAAAATATGTATACTGTGTGAGGGCATATAATAAAGCACAATAATGAAAATACATAGTTGGAATTTATGTTGCATAAGGTATAACTGTAAATATTAACAAAATTTTCATTATTAATTATAAATAATGTATATTTTAATGTTTTTGCGATGTATTACTGCTATTGTCCTATTTTGGGGGTGAGTGTGTTCATTAGTCTTAGTATTGAGAGCAGTAATAATCTTACCTTACCTATAAAATGCAGGCTGATTTTGGGGGTCATTTTTCTGAAAAAAGGAGCATCTTATATGCTGAGGAATCATTATATATAGACGTTCCTTACAGAGGAGGAGGATATAACATACGTCGATATATAATGATAACATATAGGAGGATACTAATGTTTAGGCACTTCCAGATGAGCTGGAGAATCGAAATTTTTTTCATAGGTCGGATTTTGAGCAAAACTGACTAGAAAAAACGAAAATCTTGAAAAAGTGCAACAGTGCGGCCGCTAAAAATTCGCAATTGTTCAAACAAATTTTCAAGGTTTATGTATTTATAAATGTGCTACGGAGTTGCAATTTTTTTGTAAGTAGAATTCTTAAAAAAACGAAATAGGGATTATACAAATTTTGATATTTTTATTTGTTTGACAGTTAAAAATTCTTAAAGTTTAAACAAATAGATAACTGTTTAGGTACTACGGGATAAGCTAGGAAGCTGAAATTTTCAAATTGTTTACAGAGTAGTGAATTTGCACAAATAAACATTTCAATTTTACCATACATGAATTGCGGCGGCCGTTAAAAAATATTTAAATTTAAACAATTAGAAAAATATTATTTTACTTCTAGAAGTGCTACAACTTTAAAATTTGGCTAAAATGTGTAGCATTAGTACCTCATAATGAAGAAAGTGTAAAATTTTTAAAATTGCAACATTTGGGGATTGTTTTAAACTATTATTTTTACATGTGGGAAAAAACGAAAAATCGCTGCGGAGGTGAAATATTTAGAATTAAAAGAATATTTGTAATGATGAAATGTCTGTCTGAAAAATGAATGTTTTTTCAAGGTGAGATGTAATGCTTGCAGTATGCAAGCACCAACTACTACTATGGTATATAAAAGGTATACTCCAACGATAAAAATATTGGGGAAAGCAAAAAAATTATCAATTTGAATTGCACACTATTTCCGAAAAACATCACTAACTATAAGTTACCTTTTCACATACAAATCAAATCAAAGCTGGATTGAAAAAAATAAAAAACAATCCAAAATAGTAATTGCATTTACTGTATTTATCAGAATCCAATGAGAGGATTTTTCCAAATTTCAGCTTGTGAAAATCAAGGGTCGTCTTAAATATGAGTACAAATTGGGTTTTATATATGTTTTTTTAAACGGATGGAGCATAAGATGAAATAATTGTCTCTACTGAAATTTAACACTGCAAACTAATGGTTCAGACTTCAATTAATACAGTATCAATTTTTTAAAATAAATTTTATAATAGTTTTTATTTTCTCAAAAAAAAATTGTTAACAAACCATTTCAATGAATGAATGAACTGTATCAATACTGAATATGTGTTCAAAATATACACCGAATACGTACAAAAGGCATGTTCTTAACAAACCAGGGAACTATCGGAATTTATTTTTGAACGATGATATTCGGTGAACAATTATTTCTCAAACCAAAATTGACAATATGAAAAAATATTTTTAATAATAACTTTGGCTAATTCCATATGAATGAGAAAAACGACTGGTTTCAGTGAATAATAGATAATTCACCGAAACCGGACGTGTTTCTCATTCATGTGGAATTTGCTCAAGTTATTATTAAAAATACTTTTTTGTATTGTTAACTTTGGTTTGATTATGGACTTCCACAAAGTCTTGGCCTCATCCACTAACTTCAATATTACTCAAACGATTCCCAAAAGTGAATTGACCCTTTGAGTGCCAGATAATTTTCTTGTAGCTATGCCGAAATTGCCAGGCGATTTTTGTCGAATTTACAACAGTGTAGGAAAAAAATTACATCTCGCTCAATTTTAAAGGTATCTTTTGAAAGTTTTACAGAACATTCAGTACATATAACTCTCTATCTAGAACATAGGAATTAAGGGCTAGATATCATACTACTATTGTAAAAGGATTGTTTAACATTAAAATTACCTTTTTAGAAAAACAAAATTAAAGTTTGAAATTAGAAATGTTTTTTACAAAATGACTTAACTCGCATATTTGTCATATTTCTTGAAGTCCCAGTATGTTATTTGGCCACACAAAAAAATCACTCTTAGGATTGGAGATTTTTTTAAAGTAAAATGTTTTCTACAACACTAACACACAATTTATACACACTTGTTCCTCTACATCCTAACATTTGTGTTTACATTTTTATTTATACTAGTAACCGATATTCAATAGTTCTCCTATTGGATTCTAATGCTAATTTGTTCATTATTATAGATATCATTATCACGTTCCTCATTGCCAACAACACTTTCACTATCTGAACTTTCAGTTAGAACTGCAATACAACGTCTGTGACGAACAATAATGTCACTATTTCCGCTTTCTGTATCTGAAATTATGAAACGAGGTTCACAACTTGTGGGAGTTTGTATTTCATTGCCAGAATCAACATAATCATCATCGTCACCAAGAGTATTTATATAATCCACTATATCTTCATATTTGTCAAACACTTCCCTTGAGGTTGATGTCATTTTAATTATTATGGATTGCAAAAACTAGGTCAAGTTCAAAAAAGCATAAAATCAAAACAAAACTAATGAGACGAAAACTAGCGGCTGTCTCTGAAACTAAAATATTTCCTTGTCATAATTAGACTGTCATGAGATACCATCTGACGAGAGACTGTGAACTACCAGCACTTATATGAGAGCCTGACGAAGGAGAGTGATCGTGCTCTTGGCACTTGAGGCGATAGTTGCAAGCAGCGCAATCATGCTTCTTGGAACTCAAAGGGTTAAACTTCCCTTCTCTATTGGTTCATAGCATTTTGCAGATGTAAAAACAAATGATGGCATAATTCATCAGGATTCCCACATTCAACTGTCTTAAGCCATAAATTCTCTAATTGAGATTTTGTTTTATTACCAACTTTTATATTAACTTTGCTTTATAATCATATATAACCATATATAATCATTATATATATATATATATATATATATATATATATATATAATGATTATATGGTTGGACAATATGAGTTCTCTCAAAGTAAAATAGTCCCCCAATCAGATCTCCAGGCAGAGACTGCCTTGAGGAAAACATTTGTCGAGAGTAATTTACGAATAGGCACTTGAAACGTAAGAACTATGAGAAAGGCAGAAAAGCTAGAGAGCTTAAAAGAAGAAATGAGAAGAAATAGAGTTGACATTATAGGACTGAGCGAAAATAGATGGGTAGGAGGACAGTTCAACTCGGAAGAGTTCACGGTAGCTTACTCTGGAGGAAATAGTGGGGAAAGGGGAGTAGCTCTGGTACTTAGCATGAACCTTCATGCCTATAGAAGAGTTTGTGTTATAGAAGTGCATTAACAGATATTATTTCCAAACATTTTGGCTCAGATAGGAGGAATTTTGCGGTTTTTCTCTGCATAATAAAGTACAGAGTGGAAGCAGTTTGAAAATTGCAACCATGAGTGAAACGAGTGCCTCAAATGCTTCTGTTGTGCTTTCAAGCAGCTCTGGTGAGGTTTCATGTTGTGCAGCGTGTAATTTATTAACGAAAAGTTCTTCCTCAAACAATTTTCAGGCAGAGTGAAATTATCCAAACAGGTGGGTGGACCAAAACCTATCCTAAATTTAAATATAAAAATTAAATCATGCACAAGACATTTTAAGGTAGATATTTATAAAATTGTTGAATGGTTGACTGCATGTGCCAGCAAAGCAAAATTATTTTGTTGGCCGTTTACTTTTTTCGAACGAAAAAAATGTTCAGACTGAAAGGGTCTTTCCTGATTTAAATAATCTTCCTAAGGTAATAAAGAGACATTCGATAAGTAAAGAACATTCACAGTCAAATCTTCAAGAAAAACAAATGGAAGAACTCGAATCGAGTATGTTTTAGATATGCAGTTGGAAATTACCCATCGCCAGCATAACGAAGCAGTAAAGAAAAATCAGGAAATGTTAAAAAGAAATATTGATATTGTTTGCTTTTTGGGAGAGCACGAACTTGGCTTTCATGGTCATGACGAATTCAGTTACTCTGTAAATAAAGGTAATTATGTGGACTTGGTCGAATTGGTTGCTAAATAGGATGAAACTTTGGGAAACCATTTGGAACATTCCATAGTGTATTGCGGCAATCAGAATGATTTAATTTCTTGTGTTGCCCAAGTCGCACTGCAAAAAATTAAACAAGATGCGTTCAACTCCCTCAACAACAGTTATTTTGACATAGCTGCTTTGCATTCTGAACTTTGGTTTTATATCAAATAGAAAATATTGATAAAAACAGCATTAGCGATTTATATAATTTCATTAAAGAAAACGATTTAGACAA
Source organism: Tanypteryx hageni (assembly GCA_028673005.1). Taxonomy (NCBI): domain Eukaryota; kingdom Metazoa; phylum Arthropoda; class Insecta; order Odonata; family Petaluridae; genus Tanypteryx; species Tanypteryx hageni. The sequence goes on along the minus strand of CM054116.1, from coordinate 123,417,676 downwards.
AGCTTGCTCTCAAGTGGCAAAATTATGTGAATTAGTATTGACAATACCTGTGACCAGTGCCTCAACTGAACTGAGTTTTTCAGCTCTCAAACATATCAAAACATTCGTGAGGAATTCCACAAATCAAGAAAGAGTCTAAATTATCAATTCTATCAATTGAAAAAGCCCTTATCAAATAACTTACTAAAAAACCCATGTTCTATGATGATGTCATTGCAGAATTAGCAAAGAAGGAAAGAGGAATTCCTCTGCATTTCAAATAACAAGGTAAAATCTGATTTTCATAATTTATTGCTTCCATATCAAAAAATCTCAAGATTCGCCACTGTACAATATTCTATTCTCGAACCATTCCCTAAAGTGGCATGCAAGGAATTTTATACTTAGAACACTAGATTCACTATAAAATCTGTATTTCACTGACAAAATAGATAACATATCTGATATTTCTACCTATGCTAAATAATTCAGTCGATATTTTTCATATGCAATTTACATGTATTGTGAGTTAACAGGGAAAATCAGTTACATATATTTATAAACAGCAAATTAAAAATATAATGTTAAGAAAAAACAATTTGACTTCAAAGCACTTGGAACCACAAATAAAGGTGACATTATATCTGAAATATTATCAAATCCTTATAATAAAAGCCTTTGTATGTCATTCTGTCACACTGTCACTGTTAAGGGAAACAATATCATTGCTATCTTTACAGGATTGTGTACCTAGTGGGATTTGGATGTGGGACAGCATTATGTCTTTACCTAAATTACTAATGTCATAGAATGCAATTTCTTGAGATTTGAAGATTAAAGTCGTAATGAATGTGTTTGTGTAGTGTTTACATGTGCTTTAACAGTATAGTTATTAGTGTAAGTTGTATGAAAAAAATTATATATGTATTTGCATCAGAATTTTAAAAGTTATTTTCAAATAGTTACAATATGGCAGGGATGGACAATCTTCTCTGCATGGTGGGCTGCATGGTTTTTGAATAATTCTTTGGTAGGCCGCAATGGAAGTAGCTAATTCGTTAGTGGGTCAGATTAGTATACAACAAAGGTTACCTTGAGATTCTGAGATACTATATAAGTGAAAACCAATGCTAAATAAGGTTTATGGGGATAACATTTCAACATTCAAGGTATTATTATAACGTAATTTTCATTTAAAAATATTAATGTGTTAAATTTTGTGGATTGCTTTTTCATCATAGCTTTGCGGGCCATATTAAACACTCTTGAGACATACATATGGCACATGAGCTGTAGGTTGCCCACACTTGCTCGAGTGTATTTATTTTATAGCTAATTTAGTATTTTGCTTATATTGGAAATTTTCACTATAATTCTGCTTTTTTGATTGCCGAGTGCAATTTAGTTTTAATATAGCAACAAATGGGTTGTTGATTTAACTTTCAACCCTTATTTTTGTCTTGCGTTAATATCTCCAAAGTAAACTCTGGAAAATACTGTAAATAACTTTAATCAACATTTAAAATCATTTCCGAGTAACAATAAAGATATAATTGACATTCATTATATAAGACTCGATAAATGTTGAAAATGTGCCATGGATTATTTACACCGCTATTTCGAATTAACTCTTAGCTAAGCCATGCATCGCACAGTGTTTCAATTTCAATTTAATGCTTCATACATGTCTACCCCTAAAATATTTTATTACATTTACCCATAATTAACATAGCTACACTGATGTACTTCAGTAGCAGTACTCAGGAGAGCTGAGCACTTTACAGAAAAAGTTAAGTCACCTTGGGTACAAAAATTAACAAAATAATTATTGACTGAAATATGATTACGAAATGTGACAGCTTCAGAGCTCAAATTAACTCGCATAGAGGAAAATATCTATTTTAAATAATATTTATAAAAATGAACCCTCACCTGGAAAAATAGCACGAAGCACACCCACTGATAATAGGTGTAGTACTTTCTTGGGTCATCGTGAGCTCCTCGGCCATACATTCCTCCACCAGGTGAACCCATGGGAATGTCAGGACCAACACCTGGATGCGCCACTTCTACTCCAGCCTGTCGGTAGAATGCATCTGGCATGGTAAATGTGGATGTGATCCAACAGTAAGTGTTGATCACTTTCATTGGAACACCAGATGAAATGCACTGGATGGGATTGCCCACATATTGTGTGGCTGTAACGATGAGGGAGAAGGAAAGTAGAAGGACTGTTGTGAAAAGATTGTGCAGCCGAAAGACAGCATTGTCTGTCACTATGTCTTGCCACTTGAGGTAGTCCTTCAGTCCCCCTAGGAGCTTATACATTGTGGCGAGGTTATTAGCCGCTTATTGCGGCAGTTTCAGTCGTTTCAGAGCCCCTCGTCGGGGCCAAACTGAAAAAATACAATAACATCAGAAACACTGGTTACAGTAAACCTTAAAATAATTTGTCAAGAATATCAGCAGAAAAGGCAAAATATATTAAATTCTACCTTATAGTTAGTTCTAGCTGGCCTGATAATGTCTATCAGTGGAAAAACCAACTATGTTTCACAAGAAATAAAGAAATTGAATATATTTTAATTTTTCCTGTACTCATCCAGTTCCTCAATTTCATACTTAACAAAATTATAGCCACTGATGCATTAACAAAACCAATTTTAGTGAAGTTCATAAAAATAATTTACAGACAATTATATTCTACTGCTCTATACACATCCAAAACCTCCTACATTTCACTGCAACTCCCATAGGGCATTTTGCTGTAGTGATCCAAACAATGTAATAAAAAAATTTGGCTTTTCAAATTAATGTTTAGCTCTACATGGCTGTCACTCTCTAAAATAGCTTCTTTCCTGTTATTTGCACATATACAACTAAAATGGTAATGATCTTTAACCTCTACAACTGTTGAGGATGCCTTACATTTACAAATGCATTACATATAATACGGTAACACATTAATGATGATTTCATGGGTATTTTTCCCAAAATATGGGCAAAAGAGTTTTATGCTATTCATATCCAAGTTAATATGATAAATATTTTTAGAATTTCTGAATTACCATAACTATTTCAAGGTATTATTTTACATTATACAATATGACATCAAGCATACTGATGTAAATAGGAGCATGTGAAAAAATTGGGTTAACCATGAAATCTCACAGGCCTGTCTGACCTATGATGATGAAGAATGGGGAAATAGATTTGAAATTTAAATATTCATGATTTTGTTTTTGTGTAAGTTATTGATTACTGAAAATTAACTACTACTTTCAATTGATGATCTGTGCAATTGACAGTATCATTCAAATACCCTTTAAGGTAAGAATAATACTGTTGCAGCCTTGTAATAAATGTTAAATATTAATATAAATTTATTAACTAAACAGATTCTCAAATGTAATTTTAAATGTAATAATACAATATTTGCTTTATATTCATACATATTATAATCCCAATTGTTAAATTCCTTTCAAGAAGTAAACATTTTCTCATAGAAGAAATAAAAATCTCATGTAATGAAAATTAAAATATTCACTAAAATTCTAGAAAAGCTAAAATTACGTTTTGAATATGTTGGGGTACATAAAACAGTATTATCTTCAATTATACAATACACCAATAACGATATTTTTCTAGTTAAAATAATGTTAAGGTATTCATAAAAAAATTACTCAAAACTCTACATATCATCATGAAGATATTAACACGAATAATGATTAACTATAAAAGAAAACGACTGTTCTCCATAATGAACTAATATAAACAATTGTCTAGAACTTTTTAAGATTAACCACTTAACTCCCTCACATGTCAACTAACAAAATTCGTAGATCGTAAGTACCCAAGTCAAAATTCTAATACTGGCATTCGATAATATATAATTTTCTTATTTATATAAATATTACGAAAGTAATGACAAATGCATTTTAATTAACAGCATAAAAACACAGCAATTGTCAAAATGAGAAATAAATACCTAATTCAAAAATTTTCTCGCTAATTTCTAATAAAAACCATCCATTTGTCTATTAAATGCAAAAACAGGGCCCTTTCCCTTAAAAATAACGGTGGAAGAAAATCAATGGCAATTGTTATGGATATGATCATTTAAATCACCTTGGAGTAACAAGATAACACAGAATTACTGAATATTATCAAATGCATGGTACAAAGTGTATTTTAAAGAGCAAATCTAAATTGTTTGTTTTTGCAAAAACAGTATTTGTAAATATCTTCCCATAAACATAGAATCTAAAAGATATTTGTAAAATGTTTACATATATTTACACATACATATTAAATTTAAATGTTGGAAACTTATATAATATTTTTTAAAAAAGCAAACTGAAAGGTCCCAAAGAAATAATAAATAGTAGTTGAAGGTAAAGAAATCATGCAGCATCGTAAGCCGTCGCGTGTAAGTCATGACTCAGCCGCTGTTCTTCCTAAATGAATCAGTAAATCAGCTACTAAGAACAAGGTCGTAAGAAGCCGCATCCTTTGGGTTTGACTAATTTTACTAAAAACTGGTAACAATGATTTGAATACTGGTTAACTAAAAAGCAGAGAATCAACGGCGGTAAAACAAAACCCAACGGTAACCGATGCATAATTTGGTGGTAAAGCATAGGGTATCAGAAACTTCTCCCGAATAAATTCATTCCAGGATATAAAAATTATAGGTGAAAAAAGTCGTGGTAATTTTTTTAACTACCTATGACCGGGCATAACATTTCGATTAAAAATGTGATAACAGCATAATCGTGTTTCTCACTAGATGAAGTCCGTCTGACGTCAACCGACAACCTACTCAAAGAACCAAACATGTACCATTCTCGTCGGATTATGAAATGCAGTCACCATACGTCAACCTTCATCTTCATCGAGGCTCATCAACAACAATAAACGTAACTTCCACTGAACCTACTCCACAACACCCATTAACATCACGTGACAATCTAGAGCACGGGGAGTACAGAAACCGAGGCGTCTTATTCGACCACATTAGCTGGATAAACGATCTTCATCCCATGCAGCGAACACGCGTTGCTATAACAACCGTGCGGAGTAACGAGGTTAGTTTGCGAAACAACTCTCGGACAAATGCGAGCATTTCGGGTCATCAAAATGTGGCCAAAAGGAAATATAATAAAAGCAGACTCATCAGCTAAAGCAATCCACAAAAGTTGAACGTACCACCACAGTGCACCCAAACCAAAGGGCATAGAACCCCCACCCTCCCCTCTCTTTCCCAAAAAATACATACAACTCCCCCCACTTCCACACACCACCCCCACTACCGCCACACAAATAGTTGACTATCAGGCAGACCCGACCGATCGCGTTGCCACCACAAATACATTAAAAATACCACCAAAAGACCAACGCAATTTTGCGAATTTGAAAATTATGACACAGAATACCTTCCACTGCAAAGCCACGTGTTGTTGGAGAATTAACAAAGAGACCTTCCGCACCTTTTTTCTCCGGCCAGCCGTGCCACCGACGTGCAGCAGTGTTCCTCTTCGAGAGGATACCGTTCAACAGCAGCCTGCTACTTCTCCTACTTGCCGCCCTGCGCTGTTTTCGTCGGGGCATGCGTAGACGTCACGGGCTCGGCGTTCCCTCCCCTCCATGTGAGCTTTCCCTCCCTTCCTCTCCCTCTCTGCCTTTCTCTCTGCCTCCTTCCCCTTCTTTATCTTCTCCATCCCCCTCCTCCTTCACCTTCCGACCACCGACAGTACAATCCAGTGGTCGAGAGAGAGAGAGAGAGAGAGAAGAGTAAGGGCAGCAGCTGAGGGGAATACGACTCGTGTACCCGAAACCAATTCCAGCCTAGCTGGAGGTTCTTTTTCCGCAGTAAAAATTTGTCCAACGTAGCGAAACGGGTAGAGAAGAACATTCCGCAGCTCCTTCGTCACGAAGCGCAGAGCACTGTATCGTCACCATTTCGATTATAATCGTAACGGGGAAATCGATAATCCATAGATCAACATAAAAAGAAGTTAATGTACATCTATAGGTGTCATGTTAGTAAGTTAGAAATGAAAGGCATTTACACACATAGTTTACACTTTTCGACAAAGAATTTCCAATGTACCAACTAAACCAAGTCAAAATATGGATTAACTTCTACGAAACAAGCTATTAAAATGACTAACGTTTTGAACTTGTTTAGGATGCAACCACCGGGAGATAAGAGTTGCAGGTTCGCCTATACCAGGCGTTCTATTTCATCTAAATACATTAGCACGGGGACGAAATAGGGGTAGCTACTTTGACACGCTAACATCTCATATTTACTAGGGTGCAGTTGTGAACGATTGAAGATGAAAAGCAATTGACAAGCGTCACGCATTGTGCAATCTAGATCTGACGCTTCCTAAACGCAAAAAACTGCTCGTGTTTCAATGCGCTTATGGAGGACTCGTCATTGAAAGTAAAGATTTAAGCTTACTGAAACTGACGTTTCTCACACAAAAAATTCCTTCATAAAAACATTAAAAGTTAATTTTAGTTACCAAATTTAATTTAATGAAATCGATCGTCTTGGAAATCACAACGCTCTTAATAAAATAACTTACAACCAGTCGTCTTCATCCGGAAAAGTAGTAGATGATAGTAATAGTATTGATTTTAAATCAACTAATGCCAGAAAAACGCCAAAGTAAACAGTTTATTCTTCTTCGTGGACACTATGGTATCGAACTAAAAATATTTCGTAATGCCGATCAATTCAGAAAGCTTATCTGCTAATTATTTTTGCTATACAAGCAACAACAACAACAATACGCTGCAGTATCATGTTTGTACTTCGGTCGCAAATGTGAAATGTTCTTAATAAGAAAATTATGAATAAAGGTGAAATACTCCTTTAGCCAAACAATTAGAGGGTTACAAAACCCAATGCATTTCGCCCACAAGGTGGGCATCGTCAGGGGTGAAACCTGTTTCAACAGTATTTCACCTTTATTAATCTTAGCCAAAGTTATTGAGCTACTATCAATTAGAAAATTATGAGTTAAATAGTCTGTCCTAAGCGTTTAGTTTATTTTCTACGGATAAATTTAACGTAAGTAATTTTTGGGTAAATATTAAATCCTAATTGAAGAACTATAGCCACCTCTTCCTTCGTATTCCAGGAGAAAATATCCCATATTTAAATTTGATAACTATTTATTCGTTATATTTATATACCACCTAATCATAAAAATAAAACGAATCTGCGGTAATGATATCTTAGACACGCCCTTTTGCGTGCGCGTTTTGAGAAGAACTTTAGTTTAAAACGTGCATTTACAACACGATAAGCGTAAGTTATACTCGTAATTATTCCATGTACAGATGATTCGTGGGCTGAGCCGGCATTCTCAATAAAATCGAAAAAACAGTTGAGGTGCGCACGACGTTCTTCTTTCCGAGGGAGGAGGCCTCTCTCGACCAAACCCGATTAAGACGTAGGGAATAAATACTCTCATTTCTCGTCGCGCCACAATTCGCGACACATACACACGCACCTCCACGTACATAAGTTGGTGATATGAAATAACAGGAGCGAAACCGATCTGCTGCGGAACTAGGTTACTCTCGGGCGCCGTTCAAAGATTATTTAGGGTGCTAGAGCAAGCCGAGCGCCGGAATATTTTCGGTCTCGAATGCCGAAGAATTCGAAGAGTATTTCACTGGATAAAATCCTCAAACGCTCGACTCAAAATCTCTTCATCGTGCGGCGACAATTATAACAAGTTGATCCAAACAGGAACTTATGATGCCTACTTTCCATTTAATCATTTATTTAATACTTATATTGGCTTTAACAGCTTTAAGGTCATCGTGAATATGTGCTCTTTGTGCTCCCAAATTTCATAATTTAGCGTTATAAAATACTACAAACGGAATATTAAATTGATCACGCGTAATTGTGCGGCGAAAATAACGCGTGTACGTATTAGAATATACCGATTCTGAGTACAACAATAGTTGTTGCTATGGCAGCACTCTTTTAATGAGTGATAAAATTGTGATGTGCTATCGTTAAAGTCTCTCATTCAGAGAGGTAGAATTTTGTTACGATTAATATGGCGGTTAGTCCCAGCATAAGATGAGAATACTAATAATTTCTTGTAGCCAGGGCCGGCTCTAGGTACGGACGAGGCGGGCGGCTGCCCGGAGCGCCAAAGTCTTGGAGACGCTACTCCTATCACCATGAATTGCGAGTGAATAAATATTAGATACTAACTTATCGCGGAACGGGCTGGAAACTTGATGGCATACCTTTTATTTTTTCATTATCAATAATTTTTACAAAGCGATGAATAAATTAACATTTAGTTCGAAAATATCTCAACAAAAATTTACGGATGGGGGCGCTGGAGTTCTATCTCGTCCGGAGCACCAATATTCCTCTGGCCGCCTTTGCATGTAGCGGAATTTTGAAAAGGTATAAAACGTGACATTAAAGAAGCAGAGATTGTTTTGGGCATATTCGGATATGCATATTTTATTAATTTCATTATTTTATTAAATAAAAATTCACTGTTCATTAATATAGAGCGTTGGCAATAGCACCGCTAGAGTCGCCGTAACGCAAAGAGAAAGAACTTCAAATGTTTCTTATAGCCAGTCTTCTATAATAAAAAAATCATTTAAATAATAATATATTCCATTTATTCCGAAATGCCATTCCGACAAACAGGACCGTCCCTTGGGTACGGCGAATCAGGGCGGTCGCGGGCCCCGCGCGAATCAGCAAGATGAAGATTGCTGCTAAGCGTGGACGATACTCATGGCGGTCCGAAAGCTGCCTTTATCTCATGATTCGGTCCCGCCCACTCCATTAAAGGTATCCGATGTCTACCCTTCCAAAAGCTTCTACAAAACAATTTTTGTTTACAGTTACGTAAACAGACTGCCTTTATTTATTACTCAGCCTATGACGAGTGTTTATCGGTTCTTGCAGAAAGGTGGGGGACTAGGATCAAATTTGGATTACAATGATCTGATGGCAGAGATTGCTGCAAACAAGTTGAATTTCTGAAAGTAGGTAGAGCAGTAAACAGTGGGGTTTTATTCTACTTTAGTATTAAGTTGACCTCACGTATTGTATGTTGCCATTCATTTGAGAATTATGTATGTTTATATTCATATCCAAATTGCAGGTATACATGCAGTTTTCCAGAGCCGTTTGCGACAGAATAATGAAATCATTATGAATCAGGCGTAAATTATGAAATTATTATTGGTTTTCCTAACGAAGGACTTGTTTGTGTTCTTGAATTCCAGAAGCGATTCCTCATTTAAAAAACACAACAAGAAATATATGTATATTTCTATTATACAATGAAATACATATATTTAAAAATATACAATATTTTTTACAATTATTTTTAGTGCGCGAATTATACCTTCATGATTTTAGATTGTTAAGAGACCCCGCAACACCCCTGCTGACAAATGACCCCAAACTTTGAAAAACTACCTCTTTACAATGGTGGGCATTGTTCACCGCAATAAATTTGGTTGATAAACTAAGTCACAGATTCCAAATTCATTAAACTGTCATTCAAACAATTTCATTGTCGAGTTCCGCTTAAATTGATAGCAACCTTTTAGCTTAAAATTCAATCCACTGCTTTCAACGTGAATTTCATAATAAAGCTTTCACTGTATTGTCGTAAAGTGATTGTTGAAAATATGAAAGATATGCCATAAAACTACGCGTCTAGAATCTTCTGTTTTTCTCTTTCCTTCCGTTTTATGGAAATAGATAATTACATTTCGCAACTCAGAATTACTTCTTTCCTTAAAAATCGTATAACATTAAATGGACTCTGGGAAGGTAACTGGCAAGGTTTCTCAAGTACCTTTTCGCTGCAAAGCATTAGGCATACGTTTTAATTTCGTTTCTATTCGCAAGAAGTTGGAATTTTTACTCCTATTCAGTAGCTTCGTTGCGTCTTCAGAGAATATCCACCAGTTTCACGTCTACATTTATGAAAGTAAAATAGATCAGATTGATAAAAGGATGCTTTATATGTTTCACACAAATGGAAACAATTCATAAAAAGTCAGATAACAATTAATTGGCTAGTTAATTGAACTGATGGACTTTTAAATGCATTCTAAGTTGCTTTCATCTATTTAATATAATTTACAACTGACGTTTATTCTGATTTTGAAAGCATATGTCAGAGAACTGAAATTTTGTAATGGATAATCGGTAAATAATACGTTATAAAGAGCAAAGATTTTTATCGCAATGGTTTATTTTAAAGCGCAATATTTGACTGTGCGTATATTTCCTTCTCTATGTAAACAAGGAAAACTTTAATATAGGTAAATAAAGACAATTATTGTAAATTTCCACTAGACAATTGAATCGAGAAAAAGAGTAGAGATAATGGACCTCTAAGGTTCCCGAACGCAACTAGGCTGCGATATGAAAAGCGGAACAAGTAAGAGAAAATTCGAAATGGACTCCATGCTTGAAAACGACAACTCGCACGGGATTAGCGCATCGGTGAGAACCTGGAAAGCCAATTGTTCCCGAAGGTGGCTCTGTTCTTGAACGGGAAAAACTTTCCGCCCTATTTATTTCCGTTCCAACAACAGGTCTACGGAGGGGAAAATGAAGTCTTTCAAAGAGAAACTTAAATACATAAAGTTTTCGGATCAAGACAGACACGTTAGGACGAGTTTCTTCAGACTTATTTCCAATCACTTTCTTCAATAAATACCAACTAAATTGCGGAAACGAGTTCGACAATATCTAAGAAGTCATGGAGAAAATTGCGCAATTTAGGATTGGCTTGGCGTGAAATATTAACACGGCGTGGAGTAAAATAAACATCAATAGTTTTGATAAACAGAGATTAACCGGCAATTTAAAAAAAAGACATCAAATAGGTCAGGGCAAAGCATGTGATATGGTACCTTTTTTAAAGATCAATATCCCGCAAATTTAAAATATTTGAAGACAGAATTTGTAACGAAAACAGAAAGGAATTACTCCTACCGCACACTCCAACCGACATGCAGCAAAATCTATCTCAGACGCTAGCGATAAACCCCCCGAGCAGGAAATACTGCTTAGGTATGAAGCGGAGGTGTTGTGCCCTTATGTGTGGGTGCGAGCGTCAAGATTGAGCGGAGGGAGATACGCAGACGTCTCTGCCCATTGTTGTAGAACGTGGCATGGAAAAAAGAAACGTTTTCAAAACATCTAGCGGTGGTGCGGACGGAACGAAAACAAAAGCCGCAAGACAAGCGAAAATCTGAAAGAGTCGCAAGGGCACGCGCTCGGGAATAGGAAACCTCATTTAAGAGCAGGGTCGAAGGGGAAGATTAGAGAGGAGGGCGGGAGCGAGAATTAAGAGCGTGAATATTTATAAGAGCTTTAGCAGACCGCGAGACAAAACATGAACCTCCTCTTCGGCGCCCTTCTCGAGACGGATGGATGAAGAGACGCCGAGGCGAAACAGGTTGTCTCTCCGCGGCTTTCCTGCTTTATTACCCTTTCGACAGAGGCCCTTCTCCGCTCCTCCTCGTGGGGGGACATTCCGCACTATCGAACGCCCGCAAAACTCCGAACCCACGTGGCCAGGCAACAATGGAAAAAAGAGGAGGAATCGCAAAAACAAGAAGTTCAAACCAGGACTAATGCAGGCTGGTTTCCCAAAGTTGATGTCCCGAATTGACAACTTATATTGACAGGAAATGTTTCAGTATATATGTGTTAGTCATTCCAAGGAATGGTTTATCAATCATAAAGAAAAATTGGAAAATAAATTAATAGAGCGTTATCAGGTTTAAAATACTAAAAGCAGTGTCAGAATCTCTTTCTGACATTATATTCTGCATGCATTTTTTTTAATAAACTAATTTAATTAATGTTACTCTTTATACGCTTATATCTATGCTAAAGGGTACTCGAGTGGAATGGAAAATAATCCATTGATTCACTCGTTTATGCTCAAGCCGAGTTCGGTAATAATCGTCTCCATGGCAACAATCCGGTAAATGCGATTTAAAACACAAAAACACTGTTTTAATAGAAATTCAAGAAAATATGTACGATCAATTATCAAAATTCTGCGATAAGAATTAGAATTTACATTATTTTTCTCTTAAAAGAGTACAAACCTCGCTCCGATACCACAATTTTAAGATATTTTGATGTATTAAAGAAAACATCTCTGCATGATGGATTTGAGATTTCCTATGTAAAACAAATAGGGAAAAAACGTTCCTAGGATGAAACCCGGGACTTCAATCTCCGCCAAATAAAATAGCCCGGAGGTGGGCCCTGGTAGCACGAATCTCATACCAAATTTCATGAAAATAGGTCCATTGGTGCAAAAGTTGTTAGTGGGACACACACACACACACAGAGAGAGACAGACAGGACAATTTCATAAGGATGTTTCCTTTGGAAACCAGCCTAAAATCGTTCTTGGAATCAAACCCGGGACTTAAATTTGCGTCAAATAAAATATAGCCCGGAGGTGGGCCCTGGCAGCACGAGCGTCAAACCAAGTTTCATGAAAATGTGTCCATTGATGCAAAAGTTGCTAGTAGGGGACACACACACACAGACAGGACAATTTCATAAGGCTATGTTTCTTTTGGAAACCAGCCTAAAAATATAAATGCACCTATCTCAAAGGAGTCGACGTAGGACAAGGTGACCAACTTTTCAGGAAGCCAAGGAGGGACATTTTCAAATATTTGCCGATTATAAGGAGGGACTGATTACAGTGGTTTGTTTGTGGTGCATTTATTGATGAGTCAGCTTTGGATAGATGCAATAGATATCAGATAGATTGGTGTGACCAGTGAGGCCGTTCCGGACGATTTAAATGACAATTTGGGATAATAATTTCAGAATCATGATGACGATTGCGAATGCTTTTAAATGTCTCCATCGTTAGGGAGGATAATGTCCGTCCTCGTTTCTTGGAATACAGTCGTGACTCCGTGGTGTGACTGAGTCACGGGGGAATACATAACCCGGGGTCAATTTGAAATATCTTTAACGATTAATTACGGGAGTAATTCTAGAAATCGCCCCAGAAACTGCTGCATCCATCCTAAATGAATTTATATCGACCTGGTAGACCGCCGTGTTGCAGCTCAGAGACTCAATTTCGAACACCACCGTTAATTCTCATTTGTCTACTTATTTAAGAAAAACGAAGTACATATAATGAAAGTGTCACGATTCACTGTGGAGGCCGCCCACTGAAAAGGTGTGACAATAAATCTAACACTTAACGCAAAAGCAACCCATCAATTGCTTTAATCCATTAGAAGTTGGCCGCGCTTGTCAGGTGTATACACTTATGTATGGAAAATTGATGCGTTGCTATGTGTTGTACAATGCGTCGTAAGTCGTGTATCTTTTCTCTATATTTGGCCCTCCCTTGAATTGTAATTTACTTAAAATTTGTCAGAAGACTCGAAATGAGTGGCTGGTTTTGTTCCATATAATATATGACATTAGCATAGCTGAAATAAAACTAACTAAGATAAAAGTAAATAACGTGATTATTTTCACTGTTTGGTTGCCATATAACAATGAAGAGCAAAAGAAGAAGGCAGAAATTAACCTTAGAGTTGTTCGGTTGGTCAGAGCCGTCTTTTTAGGATTGAAGTCGCAAACGTGTGAACAAATTTTTGAGGAAAAGGAACTGTTGTAAACCTTCTTCATTTTAGGTGCAGAAAGGAGAACAATGTCTCGCTTGTGTTCCAAAGCCAGCGCATTTCGCCACTTTCGCTCGTTCTAAACACTCCATTTTTACAGTATCTTCCTTTGTATGCCAATTTTCTCCGTTACAGCCGAAACTCCCAATATGCTCCTCCGGAGGGACTGTGGTTAGGCAAATTGTTCCCGGTCCTCGGCTCGATCACCTCAGCCCCTCCTTCCTCTTACTTCGGTCTAGTTAATTCCCCCTCAAAACTCCACCCTCCTTACCTCGAGCGAGTTCCCAAAACAAACCAACATGGCAACCCCTCTCTGTCTATCTGTCTCGCAGGCATTTCTCCCTCTTCCCCGACCCTCTTTACTCATTATATCTAAGGCACACAATCTTTTATAATCATTAACCATACCGCAGCAGGTTTACAGGACAAGGAGTTTACAAATGCGGAAGAGGGAGGATAGAGAGAGAGAGAGAGAGAGGAGGAAAGAAAAGAGGAAGAGAAGAGGATGACTACGGCAGTGGTTCCCAACCTGGGTGCCGCGGCACATTGGGGCGCCGCAGCTGATTTTAGGGGTGCCGCGATAAAATTAGTTTTGCAAGTAAATCAACGATTCGGATGTGTTTACAGGTAACTAGGGAATTTATGTTTTCTCTAATAAATTGATTGGTGTGGTACCAACAAATGGATGCCCAAAAATGAAAATATAAAAAACCTTGTTTGAAGGCTGGGGTTCCGCGAAATTATGTTTATCTTTGAAAGGGTGCCGCGCCTTCAAAAAAGCTGGGAACCACTGGATGATTGTAGGGAGGGAAAATTGAAAGAGGATAGGAGGATGGAAGAGTAAGCAAGATGATCCAAACAGAACTTATGATGCCTACTTTCCATTTACTCATTTATTTAATACTTATATTGGCTTTAATACGAGTAGCTTTAAAGTCATCCAGGATATGTAGCACTTTGTTCCCAAATTTCAAAATTCGGCGTTATAAAATACTACAAATACATGAGAACGGAATATTAAATCGATCACGCGTATCTGTGAGAAATAACTCGTGTATACCTATATTAGGATATACCAAATCTGAGTCCAACAATAGTTGTTGTTATGGCAACACTCTTGTAATGAGTGATAAAAACTGCAAAATTGTCAGTATTTACGTGAAATTCTAAGAAATACAATCGATAAGCAACGTTCTACGGCAACAATTAGAATTTTCATTCCTTTTCTCAGTGAATAGTACAAATCCCGCACCGATATTACAATTCTATTTGTAAGATATTTTAATGTGCAAGAGAAAATTACCCTGCACGATGGATTTTAGATTTCCCATGGAAATCAAATGGGAAGGATAGCGCCTGGAATCGAACCCGGCACTTCATTCTTCGCAACAAAAACTATCCTCGGGAGCTAGACTCATGTAGCAAGAGATTTTCACCCAGTTTCATGGAAATCGGTCTATTGATCTATTGGACAGACAGTCAACGACAGAACTATAAGCCTATTTCCAATCTGAAAAGTGGGCTAAAGAGTGTATAGGTGGAGAAGAAGGAAGAGAGAGAAAGAGAAGGGAGAGAAAGGGGAGTGGGGAAGAGGATGGATGATGGTCGTGGAGGAGGTTATCTCGCACCGCCGCCTTTGACACCCGCTCTCCCATGGCGGAGACGCTGGCTCCCTCCAATGGAGGCTAATTTAGCATTTGCGCTCGATTAAGCGAATCTGTCTCCTCGGTATGATAAATAACGACCGCGATGGAAGTGGTCAAGTGAGTGGTCAAATGCGTGCCCCAAATCCCAAAGAGAGCGCTCGCTATGAGCGTGTGACCATCGCCGAGAAACTGTTTTGATTGGTGGGCCTCATTCAAAACAACTCTGGAACGCAGCAAGACTAAAAATTGAGACGACTGCTTTTCGCCATTTTGCTATTAGAAAACGCATTCGAAGAAAAGTTACTTTACTGTCGTACAAATTTAAAACGCAAAAGTTTAATAGAAAGGAAAATAATGTTTCAATATCAACATCATGGTCGAAATGGTAATACCACTTTTACACAAAATCATTTCTTACCTTTAAGGATTGGGAGTGAGCCAGATATTTGTAGCCGAAGATAGCGACTTATTGAAAAGCAGTCGAACAAAGATATATATAATCAAGCATAAAATCAAAGATAGGAAAGAAACTACAGATTGGGTTAACCAGAAAAGCTCAAGATAAAATGAAAAATCCATTCAAGTGCTAGAAGCCATTGGAGTTGTCAACGAGTTTCATAATGATCGAGGGAAAAAAGATAGGCGCGCGAGGAAATAAAACCCAAACGGTTGACATCGATGGATTATGTAAACACGGGGTGAGTTAACAGTCCCTCCCCATCACTGCGGAAACTCTGAATGGATGAGAAATACGATGCAACACACCTGTGTTGTTTTTATTGATCGATATTGCAATGAAAAGTGTCACCAACGAGAAATGCATTCAGATTACGACTCTGCCGGACCACAAACAGGCTGAAATTACATCCAAATTGTGCCAACGGTAATCAAACTGATGCATTCATTATCTAAGCGCATATCGCATAAATTTCACCGGGATTATCGATTACAAAAATATCAACCTACGAGTGAAGATGGCATATTTATCCGAATCGAAGACGACCTCGAATAGATATAGGCATATAAATGGAAGAAGAAATAGTGAAAAATGTTGACAGACAATTTTTATATAAAACAGAAAATTGCTAACTAAAGTTTATTTTGGTCATTAAAGACTGACTTATAAATTTAAGTAAGTCGTTGATTTTTTCAACTACCACGTGCAATGGAGGGGTGGTGCTCTGTCACCAATAAAGGTATAGCCTCCTTTACATATAAATTAAAACATCCACATCGCTTACATTCTGATACAAGAACCATATTTTATGGTGTACTTGAGGCCATTGTGAAAAAAGTAAGCATTACGATAATTTTTTTAAGTTTGTACTTTTAAGGCGATTAAAATGAAAATAAACTACGGCTTAGATGTACCAAGTGCTTTTAAAATGTTTTGTATTAAATCGGATTCAAAGCAAAAATACCAAACTCGCACGACGATCGTGAAGTTGCAAACCGGGTTCACTTCAAAACTAAGTTGAAATTTGATGCAGCGCATATTTAGAAAGTCTGGTTGCTATTATTTAAAACAGTCAGCCTTTTAGAAAGGATGCCTTTATAATGCTGCCGTCTGTCTTCATTTCTATTCGCTTCTAATTCTTAGCTCCTCTGAGTTCGTTCGTGGCATTCTTAAGTAGTCCCTATTAGAAAATAAGACCTGTAGCTATGATTTTTCGTTCGCTAAATGAAAATGACGCCAAAAAAGATCTTATTCTTCCAATTCACAATTTCGTCGCAAAATTAGGTTTCGCGTCGGTTTATCGTTTGGCGCTGCACCGAATCTCCCTACCCTATTGCGAGATGCATTAAAGCTTCCTCGCGCCACGTTCTTCAACGCTTTCTAGCGTATTGCGGAAGCCATAATCGTAATTTCTGTCCCTCCGTTGTGTAACAAGCAAAGCAGAAAGATGGTTACTTTCTTAAAAAATGACTTATCAAGCTCGCGATTTTCTGGATTCCAATTGATCGTCAGGATAACTTCTTCGGCCACGAAACAGTTGAGTAAGACGATTGCGCAATTTAGCAACAAAACAGCCGACCTTAGCGGTAATTCACCCATCGCTGATTCTAAAGATTTTGGAATCTTGATCGTCAATATAGCAGTTTTCTATAATTAAAACAATATGGCTTTCTTGGCAAATATATGTCTTCCTTTAATTCTGTCCCGTCGACTTTGTGTCGAACTCAAGTAACTTCTTTAACGCGTGTTTTTGCTAATAACAAAACTTTCAATTGCTGTCGATAAAATAGTTTATTATCAGCGTCTACTATTTCGTCCCACAAATTGTCTCCATTTCGCTCGGTTTCAAAAGAAAAGCAATACAAACCTCGGTGAACTGCAATAAATTAATGTATCCTTCAAAAAATTACAACATAGTTGCTTCTTCGGTGAACTTGATTTGCTTACTGAAGTTACTTTTCCATCTCTACGTCCCTAAACGTGTATAACCGAAGACAAACCTCACTCTCATTGTCCTACAGAAAATTTTGGCGAAAGCGTGGATAATATGGGAGAAAACATGGTTCGTGTATCCATTAAAGCACTTACATAATAAAACCAACGAACCGGGAACCGTGGCAATATTAAGGAAACTTTGGATATCCGTCAATTCTTTGGAGAGAGGGACCTAAAGTTTCCAAAAACCTCCGGAAGGATGGCAAAATCAAATCAGAGTTCCGTAAATTTATAGATATTTCAGGATACCTGGAAAACTCTTGGAAAATTCTAGAATCTGAAAGTTCGAGAAAGTTACAGTAATTTATACAAATACTCGATATTAAAATTTTTTATTAAGTTACTCTGATTGACATTTTTACAAATTTACATACATTCTGGAACTTTCTCGGAGAGAATTAAAACACAGGAAATCTTTGAAGACAGCATATTTTTAGATTAATCGATGGAAATAATTTGTAAGTTTCTACGCATTCAAGTATATAACATGATTATATAATATTAGTAGTATATAATTATGAGAGATGTGGGCTAGTTAAGATAGTGGTTAGTTGAGTTGTTTTATGCACGCTGCTTATCAATAGACGCATCTGGAATTCATATCACACGGGTGCACTAGTCTTCTATACTTTCTCTCTCTCTCTCTTTCTTATTAATGACGAATTGCGTCACATACTTGAAGTAAACATCATATCTTTATTAAAAGTCCTCAAATATTTTTCAATGGTAACAGTAAACTAATATGCCGTTATATGGTTGGAAAGCGCATTCTTTCGAGCTGATATTATATTACTTTATAATTCTAGATTTCGCAATCCCTGGTAGCTCCACGGCCCGTTTTAATTCATTGACACGATTAGGGCTCGTAGAAAAACAAGAAGGTTGAAACGTTTCCGCACGGCACCTCACGCACCGTGGCGTTTAGGAGCCATTTATGAAATACGTGAACTCCGCATTCGATAGATGGACGAAAAAAATCCAAGAAAGACCACAGCTATATTTCACATACTCGGCTAAATGTAAGAAGGGACTACATAGTCTCAATTTCGCCCTAATAAAGTCGTTTGTCTGTCTGTCTGTCTGTCTAAACGAAGCAGCGAAATAATCTGGGAAGTTTCAAAACTACAGACATTGTCCCATAAACCGAGGTATCTTTCAAATTGTAATTTTTATCTACGGAAAATAATAAATAAATAAACAAATACAATGACGAATATTTGGTTTGCGATATTTAAATGGAACTTGAATAAGCAATTGTCCGAGGCGAATTATAGTTTCAACAGTAAAAATTTATAAAAAATAAAATTTCGTATTAATTAATGCATATTTTTATCGAAATGTTTCATTGTGCAGCTCATCTTTTGTATGTGACTGATTCATTTCGAATAACGTTCAGTTTTAACCTTAGTTTTTCACCATGAGACATTTTCCGTACGTTCTTTTTTATTTTTACTCGTTTTGTTTGTAAATGTTTTCATGAAATACTGAATTCATTCAAATATACCAAGGACTGCAGTTTATTGCACAATTGTTTTCAACTTCGATTAATCAATTTGCAAAAGTGCGAATTCTAAGAATCAAATCAACTAGCGTCGGTTGCTCTTACCTACTGGAAGACACTTGAAACAATATAAATTATATTCGAGTATAATGTTCTTCCAAAACATTCCAAAGGAAACTCCGGAATCATAAAAAAGTTTCAAGAGGTTACCATTATAAATATACTCGATAGCTTAGTTCCTGCCAAAAAACCGAAGGTAAACATTACTTTCATAAGTAAGCTTCTGTCCGTCGTCTTCACATGAGGTTCTCTTGTTTGTCTTGCTTTATAGCCAAAATGCGCATCTAGTTTATCATAACCTTGCTGTGGCCATTATACTTACCTGAGATAAGTACTTTGTTAACTGCTTGTTCTTGAAATTTTCAGCCATGAGACGAGCTTGAAAATTCTCTGTTGAATGCTATTCTATACCTGTAATATCCATTACTTTTACTATCATGTCTCAAAGTGCTGCCTGTTTTAACCTTTCTTCTTCTGCGTTTATATTAATCTTTGTCTCAATCTCTTTGAAAAATAAATTCAAATGAGATAGCTCTTTGTGGAACTACATTACGAAAACTCAAGGTAAAATTTAAAAAAATAAATATTTATTAAAATGAATGTGTACATATACCTCTATGAAAATAAATAATTTTCATAGTGGAATTTGTACGTAGTCATTTTAATAATTTTTTTTCGAATTTATCCTTCGAGATTTCTTTGAAAAATGTGAAAATCTTAATTTAGTTTCCATTGTTATTTTATGCATAATCAATTTATCTTCGACTTCAATGACTTCAGTTACTACATCTACTACGATGGAAACACCTATAAGGTAAAATATATTTACACCGAGAGTTCTTTACGATTCGTGCAATCATGTCAAAAAAGATAAACAATAATGGCTTAGTATAATGTCTAAGAACTGGTATGCCAAAGAAATATCGAATTTTTGATTCACCGATTTATTTCATAATCTGTTGTAATTAATAAAACAATCGACAGTTATTTAAAATTTACTTCACTCGAATAGTAGTAATATAATATTTATGTTTACGTTCATTCATTCGTCGTAAATTAAGTAAGTAACTTACAAACGCTGTGTATACGTAAAGAAAATAGACGTTCATTTCTTCGTCACAGATAATCCATTTCTCTTCATTTACTAAAAGTTGCGTGCGCACGAAAGTAAATTAAAACTAATTAGTTATTTACAGCATATATTGTTTACTTCAGTTGCCACAAAGATTGTTTTCGTTGACAACAATTAAAAAACAAGGGAAAAGTTCAAAGTGAATTACGACTTTCTCGTTTGATTTTGTTGAAATCGGCAGCTCTTTCGATAAAAATGTACCGAACAAAACATGTTATTTAATTAGTTCTATAAATTAAGTTTAAATATCTTTTGTTAAAAGTGATATTTTACGAAATATAAAGAAAAGTTATTTTTTTGTCACCGGTAAAGTGGCATTACCGATTAGACTACGTAAACCATTTATATAATTTTCTTAGTTTCTTTGCCCTTATGTCCTAATACCAAATTTAATGAATATCCGCCCAGTAGTTTCGGAGATGAGATGCGGAAGGACGGACGAATGGACACGACATGACCATAAGGGGTTATTTTTTCCCTTTTCGTAAATAACGCCTAAAAACACATTTTTTACATAACTATATAAAATCCTTGCCAGTCAGTCAGCTAAGGAAAACGTGACCAACCTCATAGAATCATTTCTACTTCTATTTTTATCTCTTTCTCCTTTCTTTCTCTTGCATTCATTCGCTCACTCGAGCACGTTCTCTCCCTTTGGCAAGTAACTCGTAGGGAAGCATATTACCCGGAAACATACGACTTCTCTCGGTTACAATCCTTTCTCGAGGGGAAGGTTGCCATGGAAACAGCCACCGACGAGTTAAATAGACAAAAGTTTCATTCCGAGGTTTCTTCGGGGCAACCTTGCAGCCTCGCCTCGTAAGAGAGGTATGCCGTGACGGACTGTGGGATGGTTTGGTCGGTGGCGTGGCGGCGACGTTTGGTGTCCCCTGAGGGAGGCGTGGCGAGGATTCAGCGGCGGACGAGCACAGCGCTGACTGTTTCTACCCACTCTCGCCCGTAATCACTATATTGGAAAATATAATGCCGGCATTTTTTCCTCCCTTTCTCCAGTCCTTCCTACTTCTCCTCTCCTCCCTTTTCTCCCTCCACTCTCCCTCCCTCTCCACTCATCCCTCCTAGACCTCCTTCAAAACGCACCTTTCTCCTCCCCTCACACCATCAGCCCTCTAGGATATTCATATTAAGAAA
Organism: Tanypteryx hageni; assembly: GCA_028673005.1. Lineage (NCBI taxonomy): Eukaryota > Metazoa > Arthropoda > Insecta > Odonata > Petaluridae > Tanypteryx > Tanypteryx hageni. Next base: position 123,396,041 of record CM054116.1, on the reverse strand, counting down.
AGAAATGAAAAACGCTTTCCGAATAATAAGCTACCGCCGGCATTGTCTTTTGTGCTGACATTTAGTGCTCTCTCCCTGTCCTCCATTTTCCCCTTCCCTCCGTTTATCGCCTCGGTCTTGAATTTCTTTTTTTGTGACTCGTGAGCTTGACGAATAATTAAATTTGAGTAGGTTTTGAATAAGTTGCGAAGCAGCTAAAATACGTATTCAATGAAATTTTCAGTTCTAGTGGCTAAAAAAAATCACGTCGACAAACCAAGCTGATTTCATTCCAACTTTAACCATCTCCGATTGCTTTAATCTCCCGAACTACTCTTATATCTCAAGAGGAAACATATTTTTCGTGCAGAATAGTTAGCTGATAAGTAACGAAAAAATGTAAAGGAAAAGTAAAAATGCTTCACATTTCTCGACGCAGCTTTCATTTAATATAAAAACCGGTCTTACATATATACTATATATATATTGATTGAATTTCGAAATCTTCGTTATCTTATATTACTTATGCAATCGAAGAGTCAGTAAGTTTTGCATGCATAGGAGAAAAAGGTCTCCCCTACAGTAATCCTAAAATGAAGGGTTAGATAGATCTACGGCTTATACTGTAACGGTAATTCAAACAATTAATTTGTTATGGCACGCACGTAAAGAAATCCACATTCGGCACTTCATGAAAAATATATGCGTTAAAAATGAAACAGAGAAGTCCGAGTCCCTACTTGAACCGATAGCTCTGTGGCCGATAGACCGCTTAGAAATAAATGGAGGGAATGGAGACACGTGTCAAATATTGCACAAGCCTACCATTCAATGCCGGCGACTTGTTTTTAACTTGTGCGACCAATTAGTAGGATAGTGGAGTAGTTATCAAAATCAGGAGAGAGGACCGCACAAAACGATTGCACCGGTTTAGAAAACGCATTCAACACGCGCAGTGAAGAGGAGAAGACGGCGAGTGAATAAACCGCGACAGGGTGAAGTGCTGACCAGCGATCGCGGGGAAGAGGAAGTTCACGGGCGGCTGACTGCAAGGGATGGTGATTAGCAAGGTGCTAGTAAGCAAGAACCTCCAAGTCGAGAGAGATTGGAATGCGGAGAGGGGGGGAGGTGGAGGGTTAAAGGGAGAGGGAGGAAGGGGCGAGGAGAAAAATGTCTTTATTGGCGAGGTTGAGGGGTGAGGTGGGAAGAGCGCAGGAGCGGACGATTTCTGCGCCCGCAAAAAATGCATAGCGCTGAGTGTCGCGAAGAGAGTCGACTTGGCAGACGGAGAAGAAGTATACGGCCGTGCTCGGTAATCGCTGTACTCGGAGTAACGCGGTACTTTTGAAATTATAGGGAATTGGAGAAAGTCTCCGCGTTTTATGAGTCTCAAGCTAAGGCCACAGAAAAAAATTCATTAAACAGAGCCATAATTTTTTGTTGTTTTATTTTATAATAACATGTAATATTCTCATTTATCAGCAAAGTATTAAAAGTTGCAATATTTGGAGGATTAAAGAAAAAGAAGCAAAAGTAAATGGCAAGCAGTTAAAAAAGAGTGGCTATGAATATATAATAATATGACGCGAGAAAGAACGGGAAAAGGGAAAATAATTGGTCGAGAAAATCGAACAAACGACGGCGAAGTGAGACTGCAAAAGTGAGGGAAGCCAGTTAAAGAGGGCACTGCGAGAAATAAGAGCAACCGCAGAAATAATGATTTTTTGTTCCCAAGACATCGCGCAACCATTGGTTGGAAGAAAAAATGGAACGGTCTACGGCTGAGGAACCACGAGAAACATAAAGATAAAGTTTATATGGGAATTGACTCATTCCACGGAACTCGTAAAAGCGGAGATGGGGTCGAGTATTGAAATCTAAAAGCAAACTAATGATCGAAACACAGTGAGGTCGGAGGTGTTTATAAAAAAAACTCCCGGTGAGTTTATTCGAGGGTCGCGTTAAGAGGAAACGAAAGAATTCCATCAATCTTTCCATCTTTTAAGAGTTGAAGATTTTACAAAGACGATAAGCAATTTTCTCCTGAAGGATGAGGCAAACGTCGCATAACGCGAGGTCTGCAGGAATATTAATTTAATTTAAGCAAGGAGCGACGGAAATTACGAGGATAATGAGCAGCAGATTAGAGGCCAAGGAAAATTCTTATCTGGGAAACTATCAGTTTTGCTTCGATAAAAGGAAGAAGAAATGAAACAGCTATAACGAGGCCATTGACAGAACTATGCTTTGAATATAATTAAGGTAATTATGATTTTATGTAAATTAACTTATGCGCCTTTGGTGAAGTTTTATTGCAAATAATATACCGAGAAACCTCTATAACTTGAACTTATGTTATTCGAATTTCCGATCACCCGACGAGGAAATTTCTTTCCGATAGCATTCCCATACATTGCTTATGCTATATGACTAGAATCCGCCGATAATATATATACCTATTCTGCCTTAAATTTCGATTTACAGGAGTCTTCTGTTAGTTACAAAAGTGGAAGAGAGAGACCGAGAAGAGGCTAATTAGGAGCCTATACGATTAGTAGGTTAAGTTCAGCGAAATGGCTCAGTGGGACATTCAAATTTGGAAGAGGTGGACGTCAAGGTTTTCCTCATTATCCAACATTGCTTAACTAGAGGTAATAGAAGGTGCATGAAAGTACTAATTCATACGAATAAATTTCGCGTGATCTATTTTTAAATGAGGAGTTTCATTTCTTGATGTTGTTTAACTTTTAGTCAAATATGTAGGAATGACGCTTACTCAGAAATAAAAGCATGAAGCTAGCTTAAAAGAAGAAAAAATGTAAAAATACAACATGAATTACATTAGACTATAGACAGGGCGTGCCCTGAGCGTTCGTGCTTTACTTGTGCCCCATAAAGCTTTGAACAGATTAAGGCGATAGCCAAAACAATCTTTGTAGTTGAAAAATAAATACAAAAGTGCGGAATTTAAGACGAAAACGCAAATTATGAATATAATCGGAGCAAAGAATGACAGGAAATAAGAGAGGCACATTCAAGGTACATCCTTAGATTGGGAGGAAGTTAAAGAGGAGTTTGGGAAAGATAAACAAACGCGGGATGACGATGCCAGAATACCTCACGAAAAACAAGAGGACAGAAGATCTAAAATAGAGTGATAACCAGAAGAGCACACATTAGAACAAATATTAAAAACAAATAACAGTTTTTAAAGGGCCAGTGAAAGTCGCGCGATTATTCAGCTGACTCATGACTTTCTTTTTTATTTACTCCACTGTTTTCTGCATTTTATAAAGAATATTACATGGTCTACCTTGCGCAGTTTTTTTCGGCTTGCCAAATTTTTGAGAACTTGGACATCCTCCGCCCGCTCTTCGGAAAATCCTGTTCAATCTTCTGGTGTCAAATGTAGTGCTCAAACCGTAGTTACAATGATGGTATTGCCTCTGAAGAATTCTACGCTAAAACCCTGTCGCCAAACTCCCGGATAGATCGCCAGCAAAAATAAGCCAAACAGCACAACTCTTTCTCTGGTGACGCTTTGCGACGGTTTGTTTGAAAGCCGTGGTTAGCATTGTCGCCCTTTCGACTCATCGAAGCTCTAAACGAACTTAGCACCTTTCCTTCCTCCTCGACGCTCTTTCTTTCCTTCTGAAAAATCCGTTCACTGAAACAGTTAAGACTTATTAAAGATGCGAGGGTGTGCGAATAGGGGACGAGTGAGGAATCCCAGAATTTATCACCTCCAAGGAGGAAAGAGAAAGTGAAAAAATTCGTAATGAGTAAGATGAAGGACAGAGAGAGAGAAAGAGGAAGAGAGGAGGAGAAAAAAATTCCGAAGGAGGAGGAAATGAAAGATAATGAAAGCTTATCCGTTGGTTTGCAACCATTTTACCGACAAGAGCATACGACCAGCTGTGGAACTAGAACCTTTTGGTCTCTCCGCGAAAATAATTTTCGGGTCCCTTTATAATGCGTTGTTTAATATAACATATATTGATAAAGATGGTCCTGCAAGACCCATAAAATCTTTCTCCCGCAATAGCGGACTCTGCGTTATTATAGTTCCGCTACTGCTTACGACGAAGGACTGAAATAACTCTTAAAAAGTACAGAATACATTTTATTAGTGCAATGCAAAAAGCTAGGTATACATTTATTGTGAAACTTGAGGCAACATATTTACAGCAGGGCCGGCTTGATGGGGTATGTAGAGTATGCTGTACATAGGGACCCCCGAAAGAAGGGTCTCCAAAAATGGGATTTTCCATGTCCCCTCATCTTCGTCGATATCGGCCAAACCTCATGCGGCTCTTTTAACTTAATATGCGGCTCTTACAATAAAAAGCAAAATTTTACTTTGATCTAGAAATAAAAGTGCCATATTAATGAACGCAAAAAATGTGCTTAAAGTTTTTGGAATGTTATAAGTCAGGGGTGGCCAAACCGCATGCGGCTCTTTTAAATTTATACTCAGAGGCGTGTCAACATTTTTCACTACAGAACACAATGCCGTGGTGTGACTTGAAACGCATTGGCGATGCCAAAGGTACATTATTATATCTGAATTGCTTCCGATACAGATTATTTTTTACTGTTCGTAAATTTATAAACACGGTATGTGCCATGCGGCTCTCGAACTTTTGAAGATTATAGAATGCGGTTTCGAGGGTAAGTAAGTTTTGGCCACTCCTGTTATATGCATTATATACAAAAATGTTACTTGTTTTAGGATTATGACGTATCACAAGATTACATCTTTATTTAAGATCGACGGCCACATAATAGAGTCTATAAATTCCCTTTAAAAGCATTATATGAATTCTATGTAATAATATGTTCCCCATTTAAAAGCAGTTGACTCGTTGCAGTTGAAATTTCCCATTGTTAAAACCGTAAAATTTTCCCTCTTTTTTGCTTAAAAACAATTGTTTGATTTCATTAGACATAGATTTTAATTCTGTTTTCAAAATATATAACCTTAGTATTTAATGTTCATGTCCCGAGCTCATATCTTAATTTTAACTTATTTATGAATGCAAATGTATTTTGCCCTGCACCGGTATCATGCATTTCTTATGGCGGTAGAAATGAAACAATTGGGATCGGAAAAAAGACAATTTCGTAAAAAGATACTGGATCCCCTACCAGTAACGAAATAATTATCCTTTTTCTCAATGAACCGCTTAGCTGCAAAATTCTATGGTGTCGATCTTTAACTATCAAACGAAGCTTCATCCCCTCAAAATCTCACAGAGTGAAATTCAGTACGCTCTATTAAGACAAAAATATCTCACTTCGGATTTGGAGTCAGTTCTGAATTTTCGTTGACCAGAAATGGTCGACAGAAGAAACATTTTGAAAAACTCTGTCCTGATGAAATGCCTTCTAATGATGAGTAGGTACAACTTCAGAATGACTTTTTTAGTCCTTGATACGACGCTCAGTCAACTATCTGAGAAATTTGCTGCCTCCAAAACAGTGAGTAACAGATTTATGCATTTTAACAAGGCGTTAGAACTTGAACGAAGTGAACTGAAATTGGAATGTTCGACTATAATATATGACTGTAAAGGAGAAATTTCAGATGTGCCGGAAGAAGTACTTTTACTGCAGAAAGTTTTGCAGAAAAGCAATGTAGCTGAAATGAATTTTTTGCAGTTAGTGAATTTTCTCTACAGAAGCAGATACAGTGACGTTTTTCTCAACGCAATGATTACTCTGCGCCTATTTTTAGCTATTCCAGTTATATAAAATTCTGCTGAACGTTCTTTCAGCAAATTAAAGCTTATAGTGAATTATGCGCAAAGAAAGGCCATCCTCACTTGAAATAATATCTACCGAAAGTGATGAAGTTAGGAGTACAGTTGTTTAGTGAGGGCTAGAGTTGGAAAAACTTTATATAGATATCTACAAGATTGGGTGAAGATTTTTCATTTAAAACGATTACTTAGAAAACGCGTTCCATTATACCTCAATAACAATCACAAAATCTCTCCTTTTCACAAAAATGAAGTGTTTACAAAAAATCTCGCACGAATTATTTGAGACGAAAATTAGCATTCGAGCCGCAGTTAGCCTCATAAAATGGCCGCATGCGACCCGCGGGCCGTCTGTTTGGCATGCCTGGCAAATTCGAGGGTCCGAAAATATATTTACAGAATGGTTCTTTTAGCCCGGAATATGCATACGTATTCGGAAAACGCACTTGTGACCCAACCTTTTAAATGCTTTACAGAGATGCGATTTGTAAAATTTTACGATGTTTACTAGTTGGGCATCGCTGATTTAATGAGTATGGAGAGGAGTTGGATGAAATATGAATTTAAACAGTCGTTTTCCGTTAGGCGAATATCAGCACCGAATCCGGAAGGGCGGATCACATGAAGCTCAGGTCCACTTTTTTGTGAACAATTTGTTGCGGGGCGGAAGGGAAAGTAATGAGGTCGAAGGCGTTTTTATTGATATTAGGAAGGTGTTTGATTATTTCCTCGCCAGAAATTAAAATCGAAGATAGGAAAATATGGTTCAAATCCGAGAGTCGTGAGTTATGTGAGAGATTTCTTCTCAGAAAGAGAAAAGGTTAGTGGCGGATCCAACCCCATCGTCCTCTATTGCAGTGGTTCTTAAACTTTCAATTGAATATCATGCGGCCCCCTTTCAATTGAAAATAGTCAAAATAAGGAACTTTATTGCAAATTTCTTCATTTTATGTAACTATTGTTAATTTTTATCACAACGTTTTTCCAAAAATTCCCTGATAAAATTTTTTTATTCGTGAAAACCTAATTTTTTGGCATTTCACCTTGCATCCAAAATAATTTTGCGCCCCCCCCCCCCCAGGGGGCCGCGGCCCACAGTTTGAGAAACACTGCTCTATTGGGTGCACTCAAAACCATACCGTGAAAAATCCCTTCACCCTGCGCCGCAAACTAGGTTGGTAAGGCAAGAAAGTTATCGCCTGGAAGTGGTCATAAGCCAGTGTTACTAAATCGGTGGGTCGCGGCCCATTGGTGGGTCATAAAAAGGGTTTGAGATGGGCCGCGACAGATTTTTTTCAATTTAAGATCGGTTAACAACACTAAAACAAGTAATAGTGTACACGGGTTTCCCGTGGTACAGAAGTGCTTTTCGTCGAATTCGCCGCAGTATAATCATATACTAATGTATTTGCTTTGAAATCAGAAAATAATTTTTCCTTATATTGTGGTAGTTCTGCTTTTTTTATCCGTTCTAAACATATTCATCTCGTTTTCCCTTTCTATACACGCCCTACAAACGAAATTTCTTTGACATCCGTGTAAGCAATACCTTCGAAATTCTAAGTTACAGAAAAATTCTAACCTTGATATTGTGGTAGCCCTGTTTAGTCGACCCAGTTGAAATATGATATTTTTGTTAATTATTTATATTACAATTAAATATACTATTTTTGGTTAAAATCCATATGGTCAGTTCTCTAGAAATACGCGTGAAAAAATATTATTTAACTTTTTAGTGTGTTAGCCCTGCTCTTTAGCTCCGCTTTAAACATCTTGATTTCATTACCGTATGTTGTACAAATCTTATATTTGTGGCAGCCCTCTCTTCATGTCTACATTAAACATATTGATTTTGTTTTTCTATGTTGCACACATCCTTTATACCGAATTTCGCTGAAATCGGTTTGGCCAATTCCTTCCAAATTCACATTTACCGAAATGTTATACTTTGCAATTATGGCACCCCTGCTCAGTCGATCAGGTCCAAATATGCCATTTTGGTGATTCATTTATGTGAATATTCTATGTGCCAAATTTGGTTGTAATCGGTTCAGCCAACTCTTCCCTGATTTATGGGTACGGACGGACGGACGGACATCACGGAGATATTAGTGCTTTTCAGCAATGATGAAAAGCACTAAAAAGCTTTTGAAAAGGTATTGCGAAAGCTTAATATGTTATAAAAAGCAAACGTAATGAATTACGAATGAAGGTGAGCCGCATTATCAAAAAGGTTGAGAAACGCTGTCATAAGCTGTTAAAGCCGCATCTGGTGTTCCAGAGGTGGTTGTCTCAGGCCCTCTGCTGTTCTCAATATCAGTACACGACACCTGCTCGGTAGTTCTTAGAAAAATCAGAATTTTCGCAGATGACACCGTCGTAGATAAAGATACGATCGGATGACCGTCAGTCAATGCAGGAAGAGAGAATGCCGAATTGAAATAGATTACAGTAAATGCTCCGTAGTGACTTTCTGGAAAGTCAAGAACCAAGAGATATATTTTCAATATAAAATCGATGGATTGGATATACAAGTAACAGAGTCTGCTAAATATTTTGGAGCCGCTTTATATCGCGATCATTCGTGGAACATGCATATACGTCGGGTTATTGGCGTAGCCAACAAGGAATTGTTCTTCAGAAGAAAAATAGTACGAAATAGTACAAAATAAGTGAAAGAAACGCAAAATTTATAATTAGTTAGATCAGTGTTTCTAAGCCCGTGGGAAGCGAAGGTCGTCCAGGTGGGACGCGAAGTTTCGAAAGTAATTATTGTAAAACTTTTTCTCAACAAACTTGTTGCAATTTTTAAGGAAGTTAAAAATTGCCATTAATAATTTATATATTACTAAAAAGCATTTTACGTAAAAATTCGCTTCTTGAAAAAATAATGGTTTTGTTTTTATCATGGTGGGACCAAGGTTTTCTGGAAAAATGGTAGAGCCGCAGAGTTAGACCACCGGTCGATTACACCTCAAGTATGTCAGATCCGCATGAGCTGGAAAGACTCCAAAGTATAACAGCTAAATTCACGAAACAAATGTATGAGGATAAACAAAATGTAACATCGCTATTAAAAGGTTTGAATTGGGCATCGCTGAAAGAGAGCGCGAGGTTAAGGTTCTGGAGCAATAAAGACAGGAAGGTTCAGCAGGGGAGATTTCAGGAATACCTTATTTACCCGAATCCAAGACGAGGTTTTCCCCAAATTTGAGCTTGCGAAAACTGGGGATCGTCTTAAATTCGAGCACGAAGTCGTATACCCTCAAAACGTCGCAGTCAATTGTTCGCGCGTCAATTCGTCATGCTTCAATTCGTGGTGCGTTTAATCGTCGCACGACAAACTCGTCATGCGTCAATAAATCGCACGAAAAACTCATCGCGCGTCAATAAACCGCTAGACAATTTCGTTGCGAGACAAATTCGACACGAGAGATTCGTCGTGAGACAAATTGGAAGGCGAGACACCATGACTGGTGTACGGCAGGGGGATACACTCATTGTTGAGAGTCACCCCTTGCCATAAACCATCCAATGTCTCGCGTAATTCTGGTATTATCGAAATATAAAGAAATATTATTTTGTGGAAAAGTGTCTCCCCCTGCCGTTCATGGTGTATCACGACAAATTTATCGAGAGATGAATTGACGCGCGATGAGTTTGTCGTGCGATGTATTGACGCCCGACGAATTTTTATGCGACGAATTGATGCGCGACTAAATGACTGCGACGAATCATCATAGGAAGTATGACTACGCGTTTAATCGATGGTTTTAAAACAAATGAAACGTGATAAAATAATTGTATCTACTGTAATTTTTCATTGCAAACTTACGATCCGGAACTCAATGAATAAAGTCCTAATTTTTAAAATACATTTTTAAAATTATTTTTTTCCAAAGAAAAATTTGAAACCATTTAATAGTAGGTATACTGGAGCGGTCATTTTGACCGCTTTTCCTTTTGCGCTGGCCGCCATTTTATTAACACCAATCGCTAACGCCTGAATTTTTGTGACTTAAATTAATTTTTAATGTACCTTCCGAGAAACTGATGAAAATCCACGTATCTCACTCACCTTCGGCGTTCTGGGATATCATACCTACTTTTACCGGAGCGGTCATTCTGACCGCTGAAGCGAAACTTGCGTTAGTTATGGTGATTACACTGCTTTCGGAGAGTATGATGTTTTGTAATGTACTCTACGAAGCAGTGTTTCTCTTCTACCGCAATGAGGGATGTATTGTTGAACTGGCCGCAGACGCACATGCGCCTGTGACATCACGTGGTAGAGGTTCGTACATGCCAGTGAGAGACTTGGAATGGAGCGCCTTCATTGGTCTTCTGTACGCTCGTGGGTCTTACGGAGTGGACACAAGCGTTCTAGATTTGTGTTCACGGGAATGTGGTCCTGGGATTTCCACTCAAACCATGCAACACAATCGTTTCTTGGAAATAATTAGGTTCCTTCGCTTTGATGAAAAAGCTACACGGCGGGCACGCCTGTAAACCGACAAAGTTGCACTTGGTTCAGTTTGGGTGAAATTTATTGCTAGTTTCATTCTTTGCTACAAGCTCTCTGAGAATATCACTGTGGATGGACTGCTTTTTCTCTCTAAAGCTAGAGCCCGTTTACACAGTACATGGCAAATAAGCCGGATAAGTTTGGCGTAAAATACTGATTAGCTGTTGACGTCAATACTAAATACGTTGTCAATGGTTTTCCTTAAGGTACGTTCACACTATATACATGTATATGACAAATCCATATACAAGTCCTAGATTTGTATACGATTTAGTATATACAAATCTAATATGTACGTACAAGTATAGAATTTTGAAGCGTTCACATTGGTTAGACAAGTCAGTAGACAAGATGTCTTTGAACGAGGAACATCTGTTAATTGTGCTGATGCAAATTATGTAATTAACATCAAAATAGCAAAAAAGAAGAAACGCCGATGGCGGATAAGAAATATTTTGTGCAAAAGAAGTAGCCACGGTGCATATAAATCAATAAGGAATGATTTAACAGGAGAAGAAAGATGCACACAGCATGCGTGCACATGTGAGAGGCAGAAGTGTTCTTTACGTTTTATGCCATCATGACAAAATCGATAACTATTAATGGCTTAGTCTTATGTCTAAGAAATTAAAAATGATGGGCCAATAGTGATGCCAAGGAAATAACGAATATTTGATTCACCGACTTATTTCCTAATCAGATGTAATTAATAAAACTATCGACAATTATTTAAAACATATCTCATTCAAATAGTTGTAGTAGAACCTTTATGTTCACATTGATTCCTTCGTCGTAAATTACCCTTTTCTTCCCATTTACAAACGCCGTCTACTATAAGCAAAGAAAATAGACGTATTTACGTTCATTTCTTCGATTTAGATAATCTATTTCCCTTCATTTACCAAATGTTGCGTGCGCAAGAAATAACATAAAACTAATTAGGTATTTACAGCAGATATTGTCCACTTCAGTTGTCAAGAAGATTGTTTTCGTTGAAAACGATTAAAAAACACGGGAAAATTTTTCTAAGTTTAAAGTGAATTACGACTTTCTCATTTGATTTTCTTGAAATCGGCTGCTCTCTCGATAAAAATTATCGAACAAAACAGATGCTATTTGGTCAGTTCTACAATTTAGGCTGAAGACTTTTTGTTATAAGTGATATTTTACGAGATGTAAAGTAAAATTCATTATTTGTCACTTGTAAAGTGGCACTCCCGATTATGCCACGTAAGCCATTTATATCATTTTCTTATTTTCTTTGCCTTTATGTCCTAAATACCAAATTTCATGAATATCCGTTAAGTACTTTCGGAGATGAAACATTAGGACAGACGGACGGACACGACCTAAATATAAGGTGTTCTTTTTTTACTATTTGTAAAGTACGCCTAAAAATCAAAAACACTATTTTAGGTCACACAGGAACTCAACACTGCCGCACGTAAACAATGTAGAGTGACAAAGACAGATGATTTAGATCCTACAGCGCATGCGCGAGTTGGTGGATAAATCGATAAATCCAAGATTCCCATTCGGTGCGGAAGTTTCAGATTTGTATACGACTTGTCGTATACAGTATAGGACATGAAGAAATCTTGGACTTGTCTTATACAAATCCTATACATTTCTAGATTTCTGTTTATACGTGTATAACATTTGTATATATCATACATGTATATAGTGTGAACGCACCTTTACCTTGAGAAAGACGAGACGAGACCCGCCGATCGGACTCATACTAAGCACGTAGTTTTGCGTCTTATCGACCCATTCATAAAAAGATGAAGGAATTTTACTTGTGATAACTTCTTCACCTCACTGAATTTAGCAATACTGTTGACGAAAAAGTGCACAAGCCTCGTAGGCAAAGTCAACAGAAGAAGAAGGAAAGTCGCTTCCTCTGTGAAGTCTACGCATGATCCACTCCACACGAAGGCCCTGTACAAGCACAACGACATTACATTACATCTTACCAAGGCAAAGTGAGCAAAAACGTCCTCATTCTCATCACTCTTCATCCTGCTGTGGACATAGACGGGAATCACTCGAATAAATTTCCCGACACAATATTTTAAAACACAAATAAGTGTGATGTTTACATAGTAGACAAAATGGCGCGCAAGTACACGGTGAAATCCATGAGTTGTAGATGGTCTGTGCACGTCTGTTTCAAAGTGCTCGACTTTGCAGGCATCAATTCCTACACTCTACTGGTACAAAAATACCTCGGAGGAAATTCATTATGCAGTTTGCTGCGGAACTAACAAAGCCTTGCTAGTCGATCAGGAAATTAGCAGTTCCTATACCACTCTTACTATGGAAGAAGAGGGCGAAGAAAGTTCTCACCGCCAGCAATGCAAGGTTGGCAGCTGCAACATGAGTAAAACAAAAGACAAATGTCAAACATGCAAAAAATAGTCTGTGGAACGTGCACAGCAAAAGTGACATGAAAGCGTGTCTGTGTTCATTGTGCAGAATAGCTTTTGAGAATGGAAAAATGTAGCCAAAAACGGAAGCCAGAAAGCGGGAGGCAAGAAACGGAGCCAAGGTTGTATGGTTTCTGCAACTTTTGCATTTCATTCGATTATGATTATATTTATAGTATTCATTGTATATTTATGTGATAATGTACTTTCCTAAAATGTGAAAGTCTTCTTCGTGCTTTGGTTTCATCAATGCGGCCCGGCGGCCGGAATTAGTCCAGGATATGCGTATTGTTTCATTTCTTCTCTGTTTTCCGTAAGAATCATATTCTAATAATTACTTGTAGTATCCATAAAGTTTCTGTAATTCCTGTTGCTTTACATGTTTCCTACTTTATAAAGGAAGAATGAATCATTTAACATTTCTCTGTAAACTGTCTGTAATTATTGAGCATCTTAAAGCCCTAAAATGCACCGCTTTAACGAGTAGCGGTCAAAATGACTGCTCCGGTAAATGGAGGTAGGCGGGGTGCCTGGTAAACCTAGTGTTAAATTAATTAGCGAACTAGTACACCTAAACTGAATACGTATGTTCGAAATGAACATTAAAAACATTCAGTGATAAATTAGGTCATAAATTTTTTTTTCGGTTTTTACAGTTTGCTAAAAGGTCGTCTTAGATTCGGGGTCGACTTGGATTCGGGTAAATACGTTAGTTGAAGCATTTGGGGACTTATTCACAACGATTAAATACGTGAGATCGACTGTAGGACAGAACGATATCGAGGATCGCTTTTTCGAGGAAAATACGAGTTCATAACCGGAGAGACAAGCCTGCAAGAGAAAATGTTTAGGGAGAGTTTGATGCACTGTAATCCCTGCCATCCACTACTTCGATGTGCTGCAGAGTAGCATGCACACGTAAATGTATTTAGTCGTTTTAAATATAGCCGCAGCTTTATTCCAAACTCAAAATAACATGTCTATCCTACCCTTCACTTGTTTCTCAATTGCTTTTTAACACCGAGTCTTTTAGCTATGTCGGAAGAGGAAGGCGTTGAATCTTACGCTCTGCACATAGGCAAAACTACGGGGTATGCCGAGTGTGCCCAGGCACACTCTTATGTTTCAGACGCCAAGGCATAAACGAAAAACATTTAAATTATAAATAAATGAAAAACTATTTTACTTCTGATTCGTAATTCGCGCCTAATTTACAATTCGCAGAGCGGAGCGGACTAATTCATTTGTGTTTTGGAGCCTATTTGCGCGTATTGTGGCAATAAAATCAGCCACTAACATTTTGGTAGGTGATAAATAATAATGGTACGCTCAGTCAGCGCTCCGTCGTATGTCGCTTTGCTCTCCGCGACACGCTGCCTGTCTGAACTTACACAGTATCTGTGTCTGCGCATCTACATTTGAGCTGCCACAGCTCAGCGTGCGAACTCTATCAGACTTTGTCTACTAAGGTTGCATTGCGCTTGGTTTGGCAATAGTTATACTCGTAAGTTCGATATTTTTACAGTATTTATTTTAATTTTTAATAAGTACTGCTATTTATGTGAAATGATTTTGGTTCTCATCAAATATATAAGTGTTAGCCTAGAAATGAATAAGAAATCAAATCTGTAATTATCCTAACCTAGAAATTTTAATTTAATTTTAGTTTATACCCTTATTTTCAGTATAGAGCGTTTTGCAACACGAGTGGTAAGAACCGAGACTGAGGAGAAAAGAGCTGACATAACCATAGTCGGAAAGCAAACGTCGGTTGCATCCACCGAAAGTCGGTTCACGCGGTACATCCTCGGGAGTCGATCCACGCGAAAGACAGCTGATTTACGCGGGAAATCATTGACGCTAATTATTTAATCTACTAAAATGAAATTATGATTAAATATTCATTAAATGTCTTTTAATCAATAAATAAAACAAGTTTCATAGTTCACATAAGGTATTTTTTAAATCTAGAAGAAAATCTCCCGGAATTAACTTCTTATGAGGTGGCAAACCTACAGAGAGTTGATTCACTCGGGAGGCCTACGATAATTTAATTTTAATATTTTTGTTAATAATATTTTACTCTATTATTTTTTAATTATATATTTCTCTCTAAAATGGCCTGAGATTATGTGAAATGCTTAAATAAATACATAATATTTCTAAACTTGCGTATGTATTCGTCTTATCCGCCCACTCGCTTCAGTGATTCGCCCGCCCTCCCGAATGATTCGGAAGCTTTATCACCGGCGTAAAAAATAAAGAGTGACCTAGAAACGTGATTTTTTTCCTCGTGGCGGTCTAATTGGTCCGCAGCGAGAGTGCACGAAATCGTCCACAGCAGATTCTCTAAACATCTAGTGAAACGCGCGATGGCACGCGACCGACGCCTAGATCGCGAGTCACCTGAGCAAGGATTTAATTATTCCCTTCTCGATGTTTGCGAACGAGTTAAAAGGTCGGTTTGCGCCATTTAAAGGAGAGGAGAAAGTTTTTTCTTCGAGTGCAAGTGAATCGTGTCTCCAGCTCTCAATTGCCTTTCCTGTCAACCCCGTCCCCTTTTAATGCTCGCCTTTCTCCCGTCGCGGGCAATTTTGAAAAAAAAATAGGATCGCGTGCTTCGGAAAACGGATTGTTTTTGTTTTTCGCCGTCGCCGTTAAAAGGAGCGAGTGTGATTGGCAGGAGCCACGCGGATCAAAAATATTCTCAGCTTGTGCACCTCATCTCACGTAATTTCGCTCGCGTTAATTGTCTAAGTGTGAGGTAATCATACTTCAATGGGGAATTTCGTTCATTTCCAGAGGAACGATAGTAAACATATTTTAGATCTTACAAGGTTTCAGTCAGTGGTGTAGCAAACCTTTTGGGGATCCCAGTGCAAAATCCTTTTTGGCGTATCATAATATTATTATTTTTTATAATAAATATATATTCAATGAGAAATCAACTTTACTACCCATCAATAAGAGGAAAAATGTGCAGCCTTCGATATGATACAATGGTATCAAATTATTTTTAATTATATTGACGAATCTCACCAGAAATATTGCAATAATTAAAAACAGT
The DNA here is from genome assembly GCA_028673005.1 of Tanypteryx hageni. Lineage (NCBI taxonomy): Eukaryota > Metazoa > Arthropoda > Insecta > Odonata > Petaluridae > Tanypteryx > Tanypteryx hageni. The sequence continues at coordinate 123,380,279 of CM054116.1, read as the reverse complement.
TATATGCTGCGCTATACCAACAATTAGAACAAGGTGATTCAAACGGAACTTATGATGCCTAATTTCCAGTTAATCATTTATTTAATACTTATATTGGCTTTAATAGCTTTAAAGTCATCGCGGATATGTAGCACTTGGTTCCCAAATTTCATAATTTAGCGTTATAAAATACTTCAAATACATTGGAACGGAATATTAAACTGATCACGCGTATTTATGCGGCAAAAATAACGCGTGTATAGACTATACCGAATCTGAGTCCAACAATAGTTGTTGTTATGGCAACACTCTCGTAATGAGTGATAAAAACTGCAAAATCGTCAGTATTTACATGAAATTCTAAGAAATACAATCGATATACAACATTCTACGATAACAATTAGAAATTTCATTCCTTTCCTCAGAGAATAGTACAAATCCCGCACCGATATTAGAATTCTAATTGTAAGACATTTTAATGTGCAAGAGAAAATTACCCTGCACGATGGATTTTAGATTTCCCATGTAAATCAAATGGGAAGGATAGTGCCTGGAATCGAACCCGGGACTTCAATCTTCGAAACAAAAATTATCTTTGGGAGCTAGACTCATGTAGCAAGAGATTTCCACCAAGTTTCATGAAAATCGGTCTATTGGTTCAAAAGTTAATAGGGTGGACGGACAGACAGACACAACGACAAAACTATAATCCTATTTCCATTCTGAAAAGTAGGCTAAAATTACGATGACCTCGAGGATATCCCGAACTATGAGTTGGAATCGTTAAAAGTAATTTAGAAACAATAACTAGTGGAAAAATTAATATGACAAAATACAAATATTTTTTATGAAATGCTTCTGTGTTGTAGGGATCCCCTTGACTGAGTGCCCTGGTTCATTGCACCGGTTCGGTATTATGTTGTACGGTACTCCAATGGTTAAAAAATATTTAAACACAGTTCACTATAAGTTCCTTGATAAAAATGGGAACCACATAATAAAAGTTGCACTTAAATAAAGACCAGTCGCAGATCGAATATGTTTCCCGGACACATCGCTTATTTAATATTGAAAACCTGTAACATAAGGAGATGTAGTGAAAAAATTTGTCACTTCCACACATGTGGAAGTGACAAAGTTTTTCTTTACATCTCATAATGAGCAAATTCCACAAGGTTGAGCCTGACTTTATTAATGATATCTGTAACATTAGAATAAAAAAATATAATTTATATTCTTTATTTTATAAAACCTTAATCCTTCGAGGCTCAAGGCGCCGATATATCGGCTTCGCGTTGTTGTCTGAAAAAGCTCTAGCGGCCGATATATCGGCTCCATCTGTAAATTCGTATAATAACGAACAAAGGGAAACTATTTTTGCATTGCAATTGTTGGTAAATAGAAGGTTACGCATTATTTCATATTCTGCGTTTACATTTTTATTTTTATCAGGCTAAGGTATTTTTTCTAAGCGATGATATTTGCTAGTCTTTCCTCTGAGACTATAAAACCCAGCTAATTGCCGCCGAGATTTCAAAACTGAAGAATATCGACAAATACTAGTTGCCTGATAAATAAAAAGGTAATAATTGTGCTCTTTTTATATCTTACAGATATTTTCTGAATATTTATTTCAACCTTATTGTATATGTTCCTCCTAAGGATGGTTCGGGTTTCTCGTTCGTAGATTATGTGATCCCACTCTTCTCCCAGGCATTTGTATTCGATATATAAATAGTCCATTGATATCGGAATGCTATCTAACGAACGCTGATGCATGTTTTTCACTCTTAAAGGTGCTGGTACTCGTAGTATGTGCTAAACAAAAATTTTTTATTAGAAGAGGATCCCGTTTGCCGCGCAGACGTTCCGCCGAGTACACGTAATGCCGTTCTCTGCACACTTTTCCTCAATACTGCGCCAGAATTATCGCGTCAAATTAGTATAAACAAAATTCGGCAAATATTTATACATAATCTCTAACCATGACGGAAATGATGATTTTTATATCTTATAGAAATTTGATGAATATTTGTTTCGTCCTAATTTTATTTGTTCCTCCTAAGGACCAGTCAGATTTCTCTCGCGTATATAACACTATTCATAGGCTATACCGTTATCAGGAAGACGATTACTATTCTATGCCAAATCATTTGATGTCTGCTAATACATAAATTGCTATCAGACTGCTACTTATCGAAACCTGATGCATGTCTTTCTTGGTGCTTATCCTCGTAGTAAACACAAAGAAAATATTTTTTTATACAAATACGATCTAGTTGTTCGTATAGATGATCCACCGAGAAGACGTTTTATTTATTTATTTATGTATTTATGTATGTATTTATTTATTTGTTTGTTTTTTTATTTATTTATTTGTTTGTTTTTTTATTTATTTATTTGTTTGTTTATTTATTTGCATTTATTTATTAATTTGTTCACAGAAAAAGTCTCTTACAAAATATTATAAACATTTTTAAAAATAGTAGTAAGTAACTACTTGAAATATGATTCTCTTATGAAAACGCAGAGATATCGAAAATACAAATCATAAGAATACATAAAAATTTAAATTACAATTTATAAGAAATACAGAATTACAAAAATAACTCATATAAAAATCAATCATCAAATATCAGCCTGCAAATATATTATGCATATATAAAAATAGATATGGATTTATAAATATGAATGAATAAGTACACTGAAAATAGAAATTTGCACAAACCTTGTTAACAACATTAATTCAAGATGGGCATATGTATATACACATATATATTGTCTAACTCTGAGAACTTGTTCTCTATTTCGTACCCAAGTATTTTTTTTCATTCAGTTGTTCTTTTTGAGCGCTTTATAGATTTTTCTCAGTGTTGTGGAAATTGCAAACTGTAAATTTTATAAGAAAGAAATAATTATCTCATAATGGCTGGCACTTCACGTAAAAGTGTGAATGAACATGAAATTATGGACTATTAAATAATGCAACAGATGATAGCAAATCGTCGTTTTCCCCAGAAGGAGATTAAGGATCCAAAAGTGATTGTGACTGTATTAAAAAAATGAGTTAGATAGTTTTACATATTATTCAATATCTCAAATAATAACAAAGTTACGTAATAAAACTTGCGTCTTTTATAAAAAATAAAAAGGGCTTTTTGAAATATATATTATAACCTAATATCTAAAGAGAATGTAAAGCTACATAACTTTGAAAAAAATGGTAATGTTTTTATTTTTTATAATGTTAACCAGAAAGCAAGTATCAAATACAATTGTTTTTTAATAAGCAATAATATATTCCTAACTTACATGAGTAGTTTCAATGCCTTGAATTAGAAAATAGAGGTGCAATATGTTTTTTAAATTTCATGAAATTTTCCAAAAAAGTTACGAGTTTTTTCGGGAATAAAGTGGAAAATGCCCTGAGTATGTTCTTTATTTTATAAAACCTTAACTTAACAATAAAAATTAAATATTTTACATTTTTTAAATAAGGAGGACTGAGCCAGACGAATGACCAGAGCCGGGACTACTATAATTAATACCTCATTAGCCCTCGTGCCATAGTCTCCTTCGCAACCCTCTGCATACCTCTGAAAGGTCTTAAGGAATGCATAAATCACCACGAACTATTCCATTGCCATTCATTTGCCAGTTTAACGAGATGTATTGCTCTAATGAAATAAAGAATCAAGACAATTTCGATCTCTATGATTACGAACCTTTAAGATTTTAAACATGGAGGCAACATCCCACATAAGAATCAATTTCACAAAAATATATTGAAACTTTTATTGTAGAATAACTGTGTATGCGAATAATAACGCCCGAATATGTCCACTCCTCCGTGAATTTATTATACTTACTATTAACTCTTATGAAAAGACGAATAAATCGTCCAAGACAGAACGCTCAAATCAGCTGAATGAGCTACGAAACCCATTCGCTCTCCGTTCGTACTAGAGTTCGAAAGTGAGACCTGTTGCACCGCAGCGCATGCGCCGTGGCAGCTTGAAACGGAAGTTCCCTTTCGCAGCTTACGAGCGATCGATCGCCAAGCGAGAGGCGGAAGAGAGTAGCGAGCTCACCGCAAAGTTTCCACTGACGACATATAACTGATTGAAAACTCCAAAGACGAATATGAAGGAGGATTTAAAGGAGGAATTCTTAGCCACTACGGAGATCGGAAGAAAGGGCCACGTTGGGGAAAAAGCGCGTTGCACAAATGGAAAAAATCACGTGACCGTCCGTATAGGCTAAGAGCTTTGCGACGTCATATACAAACGTAGAGAGCGCCAAATTCTCGGCCGCGTATAATTAAATTTTATTCGAGTTGCGTATGTAAATGTTGCATTTATTTCAGCGCGTTTAATCAAATTCACGCAGTGGAAACCCGCGTTGGACAAGGGTCTACTGCATTATCTTTTGCAGTAGTCAATTCCTAAAAAATCTGATGTGGTCACCTCATGACTTTCTCCATATCTGCAATATTTCTAAAAATTCCAAATAGGTTACACAATAATAAATATTTTAAGAAACTGCGAGAAAATTTTAGACTTTACAAAGAACAAAAATAAACTCGAACCATAGCCTTCTGTTAGTGGATATTGCCACAAAGCTCCAACAATTAAGAAAAGAAGAAGGACTGTTACTAATTGTAAGACGTAACTAAGCGTCAATTGTTAACAGTCGTCGGTAGGTGGCGTGGTGGTGGCAGCTAAAAATATAAGATATCACTTAAACAATGCATTATATGGGAAGGTGTTTCAAACAAAGATTGTAGAAAATTAAATTTCCTACAACTTTTATTCCAGTACATTTTTACATTTATCAAATATTAAAGCCAATATTTTAAAATAACTGACAAGTGAAAAGAGTAAACACCCACTTTCGGTTTACCGATTTTTATCAAAAACTAATCAGTTCTTGTGACTTTCATAAAAATGTTAAATATAAAATTTGGCATTGACCTGATTAATATTTTTTGAGTTAGAGCACCCAAAATACTGTCACATACACACAGACATCATCGAGAAAATGGTCAAAACGTGTTCAGGGGACCTCAAAACGTGCATTTCCGTTGAAATCTCGAAGTCGATTTTTTCATGAATACAATACTTTCTTCCCCTATACAAACTACGTATATGGAGAAAGTAAAAATCATTTTTTGGTTAAGAGCTGTTCGCATATCTTTTTTCATTCGGTTTTGATTTCCCTTCATTATTCTCCTTATTCATTTGGCAATTGTCCTCCTTTATCAATCTCAATAACTTTATCTTCTCCAGCGCGTTCTCTTAACTTTTATCACTCAAAACGTTATCTTTCTGGTTAAGTGGATTGAAAGAGGCCACTTCAACTCGCTTGCTTTATTGGCCGCTCATATGAAGCCTTACCACTTTGAGTGTTCTGTTTACAGATCCCGCTTGGTGTTTATATTATACCAAAAACTCTCTACAAAATGCAATATACGTCAGCAATGTTTAAGAAGCTGCCTTTGGATGTCCCAAGAGGAAGAAAACTACGGTCTTCGATACCTACATTTCAACCTTCAATGGAAAGGACCTCAGCTCTCAGGCTTAAGTTGGTAGAATGCCCCATTTAGCGTTACTTTTTACGCATGGTTTTTCTGTTTCCACTTCACAATAATGCGACCATCTCCAATTAAATTATTTTAGAGAGCGTTTAAGAAAACTAACGAAGCCACTTAGATTCACCGGTGAAAAATGTTCAACTTTATCTTTCTATTAAAAAATTTCGTGATAGACGGTCATTCATGAAAGTTGCTGGTGGCCGCACTAGAGAATAAGCTGATTTTAACTTTCCTCAATTTAAAATGGATATAGTTATAAACAAAACTTTATGCGTTATGTATGTCTAATAGCGGTGCTCTTCCTTCATCTGTCCAGAGTCACTATTGCTTCTTTTTAATGAGCTCCTTCTCCAGCCCCATCCCTTCCTTAGTCTCCAACTATTCAGAGGAGGCATTTAGAATGGGAAATTGAGACAATCGCCCGGAGCAAAATATGTTACGGAGGAGTTTTAAGGAAGGAAGTGGCTTAAGTTACCCTGACAACGTTTTATCACAACTATTGCACTAAGTTATCATTGCAACTTCATGGGTAGAAATTTAAATCAGAAATTCCCGATTCGCTAATAGTCGAAGAGTCTCCTAGTGACTCTCTTGTCCAGAACTATAATGTCCCCACTGCACTATTCATAACTAAATCTGTCAAAATGTTTTCGTCCTACATGTTTTAATCACGTCGATCAATCTTCCATCCCCCCCAGCTTTCTGATTATTTTTACTCCGCGTCAAAAGACACTCCATCCTCCTGCACATCCGCTTCTCGAAAACTTCTAAAATACGAGTGTTCTTTTTCCTAAGTGTCCAAGTCTCACATTCTTATGCTACGTCTAACGTCAAACATCGTCTCTTGACCGGAACATTTTCACAATTGTTGTAGTTACTGACAGTTTTGCCATTTTTTATCGAGCATTTTAATGATAATGGAGGAAAAATGAATACTCTGTATGTATTGATTCGCTACCTAATCGTAACTGACTCTTCCCGGGAGGACTTCCCAGCAAAGATGAGCGCGCATTCCCCGCCCCTCCTCTCTTACGCAATCCTCTCCCCTCTGTCCCCTCCACTCTCCTCTCCTACGTACAGACGTTAGCGTATTATAATAAGGATATGCGATTGCGTTCGGATATGGGAAGGTGCATATTGCGAAACGCAACACAAAACATGATATTTTCCGTCATTAATTTGCTTCTGGCCTCTGTGTGCGCAACATTAAATGAAATTCGACGGAAGGACGAGATAAGACGTCTTAAGAAAATGATATTCGTTTAACGCCGAAGGAATTTCGATCTACTGCAATGCTCCAATGCACCGAATGGGAATCGCTAACTCTCTCGGTGAAGCACACGTTTTATCGCCGTTCCATTGTTTCTCGCTGAGCACCTTGGCAACGGGTTTTACAAGCAAGGATTTCACGGAACGGGAGCGCGGCAAAAAAAACACCGCATCGCTATTTCCTCTCTTTTTTCCTCTCTATCTTTCCCTCTCGCAAGTGCATCGTCTGCTCGAACGAGAGCCAAGGCGTCGGAGCGCTTTTGTTTTGTTTTCGTGCATGAGTAGTCGACAGCGATTTTTTTAAGTAGATAAAAAAAGTGGATACTAACAGTGTCGCGACAAACGGCAATAGTCCCGAGTAAACAATGGAGACGCCTTTATTTGTTTTCTTCCTTTCGCAAGCGATAAAGCTTTGCGATCGCGCCGCTACGGAACGCGAACAGTCCGCACGCGGCCAAAAAACCAATTCCTCGATCGCTACTCGTAAACTCCGATATGAACCACTCGGAGCGACTCTTCGCAAATCGACGAGGAATTGGACGCTCCCCGAAACATTATCATTCCGAACTTTAATCCTCGGCGCGAAACCGCGCGATAATTCTCCCGCAAAAAAATTATTGCTTCCGGGCAAAACCGCGGAATTCCGCGCCGCTGCTCGATCGAGCTGAAGGCGCCAATGCGTGCGCGTTGGATAGGAAAGTTTTTTTTTTTTGAGGGTCGATTTTCGTCGAGTTCCAACCGCGTTCTATCAAAAACGGAATTCGACGCGTCCCGCGGAAAAAACAAAAACCGCAATAACCCTCAAATAAATAAGGAGAGAGATCGTTACACGCAATGTCGAGATTCTCCTTTGTTTGCCGTCTTTTGGACTCTTCGATTCACTCTCCGGCTTCGTATATGGACGGCGCAGCGACGGCGGCTGCCTCTTTCCCTCTGTTTCCCATTTATGGATAGATATCCGAGGGAAATGCAGGAACTGGCTCCCGTGACGGCGGCGTCCAAGGCCGCGGGGCGATCGCTCCCCCCCCCCCCCCCCCCCACTCTGACCCCCGTGGTTCTCTCTCTCTCGATGTCTTTAAAAAGGCAAAAATTCAGCTGCATTGTGTGCAACGAGGACGCTTTGCTCTTAATCTCCCGGTGACACGGACGAAATGATGACTAACCGATTCGGTCTCCGAAACGAATTCGCGAATCTTTCCAATCCATAGAGTAAAAGTAGATGGTATAAGTGACTATTACTATATTATTAATCAATGTGTTCAAGGTATTAACTAAATGTAAATAATATGAAAATACCATGGAAATGAGCTCTATCCAACCGACTGGGAACGTGGATGTTACCACGAGGTACAGCCGACATTTCTGGTAACGTTTTACCAATCATTTGAGAGAGAGGCAAGTAAGCCATACTGCCCAATTGATAACAAGCCGGTGCAATTGCTATGAATATATAAACATATACACATGCATATATATATATTCATACACATATACGTACATACATACATAAATGTGAGTGAGTCCAGTTGCGAAGCCCGGGGGCAAGTCACAGAGATGCGCCCCCCCCCCCCCCCCCCACCCTTTGCTCCCTGTACAATTTTCCAAATGTATTAATGTGGGAAATGTGATGGAAATATAAGCATACTATAGTATCATTATAATTCGGCATATATTATAATATTATTATTGTTTATAAAGAGAAAGGTTAATTTTCGGTCCACGGGTTTGAGCCCCTTCAGCCCTGCGCCCAGGAGCAACTGCCCCCCTCTGCTCCTTCCTCGTTACGCCGCTGAGTGAGTCATAAGTGAGGATACTCAACTACTACTACTACTACTGAGGAAAAAATGATTTAGTATGGACGGTCGGCGTAGGTGGTATTCATCGATCATTTATTCGTTGAATCACCGGCGATAATGCTACATACAACGAAATTGGTTCGCTCGTCCTGTTTATTGCTCTGTTAGTTTCCTGTGCCATTCATTGGGAACAAGTCATAAGCTTAGATCACCAATTCAACCTTGATCGTGTGATTAAACTCGTTCGTGTATGCGCGTAGCCATTGCTTAGTGTAGGTATCCATGTAGGATTGACACAGCAAACCCGCTGAATTCGCGGGAGATACGGTTCGGAAAATCGCCATTAACCGCAAGCCCGCTGAATTCGCGGGAGATACGGTTCGGAAAATCGCCATTAACCGCAAACGGAGGGAAAACGATGGGGAATTAGAGGCTCGGCTCCCGCAACACCTTAATCGAACCCAAACTGTTTTTTTTTAATTGCACCAAGTTACATCAGGAAGAATTTTCGCAATAAAAACAGAGGTTCTCGAGCGATAAATTAACTTTGAACACGCACACCACTCTGGTGGAGAGTCGCATAAAAACCTCGACCGTGGGATTCCATTCCTTAAGCTGTGCAGAATATGCTTTTCGCACCGAGCACTTTGGACACTGTTCGGCTGGTGAGTCATTTCACGCCTCACTGACTTGAAGGGGTTTCATGCTCTTCAGTCACCGTGAACGGCGACTTTGGTCGGACTTAAACCGCGGATAATCGAAAGTCAATGAGCGAAAGAGGAAATTGGTCGCAAACCGCGATTACGCAAAACCGCGAGGGAATGGAGAGTTTTCTGGATGCACTCTCGCATTTCTAAGGCTATAATGCAGGTTCCTTCAACGTTTTCCCGCCAACGTACTCATTTGAGCATTTTTCATAAAGCCGCGCGCACCCCCTGGAATTTTAAAAGTGGTAATGAAATTAACGACTCTTCTACTAAAATAGATAACTCGTGTTCGTAAATGTGAATAATTGAAAATCGTGCGAAAATTATGTATTTAGCATGCTTTCCAAAATGGACGAGCGCAACCTCTTTCCGTAAAACTAAATACCTCCCGACCTCACATCGATTTCCTTGTGGTTAGGTGGGATCCTTTCAAGAGATGCGCGAAAATGCTGAAATAATTTTTCTGCTGAATTCCCCTTTGTCAGTAAAACGGCGCTTATGGCGTTTTATGACGTTATTCGTAATCTTAACATCACAGCCTTTGATTTAGAAATCATGCGTGAAAGTTAAAGTCAAAAGAAATATTAGGTATATTCTTTAATATTTTCGCGTTCCACTTAAAAACTCGACATACACCAAGGGCTACGCGTAGCTCACGTTGAAAATCCCTGCTCTCGTGCGATCAATTTACGTAAATTAACAATATGCAAACATTGTATTATATTGGGCCACTGCAACTTAATTATGATCTATACAAACAATAATGCAGCGCTAAAAAAAAACTTCCGTTTCGCGTAAATTCATCCCTTTGCCATTTTTTCGCTTCCCTTAACGCTCGTTTCATTTGTTCCATCCTAAACCAATCGTCTCCTTATTTCTACGTCATCGACTTTATCTTCCCCCTCCTTACATTTTATACATTTATAGTCGAACCGGAAAAGGAAAACATAAAATAGTTTTTAGTTTTGAATTTCATTTGAAAGTCTGCGGGTGGGAGCTATCGAGGTTATCGGAAAATTAAAATTATAGACGTCCGAAAAATTAAGTCTCGGCCTTGCATATTTTAGGAATGTGTAGGGATGAGTGCATTCGGGAAGCACTGCCGAGTCGAAAGGTTCTGGATTAGGCTCTCGAGCGCTCACCCTCGCTCGCTACTCGTCCTACGCGGCAGATACTAGATGCGCCAGACCGACCCGACCAGTGGGCACGACCGAGAGGGCGACGGCCGCAGTTGATGCTGCGCGATGCACGCCTTATGGTGCTGCCTTTTGATCGTGGCTGACGCGCAACGGACGCGCGGAGGTCACCGTCCTCTCCTCCAGAATCACATTCGATGAGTTTTTTACGGATTCCTACGTCGAAAGATCAAACGCTTCGCGCTTTTAACGGCAGCAAATCCTCTTAAGGGAGGGAGAGACAAAAGAGGAAAAGAGCGCGACGAATCAACGCGAACTCGATGAAATGGAACAAACGACGATCGGCGAGCGCGTTTCCCGCGTCGCATCTGTGTAATTGTCTCGATCGAGAGAGCCTATAACAGAGTGGGCTGAGGACTTTATTTTGAATTCCGCCTATGTTGATGGAAAGAAGCAAAACGCTACCGACAGATGGCGTTTGATTGTGAGCGCGCGCGTCCATCTGTCCGTCAATCGTGAAGAATCTTGAGAAGTCTTCTATTACGTTGTTAAATATTATACAGGTGGTCCCGAAGGACAATGCAGCCATTTTTTTAAAATTTCTTTAGATAGAAATATTACGCCCCAGTAATATTTTTATTCAATGCCGATCATTCCATAAAAAATAACAGTAATCATTATTAATATTAGAAACGGACCTCCATATTTCTCTTGTTTACCCTTCTTATCTCTTTTAGTGTCATTTACAAATGCTCAAGAGATAATTTCGGATGTATGGAAGGCTCTTCGGTACTATTGTCTATATTATGTAATTCATAAATCACCAATGTGAGGGGTTAAATCTTATGTATATTCTCACCGGTGATTGACTACGTAAAAAAAAAGGAACACAAAATCAAAATTACAGACTTAAAATGAATACCTATTTATAAATTTTGGACAATATCGGTTATATGTATATTTTATACTGGATATTGATGTATATAAATATATATGTTAACCAGTTTATATTAGTTTTTGATAATTTCCATACATTCCAAAAATGACGAGTCGAGTGACCTCTCTACATCCAGGCGTGAAGTTCCAATCTGCGGTCATAAAAATTTGGACGTGACGAACCACGTCACGTTTTCCTCAGGTAAAAATTATCAACGTGACGAACCAAAACCCCCCTTATCTTATATGTATTTTATCCAAATAAAACTTTAATTCATTCATTTTCAATTTTGTTTTGACGGGGAGGTCTACACATTTTCTGGCACGCCACTACCTGCAATTCATCACCAATTCGAAAAATGTTTAACAGCAAAAATACACAATTCCACTTTTTTTAAGACTACTTTATGAGATCTTTTCGATATTTCGGTCGTCAGTGACACCCGAGCTCCGATCATTATGGCTTTATTCCCAAAATACAGCAGCAGAGAAGAAAGGTATTCCCTAAATATAAGAATACATATTTTCAATTGAATATGCAGGGTAGTGCGAAGTCTCAGTCGCTCACATTTATGAACAGCATCTCAAAAAATGAAGTATCGCGTCAAAAATTGAGCAATTATTGTGCATAACCAATTAAGATTATGCACAATATTAATTTTTACAAAATAGGATGTAACGTTTTGCACGACATAAAGAAGCAAAACGTATGTAATGCTTTAACATTTTTGAGCCGCAATTCTATGACCAAAAGATTACATTAAATTCTTGTTAATAAAATTCATTGATAACTCCCACAGAAGTCACGCGTAGACCTCAGGTCTTGTTCTGCATCTAAGCATAAATGTGGCTCCTACAATCACCAAACGAATTCGATAAAGTTAATCTCTCCTTCTTTCGACATGATATCACACCACGGAAAATGTCTTAACCAACTTTTCTCACTCCTCTTAAGACCTCGTTCGACCTGTTAACTCGGAAGACCCATTTATAAATTCCACATCCTGTCGCCGAATTAAACCGTTCCTCTCAATCTGTCCGGGCTCCATTAAAACCCCTACGTCGCGCTTCCATACTAATGACTCCACGTAGTACGTGCATTATCGCACTTTTTCTAACCGCATCGGCGTTTAGATCGCCGTCTCCTGATCGATCGGACTGATCACAACACCTCGAGGTGGTGACAGCGACTTCCCCAAAATTCTGATATCGTGATTTATTGCCATGGATTATAATGTGTCGTTTTTTATTTTTGCTGACGAATTACTTTCCCTGGCGTGTGCTCGGCGAGTAAACAAATCCGCTTTAACGGAATTACACTGTCGAAAGGTAATTATGTTAATTCTTCCCATAAAAATGCATGGTTATACAAATTTTGCAACGCTATAAAAGCAATCTTATAGTGCGTCAACTTGTACATGGCCGAAAACACTCGGATCACTAATTCAAATATGTAAGCAAAAGCTATTGTAAAACGATATGGTCTTGTCTGGAAATGGTCGATTATTTTTAGCGAAAAACCAACGAATACACACGATTTGTAGTTTTTACTGGACAAATGACGGAGCAGAAAGCAGACGTCTGAAGGAAAGTAACTTCCAAAACGAAATACTAATGTACCTACTTATGTACACAAGCGACTCAAGTCGAGCTTTGTTTCAATATGTTCCGAGGCAAGAAGGGAAGACAGTCGCCAATCTGAATATAGCCACCAGAGTTACCACCTCAAAATCCTTACTAACCCGGAGATTTCCAAAACTGAATCGGAGATTTCTAAATTTGTTCCGGAGATTTCTTAGTCTGACTCGGAGATTTTTACAGGTGAAATATTTCACTGTTTTTACCCTTGCAAAATGAAACTAGGCTTATGGTTTATTTGTTGTGACTGTCTGTTTCTGTTTGTTTGCCGGTCCCCACAATCAACTTTTGAAGCAACCGACTTTCATAAAAATCGGTTGGAATCTCTTTCTACAGCGGCCAAGCTTCTGGGAGCAGGGTTAATGGAGAAAATTGAATCTCCGGGATCGATTCCTTGAACTATCGTTTCCATTTGGTTTACACGGGAAATAGGAAATCCATCGTGCAGGGTAATTTCCTTATGCGCAATAAAATATCTAAGAAGAATGATATCGGCGCGGAATTTTTGCTGTTCTCTGCGGAATGAAATGAAATTCATGAATTTGTCGTAGAACTTTGCTTATTGATCATTTTTCTTTGAATTTTGCTTTAAAAATTGCACTTTTGCAGTTTTTCGCTCATAACGAGATAATTGCCATGGCGACGATTATTGCTGAGCTATCCTGGAGTATAACCTATTATACAAATGCGTTTTTAGCCTACTTTCCAGAATAGAAATAGGCTTATAGTTTTGTCGTTGTGCCTGTCTGTCTGTCCGTCCCCCATATTAACTTTTGAAACAATAGACCGATATTCATGAAACTTGGTGGAAATATCTTGTTACAAGGGCCGAGCTCCCGAGGATAGTATTTGTTGCGAAGATTGAAGTCCCGGGTTCGATTCCTATCCTTCCCATTTGATTTACATGGGAAATCTGAAATCCATCGTGCAGGGTAATTTTCCCTTACATATTCAAATATCTTAGAATTGTAATATCGAAGCGAGTTTTGTTTATTCTCTGAGGGAAAAAATGAAGATTCTAATTTTTATCGTAGAATTTTGCTTATCGATTGTATTTCTTAGAATTTCACGTAATAACTGGCGTTTTTGCAGCTTTTATCACTCATTACGAGTAGGTTGCCATAGCAACAACTATTGTTTGATTCAGATTCGATATATTCTACTATTACTCTTCTATATTTTGTTGTAGTTTTCCATGTATTTTTCATGGATATTTTATGTATAATTAATGTATTTTTATCTATATTTCATGTATATTTATCTATATTTCATGTATATTTATCTATATTTCATGTACATTACTTGATTGTCTTTAAGTATATGTATATTTGTAACGGTATACAGCGATGCTGTATTTACGATGTTTCCTACTGTACTTACTGTTTTCTATATTTTGTTGTAGTTTTCCTTTTTAATATATATATATATATATACACTATGTAGGATTTTCGCAGGTTTTTCACACCGCCCTTCTCTGTGGATGTTTTACTGCGTGGGCTTTACTAGGAAGAACAAGCCTGTTTTTACCTAGGTTTTCCCCACAAACTTAAATCTGTCTTCACTTATATGTTTTTATGTTTTGTATATTTTATATACTCTTCATTGTAATAAATTTACTTTTAATATTCATGATATTTACGAATCTTTAAATGTAAGAATGGTCCTTGTGGTTCAAATTTCGCCCGAATAAGGGGATTTTTTATCTATCTATTCTAATATGTACACGCGTTATTTTTGCCGCACAAATACGCGTGATCAATTTAATATTCCGTTCGAATATATTTGTAGTATTTTATAACGCTAAATTGTGAAATTTGGGAACACAAAGAGCTACATATCCGCGATGACTTGAAAGCTATTAAATAAATGTTGAAATGGAAATTAGGCATCATAAGTTCTGTTTGGATCATCTTGTTTTTTCCCTCCCGAAATCGCGTAATCAGTTGAATTTTGATTAGAATGTAATATATATAATACTTTATGATGTTAAATTATGTAATGTGGGAAAGAGCAGCTCATAGACTGCGAATTTAAAACTTTAAAAACCAATATAATCAATGGCTACGCCATCCAGTTAATTAACATTTTAATTACAACATAAGTAATTAATTCGATTAAGCCTGCCTTAGGAAAGTAGGAATCATAGATTTTGTTCGGATCATCCTGTTTACAGTTTAATACTCAGGAGCTATGTAGTTTTTATGAAAATGTGACGAGAAAATGTATTTAATACCAAAATTACAATAATAATGGAATATTGAACAAAACATAGGAAAGAATAAATTTAATATATAAAAAATACATATTATATTTAATGCTTAATAGTCTGTTTTACAATAAATGGTATAATTTGGACATAAAAAGACATGTACAGAATATAAATGAATACATAATGAACTCCACAAATTTAATAGCAAATGGCGAATAGGGTTATTATATGATTGTGCCTTTTATCCTTTCTTCTAAGTATATTTTATTTTGCTTGTGAAACATTTTAATAGTTCAGTTTGCTCAGTCTATTTCAGAAAATTCAGAAACTCTTCGAAGGTCATATTAAAATAAAATTAAGTACAAATTTCCGCTTTTACTAATTCTACTCTCATCCTCTTCCTTTCATCCCTCCATACATTTTTCATAAGGGAAAAACACTTTCTACAAAGGGGTTGCTAACGGAAAAACAAAATTTTTGCTTAGACAATTCAATGAAATTATTTCCATCCATTTCTTATCACTGGTAAGTCGCGAAATTTATTATTTATAGTAGGTAGAACTTTGTTCAGGTTCTTAGTTTTGTCGTCTAGAAGTCGAGATTATCTTCATTAAGATTTAGTTTCGCACATCTCCCAGATGTGCCTAGGTATCTGTTATTACAATGCGCTTTACCTGAAGAATCTTTGTTCACCTTTGAAATGCTACATTGTTTGAACAATGATAAAATTTGCAGTTTCTAGTTGTGTTTCTAAAGCTGCCAGGAGATGTATCCCGCGCGTCTATTTCTATTGCAATGAAGCCGGCAGGATGATGCCTCCTTATAATTCTGTTTTAATCTTGAGTGCTAAATTATTTTCATGCGTGTTGCTTCATATACCGTACCGCGTGACTGTTTGTTTATATTTTCACGTACCTTCTACCTGACTAATTGCATGACAGAGCCATTCTAGAATGAAATCTTTGTTCTCTTAAAGAAATTAAAAATAAAACGCAATATTTAACGTCAATTTCGAAAATATTCATGTTGACCCGGAGAATTTTTCTCTCGCCCGGAGACAAGTCCGAAAACCCGGAGAGGTGGTAACCCTGATAGCCACCGACGAGCGCGAAGATTGACGCCATTGTCATAACGATGGATCAGTCACATCGAAAGGCCGAAGAGTGGTAAAACTATTACATCCTCGTAATCCCGATAGGTCATTTGCGGAACTCGAATTCTCTTATCGATCCGCCAGAAGCGTATTGCCCCCATCCTTTCACCGACATCAAGATAATTAGCCTGATTGTTTCACACGTGGAACTCTTCAAGTCAAGTACATCTGCTATTGAGACATGCAGGGTGGCCAAACCAAAACCGGGACGATGTATTCGAACGAAGAACATCCGGAACATAACTGAGTCCACTATGTGATTTATAGAATTTTTGTTGGTCATATTTATTTGAATGTACAAGGCAGTGGTTCTCAAACTGTGTGCCGCAGTAGATATTTAGGGGTGCCGCGAAAAACTTTGTTTAACACTCGGACGCCAGGAGTTAGCTCATTACCTAGAACGCCCAACCGGGGCAATTTGACCCGTACTATGAAATATCAGCTTAAAATTGCGAAGTTAAAAGCGATGCTTTATTTTCGTCATCTAAACAATCTTAAGTTTTTTGTTTATTAAATTTTGACAAACTGATACATTCATGGTCAAAAATGTTTCTAACATTTTTTTCTAAAAGAAAGTTGTTTTATAATAATTTTTGAGCGTGATAAGTATTTTACTGCTGTCTTATGAGAATGCACGCCTAAAGAAAAACGTCCTTTTCCACAGAGTTATAGTTGGGATGTGGCACCTTGGGAAACCGGAAATGCTATTGATAGACGGTTAGTATATATGCGGTAAGAAGCTACTAAAAAAATAAAGCAATTATATTTCTTATTTATTGCGTTTAAATAAGGTATACATTTTCTATTTACACTAACTATTGGTTATAGATAGCCGGTACACTCTCTGTCTGAAACTTAAAATAATAAGTGCATACATACATACGTCCGAGGTAAATTTCTTTATAATTCATGACATACTGTCATGAGAAGATTAAAACCTCTTTTGGGTAAATACTTCCTTAAATGATTGAAAGAGAAGAGAGGAAATTGGGTTCAAGATCATATTACAGTAGAAAAACGCATTCAAAAAAGGTTGAGAACCACTGACGTAGAAGACAAATGTTTCATTGTTTAAATATAATTTTGTTTGAATGGTGGCAAATATTTTGTTAAGTTACATAACATAGCAATGTCAAAATCCCTTTCTGGCATTATATTTTGCATGTATTTTTTAAATACACGAATTTAATAAATGTTACTGCTTATACGCTAATATGTATGGATCAACTGTCCATTGCTGAAGGGTAGTCGAGTGGAACTGAAAATAATAACCCATTTGTTCACTCGTCTATGCTCAATCCGAGTGTGATAATCATCAGCTCCATGGCAACAATCCGATAAAATGCGATTTAAAACGCAAAAACTCTGTTTTAGTAGAAATTCAAGAAAATATGTACGATCAATTATCTAAATTTTGTGATAAGAATTAAAATCTACATTCTCTTCGCCTTAGAACACTACAGACCTTGCTCCAATATCACAACTTTAAGATATTTTAAATTACTAAAGAAAACATCTCTGCACGATGGATTTGAGACTTCATATGTAAAACAATTAGGGAAAAAACGTTCCTATAATCGAACCCGGGACTTCAATTTTAACCGTATAAAATACAACCCGGAGGTGGGCCCTGGTAGTACGAATCTCATACCAAATTTCATGAAAATCGGTCCATTGATGCAAAAGTTGTTAGTGGGGGACACACACACATACAGACAGGACCATTTTATAAGGCTGTTTCCTTTGGAAACCAGCCTAAAAAATCTGGCCTATTATTTTATGGGACACAGGGATGTAGCAATGATTTTCGAGAGAAATCTCGAAAAATCGGGACGATTGACCATCCGTTTGACAACATTAGCTAGTCGACGCGTCCTATGCGGACAAGGCATCGAGAAAACCAGGATCGTTCTCACGGGGGCTTGTTGGAGCTGTTGGCGAGTGTATGGGGTCGGGAGGCGGATGAGGGCGGATAGAGGGTGGGATACGATGATGCAGTTCGGCCACAACAAAGGGAACGAGAGACAGTGGAGGGAGGGGGCGTCATTCACGGTCCGCGGAGACGGTGTCTGGTGGCCGCCGGTTGGAAGGTTGCCGTGTTAGCCTCGACCCATATAGCGCCAAAAACGGGAGGTGTTCCTTCCCTCAAGTGGGGCAAGGTCAGCCATCGTCGGACCGTGGTGCGCGGCGCTGGCACCCGGATTCACCAGATCGCAACGCCAAATGGGAGCGCTTCTTATGGCCCCGCTTTTCAGGATTTTCACATGACTGAAGTGCTCAAGCAAAACGCTGCTCGATGGATAAAAAAATAAGACAGACTTCTAATGCCACCAAGATAAAGACGTAGGTGCAAAGATTCGGAAAAGCGAGAAAAACTCATAGCCTTCGCGGAAATCCTTGAATGATTTGCTAAGCAAATGTTCCGAATTACGTGATGTACAAAATACAAGATTCGGAGCACAAACAGACTTTTTTTATTTACGACTTTAAATTACATACATATGATGTGAATAATTACATCCATATTGTGAGAGACAGTACCCGAAGACAGATATTTAATCATAAGCCAACGATTTTCAGCCGCTCCCTTTCTTAGAACCTCAGCATATTCTTGAGATAATGTGTTTTAATCCTGTTTGAGGATTAAAACACATTCCAGTTATACTACATTTTTTCAGAGAATATGGGTTACTGTGTTAAAGGTATCACCAAGTTTGAGATTAAACACGATATTGGTTAAAAGAAAAAGAATTAACGGTCTCGCATTATGGCTAGAATCAAATTGATGCATTAGGAGCCGTAGTGAAATTAACCATTATAAAAGAACACTTGTCATATCAACAATGGGCGATTCATCATTGATTATGCCTTGTTGCTGAAGAGCGTATCCTGTGTTTTCAACCTTTTCATACATATTGCAAATACCTAATTTATCATATTAACCATAGATAACACAGCGGAATCTTTTGACCCGATTAAGTGTGAACATATAGTATAATTCGTCACATCAGTCTTACGCATATTTAAGGAAATGTAAGCATATAATGGGGATATAAAATAAAAGAAAACAAAGATTTAGATTGCAAATGTGTTCTAAGTGGTCGTATCTTATAAGATGGGAAAATTAGAAGATGTTGGCAACTTAAATACAGACATAATTTTTATAGAGCGAAATCATAAAGTTAAGAGAGTTAAAGCTGGTACTCATTTGTAAAGATGAAAGTGAGAAACAACACTTGAAACCGAGATATAGTATTATCGAAGGAACCTATCCTTGGGCACGTAGAATTTGGGTAAATCTCTCAGTAATAGAAACTGATAGGATTAAATAACATGGAGCAATCGCTGGGGCTTCAAAAAGTTATCAAATACAGAAAATTAAAATCCGCATTTCCACAGCGTGAGTTCCTCATTTAAATATTTACCTTTTCGATCACCGATCAAGACAAATTGTGAACCAAAAACATTTTTAAAATAATAAAAATGCGCATCACAGCCGGAATTTTCCTTTCATTTCCAGTTTGAAATAAATTCCCTCCTTTCCCAAAATCGGTCAAATTCGTCTGACTTCCTAATCTAGCCCTTCCTAATTATTAATTGCCATTGCAGGGTGATTATAATTATTGCACGAACGTAAACAGTTCTACGGAGAATTTCCTTTTCTCCATGAAGCCAAAATGTGACTGCGCACACTCTCGGGTAAAAAACGCGTGGATGGATGTCAGCAAGAAATAAAAAAACATCGAAATTATTTCTTTTTTCGGAGCGAACCCTTTTCAAGCCGATCTTCCCCTTCCGTTACGCGCACCAGCTAATCCAATAAGCATCCGCTTTCAGTTAAACAGTTTTCTTTTACGAACACGCACCCTTCCCATACCTCTCTGGCCTCTTCCTCGAGTCCTCCATTCTCCATTCACTTCCCCAATTTCTGTCACTTCCTCATTCTTCCCCTCTTCCTGTATTTAAACTCCTTCCGGCTTTCCTCTCTGTCTCATCCTCTTCCCTCATTATTCCATCCTTTCTCCACCCTTCATTCTTATCCCCTTCTATTTTATCTACGGCTCTTCTTCTCTCTCCCACTCCACCCATCATTCACTCTCTCACTCATTCTCTCTCTCTCTCCCACTCATTCTCACTCTCTCACTCATTCTCTCTCTCACTCAATCTCACTTTCTCACTCATTCTCTCTCTCACTCATTCTCTCTCCCACTCATTCTCTCTCTCTCCCACTCATTCTCACTCTCCCACTCATTCTCTCTCTCTCTCACTCATTCTCTCTCTCACTCATTCTCTCTCTCACTCAATCTCACTTTCTCACTCATTCTCTCTCTCTCCCACTCATTCTCCCTCTCACTCCTTCTCTCTCTCTCACTCATTCCCTCTCTCACTCCTTCTCTCTCTCTCATTCGTTCTCTCTTTCACTCATTCTCTCTCTCACTCATTCTCTCTCTCACTCATTCTCTCTCTCACTCAATCTCACTTTCTCACTCATTTTCTCTCTCTCCCACTCATTCTCACTCTCTCACTCATTCTCTCTCTCTCTCCACTCATTCTCTCTCTCCCACTCAATCTCTCTCTCACTCATTCTCTCTCTCACTCATTCTCTCTTTCACTCATTCTCTCTCTCACTCCTCTCTCTCACTCATTCTCTCTCTCACTCCTTCTCTCTCTCTCTCATTCGTTCTCTCTTTCACTCATTCTCTCTCTCACTCATTCTCTCTCTCACTCATTCTCTCTCTCACTCAATCTCACTTTCTCACTCATTCTCTCTCTCTCTCACTCCTTCTCTCTCTCACTCATTCCCTCTCTCACTCCTTCTCTCTCTCACATTCGTTCTCTCTTTCACTCATTCTCTCTTTCACTCATTCTCTCTCTCACTCATTCTCTCTCTCACTCATTCTCTCTCTCACTCAATCTCACTTTCTCACTCATTCTCTCTCTCTCCCACTCATTCTCACTCTCTCACTCATTCTCTCTCTCTCTCCCACTCATTCTCTCTCTCCCACTCAATCTCTCTCTCACTCATTCTCTCTCTCACTCATTCTCTCTCTCACTCATTCTCTCTCTCACTCCTTCTCTCTCTCACTCCTTCTCTCTCTCTCATTCGTTCTCTCTTTCACTCATTCTCTCTCTCACTCATTCTCTCTCTCACTCATTCTCTCTCTCACTCAATCTCACTTTCTCACTCTCTCTCACTCATTCTCTCTCTCTCCCACTCATTCTCTCTCTCCCACTCATTCTCCCTCTCACTCCTTCTCTCTCTCACTCATTCTCTCTCTCACTCATTCTCTCTCTCACTCAATCTCACTTTCTCACTCTCTCTCACTCATTCTCTCTCTCTCCCACTCATTCTCTCTCTCCCACTCATTCTCCCTCTCACTCCTCTCTCTCTCTCTCACTCCTCTCTCTCTCTCTCACTCATTCTCTCTCTCTCCCACTCATTCTCCCTCTCACTCCCCTCTCTCTCACTCCTTCTCTCTTTCACTCATTCTCTCTTTCACTCATTCTCTCTCTCACTCATTCTCTCTCTCACTCCTTCTCTCTCTCTCATTCGTTCTCTCTTTCACTCATTCTCTCTTTCACTCATTCTCTCTCTCACTCATTCTCTCTCTCACTCCTTCTCTCTCTCTCATTCGTTCTCTCTTTCACTCATTCTCTCTTTCACTCATTCTCTCTCTCTCCTCGCCGCACCATCTAAACTACCCCCTCTATATCTTTTAAGTATCGCTTTACAGAAGCGAGATACAGCGCGCAACTTGCGAGGCTTCCTTCTTTCTCCCTTCACACTTATGCACGAGTTGGCAGCGCTGCCAAAAGTCACTTTACTTAAATCCTTAGTGTATTTGGTTGCGAGAGTGCTAAATAAATCGAGGAAATTGAGCTACTAGTAGGTAAATATTCTCCGAGTTCTTAAATTGTTCGGCAATGTTTACAGGAATGATATTGGCAAAAGGGAGGCGCGCGCGCAGTAACAAACAACGATGCGTGTACGCAGAAGGTCCCGACATTTATGTTTCTAACATAAGGGTTACTCCGATATACGCTAACGTCACAATGCAAAGATATTCATCCTTAACATAGAGAAGCAATGTTATGAAGATCCAAATATTTTTTGTTGCAGTGATTTTTGGTGATTAATCATTTATCCTTCATCTTATGCATCCCAACCGCCATTACGGATGGATGCGTGAATAGCTGCGTCAACAATTTATTCCGTCAAATTACTAACATTCTTTTTTGGGGTTGAATGATCTTCGGTAGTGTTTACCTGTTAAGGACTACTCCAACTTTCATTCCTTCTCATTACATAAAAAGCTATCTCAGACATCCGCTCAGGATAAACAAGTAGTTCTGGAAAGAACTAATCTGACTACTTTCCTTTCAATACAATTTTAATATGTTACAAGTAGGGGTGTACACAGATTTCCCGTGATACAAATGGATTTTCGTCAAATTCGTCGCAGTATAATCGTATTTGCTTTGAAATCAGAAAATTGTTTTTCTTTGTATTGTGGTAGCCCTGCTTTTTTGATCAGTTCTAAACATATTCATCTCGTTTTCCCATTCGATACTCGCCCTTCACATAATTTCTTTGAAATACCTTTCAAATTCATAGTTAGAGAAAAATTCTAACCTTGATATTGTGGTAGCCCTGTTTAGTCAACCCGGTTAAAATATAATATATTGGTTATTTATTTATATGGAGATTAAATATACTATATTTGGTTAAAATCCGTCAGTTCAGTTCTCTAGAAATACGTGTAAAAGAAATACTATTTAACTTTTTACTGTGGTAGTCCTGCTCCTTAGCTCCGCTTTAAACATCTTGATTTCATTATGATATGTTGTAAAAATCTTATATACACAATTTAATTGAAATCCGTTCAGCTAAATCCTTCCAAATCCTTAATTACTGAAAGTCTAATTTGTAATTGTGGCACCCCTGTTTGTCTGATTCGGTTTAAGTATGGTAATATGGTTTTGTATATAAGTGTATATTATAAGTATTAAATTTGATTGAGATTGACATGGACAGTTCAACACAAATACGTGTAAAAATATTTTTTTTATTCCTTGTATTGTGTCAGCACTGCTTTCTATATCTA
This sequence comes from Tanypteryx hageni, assembly GCA_028673005.1. Lineage (NCBI taxonomy): Eukaryota > Metazoa > Arthropoda > Insecta > Odonata > Petaluridae > Tanypteryx > Tanypteryx hageni. The sequence goes on along the minus strand of CM054116.1, from coordinate 123,356,757 downwards.
TAGTAAACATCCTGATTTTGTTATTTTATGTTGCATGCCTGCTTCATACAACATTTTGTTGAAATCGGTTAGGCCAATTCCTTCCAAATTCATAATTACCGAAAAGTTTACCTTTGCAATTGTGGCACCCCTGCAGTGTCGATTCTGTCCAAATATGTAAATTTGGAATTAATTTATGTGCATATTCTATGTTTTAAATATAGTTGAAATTGGCTTATTTATGAAGGCGATGTTAGGGGGGGACACACACACACGGACACCCGGGCGATCTCATACGACTACTTTCCATTTTTTGGAAAGTAGGCTAAAAAATGTAATTTTGAGCTAACCTTGCCATTAGGGATTCTGATTCCTGGCACCCGGGACTCGAGATACTATTTGGAATAATTCCCGGGAATTCCCGGGACTCGAGAATTTTAATGACTTTTGAAATTTAATTAATCAAGAGGCCTAGTCTGTAACACGTCTATCGCTATCCAAACTCAAAATCGCTATTGACCGATCGAAGGCATTGTCTTTAATCGCTATCTTCATTTCGATCGCAAACGTGTTACAGATTACCTCAACTGTCATTTTGTCGATTTTGGTAAAAAAAAATAGCGATAGCGATCAATCGACAATTGCTTAGAGACTCGGCCTCCTGACAGCATTTCTAATAATTTTATTAAAATAAAACTACTGCATAGGTACATGAAATTAGTTCTTATTTTTGTACATTATTTTCTTCACCAACAACAACTGGTTGGCTGGGAGAACTTACCATTAGGTAATAAGCCCGCCGCTAGCTTAGCACAGAAACGTGTTGGAAAAAACAACGATCTACCGAGGATCGCCTCACTCCAACAGGCATTGCCTTTGACGGAGTGGTAACTAATTATAATATTTTGTTTAGCAAAAACGTAACTTGCTTTCGCCTAACAAAATAGTACAGATTTAATGTAGTCGGATAGAATAAAGAAAATATCAATAAGAATTTAAAAAAAAAAAATAAATGTAAACATCTAAGACATTCAATATATTATGAGTTTTTGATAAAATATTTCAATATTTGGCATTTTGTCGATGCAGATGTATTTTTCTTTTGCAAACACGCTTTTTGAAAAGACCAGAGCGTTGACTGAAAAATTTGAGAGCCTGTTTCTGATTTTTGTTACAAAATTTCCCGCTGTAAAGAACACACGTTGACGTCGGTTTTATAGTTAGTAATGCTTTGTACAGATGATCTAAATTTGGCGTCCGTTTTCCACTAGCTTCGAAAACTTGAATCCTTACGGAGTCTAATGGTCTTCGAATTGTTTTTTGGAGGAACTGCCAATTGAACACGAATAGCTTTGTTCAATTCCTCCTCAATCGATATTTTTGAGCCATCGGCAACTATTTCTGTCTGTTCGGTTCCTTCGGAATTTCGACACACTTCTTCTGTCGAAAAACCTCTTTCCTTCAGCTCCTCGGCGAATGCAATAATCGTGTTCCTTGTGTAACTAGCAAAAATGTCTTTATTATCCCTTTTGTTGATGAAATCCGGGTTTTGCGAAAACTTCATCAAGCTAACAAGACGCTTGTCTCTGCGTTCTTCAATTCTTATCACAAGTCAACAAAACAATTCTTCTGCCTGTTCAGTTTCAATTTCTTTGACTTTTTCAAAAGAAAATTAATGATTATTTCTGCCGTCAAGATAGTGGCATCTCTACGACTTAACACTTCTACTGTCAGTTTCAAATATGTTAGAATCTCTAAGCCTCCTTCCAAAATAGAAATATTTTACTCCTTCCATTTATTTCCTATTAAATCTTTCCTGGTGCAATTTCTTAGTTTTAAGAATCTCTCGATCATAGGAATCAACGAATTCCATCTTGTTTTTATCTCCAAATATAAATAAAGCTCAGAAGTGAACTCATGCTTAACATATCCTTGCAGGTTGGTATTTTTTGTAGAGATTTTTCTGAATATTTTGATTATTTTGCGAGTAGGGGACAGTGGCGTGGGGGGTATCATCGGCCAATCAGGAATACCTAAGGGGCGGTCCTCGCTAGAACGGAATGGCTTTATATACGGAAGCGAGAAAGTATTCAAGAGCGCGCGCTACAATTTATTTTACATAATTTACACCAGAAAAGAAGCAGTATGAATATTTTGACAATAAAGTGAGAGAAATTAGCAAAACAATTACAGCACGATTACACCAAGACTGATGGGGCGCGGCGGGGCGAGAGTGAAAGGGTTGATAGGGGCGTGCGTGTTGTGCTAGGGCGGGCAAGTACAAAAATATCACGCATAATCAAAACCGTGCGGTGGCTTGGAGCGACCGCACCGGGCGCCATATTTCTTAGGCGCGTTTGGGCTCGGATACTATATTACCTAAGCAATAATATTCTAAACGAGCTTATTTCCTCGATTGACAATAATATTAGAAGTCATTATTGAATTAATAAAATTAAATAAGTATTATTCAATAATTTTAGATTGCACCCCTGATAATAGTCTCTGGTTGTCCGGTTTGTAACGCAGACTAGTGAAGGATTTGATATCCACAAACATTCCCTAGAATTCATTCCCGTTGAGGATACAACAGATGAAGGTTTAACAAAAACAGTAATCGATAAATTAAGAACTCTCCAGATTATAGCTAATGATATGAGAGGTCAAGTTTATGACAATGGGGCGAACATTAAGGGTAAAAGGGCTGGAGTACAAAGTAGGATTTTAAAAGTTAACCCACGCACAACATTTATTCCTTGTGCTTGTCATTTCCTAAATCTAACCATAAACGATGTTGCATATGCCTCTGAAGAGACGGCTAGTTTCTCTCATTTAGTTAAGCGAATATATGTCTTTTCTCGTCTTCGACAAGCCGCTGTAATGTACTAAAAAAGCACATAAACAACTTAACTTCGAAACTAGTGTGTGAAACGAGATGGGGAAGTCGCATTTCTGCCATTAAGTCTTTCCGATTCCAAATTGAAGACAACTATGACGCGCTTGTAGAAATTTATTTGGATGAGAACCGTGATAATGCAACAAACGGCGAGACCAAAGCTCCGACAAAGCAAATTTCTTCTTTAAATTTCTATGTAGCTTAGTAGTGGGTTATGGCATCCTCTCCAAAGTGAATGTGGCCTCAAAAATAATGCAGAGACCGCAATTAAACATATCAGTGTGCATTAACTTTTTGAAAGAAGTTATAGAATTTTTTGAGAAATTATCGCTCAGATGAATGAACCTTGAAAGTTTTAGATGAAGGCAAGAATTAAGCCGATATTCTTGAAATAGAACCTCGCTTTCCAGAATTCACAGCTATTCGAATTCGTCGCAAGAAAAAGTACGAATAATAATTATGAATTAGAATAAGAGCCAATTTTAGATCTCCAGAAAATTTTAAGGTCAATTTTTTAAATTGTATTATTGATATCGCGATCAATTCATTAGTGAAAAGTTCGAGCAACTAAAACGCATAATAAAATTATGAGTTTCTTTATGACATTTTCAAATTAAAGCATCAGGAACGAACCCAAACACAAAAGTATTGTAAAGATCTACAAGGAATCTTAACTTACGGTGATAGCTCAGATATAGATGGAATTGAGCTATCTAAGGAAATAATTCATTTGACTGCATTTTTAACGTCCGGTATACCTCCATTTGAAATTCTAAATTTCTTATTCAAAAATGCCTTTCTGGCCATGTTCCCTAATATTTCTGTTTGTTTAACGTTCTCTTTCAATACTGAAAGTCACAAAAGAAACTATTTACGTTCGTCAATGAGTCAGGAAAAATTGGTTGGATTATCTCTTATGTCCATTGAAAGCGACATTTGCCAATCTCTTAACTATGATAATTTGGTTAGAGAATTTGCTGAAATGAAAACAAGAAGAATAAATTTTAAGTAGGAATTGGATTTATGGAATTTTATTTTGGTGTTGCATGTTACCAACAGCCAGTGCCGCAACTAAGGTATGGCGAAGGTGGCATTTGCCATAGGCGCCGCTTGCAGAAGCCGCCAAACGTTCCCACAAAAATGCCAAAGTTTATTTTTCCATAAATAAATATTAATTTAATACTCAAATATGTAAGTTATTGTTAATAAAAACACTAATATTATTTATGGAAATGTACCAAAAACCATATTCTACATAAACAAGGCGTTTCCTTAAAATTTTGCCATAGGTGCCGTATCTTCCAGTTACCCCTCTGCCAACAGCTGTTACTTTTAATACTCATATTATATTTTTTTTAATGTGAGAATTTGACGTAAGACAGATTTTCCTCTTAGCGTACATAGATGGATAAACGTCTTTATTGGCATTATTGGGCGAGATTGAGACTAACAAGTCCCTTCTTCTTTCAAACCCTTACATCTATATTTATAAATTGCGGAAGATGTTACCACGTTTTTGAGAAATTCTTTCTCTCTCTTGTTAAAATTGGAAGATTTGTCAGTCCTACTTATAATTTGATTATGAAGTACATGTTACGTAATTGAAAAATGGATAAATAAGTTTCACGTTTACTGTTTCATAGCTTTAATTATTTCAGCACGATATATAGTGTAATTGTAGTCTACAGTATAAATATAACATGATTAAAGAACATTACTGTCTCAGTGTCTAAAATTACACTTTTAATGTGTATATGGGATTTTAATAAAATGAGATCGGAATATCAGGATTGGGAATTTCGAATACCAAAATCCTATAATTAAAAAATCCGCCAAGATTGGCATTCCTGACCACAAAGTTATGGCTGCGTAATGTCAGTCAATTATATATTCTGCACTAACTTTTAATTGTTTATATCGACTCTGAGTATCATTTGGTGTTAATTTAAAGTATTTTATGTCTGCGAAGATATTATGGCAAGGTTATGTAAGGCTTTCAGTAAACTTGCCCCAGGCGCCAAATGACCACGGAACGGCCCTGCGCATAATAATCATAATGTAACGAGTTGTGACCTCGAGGCATTAAAATTAATAATATTAAATATAAATTAATCACTTTTAAAAACGTTTCGAGTCTCGATGACTCGACTGAATATTTCCCTGGACTCGAGAAAGGAAAAATTAGTTTTTCCCGGGAATTCTCAAATCAGAATCACTACTTGCCATATAGTTGGATCCAACTGATAATTAAGATAACCTAGAGTGCCAAAAAGAGGTTGAAAAAAGCAGAAGCCCCTTTCGACTACAAATTAGCAGTATTCTAGAAAGAATTCTATTAATAGAGTAAATGACGAAGCGCGCATCATTTGTTTCCATTCGCTTCGCGTCTATTAGAGTTACTTTCCGCATAATAAGATTGGGATAGAGAATAATTTTGAAACGATAAAAGTCTACTACGACCGGGAATCGAACCCGGGGCTTCCACTTGCCGGGCGGATATTCTACCACTGAACTATCGTAGCAGATCAATTTTCCCGTTTCTGAACGAGGATGTTTTCTTGGATGGGACGGAACTAGCCAAGCTAGTATCAAACTGCCCCAACGGATGTCCTCGAAGAGATACATCGAAGAAAACAGATCAATTTTCTCGTTTCTGAACGTGGATGTTTTCTTGGTTGGCACGGAACTAGCCAAGCTAGTATCAAACTGCCACCCGTTACATGAAGACGCTTTACTGACGCTTTTCTACCACTTCTATCTACATAAGAAAAACATGATATCGATGCAAAGCATACATTTGCAATTTTAAATTTATTCAAAAGAAAATAGGAGTTCGGGACATGAACGGTTTTATAGCTGAAAGACTGAAGTTTGTATTTTTCGAAAACAGAATTCAAATACGCGTCGAATGAAAGTTAACGATTGTTTTTAATCCAAAAAAAGAGGGGAAATTTTCCGGTTTTTAAGGATGGGAAATATCAACTGCCATAGCAACGACTCCGCTGCTTTTAGCGCCTTATGTAATTTGCTCTGCAATTCTTTCCTCAACTGATATCTTCTTTTATAGTATCACTACAATTTGTAAATATGTATATATTAACATTTTATCTGTAAAATTATAAAATATTTGACAGTTGGGTTTAGGTGCGCAAATAAAGACATTTGTTTCTCGGTCTTGTTTACCGAAATGAGAACCTGTTTTTTCCCATTATTATGAGAGCTATCTAAATTTATCTTTCTAATAAGGCGAGTTCGATAATAACTTTTCTGAATTAATAGTGCACCAACACAAGACACTTCCAAATTGTTGCCACATGTGAACATGTAAGATTTATACCCTTTTTTCCTTCATGGGATAGGCGTAGAAAGATACCGCAAATTTAATCTTCTCCAATTGCATTTTCAACCACACTACGCCTTTCAAGTATCACACGCTATTAAGATTGCCACGTCCTTAATTTGCCCTCTTAGACCGCGTGAACCCTTTCGGGTTCTACTTCGCAAAAGAATGGCCCAACGGCGCTTTCCCTTCCACGTGCGAAAGAGCGAGCGAGAGTAAATCCTTTCTGCACACTGTTGGGAGCGGGGAAGGTCCAAGGGATTCGCCGAAAACGGCAATTGCGAATTATCCCACAACAAACGCGAGAGAGAGAGAGAGAGTACACGCTGGGAAGCGTACCATGGAAACGAGCAACTTCAGGAGGCGAGAGTGGCCCATTTGTCGAGGAAGACAATTCACGGGTTTTGATGAGAATCCAAAACGCGCAATCCCACGGACGCTTTATGGGAGAGAGACGAAAAATTCATAAAAGTGGAGCTTGAGAAAGGCGAATGTTAAGTCCTAGACAAAAAGTTACTAGGTCAAGACTTTCGCGTTTTGCAAGGGATTGAATTGGAGCAAAAAGGACTGGATGATATACGCGGCAGCCATTGCCGTTGGTTCGGACTAGGATTGGAAGATTCGAAGAAAAAATTTTTAATAGAAGGGGATAATAAATGGCGTGTCACTGCCTCATAGGAGGCGATGGGCGTGATTATAAGTTTCGCAGAAAACTTTCTAAAATTACTGCTTCCACTGTGGCGATTTTCTGTATGAAATCAGTGGATTTCATGAAAATAAAACGACATCGGCGCATGATAAAATTATTGAACTTAAAATAAATACAGTAAAATTTTAATATTTTATTCTCGTGAAAGTTTACCTTACAAAGAATTATAGATGATCCAGGAAACTCTTGTAGCCCTAAAACGATCGATTAAATCATCTACCTAGATCATAGATCTTCAACCTTTTTTGATTTACTGCCCACTTTTACTATATTTTGCTATCTGAAACAAGTTTACCATCCACTTTTCATATCAACTTAACAATAGAAACGCCCAACAAAATCCCTAATACGCCCACTGATCTAGATCGTCGATTGCATTTAAACGAACGATTATCAATATTTTCTGGTCCGCGGATGCTCTGTACACTTTCTGAGATTGGAAAGAGAATCGTCCACAGCTCGCCTCACAGATGGAATTAAATTAATATACAATAGAGACCGGTTATGAGCTCGATATAGCGCTGATTTGTCTTTGATTCTGTTTTGTAATCCTCTTAGAATGTTTCTACCATTTTGCGATTTGCCGAGCATTAAAAAAATATTATTTCTCCACAAATGACAATATTCTGCAGTATAACATATCAGCAGATTATCTGTAATATTATCATAAATTACAAATTTCAGGTGATAGCAAAATTTAGATCACCGTAAATGTTTTTTTTTCGGAAATATATTAATCTGGTTCTTGATAATCATGTAATTTCATCTTCATCTTTCGATCTCTTATTAAATCCTCAAGACAAATGGTCCTACAACTTTATTTTTATAATGAAAATTAAGATAAAAATGAGGAAATTCATTATTTTCCCAATGTTTGTTAATTACATTCAAGCATTCGCATAACTGGGTAGATGAAAATAATGTTACGTCTACCATCCAAAATTTAGCTTTCACTAATACGTTTTTTGATGATTATAATGGTTAGCTTATCGCAAAATCTGTAGTAAGTCATCGATTTGTTATTCAAAACATGGTAGGTAATGAATGAATAAATACGATTTGGACCTATTTAGGCAATGAAAATTGACAGAGCTCATTCGACAGCATTTACACGGTGTCCTTGCAAAGATAAAGCAAATTTTATGAATTTTCAAACAAGATATGACGATACTGAAGCGATATTTCATTCAACTTTCTATTAAGCTGTGCTTAGTTTGCCAGCGAGAACCACTAAATTTCTATTTTTCCTTGGTCAAATGTATAGTAAATTCTTGAGTATTATTTAAAAATAACGATAAGTTTTAGTGACCGAAACTACACGCACTGAAAGGTTAGGTGCAAACTCCTACGGAGGGTATGACGTCTATCCATAATCGTTTGCTCACGCATACTGCTCTAAAGCCGGACCAGGATAATACGTGGAAAGCATTAGGGTCGCGACTAAATTTTCTAAAGCTGACACTTCTAGCTCGAACATTTGTGTGAGATTTTTTCCCTTCACGTGAAGAGGCGGACTCAACAAGGCTGGAAGTTCTACGTTGTTAGGGTCGCAGGCCAACAATAAAAAGGACCACAGTTTATCCCCCTCGTCGGATCCATGGTGCCGAGAGTCGTAGGGTCGAAAGGCAATGGGTCTTTAAAAAGGCGTGCCGCAGTGGGTAACATAAATCCTTCCGGAATAACTTTGGAATAGTAAAGGGTCATGGAAGAAGGGAGTTTCCGCGCGTGGGACGCTTTCTAAAGCTTTCCCTTTTCAGGACAACTCAAAGGATCCCCAAAGCCATTCCAGCGACGGGAAATTCGGACGCTCTCTTTCCCGCGACCAACGGAAAGGCATTTACGACGAGTAATTTTTGCGATCGATCGTAAAAGGCATTTGGCGAGCCATCTGAGTAAAACTGAGCTTCGGAAAAACGAAGCAATAATCAAATTTCTATTTGAGGTACGAGCTAAATTTTACATACTGCAATCTACGCGTACACTTCCAGTTCCAGCAATACGCATTTCTCTCTCCCGATCCTTGTTTTTTTGCGTGGGAAAATTGATATCCCACCATGATTTCAATATCTGTGAAACTTGATCCCTAAAAATAACTTAAAAGACGAGAGGAAAGAATTCAAAATTTGATGCAGCATAACAGAAAATCCATACAGAAAAAATCCCTTTAACATTACAGGAGAAAGATATCAATCGAAAAATTCTGGAAGAATCAAACAGGTACTACTACGTTCGTAAGCGAGCCTTATACAGCTTTCTATATGTTACAGATTTATTTTCTTCGCACATCCTCAACTATTAAATACTTCTTTGTTCTCTGACGATGTTCATATTTTTGTCTTCCTTCTAAATTCCTCCCCATACACTTTCAACTCCCCTCCTCTTTCTCACCATTATCCTGCTCCCCATCCCTTCCTCTCTCCTTCAACCTACCTCCCTCTCCCTCTCTCTCCCTCTCTCTCCCTCTCTCTCCCTCCCTCCCTCTCTCTCCCTCTCGCTCCCTCCCTCCCTCTCTCTCTCTCCCTCTCTCTCTCTCTCTCTCCCTCCCTCTCTTTATCCCTGCATCCGCCCCTCCCGCCCCAACCTCGCCCTCTCTTCATCCCAACACCAAGCGATTTCAATTGAAGCAGCGACAAACAATACATTATTCTCCATTCAGAATTCTCATCCCCGCCGCCGCTGAACGCATCAAATCTTTTCAGCCGAGAAAAATGGACCATTGACTTCCTCACTTCCTCCTTTAGGATTGATTAGAACAACTTTTGAGAGGAGGAGAGAAATCGACCGCCATGGGCACATTGTGCGAGGATGACAATATCGCCTCTGCGCCTCTCGGACAAAAGGGATTGGTCGCTCATCCTGCTCATCTTATTCATCCATTGCGAGACAATATGTCAGATAATAAGAGCACTTACATTTACATAGATGAATACCCTGCAAACCGCCAGAAGCGTTTGCCAGAATAGCGAGTAGTTTATGACGCAAAAGGTCAGTTTACCGCAGAAGATTCGTCTTAAAAAAAAACTGCTAAGAAATTTTTTTTAAGTAATGAACAAGATAAACTTAAAATGTCTGTTGAAGTCCTGCTCGATACTTCTTCTTCACCAGTCAAACAGATTCATTAGAAAAGATTGGAAAACAAGGGGTTAATACAGAAAGACCCTTATAAACTAATAGGCGAAGAAAAAAATATGTTAAAAGGAGTGGGAGTCAATTCCAAAAATTTAAAAGACCAGCTAAATGGCAACTGATAAAAGTTCTGATGGATTCGTATCAATCTATGTCGACATAGATTGATACGAATCCATCAGAACTTTTATCAGTTGCCATTTAGCTGGTCTTTTAAATTTTTGGAATTGACTCCCACTCCTTTTAACATATTTTTTTCTTCGCCTATTAGTTTATAAGGGTCTTTCTGTATTAACCCCTTGTTTTCCAATCTTTTCTAATGAATCTGTTTGACTGGTGAAGAAGAAGTATCGAGCAGGACTTCAACAGATGCTCGCGGCCGCGGAACGACGGAACCCATCATAACATCACTTCCATGCAAAAAAATTCAAAAGAAAAATGAAAATAAGGCTTTTTGATAAAGCGCCTCTCTGAAAAATCTTTGGTATAAAGAATTGCTGCTCCCATTCAGGTTGTGGGACCGCTAATTGATGAAATCATACATTTTGGATAATAAGGAATGAATTACTAAAGCAGAAGAATCAACTTATGTACACATTTATGCAGCAAGGAGAATGTTATATTTCGCTTAATGAGCAAGTTTATATCCTTTCTGATTTTGGTGCATTTTAAATAATTTATTAGCCATTATAATTAATAATTGGTCATGTGAATTTCTGTTAAAGAGTAAATATTTACGCAGAGGTTTCGCGTTGAATGTATTTATAGGATTATGTAACACCTACTAAAATATAAAGAAATAAATAATAACCGATAGTGTTACGATGATTGGTTTAAATCCTTTGGGAAAAATGCGCTGGTCGATCGTTAGTATTCTTTATGTCTTGGAATTGGAACGAGTTCTCTTATGCAGAAAATAACAAATATATTAAACTCAAAACATTCACTGCCAACGTCAACAGCAAGCGGATATTCAGTCAATTCATCGACAATAGTGCGACGGGAGCGCATTCTTGGCGTCGACTCTGTTCCGAAGATCTCCGCTCTATCGCTTCATCTCAGAAGAACTCATTGGGATTACGCGATACCACTTCGTTTCCCGACGCCATCGTACAGGTCTTCATCAAATCGGAGATCGAAAGAGGGGGAGAGAAAGGATAGGAGAACGAGAAATGCAGAGATGGAAAAAGAGAGGAGAGGAGGGGGAGGAGAGAGATGTAGAGATATAGAATGACGGGGGAGCGAGAGAAGTGGGGAGGGATACAGAGAGGAGAGAAACAAAGGAGGGGGAGGAGGGAGAGAAGTAAGGGAGGGAGAAGAGGAGAGAAGTAAGGGAGGGAGAGGAGGGAGAAAAGTAAGGGAGGGAGGAGGGAGAGAAGTAAGGGAGGGAGAAGAGGATAGAAGTAAGGGAGGGATAGGAGGAAGAGAAGGGAGGGAGAGGAGAAAGAGAAACAAGGGAGGGAGAGGAGGGAGAGAAGAAAGGGTGGGAGAGAAGGGAGAGAAGTAAGGGAGGGAGAGAGAAGGGAGAGAAGAGAGGAAGGGAGAGAAGGGAGAGAAGTAAGGGAAGGAGAAGAGGATAAAAGTAAGGGAAGGAGAGAAGGGAGGGAGAGGAGGAAGAGAAACAAGGGAGGGAGAGGAGGGAGATAAGAAAGGGTGGGAGAGAAGGGAGAGAAGTAAGAGAGGGAGAGAAGAAAGGGAGAGAGAGAAGGGAGAGAAGAAAGGGAAGGAGAAGAGGATAGAAGTAAGGCAGGGAGAGGAGGGAGATAAACAAGGGAGGAAGAGGAGTGAAAAAGTATGGGAGGGAGAGGAGGGAGAGAAACAAGGGAGGGAGAGAAACAAGGGAGGGAGAGGAGAGAGAGAAGAAAGGGAGGGATAGAAGGGATGGATAGAAGGGAGGGAAGTAAGGGAGGGAGAGGAGAGAGAGAAGAAAGGGAGGGATAGAAGGGATGGATAGAAGGGAGGGAAGTTAGGTAGGGAGAGGAGGGAGAGAATCAAGAAAGGGAGAGGATGGAGAGAAGGGAGGGAGAGGAGGGAGAGTAGTAAGGAAGGGAGAGAAGGGAGAGATACAATGGAGGGAGAAGGGGAGAGAAGTAAGGGAGGGAGAAGGAGAGGAAGCAGAGGAAGTCAAACGCGTTCCATTCCAAGTCCTTAGTCCAAAAGAACACCCCACGACAAGGGATCTATTTCTCCTAGAAAGGTATCCCATATCTTTACAGGAAAAGAGGGAGAGGAGGGCTGCCATGGCTATTCACTCGTCTCTCACGTATCCTAGGCGCATTCTCGTCAGCTTCGGTTGTGGATCTGATATTCACTCCAACTATTACTCTCAGAGTCTAATTTCCGGGTGGTGTAGACCTCGTCGATAAATAAGTGACGCCATTAAATACGACAAATATCACTCCAAGAAATTATCAATTCGCGTCGAATTCTCCTTTATTTGACTGTAAAAACTAACAATTGTTTCGGCTGCAGCAACAAGCAAGCTCTATATTTTGTTAAAGAAATCATCACGTTTTAAGCGAATTTCGGATTACTTATTGAAAAAATGTTAATAATATATTCAAATTATTTGTTATAAACATTCCTTTTATTGCATTCCATGCCATACGCCAACCCGGTAATATGCAGAGAAATATGGAGACGTAAATATCAGAGTTAGGCATCTGTCTGATTGTGAGACATAGTATGTGGATCAACGTGTGCACTCAAAATAAGGCACGCTGAAAACTGCTTCGTGATGGGGAATGCCAAATTACATTTTAGACATGAAAATCAATTAAGAGGCATTCGAAATACGAGGTGGTTTTAATGCGTTTTTATGAAAGGGGAGCTCGTTCGCATTACTCCTGCTGTCTCCACCCTCGACAGCCCCTAGTCTCGACTCCCGCATTCTCCCCATATCTTCTTCTAAGAGCAGGCGCCGCTTAAAAAAACATGTTCACAAGATCTCTCTTCGAAAGTTATACGTGGTTCTTTTAGATAAAAAAAGGTCTTGGCATAAGTGTGGATAGCTCGTCTGGCTCCCACGGCTAGGGTAATCGGTTCGAATCCTATCGTGGGAATGGAAGAATGCGTTCGCCTGTGTTAATCGTAATTATGCATAGCCGTGAATCGCTGTTTATAATCCGGTCATAAACAGTGTACACTTGCCGAGATTAATTTGCAGAGGACGTTCACCCTTTAATTCTTCCTATTATAACAATTTGCTTCGCATTCTCTTCGTCCGCAAAGCACTCATCGCAAACTATTTAACATACAAGTCCAAAACACACCATCCTCTCATTAACATGATACTACATCAATAGACGGTAGAGGGGGAGGCAAGAACGGAGATGGGCTGCTGAAGGATATTCGAATGTTTATTATTATATTTATAACTTCTTTGACACAAACATTTCTCCAACTACATGTTTTATAATAGATTTATGACAACATAGGACCACGCCCTCCGGAGGTTTCGAACCCGCGACATTTGTTTTGGGAGCCAGACGCGCTAACCACCCCTCCACCAAGGCCAGAAATCGTAAGAGGTTCGATATCTTCTAAAATATTTACTGTTATTAGTGAGCTAAAGTTTAAACAAAATATTAAGGCACATTTATTGCGACCAGCCGTGTAATTCTGCTTGTCCCCCATACAATTTAAGTTCGAAACCCTTTTAGAAGTAAAAATGGGAAATTCGTGTTTTAAAAATACCCTCCAGAAGCGTCATGTGACGCTTTTCGAGGATGGCGCACTCATTCAGACGCCCTCACTACCCCAACTGCACACACACACATACAGGCGATCCTCAGAAGCCGACATTGTATACTCACACACGCACGCACACGAGGGTGAGAGAGAGAACCTAACCCCTGAACCAGTCCCTGGCCACAGAAACCCCTTCTCCCCCTCTTAAAAATTCTCCTCCTCCCCTTCCGCCATTATCCCTCTCGCCCCCTAGCTTCCCTCCCAGACCGCTCAACTCGGCAGACGAACCCTCGAGGGATGTCTCCCTCTATACCTCTTCTCTCCCCCCCCCCCCGGCGCCCCTAACCTTCTCAACCCCTCACCCCACAGACAAGCACTCCCTCCGCTCTCTCCCTCGCCTTGTCCCGGTGCACTCTTCCTCCCGACGCCTCTTCTCCCGCACAAGCTACCGCTCTCACTCTCTCCCAACCCGAAAAACAACGCTCCCTCACCTCACTCACTCATCGGCCTCTCTCTCCGGCTGCACCTCCTCCCGTGTTCCCAGACCCGACTCTCTCTCTCTCTCTACCCTCCACTCAAGGGTCCCCTTCTATTACTCGCTCCCGTTCGCCTCTCTCTCTCTCTCTATCTCGCAGGTATAGAGCTAGAGGAAAGAAAGAAGCACAGACGGATTCTCTTCCCCTTGGTAACAGTCTACGTCGAATTGAGTATGGAAAGCGTTGTTCTGGCAATTACAAAATAAACATTTATTCTCGTGTTCCATTACGAGCAAACCGGAAAAAAAGCACCGAGTGTAGTTGTCAAAGGGGTGCACACCTTCGAATTGTAGAGAGAATGGAGAGATTTTAAGTAGCTAAGAACCTTCGATTGAATTATTTCATACTCATAACATCTGCATGGCATCTAAATGATGCCCTGCGGCTCACCTTATCCCTAAAGAATCCATCACTACCACTATTACCTCATGATTGCAAATGGATAGTATTGGGGCCCAATGTCATTTAGCGAGTATAATGCTGCCTGCCCGCAGGGCCGGATTAAGGGTTACGTAGACCCTAGGCCAGGGGTGGGCAAACTACGGCCCGCGAAAGCATTTTATTTTGCCCGCGATACCATTATGAAAGCGAACCGTAATATAAAACACAGATAATTTCATATTTGTAGCTTAAAATTATGGCCGGCAAATCATTTCCAGTGATGTTATGGGAATAACATATTATTTTTTATTGATTTTTACTACAGGATACCTCGCATTATCTCAAATAACTTCCGATATGAACCTTAACGTGGCCCGCCGAAGTATTTTCATCTGCTAATGCTTAAGAAGCTGTGATTGTTAATGCGGCCCGCCACGTAAAAAGTTTGCCCGCCCCTACCCCAGGCACTACATGTGTCATCTACATCTACATCTACATATTACCCTGCAAGTCACCTTGACGGTGGATGGCAGGGGGTGCCGCGCACCAAGTTCCTAACTAATTATTATTCACTGTTATCTATTGTGGTCACGTATTGTCCTAGGGAAAAAGGACTCCTTATACCTCTCCGTCCTACTATCTATTTCGCGAATCTTGTCGTCATTATCCCTCCGTCCGATATACGTTGGTTGTCGAATAATATCCTTCATTTCATTTACGAATATCTCCGACCTATATTTATCTAGAAGTTTAAGTCTCGCCTGTAATCTACGATCTTTCAACGATGGCCAACTCAACTCATCAATGAGTAACGTAACGCTCTGTTTTTTATCGTAATTCTTTTTCACGAATCTAGCTGCTCGCCGCTGTATTTTTTCTAAATCCTTTATGAGTCCCCTCTGATATGGATCCCAAACCGCTGCTGCGTATTCCATTTGAGGTCTAACCAACGATAAATAACAGGATTCTCTCACCTTTTCCGTGCTTTTCCTGACTATCCTACGCACAAAAGCCAACTTCTTATTTGCCGCACCTATCACTCGTCTTATGTGGGTGTCCCAAGACAGGTCACGATTCAAGGTTACCCCGAGGTATTTCACGGATTCCGAAACAGGAATGATCTCACCATCTATCGAGTAGGTAAACACGGACGATGGGCTTCTAGATTTCCAAAAGTTTAGAACGTTACTCTTTTTCTGATTGATTTCTAGCTGCCATTCCTTGCACCAAACAGATAACGCATCCAGATCATCCTGAAGCTGACGATGGTCGCTAGGACCACTAATTTCTCTATAGACTACGGTGTCATCCGCAAAAAGCCTGATATTACTTTTTACAACTGAGCTGATGTCGTTTATATAAAGCAAGAAAAGCATAGGTCCGATCACACTACCCTGCGGCACTCCAGAGACTACATCTGCCACACTCGAGGACTTACCATCGATGACTACTTTTTGTTTTCTATTCCAAAGGAAAGCGCGAACCCAGTTAATGACTTTAACATTAACGCCAAGATTTCCCAATTTTAATAACAACTTACGGTGGGGAACCTTGTCAAAAGCTTTTCTAAAATCAAGGAACACTGCATCGACCTGCTTATTATTTTCGCCGCATGATAAAACATCATTCACAAACAGACCGAGTTGGGTGTCACAGGATCTACCTTTTCTGAAGCCATGTTGACAGCTGACTAAGAGCGATCTACTCTCGAGATAACGCATTGTGTTGCTAACAATAATGTGCTACAAAATCTTACATGATAATGATGTTAGAGAAATCGGCCTATAATTTTCGGGGTTTTCTTTGTCACCTCCCTTATGAATGGGTGTGACGTGTGCTAGTTTCCAATCATCAGGAACCTCACAGAGGGTAAGAGATTTCTCGAAAACTATCCGAAGGAAGGGAGCTATATCTTCTGCTAGTTCTTTTAATACACGCGCGGGAATTCCTTCTGGTCCAGGATTTTTGTTGGGCTTTATCGCACTCAGTTGCTTCGCTATTCCTGCCTCAGAGATTTTAATATTATCCATCCGAGTACATCCATCGGGAATAAGATTATCTTTAAGTATATTTCCACCTGCCGTGAACGCCTTCGCGAAGTAAACGTTTAGTAGATTAGCTTTATCCTCCCCATCGTGAAGGATGTCTCCGGAATCACATCGCAGGGAGGGTATTGAAGGACCCACTCCCTTGACTTCTCTTACATAGGACCAGAACGCTTTTGGATCCTCCTTCAATTTTGTATTTAATACCTCATTCCGGAAGGTGTTAAATGCGTTACGCATGGTTTTTCTCGCTAGTACGCGGGCACTGTTATACTCATGGACTATAGCTGTGCGAGACTCATCGGAAGCGGTGGTAGGTATGTTTTTCAATTTTGCGTGGCTACGCCTCTGTCGTCTTAAGGCAATCCTGTCGTAGGGCCTTCTTAACTATTATGTGTATATACATATGTACTGGATGATGTTTAATTGTGGAAACATGTGGGGGAAGAGTTATTATCGATTTTTCAAGAAAATTAATTCTAGAAATAAGATTTTACTTGTTGAAAATATTACATTATTAATATTGCACTTACATCAATGGTTTGGTGCAATTCTGTTAGCAAATTTTGAAATAATTCATCAGTATTTAATTTATGGAGTTATTTGTATTCCACTGAAAGTAAAGAAAGAGACGATTATGTCTTTTGCCCAATAGTAGGCCAATGAAAAAAAAACATTTATGTTAACATATATTTTTGTTTGAACTTTTCGTACGTCCCATTTTCTCGTAGGCCTTAGGCATAGTGCCTATAATGCCTATGCCATAAACCGCCCGCAATTCTGATGTTTTTTGTCTGTATGGAAATTCTGTCCAATCAACCTCTTGAATTATTACAGCCATTACTCCTTCCACACCGAACACACACAGAAGGGAGGAGGGAAACCCGGCGCCGGCATTAGCCTACTCTTAACGAAGAGCACCAACTCACAATTCTGAGATTATTCCAAATTTCCTCATCCGCGTCTATCTCTAAGAATACCACTAAGCGACTTTGAGTCTTTAAATAAGATAAGATAAGTTACTGGGACGGACGGGGGCCACCAAAACATTTCCATTTCCATAGCATTATTCGGTAAACGCCGCATACAGCCTTGGCATCAACCGAGCTCGCAGTATCAAGACAGACCACCTTTATCTGAAAGAAGGGCTTAAAAATATTTTTTTTATTTATCCATATACAATCGGCTTACAGCACGAGGCCCATTACAGCAGATCGATTTAACAATATAAAAATAACAATAACAACAAAGACAATCAAACACAACCATGGCCAAGGCGGGACTCGAATCCGCGACCCTATCATTGGGAGCCAGACGGGCTAGCCATCCTCTACCGAGTCCGTCTATTTTCCGGAATGGCCCCGAGTCGTAGACTATACGTCTCTCTTTCGCTCCGCCTCTTTCGTGGCATACGCTCCCATCTCTCGCTTCCATTTGAAGTCACTCCTCGTTTCAAACACACAATATTTAGCGAGATATAAAATGTCTCCATCCCAAAGATAACAAGAAAGAATAGCACAGTGAAATGATGAAATTCTGTGGCATCGTAAATCATTCCGTTCCGCTGAAAGCTTAATATATTGTAAAACACCAGTTATTTAGATATAGCTTTATAATACGTTTACAGCAAAATTAAAGTTAAATATAAACATTAAATCCATAGCACCACAAATAACACCTCAAAAATTTTTTCCAGTAGTTTAAATCTAGCCTGTAGCCTACGTTCCTCTAACGATATCCATTTCAGATTTTCTATTAATGATATTATGCTTTGTTTACTATAGTAATTTCTCTTTATAAATCTAGAAGCCCTGCGCTGAACCTTTTCTACCTCGTTAGTGAGTCCCTTTTCGTAAGCTGACGCATATTCGACCTGCTGTCGAACCAATGATAAATAACATAATTCTTTCACATTTTCCGAGCTACTTCAAACTATTCTTCCTATAAAGGTCAGCTTTTTGTTAGCGGCACCTATCAATCAGCAAATGTGGGTGTTCCACGAGAGATCATTATGGATCGTGACTCCTAGATATTTAACCGAGTCTGAAACTGGAATCTCTACTCCGTCCAACAAATAATTAAAATCCAACGAGATATTCTTGGTTCTCCAGAAATTGATGACGCAGCTTTTCTTTTGGTTGATCTCTAACTGCCATTCCTAAGGTTTCTAATTTCGTTATTAACATACTGTGAGGTACCTTAATTGCTGTCGTAGACTCGCTGCTTTTCATCCCTTTGACGCACAGATGAAGATTATATCGGATAGATGCAGCATGTCTCCAAATGCGTTCGATACCTTCGTATGCTCGGCCAGACATCCGTTGCAATCTTTATTCCAGATGTGATCTTCACCCCCCCCCCCATTGTTCTTGAACCCACGTTGGTTTTCTATGCTCAACGATTTTACGTCCACATTTTTCACATTGAGATAACTTCCGATAAGTCTTAACTCCGCATTCCAAATTTTGAATTCATCTCGCTTAAATTTTTAATGCAAGTTTTTTGTTAAGAATTGAATATTTTGCAAAGGTTTCCAACTGATCTGATTCATCGGTTTTTTCTTTTAGTTCTGTTCGTAAATCCTTCTTCATCTCAGTCGTTCTACATATAGATAAAATAATCCGTATTATGCAAGATTTCATTTATAATGAACTGGAATTGTTAATGAGAAAAACTGAAGTAGGTATCCTTGTTGTTACCGAATTCCGAAGTAATTTAAACTGCAATCCCGTAACCAAATGCAATTTGATTTTCGACACAGCAAATCCCACAGCGACTTTCAACCGTTTCCTCATTGTTCTTAAGAAATTTTTAAAATTGCAAACCAAACTTTGAACTTAAATAGATAGGTACCCACAATCTTGTACAAAGCTCGTTTCCGGCCACATTAACCCAAAATGAGCAATAATGAGGAGACGAAGAAACTATCACATTTGGTCTATTCTGAGGGTAATTTTGAATGGACTATGTTCTTATCCTATCGGAATAATCTTTTCAGTTTTGTCTGAGAAATTATTTTACACAACAAATGCGCACGCTCCGCATTTATGTTCCGCTTTTAACCGCGTGTCTGCGCTAGATACGATCAGCCGCGTCATCTTCATGTTTATCATGAGATTGCACGCAGTTTTTAATTCTGCACTACTTTATATGAAAATGAAATAATCAAGAAATTACTAGTTGTATACTTGCAGTCCAGAAGTTAAATCATTATATCTCCCGCAAGATATTCTTTTATGATTTGAAACGAGCACCATTTAAGTTAATTATTTCATGAAAACATGGAATCTACATTCTTTCTCTGGATGCGCTTTAGGTATTATTACATTAATTAATTCATCGCATATATAATTTTAGCGCAGGCTGGCAAAAAGAGCGGCGCAATATCGCATTCACTTGTCACTCCGACTCGCACCCTCTTCCAAGATATTTCTACGGTCATTTGTTCCGCAATATTTACGGTTTCTTCCCTTTCTCTTCTTGTCGTTAATGTCCTCTTTCCTTTCTTCATATAACAATGGAACGTAAAGCGTTGCGAAAGTTTGCAGTAGCTACGGTTGAAGGAGGAAGTGAAGTTGCCCTCAACACCGCTTTTCCCTTTGAGTAAAAATAGTTTTCAAAGCATCTGTGAAGAAAGTTTATTATATAATTTTTATATATTGCGGATAATTACTACTAACAATGTAAATTCATTTTATATCGCTTACCATTTACATTCGTAATGCTGCATGAGTTTCCCGCTGCATTTTACTTTTAGTTTCGGCATTTAAATCGGAAAATTTTTCTGCTTTTTATAATGCCAACATTTTTAAGGTACTAAAAATAGCCCTTTCGTTACATTTAAGCGACAGAAAATACTAATAAACCGTTCGGATTTCATACAAAAATCCTACATATTGAAAACAAAGGAAATAGACAGGCTAGCACTAACGCGCTACGTTGATGGTTCTAGAGATTTAGGTAGTTGAAGAGGGCGCAGAACTAGCTGTAGCACAGAAGTGGAGTGGGAGACAGGATCGCGAGGATTAAATACGTGAAATCGATTTTAGGACAAAGCGATATCGAGGCTCGTTCCTTCCCGTGGCAATCTGGGATCATAAAAAATAAAGCCAAACCTGCAAATGAATATTTTTAGAAACAACTTAGCGCGTGTTGCTCCCTGCAACACATCAGCTTGGCTAATTGCAGGGTAATACAGTAAAACCTCGATTATCCGACCTATATGGGGATAGGACCGTCGGATAAACCTAAAAGTCGGATAATTCGTAAATAATGGAAACAATGCTCGTTTAGGAACATTATTAGTTATAAAAGTATTTCATATAATCTCATACCATAGGTAGAGTGAAATATAAAATTAAAAAATAATATATTAATAAAAATATTAAAATTAAATTATCAGTTATCTCCCGAGTGAATCAACTGTCCGTAGTGTTGCCACCTAATAATAAGTTAATTCCGGAAGATTTTCTTCTAGATAAAAAAATCTTATGTGAACTATGAAACTTGTTTTATTTATTGATTAGAAGGCATTTAATGAATATTTAATCATAATTTTATTTTACTAGATTAAATAATTGGAGTTAATATTCTCCCACGTGAATCATCTGTCGGGCGATCTCCCGCGTGAACCGAGTTTCGGCGGATGCAACCGACGTACTTATGCTTTCCGACTATGGTTAGACACTTCTCTATTTTTTGGTCGGTTAAACCGAAAGTCGTATAAACGAGGGTCGAATCGAGGTTTTACTGTATGTAGATGTAGATTAAACCCGTCCTTAGCTTTCGTCTTTACTCTTCAAGTTATTTTTCCGTTTGCCCACTGGCAAATGAGTGGGAGAAAGAAGAAAAGATTGCGCGCGAAGAAAGGAATAGTGGAGGGGAGAGAGAAGAAATGGCTGGAAGAAGAGGGGAAGGGAACTGAAATGAAAGCTTTCCTTCCTCCGCGCGCACTGCCCTCTACGAAGCGTGGTGACTTTCTCCCTCCACGCAGCAATCATTTCCATTGTTTTTTATCCTTTTTTTTCTCTTCCTCTCTCTCTCTCTCTCCTCCATGCGCTTCCAACAACCGAGGGCAGACTGCGCCACCGGGCGCACGCTTAGGTGGATCACGAGCCCGTAGTCTTCTTCTTAACTCCCATCGCTTCCGAGACTCAGAACGTCTCCGACAATAACACGTGGCTCCATTTCTCTCGTAAATTTCAACGAATCGCTCGATGAAAACGATAAAATCGAAATGTGCTGTGGGCCATGATGGAGGATGTAGCGGATAGCGCGTCTGGCTCGCGGGTTCGAATCCTGTCGAGGTTTTGTATGCTACCCCTTCTGTCATTGTTATTACACTCACAATGTAAATAAAAACGAATTTTGTAAATTTCCACCAGACAAATTTATTGCGACCGGTTTCGCCTGTTACAGCATCATTAGGTCTAGTGGAAATTTACAAAATTCGTTTCTATTTACATTATGAAATCTTTCCACAAAGTTGAGCCTTTCCAAGTGGAATACGTTATTACGCTCATTGTAAAAGGCCGATAATTACTGTTTATGAGGTTTTTGTAATATATACTACAACTTTTACGGACTGTTACGTTCTTGCTTTTCTATTAAAAAATACAAATAGAATCACATTTAATTAAGTTAGCACGTTTTATATACCACATAAAGAGAACTTTATCGTACGGAAACGAATTTTGTTTTTCAGTTCTTATGCAGCGCAAAAATAATCTTCATTATAATCTGAAGAATTTTCCTCGAGTCCGTGGGAATCGTATATACCGTAAAATAGTATAGTTTTCGTAACGGTATCCTCGCAATTTTGAGTACTTTAGCATTAACATATTATTTACTCTTCGAAGTTTTCTGAGAATTAACGGAAATTTTCTAAAAAGAAAACATCGAATGAATGAGGATACAGAAACATAGGTATTCATAAACATTTGCACGTTTTTAAAGAAAAGAAGAACTAAAACCGAACTTCGCTCAAGAATGCTACCTTTGAAGTACATCACAGATCCTCACGAAACAAAAATCGCAAACTCACTTTCATGCGAAAAACACGAGCGCATGTTTTCACTTGGCCTGTGTATATATATGCTCTTCAAACGGAAGGAAGAATGAATAGACTTTTTCGATTCTAAGTATTCATGCGATGCTGCATCAAGGGTTGAAATTTAAATATTTTTTTTTCACATCCGCCCGTTAAAATTAATTCATTCGAGTCCACTTTTCATATTCGACATGTAATTAAACAAAGACGCATTCATCGTTCGCAATTCCTCCGCGATTAA
Organism: Tanypteryx hageni; assembly: GCA_028673005.1. NCBI lineage: Eukaryota > Metazoa > Arthropoda > Insecta > Odonata > Petaluridae > Tanypteryx > Tanypteryx hageni. Next base: position 123,333,765 of record CM054116.1, on the reverse strand, counting down.
GTTGGTAGCACGTACATCTGCCTGCATCCAACACTTTCTCTATTTCCTAAGAGAGATAGAGAAAGATGCCCTCCAACGTGGCCACTAACCTCGACCCAGCATTGCCATTATCACCCTTCTCCTCCTTCTCTTTGGACCAAACCACTGCGTCGGGAGGAATGTTTACCTTCTGGAAGTGAGGCGTTATAAGGTCTGGAAATCGGGAGCAACGCACCGAAGTGTTCGTGCCTCGTGGATGCATACTAGGGCTTGATTTTCGCCCGCATTGAAACAAAACATGGGGTTCATCCGATCAAAAATGTCCCTTTTCTATAAACAAGAAAACAGTATTCAAAGGCGTCTTTTGTTTCTGTGTTACTTAAGCCTTGAAATGATCAATTCGGATGGACTTGAGTGGTCTGAACTGGGAGAACACACGTGCCAAGACTCGCGCAAACAAATAAATAATGAAGGCAAGGGCGGGTAAGAGAGACCTGCAACTTTTCGCCGCATATGGTCACACAAGAGTTATCTTATAAAATCGCGCCGTATTTGAAAATTATATTCGAGAAATCCATTACGGAAGGTGTCGTACCTAAAGATATGAAGGTGGCACACGTTACGCCCATCCATAAGGGCGGCGACAAAGAGAACCCCGAAAATTATAGGCCGATTTCCCTAACTTCAATATTGTGCAAGAAACTTGAGCACATAGTCTTTAGTTCTGTAATGCGCTATTTAGAAGTCACTCATTGCTTAGCGGATGCCAGCACGGATTCCGGAGAGGTAGATCATTTGAAACTCAGCTTGGCCTGTTCGTGGACGATTTGTTGCGATGCGGAGAGAAAAATAGTCAGGTCGATGCCATGTTCATTGTCTTCAAGAAGACGTTTGATAAAGTATCTCATAAGAAATTAATTGCGAAGTTAGGACAATATGGTATCAATTTAAAAATTGCCAGTTGGGTGAGAGACTTCCTCTCGAATAGAGAACAGATAGTTGTCATCGATGGGAAATACTCGTACTCCGTTAGTTGCATCTGGTGTTCCTCAGGGAAGTGTATTGGGCCCTCTACATTTCTTAATTTATGTGAATGATATCTGCTCGGTAGTTGGTAGTAAAATTAGACTTTTTGCCTATGATACCGTTCTATATAAAGAAATAAAAAACAGGAGGACCATCAGTCGCTGCGTGAAGACTTAAGAGCCATTTCAGCGTGGTATGGCAAATTGAAATTAATTACACTAAATGTGCTGCAGTTACGTTCTGGAAAAGTAAGAACATAGAAGGAGGTTTCGAGTATAAAATAGATGGAATATATATTCAAGCATCCGAGTATGTAAAATATTTAGGAGTAACCATTTGTCGAGATTTTTCATGGGACGTCGAGTTATAGGCGCGGCCAACAAGAAACTGGATTTCATAGGCAGAATAAAACAGAACACTACAGAAAAAGTAAGTGAAACATGTTCTTATCACTGGTTAGACCATAAGTGGAATACGCCTCAAGCATATGGGATCCGTATGAGAAGGGACATATAACTTAATTAGAAAGAGTACAGCGCAGAGCAGCGAAATTCGTAAAACAATAGTACGGATATAAGGAAAGCGTCACTTCATTATTGAGTGATTTGAACTGGGTATCACTGGAGGATTGTAGATTGAACTCAAGGTTGAAACTTCCGGAGAAATATAGATCTAAATGTTTAAAAGAGGAGGTTGTAGGAATAATTGTAGCACCAACGTATATAGGTAGAAACGGCCGTGACGATAAGATACGTGAGATCGATTGTAGGACGAAGCGTTATCTAGGCTCGTTCTTTCCGAGGACAATAATAGATTACAATAGAAAATTTCAACCTGCGAGAGACAATCATTAGGTAGGTTTTGGTGCATTGCATCCCCCGCCGCCCACCAATTAGGTGAATTGCAGGGTAACATGTAGATGTAGAATGTATATCGATGATACTTTGGAATAGAAAACACCCTTTATCGTGATCTAAATCTTTTTAAAAATCTTACCTACCTAATGTGACACTTGAGCTTGGCGTTTTCTAATGATTGCACTGATATTAAGACGTATTTGTGATAAGCAGACTCTCATTTCATCTTCAACACAGTTTAGCCGTTCTCTTTTTCTGCATTTAATGTTTGTAAGTGTCGAGTACCTCAACTCACACAGATAGAATGTAGAAATCTGCATCAAAACTGCCAAATCTTTTTTCTCAATTTCTGACTATTCTTCTCTGACAGAAATCCAGAACATATTCAGAAACAATTTTCAGAGTGCGATCAGTTGAAAGTGAAGATAACTCATCTTCTTCTTCGGAGAGAGTAAAAACACAAGTCAGTTGTCACTGGTGTGAATGGGTTCCTTACCCAGTCGTATTTCTCTGTAGTCAAGGATGGAAAGTAACGCTCGATATTGTGCTCTTAGAGTTGCTAAATGCTTCACCACGAGAGCAACAATTTCTTTCGTATGGGTTTTGGAATCAGAGGAAGCATTACAAGATTACTCTTTCTAGCACTCTTTTTCCAGATGACTATTTTTCTCGGCAATTCCAGTAGCTTATTCGTAGAAGTCAGGTTGTTTTCACTTCGCCCTTGCATGCTGGTGTTCACACTATTCATATACCTAAATATTTCTGCCAAATGTGCTAATTTGGCGCACCAAATTTCACAGCTAAGATATTCATAAAAACCACTGTTTCCCCATATTTCAAAATATAGTAACATCTCTTCTTTAAGTTCATATACATGAGCCAACACTCTTCCCCTTGACAGCCATCTTATTTCTGTGTGTAAAACTAAATATTCGTGCTGCAAATCCATAGCATTACAAAGCTGTTTGACGAGGCGGGTCTTTAGAGGTCTTGATTTCACAAAATTAACCATCCCGACAACTTGGCCTAATAAGGACTTCAAGTCAACTCCTAATGTTTTTCCATCAAGAGCTTCCATATACAAAAAACAATGGATAGTTATTGTACTTGGATTCTGTTGTTTTAAAAATGAGACAAAGCCTTTGACAGATCCCAACATGGATGAAACACCGTCAGTACAAATTCCTGCATATGACTTTCAGGAAATTTACAAACGTTCTAAGTAGGAAGTCATAGTATCGAATATATCCTTGACGTTTTGTGTGTTCTGGGAGTTCTCTGGAGCACAAAAATTTACTAATTATTGTATTTTCATGAATGAAGCGAACAAATGCTGATAGTTGCGCTTTGCCGCTAATATCTATTAACTCGTCAACTTGCAAAGCAAAGTCTGATATTTTCAGCTTATTTGAAGCATTTTCCTCTGTTTGATGACATATCTTCTAACTTTCTTCGAATTGTATCATTATAAAGCGGAATTTTGCAACTTCTTGTTCCGCTTCATCACCGGGCATTGTCCTAACTATCGCACGGCACGCAGGCAAAATAAGTAACTCAGCTATAGTGTGAGGCTTCATTTTTTGAGCTTTGATTTCTGCTACCTGATAAGAAGCAACTTGAATTCTATCAGACACTTAACGTTTTTTTTCGAAGTAACTCGCTTGTTAAAATGCAGTTCCATCAACCTCTTGATATAGTTCAAATCTTTTCCTTCAAGGTATGCATGTTTTGTGGTGAAATGTCGCTTCAATTTGCTTCGTTCGATAGTTTCCTAGCGCACAACACACACTGGAACAGGACAATATTTATCTCCACACCAAGAAAAGCCCAGACTCAAATAACTGTCCATACACTTGCGAGTAACCTTAAAAATCTTGCTTGGCTTGGTCCCTCTGGTACTGGGCTTTTCCTTAATATGTTCTTCATATTGTTCACTGTTACGCTTTCTTGTAATAAATCTCTCCATTTTTAGGGGCGCAACTTTTATAATTTTCAGCAATGATAATTGGACGAAACCACAAATATCACAGTTTCCCACTAACGGAATTACACAAAACATTTTATAAAAAATTATTTTATACAGAATAAACTCACGAGACACATTCACAGACACCAAATTGTAGTATAAGACAGCCACTAATCTAGGCTAGTACTGATTTGATAAAGGAATGCGCCAGAGTCGCGGACAGCCAGGAAGGCCACCGCAGGCGGAGCATGCTACGTCATCATAGAGACTTGTTAGAGAGCAACGAGAGCCAATCAGTTGTCTATGACTCATGTACAAGGGATTCGGTTACAATGACAATGCTGAGAACGTTGTTGCCAGGCTTACTGTTTACGCGCGTTCCAAAGCAGTGATCCTTCTGGACTGAATTCAACTAGTCTTAATACTGTGTTAGTTTCTTTGTTAATACTGTGTATATAATCCGCGGAAGATGCGCAGATATTCAATTTTCTCTTTAAAGTCTAGCGGCACACTTGAGAAATGTTCGCGACATACCAGTGTGCCGCGGCACACCGGTTGAGAACCACTGCTCTAGCTCTTATATGATCTGTAAGGTATAAATTAAGAAATTTATACGGATAGGGGACAACATCTACTATAATAAAGGCCGCGAGACTATAGGTATAGTTACGAGTTATAGTTTCGGAGATAAAATTTTAAGAAAACCTCGAGCAAAACAGCGCATATTTTGTTTACATCGGTCGCTAAGACGCTTCTATCGGCGAACAACAATTAAAGATCCGTATTTTCTTCTTCCATGCTCTTATATGATCTAGGTACAGATTTAAAAAAATATTCGGATAGAGGACAGTAATTATCACAAAAAATATGATCTCGCAAACTTTTTTGTGGTAAATAATTACGAGTTATAATTTTGTAAATAAAAATTCGAGAACGGCCCAATCTTTCGATACCGTTTCATACGTATTTCCCATAAAGAACGTCTTTGAAACCTCGATTTATGAAGTATGTATATTTTTCTATCTAGTTAGAATTCCGTTTTTCTGTAAACTTTCTGTCGTCTGTGCGCGGCACTCGGAAAAAAACGGCCCAGCATCACCAAATCTAATTTCATATGTATGTACATAAGGCCAGGCCTGACGTTAGGGGGGCAGTGAGGGTCGCTGCCCCGGGGCCCGAGCACCCTCATCGCGCCCGGACCCGAGGTTTGGGTATTGCTATCCTAAACTCGCTTTCTTCACCTCTATAAATAATTATTATGAATTTTAGCAAAACTTTTTTTATTACGTAATAAATTAAAATAAAATATGTATAGTGATGATGTATGCATTTACATTGCTGCTCAATGTCGGAATGGCATCCCGCTGAATACTCATACCGAATATGTGAAAGATAAATACAATTTATTACTTCATTTATTTTGCTGACAAGGTCGCGCTTTGCCGTAATTGTTGTGCGATTTTAACCAAACATGGAATCGGTCGTCAAATTTTAGCAAAACTCTCCAATACCAAATTTCATCCAAATTCGTCCAGCGTTTCCGGAGTTTTAACTTGTGGACGGACCAACGGACAGAAACGACCTCACCTATATGCGTTCACTTCGTGCAAGGAACGCATAAAAATGCTTATTTTTATTGAACCTTATGGCGCAACAATGTTTATTCTTGACGATTTACACAAAATTACGATTAACTCAAAAAATGGGAGCATAGATTTTCATAAATGGAGCCACGTGTCATAAACAGCCTTAAATACGCCATATTTTTAAAAAATAACAACATAGCGCCCAGTGGCATTATAACATGTCGATTTATACGGCCGGCTACTGACAAATCTCCCCAACATCGGCAGCATTGTTCCTACACGTCAAACCGCGCGTAAATGCGCATTAATGTAACCTGAGACATTATTGTGTGTGCTGGAAGCGTACGGATATGAGAAAGTTCATAAAATTTTACTGCACTGATTTTTTTGATAGGAACGGAGGATTCTCCTAAGGTTTCCTTCTTTGAAAGATCACCGCCAGCGGCATTGCGCTCGCATGATGACAAATCCGATCTTACGGCAATGACTGCTGTCATTCAAACAAAGGCCAATAGATTCAGGCAATAACAGCTGTCTAGTTTTTCCAATCTATGATTAAATTTTCTCTATCGCTTTCCGTTCTGTGGCAGCTGCAAAAGCGGAACAGCTCTGCACTTACAATGAAGGTCAGAAAACCCTGCAAAGAAGCCTATATTTCTGCGCCACGATTCGATCTTTCGGATGCTGCAGGCGAGAACATTCCGATGACGTAATCTCATCTCGTAGAGGATAATTTCGCGGAGCGATACTTCCCTTTTCCTCGCAGACACGTTCGCATGCGGCGACAACAGCAAGAGAGCAGAAAACCCTTTCATTATCGAGGGCGTTCCCTTCTCGAAAATGAGAACAGGCGATAGGGAAGAGGCAGGCAGCTGTTTGGACCAGAGGGAAAGGGATGGAGAAATTGGGAGGGAAAAGAGGGAGGATGAAGAGGGGGAGATGCCGTGTCTGGTTTTTTTAAAACCCCCTCCCTCTTTCCCTTGCATTCGAGGGCACTGCCCTTCCTCGGTATCCCTCACAGAGCGCAGCCAAGAACCAGAATTCGTCACTGGCGCAACGAGCGATGCCTATTGCGTCATCCCTGAGCAGGCGACGCTAACGAGTGAGGAATAATATGCAGAGATATCGTCATCGGAAAGAGTTGGCGCACCTTATGGGAAAGAAATTCGTTTCGTAGGGAATTCGCGAAAGGGAAAAGAGAAATTCGCCAGGCGACTAACCAATGTTATTCTCCGAAGCATATTTCGAGGACAGCCGAATTTGATTCGCAGTCAAAGCTTTGACGTCAGAACTTCTCACTGCAAGGTGGCGCTCAGCGCTCCGGGAATCCCGAATTTATGAGCGGCATCGAAATGAGATCGTGATTTGCATAAGAGTAACCTTTTCAGTAATTTGCGATAAAAATATAAAATAGACAAAAAAACTGTAAGAACACAGCCGTTAAATTAAAAAAATAATCGTATAATAACTGATCACGGTAGCGCAAAGAAGAGGTGCTCAATTCGCAAACTCATGATGCAGTCTTCACTAAAAACTTCATATCAAGGACGGAACGGAATCTTGGGCGATGAGGACACTTGAATAGTAGGTTTTTTTTACCTTTCGCTGTATGCGGAAACGGAAGAGTTGCGAAAAATGAATGATCATAATGTACTACGCCAGCAAAACATAACCGTATTGCGTAATCACGACGAAGAACTGAGAAAAGAAATGCCCTATGAACGGAGGTTCCAACAGCAAAAATAACAGATGGCGATAGCGTTTATTATATAAAAAGGAGGTTTAGGTTTAGCCGAAGAATATATCGGAATAGTCAATAGTCAAAAGATATATGCCCGGTAAAATATTTTCCGATTACACGGAAAACGTTCTGTAGATGTTCCTGATCTCTTTAAATCATATTGTAGACGATATTTTCAGTGAAAGTTCCTCACCAACCTAACTTAAATTAAAAAAAATATCCGGGGACTCCATTGATCGCGTTCATACAAGTAATTGGCCACTCTGTTCCTCGTTTTAAGACCAACTACTCTCGAATTTCTCTCAATTGTTTCGAAACATTTTCCCTTTTAAGGGGCGCTATTTTACTTTCTCTGCGTTCCATGGCAAGACAATGAACGGAGAAAATGATCAGAGAATGCCTTTTCAGCAAATACTATTTCAATTGTCGCCACAAATATGTGTGTGTGTGTGAGCGCGCGCGTCTGAGTGTGTGCCATATTTTTCTCTCCTATCTACTCAATCATCCACAAAAAATGAAAGAAAAGTATTAAGGTTCATCACATTATCTAATATAGAAAATCATGTTTTAAAAAATCAAAATTTGTAAGTAATTTACCTATTACTATCATCCATGCGGCAGCTCACATGGATATTTTTTCCTAACCCTTCGTAGAATATTTTCAAATATGATAGAATCGTATTCATATATTTCATAATTGAGGTGTAACTATAATACTACCCAGCGCAGAGTGTATACAGTATTCCGAATTATTAAATGGAATCAGACAGAGCCGGGAAAAGGCCTAGGCGAGTGAGGCACCCGACTTTGGCTCAGCATGCTCAGGGACGCGACGAACGACAATTTGAACTTTTAAGTTAAATGTTATAAAATATAATTTATTTTACTTCTACATTTTAAATAAACTACTGTATTGAGAGGTGCATACGGTGTATTTTCATTAGGAGGGCATAATTTTAAAAACCTTGCCTAGGGTGCAGGAATATCTTTTCCCGGCTCTGCAACCAGTCAATTAACAAGAAAGAATTATGTATGCATAAAAATACCCAGTACTTTCGGGTGTTAACCAAATATGGCGTGTAAACTTCGGGTTTAATGGAGGGGAATATTTTATTTTTGAGCACTCGCTCTCTTCCCTCGCATTCCTTCTTCCACAAACACCGTATTCCCTCCCACTCCCTCGCTTCATTTCCATCCTCTCCTTCCCACCCTTTCTCCTTTTCTTCCACCGCGTATTTATCTTGCGTGCACGCACTCGTGTACTTAAGGATGCGGCCTCTTCAAGACCACGGACGAAGAACCGTTGAGCGTACGGTTTCACCGCCACGCCAACGCCCGCCTCCCCACTCCGTCTCCTACCCATCCCACATGCACACGCCTCACCCCTTCTCCCCTTTCGCCACTCTCTCAGCTCACGCTCGAATTTCGCCCTCGCACGTCCTTTAATCCCGAGTTTCTCAACCGGGGGACGCCAGATCCTTAGGGGTCCGCGCGTTATTTCTCTGGGGTCCTCTAGTTGAGTAGCTTTTGTCTATAACTTGTTTTATTCAGCACATAGCTCTGATTAATGTTTCAAAGTGCTGCTCCGTACAACGCTGATTCGTTGTAACGCTCTTTGTTCTTGGACCAATTTTTACTTTCCCCATAGGTTCTACATACGTTTTTTTGGGCGCTCAACTCGTGAACTAGTACGTAATTACCGGATCATCACCAAATTTCATATTTAACATTTTTATATTCTTAAGTGTTACGCTATGGAAAAAATAATAAAAAATTACAAGACATGTGATTTGATTTTACTGCACATTTCCGGTATGCAGCAGAAATTTTCAGTCAAAATAACTGAAAACAAAAGCCGAGATCATCAAACTAACCACAGCAGAAACACAGCGTTCTCCGACTGTAGAGCAACCTATGGTTTTCTTTACATATCTCCTGAAATTGGACACATACTGGTGGTATTGGGCGCTGTTTATCAGAGGAGGGTGTGTGGAATCTGTTACAGTGTGAGAAAATTACAAAAAAGCTGCGACAATTATCATATTGCAGGGTTTGTGGTTTGTAGCAGATCTGCTACATTGCATATTTAAGGATTAATTATTTACGGTACAGTTTTAGAGTATCGGAGAAAATAGCGAATATACTAATATTTTGTAAATAGGTAATAAATTAGGATTTTAGAAACGCATCCCCGTAAGTGCTGTACTAAAATGACCCCGCATAACGCTGATTCAGTTAGCTCTCTCGTTTTCAGGAACGCATCCCTAGCGTTAAACGGAGTATGGCTGTACATACACGAAACAATGAATTATCCTTTCATAGGGAGGAGGTTCGCAGAAATGGTGGGGCTTCGCAGTGGGTCCGCGGCTCCAAAAAGGTTGAGAAACACTGCTTTAACCCATCCCTTCTTTTCTTTCCGAAACACCCGCCCACTTCGTCGCCGCCGTTTGATTTGCTTATGTCGACCAATCAATTTCCATCTTCTCACGAGCCCCTTTTGACTTCTTCCTTCCCCCTCCAATTATTTCTCTACCTTCCATTTTCACATCAATATTCCTCGTCCTTTATCTTTCTTTTTTCCTTGCCCTCTCCCTATCTTATGTCCTCCCCTCCCTGGCCTCTCTTTCTCTTCTTTCTTCCTTCCCTCTCCTCACCATTCTCCTCCCATCCGTGTCTTCGTCACGCGCTTGCCCTTTGATCCGACCGCGGCGTCGCAAGCACGTGCCGTCGTCGATTCGCACGCGAGACAGAAGGGGTTGCGAACTCCCAGCCTCGCCTTCCTCACGCAAACCCTCCTTCACCGAGTGCACGAAATGGCACGCGGACGCTCCGAGGAATGCACCGACTTTCGTTTTCAACGTGATGAGATCATTCGGAAGTTTCATTGAATCTGATCCGCCGACGATCGTCGGCTGTCACGCGTTATATGTCGGTCGCACGAGAATTAAGGACGACCGCAGTAATTCCCCCAATGGCGGGACTTGAGGGTTTGCGGATAGTTTTTCTACAAAACCTTCTTCGAACACGCGCGAGTTTCTGATGCTGCGTGAATCAAGTGAGCGATCGAGATGCAAGATAAATTTATCTATACCGTTATAATGACTGTTCGCGCTAACGTGAATGGCTTACAAATCAACTTTTCCACGGAAAAAACAAGAAAAAAACGCTGGGATTGGATTAAATAAATTCAATGAAGTTGAAAATTGCGACACTCGTCTATACAATGGCCTTATCGAATACGACTCAGCAGTCGCATCTTCCGGTAATAGTAAAATTGAATGGACCATTGTGTTTCAGACACAGCCATGATTCGGGCGTGCATAAATATTAATTGTCTTTAATGTACATGGGAGTCGTAAAATTCAGTGGAGATAACATAGAATAAGCATCAGGGCAAATGCGGCCATATCTCCAATTGTCGTATTTAGCATCAGAGATGGAGGATCAGCGACAGATTAGCAGGACTGTAAGTCTATTCCTATGTACAGGTTAATTAAAATATTCATACAGGCCAAAAAATGTATTTCAAGTTGTCATCATCATCACACACACAGGGGTGAGAAAATCCGGTCATCTGCTCATCCGTGACGAATGCCAATTTTTTACTTTTCTCCTAATTATTGTTCATTTCGAGTTTGGAATGCAGTTATGCTTTGCAATTCTAGGCTATTTTGAAGATCCGACGGAACTAGCTTCTCAAATTGCTAAATGTGAAACCTGCAATAAACAATAAAGAAATGGGAGCTTCATATGCTGACGTGATAAGAAGAAGCAGGTTTTATTTACTTGGGTTAATTTATAATTGTAAAGTTAAAACTCTTTATAAATTTAGCGATAGAAGTACATATATGACAAATCAATTTATTCAATAATTAATGTATTTCAACTTTCTATCAATAACCATTTGCTCAGGATCTTAATTTGAAGGCAACCCCTGCCATCCACCGATTTGCAGCGAAATAAATGGACTTCGTTAGAGGAGCGTACACTGCAGGCTAGATCTAAACTACTGGAAAAATATATGTCGGAGGGACTATCAAATGAAGTAATCTTATCAGAAGCCTGACGTATCTCGGAAGCAGTATTGCCACTTTTTTAGCATTTGGGAGCTAGATTTCTTCTAATTGGTAGCAGCTATACAGTAGCTAGAATATATAATTAGCAACGATATTCATGGCTGTATAAGGAAACTAACCAAAAAGTGTCTCTATATAATAAGAGTATTGTTTTTGTGTGCACAGCATATAACTCCAATATTTTTTAAGCTACCTTTGTCTTTTATACACCAACAAGAAGGTGGTACCTTCGTCTGAAGAAATTTCTACTGATAATTAAAATGACCCTTTTTAAAAGTCTTTTTCCCAGCACTACTCCGTTTATCCCCCATATGAATTGCATAAGAAGTATCTAGCAGGGCATACTCAAATTTTTAACTCGTAAAGCAATATCCTAATTATTTGCTATCGCAGACTTTTTTTGGTGATCTCCTCTGTTAGAATAAATCTTTTAATCTATACATTACAATGCATATAATGTGTAAGAGGAAAATGTAGATTTCTTATTGTTGTTTCCAAATCATTATACGATAAAAATGTCTGATAATTTTCTTGGTAACGAAATTATACATAATTATTTAATATATATTTATGCATAGTAAAAGTAACCAGATATTTAGGTGAAAAATCCTCCTGGATTAAAATACTTCAAATGGATAACAAATGAAAATAATATTGCTATTGTTAATCAACATTCTAAAATTATCAACTTTGCAAAAATATAAGTATGAGGTACCTTTATTCTAGAAAAACTTTACAGTTCTTAATAAAAATGACAGATTTAATGAGTAAATTCTATTTACATACTACAATCTTTCTTGAAAAATATGATGAATACATTTTAAGGATACAATAGCAGTAATGACAAAATAATACATTTTCCCCATTAAATGTAACATAAACTTAATAATGCATTACTTTTTTCTTGCCCAGTGCCCCAACGCCGTCTTCTGACCCCACCGAGGGGTAAGTTCTGTATTTTCCGAGAAAAAAACAGACGTTGTTATTCATGCACCCATCTTCCAAGTCGATTGTGTACATAATATTACAAAGAAACGCTTTCTTAGGATTGTCTATAACAGTGCAAAGGAATAGATGTGGACAAAGAACAATTTAACCGTTAAATCTAACAAAAATTTATCTGGGATTACATATCTCCAACTTAACCAAGATTTTTTTAGGGTAGTCACTAGAACTAGCTAGAAATTCGCTAGACTGGTAACACTGCTCGGAAGGCAGGACAGCGAGGATAAGATTCGCAGGATTGACTGTAGGACGGAGCGATATAGAGGATCGTTTTTCTCTAGGTAAGAAAACATAATAGGAAAAGGTAACGTATGAAAACTAGGGACATTTTGGTGCACTGCACTCCCTGTCATCCATCATGAAGATGTCTTGCAGGATATTATGTTAATGTACATAAATGACATCATGGATTCCACACACCCTGCAAATTTCAGTCTTATATCTCTTACCTCTTAATTGCTATTTTAATTTAATTGATGGCACAGACGGCCAAACGAACAGAGAGCGAAAATATAAGGCGTTCAACGCGCTAATAATATTGGTGCATGCATGTAACGACATGGGTGGCCTATAACCTATAATAAGGTACCTAGCAGGTCGGAAACGATAAATTATGTTGTATGTCCCGAGAGTGAGATAAACCTCTACAAAGGCCTCTTGCAGAGCTGCGATAAAACCTCACGGCAGTGGCGGATCCAAGGGGGGAGGAGGGGGAGAGGGGGAGGGAGGGGGGAGAGGAGGAGGAGAGGGGGATGGGGAGGAGAGGGGGATGGGGAGGAGAGGGGGGAGGAGAGGAGATTGCCCTTCCCTAGGACTGCCTTCCACTGGGTGCATTTTTAAATTCTTTCCGCGCAACATTTCTTGTTTCTACACCGAAGATTAAGTCAGTATTACATGAAAAAGTAAGACTCTGATGGGAGTTAGGGATTTTCAAAATGATGGTCGTCGGCAGAGGCGGAATTGGGGCGATCACACTCCCTCTTGGGAAGTTTCTGGATCCGCTCCTGCCTCACGCCAGTCTAAATATTCCTTTTGGGAATATTAGAACGTCGCAGGTAAGGGAAACACAGCAAAGGCGAAGAAATTGAGATATACCGAACCTAATCCCGCGACGAAAGGGATACACCTATTTTCCTCACTCCATTCGCTCGGAGTTGCGTGACAGTCGCTCATGACGAGCGGGATGAAGTACATATATGTACTTTCCGCACGAAGCCCCTGGGGTGTATCGGTTCACCTCGCTCATCCTTTCGGAGGCACCATCGGTTGGGATCGGATACACGCGAGGCAGGATGGGACCGAAAATTTTTGCACGTGCATTGATGAATTTGACTCCATTCCCTCGATTTGCGTTTCACTCGCAACTGCGCATTTGGGAGTGCGGTTGTCCGCGAGATCAAGGTCGCTTCCCGTTGGGTGTAATAGCGACATCCTACTTGGAGTCATCAGCCGAGAGCCACCGCTGCGGCGGCGAACTGCGACCGACGTGTGGGGCGGATTTCCCCCTCCCCTCTCTCGCCCCCGCCCCTCTCTCGCCCCCGCCCATATCTCGCCACCGCCCCTATCTCGCCTCCGCCCCTATCTCGCCCCCGCCCCTCCCTCTCTTGGTCGCCCCAGCACGCGCGACCGCGAATCACGGTAGAAATCAGCGAATGCGATACTGGAAGAGAAATATCGTTTGACATTTTTCTGGCAGTCGCAGGGAATGCGCGCGCACCTCCCAACTGTGCGAGAGGAATGGAAGATTTTTGTCGCCTATTGCATCAGTCGCAGTTAGAATTAATCACCCTAAATACAATCACTTATCTTTCGAGAAGTAAATGCAACGAAATTGTATTTTTTTTGATAAAGCATTCCACAGATCGAAATCCGCCGACCTCGGGACCGAAACCGCACCGGATTTCGGACAATAAAATCGCGTATTCCTTGGCCTATTTGAATAAGAGATATACGATAAAGGGATACATTTCAGTGCATACGCAATAACTGAAAAAAAACTGAGAGTTTACCGTATGTTTTTGGAAAACAATGGGGTCAAAACAGGGAATATTAATTCGAACTGGAGAGGCTTAAATTTAATACCCTTTTTTATGTTTTCAAGAGGGATCTGCTTTGGCACGTTACCGTGTTTTAGGCACACGGTTTTGATACCTAATACATATATGTGTTTGCTCCCGCGCAAACATATCAGTCATGGCGAGGATTAATTGCAGTTTTAAAAACTTCTCTCCGCGACATAGCGGATATTATACGAAAACCAAAACAAACCTTTCGCTATAAATCATTTTCAAATTTTATTGCGTTTCAGTATAAAGAAAATATGACCTTGTAATAAAGGAAGCGAAGCGATCTTACAAAAGAGTCTGCTTTATTAGTATGAAAAATATATGCAAACGTTGATGAAATACTAAATTATTTCTCGTTCAAAAAATATTTCCCATTCCCATTCATTCGCTACTTAATTAATTAAACTTTGAACGCTGCGGACCAATGATTAAATACTCGAATCCGGAGTCATTTAAAGATTGGCTGTTCTGGCGAACGCATGATTTCATGGATTACGTAATGCTTAGTAAATATTTCCGGGAAGTTTAAATGACATATCCATTCTCATAAAACCGGTTTTTCATGCGGTCGAGCTGGCGACGGAGCACGCGAAACGTTGAAACTTAGGCGTCCACAGGAATCGCGAGTAAAGCGATCGCGGCGGGAAGCGGCGGAATCACGGCAGAATGAGAGGAAATTAGCGAAAGGGGCGATCGGTGAGCAGACGGCATGAAGAGATTTTAAGCAGCTGAGGTCGCAAAAAAAATACTGGTAAATAAGGACAAAGCCTATATCTACATCAGGGATCACCAAACATTTCACTTAAAGGGCCACATGAGGCTTTATATACTATTGTCCAGGCTGCATACAACTATTCAAATGACTCTTCGGGTACATTTCAAAGAGCTAGTTTTGAGAATTATTTTTTTGTGTAAAGATGATATCACTGCGCGGGCCGCGTTATGAGGATCCCTGCTCAATATCATTGGTCGCCAGTCGTATGCCAGCGAGCAACAAAGCGCTTGTGAAAAGGTTTTTGGGCACCCGCGATAAATTTAAAATGGTCGTCATCTAAAAAATTCATATTTTTAACGGTACGGACTTCGCTTATTAATTTTCAAAATAGGTGCCTATTATTTATTATGCATTTGTATGACAGCCATCATTTTGTAGTCGGGGGATTATATTACCCCGTCGTTCCTTGCCATTCGATTCGTACACAAATTAATTTGGCTTCCAGTAGCCCTCCTCGCGAGAAAGTTTGCTTATCCCTGCTCAATATCAATCTCAGTATCTCACGTTAAAGAAAATCGCGTATTGTAGCTCCAGACCAATTAATAAATTGAATATTGGAATTATTCCTGTTAAAGGAAAACAATAGATATTAATGACGCCGAACTTGTTTCATTTTTAGTATCTCGGACTTTACCGCCGGTTCCAGGATGTCTGCTGCGTGTGATTTCCTGTTTCAAATATTTTTTATCTTCTCGAAAAGAATGTTTGGGGAAACGTGAAGGCGTGAAAGGGAATTATCGAGCTCGCCTCATGTCTGAAAAAATTCAAGAACAAGCAAATAAAAAATTTGTCTCCGGTATCTCCAATTGGCAAAACAATGTTATAAAAAATCAGATGCGCCGTCTTCAGAAGCAGTTGACCAAAAATAGATTATAAAAGAATATATTTTCGATTAAAAACAGCTGAAGTCGGCTGATTTGTAATCGAAATGCGCATCTGGTTTTTTATAAACTTGTGGTGACTATTGGAGATACCAGAGACAGGTATTTTTTAAGTTCTTGTTCTTGAAGTATGAACTATTGCATAGCGTTGAGGCGAAGTTATGTTAGAAATGAATATCATCAATGTGACAAAGCCAAATTTTTAAATGTTCGCTTTTTTTCATTCCATCGACTTCCGAGACGAGACACAAAAGTAGTTTTAATAGTCGTTTTCAATGAAACGACTTTCTATATGTGGTATTACTAAAGCGGCGCATGAAACGCAATAAATGGATAATATTAATAAGCAATTGAAAACAGAAGAGTGAAAACCAAATTTTTATGTTAAACAAATAACTTTCTGTATCGGGATGTATTTCTGAATCATTTTAGAGCGATCAAATGCCACAAGATAACAAAAAAATTAATATACAGTAAAAATAATGAATTGGTTGTGAGAATACATCCGAAAAAAAGCGCAGTAGTGCATACTCTTATGCTACCACTGCACGCGTGCACGCAGAGACGACAAAATAATAAGGGATGACATAAATGATAGGAAAAAAGACGCGTTTAATGAATCCCTTGAGCAAGTTGCTTGTTAGCGTTTATTTCTTGAATATAGAAGAGAGATGAAAGAGAGTGAAAGAAAATGACAGGGAGAAAGAGTTGGTGAGAGTTGGTTTAGTGAGAGAATGAAGGGGCGAATTTGAAAATGAAATATAGAGGTGCATGGAGGAAGGGAATGAAAGAATTAGAGATTTGTTTGTATGGAATTTGTGGCTAATCAACCTCTTCGATTATTATAGCCATAACTCCATTGCATAATGAACACACACACACACACACACACAAGGGAGGAGGGAAACCAGGTGCCGGCATTAGCCAACTCTTTACGAAGAGCACCAAGGGGCACAACTGCTTAACGTCCCTTGAAAGAATTAGAGAGTAGGCGTAAAAGAAGTAAAGAGTGCTGATCAGTCTCCACTGCTCGTATTTTAACTCTGCCACACGTCTTGTTTAGACTAGGACAGGATGAGTGTGGGTGGAAAGAGGAGGAAGGAGAAGAGATACGGACGGAGGTGCATATAAGAGGAAGTGAGAGAGAGGGAGAGTGGGTTGCAAGACGCAGGGCTTATAGGCAAAGGTGAATCCCCAAGAGATAAGGAACCTTGCGAAAGGATTAGTCCTACGGATCACTCTTTGAATACGAGAGAGAGAGAGGGAGGGAGTGAGAGGGAGGGTGTGAGAGGGAGAGAAGGAGGAAGTGAGAGGGAGAGAATGAGGGAGTGAGAGGGAGAGAAGGAGGGAGTGAGAGGGAGAGAAGGAGGGAGTGAGAGGGAGAGAAGGAGGGAGTGAGAGGGAGAGAAGGAGGGAGGGAGAGATAGTGGGAGTGAGAGGGAGAGTGAGGGAGAGAGGGAGGGAGAGAGGGAGGGAGAGGGGGAGTAAGAGAGGGAGGGAGAGAGGGAGGGAGAGAGAGAGGGAGGGAGAGAGGGAGGGAGAGGGGGAGTGAGAGAGGGAGGGAGAGACAGAGGGAGAGAATGAGGGTGGGAGGGAGGGAGAGAATGAGGGTGGGAGGGAGGGAGAGAATTAGGATGGGAGGGAGAGAGTGAGGGAGGGAGGGAGGGAGAGAGTGAGGGAGGCAGGGAGAGAGTGAGGCAGGGAGAGAGGGAGGGAGGGAGAGAGTGAGGGAGGAAGGGTGGGAGAGAGTGAGGGAGGAAGGGTGGGAGAGAGTGAGGGAGGAAGGGTGGGAGAGAGAGAGGCTGGGAGAGAGAGAGGGAGGGAGAGTGAGGGAGGAAGGGTGGGAGAGAGAGAGGGTGGGAGAGAGAGAGGGAGGGAGAGAGAGAGGGTGGATAAAAGATGGAGAGGCAGAGGTTGGGAGGAAATTTGCAAGGGGATGGATTGGGTGGGGAGGAGGTGTGGGTGTGCAATGAGGCTGAGTGTGTGTCTGTCGCGCAGAGGTGTGGCTTATTGAGAGGGAGATCTGTGCGCTGAAAGAGTGCTAATGCACGACCCCATTAAAGGAGTCGCGCCCCGATAAGTGCGGAAGTGAAGCGTAGGTCGAAGCAGACTCAAAGGAGTCTAAGAGAGGGAAGGAGGGGGAGAAGAGAGAGGTATCGAGCAGAGAGAGAGAGAGAGAGAGACTGAGTACTCATTCTCATTCAAGCCGTAGTTAATACGATGATACGATAAGTAAATTTGGGGCTAATTCAGTTTACCGTACGATGCATATAGAAAGGAAATGCAGGTGGGAAATTGATACAGGTTTTTATGTAACTCTCCGTAAAACTTGCTCAAGAAATTCGCTTTCCTTTCGTATATACGAATACTGAGTTACGCGTAACTGACTTATACGTAAATTTCATTTTTACGTAGCGTTCATCCGATCCCGCCAGCTACTTTTATCTCGGTTGTACGTATTTACGTGCTGTGCATACATATTATTATTTTGCATCATTATAGGATTATGTCATGTTAAAATAACGCGACGTAATCTGCTGGTATCCGATAACAATGGTTTGCGATAATAATGTAAGATTCTATCCTGCGGAAAAAATAACGAAACATGCGTTTTCTTTGCGATGCCTGATATTCGGACACAAAGTAATCAGTACTGCTTTTTAAAGGCCCTCAGCTAAGGAGGGGGAGCTAGGGGAAGTCAGAAGAAAAATCGGCCAAGGTAACTTTGTGCGCAGAAGGGAATAGTCGTGCACTGGAAGACACAGCGTTTTATCAGTCGTGAACATTCTCCTCAGTGTTTCGCCAGCCTTTATATTATATGTCTCAAAAAAGAAAAGGAATTACAGTAGAGAATAAAATAAAAATTATAAATGAGGCTAAAGAAAATCCGCACCTGTTGAAGAAAGAACTGGCTAACAGACTGAAAATTCCGTATACAACGCTGCGCACTATTCTGGCCAAATCCGACCAAGTGAGAGAAAACTATGCAAGCGCTGGCCAGAATGCACATAAAAGAAGACGTGTCCAGGAAGGAAGATATGCTGATCTAGAAAAACCTCTGCTTATGTGGTTTAAAGTGATGAGGTCAAAAAATATCCCTATAAGCGGCACCATACTGCAAGAAAAGGCCAAGAGTTTTGCAGCCAAGATGAATGTAAGTGAGGAATTTCAGGCTTCACAAGGTTGGCTGCATGGATTTAAAGAAAGGCATGGCATCACTGGAAGCATGATTTCGGGGGAATCAAGTTCGGTTGACAATGTTTGTGCAGCCTTTTGGAAGGAAAAACAGTTGGGCATGTTGATTGCGGGATACAGGCCATCCGATATTTACAACATAGATGAAACAGGACTTTTCTACAATTTCTTTCCAAGTCGCACATTGGCAGAAAAGATGGATACTTGTCATGGGGGGAAGAAGAGCAAGCAACGTTTGCTTGCAATGCAGATGGAACAGAAAAGTGCCGGCCGCTTATTATCGGCAAATCTACTAAACCTCGATTTTTCAAAAACGTGAGGACATTCCCTACAGATTACACAGCAAATAGCAAGGCTTGGATGACGAGCAGTGTGATGAAAAAGTGGCCGATGGATTTAAATGATAAAATGCGCAAAGAAAAACGAAAAATTCTACTTTTCTGGGACAACTGTACTGCTCACGATTTTCAAGGTTTCTCCCATATCCGCCTCGAGTTTTTCCCCCCTAACACCACTAGCAAGCTGCAGTCACTTGACTTGGGCATAATTGCCAATCTAAAGGCACATTACCGCAAAATTTTGGTTCTCTCTGCTAGAAGCGAGCCAGGAGAAAAAACGCCCACAACTCAGTGTCCTTCAGGTAAGACAAATTGCTGCAGTGATCAGTAACTTCCTCACTTCATGAACTTTGGTTTCTAAATTGTCTGAAATTGTGATTTTCTTATTCAGGCAATGCACTTCATTGCCTCCGCTTGGAATGCAGTCCAGCCTTCTACGATAAAGAAGTGCTTCCGTAATGCAGGATTTGTTTTTGATGGGCAGCATAAACCCGATGACGATGATGTGGAGCCACCCAAGAGTTGGTCAACAGAATGCTCGTTTGAGGACTTCATTCATTTCCATGATGATGTCGCTGTTTGCGCCAGCCTTGGTGAGTATATTTCAGACCAGTGTTATGCTCTAGATACTTTGCAGATGATGACGAAATCATAGCAAGCGAGGTGACTCAAGAAGAAGATAGTGCCGAATCAAATGACGAAAAGAGCGAATTGTCCGGAAACATCCCCTCATTTTCAGAGGCATTGGCTAGTATGGAAGTGTTGAAGCACTTCATTTCCTCTTTTGAGAGTCTATGTCCATAGCAAATCAACTTGAAAATGTAATTTGTTGAAAGAGTATTTTTTTTAATCACGTGCTGATTGTGAGTGCTACATCAGCGAGTGAGAGTTTGTGGTTGTGAAATATTTTGTTTATTTTTGCTCTATAAATATGTACCTTTCACGAAATCACCAAAAGTCTGGTTTAATCTTCATATGTCGATCTTATTTAACCATCTATTGAGTTGTACGTAACTCTGAGTTATACGTATTTTTTGTTCGGTCCCTTGAACTACGTATAACCCAGGTTTCACTGTATTAAATAATTATTTGAAGGAGGACCCTAATGGGTTTTGGTCCAATGTGAGAGGTCCAAGGCCCCGAAGAAATTCCGGCTCGGGTTTTAAAAGAATTAGCTGAAGAAATAGCACATTTCCTTCGGATAATATTCGAGATATCCATTTCCAGCGGAGAGGTACTTAACGACTTGAAGTTAGCGCACGTTACCCCGATTCATAAGGGTGGTGACATGGAGAACCCAGAAAATTACAGGCCGATTTCCTTAACTTTGATATCGTGTAAGATTCTCGAGCAGATACTCGTTAGCAACATAATGCGATTTCTTGATAGTAATTTATTGTTAGATGATTGTCAACACGGCTTCAGGAAAGGTAGGTCTTGTGATACACAGCTCGGTCTCTTTGTGAATTG
Source organism: Tanypteryx hageni (assembly GCA_028673005.1). Taxonomy (NCBI): domain Eukaryota; kingdom Metazoa; phylum Arthropoda; class Insecta; order Odonata; family Petaluridae; genus Tanypteryx; species Tanypteryx hageni. The sequence continues at coordinate 123,312,804 of CM054116.1, read as the reverse complement.
TATAATGAGAAGTGGAGAAAATAATAGGCAGGTCGATGCCATCTTCTTAGATTTTAAGAAAGCCTTTGATAAGGTACCTCACAGGAAGTTAATAACAAAATTAGAAAACTTAGGCGTTAACTCTAAAATCTTTAGTTGGATCCGGGAATTCTTAAATCATAGGAAGCAGAAGGTTGTTATAGATGGGAATTCTTCGAACTTAGTGGAGGTTGTCTCTGGTGTTCCGCAGGGTAGTGTAATAGGTCCATTACTATTTCTAATTTATATAAACGATATCAGCTCAGTAGTCAAAAGTAAAATTTGGCTTTTCGCGGACGAAACCGTCATTTAAATGGAAATAAGCAATCTGGATGATCATCGGTATCTCCAAAATGATCTAGAAGCTATTTCTGCATGGTCTAAGGAATGGCAGTTAGAGATCAACCCAAAGAAAAGTTGCGTCATCAATTTCTGGAGAACCAAGAGTATCTCGTAGGATGTTATATATTCGTTGGACGGAGTAGAGATTCCAGTTTTAAACTCGATTAAATATCCCGGAGTCATGATCCATCGTGATCTCTCGTGGGACACCCACATTCGCCGATTGATAGGTGCCGCTAACAAAAAGCTGGCCTTTGTAGGGAGAATAGATCGAAATAGCTCCGAAAAAGTGAAAGAATTATGTTATTTATCCTTGGTTCGACCGCAGGTCGAATATGCTTCAGCTGTGTGGGATCCTTACGAAAAGGGACTCACTAACGTGATAGAAAATGTTCAGCGCAGGGCATAGATTTGTAAAGAGGTATTACGACAGTAAACAAAGCGTAACATCATTAATAGAACATCTGAAATGGACATCGTTAGAGGAACGTAGGCTGCAGTCTAGATTTAAACTACAGGTAAAATTTATGTCGGAAGGACTAGCGAATGAGGTAATAGGACTTATCAGAAGCCCGAAGGCAGGACAGTGAGGATAAGATTCGCGAGATCGACTGTAGAACGGAGCGATATAGAGGATCGTTTTTCCCTAGGACGATAAGAGTACATAATAGGAAAAGATGACGTAGGAAAACTATGGGCCCTTGGTGCATTGCACCCCCTGCCATCCACCAAAAATGTGACTTGCAGGGTATAATGTAGACAGGGACGTAACTAAGGGGGGGCCAGGGGAGGCTCTGGCTCCCCCTGAAAACTTCTTGGCCCCCCCTTGGCCCACCCAGCTTCCACTGAATTTGATCAGCAGATTGAAATTACCATCCCCACCCATTTTTATCGGAATTTTTTTACTGTAATTTTGACATTACGTTCGCAAGAAGATAGGTTTCTACAATATAGTAGTTTGAAATGCGTGAGAAGCTTGGTTCTACAATGTAGTTCTCTTTAATCTCTTGAATAGAGGATGCATTCAAAACGATGTAAGTAAAACACTCCAAGGAGGCACTCGTGTGCGTGTGTGTGTTTTCTTCACAAGAATTAGGTCCCGCCGATTCCTTCGGAGACCTACAGCGCGTACGTGAGTTTTCTATTTCCTTTTTTTTACGGTGAAGGATCTATTACCTTTTACTTACTTTGTATTGTATCACCGTGTCTCGCATTACCCTTTTATCATTCAAAACGATGTCTCCAGTCTCCAGATGCCAACCAGTCTCATAGGCACTATCCCCGGGCTGATTGTGAGTGGTCACAAAATATTTTCCATGGGGCCATTGTTGTTGTTGTTTTGGTGTTATCCAATTAAACAGATTTAAAAAAATTGCCGATTGGTGAATCAGTTCTGTGCTTCGTGGGTGCTACGCTCAGATCTACCTTCGGATGGCGACGCTCTCGACGTTGTTTATTTCTCGAGTGGATACTCACTCGCTTTGTCCACTATAAACATCCTGTGGATCGCCACTCTGCCTTATGAATGTGAAGCCGAGATACATCTGGCCCTTTCGGAAGTCAATAAATTGGATTGTATCCGTGGGAAACTGCCCGAGCTCAGCCTGAATTTCCCACCGAAGATGAGAATACGAATTCCCTAGTCCAGTCGAAGTCTAACATTTGAAGAGTTAAGAACAGCGGGATTTAAGGTCTGTTCAATTCAGTGATGCAAAATATCGTTATCGCTAGAAAGTTTGTATACTTCATTGTAATGGAATTTTATAGTGGTTCAGCAGATTCAGAAATATTTATATTATAATTCTAATTCCTAATTAAGGTTGATTGTTTGAAGACTACTTGTGACACTGAGCCCGGAGAGGTATTCCAAGCACAACGTCTATTAAGTTTGAAAAAGTTCAGGTATGTGAAAAATTTAATTATAATTAGTCTAACGATGAAAAGTCGCGAAAATTGGTAATCGGAAGTTAACGAAATTTGTACAAAATGAATATTTATCCAAAATAAGCAGACACGTGTTTTCCCGTTTTGTCCCATCCCTCATTTTGAAGAAATTAATTTTTACAAACATAAATTTCCACCAATCGCCCCAATATAGAAAACATAATCCCCCTCTGTGCGTGACGCTCTTATGAAAGTTTACACTGGATTCAAATGTTTTAAAGTGCAAGAACTCTTTCCATCCATTCATAAAAATACGTAAATATGGACCAATTTTCTTCTAGTTTGCTTTATCCTACAGCTAAAACTGTAAACTATTCCGTACTTGCAATGCTTAGATGCTAGGCGTTCGAAATCTTTAGAAGTACGCATTCCTTTACGAAATTTTATGGATTTTTCGTATTCTTTCCGAGCATTGCCAAGGTGTCCCGCATTGTTGTCTCCGATTCAATTATCCCCAATTTATATAGGGAAATATTTCACTCAGCAGTGTGGGCCGAGGTCTGAAGGTTTTCCCGGGCCGATTTTTGCTGCCGATCCGCCCCTGATCTAGTTTATAAGATTTTTCCTGTAACTTAACTTTACAGTAAATTAGTTATATACTTGACAATACATAATTTTGGATGTATTTAATAATTTATTTTAAATTCTATGATTAATTGATTTTTTTTCACTAATTTCGATTTTGAAAAAAATATCGTTTAAAATTTCCGTTTTTAAGGGACCCAGAGCAGTTGAACAAAATGAGTAGCAAAAGGATTAATATATCGGACTATTTTGGGAAAGCTGCGAATAAGAAGATCAAAGTAGAAAATCCTAAAGAAACGGCTATTATCGAAGAGGATGACTTTAAAACAATTATTGTTGAAAGTGAGGAAACGAGTTCAAATTCTGAAAGTGAATTCCAAGATTGTTAACTCGATAAAATGAATTTAATGCTTAATTCCGATTGCGAAGATAGAGATAGTGTCGAAACAGAGCCAAAACTTAAAGATATTCCTGGACCTCAAGATTTGTCTCAAATTGTGACCGACGGCTCTAAACAGCCGAAGTTGTGTTTTCCGAGTCGGAAATTTGCAACACGTTGGAGAAGTTTCAACCCTATTTGGTATGAAAAATTTCCATGGTTAGAATACAGTGTGTTAGATGATGCTGCATATTGCTTCCCATGTCGTTTTTTTCAAGTTCTATTGATTCGTACATGCCGTTCGTATCTGTTGGATTCAGAAATTGGAAGAAAGCCATGAAAATGACTCAGGACTTCGGCAACATGGCTATAGTGATTCTCATAAAAAGTGTGAAACATCATGGGATATGCAAAAGGTATGTCAAAAAATAATGCATCTGTAACTTCCTTGTTGAATCATGCTCATTCTAGCCAAGTAAGTGAAAATAGGCAATATTTAAGAATTATTTGTCAGGTATTAAGATTTACAGCAATGCAAAATATAGCTCAGCGGGGAAATGATGAATTTGACCAAAGTTTAAATAGAGAAAATTTTCTAGAAATTTTATACATTCTATCTGAACATTCCGATATAGTAAAAAAAAATTTCTTGATGGTCCAAAAAATGCCAAATATACTAGTCCTTTAGTTCAAAATGAAATTTTGAAAATAATGTCGGATTTGGTGATTCGACAAATAAAGGATCAAATTAACCAAGTAGAGCATTTTTCCATTATGGTAGACGAATCAAAGGACATTTCTAAGAGTGAACAACTGTCGGTTGTAATTAGATATTTTTAAGTACCTCATTGTATATATGTACACTGTTTCAAAGGCTGAATCTCGTGATCGTCGATGTTTGCAAAAACGTAAAACATGTAGACGTGTTTTTTCCTGTGTTGAAGGAATTGTATCTTTTTTCAGGATCAGCTGTACATGCGCGATTTATAAAGCTACAAAGGGATAGTAACCCGAATAGCAAATTGCAGGAACTAAAAAGAATTTGTTTTACCCGATGGACACCTCAGGCATCTGCATGTTCGACAATGAAAAATACTTTTGAGGCCGTATTAGTCTTGTTGAATGTAATTTCAAATGAAGCGAGAGCACGTAGAGTAGAAGCCAATCGTTTGCTTGATGCAAGTGATTTTCAATTTGTATTTAACTTGTGTATGTTTACGGAAATACTGGGAAAACTCAAATCTGTTAGCGATTTCTTGTAAAGCGTCACTTCAGATCAGTCTTTGGAGACGTTTTTCTTGAACGTGAGATCTGATGAAAACTCTGCTTTGAACTTTGAAGAATCACCAAAAATTGCAAATAATAATAACATTAATATTCCAAATAATGAAAATTCTAATAGAATTTCCAAATTTTGTACTAAATATGCAAATTATGTAAATACAGAGGAAAATAATTTTCAACGAAATGTTAATACGAAAGATAAAATTCGTACCCAAATTTATATTCCTGTTTTAGATAAAATAGTAGAGGAATTACACGCAAGATTCACAAAAAATTCAGAAATATTAGAAGGTATATGTTGCTTAAATCCGATGCATGAGAAATTTTTAAATTTTGTACAATTGAAAGCTTTTGCTTTAAATTATAGCATTGACATTGATAATTTAAATGCAGAATTACAAATTTTACCGAAAACCATTAAAAGATATGAGTTAGAAATCAAACTTAAAATTACAAATCTGTTTCAACTACTAGAAATGTTGACGAAGTTCAAATTAGCTTTTCATGAAGTTTATAAATTATGTGCAATAGCAGTAACAATACCAATATCAACTGCAGCGTGCGAAAGATCGTTTTCGTGTTTAAGACGACTTAATACTTACATAAGAAATTAAACTGCCAATGATCGTCTTTCACATTTAGCTGTATTGCACATAGAAAAAGAGCTTGCCAAATCCATTGATTTAGATCAAGTTGTAGAAAGATTTGCACAAAAAGCTGGTGTTAGACGAATGCCATTATTAAAATAAAATGCTCGTCTTAATTCTTGTACAAGGCATGAATGTATTCTCATAGTATTAATTTTTAATAATTTATTAGTATTAATCTTTTATAATGTATTAATGCTTAACATACATGTTTGTCTACTTTCATAACTTTATGTTAAATGTGATAAAAAATTTTAATCTAAGTTTGTATTATTTGGTAATTTGTTTTGTAATTAAGATGGAATGACTATTTGTGTATTTTACAAAATCAAAAATACATTTCACATTAGGTACTTAATGCAATTGAAATGTGTTCATTTCTGTAGTAGATTAAAATCCGTCATTATGACAAAATTTTCGGAGGAATTAAAATTATCTTTTTTTAATAAAAATGTAAAATCTTTTTTCTAAAGTAATAAATTTGTTTTAAAAAATAAATTCAAGAGTTTACAATGTATAAATCTCACATAATGTAATGAAAATTTCGGTCTTTATAATTCGATAAGAAAATGTCTGATCTTTGATAATAGAATACAAAAATGTGATTTTCTTTCCCCATCTAATTCTATTATCAGACCAAATTCCAAATATACCGTAAGTTTCCTAAGCATTGATTGATCTTTATATCATCCAAAATGCATAGCCGTAATTAATCTGTAAAGTATACCTAAGATGAAGCAAAACATATTTATTGCTTTATATATCATCTTTTCATGAACTATTCAATGAAAAAGATTCGTTATTCTAAAATTATTCAATCCTCATGAAAAATAAATATATTCCGCAATTAAAATTTAACTAGTTTCGCCATTCTCTCGTTTATTTTGGAAATACTGAAAATTACCCTGCCCCCCCCCCCTCAATTTTCATTGGCCCTCCTCTGCCCCCCCAAGAATAAAAGTCTAGTTACGTCCCTGAATGTAGATGAATAATTTTCAGCCGACGAGGGATAGAAGAAGAGTAAATTCACTGAATCGCAACTGAGAAAGCAAAAACATTGACTAATGAAAAAAGTGACATTTTAAAAACTCATTATTCGATTAATAGATCACTTCGTAATTCAGAAAGACGTCATGTTCGAAATCAATAAAATTTAATTAAAAATATAGGGCCCTCTAAAAGCATAGCATTGATTTGTATAACAAAATTAAAAATATAATGTAGAAAGGATACGACCCCTATGCTATCTAAATTTAAATTAATTATCATTCAATGCGTAGTAAGACAATGGAAAGTTTTAAATTTATATAAAATGCAAGCTGTTTCAAAATAAATTTAAGAATACATGACTGTAAGGGGTTATGCAACTAGTTAAGGGACGTTAATTAACATGGGGGAAAATGCCCACGTGAAGGCCAAAAAGCAAAAAGCAGGCAAGGAAGGCTATTAACTAATTCACACGACTATTAAAATAAGCATCTACCTGAAAGTAATACAAAATAATGATGGGCATAGCTGAATGCCGGCTATAATGAACGGTATTTATAGCTATAATGCGTTTCTCAAAAGGATTGCCATGCAACTATGCCTTGTGAAGCTCGTGCTTATTATGATATCGACAAGAAAGTCGCGTCTTGTTTTCTTCGGCTTATTAGACTATTAGCGCAATTGCCTGTCAAAAATGTGTAAATTAATTATTAAGTTAAAATAAAAATTAAAGAAAAAATTAATTAAATCAACATTTATATGCTCTAAAAAGTAAACAACAAATATAAAATTACTGTTAAAGAATACGCTAGACAACTTTTTTATTCCCAAAACAGATTTCACTTTCTGGAACATTAAATTATGTGAATTTTAGATTAAATCCTTTACTTTTTAGTGCATATAAAACTTGAGTTCATTAAAATAAATTTGTGTAAATTTTATTTTTCTGTTTTTGCCAAAATTTCTCTCAAAGACTTTCGATTAATTTTAATCTCTGTATCCTACTTCGTTAACACAATATCAACGAAAAACACATTTTTTATTTTCGTTACTGTTGCATTATTTATCGCTACCAAGGTATTGTTTAAACTTCAAAACAACGTCAAAATTTCGTGAATATATCGATAGATGCGACGTGAATTGTCACTAAAAAACAAGTGCAAATCATCTTCATGATGAAAGATTTTTCACGGAAGAATGAGTCAAAGATAGGCTCCTGGAATTCAACCCATGACTTTAATGTTGACAGCAGGCAGCTTAAAATGTAAAAGTTGCGCTGCCTAGTAATTCATGAAAGTCTTAAAATAATGAAAAGTTGTTGAGTTAGAAGCGATTTTCTCATCCTCATATTTAACACCATAGACATGCGACAGCAGCAGAGATTCAGAGAAAATGAGATTATATTCTTTATATTTAGGATAAAAACACGTAATACTATATAGTTTAATACAGTTCAATAACTTAGGCTAAGATTAATAAAGGTAAAGTACTCCTTTAGCCAAACAATTGTTTGGCTAAAGGAGTACTTTACCTTTACTATACAGTTCACTTAAACAAGAATTGTTATTAATATATCAGTTATTTTAATTACTTAGTTTTCTTATTCATGGCCTTTTTTACATAAAAATAACTTTTTTACCGGGAAGCATTTCCTTCACTTACACTGCGTATTGATTCCTTAAATGTTATAACCACCCAAAATAAATTCTCAGGTAGTTAATTAAATATCTACAATAAGGTTCCGCGAAAACTTTACAAGTAAAAACAATTATATATAATTGATGAACATTGGCAATAACGTTTGATGGAAACAGAAGACTATCGGTTATTTTTCCAAAGTTATTTCACTGTCGTATTTCGAGGAAAAAAGACTAATCAAGAGAATTTATAAATGTTGCCACGGTTCTTAAAGCGCGCCCACCTGCGCCCTCTAGCGTCAACTTTGCGCGAATCAATCGACACCCTTTCACTCGCAGCGACGGAACGACGTGGCATCGTCCCACTCCTCGAACAAACGAAGATCGAAAGTCCTCTTACCCATATGATCAGTTTTATAGACCGAGGAAAGATTGAAGGTCGGATCCGATTTGCAATCGTCCAGATATTTACTCGATACGTCTAAATTGACGCGCCCTTTAAAAAAATGATTCGGTGTTTTCTCTAATATTCCTGGAGCGAGAAAGTAAATATTAAAAATCCATTCAAATCACGAGGCGATACCTTTTTTTTAACGCCGCTGATTATTCCAAGTCTATAGAGACGATCCGTATGAGGGGGATGCGAGCGACACGGTTCCCATGGAAACGAAAGGAAGAGGTCCTCCAGACACAATAGACAATGAGTGGCGTGGGTGAGCGAGGGATGGTAGGTAGAGACATAAGGGGGGGAGTGAGAGGGAGGAAGATGGAGGGAGAGAGGAGATAAAAGAGGAAGCAGAAGGGAGGAAGTCGAGGGAAGTTGTCCCGACATGAGAGCCAGACTCCTTTGTCACAGCGCCTTGGGTTAAAAGAGGGCGAATGCTTGGACGACGAGGGTTGGCTTGAATAAAGATCAGAGGGTTACGGCGGCGCCAAGACGACTCGGAGGCATCAACCGCGGAGAAGAATAGCGATTACGTGCCTATTATTAGCTCCGCTCGTCTTGCGACTATGTAAATTTCCTCTCTCCTCCGACAAGTAGCCATGTATGAATCACAAGGTCTAAATAAACGCTTTCCCTGCATGCTCTTCAACACAGATTTCGTTAAAAACATAAACAGGCATCGTTCGAGGAACAGATACATATATGCACTTGATAGGGGGTGCAACTGCAATTACAGTTATTTGTTCGTGAGCGAATTATCAGTATAACCTTATGGCTTGAACCCATTTTACTATCAAAATAAATCCTGCAATGATAAAAGGGCTGAAGAAACTACTTAGGCATTTCAACTACAAAGTAGCCAGCGTCAATGGCGATCCATCGATCGTTCAAACTAACTTCTGGTTGATTCAGCATTTATATGGCAGCAGGGTTTATTTGAACCATGAGCGCCTATTTCGATAGAGAGTACCACTGAAACAAGATATTTAGTGATCGATCTCATTGAAGTACTGAGGCATGAGAAGGCAGACGGGAAAGACATTAATTACAACCACCGCTGTTTGATGCCGTTTAGCGGCAAAAATAAATAAATAAAAGGAGTGATAAGGATAAATACTACAGTAAAACCTCGATTATCCGACCCTCGTTTATCCGACATTCGGTTTCATCGATCAAAAAATAGATGAGGCGTCTAATCATAGTCGGAAAGCAAATGTCGGTTGCATCCTCCGAAAGATAGTTCACGGGGTACATCCTCGGCATCGGTTCACGCGAGAGAACGCCTGACAGATGATTCACGCGGGAGATCATTGCCGCTAATTATTTAATCTAGTAAAATAAAATTATGACTAAATATTCGTTAAATGCCCTCCAATCAATAAATAAAACAAGTCTCATAGTTCGCATTAGGTTCGTTTAAATCTAGAAGAACATATCTCGGAATTAACTCCTTATGAGGTGGCAACCCTATTGACAGTTGATTCGCTTCAATTTTAATATTTTGGTTAATAATATTTTACTCTATTATTTTTCATTTTAAATTTCACTCTAAAATGGTGAGATTATGTGAAATACTTAAATAAATACATATTGTTCCTAAGCGAGCATTGTTTCCACTATTTACGAATTATCCGACTTTTAGGTTTATCCGACGGTCCTCCCCCTCTATTACTCGGACAATCAAGCTTTTTCTCTAATGCAGATTGAAATTAAATGAAGGCATTCGGAGAATTTTATATCGAGCCTCAATTTATAAATAATATAAGATGACAAATACTATAATAACTACGTAAAAATACGATTGGAATAATGATGCTCTAAGCTAGATATTTGGGCTAGGATGTAGATGCAGGTGTGGCATCCTTATATAATAATTCTCGATTGTCCGTCCGTCTGTCTGTCTGTCCCAGGAGTTTTGGGCATTTCGCAATGGAATTAAGAGCTGAAACTTTTACAATCGTTAATCCCCCATGAGGTGGTCCCTAGAAAATTCAAACATCCCGGAAAAAGTCCCGGATTCGACTCCGGGAGACGATTATATTTTCCCATAAGTTTGCACGGGATTTTCGATTTTTCAAGGTGTAAGGTTTATTTCATTCAGTCATTAAAATATGTAAATATGGACCGAATTTCCCCGTTTTTGTTTTATTCGATGGCTAAAACTTTAAAATATCTTATTCTTGCGATGCTTAGATGTTACACGGAAGAATTTGTCAGAAGTACGCATTTCTTTTCGAAATGTTATAACTTTTTCGTACTATTTCCGGATGTTGTCAAGGCGACCCGCATTGTTGCCTACGATTGAATTAGCGTCTATTAAGTCTTCAAATAGACGACATAATTGCGTTATTCGCTTCGCGAGTTTTATGAAACATCGAAATTACTGTTGTAGCAACGTCAAACGTAATAGATAGCAACGTAAATAATTTCAAATAACCTATAAAGCTCATTTGTATTGATTTGTATTTAAAGTAGCAGCCTTGAACCCTTTGCACTCATATTTTTACTTTCTTCGTATACGAATTATTGTTTTCATGAAAAAAATCAACTCGAGATTTCAACGGAAATACATTTTTTAACGTTCCCTGAACACGTTCTGACTAGTTTCGCGATGATGTCTGTGTGTCTGTCTGTCAGTCTGTCTGTATGTGATAGATTTTTGTGGGCGCTCTAACTCAAAAACTATTAAACAGATCCACGTAAAATTTTATATTTAACATTTTTATAAAGGTAAGAAGATCGGATTAGTGTTCGATAAAAATCGGCCGACCGAAAGTGGGTGTTTACTCTTATCACTTATCCGTTATTTTGAAATATTTGCTTTAATATTTGATAAATGTAAAAATGTATCGGAATAAAAGTTGTAGGAAATTAAATTTCCTAGACCTTTTATGGAAACATTTTTCCATATAATGCATTGTTTAAGAGATATCTTATTTTTTAGCTGCCACCACCACGCAACCTACCGACGACTATTGTTAACAATTGACATTTACGTCTTAGTAACGCTCCTGTTTCTTTTCTTAATTGCGAACCGGAAGTAAATATTGACAACGATCCCAGAGCTAACATGTAATTTGCCATATAAATATGGAGAAAGTCATGTGTTGCCCACATCCGTTTATTTCATATGGTGATTCCCAGTCAGCTCAGGTTTTTTCATGTTAATTCTTACATTTTAACTTCTCTTATTTTCTTCTTCGAAACTGTTGGAATGCGAGGTGTTTTAAGCTTCACCCATCAGACAGCTTATACGTCGCCTTTTCCAGAGTTACACGTTTAAAAGACATCAGAGCGAAGATCTTAGAAAGTTATGGACAAGGAAAGATGAGATATAGTCGTTTCTACTCAATAAATATTAATAAAGGTGAAATACTCCTTTAGCCAAACAATAGAGGGTTACAACACCCAATGCATTTCGCCCACAAGGTGGGCATCGTCAGGGGCTCTCATTCACTGTTGAAACAGGTATTGCCCCTGACGATGCCCACCTTGTGGGCGAAATGCATTGGGTGTTGTAACCCTCTATTGTTTGGCTAAAGGAGTATTTCACCTTTATTAATCATAGCCAAAGTTATTGAGCTACTATCAATTACAATAAATATTGTTTATAAAGAAATACTATGAGACTTTTTGGAATATATTATATGAATCTGTAAAATCTTTTTCGAATATTTCTGTTTTTATTTTAATTTTACTAACTACTTCTTACTATCGGAATTGCCCGTTGCATATATCAACAGTAAAGTCTGTTTCTATAAATAGGTTTTTAACACACACACCCCTCAGAAGTTAAATTTAAATCACACTACAAAGTCCCGTTGATGTTAAACGGGTAATACCTCTAGTAAAGTTAAATTCTATGCGTTTTAAATAACTTATAATATGCTCATATATTTCAAGTAAATTTCTATAGATTCTTCATGCATTAAATCTTATTATTTCGATTTTACTCTTATTTTCCACAAATATTTGTACACGAATTTGGTCTCACTGATAATAATTTTTAAACAATATAACAAAGATAACTTTCAAAAACACTGATTTGATTGTGCATGAAAGCTGAACCAGATCATAGCAAATGTTACTGATTTTTCATAACGAAATCAAATATCTTTGGAATAATTTTATGATGATTTGATACGAGAGAGAGAGAGGAAGAAAGAAAGGAGAGAGAGACAAAATTAAATGTTCTATAAATTAAAAATAGTTTTGGGAATATATGAATTCTATAGCGTAATGTATTTCTTTGTCATAAAATTTCTGTTAACCCAAAACTATTTTTACTCTCTGGAACACTCAGTTTTGTGAGTTTTAAATATATTTACTTTTTAGTGCATATCAAAGTTAGTTTCATTAATATTTTATTTCAATTTTAGATTTACTTAATACTTAATTCACGCATATCCGTCATATTTGACGGGCAATTACTCTAGTAAATACATAAAGTGACTATACATTCGCAGCATAGAAGATCTGATGCGTAAGTTATAATTATCAATTGAATGAAAAAGAAGAGATGTGCACAGTATTGTTGTATCCAGATGGTTACAATTTACTATCAGTCGACCGGCGCAGCGAATGATTCGAATCACGTGGCGAGAATTCGACGAGCTGTGTGGTAGTTAGTTTGGATATCAGCAAGGTTAAATTATATTCTGAACTCGAAGGCAACGACCAAACCTGTTTGAAGCAAAAATGTTGAGTACTGAGTCAATGACCGCGCAGTGGCAAACGGCGTCGTAAATAAACCAATCGAGAAAAGCAGAAAGACCGGACGGTATATTTATTTGCACGATAAATAAGAATTTTCCTAGAATTCAGTCGTATCTAATCGATATTTAACGTGAATTCGAGACTAATACAAACGATGAGGATAAAACAGGACACAGTTCAGCGAGAGGGGTTAAAGACAGGATGTTAGGACGACGTAAAAGGATAAGGGCATTCGAGAGAAAACGCAGAAATTATTTGACCTTCCAAAATATACATTATGAAAAATTAAAACTTAGAATTTTTCAATTGTGAAATATAAAGACCCAGACCAAGTTACACCATCTCACAAGTGGTACTTGTGCAGAATCAACCGTTCTAAATCGCTTACAAGTGAATGAACAAGAGTTTTCATGACGTGAAGGGTATTTACCTATACTTACAAAATGTCTTAGTAATGGAAATTACAAAATGTTGCTCATTAAAAAATGTAGGCTACAAAGAGCTCCGAAAAAAATTAAAACCAATGAATTTCATTGGAAATAAATTTGTGAAAGATATTTTAAAGCAGTGCACTCAACGAGCAAAAGTATCATTCATCCAAGGATTTTCAATTCTACATGATACCCTGCAAATCACCTTTTTGGTGGATCAATTAGAGTATTAGAGTAACCCAGCAAATGGATATTGATTTTAGTAAGATGTCAGTCTAAGGCAGGAGTCGGCAATGTTTTTCTTTTGTGAGCCACTCTTTATCAGTATTCATTATACGTGACCCTACGCGCGTGCCACCCTTAAATGTATTTTGTCCACAACGCTTACGAAAAGTGATTACTATAGCGAGGCTACTACAGGAGGTCCGCGAAAAAAATAACATCCTCACTGCTATACTCCGCAAATGTATCTGTAGAAGTAATGAAAAAGAATTTCACAAAATTTAAGGTGCGAACATAACAAAAGATTGGTGAGTGCATATTATTCCTTTGTTTTTATATTAGATTTCCATATACAACGGAATGTAAAAAAACAACTAGTGGCATGATGTGACCCGCAAAATATTTGGAGGTTGAAAAGAGTTCCGCACACTCAAAACGATTGGGAACCACTGTTATACTGCATCCTGAATATAATGTTTTATCATTACAGTACGAAATATAATTGAAATAAAAGTAAAGTTATTTTAAAATACATATTTCTTGTAATTATTCTCTGAAATATTGTGCTACGTAAAATTTCTTCGCGTGGCATAGATTTCCGATCCCTGGTCTAAAGTATACTCACCCATTAAACCAGGGGTCTCAAATTCACAGGGATGCGCGGACCGCATAATGGCATATCCCTGAAACCGTAGGCCGCATTACAAGATACCGCCCTTCATAGTCATCGCATGTAAACATAGGAGATAGCGTGAAAACGAGAGCAATTAGCAACAGCAGGGGGGGGAGGGAAGGGTGGGGGGGGAGAGGGTGCTGTCACTCAACACTTGCTTAATCCCTTCCTCACCCATTATCCAAATTTTGAGTTGAATACATATATGATATTAAGATTTTTTAAATGTTCAACACAAAGGGATAAAATTCTGCATTTTTTCTCGAGTTTCTAATGTTTGATGCATTATTCTATGGAAAATGAATCTCAATAATTTTTCAATATTTAAGTTTAATGTGGGCTGATGAAGCTGAAGCTGTAGGTTGATTAAATTCAGCTCACGGAGAGCTTTATGACTGCGAGCTAAGAGATTCACTTGTGTGCGCCGTCACCTCATTATTGAGGGATTTGAACTGGGTACCAATAGAGGATCGTAGATTGAACTCAAGGTTGAGGCTTCTGGAGAAATATAGATCGGAATGTCTAAAAGATGAGGTTGTAGGAATAATTGAAGCACCAACGTATATAGGTAGAAACGACCGTGACGATAAGATACGTGAGATCGATTGTAGGACGGAGCGTTATCTAGGCTGGTTCTTTCCAAGGACAGTATCATGGAGAAGGAGAATAGGAAGCGCAGCTTCGACATTTTTCGGAATACCTATAGATGTCTCCGGTGGTCGCGCCTTCAGCGATCCTATCGGTCAACTGTTTTGATGAAAAGACCCCCTCCCCACTCCTTATCAAACCCCTCCCCCCAGTCCCTCGGTAACCGTTAGAAACCCGTGATTGAGTTGTGGTTTTTAGAACGTAGTTTCACGCAGTTTCCTGTTCGTGTTGTTTGCTGTTAAACCGTTCAAGTTAGATATGGTAGGGAAAACATATTGTGCAGGATGTTGGTGTAACAACTTTAATGGCTGCGGGATAGATAGGAAGATATCACTTTTCGGATTTCCGAAGGATATATCAAGGTGTTTCAAAAAGGTGTAGTACATTACATGGAATAGTGGAGGTAAGTTGAGAATTATGTGTTTATTATTAGTCCTGGTGCCTAATTCTGCTTTATATTTTAGAGCAAAAGAATGGGCAAAATTTTGTCTGAGGGAAGATTTGCTCACGAGAGATATCAACTGCTTGAAGAAATACAAGGTCTGCATTGATTATTTTACTGATGAAGATTTCTGTAGCAGATTCCCTCGGCTTCTTTTAAGAGCAAATGTCGTTCCTAGTGTTTTTGAGGGTAGGAAAACAAATTTCAGTATTATATATCATCAGATATGAGGATACTAATATTTAGGCACTTCTAGATGAGCTACAGACTTGTAATTTTTTATGTTGGTAGGCCTATGTGCAAAACCGACTAGAAAAATCGTAAATCTCAAAAAAGTTTAACAAAACGTCCGCTAAAAAGTCAATTGTTTAAACAAAATTTCAATGTTTATGTATTTATGAATGTGCTGAAGCTGAAATTTTTTGTAAAGCTAGAATTCGTGAAGTGACAGAATAGGGATTATAGAAATTCTGATATGTTAACTGATTTGGCTGTTAAAAATTCTTATAGTTTAACAAATAGCTAAATGTTGAGGTACTTAGAGACGAGCTAGGGAGCTGTAACTTTTCCCTTATTTAGAGGTTAGTGCAAATGAACAAATACACATTTGAAAATCTACATGAAGTTGTTATTGCGGCCATTAAAACTTTTTTAAATTTAAACTATTAGATAAATATTTCAATTCCAGATGTGCTACAACTGTAAAATTTGGCATAAGTGTGTGGTATTAGTACGCCACAATGGAAAAAGTATAGTATTCTTCAAATTGCAAAATTTTAGGGATTGCTTTTATTACAATATTTTTCCGTAAGGAAATAACGAAAAATGTTGCAGAGGTAAACACTTTTGAATTAAAAATATATTTCCAATAATAAAATGTCGGAAAAATTAATACCTGTGCATTTAATTATATATTTTGTGTGTATCTGTATGGTATTAATTTCTCAGATCTTATTAACTTATGCATCTATAACTTAAGTTCAATTTTTTGTAGATGGGCTTAGGACATCAGAGGCTGAGTTGAACTCCTCCAAGGGTGATGTATCTGGTTCTTTATTATAGCACTGATACTTATAAAGTTTCAATTATAAAATATGTTAATACATAAAAATACTTTTTCTAAATTGGTATCCTATATTAGTAGCAACAACTCTCTTAAGCTAATTAAATATGTATGTTATTTACAATTATTTGTATTTATAAATGTTTTAATTGTAATAAATAAAAAATTCATGCTCCTAGTTGTTCTGTTTTAATATGGTTAAATCCTAAACCTCTTTATTAAATACTTAAATAACTTCTTAATTCAAATGTACCGCCAAAGTTTGTTCTGCAGCTTGAGTTTTAAGTAGGCGTGCTTTTGCTCCGGTTGGCCACTCGATCGCACTGCCACAAATGATTACCATTGGCCTTATGGGAGCTGCGCTTTCTATTCTCCTTCTTCCATGACAATACGAGATCACAATAGAAAATTTCAACCTGCGATAGACAATCTTTAGGTAGGTTTTGGTGCATTGCACCCCCTGTCACCCACCGATTAGGTGAATTGCAGGGTAACATGTAGATATAGAGCCTTCCCATTTGATTTACATGGAAAATCTGAAATCCATCGTGCAGGGTAATTTTCTCTTGCACAATAAAATATCTTAGAATTGTAATATCCGAGCGAGTTGTGTATTATTCTCCAAGGAAAGGAATGAAAATTTTTATCGTAGAATTATGCTTATCGATTGTATTTCTTAGAATTTTGCGTAAATACTGACGATTTTGCAGTTTTTATCACTCATTACGAGAGTGTTGCCATAGCAATTGTTGGACTCAAATTCGGTACATATATTGTAATATGTACACACGTTATTTTTGCCGCACAAATACGCATGATCAATTTAATATTCCGTTCGAATGTATTTGTAGTACATATTTTATAAGGCTAAATTATGAAATTTGGGAACACAATGAGCTATATATTCTCGATGACTTTAAAGCCATTAAAGTCAATAATATTAAATAAATGATTAAATGGAAGGTAAGCAACATAAGTTCTGCTTGGATCATCTTGTTTTATACTCATAATTCTATCACATTAAGAAATTTAGAAAGATAGGAACGTGTTAGATGGCAGTGGGAGATGAACTCATGAATTATAATGTTTAAATTTTTCTAAAATAATAAAGCAATTAAAAAACATACAATGTCTGAAAGATAGAAAACGTTTATTTTTTCTGAAATAGAATATAAACCCATATATTATAGCTGCTACAGTCAGAATTTAGTTTTTTAACCCGCAGTTGTCTTGCAAAGGGCACCGCGACACTGTTTTGAAATCGCCCTTAGATGTGATTTTATGGCCCTAAGAATCCCAAAACGCCGGATACCCTAGCAACCCCTTTTTGAAATGTCGAAAAACCGGAGAAAATTGAATATAAACTTATAATATGGGCAAACACGAATTAAAACAACAGAATCGGCAGTAAGAATAAGAATCTACATTTCTTTCTGCGTAAAATGGTATAAATCTCGAGTCAAAGTCTCGATCGTAAGATATTTTAAAATGTTAAAGAATAAAAGTCTACACATCGTATTCTAGCCGATCACGTGTTAATCAAATGCAAAAACTAAAACTATCCTGGTATCGAACCCATGCCTTTCCGGGGGACAACTTTCCACTAAAAACCTGTAGGAGTTCGCGCCGAGTATTCAGGCGAAAGATTTGTCGAAATCGAACCAACCGTTCCGGAAGGCTTCAGACGCAGGCAGGCACGCACGCAGAGACGCAGGGTAGAGACACAGTGATTATAATATAGTATTAGATTTTATCAATGATAGGGAAAAAATGAAAACAAATGCATAGAGCATTATCAGGTTTAAAATACCAAAAGCAATGTCAAAATCTCTTTCTCGCATTACGTTTTGCATGTATTTTTTAAATAAACGAATTTAATAAATGTATACTGTTTATATAATATGTATGGATCAACTGTCCATTACTTAAGCGTAGCAGAGTGGAAAAGAAAATATCCCATTTCTCAGCGGTGAGGCTATAATAAAATTAGATCAGCTGGGCGAATCCGGGAGGAAGACGACAAAAAGGATCTGATAGCAAATCTGATAGTAAATTAAGAATGATTGTAACGAATCCTCGGATTATATTAGCACGATTATATCCCATTGAGTCGTAAGAATTTGTTCTCAGGAAGGAATGGGAATTAACAAACGTTGTTTCGAGGATGGGCTCGACTCCATGCCGCACGCCGAATTTCCGTGACCCCGGCAGTAAGTTGCCCCGATCCTAAAATCAGCAGTCATTCCTTCGTTTAATTTATTTACCTAAGTGGGAAACGTGATTTTGCTACCGTGCCAAATGCTGCAGCTGCGCGGCAGGAATTTCACGGCTGTGGTTCTCCCACGATTGCAGAATAGGCGGGAAACACATTTCCATTTCCGCCGCCACCAAACCCCAAACACTCGCGCTTTTGTCGTTGGACGATCGACGCCAGCAAGCGACATTTCCTGGCGATAAGCGTTCTCCGCGTATCGCGATCCGCATGTGGACTCCCTTATATCACGGCGCCAGCGGCGTTTTGTTTTGCAATTAAAGCACTGCTAAAGCAGTTAACAAAAGATGGGTAATTGACTTCATAAAATTTGAATTTCTTTACCCTCACAGTTTTACTTGCATTTGGTTTAAAAAGCAAAGATTTCGCAGCTCATTTCAGGACAAAACTTCCATTAATGTTTTTTTTATTAGAAGACTTGACTGGTGGATAATATCCTCTTCGCTGACATAGTCCGCACAGCTGAAAGAATAATAGGCTCAAGGTTGTTGAGAAATATGCCAAACACTTCCCTTTCTATTTATTTGAAGATCTCTTGAAGTTAAGCGTTCTCGTCATATTGTGTAAATTTCCTTAAAACATATCAAGAGACAAAGCATTTTGATGGTTATTATAATCATATACTAATTCAACTGAATTACAAAACCACCGTTAATCCGGTGATACAATCAACATAAAACCATTATTTTCTAGCGCACTATCTGCTTCTGCAAACGAAACCAAGATTTTAAGGCACTTTTTAACAAGTAAGGAAAGTGATGGAATAAAGTGATCCGAAGATCCTATGCAGACAGGCATAAGCTGTAAAGTTGGGAATAATTATGAAACGAGAAAAAAGTCTGCTATGACCGGGAATCGAACCCGGGTCTTCCACTTGCCGGGCGGATATTCTACCACTGAACTATCGTAGCAGAACAAATTTTCTCGTTTCTGAACGCGGAAGTTTTCTTGGTTGGGACAGAACTAGCCAAGCTAGTATCAAACTGCCCCAACGGATGTCCTCGAAGAGATACATAGAAGAAAACCCGGGTTCGATTCCCGGTCATAGCAGACTTTTTTCTCGTTTCAAAATCATTCCCAACTTTACAACTTATGCCTGTCTGCATAGGATCTTCGAATCGCTTTATTCCGTCAATTTCTTGCTTGGCAATCTCACCATTTGAGAGGGAGGAGTTTTCTTCGATGTATCTCTTCAAGGAAATCCGTTGGGGCAGTTTGATACTAGCTTGGCTTACCGACCGAAAAATGTTCCTTCCTGTGCCGTCTGTTTCAAAAATAGATCGTACATCTTCATGGTTTGATTTGAAGGCACCAGAGTAGAGTAGAAGGCCAATAAAAGCTCGAAATTCAATTATCTCAGTGCTATGTAAATCACTTGCCCTACCTCTGTATTTCTCTTTCATTTTTAATAATTGTACATTGGTCTAACTTATGACATCATTTACTATGCCATCCGTCATAAGCAAATCCCAAACTGCCACAGGATCAGCTTTCCTTCCAATTTTAGCGGTGGATTTTAGCCCTGGGAGTTGCATGATGATGTTGTGCTTCAATGTTCGCGTAGTTCCGCCGTACCATTCTTTTGACATCCACTTGCAGCTCCTTCCTTTGCCGTAATATGCTTCATCACCGCGATTGGAAGCGAAATGTTCTGCATTCAAATCATCACTTTCTTCGTCGCTAGAATAACTAAACTCTGACTGCGTGTCATGGTCACTCAGAATAGCTTGGTTCTCTAGATCACTTCCCACATCACTATCGTCTGTAGGAAAGTTCTCTAATTCAATCCATTCTTGGACAACTTCCTCAAAATTAGGCCTATCTGCATGTATACTAGTGATCCTCGAGGGTCCAGGTGCATTATTCTCACTCATCTATAAAAGAAAATACGCTTCACTACACTACTAGCACTGGAAACTAAAAAATAATAAACTATGCAAAAAAATAAAAACTTAAGATAACACAGGCATGCGGTCTGTCAGACCGGTGCGGAACTTTCACGACTTCCACTCGATTAACAGTCACAGGAAAACTGAAAGCACGAAGCTGCACACGTTGAAAATCTTGTAATTTGAAGGTAACAAAGTTTCGAATAATCAGGGGTGACTCAGAGGATGATAAAATGTGTTTACAAAGTCGGCCGCGGTCTGTGAGACCGGGTGTCTGTGGTTACGGGTTAATTTTATTTTTCCGTTTTTATTCAAAGATTCGCAGAAGTTTTCCTCAAAGACTTTCACAAATACGACAATTTTAATCTCTACATTTGACTTCATTAACACAGCATCAACGAAAAATCCGATTCGTTTATTCTCGTTACCATCGCATTACTTATCGTAACCAAGGTAATGTTTTATCTTCAAAACACGGCGAAACTTCGTGAATGTCGATAGATGGGACGAGAAGTAATTATCCTACTAAATATTACGCATTTATACGAAACCGGAGACAACACAAATCACCTTGACTACGAAAGACTTTCACCGACGGATACATCAAATTTTCGCGTTAAAAACTAATTTGTTGATGGAATCGATGCCTACTCAAACCTCGATGGCAGGAAAACAAAATTCGTTCTTTTAGGCGTTCGCTGTTTTCAGTGTCGAACTCCTACAACGAATAATACCAAAATGATTAATGTGCTCCATTCATTCCCGGGTTAATCAAATGAATAAAACAAACGCTCCTGGAATCGAACCCATGACTTCAACGAAGACGGAAAGCAACTTAAAATATAAAGGTTGTGCTGTCAAGTAATACCTGAAAGTTTGATCGTAAAATACTGAAAATAGTTTGAGTTAAAAGCGGTTTTCTGAGTAATTTTGTACTGAATACATAAGATATTAAAAGAAAACACTGGAAATCTTTTCCATTTAAATTTTCATTACTAACCAGATAGCCGCCGAAAGCATTTGGCAGGGTAGATCATTTACATTATGCGTCAACCGCATTAAAGATCTAATCAGGATTCATCTGGGAACGCCCTTGGTTTATCGTCATCGGGAACTGACAGCCAATTATCGGTCGCTCATTATTCCTCGCTTCTCGGAATCGTCAACCCTCTTACTGCGACGGCGCGGTAACGTTTCGAAGGAAATATCTCTCCACAAACACTTCGTCGTGCATATTAAACGCTCATAATCGATCCTCTTCCTCAATTTCCCACCATAACGACCTCTCTCTCTATCGCTTTTCACACCTGTGATTCCTTGGTAAAATGCACCGATTACGCAAGAGGGCGTTGCGAAGCGACGGCTCGACGCACCTCGTCGCTTCCTCCGCCTCCTATGCAAGCGCCAATCTCGAGGACTCGGAGCGCGGCGCCCACGGAGAGACTGCTCACGTCCCTCGGCGAGGTGTGGGCTGCGAGAGGCGACGGGAAAGGTCAAAGGTGGCACCAGTGCATACATCGCCGTATGACTCGATGGAAAATTTATTCGTCGAAAAGAGATGTTTAAATGAAATGACTGTTGGCCGGTGATGTAGAGATTGGACATTGATGATTTTATTTCGTATCCTGAAGCTTATGCATCCACCGCGAAATCATCCATCCATCGATGAGCAAACAAATGCTTTCCTTCAGCCATTTAAATGTCTGTTCGATCGCATTTCCATTGAGGTTCGAGAAATCCGCAACCACTGATCCACTGATGAGGTGACCTCCGGAGATTCCCAGAACGCAGATGCGGGCCGAAGCGAAAGCTCTCTCTATGTCTCGAGAGAGTTACTTGGGTTCCTTTAATGCATCCGACGTCATCGTTCCTCTCAATTTCAGCGCGCCCAATTGGACAAGAGAGGTGAAGATAAAGAAAGAGGTTCAGCCAACTTCTTTTAATTATTTATCATGACCTATCTGTGTAATCAATACATTTACACTAAAAGATTTAATGGTGCTGTTAGTTTACGCTTTTGATTGCAGATGGGCGGTTATTAGGATATAGTAGTTTAGTATATGGATGTCATACCGATTTTCTGCAAAATGACGTTTATCCTAAGGAAATAAAGAAATCTTCGTTCAGTCTGTTGATTAAATGTATTATTTTCTTGGGCGATTTCTCCTGATTTCATGATAGCATAATGCACAGTTTTTAATGAGTTTCTCGAAAAAAATTAAAAGTGGCAGCAAGCTGTGCTAGCCGGGTGTTTGTGTATCCCCAAGCGTCCGCGACAGGTAAATCCGGCAACGCAGCTTTCTTCTGATTGGGTAGTTCATGTTCCTCGATAATCTGCTACAGATCGAGCACGGGCTATGATGGCGACATAACGGCAACCCACACAATCATGGCCACGCATAAACATAACTATCCACGGTTCAGTTATGCATGCCTCCTCGTGAGCGCAGCATGAATTCCGAGATCACCTCAGGCGCCTAGAGAAAGAGAGAGAGAGAGAGAGAGAGTGAGAGAGAGAGATAGGGGGGGGGGGGGGGAGAAACGGAATACATTCACAACCTACTTTCGGAACCATTTCGTAAACGTTCTTCCATGAAACTAATGCCACGATTTGGAGAATTTCATCAGAAAATGGAACGATGGATTTAGAGTGAACGGCGGAGAGCTGAGGACGAACCACGCGCATGCGCGAAACTCAAGCGGTGGCAGCGCAGAAGTTAACCAATTGCAATCTTCATGCTTTCGAATTTTCCTGAGAAAAAGCACGCAACTTGAAACTAGTTATTCTAATAGCGATTGAATACTTGGCGAATGTCGCACAGCTTAAGCAAAGAGTTGTAAAGACTGAGAAGACGGAAGGATAAAGACCATGAAAAATATTTCTCGATTTAGGGATATACTAGAATTTAGGTATAATTCCGGTTCCTACACAAAAACCGGAAATCAATTTAGCATTCACGGGAAAAATTTCAGTGTCATGTGTCGTGATATTTTCCACATGAATTATTGTGGTGGCAGTAGAGTCGAGTGGAGTGAAGTGGAGCAAGAAGAATCTATGAAATACTGAAAGAAATTCCTTTCCATCATAATGTAAGGATAATATTCCAGGAATATGTTTAACGTAGACGAAGTTGCACTTTTAAATTCTTTTGAGCCAAATAAAAGATTCCATGTGAGAGAAGAAGCATGCCAAGTTATAAAAAAGTAAATAAAGCCTTATTCATATTGCTATACTGCATGTGCCTTAATTGTTCATACCTAAATTCTAACATGTCTTAAATTTTACGGAATAACTGAAAAAGAGGTGAATAATTCTGCCATCCCGGGAATCGAACCCGGGTCTTACACTTGTCGGGCGGATATTCTACCACTAAATCGGGGCATATTATTTTCCACGTTTCAGAACGCGAATATTTTTCTTTTACTTTCTTTCTTACATTTTTGTTGTTTTACTCTTTCTATCCATAATTAACTAAAGTAGACCACATTTTATAAACAAGTTGGGGGCAATCACTAAATGAAATATCTGAATACCGTAATTTTTGCTGCTATATGTTTAAATATTTAAGATGACGTTTGATATTTACGACATAGCTATGTAGAGTTATACATTGTTGTAATTTTAGATCACCTCCATTAAAGGTTTTCCTTCATTTAATGCAAGGAAAGCTCGTTCACCAAACAAACGTTTAATCGAAATTCCATTCCCAGTACTTTCAAAATGGAAAGAGAATTCACACAAAAGAATAAACGTTAGAAAATCCCCAACTTAACTAAATCAATTCCCAACTGTGACCGCACGTACGTATGTACATAATATTAGGTCTTGGAGGGTTCATTGGTTCGGCTTTTCGCCTCCTTTTTCTTCATAGCCTCCTCGTCCTTCATGCGAAAATTGACATACAGGACGAGTGATCTTTTTCAGAAACTTACCTTCATATAAAAGACCGCTATAAGAAATTCTCTCTATTCGACGCAATTTATTTCGATTGTTACGCTCGAGTTTGGAGATAAACTAAGTAAGACGACAAGCCGATGCCACCTGGATCTTACGGAGGCTTACAGACTCGCAGCGTTATGTCCGCGAATTTAGAGTATTTTAAATCTGAAGATCGGAATTATAAATTATGTCGGAAGACAAACGATTTAGAGGCAACGATATGATTTAAATCTGGATACACTAAAGAGGATAAAAATGAGCGTTAAAGTTTTTCTTAATTTAAGTGTATGATTTTTTCAAAACTAAAGATACAATACTGGAAATGGACTGAAAGATAAGAGTGAGATAAATGTGTTAGCTGTTTTATTTTGGGGGCGTTAAGAGTTCTTAAAAGATAGCGAATAGAAAATATGTCGAAAAGGATTTTGAAAAGCGGAAAGACCGCATACACGTCACCGACAGAATGAGTTATATAAAAGATTAGGAATAATCATAAGTGAAAGGAGGAAGTCTATTATGTCGATAACGTCGATTAACACGAAATGGACCTCTTCAGTCAAAAATTAATGTTCATGAATAAAAACATTTTAAACCTGGTTTTGGAACAACCAACATTATTTATAATTTTAGATGCCAAGAAAAAGCCGATGAGTTAGGAAACCAGTGAGTTACCAGTCAAAAAAATACTTCATTCTGATAAACAAAAAACGTCCGATTTTATATTTCTTATCAGAAATTTCATATAGTACTTTCTGATTTTTAGAATGTGAAGGAATTATTTATTACTTCGCTTGAGATCGACCAAAAATGGTTCGGGGATCGATCGGTCGATCGCGATCGACGACATGTGCACAACTACTCTACATCATTTATTCATAATAATTTTTGCCATTAGCTCCTTAGTACACAATTGAGTAAGCAATATATTCTACGAAAGAACAACTTGAGGCTAAGATATGCATTTAAGTCATTCGCATTCACTTTGTCTTCTCCACGTCCATATATCAAACGCTGGTCTTAAGAAAACGCAAAGATTAATTATCACGCCTCGAATCAACAATGTTATCTATTTCAGTCATGGTTTATCAGTAACCTCTGAGCGCCGCGCATCCAATTGGACGGCTCCGTGGCATCCGATGTGGCGCACAACAGCGGTAATCCTTAATTGCGATGCAAAGCGCGCATTCGGCCTTAAGCTGCGCGGGTTCGCCAAGTTCGAGGATAATGGCGCTGAAACTTCTGTGCGACTTCCCACGCAGAGAAAAGGAGAAGATCCGTGGAGAGAAGAATGGAAGGCAATTGAAGGAGCAGCTGCGCATCGTATCGCACGTCAAGGAGCTCTCTATGATCTATCGTCATTCTTTCGTTTAACTCGCCATCGGGGATATCAGTTTACGCTCTCGTACGGAGGTAGTATGGCGGCGCAGACCTCCATCGCCGTCTCCGCAATTACGTCCAATCGAGGAGGTTATCTTGTTCTATGAGTGAAGCGTAGATCTATTGTGTGGTCATTATATCGTCGATTAACGTTAAAAGCTGCAAGTTTTAATCTTGTCTCTTTTAGGGACAATTGCATTGTGAGCATGCCATGGAACAGGTTTCGATAGAAGTTTTGAAATAAAATCGATTTTTTTCTGCTTGCATAACCGACGTAGTTATAAATTAAAACTTAAATATTACTTACTATTTATAGTTTGATAATAATAGACTAAACTTCAAATATAATGAGCGATGTTTTAGATGTACAACAACGTAGCTACTTCGGAATTCCCTACTCTGACGGGTTGGTCGTGAAAATATTTAAGTTAGTTCCCCTCTTTTCTAGGAAGAAATGAGATAAACCATCAAGAAACGCTGCGAGCAATGCGCATTGCATCATGTAAAAGCAACGTTTCTGATCCGATCAACTCTTTTGAGCACATCTTACAAACGGATTGCAGTGAAAACGATATTTTACTTTCCGTAAAGAAGTCAAAATTAATTAGAAAAAAATGAAAAAGTTATCGCTGGGAATTAGAAAGAAATGAACGCAACGGGAGCATGTAAAGTCAACACGTGATGCCTTCTCTCCAAGGCTGATTGAGCGAATTGTGAAACAAAAATAGAATGTACGTCCTTAGTTCTTGGAAAGACGAATGAAGTTGGATGTTGGGAAAGGTAAGTGAGAGTCAAATAAAAGTCGTAAAACCTTCGTGAAATAAAATTGAAGGTTCGTATTTACTGCTAAGAAAGAGGGCCGCATCGGATTCAGAACTCATAACCAGAAAAAATAAAAGGTTGCTTCGCTACCCATGAAGTATGCAACAGGATTTCGCAACGGATGATTGAGTAATAAAAGAGAAGTATTCGAATACTTTCTATCATGAAATGATGAAATGTTGATTATTTTTCAAATATCTTTACGTAGCATCGAATAAATTCATAATAACAATGGTTATTGAGTATATGAGCGCTTAAACTAAATAATTTTAACGGTAAATTAAGGTTATCGTTTTTGAACTATTAGCGACACGTAATGCGGATTCCAGTAGCAGCGTCACTGCTAATCAAGAGAAAAAGACCTAAAGAAAGAAAGAAAAATGTCTTTATTGGCGAGGTTGAGGCTAAGTAGCAACCTAACAGAGAATATCCAAAATATTAGCGTTACGAATTATTACAAAGGAAAAGATAAGATAGCTAGAAAAATATTATGCATTATATATTTATATTATACATTTTAGCATTCAATTTTGTGCGTGACTTCTAATTTCCGTATTGTCTGGGGATGTATAAAATTAATAAATTTTACTTAATAATAAATTAATGCTCCCAGAGATTTAGTAACTAAAAGAGTATCCCCTTACAATTGTTCTAGGCTGAGAAAGAGAGATAGAAAAAGAGGCGTAATTAAAAATATGTTATCACATGTGGCAACACATTTTGTAAATCTATGCGTTATGGAGCAGAGTTCCGTTAACATTTTATGGTATCGTAAGAGTAATGTTAATAAAACTTTACGAGAATGAAAATTTGAGGTCTCTAAAAATCATGATGAAAAAGGAACTCCTTAGCTCTTAGGCAAGAACATAAATCAGGGCCGTATCTAGGATCCTGCGGGGCCCAGGGCGAGGCACCATCGGCGGGGCTCCCTCTACCCCACACACAGGAAAATGACATTTTGCTTATAACAAACATGGAGAGCGATTTATCACGCGCTTGACGTCTTTCTACTAAGAATATTAAGTACTTAAGTAGTTAATAAAGGTAAAGTACTCATTTAGCCAAACAATTAGAGGGTTACAACACCCAATGCATTTCGCCCACAAGGTGGGCATCGTCAGGGGTAAAACCTGTTTCAACAGTGACTGGGAGCCAACTGCAAGGTTTGAACGGAAAGAATGAAGAAGACGACCGAGACACATTTCAACAAGACCTTATACAAACTGACAGATTTAAACAACACACACGCCGAAAAATCTTTCCGCGCTTCACTTGCTTCTCGGTCGTCTTCTTAATACTTTCCGTTCAAACCTTGCAGTTGGCTCCCAGTCACTGTTGAAACAGGTTTCACCCCTGACGATGCCCACCTTGTGGGCGAAATGCATGAAAAGCAAAAACTTAAACCATTATTAATAGCAATAAATTAAGATTTGTAATAAAACTAAAACCAGCTGATGACATTTCATTAATACATCAACAGAGATTGGCACCGTTACAAAAAATATTTTAAAAGCATATTTTCATTAAAACCGCCAGTGATTAAGAAAACACGCTAGAAAAGTAGCATAAATTAGGCGTGTCCCTCCCCATTGAAATTTCAATCATTGATTCATGCAAGGGGATAGCCTCGATAGAATTGGATAATATAAATTTTGTATTATAAAGGTGGAAGGATCAAATACAGTTGGTGGTTTATTATCATTTGAAATAAAATCGCCCCAAAATCGTAGCATTTACACTGAAGTTTTGGTGAAGTTTGTATGCAGATCGGCATGTGTTGGACATGAAGATTTCTGAAAAAATCGGAGAAATCTTCATGCCCAAATAAGTATATAATTGTACAGTTTTCAGGGGTATCCTCGACAACTACCGCGGATTTTATTCCCGTAGGAAGCAACGAGAACGGACGTGTAGCGAATCAAACAGAGAAGCGATCGGGAAAACCAATCCTAAACTAGGGTGACCAGACGTACCTGGAAATTCCGGGACAGTCCCGAATTTTGACACGACGTCCCGGCGTCCCGAAAAAATTCATCGGGGCACCCATTTGTCCCGGATTACTTGTTTCTGCCTTAAAAAATATTCTCGACGCTTAATTTTATAAAGGCGATCAATCGGAACCACTAATTATAGGAAAACGCCAAATATGACGTCACTCTGCATCTTTAATGAACTTCGTAATAAAATCTATTGTAACTGGTGTTCTTATCCGCAAAATAGACGCCTCCGACGACGATGTCTTTGCTCGACTCTCCGTTTTGCTTTTATCTCTCTTTCGCCCAATATTTATCAAATTTTATTACCTCGTTGCTGCTCCCATTGCAACTTGGCTGGGATTGCACGCATGACTAATAATTCGCAAAGCGCGATCCGTAGCGGACACTGGTTAATAGTACACCAGTATCATTCGTGTAATGCATATTGCTATCCCTTTAGTGAACAAGTAATGAATTATTGCTGGCACTTAGAGCCACGCCACGAGTTATATTAATTAGAAGAAGAAATTTTAAACTTTTATCATGGGTAAAAGGAAGTGTATTTTCAGTGACAATTTACAAAAAGACTGTGCTTTTATAAAGAAAAGGAAGCATGCAAGAGAAAGTTAAGTGCTGTTGTGGGGGATGCTGTATTTTCAATTGGGCATTGAGTACGATCGGATTGACATTAATGATCATTTAAAATGGAATAAAAACAAATTCGGTGCAGTTTCTAAGCTCCAACCAAAAACTCACAAGCTTCATTGTTACTGAGAAGCCTGATACTGAAATATTGCAACTTGCTCTAAAACTACGCGAAAAAACGATTACAGTTTGCAGGATAAGTGATTCTCAGCTGATGTTTTCTATAACGCAGTGCACTCTGAAGTCGAGAGATTGTCTTGTTATGTGAAAGTAGCAGTTGTTAAAATACTATCACATTCTTCAATTTATACCGTACGAACCGTGCAATTGAAAGAAGTTTGTTATTTTGTAGATATACAATATATATACACATATATATTTATTCGAATACTCGTTGTTTAAGTTTATACCTAGCGATTGCACAAATGCCGAAAACATATGAAGCTCTAAAGGTTTTTAATTTCAGAAGAAAACTGCCGTAATTTATTGTCATTTTTCCACACAAGCGTACATACATGTTTTGCATAGTATAGTTGTATTTTAATAAAGAAACACTCAAAATTTAAAAAATCATAAATAATAGAAGAATAGAAGTAATTATATGTGTAAAAGAGACGATTGATATTTTTAAAGTACGAAATTAAGACAAATTTGTCATAATCAGCGTAAAAATTTTTAATGAAGACAATATTTCTGAGAAAAAAGTGAATCATTTTAAGATGAACTAATTACTTAATATCAAACAACCCTGGCCTATCTGTAAAACGTGCTGAATCCTTAAATTTCTTTAAACACATGAAATGGATACTATTAAAAAGCATTTTGGGAGGAAATACAAACTGCGCGGAAATAACTATAAACATTGGATCAGATATAAATCAATTTGAAATGCCGATAAAATGTAATTTCGAAAGATTAAAGAAAGGAGTGTTTACTGGCATAGTAAATCTTTTTGAGATCGGTAGGCTTATAATTTTTCTACATTTTAATTTCAAGAACATACCACAGAGATCGAGAAATTGTGTAGTTTTGTTGTCCGTGTTGCGTGTGCGACGTGTGCTACCGCTCTCGAGCGGAGGCTTCCGAGGGGCGGCTTTCGGGTCGCTATTAGATGAATTCCACTTATAGACGTGTTTAAGTGTGTTTTATAGCTAAATAATATTGAGTAAACTGTATCAGGCGTAGATAAAATAAACTGAACACGCGTAAATCGAGAGATGTCTGGTTAAGCTTTAAGTAGGGGCAGCCAAATTTTCCTTCGCATATTCCTAGAAAAAGGTTAGGACCGCCACTGGAATGAATGTTTCGAAAATAAATTTAATAAGATTTAATTCGTATTCATTAATTTTAAATTATTTGTTAATACATTAAAAAACTGCCCTCGGTATTTGCGAAGCTTATTTATTTTTAATTTAAGTAAATTCAGTTAAAAAATTCGAAAATTCAATTCCCGGTTCGAGAACGGCGCGATACAAGCGCGAGAGACATCGACCGTGGCTCCATCTCAAAGAAGAGAGGAGGAAAATCGGGTTTTATTTGTTTGTAAGAATGCGATCGAAGAGAGGAATTTATTTAAGGACCCAACACGCGATTGGATGCCATCCGTCGGAAACGCATTTAACCGATACAACCGACACATCAGCTGCGAAGCATTTTGACGGACGTTCATCTCCTCTTCCTCAGGCACCTGAAAGCATTACGATTTTGCTAAAGAAACAAAAATCCAACGAGGTAAACTTTCTATCGCGCATTCGAAACGATTGGTTTGGTCACGGAGTAGTTTCACGTTAAGCCTACACGGACGATCGATTTTCGAGAAAGGAACGGCGACGGCGGCAATGAGTAAAGAGGCCCGCAAGAACGCTCACGGAGGTGGCGTCTCTGAATGGAGGGGAAGAACCAAAGAAAAGCAGTCGAAAGGCGGCCTCAAATCACAGGGAAGAACTCACCGGTCGTAAAAAAATCAATCTAGATCAGCGTGTCTCAAAAGGTTTCTTTTTGGTACGCGGACCGCTCTAACGTGACAAAAGGCCACCGTGGACCGCGCGCTCCCACTTGTCACCAATTCGTCCAAGGCGCCGCGCATCAGTGAGTCGCCCGTCTGGATCGCCTCAAGGAAAAAGCTTTGGGAAACACCAATCTAGATTTTTAAAATCAATAGAGCGGCGGATTCTCCGAGTGCAAAGACAAAGCAAGAAGCCATCTTCGCCAGATCATACTAAGCGAGTGCACGTGATTTTTTAAAAATCTTCCGCGCGTTTCCGTTCGAGGTAGAAAAGGCTGGAGGGAAAAGCAAGAGCGGTGGCTCTCCACATATTACGAATAACAAAAAAGCATCGCTCGCCTTAAGGCTAACGAATCGAAATAGCTCACGTGATTTTGCGGGATGTTAACTTTCAATTCGGTTCTTTCACAAAAATGTGATATTAAACTCATCTCATAGTTATATTGTTAAAGCAACCGATACAGATGACGCCCTTCTGTACACACAATTCGGTTTATATGGCTTTAAGAGCTACCGAAGCCCTTTCTTCTCGAATACGGCGATGAAATGTTTTTTAATCGGTTTGAGTTATTTTTTTTAAATATTTCGCAGCTTTTCGCATTATAATCCTTAAGGAGAGTTTAATTGAAGTCGAGAGAGTGTTAAGTGGGAGGATGCGCGAAACTAACGCGCCCTCTTCGTCTTGGAGTGGAATAAATTGCGAACGCAACACCAAAAGGGTCAAGTGTTGACCTCAAGAGCGAGGACTTCTCGAGAACAGCGCAAGGTCGAGTGCGTCAGGGCAGATGCCGAAGCGTAGACGAAGAGGCGAACGTCGGGGCAGCCAGCACTCGATCGACACCTCGACTATTGCGAGCTTTGTTAGTTTTCTAATTCCAGAACGCCTGTGGTTAATACATGGCCAATATAAATTAATATGAACAGATTATATAAATTGTAAACTCATTCACATGAAAAGACGTTAATATAAATTATGCTAATTATAAACATTTATGCAATGGTGAGCCGCCAAAATTATTTCAAACTTATTCCATAGATAACTTATAACATTCTTTTTGAAAAATGACCCTTTCATAATTATTATTTTAGTGCAGCTAGAGTACAAAAATATTATTTCAGTTAAAACATTTACTTATTGAAATCAATATTACAAACTCCTTCAGCCTTCTTTTTATGGCTGAAGGAGTTTGTTATATTGATTAGAATTGAGCCATAAGTCAACAAAACCACCAACCTTCATGTACTTATTGTTTTAAAATAAGTAACTTATAAGTAATTAAGTAAGTCATTTCCAAATTGCTTTTTGGGTTTCATTTAAATTTTGAATCTGAAGAGCAGCATAATTTTTAATAGTAGTTCAAAAGATTTTGCAGCACAATTAACATATGGTTCTAAAATGTTTTCAAAATTTAACTACCGGTTCCTGCGAATCGGCCCCGGCTCAGCATTGTATTCATTATCTCGAAGAATATAATCGCATGCGGCATATTTATATTCGGCTGCCAACAGTTGATAAATAACAAGAAATTCAACAGCCTCTCGTTCTCGTTTCTTTCTTCGTTCGCTTAAATAATATTATATGAGTTAGACCATGATATGAAATAAAAACATAATTTGATTAAAAATCACATAAAAAATCTAAAAATATCAAATAATAGTAATCAATGACAAAGATGTACGGGGAATAATGCTATAGCTTAGACCAGCGGTTCTCAACCTAAAGCTCATCGCGGACCGGTGTAATAACAGAAAGTTTACCGCGGACTGGTTCATTATCTGAATAATCCACCAAGGACCGGTAAAATCAATTTTAAACCACCAATCATTTGACAGTGTCATACTTTAACAACTGAAAACACAATACTTTCATCAATCAGTGCTGACCATTATAAAACTTCTATAAAAAAATGAAATACCGCGGACCGGCAGAGGTCCTCGGACCGGCGGTTGAGAAACGCTGGCTTAGACGAAAAAGGTCATTTAAGACCTATTCTGCATGAAGGCCTGCAGGTGAATGACAACTGTTAAAGGTTATATTCATCTTAATATCCAAGGAATAGGATTTAGCTTCAAGTGATGAAAAATGCCCGAAATAGCAACAAGGAACGCACGATCAACTTCTTCTGAAAGTCACATATTATGAACAGAATGCTTCACGACTCAGTATGGCCCAAGTCGTATATAAATTATGAAATGATTTATTTTCATTACTCTAAAGAGAATAGTAATTGAGCTTAACCGCTGACTTGATAACGTTCTGTTCGGAAAAGGATAAGTTCCTTTTACACGACAAAAAGAGTCGACTTTGATGAGCAGGTAATCCAGATAAATTTTATGATTCACTTTTTCGTTACAAGATTAACAAAGCTCATAGAACCACCCTGTGCAACTAAATCTGCTATCCAGAACTTTTACCAACCCAGCAATACAGACCGATACATCACCGAAATTTTGAACCTATTATTCATTGAACAGATATTATCCCTTAACTAATTTTCAAACTATTTTCTCAAGAAAATATATTTCCAAAAAAGTTGCTAAATAACAAAAGGTATACCAAATTTGTAATTTTTATTTTGAAAGTGCAGCAAGGAAAAAAATCAGTTTTTCAAAGCTACCTCCCCCGCTCTGCTCCCACGATTCTTCAAAATTTATAATTACAGGTAGTCCTCGATTTGCGCGGTTAATGCGTTCCTGAAAATTACCGTGTAAATCAAATTCGCGTAAAAAGAGAACAATTTTTCCACATAAAATAATTGAAATGCCCAGGTTAGGGGGAGGGATAGTGTATTAGCCTACCCAACATCACCGAAATTTAAAAATTGTAATGCACAACCTTTTTGGACTTTGCGAATAATTGGTTCCGGTAAACTGACGCGTAACGTAAATTCGCGAAGTACAAGTTCTATTTTCCTATAAGATGCAACGTAAAAATAGCAGTACGGTTCCGAGTCAACCTAAAAAATTCATTTTTATCATAAATAATGCGGTTTAACAGAAAGTAAAAGGAAATGTAGCAGTAAATGAAGACCTAGCGTCGTAAAGTAAAAAATTTCTTTTAATTGGGTAATTTCAAAACGCGTAATAGCAAATAAAAACCCAGCGTTACAAAGCGATAACACTTCTTTCGGCAATTGTGCAGTTAACCCCCAGCACATTTTTGCATGGTATTTTTTATGTTCTTTTGTTCATTCCAAGAAAAAGCTTTAATTTTAATGGATTAACTACTGAAATGGAATGTTGAGTACGTGATGCACGGATTTTTTCTTAGGCTA
Source organism: Tanypteryx hageni (assembly GCA_028673005.1). Taxonomy (NCBI): domain Eukaryota; kingdom Metazoa; phylum Arthropoda; class Insecta; order Odonata; family Petaluridae; genus Tanypteryx; species Tanypteryx hageni. The sequence goes on along the minus strand of CM054116.1, from coordinate 123,278,200 downwards.
TGAAACAAACATTTCCAAGCCGCAAAAAACAAACACTAGCTTTATAGAATGGTTAAATTTATTTTATTAATAATGTTAGAAATGCGTAACAGAAAATCAAAACCTAGCGTAAGGAAGTGATAAAATTTCTTTAAATTGTTCAAAATACATTACAAAAAAACGAAGCATTAAAGTGGTAACATTTTTTAGTAATCGCGTTCAAAATTCGGGTCCGAAAATCTTACGTTTACAAGATGATAGCAATTCTTAGATTTGCATTAAAAATTCGTAATAAAAAATGAAACTCCAACAAAACAAAATAACATTTCCTTAATTACGTTCAAAACATGAACAAAGATAATAGCAAATGAAAACGTTACATTCCAAGATGATGGCGTTTCTTTAAATTTTAAACTAAAGTTTCATCATCGAAAATAGCGGCGCTGGCGGTGGAGTTCAAACTGAACTATAAAATAATTAAATTGAGAGTTATTACGTTTGTTTACTTCGAAAACTGATAATAATGAGCATTATAAATATAATATAATAAATCCTTTTCTAGGGAGCCAAAGTTTAAACTGAACTTTGAAACAAAAAAGTAGAGGGAGTTCACGATTGTTGTCATCGCAAATGCACGTTTCAAAGCGCGTAAATGTAAATTTTGGACCTCGCAAATTGAGAACATGCCTACATTAATAAACCGTGTAAATCCAAATTCGCGAAATCAAAATCACGCAAAACATGAACTGCCTGTATTGTGGAATAAACCGCAAAATTATGCTAAATTCTCTGATTCGTCTCTTTTTTCACTTATTTGGAATTTTAATTTAAATATGCGTACAGACGGACGGAAAGCCACCAAGTAGACAGTCATTGTGAAACAATGAGCGCATATTTTGGGAAAATGAACAATAAAAATGTAATAATATGACAATAATTGACGCAAAGCCGTGGATTTTCGAGTCTAGCCGATTCGGCTCTTGCCTACGCGAGTAATGGGTATCTAACAGGTAGTGCAACGAATAGCCAGGAAGAGAGGAGAGAAACCCGGTGCTGGCGTTTAGCCTGCTCTTAACGAAGAACACCACGGGGGCCAACGGCTTAACGTCCCTTCGGAAGGACGGAGTGTTGATTTGAGCGCGCCCCTCATTTTCACGTTTTCTCTTTTCTCATTGGCTCGTCCTCGTCTCCTTAGTTGCAGCACGCACATTTAGGGGGGCGGGCGCCCTTCGGAAAAAATCCTCACAAGGATTCGAACTGGGTGTCGCTTTAGCAGATCACGGTTGGTTCAACACTCGAACCACTACAACACCGGCTCCCCTCTAAAACCGTGGAGTAACATATCCCCGTTGGTATAGAGCGGCGATTACCAAAGTGTGACTTGCGGCCCGCGAACTTACTCCATGCGGCTCGCTACCAATTGTACAATATGCAATATATATTTTACATATGGGGTTGAGCAGGGGTTGACAACCTAGGCCCGCAGGCTACACGTGGTCCCTGAGAAGCGCTTCATGCGGCCCGCGAAGCTATGATTAAAAAGTGATCGGTAAAATTTAACATGTACAATTTTATATTTTGATGTAAAATTATGGACCCAAACCTTTTTCTGATGAAGTTTTAAAGGTAGTAAATTATTTTAACATGATTGTGACTAATGCATACCCCGGTTATCTGTCGGGTTAGGTTCCTGGCCTTCGTCGGGCACGTCGCAAGGTGAGATATAATTTTATGAGAAGTGGGAATAACATTATCACTGTTCCTATTATCGGCCATAATGAATGACTAAAATGGGCAGTTCACTTTCAACCACCGCAAAGCACCAAGAGTTACACCAGTGACGAGGCAGAAACGAGACTGGCCGATCGATCGGTCGACCGTCGCCGGCGGTATCGGCTCGCAAACCAAATACATAATACATTGTAGTGAATGTAGCTCGTCAGTCTTCCTCGTCCTAACGTAAATTGCAGCGCTGTCAGGAAGCCTAAAACCCAAATCCCAATAGTTTTCGTTGCGATAGAAAGCGGAAAGCGAAGCGTCGGAAACCGGGGTATGACTGATTATGATCTATGAGACCACAAAATCTTTAGGTAGCTACCGATGTAAATGCTAATCCGGCTCGCCAAAGCTCTCCTGACTTCCATGCGGCCCTCCGAAGCATATACAACTACGAATGCGGCCCGCCATGCATAAAACCACTATAGAGGAAGGTGTCAAAACCCTTGGAAGTAGGAAGGTTAAAATTTTGTGAGCGCTCACGTCTTCTTGCTTCTCATGGATGAAAAAAATAGAATTTTCAATCGAGTATGACCTCCAGTGACCCCAGAACGCCCTCCACTGGTTCATTATCTATGGGGAGAAATGAAAGGAGATAGGTACCTCCACTACGAACACCCACGGTACCCATCTGTTGAAACACGTCATCAGAGTGCATACCTGCAAAATGACTCGCTATTTGAATATTCAGAAACAAAATTCAATGTGCAAGGTCTGTTGCTTAGTCTTGTTATAATACATAAGGACATACCATTCTATCAATAACGGTTCAGTAGTTACTGCTACTAGACCATGACTACCCACAACTAAATTTAAAAATATACAATCTTTCTAAAAATGAATAACCCAGACTAGGGTTTGAAAGATTTCAAGAGATTTTAACGCACCAACTATTAACCAGTCATTAGATGTAACCTCAGACACTGAATATGATGTAAATATGATTCCAGTATATAAATACATCATTCTTTCATGATTTTTAAATCTATAACTTATTTCTTTTCCTCAAATTAATGAGCACGATATACCAATAATTTCCATAAAAGACCTCATTCTCGAAATGCAAAAATTGGTTACTTCAATCAGGCACACATACCTCCGTCAAAATGCAAGAGAGAGAAGAGAGAAGTTCATCGTGTCACAATCTCCAATCATAATAGGTCGTGGAAGAGGGAATAAGAAAACTTTACAAGTGAAAGCAAAAAAGGGACGAAAGATCAAAATGCCAGTAAAAATCAGCGAAGTACGAAATTGGTGAAATGAGCATAGTATAATTTTTTAAAGTCATAGGCCATCGAATTTAAAGAGGCCAGAAAGACGAGTTGTTGTGGTTTGGACATAAACCTTAAGAATATATGGAGGTCAAGAACCATCATTATTAGAACTTAGTATCTTACGAATAAAGTTTTAGCATGAGAGAAAGAAAAATGCTAGAGGATAGGAGAAATTTATTTTGTATAGTGGTTTATAGGCTCACTTCGCCTAAAGGAAAAGTTGGGAATGGTCTGAAATATTGTTATGCTCAGCGTTTAGAGGAGGTCGAGTGAGAGAAAAAGGCCACGTGATAAAACTCTCATTTATTTATCTACCAGTAAATACCAACTGCAAAACTAGAGAATATTCTCGAAAAACTATAAATGAACAAGTGATGGAAGAATTGCAAACAAAATTACAAAAGGCGCTTTTTTCCTATTTTCACAAAAATTATCGTAAATAACTATTATTGTGTCCTACCAAAAAGGAACTAAAAACTCAAAAATAAAAAATACGATAGTTAACAATAAACTCTTTCGAAATCGAATCCGGGCACATCATCTGGGTATGCCGATGCGCTATCAATTAAATCAACGTTTCAATCATAGATCCCTGATCCCTGAAAAATCATCTTTTTCTATCGTGAATTCTTCTCGAGTTAATAGTAAAGTTCTGATATATACTCCGATTACTCCCAAGAAGCTAATTCTAGATCCACCAAATTTTTACCATGTCTAACTCTCACACAGATCAAACTATTCTGAAAATTTCACTTCTCCAAATTGCAGAATTCCAAAAAGACGGACGGACAGACAAAGCGAATACATAAGAGATAGTTTTAGAAGAAAACGCTAAAAAGAAAATTATTAATACGAAAATGAAACAAAACGTTTAATAAAAATCGGTACAATACAAATGTACAAACTTAATCAAATACGTTCGCTTCTACTCCATACAATAATGCCACTGCTTACATTAACAACATTGGAAAGATGTACTCCATGTCGGAGTACACCGTTTCCAGATGCGTTCTTAGAGATTTCACAATGTCCTCAAAATTTTTCGCTCAGAGAATTTAACTAGAAGCAAGCGAGGTAAGTTGTAAAATACATGTAAGTCTTCATGCAAAGTAGTCGTAATTATTGTCCGATTTGAACCAAAATTGGAATCGGAGAATTATTTTTAACAAAACTCCCCAATAACAAATTTCATCACAATATGCCAAGCGGTTGCCGAGTTGAGACAAAGGAACATTGTAAACTACATGCAGGTCTTCATGTAAAATGGTCGTAATTTTTGTCTGATTTTAACCAAAATTGGAATCGGTCGACCAATTTTAGCAAAACTCTTCAATAGGAAAGTTTATTAAAATACTTCAAGCGGTTCCAGAGTTGAAATGAACAATGTAAACTACATGTAGGTCTTCATGTAAAGTGGTCGTCATTGTTGACCGATTTTAACTAAACTTGGAATCAATTGACCAATTTTAGCAAAACTCCGCAATACCAAATTTCATCAGAATACAACTAGCGGTTCCCGAGTTGGAACAAAGGAACATTGTAAACTACATGTAAGTCTTCAAGTAAAGTGGTCGTCATTTTTGTCCGATTTTAACAAAATTTGGAATCAGTAGACCAATTTTAGCAAATCTCCCCAATACCAAATTTCATCAAAATACATCAAACGGTTTCCGAGTTAAAAGTGTAACGTTCTCAACTATTTGTAGCTCATGTAAAGTGGTAGCAATTTTTGTCCGATTTTAACCAAAATAGGAATCCGTCGACCAATTTAAGCAAAACTCTCCAATACCAAAGTTTATCAAAACCAGCGGTTCCCGAGTTGAAAACAGAAACTTTGTAAACTACAGGCAGATTTTCATGTAAAGTGGCCGTCATTGTTATTAGATTTTGACAAAAATTGAAATCGGTGGACCAATTTTAGCAAAACTCTCCAATATCGAATTTCATCATAATACGTACGGCGTTTTCCGAGTTTTAACATATGCGTTCACTTCCTGCACTTCGTGCAAAGAACGCATAATAAGTATTTACGCACAATTTGACTCATAGCAACAATGTTGATGTTATTAATGGGAAGCGCTTGGTGGTACCTGGGAGTAAAATACGGTGTATTATAATGTCATTGGACGCTATAGGTATAAATATTTTTGAAAATATAGCTTATGGCATTCAACTCGGCAACTTTTATTCTTTTTAATGAAAACCCAAGCGAGTTAAGTCGATATTTTGTGAAATTCGGCCTGAATGAAATAGCCTCCTTTTTTGCGAGAGAGGGTTCATTTCATACAGACAGACGGTATTGAAAGAAAAACACTTTTTCAGATCTCGATTTATCTAAGACGTGCATTTTTATCAAAATCTCAATTTCTATTTTTTTTCTCAGTTATATAGGTATACTTCGAGTAGGGGAAAGTAAAAAGTTGCGCTAACAACACGCATTCTCAGGAAGAAAAATGCATAATTGGGATTTAGGAGTATATAAAAAGGTTAAGAACGTTCGAAAAGAGAAAGGCAAGGGACATCTACAAAAAAAGAAGGAAGTTACCATAGATTTACCACTAAATATACGCCTTCCCTTCAGAAAATTATTGTTACTATTAGTTACTAGTTGAATTTTCTGCGCCCGTTGCTTACACTAGGTGTGTCAGGGCAGATGCCCCGCCCTAGTTACGGCACAGTTCCCAAGGAAAAAATGTATGCCGAAGAATCATAGCATTAATATTCGTCGCCACAAGATTGTTCATGGTAATATTCGTATGATTATTTCAATAGCACGTATTTAGCCGTTTTTGTAAATAAAACAATTTTTCGGTTATTTTCATATAAATATTTTTGCCTTGACTAAGATTTAACGGTTCATGTATATTTTCGATCTTTTGAAAAATTCCAAAACACATCTTTAAATTATATTATAAATTTCTTGCACTTTCTTTCTCCAGATATAAAAATCTGATGTGGCCACCACATGACTTTCTCCATACCTGTAATATTTCTAAACATTTTAAATAGGTTACAAAATATTAAATATTTTAAGAAACCGAGAAAATTTAAACTTTAAAAAGAACAGAAATAATCTAAAACCATAGCCTTCTGATACTGGATATAGCCAAAAAGCTCCAACAATTAATACAATAAAAAGAAGAGTTACTAAGACGTCATTAAGGGTTAATTGTTAACAATAGTCGTCGGTAGGTGGCGTGGTGGTGGCAGCTAAAAATATAAGATATCTCTTTAACCAGCGGTGCCCAAACTACGGCCCGCGGGCCAAATGCGGCCCGCGAAGGGTTTTTGCTCGGCCCGCGAAGCTAAGGCGAAAAATCAATTCGAAAAATTTAACACACAAATTCATACATTTTTTGAAAGTTTTCATAATAAAACTTTAAATATTGAAATGTTAGCCATGAAAACCTTATTTAGACATGATTTTCACTTAATGGCACCTCAGAGTATATAGAAAATTTCCGATTTAAACTCTAATCCGGCCCGCCGAAGAATTGACAACTTCCAATGCGGCCCGCCAAGGGATTCGCAACCATTGATGTGGCCCGCCATTAGAAAAGTTTGGGCACCGCTGTCTTAAACAATGAATTATATGGAAAAATATTTCAAACAAAGGTTGTAGAAAATTAAATTTCCTACAACTTTTTATCTGGTACATTTTTACATTTATCAAATATTAAAGCAAATATTTCAAAATAACGGATGTGACAAGAGTAAACACCCACTTCCGGTTGACTGATTTTTACCAAAAACTAATCAGTTCTTCTGACTTTTATAAAAATGTTAATTATAAAATTTTGCGTTGAACTGATGAATATTTTATGAGTTAGAGCACCAACAAAAAGCTATCAATTACATACACACAGACATCATCGAGAAAATGGTCAAAACGTGTTAAGGGTACCTCTAAACGTGTATTTCCATTGAAATCTCTAAGTCGATTTTTTCCATGAAAACAATACTTTCCCCTATACTACGTATATGGAGAAAGTAAAAATATAAAAGGGATTCAAGATCAAAATAAAATTAATTTAAAGATAGCAAAAGCTTATTTCCAATTCTTCCGAATTTTTTACGTATTTTCTCAGTCATCGTTCCTGCACATGTAACTTATCGCAAAAGAGGTGATTATTTCGAGTGAGAAGGGAGCTTTGGTGAACATTTTATCATACTTTCAAAATTTGGTTTTTTACTTTCTCATATACATATACATACAGAGAAAGAACAGCGAAAAACATCGACTTCGAGATTTTGACGGAAATACACCTTTTAGGTGTCCCTCGCCATGCTGTTTGTTCGTCTGTATGCTTAATGCGCGACTCTAGAGCCAAAATGGCCCAACAGAATCTAATGGTATTTCGTATTTAGGCATAATAATACTCAAAATAAAAACTCTGAAGAGATGAATGATATAGCTTAACAATAAAGGGTAATTTATTCTTCTTGATTCTCACAAAATGTTGATTTACTCAAAAATGGCTCCAACGATTTTGATGAACATTCACTCAGCTGTAATGCTTGGAGTCGTTAACAATCCGGCATAGGCCATATTTTTTCAAACAAATAACTATATAGCGTCCAGCGACATTATAATAACATATATCGATTTTTAGGCAGTTCTCTCCATAATCCTCATCCACCAATGATGCTTCAGTGCCTATGCGGCTTGGACATTCCACATAATAGTTATGTATAGTAGAGCTATTATCAAGTTTTGTTTTCTAATGTATAAGGTTTTCAATGTATTAATATCATTTACGTGCAGAAGACAGACATGACACGGATGACATGACGCGACGGATACATGAGAAAGTTTGTGCAATGTATAATGAACCGGTTTTTTATGAATAAATTTGGTAAATCATGCATTTTTTAATTTCCCCTATGCTTTATTAAAGTAAATAAAACTCGTAAATTAAATTTAATCTAAACTCAAACAAAGGAGCATAGTCATAGAATCACTACTTCAATTGTTTTACATCGCAACATCTTCGTCGTCTTTACAGATGGCGATGTAAATTGGTACGATTTCCATTTGTGGAGCCCGTTGTCACAGGCTTCCAGTGATTATATCATTGAAAATATGGAACATACAAGCTTAAGAATACGAAGAAGTCTCAGAGTGAAATAATCCAGTTAAAAGGGAAAAAAGAAGAAAGGAATATTGAGTTACGAAAATCCAGGAAATGTACGTGACTGACGCTACTAATTGAAAATATAAATAATCTGGTGCTTTCATTCACGAAATCACTTTCATTTAATCTGAATTTAAAGCGATTATTGCTAACGGGAGCAAGGTTTCGAATGAAAATTTCTAGAAATATACAGCTTACGGAGAAAATAAGGATATATTTAAACTCACACGCTGGTACATAAGAGGATGCTGTGACATTTTCGTTCGGATACGAATGCTAACATTGCAGGGAAAAAGAAACTGTTAGAAACTGCTGATAAGTTAATGTGCTATACATTCAAACCCAAAATAATTGAACGAAACAAAAAAGACGTAACGGATAGTGGTTTTATCCATCGTAGAGCTCGTAGTCATAATTCAAAATATGATATTTTTGCCTCAATATACAAAAAAGTAACCATATAATCGAGTATGAATTTGCCAATGCCGGAATTTTTCCCATCTCTATCATTGCAACTTCAAACTTCAGAATAAATAATAAAAATGACGACGGCCTTCTGCATCGAAATATTAGAAATGTTATTTTTAAATTATCAAAGAAATTAATAGAAAACTTGCAAAACATTTCATTTATGATCGAATTTTCCAATTGGAGAGCTTTAGTAAGCTGAATTTCTCACATTTTACCTAAAGAGAGGCGAATCATAATCGCTTCCTCATAGACGGTAAAACTGATACACTTGACATCAATAGATCAGATCGCAGATTCCGCGGTCACATTTCGAAAGGCTTCAAGCTTCCTCTGCTATAAAGTTCTTTGTTATTTATATGATTCGTTTCGCATTTTAAAAAGTTTCATAAATATGCGATTCAAATATTCACACGACATGCATAATACACTCAAACGCCCTATCAACACAGCCATGTGGGAAAGATATATAAAGACCAACTATAACAAGAATTTGAAGGTGCAATTAGGGATGAGGCCGAAACCGTTATAGCGCCATCTTCCGTAAGTTCACCGTCTTCCTTTCTGGAAGTAACGGGGATCGAGTAATGCTCATTTCGCCTGAAACACCCGACGAACGAAGATGCGTTTATGGTTTCGCATCGTCCGCAGGAGGGGCGAGCAGCAAGAACTTGGAGCGCCGTCACTCATCTGTTTTCGTAACTATAAAACTGCGCAGTCATCCGCTTAGATGCCGCCGCTCTTCTGCTGTCGTGACGTCACCCTCGTTCCCCGCGTCTTTTGTTTCCGACTCCAGAGATAAGAAAACGTTTACGAAGCGCGAGCGCGCGGTCCCTCACAATGAGGATGTGACCCTCATGCGATGAGAGGATGGGTGAGGGTCGCCTCTCTGTTGCTAAGCGACGCAGCTGCAGTCGCATGTATCACTTCAGGATTGAAGGAATCCTCGAGTTCTCGAAAAAATAGGATCCTTTACGAAGTGAATTGGAAAATACGAGGCTCTGAGTGAAGCTTGAATGATTCCCGGGTTCAGTTGCACAATTCGCACTCAAATGTTATCCAACGGAGGATAAAATTGAAGAGCAATGAGCAATTCTGTTCGTAAAACCGCGACGTTTAAATTTATTTAATATCCGCATTAAAAACCTGAGTTTAAAAGATCAGCGATGATCGATTCAGAATGCAAGAGACGTCGATTTTCAGCATTTACCCAGATGAACTTTCATCCAACTGACCGCATTCTTTTGCCTTCTCGCAGGTGAACACGGTTTTCAAGTACTGCCGCGGTGAATATAGCACTATAAAGAGAAATAATAAGATTGAGCTATGCCCTCGCGCTATTGTTCAACTCTCTGACTGCTAAGTTATTGGAATCAGCGCTTTCTCATTCCTTAGGGACGCATTTCCATATATGACGTCATGAAGTCAGGTATCAAAAGTAACTTGCTCTACAACATCGATAATATCCACGTAATAAGAGACAAAGATAAAACGTAATATAAAATCCCTGTCTATCAATACGGTAAATTTAGTTGGGATTTTGCATGCTAATTATGGAGGAGACCCATGAATTTTCGCTAGGATCAGTCAATCCTAAACGTTTAACGGTGTCTCTCATCACTTATGCGTGTGCATGCTACCCTGCAATTCGCCAAAGTGGTGGGTGGCGGTGGCAGGGGCGCCGAGAGCCAATATGGGCCCCTGGGAAAACAAATTGTCCAAAATACCGAATATTTTTCTTTCAAAAACAAAATTAAATGCAAATTGAATGATGTCGCTCCATTCTTTTGTGCATTCTGGCATTTAGGATGTTAGGCACACACATATATATATAGTAACAAGATTTTTTCCTCAGCATTAATCTCATAATAAATAAATCTATGACACAGCATATTTGCCGCAGGTAGGAAAAATAATGCTATCATTGGCATTTTGTTAATTTAAATAAGTGTCAAAATACCGAAACGTAATGAATGGAGCAGCGTTTTTTTATTGCATCTAATTTCAGTATTCTCGAAAAAAATGTAACACTATGCATCAGACTTTAATAATACCAGAGCGTTATTTCGGGTATTGCCCGATACATTCCCAGCTGGTTAGCAATGGATATTATATTTTACGCTTTTAGATATCAAAGCTTACGCGACGCAGCAACGACCTTGTCAGAAAAATAAATGAAGTAATAAATTGTATTTATCTTTCACATATTTGATATGAGTATTCAGCGGGATGCCATTCCGGCGTCGAGCAGCAATATAAATGCATAAAACATCACTATACATATTGAATAGAAGAGGAGACTACGGCGAGTGAAACTGTGAATTGATGATTAAACTCCGACCGTATACGAAAGGAATTTAACGTGAAGAACAGAGCGCTAAATACGTACTTCGAGAGCCAAGCTCTCATCATCAGTAGCTGCTGTCGAGTGAGGTGTATCGGTTGACGTACGTGAATTTAAACCGTTGTCCGTTGGTGAGAAAGTGAAAGTGGGTGGAGAGGAGTGGGAGGGGAAGGGGAAACCGTGAGACTGTAGAGGGGGGAGTAAAGTATCTGGCCGCGATCGATATTCATAACGGATTTTTTAAATTTGGTTTCTTCCCGTATTGATTTTACTAGTGTTAAATTCTGGATGGTGATAGTGTGGTTGTTTTCTTGTATATGGGCGGCTACGCTCGAATTGTTAGTCCTATTATGTCTGAAGTGTGCTAAGTGCTCTTTGAAGCGTGTTTCTAAGTTACATTTTGTCTGTCCTATATATATATCCTATCGCATGTTTCGCAAGAAATCTTGTAAATTCCGGATTTTTGCAAAGGCGCTACTGTGTCTTATGGGTTGTGAAGAAGGTTGGCGAGTTTATTGTTGTTGACTTGTACAGTTTTAAAATCGTGTTCTGAAAAAATACTACCGACCTTATTGGTGACGCCGGGAGCTAAAGTTATTTTAATATATTTTTAATTTTTGGTGTTATTATTTGCGAGTGTTGTGTGATTTTTGACATGGAGTTGGTGTTTATGTTTTCGTAATATATTTTCCACTACATGACTGTCGTATCTACATCTACATTATACCCTGCAAGTCACCTTTTCGGTGGATGGCAGGGGGTGCAGTGCACCAAGGGTCCATAGTTTTCCTACGTTATTTTTTCCTATTATGGTCTCTTATCGTCCTAGGGAAAAACGATCCTCTATATCGCTCCGTTCTGCAGTCAATCTCGCGAATCTTATCCTCACTGTCCTGCCTTCCGAAATACGTCGGGCTTCTGATAAGTCCTACTACCTCATTCGCATGTCCCTCCGACATAAATTTTTTCAGTAGTTTAATTAATTCTAGCCTGCAGCCTACGTTCCTCTAACGATGTCCATTTCAGATTTTCTATTAATGATGTTACGCTTTGTTTACTATCGTAATTCCTCTTTACAAATCTAGCTGCCCTGCGCTGAACCTTTTCTATCTCGTTAGTGAGTCCCTTTTCGTAAGGATCCCACACAGCTGAAGCATATTCGACCTGCGGTCGAACCAAGGATAAATAGCATAATTCTTTCACTTTTTCGGAGCTATTTCGAACTATTCTCCCTATAAAGGCCAGCTTTTTGTTAGCGGCACCTATCAATCGGCGAATGTGGGTGTCCCACGAGAGATCACGATTGATCGTGACTCCGAGGTATTTAATCGAGTCTGAAACTGGAATCTCTACTCCGTCCAACGAATAATTATTATTCAACGAGATACTCTTGGTTCTCCAGAAGTTGATGACGCAGCTTTTCTTTTGGTTTATCTCTAACTGCCATTCCTTACACCATGCAGAAATAGCTTCTAGGTCATTTTGGAGATACTGGTGGTCTTCCGGATTGCTTATTTCTCTATAGATGACGGTGTCGTCCGCGAAAAGCCTAATTTTACTTCTGACTACTGAGCTGATATCGTTTATATAAATTAGAAATAATAACGGACCAATTACACTACCCTGTGGAACGCCAGAGACAACCTCCACTAAGTTCGAAGATTTCCCATCTATAACAACCATCTGCTTCCTATGATTTAAAAATTCACGGATCCAACTAACGATTTTAGAATTTACGCCTAAGGTTTCTAATTTCGTTATCCGTGAAGTGTTGCGATGTTTTTTATGTGTTCATGTTCTTTACCAAAATCGGTTTTGGAAAGGGGGACATGCAGGAGTCTGTGTATCATGGAGTGAAACGGAGCTAACTTATGTGCAATGTGATGGTGGGAATCATGTGGAATGTATGTGTCCGTATGGGTGGGTTTCCGGTTGATGTTAAATGTTAGCCGGTTGCCAAGTCTTTTTATGAGTAAATCTAGGAAGGGAAGTGTTTTTTCATGTTTTTTCTCGTATGTAAATTTAATGGAATATTACTGTTCGTTAAGTTTTCCTAAGAAGTCTGTGATGTTGCTTTTCGATGTGTCAAAAATTGCGAAGACGGCATCAACGTATCTTAGCCAGTGGCGTTACTATAGCTTTTGGGCCCCTAGCAAAAAATCTCTCAGGGCCCCACTTAATAATTGAATATTTGTTAGTGTGTTCTGAGTGTAATGGATATTAATAGAAATAACATAAATATAGAATTTTGATAAACAAAGTATTTATATTTATTATGAATAATTAAATTTATAAATTATTATAAACAATGGATGCAAGGATGAGGGCCCCCTAGGTCTTGGGCCCTTACGCGATCGCGTAACTTGCGTACCCATATATACGCCCCTGATCTTAGCCATGTTTCGGGGAAATAGGATAAGGTGTCTCTGCACAGTTTTTCAAAGTAATTCATGAAGAGGTTAGCTAGGAAGGGAGAGAGGGAGTTTCCCATGGCCGTGCCTTGGTTTTGTCGGTATATTTTGTGGTAGATTTGGAAGTAATTTTGGTTCATACAAAGGCGCGTTATTCGTACGTATTCCTAAACTGTTTTCGGTGTAAGGTTTTGTTCTTTAAGCCATGTTTCTAGAAATTTTAAAGTTTCTTCTACGGGGACACTAGGGAAGAGGGAAACTACGTCAAAGGAGACCAGAATTTCGTTTTCTTTAAGGCTTGAGTTTTTAATCTGGTTAATGAAGTGGGTGTTATTTTTGATGTTCGACTCTTGTGTGAGGGGCCACTGTTTAAATTGTTCGTTGAGCCAGAGGGAAATTTTATATGTTGGAGAGTTAATCGAGGAGACTATGGGTCTAAGGGGAACGTCTTGTTTGTGAATTTTGGGTAAACAGTACATTCTGGGGATGATGGGGTTTGGGGTGTGGAGTTGGTATCTGAGCTGTTTGGTGACTAGAGTAGTATATGTTTTTAAGGTGTTTTTTGTGTGTTATAATTTAGTTGAGCGGAGTTTTGGAAATGTATGTATAGGGGCCATTTTCTAACATCTTGTCAACCTTTTCGTAATATTGTTGTTTGTGTAGGATGACGACAGTTTTTCCTTTGCCTGCCTTCAGAAAAATTCTTTTTGATCGAGTGTTTTAATTGTTGTGTATTCGTGGAGGCTTTGACGTTTAATTTTTTACTTTTTTGTCAGGTTTTGTTTTATTTGTGACAATGCGGAGTGTCTGATAGAATTATTGGTGTTAATCGGCAATCGGCACTTCTAGTGGAGGTTTACGGCATGGAAGCGTATATTTTAAGCCCTTCCCAAGAAGTTCGAGTTCTTTATTTGTAAACGTGACGTTTGAAGGGTTAACTACATTTTGGTGAAATTGTTTGGGGGTGAGAAAATTATTTATTGATTTTTTATTTTTAAGGGAGAGTAGCTTCCTGTGCAGTTTGTCAGATTTGTTCTGTATTTTGTGTTGAATGACGTTCTGAATTCTGTTCAAGTGAAGATCCCAAATTAATTGTTCAAAACCGGAGAAGTTTTTGGTAAGTTTAATCCTTATCCGGGTAACCTATTTTTGAAAAGCGGGGTCCGCTGGACCCCTATGCTCTTTTAATACGTTTACCGCCACGAATTTGTAACGTGTCTTAGCAGAAGTATGTTAAACATATAATGCGTTACATTTAACTTTATTCCGTAATATAAATATTATAACTATTCACCCATAACCTCACTGCAGTGAGCGATGCCCTCTTTGTGATATATTTTATTCTTAGATAAAAAATAAAGATTCTAGCATTGGTGAATCGGTAGAATTGAATGTTTTTATTCAAAGATAAGCTATTTCACTACTCCACCATGAACATGCATAACCGCATAATAAATAAGTTTTTCATAAAATATCACAGTACCCGCTTTTACATTATGTTTATTATCATTAGCATTCACAAAATTTTGCTTACACTCGGGGTGAAATTGAGTTGAGTTGATGAAATTGTTCGATCCTGATAATCCAATATGTTGAATTGTTGGATAGACGACGGAAAAATGGATAAGACAATTAATTAATTAACTTAGGACTGTATGAGAGGTTTCTGTGGTGTGAGGAGAATTTGATGTTGGTTCCAATGATGCGAATACAGTTGTGAACAACCGTTTAACTCCATAAGCTGGAAGGCCAAAATGATAATAAATAGAAAAGGAGACTACGGCGAGTGAGACTGTGAATTGATGATTAAACTCCGACCGTATACGAAAGGAATTTAGCGTGAAGAACAGAGCGTTAAATAAGTATTTCGAGAGCCAAGTTCTCATCATCAGTAGCTGCTATCGAGTGAGGTGTGTCGGTTGACCTGCGTGAATTTAAACCGTTGTCTGTTGGTGAGAAAGTGAAAGTGGGCGGGAGAGGAGGGGAAGGGGAAACCGTTAGACTGTAGAGGAAGTAAAGGCCGGAATACACTGGTGATTAGGTCCCGACACTTGTCGCGCGAGGAAATCACCGCGGTATTTAAACTGAAGACAAATCTTGCGTGACTTACTGTCTGCGAGCAGCTCAACGCTACTTCACCTTGGTGTTGTCACAGCAACTCTGCCGTAACGGAACCCACTCGCAAGGAACAAAGTAACAGACTTACCACTGAAAGCCACCGGGCAAAGCAGTGGCAAGTTCTCGGACGAAGCAAAATCAAACAGCAGTTCGGTTTAGTGCGGTATGAGTTCGCCAAGGAAGGTTCTGTGTTGTTGATAGCATTATTAAAAAGAAAACAAGTAACAGAAAAAGCTTGGTCAGAGAATGGATTCTCAAAAGATCAAATTTCGGCACTTACGAGAATTTATTCATCAGTTGTCTGCAAACGTCCTGCAAGAGTCTTTGCTGAGCTTATTTTTTAAAGCGATTTTTGTACTCTGCGGATTTCACATCGCATAACTTCACATTGCAGTCGTACATTTGAATTAGTTCAATGATCTCTTCCTTTGACCATGTTTTATTCTTGTCGCCCATGTTTTCTCCTCACCCAGCTCTCAGACAGTAGTAAGAAATTCCAACCTGGCTGGAATCGCGCGAGAAGTTTGCGTGATCAAACTGATACCTGTCTACACTGATAGTGAATCAACTGTCGTTGCTTCCGCTGCAAGTTGATAACACTGTCGGAGAGACTGCCTGCGGCGCTGTCTGCACTGGCGAGATTGTTATCAGACAGCTACTCGCGCGACTTTAATCAGTAGTGTATTCCGGCCTTAAGGTACCGGGCCGCGATCACTCGACATATTTTATTTACAATTCTTACGTAATAAAAATTTTTTTTGCTAAAATTAATAATAATTATTTATAGATGGTGAACTTTCTAATAAAGCGACTTTAGGATAGTAGTACCCAAACCTCAGGCCCGGGCCCCATGTTGTGTTATATCCATATTACGCTTCTGAAGCACGTCAAACATAACATGGGAAAAAGTATGTAGTGAATTTCCAATTGAAATAAAAAATCGAAGTCTGTTAAATTACGAATAAGTCACGTCTACATCATCCCAATTATCAGGATTGTCTCTAATTGTTTCAAATAGTTGGATCAACGAATTACGATAATCATGCGCAGTGTTTACAAGTCGCGATTGAAAACACCAACGTACTGTGCTGACTCTAGGGAATCGCTTGCGAACCATTAAATCAAGCAATTGCATTCTCTTAGGAGAATTGGAGAAGAACGCTGCATACTCATTCAAAGTCAGGAAGAACATTCTGCATGCGCTAATTTGCTTAAACACTTGCTCTCGTCAGTCCTCGGCAGAGGATCCAATACACCGAACCTTCCTTTGTTTTAATTTTGAAGGTCAACCATGGACAAACAATTTTATAATAGTCGAGTTGTGTGTATCTGGTGGATGATAGTGGTGAGATGAAGCCGAGTGCATGGCGTATTGGTTAAATACCAATCATTGCAGCCATTTTCATTCGACCAATTCTGTGGATGGATAACATATTTTGTCTTAGAAAAATTACAGTGAAAATGATGGCAAAAAAGGATCTTTCCTGGCCTTTGTAGATTTACAGATGGGATATAATAGTGTTGCTAGAACAAAAATATGGAATGCTCTGAGAAGAATTCTAGTGCCAGAGAGGCTCATAAATACTGTTAAGAGTATGTGGACATTGATGGAATAATGTGATCTACAGATCCTACGCAGATAGGCATAATCTTCAATTTTGTAAATAATTTTCAAACAGGAAAAAAATTCTGCTACGACCGGGAATTGAATCCGGGTTTTCCACTTGCCGGGCGGATAATCTACCAATGAACTATCGTGGAAGACACGAGTTCAATTCCTGGTTGCAGCAGAATTTTTTTCCTGTTTCAAAATTATTCCTCTAAGAGGATGTATTAGAATAATATATCATGTATATACGATGAGAATGAAATAACGAAGACAGGAATCAAAGTAAAGAAGGGACTGAGACAAGCTTGCTCTTTATCAACAACTCTACTTAAAATTTATTTAGATTGGATGATTAACTGAGAAAGATAAATATATGATACATGCAACAGAACTGGATTTTTGCAGAAGTGCAAAACTTTCAAGAGTACAAAGGATAAGGAATGAGAAAATAAAATATACATTAGCAATTACTATAGTATAAGATATAGAGACTAGAATTTTACAATGGTGTGATCACGTGAAAAGGATGGAAGAAGAGACGTGACCAAAAAGAGCACTTGAATGGTATCCACCAGAAGGGGGAAAAGAGAAAGACCCGAAAGTCATGGGGAGCTGGAGTACGAGGGTTGATGGTGGACAGAGGGTCGAAGAATGATTAACAGAATAATAGCGAAGAATGTAAATTGAACACCATCACCCGACTCCAGTTGAAAAGGTTGATAAAAAATATAAAAAAGATGCTATACGAATGGCAAAAAATTAAACTATATAAACACGAATGCAACGTATTTTGTATTGTCGGACTTAATAATTACTCACTTTCGCTGCGACCTCTCTTGAGGCACGAATACTAAATTGGAACCACTTCGGACCCTTATAGATGGACGAAATATTGTCCCCTCCAGTGAATTTCCCTTCCTTACCTCTACCCTCACTATCCACATTAACTAACCATAATCATCATTTCTCCATTTCCTCTGCTGAGAATGTCACTCGACAAACATCTCACTCTCCTCCTACCTCCTCCGTCCTCCCTCCTCCATTCTCCCTCATCCATCCTCCAACCTCCATCCTCCACTTTCTCTCCTCCGCCATCCCTCCTCATCCATCCCTCCTCCGCCCTCTCTTTTTCGCCCACCCTACTTCGCCCTTTCTCCTCCGCCCTCCCTCCTCCGCCCTCCCTCCTCCGCCCTCCATCCTCCGCCCTTCCTCCACCGCCCTTCCTCCACCGCCTTCCGTCCACGCCCTCCCTCCTCCGCCCTCCCTACTCCGCCCTCCCTCCTCCGCCTTCCTTCTCCGTCCTACCTCCTCCGCCCTCCCTCCTCCACACTCTATCCTCCCTCCACCCGCTCTCGTCCACCCTCCCACCTCCATCCTCCATCACCCCTCCTTCATCCCTCATCCATAACTCCTCCATCCTCCCTCCATCATATCTCCTCAATCCTACCTCCTGCATCCTCCATCCTCCCTCCTCCATCCTTCCTCCTCCACCCGCCCTCCTCCATCCTCTCCCTCCTCCACCCTCTCCCTCTTCCACCCTCCGTCCTCCTCCCTCCTCCATCTTCCTTCCTCCAACCTCTCTTCGCCACAAACTTAAATGTCTTTTGTATATTTTATACAGGGTGATTCTTAATGAAATGCCTTAAATAGTAGCATCGTGTTCTACACATAAAAACAAGCAAAAAGTGTCAAATAAATATATGGCGCACCCGCTTCCTTAGCGAGATATGGCAACATTAGGTACATCTGGCAACGATAGATGGCAAATGTAAACAAAAGAACGCAAACAACGTAGTTGTGGAACAAAAGTTTAATTGTTGCGAACAGAACGGCTTCTAGTCAGTTACCAACGTTACCAACCAATGTTCAAAGTGGCCACCATTACATTCAAGACATAACTGAGCCCTCTTGCGCCAAGAATTCCTTGTCCGCTGTAAGATGCCAGGCATGTTGCGCATTGCCCTCCCAGCCGCTTCAATGGCATTCCAAAGCTCTTCCCGCGTGTTACATCGGTGGGCGTAAACGATGCTCTTTAGATGGCTCCACAAGTAGAAATCTGCAGGAGTGAGATCGGGTGATCGCGGAGGCCACGCAACTGGACCGTTTCGTCCTATCCATCGAACTTGGTAATACCCGTCCAAATGCCGCTTGACATCGAGAGAATAATGAGCAGGAGCCCCATCATGCAATACCCACATTGTCTGCTGCGTTGCCAATGGTACGTCGTCTAGTAATTTCGGCAATTCTTCCGATAGAAACTGTAAATAGGAGGGCCCTAATAGTCGAAATGGTAGCTCATACGACCTAGGAGGAGATCGCCAATTATTCCCGGCCAAACATTTACTCAGAATTGCTGTTGGAATCGTGTTTCACGCGATGAATACGGATTTTCCTCAGCTCATGTGTGCTGCTTAAGGCTGTTCAAATCCCATTCCGTGTGAAGCATGCTTCATCCATCACCAACACTCGGCTTAGAAGTTTGGATCTGCTGCAACCTGCCTCGTATCCATTCGCAGAATGCACTTCGACGCTCAAAATCCAGCAGCGGTTGCCGAGCTTGAACAGGCTGTACATGGAACGGATACAACAATTGATCATGTAACACCCTCCACACCGTCGTCTGAGACCTCTGGTGACGAGAAGCCAACCGCCTGGTACTAGTACCAGGAGACCGTTCAATGGAATGCAGAATATCATCATCCACATCGGCGCTCCTGCGACTTCGTGGTCTACCAGCGTTTTTCATACTGGGACTCATGTGACCTGTTTCTCTCAGATGACGTTCCAGGGGAACGAATGTACTGAGATTTGGATGCCGCCGCTGTGGATATCATTCGGCATAAAGACGTGCAGTGGCTGCACTGGTACGCTCTACTTTTCCGCACAGCAATATCATGTCAGTAAATTCATCGAATGAATAATCCGCATTATGTGCCATTCTTCGATAAGTTAACTTGTCTACCGTTCAGTGTACATGAAGGTACTAGAACAATAAGACTGTAGAGACCTCGCAGGAGATTACAGACTGAATGATTAGATATCGGTTAGTATTGTTGTTGATAATTGCGTATTGTTGATGATTACTGGTCTGGAACGCGGGGCTGCTGATCGTTGCCCGATGTAATGTTGCCATATCTCGCGAAATAAGCGGTTGCGAACATACATTTATTTGACACTTTTTGCTTGTTTTTTGTGTAGAACCCGATGCTACTATTTAAGGTATGTAATTAAGAATCACCCTGTATACTCTTCAGTGTAATACATTAATATTAAATATTGACGATATTGAAGAAACGTTAAATTTCGCCCGAATAAAGACGATTATCTACCTATCCTCGATCCACCCTCCTACATCCTCTGTCTTCCATCTTCCATCCTCCATCCTCGCTCCACCACCCTCCCTCCACCATCCTTCCTCCACCCTCCCTCCTACAGTTTCCCTCCACCCTCCCTCCTACAGTTTCCCTCCACCCTCTCTCCTCCCACCTCCAACCTCCCTTCCTCACCATCCCTCCTCCACCCGCCCTCCTCCACCCTCCCTCCTCCACCCTCCCTCCTCCTCCTTCCCTCCTCCACCCTCCCTCCTCCACCCTCCCTCTTCCACCATCCGTCCTACACCCCCCGTCCTCAAACTCATTCCTCCACACTCCCTCCTCCACACTCCCTCCTCCACACTCCCTCCTCCACACTCCCTCCTCCACACTCCCTCCTCCACCATCCCTCCTCCACAATCCCTCCTCCACCATCCCTCCTCCACCCTCTCCTCCATCCTCTCTCCTCCATCCTCTCTCCTCCATCCTCTCTCCTTCAATTTCCCTCTCCATCCTCTCTCATCAATCCTCTCTCATCCATCCTCTCTCCTCCATCCTCTCTCCTCCATCCTCTCTCTTCCATCCTCTCTCCTCCATCCTCTCTCCTCCATCCTCTCTCCTACATCCTCTCTCCTTCAATTTCCCTCTCCATCCTCTCTCATCAATCCTCTCTCCTCCATCCTCTCTCCTCCATCCTCTCTCCTCCATCCTCTCTCTTCCATCCTCTCTCCTCCATCCTCTCTCCTCCATCCTCTCTACTCCATCCTCTCTCCTCCATCCTCTCTCTTCCATCCTCTCTCCTCCATCCTCTCTCCACCATCCTCTCTCCTCCATCCTCTCTCCTACATCCTCTCTCCTTCAATTTCCCTCTCCATCCTCTCTCATCAATCCACTCTCCTCCATCCTCTCTCCTCCATCCTCTCTCCTCCATCCTCTGTCTTCCATCCTCTCTCCTCCATCCTCTCTCCTCCATCCTCTTTCCTCCATCCTCTCTCCTCCATCCTCTCTCCTCCATCCTCTCTCCTCCATCCTCTCTCTTCCATCCTCTCTCCTCCATCCTCTCTCCTACATCCTCTCTCCTTCAATTTCACTCTCCATCCTCTCTCATCAATCCTCTCTCCTCCATCCTCTCTCCTCCATCCTCTCTCCTCCATCCTCTCTCTTCCATCCTCTCTCCTCCATCCTCTCTCATCAATCCTCTCTCCTCCATCCTCTCTCCTCCATCCTCTCTCCTCCAACCTCTCTCCTCCATCCTCTCTCTTCCATCCTCTCTCCTCCATCCTCTCGCCACCATCCTCTCTCCTCCATCCTCTCTCCTCCATCCTCACTCCTCCGTCCTCTCTCCTCCATCCTCTCTCTTCCATCCTCTCTCCTCCATCCTCTCTCATCAATCCTCTCTCCTCCATCCTCTCTCCTCCATCCTCTCTCCTCCATCCTCTCTCTTCCATCCTCTCTCCTCCATCCTCTCTCCACCATCCTCTCTCCTCCATCCTCTCTCATCAATCCTCTCTCTCCATCCACTCTCCTCCATCCTCTCTCCTCCATCCTCTGTCTTCCATCCTCTCTCCTCCATCCTCTCTCCTCCATCCTCTCTCCTCCATCCTCTCTCCTCCATCCTCTCTCCTCCATCCTCTCTATTCCATCCTCTCTCCTCCATCCTCTGTCTTCCATCCTCTCTCCACCATCCTCTCTCCTCCATCCTCTCTCCTACATCCTCTCTCCTTCAATTTCCCTCTCCATCCTCTCTCATCAATCCTCTCTCCTCCATCCTCTCTCCTCCATCCTCTCTCCTCCATCCTCTCTCTTCCATCCTCTCTCCTCCATCCTCTCTCATCAATCCTCTCTCCTCCATCCTCTCTCCTCCATCCTCTCTCCTCCATCCTCTCTCTTCCATCCTCTCTCCTCCAACCTCTCTCCACCATCCTCTCTCCTCCATCCTATCTCCTACATCCTCTCTCCTTCAATTTCCCTCTCCATTCTCTCTCCTCCATCTTCACTCCTCCATCCTCTCTCCTCCATTCTCTCTCCTCCATTCTCTCTCCTCCATCCTCACTCCTCCATCCTCTCTCCTAAATCCTCTCTCCTTCAAATTCCCTCTCCATCCTCTCTCATCAATCCTCTCTCCTCCATCCCCTCTCCTCCATTCTCTCTCCTCCATCCTCTCTCCTCCATCCTCTCTCCTACATCCTCTCTCCTTCAATTTCCCTCTCCATCCACTCTCCTCCATCCTCTCTCCTCCATTCTCTCTCCTCCATCCTCTCTCCTCCATCCTCTCTCCTACATTCTCTCTCCTCCATTCTCTCTCCTCCATTCTCTCTCCTCCATCCTCACTCCTCCATCCTCTCTCCTACATCCTCTCTCCTTCAAATTCCCTCTCCATCCTCTCTCATCAATCCTCTCTCCTCCATCCACTCTCCTCCATCCTCTCTCCTCCATCCTCTCTCTTCCATCCTCTCTCCTCCATCCTCTCTCATCAATCCTCTCTCCTCCATCCTCTCTCCTCCATCCACTCTCCTCCATCCTCTCTCTTCCATCCTCTCTCCTCCATCCTCTCTCCACCATCCTCTCTCCTCCATCCTCTCTCCTACATCCTCTCTCCTTCAATTTCCCTCTCCATTCTCTCTCCTCCATCTTCACTCCTCCATCCTCTCTCCTCCATTCTCTCTCCTCCATTATCTCTCCTCCATCCTCACTCCTCCATCCTCTCTCCTACATCCTCTCTCCTCCATTCTCTCTCCTCCATCCTCTCTCCTCCATCCTCTTTCCTCCATTCTCTCTCCTCCATTCTCTCTCCTCCATCCTCACTCCTCCATCCTCTCTCCTACATCCTCTCTCCTTCAAATTCCCTCTCCATCCTCTCTCATCAATCCTCTCTCCTCCATCATCTCTCCTCCATCCTCTCTCTT